>JAOWCC010001368.1:30909330-32401998 GCA_030867875.1 Actinernus sp. WN-2022
CATATAACATGTATAGAACCCACTCAATAATGACTGCTCTCCGCCACGCTCAAGTAACTTAAGGCCTGGATTTTCGTCCTTAACAGACCCCCAGCAGAGATTTTAAAGATCTTCAATTCTCTGTCGATATATTTATATGTAAGTTGTCCAAAATATGAAAATACCTAATATTTGACTTTCTTAATCAGATGGAAGTCTCCTTTAGTGTCACGTGACATTCCCCAGTTGGTGACGTCATAAAACGAGTTCTTTGAAATGGGGGAAGTTTACACAGGAAAATTTGGCTTTGTTTTGCTATCACACTGCTTAAAATGACAATTGCATTGCATTTGCGCCTTTTAAGATGGTATAGGTCATTTATATTATAATATATTTTACTTTTTACTATGTCACGTGACCTGTTTCCTTTAATCAATTACTTCCGTTATGATCTGGACATGATTAAAAGGCGCATCGTTCAAGCCCTTATTATGAGTCATAGAACAATGAAGAAAAAAGATTCATTTAAGTTCACTTTACGTACCCCGTTTTTGTCCCAAGGTTTCAACCGTTAACGGTCGTTTTCAAGTCACGTGACACCACTTTGAAAGATACAAGTAGTTCATATTGTTACAAATACCGATAAAAAACAGCATACCGAGTTTCACAAAGATTTGATGGAAGCCTCCCTTTAAATAAAAATATGTCAAATTAACAGGCGAGTCAGGCCTTAATATGCTTGAGCGGTAAAGTAAAATGTGTCATGTATTAGGGCATTCAAAGTAATATCAAGCAATGAGGGTTTACTCTTTAATTACTAAAACGATATTGACAAATAAAATATCTGGGAAATTATGAAACCGAAGCTAGTCCGTTTCACCTGGCTTTTTTTATTCATTTAAAACTCTGTACATTGAAGAAGTAAGGTTCACCATTATTAAATAAGGTCTATACGCGTAGTTCTCTTCTGTTACGTCCATACGAGCCTAGTTTAACAAGCTGGCTCCTAAATACCGTAGGATTCAACAGTGATATCCCATTCATTTAACTGAAGTAAGATTCACCATTATTGGATAAGGTCTATACGGGTAGTTCTATTCTGTTCTGTAGTACAGTACGTCCATGAGTCAGCATGTGAGCCTAGGTTAATAAGCTCCTGAATACCGTAGGATTCAACGGTGATCCCATTCAACAGAAGTAAGATTCACCATTATAAGGTCTATACGCGTAGTTCTCTTCTGTTCTCTAGTAAACAAGTATGTCCATGAGTCATTATGTGAGCTTATATACATACACAAAGTCAGTCTGATTCAACAAGTCCACAAATATAGTCAAAAGTAACACTTGAAACTCTGAAGTCTTTTTTTTCCAGAGCGGGTTACGATAGATACATCTCCGTTCGAACCATCCTTGAGCCGGCCCATGCTCACGTAACGTTCGGGATGGTAACTCAATCTGCGCGTGCGCGGCGCGAGCCCGAAACTGACACGTGTAGCTTCGATCGTGAAAAAAAATCCGAGCAGAAACCGAATGGAAGCTCTGTGTTGTTGTGAGAACAATGGCGTTATAAGTGCAGATCGCGCGGAACCGAGAGAAAGAGGGTTCCTAACGTGAAGATGAGAAGGATTTATGGTATTCAAAGCACGAGTATCCAATGCTAATATTAGTCTGAATACGGAGCTTCAAATTCCGGCGGAATTACAGAAAAAATCGATCTCTATTTTCGATGGCCGATAGCACATTTACTTGATTTTTCCAAGGTAATCGAATGGAGCTTCCCAATTCTACACGTTCTGTTGTTTCAACTTCTGTGGTCAACTTTTAATGGACTTTCTTTGGGAGTAGATGTTTTTGATCATAAAAGTAGGACTTACGGTGACTTACATGGCCGTCCGCCATTTAACTGTACGACAGGAAGGACCGAAAAATGAGCGGAAAATGCAGGAAAGCGTTTATCCAGTGACTATGGGAGCTTTTATATGAGGTGAGTATTAAAATCGTTTTATATATATGTTGCTACGTGTATAAAATATCGATATGATAACTTGAAGGGTATAAAGTGACTGCTCGTGCCGTGTGGTTCGTTCAGAGTGCCAACTCGAAAGTTAACTCGGTGGTTAACTCGAAAGCTTTAAGCGCCTTTAACCACTGCACATGCACCTTCATCTACATTATTACTCGGGCTGCCTGTGGCAGCGCCGAGTCTTAAAATGCAAGTCGTTTTTTTTTTATTATTTCATGTCAGACGCGTTCTGCGCATGCGTTAAAGGTCAAATTCCAACCAATCAGATTGCACTGTGCTGGTCACGCAACAATTGCCAGGTTAATGTATTTACATAATTAAATACAGTAAATCAAGATGGACGACGACGCGAGGAATTTTCTCTCAAATTTGGAGTCCCATCTCTCAAATGTAAGCAGTTTAATGTTTTATTTAAGTTCACTCGTGCGAAAGCCTTCCAACACTCCCAACAGGCTCAGGATATTTCAACTGGCGCTCTTGTTGGAGGTACGTTTCGTAGGTAATAAACACTCACTAGTACTCGGCACATAATATGATGACCGAAGCAGTTATTCAACTCTCACGGTAAACAAGATTCCTCTCACGGCCGAGATTTTGGTTAGAGAAATTAAAGGCTTCCAACAGTTACCTTTATAGTTCTGTAATATAATGAGCAGACTGCAGTTTTGGGAAGGAGGGTAAAAGCTTTTAAATAGAGATAAACAAAACGGGCATTTCAGTTAATAATCTTTAGTCCAACAGTCCAGAATAGTAGAGATATACAGTGATAGCTCCATCATAGGTGGACAGGATACAACTTATAATATGGGACAAATATAGACATAAATTTGAGACACTCATCTATTAGTACTCTGAACCTTCAGAACAGCAGACTAAATTAGGACCGAATTCCATTTTTTTTCGATAAAAAAAAAGAATCAATGCCTTCAGCTGCTTCAGTAAGATTCCTAGTCATATCAGTAATGGTGACTATACCAAGCATTGTTGCTGGGGGAGATGTAAGAGTGAATCCGGCGCTCAAAGGGATATGTCTCGGAGAATGAAGCATCGTTCAGTACACCGCCAGTAGATAATAATAATAATAATAATAATAACTTTATTACAGTGTCAATGTATTTAGCTGTTCAGCTAATGGGGGACCCTTTTACAAAAGATAGAGTAAAATAAGATAAAAAGTAACCTATAGTTATGTACAATTTTAAAATCTACTATAACTATACTTAAATATATTATAAAATCTAAAAATTGATATGCAGAGCTAATTATATCATGAGCTGCATAATATGCAGCAGTAAGAATTGTTATCTATTAAGCTTGATATATCTAACTTTCGTATATTATGTTTAAACGAATTTAGACTGGACACAGTCCTAAGACTAGTAGATCAGGTTTCTCATCTTTTCTCGGCCTTTTTGATCACTCACAGGAGGAGCTTTTCTGTTCCAAAACCTTTACAGCAAATTCAGTGAGAAATGTCAGCATTGGATACATGTTTGTACAAGAGACCTTAAAAGCACAGAACAACGAGACTAGGTCTGGCAATGAAACGTAAGTGGCTATAAATTACTGAAACCCTGACTATGTATCCACCAGTAAACAATGAGAAGGAACTACTGTTCAACCATTAAGTTTACTTGAATTTATCAGTGGATTCTAAATAAATTTTGGAAGCAAAGCCTACATCTACAATGCTTTGATTTATTTTCTGAGCACAAATGAAGTTAATTTCTTTCGGAGCTGCAGGTATTAAATTTCAAAACTCGATAAATGCAAACAATAACATAATGGTTTGAAAGAGCACACCAACATAAGCAAGATTGCCGAATTTTAGGATGCTATCAGTTCATAGTTTTAATGTATATGCTCTTCCAGCCATAACAGCTTTGGTCTCCGATGAGTTTTATTGAAGAAGATGATTGCACTCGGCATGCGGCTACATTCTTTTGTTTTTGCCTTAATACAGGAAAACCTGACCTTTGTAACTTTTCAATGTTTAGGTGAAGTCTTACAACGATATTGCATGGGAAAAGATGAGTTTGGGATACAGTTTAAATCGGACTTGACAGTCTATATAGTAAGCATGTCTCGTTGGTTGGCCAGCGAAGATGCAAAACTCGCTTGACAAGATCAACGTTTGTCGCTTTGTTTCAATCCTCTGTATTTAAGCCAAAGTTTAAGCTGTTCGACAGTATAATCATCAGGTTCCCTTTCAAAATATGGTCCAGGAAAGCAGTCATTTCTGGTAGAATAGACAGAGGACGAACTGAAGTGCTAGTCAATTCTTGTAAGTTGATACAAGAAAAGCGGTTTGTTTGTCTGAGTCTTGGCGGGGGGTCTAGACTTGTGACGTAATTACCGCGCTCTGCTATAAGCGTGCGTAACATGAACATGAATATTAAAGTAGAGGTCAACTTCTTTAATTTACATACACGAGAAAAACAAAAATATTAAATTACATATAACTAGGGGAGCAGAAAATTAATGTCACCGCGCTACCAGCCACTCCTAAAGACTGCTAAATTCAGCTAATAATTCTTCCCTTCGGTTATTACTAGAGGATTTCAAATGAAAGTGTAATTTCATCTTCAATCTCATGTGGCCCGAGTGAAAGCCCAGATGGGCTCTTGTTATGTTTAAAGTAACTAGTTTTATTCCCATTATTTAATGATACCCGAACCGACTGCATAAAAATTAAATGAATAGTGTAAAAATTATAAAGAAAACAGAGTATTCAACGAGAACGCGTGTTATGCCTATTTACCGTCTAGTTTACCAGAATCAGAATCAGATTTCCTTATTTTTACAAGTGAATGGATAATCCAACATGAAAATTATAATGTACCAATATTGCCAAAAGAGATAAGAAGTTATTAATTGGGAAACGATTACAAGAGTTGTGTGTACATGACTGTGCTAGTAGCAGCTAGAAAAGTACTAAATTACAGCTATCAATTGCTTAATTAGTTTCTGACTGGAATGATACACTGCCATGGGATGGTGCTTTACAGTTCTCTCCAGTCTGTAATGCACTGACCCAGTCTTTGTTCAGCCAGTCTGGTGTTGAAGGTGCTATGTAGAAAAATGTAGAGATTCTACATGTAGGTCATCCCTGCTCCTCATTTCCGAAGTTACACTATACTAGAAGGAAACCACTAGAAGACCACACTGTATGCTACAGGCCAATTTTGTTGATAAAAGGTCATTAGGGCATCAATGTTACTCTCTGAAAGCATATAAAACGCATGACTATAAAATTGCTTAAAGCACAAGCATTTCAAAATTGAAATGCATGATTTCCTTATTTGAACTAACATGTAGGATGTATACATTTTAAGAGTTGATGCTTTCTCACCTAAAGCTCCAGAGACCCATGAAAGTCCAGTTCTCCAGACATAAGACAATATGCATTAATTTCCTAATAGTATTAAAAATGCATAATGCTTATGTCGGTTATTTCATGTTTTCCTGTTTCCGTGAATGATATAAATTTTGTAGTGAACCTTTTTGTGTTCATCGCTTAAAAAAGGTGTCTACAACAGCTAGTTTGTTACCCTGCAGATGACTACATATATATATGTTACTATCATGATTGCATTTTTCCTATGTGATGAAAAACTATTCACTTTGTATTCATCTACATTGTATGGTTAGTCATATTTCAAGTATTACACCTTTAGCTAGAGCACTCTGCATGTAGGTACTATTTACAGCATAAACTGCCTTGTTGTATTGGATCCGATACAACATAATATTAACATAGATTGACTCATACTCTGCAAATTGAAGTTCACATAACAGCTAGTTTTCTGGGTTATACTTGAATACATGTGTAAGTTAGGGAAGATCAGCCAATAATTTATTTACTGTACATGTTACCTCACTAGGAGTTTAATTGTTAAAACATACAACGTATCTTAGTGGTGTATTAATAAAATTCCTTGCCTTTCTAGATTGTCCAGGTGATGGAACACCCTTTCTGGCAAGTCTGTCACATAGACACATGATAATTATGCTAGTTGGAAAGTCTGCCTGGACAGTTGTTGGACCCTGATTCTGTAGGGAAACTCAAGATGACTCCTTCTGAGATGAGATCAACTTGTATCAATGTGCTAGCATACTTTTGCCACTTGTATTCTCCTTCCATTTGAATGTTAAATGGGCCATACCATCTATGTAGCATTCACACTTTATTCAAAAATTATATAGTTAAAATTTGTATCTTACATGTAACTGGTAAAATATTATGTAATTATTGTTTAATCAACCGATCCACTGAAAACAATGTTTGCTATCAAAATAATGTTTGTTATGAGTATACCTAAATCAATTGCTGTAATTTCCTGGGCACAGCCACCTTGGATCTTTTTACTTCACATGGTTGCCCCTGACTTGTTACACAACAAATGAGCTATTGTTTTCTGACAATTGGGGCAACTACATTTGTAACAAGTTGTTTTTTGGAGGTACTGAAATGGGTTCCCAGTTGCCTGAATAGTGAGTTTTTTTGGCAGATTGATATAATAAACAACTTATTAGTCAGCTACATGTAACTAATATTAAAGGGGCTATGTCATGGTACTGCGCATGTATCAAGTAATCGCTCGTTTAGTGGCTGTTAATTGGATACAAACAGTTAAACTTCCCTCCCTCAATGCTTGATTGAAAGGATTTTCAATATTTCCCCTGGAGACTGTTTATATACACTGTTTGTTAGTCATTTTTGCATATTTGCTTTCATTTTAAGCATCTCACATGTCCGAGAGGTTCGTTAGTTCATATCAAAATCGGTAGAAATAGCTCTTTCTGGCCCGGAAAAACGAATGTAAAGTCTTATCGTGACACAGCCCCTATAAGCTGTATTCTTATTTATATTTTCATTTTATTGGCCAAAATATGCAACTAATAACAATACACAGCCATATTAGGTAGTTAGCTGACTAATAACGAAAGTAAGCTAAGGTTTGACCTTTTTTATTTGTGATTATAAACTTGTATACTGAAGTCTATATGCTTGAGGATAAAACATGAATCAGGGTTGTTGCCAGATCAGAGGGTAAAATGGGTGTGTGGGGATCAGTATGGGAGGCAGGACAGGAAGGAACTGCCCAACCCTCCTCCCCTTCATTCTCATATCAGCTGGTCCCAATTAAAGTTCCCCTAACCCCATTTTAGTTTTATTTAATTTCTAAGGCTATATAAAAACTGTGGACAAATGAAAAAGACAGAAAATGAAATCAGTGAAATACCTGATTTTTAAATTGTGATTAAAGTCCTGGGAAACAATTGTTCCATGGCTGTGCAGTTTGGAGTCCAGGTTGAGTGATATAAGATGAGGCAGAAACTAAGCCATTGTTCACCAGCACTTGTTGTGGTTCCTATTATTATGGACTCCTGATCTTATGTAACACTAAATGCCATGATGTACTAAACCAAATAACAGTGTTTCTAATGTGTATACTGCTGCTCGGTTGGGAAAAGAGCCAGGTTGCTTTTCACCTTTTTTAACCAACTTGAAGTACAGGTTGTAGACAATCAATGATTCACACAAAAACAAAACACATTTCATACAATTACTCTAAAGATTTAGGACGAATTAAATTTAGTAAATTGGGGTTAGGGGTACCTTAAATTTAGCCACTGGATGTACTGGGTTACTTGAAAAACTGTTTTCAATCCCATTTGTTTTTGACTTTGTCTGACTTTACCTCCAAATATTTTCCCCATATTTCACATACTTCCCATTATTTTCTGTTTTTTCCTGACCTTACCCCAAAATCCTAGTGACAGCTCTCATGACGAGCTTAACTCGGTTCAGGAATGCGGGTTCCCCGTCGTTTTCTAACATTGAATACTAGAAATCTCACAGCGGTGTCCGATATGTGAGAAGGAGCTCTGCTTCAAGAGTTAGATCTTTAAGATTCTTTTAGGTGTGAAATAGGTGTCTGGTATACACCTACAGAAAACGTATGGATATCGGATCCTGTAAAATTTCCGTTTAGTTATTAAAGACTAGGACCAAATTGCACGCTAAAAATAAACCACACTAAACACACCGTGGCCTGCGTGTAGACGTCTGCCGCACGCAGGCGAAATACATCATTACATGTATTCTAATGCACGTTTGCGCTAAACAACACTTCCAAATAACTTGTTTACTGGCATTCGAAAGTAAAAAAATAAAGAACACGCCGTGACACTTAATTCTAATCAGAACATTTGATGGAACAAAGTTTGCGTTAAAAACTTCCAACAGCTTTCGAATTTCGCTAATAAGATTCACGGCATTCTGGTGAATTGAATCCAGCTACGCTGCCAGGACTTCCCGAACTTGAAATCAATCTTATTTTGGTAAACTTAAATGCCTGAGTCGCTAGAACTGAAGAAATAAGTTCCATCCCGGCAACACTCAGGCAGCGAAAAGCCGCCTTTTTAGCTGTAAGCTATCCAACTGTGTCATATTTCTCGCTTCAACCCTTCAGCGAAATCAGAGTTAGCAATAGCGAAGTGCATGTCGGCTTGAGTCGGTCAATCAGTGGCTTGAGCTTGTTCATTTCGTTTTGCAGGTCAAGGTTTTCTGGCGTGGCTGTTTTCAGTCCAAACTTTACGGTTCTGCATGATTCTGTTTTGGCGGGAATTATTACCATGTAGATTTACGCCACCTTTTAGCACTAACATGCAGCTAGCTTCGCAAAGTCACCAACGTTTAATCCAGGCTATAAATCCAAATTGTTTGGTCAAAATTGAACTGACTACCCAAGGAAAATCAGAATGATGTTACTGGTATTCTACTTCCAGATAACAACAGTTCAAAATGAACTGACTGTAATTACCCAAGGAAGACAGAATGCGTTCAAAATTATATTACTGATATTCTACTTCCAGATAACAACAGTTCAAAATGAACTGACTACCCAAGGAAGAGAGAATGCGTTTAAATTTATATTACTGGTATTCTACTTCCAGATAACAACAGTTCAAAATGAACTGACTTAACCCAAGGAAGGCAGAATGCGTTTAAAATTATATTACTGATATTCTACTTCCAGATAACAACAGTTCAAAATGAACTGACTACCCAAGGAAGACAGAATGCGTTTAAATTTATATTACTGGTATTCTACTTCCAGATAACAACAGTTCAAAATGAACTGACTACCCAAGGAAGGCAGAATGCGTTTAAAATTATATTACTGATATTCTACTTCCAGATAACAACAGTCAAAATGAACTGACTACCCAAGGAAGGCAGAATGCGTTTAAAATTATATTACTTGTATTCTACTTCCAGATAACAACAGTTCAAAATGAACTGACTACCCAAGGAAGACAGAATGCGTTTAAAATTATATTACTGGTATTCTACTTCCAGATAACAACAGTTCAAAATGAACTGACTACCCAAGGAAGACAGAATGCGTTTAAATTTATATTACTGGTATTCTACTTCCAGATAACAACAGTTCAAAATGAACTGACTACCCAAGGAAGGCAGAATGCGTTTAAAATTATATTACTGATATTCTACTTCCAGATAACAACAGTTCAAAATGAACTGACTACCCAAGGAAGGCAGAATGCGTTTAAAATTATATTACTGATATTCTACTTCCAGATAACAACAGTCAAAATGAACTGTCTACCCAAGGAAGGCAGAATGCGTTTAAAATTATATTACTGGTATTCTACTTCCAGATAACAATAGTTCAAAATGAACTGACTACCCAAGGAAGACAGAACGCGTTAAAAACTATATTACTGGTATTCTACTTCCAGATAACAACAGTTCAAAATGAACTGACTACCCAAGGAAGACAGAATGCGATTAAAACATGATATTACTGGTAATCTACTTCCAGATAACAACAAATTATTCAATATGAACTGACTACCAAAGGAGCTTACAGAATGAGTTAAGTTATCATTGATATTATTATTGATATTCTATTCGGAGTCAAAAGTAATACGAAAACTTTTCCATTGAAGAATTAGCTCAGAAACTGGTCTTGAAGACTGCGAATCGTTGGTGTTAGCTCACGATTTCCGGTGTGATTGCCGTCAGAATCTTTTGTTTCGTTGTTCAAGTCATCCGCACAGAGTTTACATCTCGGCTAATATTCGCGCAAAGGAAGGAATTAAGCGAACCTTCCCAGAACAAATACCAATTCAAACGATGTACCTGACCAACCACGTAGTACGTGTTAACGTAGAAGTACTTCGTACTGAGTTCTTGCGGCCAGCCGGAGTCGAAGAACTTTGAAGTCTTGTTCTGGCCTTTTGCCTGCCACAGCTCTTTGATCTTCATATAAGCAATTTCGTAGCCAGATCAAGGTCGTAGAATTAAAGGGGATACCATCGCCTTTTACTATCGACTGCTGTCCCAAAGACGACTTGACCTTGCGAAGTTGCCCGCCAAAACTTGAAATTCATGCGCCTATTTCGGCGGTAAATCGAATATTAACTATTATTCTAATTCTCAGTAGGGAACTACATGTACACAAGGCGAACGGTGTCCTGCCGATGACAGATCAGGCGATTTATTTTTCACTGCCTGAACACTCTGAAAACCACAAGGTGCGAGTGTTGACGAGATTTGCGGTTTACAAAATGAATTAATCCTGATATTCAGCTGCGCATTCCTGAACCGGGTTAAGCTCGTCATGTGATGGTCACAAACTATTTGATAATGGAGAGGAATTAGGGAGAAAAAATATATTTAACCCAGCCAAAGTCAATTGGACTATGAGGGTGCAAGGTCTTGGATTAGGGGGTGGAATCATGCCAGGATATTTTTAAAATACAAGCACTCTAAAATGACATTTCATGTATTCCCAGACCACTTTGGAGCAAAGTTATAATATTTTAATAACAAAACTACTCTACTATTGTCAGCAAATGATGTGATAAGGGAATGTTGATTTAATGTTAGGAGGTATTGAAGGGGGGCAGTTAAATGTTTTTGGCAGTTAAAAGGGGGGTTACAAGGTTTTTCAATTAGATTCCCCCCTCCTATGATATTTTATGGTCTTCATGACACCCTCCCCCCTTATATTAAGTGAACATTCCCAAAGCAAGGCCGAGGCATGAGAAACATATGTCCGGTATGAGAACAAATGTTGAGGAATATATGACACTCATGCTGGACGAGGTAGACTTAGCTGTAGCTATAATGCCTAGTGTGGCTTATGCATCAATCAGCGGCTTCCCCTTGGGGCGGGGCCCCTGGGGGATTTGTCCAAACGCCCATTCAAACTTCATCTAATCCCCCTGGGTATGGGGCAGGAGAATTTTGACAAATCCCCTCCCTCTGGGGCAACGAAACATAAAAACTAAACATACCTTTGCTGATAAATTCCTTTAGACAATTTGCCAAGATGGCTTTTCTCTTCCCTCTGTCGGTGCTCCACGCGTTAAAAACTGGCATATTAAATTAAAAGGGCGCCAGTTCAAACCAAAGTCAAAGACCTTGTGAGCGGAAATGGTGCGAAGCTCGAAGAACATCCGGGAATAACGGATTGGGTAATCTGCTGACCTGATATTACAAATCCCCAGGGTCACTCACTTATCAGCTTCACTTATCAGCTTATCACTTATCAGCTTATCACTTATCAGCTTATCACTTATCAGCTTATCACTTATCAGCTTCAAGAAGCAACTCAAGACCTATCTGTCCGTCCCCTGGGTTAAACCACCAGTAGCAAAAGTGTTGTTTTCCCCCTCACCTTCGGGAAACATGGAGCTGACAAATCGTGACAAATGCCCCTGAGTTCCCGTGGGTTCCCCGGGGGTTGGACCCAGGGGGAAGCTGCTGATTGATGGATTATTTCTTGAAGGAACCAGAAAATTATGAGGTGCAAGGACTTGAAAGTCTTTTTGATTTATACTTTATTTTAAAAGAATACAGCCAGTTCTCAATATATGTTTTGATAGTCTTTCATTTCTCATAGTGCTGGAACAATCAGTGGCCCCCCTTCAAATCCACATAACCATGTCCCCTCCTCCTATACCCCCCCCCCCCCCAAACTAGATATATATCATCTCTTATAATGTCTTGATCGATTGTCGTGTCGAGGGGATAGAGACAAACAACGTACAGTCATTTCTTGGAGCCTGAGGGAGGTATAGGAAGTACTCTACTTAAAATTAAGTCGATATTTCCGAAGAACAACGCTTCTCTTAGTCCCCAAGTGGCGAACCAGGACGAAATGGTCGGTAGGACAATAACTTACGTAGAAGAATCACAAATAAAGTCCATTGTTCAATTGCCTGTTTATTCATTTCTACAGATACAACCTTTTCATAATATTAATGTAGTTTCTAAAGAAAAAATCACGCTTTTCGGTAATCCTGCTCGGAATTCCACCATGTAAATGCGTTTATTAGAACAACTTTGCAAAGTAGCGGCTGTTTTACCAGCCAATTTTTTTGTTATTGTCATGCAATAGTAACGATATATTACCTCACCCGGCATCCTTACCTGCTTAAGAAACTAGTAATATAGAATATTCATTCATCCTAGACCAGTTAAAGGATCAAAATGGACTGTTTTTAGCGTTTACCGTTCGACATGGCTGACCGAGAGATTAATTTTAATTGGGTAAAACCGCTGGGATATCGCAGGCACTAACTTGAGCATGCGCAGATTGAATTTTGACAAATCCCCTCCCTCTGGGGCAACGAAACATATAAACTAAACATACCTTTGCTGATAAATTCCTCTAGACAATTTGCCAAGATGGCTTTTCTCTTCCCTCTGTCGGTGCTCCACGCGTTAAAAACTGGCATATTAAATTAAAAGGGCGCCAGTTCAAACCAAAGTCAAAGACCTTGTGAGCGGAAATGGTGCGAAGCTCGAAGAACATCCGGGAATAACGGATTGGGAAATCTGCTGACCTGATATTATAAATCCCCAGGGTCACTCACTTATCAGCTTCACTTATCAGCTTATCACTTATCAGCTTATCACTTATCAGCTTATCACTTATCAGCTTCAAGAAGCAACTCAAGACCTATCTGTCCGTCCCCTGGGTTAAACCACCAGTAGCAAAAGTGTTGTTTTTCCCCCTCACCTTCGGGAAACATGGAGCTGACAAATCGTGACAAATGCCCCTGAGTTCCCGTGGGTTCCCCGGGGGTTGGACCCAGGGGGAAGCTGCTGATTGATGGATTATTTATTGAAGGAACCAGAAAATAATGAGGTGCAAGGACTTGAAAGTCTTTTTGATTTATACTTTATTTTAAAAGAATACAGCCAGTTCTCAATATATGTTTTGATAGTCTTTCATTTCTCATAGTGCTGGAACAATCAGTGGCGCCCCTTCAAATCCACATAACCATGTCCCCTCCTCCTATACCCCCCCCCCCCCCAACCTAGATAAATATCATCTCTTATAATGTCTTGATCGATTGTCGTGTCGAGGGGATAGAGACAAACAACGTACAGTCATTTCTTGGAGCCTGAGGGAGGTATAGGAAGTACTCTACTTAAATTTAAGTCGATATTTCCGAAGAACAACGCTTCTCTTAGTCCCCAAGTGGCGAACCAGGATGAAATGGTCGGTAGGACAATAACTTACGTAGAAGAATCACAAATAAAGTCCATTGTTCAATTGCCTGTTTATTCATTTCTACAGATACAACCTTTTCATAATATTAATGTAGTTTCTAAAGAAAAAATCACGCTTTTCGGTAATCCTGCTCGGAATTCCACCATGTAAATGCGTTTATTAGAACAACTTTGCAAAGTAGCGGCTGTTTTACCAGCCAATTTTTTTGTTATTGTCATGCAATAGTAACGATATATTACCTCACCCGGCATCCTTACCTGCTTAAGAAACTAGTAATATAGAATATTCATTCATCCTAGACCAGTTAAAGGATCAAAATGGACTGTTTTTAGCGTTTACCGTTCGACATGGCTGACCGAGAGATTAATTTTAATTGGGTAAAACCGCTGGGATATCGCAGGCACTAACTTGAGCATGCGCAGATTGAGTTAGCAATATTTCCGGGTTTGAACGTTACGTGTGCTTAGCGTGTGTATAAAGCCCGTATTAAGTCAGTTCCGAATTGAACTTGAAAAATCTTCTCAAAACAATAGATAAGAGTTAACTGCAATTGGTAAGTTTGCCTTGAAGGAATATACATCAACAAACATTAAAATGAAGCGAATTCTGTTAGCTCTCCTAGTGAGCATATATAATGAGTAAAAGAAGAGAAACGAGCAAAACTACACGTTCAGGTTCCATTGCTCAGCCTTTTGCGAATGCCTAAACTTGAAGGCTAAAATTAGCTTAGGACAGATAACTGTCACCACTCCGTTTATATAGATACCAGTGTGTCAACAGTACAGCACAAAACTCATCTGGATTTTGTTTATCTTTTCATTTGACATGTCGGGTAGGTTTACTGTAGTAAAAAAGCTCATGAGTTTTACCTCAGTAAAGGCAAATTTACTGAAGTAAACCTTCAAGTGTGACCTCAGCCATTATTATTTTGTCTATTTGTAGCTTACAGGAAGTGTGCACTTTTACCTAGCGCCGGAAGTTATCATATAATTAGCATATTGATGGCCGCGCTGAGACACGAGGTTTGACTTTTTGTGTTATTCTTTTCATTATTTACTCGCTTAGAAACGTCCTTGTTAAGTTAGTACTATACTCAAACACAACGCCATGTCCTAAGATTGTAACTAGATGGTTAATTCGAGTCGCCGATGTGTATTTAAGTTTGACAACACTAACACTAACGACACTTCATGTTTTCACTCTGCTCGGTCGCAGATTTATAAAGGCGACAGAAAGCAAACGGAAAGGCCACATGCATATACATCGTTTTGGCATAGTTAGTTCGTACATGAAATACTCATTTACTTTTTATTAGTATTATTAAGGCACCTATACTGATGAACATATCTACTAGTAAGTAAATTAGGAATTACTTTAGGCTTACCATCTGGCGTTTTCGTTTTCCTCAAAACATAACAGCCCATAAATGGCCATTCAGGGTCCAAACGACGTCTTGATGAGTTCATAGCCTGGTTCCAAAACTCGTAAACTAGCCAACCTTCTTTAAATCCATCCAAGTTGTAGGAAAATACCGCTCAGAAAGAGCTTAGTTTCGTCGTGGAACCGGTAAAGTTCATTCGACCGCCGAAACCTGATATAACTCATGAGAGCATGCGTCATAGCGTTGCCGCTGACCGATTAACTGTACTATAGTTACCAGTCTCTACTCGTGCATCAGGAGACGCGATTGTACTCGCGGAACAACTGCGGACCCCTGCGGAATAGACCGGACTATTTTCATAATACTAGAAGTAATCAAAGATTATGAAAGTGCGTTCGACATAATGTTTTTGGCTACCTGTAGTAAAAAACCCTTTGGAGACTGAAAGATTGCTTCAGTGTTCTGGACTACACTGTTGATATTAATTGTGGGTGTAAAGTTTTAAATGTTTTCACTAATAATTTATACAACTTGCATAACAAGGAATGTAGCTTATCAAATTGCTGTACTATTAAACACGGACTGTGTTTGCTTGTTGTAGCTCGAGAATGGGGTTTTGGAAATGGCCCAGAAGTAGTACACACTTTTCTAAGGCTTTGATAAATCGTACCTACGTACTTTTTTGGCAACATTGCATTTGATTGAAGAAATGTTGTATTAGAGAGGATTTCAATTGAGTGTCAGAAGTGTTTTGGTTTTGCGTTTACTAAGCTCTCCTATTGGCTGAGAAAGTAAACCAACCAATCAGAATCCAAAGTAAAACCAAACGCAAATTGGTTTTGGCTTTGGTTTAGTTTGTCATTGGCTCACAGGGAAGCCATTTATGAGTTACTTGTGATTACTCGCTCCTATGATTGGCTGGCTGTGGGTAATTTGCGTTTAGTTTCACAACACTCAACTGAAAACCACGCTACTTACCGAGATAACCACAGCGCAACGACTCCAAACGTCCGCGTGCGCATTTTCACGCGCCAGAACGAGGTTAATTTATTCAAAATGAGGGGGAAAAGATACACGACCACACCAAAATTGCCTGTGAGACACAGGGAACCCAACGGACACCAGATTAGGATGGCGTTCTCCTTCGTCGAACGCAATTATTTTGTACTATAGTATATTTTTCATTTATTAATGTATAAGCAATTTACATGCTAATTTCCTCACAAAGTAGACTATTTAAATAGTTCTCCGTATCTGAGAAAATTTCCGCACTCTGCTTTATGTTTTACCCACTCGTTGTGGTCTACCGCATAGTAATCAGCTCAGAACACTTGACTTCATGCTTATCTGGTTTCAAAGAGCTTTTAGTTAACTCCAAGGTAGAGTTAATTCAACTACTTTGGTTGAATGATTGCAACTGCTTAAATTTTACTCCAAATTGGGAATAATTTCAACTCTATCTCTGAAATAACAAGAGTAAAAACAACTCCTAACTTGGAGGTAAATGTTCAAGCATTGTAATAACTCTTTTGAGGGAGTTAAATTGACTCCAATAGAGAGTATAGTAAATTTCAATTTCCAAGTGGGAGTTAAATGAACTCCTTTACTGGAGTGAAACTAACTCCAAAAAAATTAATCCACACTCTTGAGTTATTTTAACACACTTACTAGAGTACAAATAACTCCCTGAAAATAACAGTGTACGTAATGCTATTATTAGCTAACAATGGGCCTTTTGCAGGAATGCAATCACGTGGTTGTACTGGTTGGCAAAGTATCTGACTTTTTTTAAATTTAAAGGCGCTTGTACCAGATCGATAGTGTTAATTAGCAATCGATTGTCCATCTTTCTACAACAGCATTTAGAAGTTTGTTTGCCACTCAGGAAAGTCTTTCCGATTGGGGCATGAGCGCAATTAATTGGTTATAGAAGTGATATATCACCGCGTGACTGTTTCCTACAAAAGGCCGATGCCTTAACTCTATGCTGCTAAGTTAGGAATTTTAAAATAGGCATCTATGTATTTAAGAGCTCTGATGTGTACCAACCAGGCAAGATCCAAAATTATTTTGCTTCATTTAAATGGCCCTGAGACTTCATATAATTATGTGAATGGTAATCTCGTGAAAGTCAGTAATTATTGTTGTTAATCCAGCTGTAAGGCATATACCGCCAAGCTGAAGAGACATTAAGTATCGTCAAATTTAAAGAAAACTTAGAAACAGGCCTGATTATGGCAAGTACTCAATGTATTTAGCTGTACCATCAAAAATTAGGAAACCGGCCCCTCAATTAAGTGAAATGGATTGACTGAATGAAATAGCTGGTCAGTGCACTCATATGACATACACTAATGCCCAAAACGTTAGTCACCTGAAAACCAGACCAACGAGGATCATGAGTATATTTGAACTCTATTTGAAGCGGCGTGTGGCATTTAATTTTCTTCGCGTGCAAATGAACTCAAAGCTTTAGCTTGCAAAAACCATACAACTGATAAGTAGTTCTAGATAGTAATTGTACATGATAACAATCAGGCCTTAGCGCCTCTAATTAGTGCTAATAAATTGAGTGAAATTGTCGGAACGAATTCAAATTTACTCAAATACAAATTCAACTACATTAAATCTCTTTGAGACTTAATAATTATTCTAAAAGTACCATTTTATCATTGGACAGACATAGCATCAGAATCAGTTAGTCTGCAATCCATGCTTGTCTAAAAACTGATTTAAATAAAACAGTTCTCAAACGTACGTAGTTGTAATACTTCCCGTGATTCTCGCCGGTCTCACCTCTGATGCTTTTACCTAGCTTTTCGGGTGACTAGAATTCATACTTTAATTATAAATTAAAATTACCTTAACTCTTACTAAATTATTATTTTTGTTATTATTATTATCCTTTTTGTTTGGTCTGGCTGTTTCTGATTGATCCTCTACTCCTCTTTCCAGATATAGGTTTGTTATTTGATGACACCGAGGACTCCCAGCTCTCTTCCAGATGTGACGCTATTCAGTTCACATCACACCTGTTGGAACTCTTAGCGTCCAGTGAACACCAAAAATATCAACTACCCATTACCAGTTACTCAGAGTACCTATGACGATGGGCCCTTGAAGTGGAAATCTCCAACTGATGTCGGTCTCTCCTGCATATAATTGGATGCGCAGTTGGTCTATCGCCCTTAAAACAGCCACGTTCCTCTCTCACCGATTCCTGAAAAGCATTCAATAGTGTATAATTCGTAAAGTACTGGGTTGTTGGATATGCGTATCCACTTAAGAGAATTCTCTTAGCTAAGTCTAATCTTTCCGTTGTTGGATTAGCTTCATTGTGACTTCTGTTTATTCCCCGGATGTCTACTAGAAGTCGTCCAAACACATCTACTCCATAGCAGTCGACCAATATGTTAGCAGATGGAATTGGTATGTCACCTCTGAGCCTTTCCAGTTCTCTTGCCAGGGTTTCTTTTCCTTCTCTCCGAAAAGGCTGAGGGACTTTCGCATCTCTCCTACCAGGTGGTCTAGGAGCCCCTTGCGTATCAAAGCCGACAAGTCTACTTCTTAGAAGCGATCTACCTGCAAGTACCTGACTGTCATACTCGCCAAAGTATTTCACGTATGGTTTCCAAAGTAATTGCACGGTATGGATATCGTCAATTGCATTGTCGTCTTGGTAGAATCCATGGTTCCTGTTAACCCCTAGTCCCAGGCAAACCATCACCGTCTCCTAAACATGCTTCTGGGAACTGAATTGATAACCTCAAGGAAAATTGGTATTGTTCATCCTGTGCCATGCGAATAGTATCCGGTAGTGCTTTGTTGAGTTTCACCTTTGGGTAGTCAGATACATTGCACATTTATATTGTTATAAAGACTTCATAGTCTCATCTTAATATTTATGCTAATTCGGGCGAAGTGAGGCTAAGCACGGATCAAATTCCAGGCTGGCGGCTTCCTCGGTCAACGAGATATCTCGAGACTTCGATCTTTCATCCATATTTAACTTTTATTTTTACAGAAGAACTCGTGAGAAAATCTGATAGTAGTAGTGGAGAAAAGAAGTTATGCGTGGGCTTCAAATACTTTCGTGCAAGCTGCTTGCAAGACGTTAAAAGTGAACATTGAACGCGAAGTTGTAGTTTGCTTTTATGTCATTAAATGCGAGCTTCCCTAAACTCCGAGTTAAAATGCCGAGGTGGATTTTGAGGTGGATTTCGAGGTGGATTTTCGAGGTAGATTTTCGAGGTGGATTTTCGAGGTGGATTTTCGAGGTGGATTTTCGAGGTGGATTTTCGAGGTGGATTTCGAGGTGGATTTTTTTCGAGATCGAAAATTTCGAACTCGATCAGGATTTTCGAGGTCGGTATTTTCGAGGGAATTTTCGATTTTATTATCCATCCGGATGGCGGCCTCCTGCCATGCGTTGCGGCTCGCGTTTGGACGCTGGTTCCTTTCAGAGGCAATGTGGCAATGTGCGATGGATGCGAATATAGACTAAGGTTCGTAATTTAAGCTTACAAACTGCTTGTCCCCCCTTCACATTACGTATATTACGTTTGAGGACGATTACCAAACTGTTGCTCAACGAGAAGTCAGCAGAAACTAAATTGGGAGGCTTTTTATTAGCCATGGAATCGAGTCGGTCTCCAAGGCCAACCCGCACCAAGCGAAACGTACAGATATGCCTTTTCCTCGCTTGCAGACCTGTCTCAGTTAGCATGTCTCAGCTGTTTTGTCTTAAAGCTCTGCAGTTTGTCGCCTGCTGTTTGTTCCGGGTCTGCAATATATTCAATGTTATTTAGTCACGGGAAGGTAAACATAGAGACATATATACTAAACATACCGGTCAGTATAATCTTTAGACTGCAGATTGCAGACTTGGTATAAAATGCAGACAGCAGACTCGGTATAAAATGCAGACTGAAAAAAAAAAACTTACCTGAAGTCTTTATCTGTTATTCATTGGGCTCTGTATGCAATTTCAGTGAGTTCTTTTGAAATGTTACCCCTCGACCTCGATATTTCCATCCAAAATCAATGCCGACCGCAACTAATTAATTTAAAACTCAAACAATAGCACAACAGTATATATTCCAAGAGCCTCATGCCATTTAATTGAAATAACCCCCAAATCGAGCAATTTACGCTTGACGACGCTAGTTCCCGAAATGCACGGTCTCAGAACTTTTACATATATACTTTATTTTGAAACTAGTGTTAACTGAGTAAATCGGGTCTATGGTAAAGTGGTTTAGAGCGCGTGCTTTTGAACCCAACGATCGGAGTTCCATTCCCACAAAAGCCACAATTTTTTAAACTTATTTTTCTCCTTTCTCAGTTTTATTTAATCTTTTACTCTATTTTAGTCTGCGTTAAATAAGGGGTGGGTGGGGGTTACAATTGACTGGTGCAACTGGCCCGGGAACTGGACACGACTACAAAATACAACAGTATGTTTTTAGTGTAGAAGGCGGCTCTAATAGCTTTAAAAATAGAGGAAAAGATTAAATAAAACAAGAAGTTAAAAAAAATTATGGCCAGTGTGGGAATCGAACTCCGATCATTGGATTTAAATGCACGCGCTGTAAACCACCCCACCATAGACCCGATTCACTTAAACACTGGTTTCAAAATAAGGTATATATGTAAATGTTCTGAGACCGTGAACTTTGGGAACTAGTGTCGTGAAGCATAAATTGATCGATTTGGGCGTGGTGTTCTCTTTATAGGTGGAGCTCGAGGTCAAGAAAATTTCAACAGAACTCGCTGAAATTACATACAGAGCCCAATGAATAACAGATAAAGACTTCAGGTATTTTTTTTTTATATTTTTCCCAGTCTACATTTTATACCGAGTCTGCAGGCTGCATTTTATACCCAGTCAGCATTTTATACCCAGTCTGCATTTTATACCCAGTCTGCAGTCTGCAGTCTGCAGATTAACTGACCGCTAGACATACACTGAACAACACTGATCGCTGCGAACTGCAAGCCAAACGTGAAAAGGTAAACACAGGCGACCTTTTATTGAAATTACTGAAGAAAGATTAATTTGCATTTCATTCAAAGCTAGCAGTCTTGCCACAGACTAAAAGAATCTAAGGAAAAGACAACACTATCCGGGCGAGATTATGAATGAAAAACTATACTAAGGTCCCGTTTACAAGGAGACAGGGTTACCCTAGCACTAGGGTTACCCTAGCGCTGGGTCATTTCCTCTTATTTTTAGTAATGTGTTTACAAGCAGGTGGGACAACTCAACTCGACTGACCGGGTTACCCTGGCGCTAGGGTTACCCTGTCTGAGAGCTATGGTGACCCTAGCACTAGGGCTATGATTTACCCTTGTAAACGGTTTGCTAGGGTAACCCGCCTACCAGGGTCAACTCTATTTTAGAGCCAAATTTCACATTGCAAGTTTCTGAAGTTCATTAGCAATTACTAGGTAACATAACAACATTACAGGATGCTAGACAGCTGCAATAAAGGGCACCACAGAAAGAAGAATCGACGTTAATCCACCAAAACCCGCCAGAACGTAGACTGCGAACAGTCCCTTTATTTTTCTTGGTCTCTAGTCACGAAAAACTCGAAAAACGATGTCAGGGGAGTTCGTTCGCGCCCAATCTGCGCTCGGCCAAAACATCGTTTTTCGTGACAAGAGACTAAGAAAAATGAAGGGACTGTTCGCAGTCTAGCCAGAACTCTACTCGTGTCCGCCATGTTGTTTTCTCAGTATGCTTAAATGATTTTGTCGGCCGCGAGCCTAGCGGTTCATAGGCTACCAAAGAATCAGTAAAATCAAAATCACTTCCACAGATCTGTTTGAACCGGATAAAAATGAAAGAAAAGTGGAAGAGTAATATTAGTAGCACATGTTTTCATACATTAGTATGACATTTCATAAGAAACGGCTTTTCAAATGATTAATATATTTGAAAGAGACTTCAACTGGCTTGTGTTGAGTTGGCCCGGGCAGTAGGGTAACCCTACCTGAATCATTTTGCTTGTAAACCCGGTGTCGTAGGGATTTCGCCCCCCTCCCCCCAGTGAAAACAGACTAAGCTGGGGATTTCTCCCCCCTCCAATTCTCTCGTACTAAAAGCAAGCTCGTTCGATGTTGCTTTCGGCTAGAAACAGCTTTCGTGATCCAGTTGATGTCATGCATACTCTTACTCGTTCGCTGTATCCCGCACTCGTTGGGTATCGAGTCTTAACTTGCATGCAATTGCAGTAATTCTCAATGGCGACGCTTTTGTGTGCTCTCTCAATCACTGACTTGATCAAAAGCCAATTAACAGCTCTTAGCCAAACATAGTGTAACAGAAGAACGGCAACATTTGTTGCTTGCTCTACAGATTTGTTCTAATAAGTCGAATATCCCAAAATCGCTAGAAATGCCTCTCTTTAGTATAGAAAGCAACTAGTAACTGATGCCGCGTGGGTTTACAAATGAGTGACTAGGAAACATTGCGGATTCACTAAAAAAGCTCTGCATAAAACTGAGGTAGAACTATGAATATGATTTGTTTGCTATTTAAACAGATGAGTTAGTTGCTCTTTTAATTCTGCAATTAGACTGTGAGCTTTGTGAAAAATAAACGAGTCAGGCCCAGAATAAAAAATGTTTGAGATAGCTTGTTTAGACAGCTTTTTGTCAATCTAAAGAAATCCCGCCTCTTTGTTTTGGGCGCGCTTGGTTTTTAATACAGGCACAAGCACGACTTGTAAAATAGTGTAACAGATGAACAGCAACATTTTCGGCCTTCCTCTACAGATTTGTTCTAATAAGACGAATACCATTGCCTCTCTTTAGTATAGAAAGCGAAAAGAAGACTCCAAAGGCAAAGAATGTCAACAGCGCTAGCTTTGGTTTTAATGAAGCGGCGTGATTATTACGTTTTTCAATCGCTGTAATATAGTCAACAATCGTATTTCAAGGGTTCACTTTAGTCTGGTTCCCAATGGTTTGCAGTGAAGAGGACCGCGATCGATCAATAGTAAGTTCGTTTTATAGACGGTTTTATTGATCAAGTAATCAAGTGTTGCAACAGTCTTAACAGTGAACATTTATTAAAGTTCATGTTCACTCAGCAGATCGTTAGGGGGGGGCGAAATCCCTGAGGGGGGACCAGTGAGGGGGGCGAGATCACTAGGGATCTCGCCCCGGGGGGGGGGGGGGAGCGAAATCCCTGGGACACCGGGCTATCTTTGACCCTAGTGCCAGGGTAACCATATCTCCTAATTCATATATAAACACTAATAATTACTGAATGCATTAATAAAATAATAAAAAAAAATACTTTATTTAAACAGGGTAACCAGAATTGAATAGTATAGGTAATCAAATTAGGGATAAATTTCGCGCATGTTTGTCAAGATCGAAGTAATTTCCCGAGCCGCTTTAATATTACCAATTAATATTATGGAGGGCAAATTATGATCCAGGAAAGATATATTTTAAGCGCGCGTAGACGGCGTTTGAAATTGCACGTGTGAAATTACAAATTACGCGTGAAATTTAAAGTTGAAATTAGGGATTATTACGAAAGTAATTTTCATCTGATCAAGGCAGTTTATTGAAACAACCTCAGAAACCCAAGGGCAGTTAGTGAACAACGTTTTCTGCCCGTCGTTCACTAACTGCCCCTGAGTCTCCGAGGATGTGAGTGAAACTTTGTAAGTCTGTGAAATGTGGCATATCATTTATTTAAGAGACATACATGGCCCTTCAAAAAAGTCGTTTGTTGACTTTTACATTACCTTGTAATGATGAACATTTAGGTATTTTGCTATCTGCCCACCTCGAAATCGTCTTCGAAAATCCACCTCGAAAATCCACCTCGAAATCCACCTCGAAAATCCACCTCGAAAATCCACCTCGAAAATCCACCTTGAAAATCCATCTCGAAATCCACCTCGAAATCCAACTCGGGATTTTAACTCGGCTCTTAGTTTATCTCATTAAATGCGTGTTTTACTCACTTTGTAATTGGTCATGGATTATTATAATTTGGATCCGATTTATCGTCTCTTCGTCCTCGCTTTCGCGTAAATTAGCATAAATATTAAGAAGAGCCTGTATTACGCGCACTCGGATGTTTGCATAAGAATATTTAAACTCGGACTCGGTTGACGTCAAAGAAGCGAAATACAACAACCAAACAGAAATAAAAATATATAATAATAATAATAATAATAATGGTTATATTCACTGAGGGTGGTCACGGCCATAGATTTGTTTGCGTTTAGATTTTCTTTAAAACAAAAAACTTTCATTGTTATAAAAGGAGTTGAGAACTGTCTCTCAGTGTTTACATAACGCGAAACTGTTTTCTATTTCGTAACTGTAAAGCGTTTTCTGAAACACTATGTTGCGTAATTGCAGAAACATGTTGATACACATTTGCAACAGACAGTGTCAACAAACGCCTTACCTCTTCGTCTAGAAATTCAGCTATCTCTGGTAAAACCCTCACAGCATTTGTCATGCAAGTAAGCTTGACTTGCCGTAATACAGGATATCTGTAAATCGCCCAAGCGGCCTTTAACACTTCACGCGCGTAAGCAAGGCTGAATGGAAGTTGACCTTGGTAAAAAAAAAGGCGTTAGCTCGTTGTCTTAATAACTACCAGATAGATTATCTACTTAGGGCGCTTTCCATTTACACGAACTGACTGGTCTGACTGGCCAGTTCATAAATGGAACGCTTCAGTTCTAGGAACTGACTGGACCAGTTCTCAGAACTGACACGTTCCATTTAAGAACTGGCCGGTTAGACCAGTCAGTTCGTGCAAATGGAAAGCGGATACTCTGCAACACCTTGTGGATGCTATTTGGCACATTATTTTGGATATAGATCCAATACAGCCTATCCGTTAAAATGCCCTTAACTTCTTGTAAAAGTTGGTCGTGCTTAAATAAGCCTCCCTTGTTGCGCTCAAAAATAAAAAACGGATATAGAAAATTGGTTCATTTGCAAGGGAATTGGAAAGAGATCTTATCACCTTGTCTATCCAACGAAGATGCCGTGTTCAAAACATGTTCTCTACTAATGTACTACAGTTGGCGGGCGATTTCCAAATTCTGCAATAGGGCGTGACTCTGTTCGCAGTTGTTGATGTTTTCAAGCGTTAGTTGACTTCTTTGAATCGTACCTTCTGCAGAGATGCCTTTCTGAGCTTCAATGATAGTAGCTGAGTTGCGAAGTTGCTCCAAGTAGGTTCGAAATTTCAGGCCATTCAAATCTAAAATCATGGGAACAAATATCAGATTTTGGGTGTATAACCGAATCCTACATATTTTAATAGTTATTTAACGTTGGCAGTGAAAAATAAGTTAATTTAAGACGACTTTTGCCAAACTCGCCCCAGTCCTTCCTCGGAAAAAAAAAAAAATTTTTTTGCAAAATATCACGGAAAGGAAAATGGTGACCCCACCGCCTTATTTTCTTCCATATTTATAATCACTGCAAAGTTGGCAACATGTATCAAAGTATAATTTTTTTTTTTTTTTAATTTCTGGATGCAAATATTTTAAGTATCTAATATTTTAAGTTTCTAATTTCTGGATACAAATATTTTAAGTATCTGTTTTTACGCTCGTTCAGGGATATAACAAACCAGATTTCGTAATATTCTGCTACAGTACTGTCCACTTGCAGTATTTTTAAGGATTGTACGTTAAGTTTGGTATACATACTACATAATAAACTCATTTGTTCGCTATGCCTATGAACAGTTAGACTAGCAGTTAAAGGCGCAGTTTACTCATGCTGACATTTCGCGTATTTCTGCTGTGGGTAATAACTGGACGAAGTTTGAAAAAAAAAAGGTTATTTTAAATAATTTCAGCTACTTTTTTTAATGAATTACCTTGAGTCCAAATTGGGAAATAGCTTATTCATTGATTGAAATGAATTTTAGGTGAGAACAGTTTTAAATCTTGAATACTTTTCTTCCTAACCTCTAAAAGACTGGGCAAAAGATTAAGAGCTTGCAACCTAGCTCTTAAGCTGCGAAATGACTTTTCCACCTTCTCAGCTTCGTTGACGTTCGGCAAAACCATTAATAAGGAAGCATGACCGGCGCTTCTTTCATCTTGATAAAATCCTGCAAAAAGAAAGTTATATGTTAGGTAGCGTCTAATTGCTGCTGTATTCTTAAATGATCCAGCAACCTTCAGCCAGATGTTGGTATTTCTAGGTAGGCTGCGTCTACTTGTCTGAGACTGAAACACGCCTTCGATAGCACACCCAATGCAGATATCTCCCACAGCTTTGCCTGTCAGATCAGATCTACGGACACAATACTTGAGCTCCCACAATGACTTTCTTGCAGTGTTCTTGATTTCTGCGGCAATTTCTGTCCAGGGATAGGTACCAAGAGCTGAGAGTCATAACCGCGCTTTTCTAAGATTACTATACCAGCGAGCTGTACATTCTCTTTCTCGTAAGCTAAAGCTGTCAAAGTTTCTCCGCTAGTGTGGCCGCAAAGTTCACGAATTTCAGCTTTGTAAGCCTCTCGTGAGAGGTGAACGCTCCTTGCTTCCGTGTCGTTTAAAAGTGATTCGAGAGAGGATTGCAGAGTTGTTGGTACTTTCTCGCCGTTGTAGTAGATCTCCACTCGAAAGGGACAAAAGTCCGATCGATTTACAAATTCCTTAGCCATCACCTTGCGTGTTCGTTTGAAAATGTAGCAAAGTCTTAGACCTTATAAAGCTCAATTTCCAATTAGTTTGCTAAACTGAGAAACAAATGAAAAACAAAATAGATTGCGTCAAAGCTGGGAACGATTCTGCTATTGGCCGATATATAAAAGATTGACACCTGTCAATAATGTGCAGTGATAAAGGTGGCTAGCTTCGACGGCGGAACTTCGAGCAAGCTAAGGTGCTGTAAAGCTTAAAAGTTGGATTGGTTTAACCACAGTTCGAATGTAAGGCTCAAAAGAATTTGTGTAAAACAACTGGAAATAGTCTTTGCATTATTTCGTGATTCCAACTTGAAATTAACCTCACTAAAGTCTTCGAAATGACTTGACTGTGCAAGTTTGCAAACGGATGTCGTTCATTCAATTCTTTCAACTGAACTCAAATATTTTCTTTGATAATACTGCGGATTCTAAGTGAACCTATGTGAAGAATTTCGTTTCCTATATTACACAAAGAGCAAGTTTCCCACGTGCTTAGTGTGTGTTGTAATTGGGTTTCAAACTGTTTCATCCTTTCTTACTGCCCTGCTGGACAAAGATTCCTTCCTTATCAAAACAAATGTTGTTGTTTTTCGATTCAAAGGCTATTTCTGCTCGGATTCTTTTTGTCAACACGAGCTGAACACATACTTGATGAAAATTGCTTCCCCTATTTACGCACAGAAGAAGTTTATATAACGCGCTTAGTGCGGTCAGAACAAGCTAATAACTTAATAATATCCGCTGCGCCTAGAGTTTTGTGCGTAGAAATAAAGATAGAATATAAAAAAAAGACGTTTTAAAATGTAGAAAGTAAATAAAATAAAATAATGATCTTGAGCAATTGGTTAACAAATATGATTGGCAGAACTGTACCTGAATTTTAGTGAGAGATAATGTACAATGTAAATATTTATCTTTTTAGACTTTTTGATATTTAGTATTTTAATCAACATTGTAAAGATAAATATTTCACTGGGGGGTTAGGTAGTCGATTTTATAGTTTATAGTTTTAATTTCTGTATTTATTTATAGTGTCCTCGTTTAGTGGGAAACTGCTCTCGATTTGACTAGACCGTCGATTTTTCTTCATCCTATTCGTTTGTTCTTTTTCTAACAAAACTGATAACAGAGAAAGAGTTCATTAAAGAGGTGGTCGGGATGTAGTTGTGAACATTTCATTTCTTCATTTCCCTTGTCATATATTACAAATTTAACCATCCCTAATTAACCTTATGGTATATATTACAAAACCCCGCAAAGTAACTGTAACTGGTTTTATTTACCTGCAAAAAAATGGATCACAGCTCTAATTTCAGAAACGTGGAATGTGTCATTGTTTGCCGGAAGCTTTTATGTAATTGTAATTGATATTAAAAGTGTATCTTAATAAAAATATGTGACCATCGCTGTTGTAGAATATTGTATTATTTTTTGTCAGGTGGTGGCCAGTTAATCAAAATACTAATTCCATAGCTACATGCGGTGATGCCACGTACATGTTTATCAGTTCAGTTTATGTTCTGTGCCTCCACATTACCCTGGATGCCAGAGGATCTACTGCCCTCTCTAAGCCAAAGTTTAGGCGCAAAGCGGCGAGGAGCGAAGGGACAAGACGGCGGGCATCTCTTCGCTTCTCGCTGACTTCGGCTAAGAGAGGGCATTAGAACCTCTGGCAATCAGGGTACCACCTCACAGACAAGTTTAGGAACCAAAAATACATGACAGTAATCCTATGAGATTATTATTTCTAATAACATGGATTAATTAATACCTTTTCATAATTCAAGAAAGTACACTTGTTTCCATCGAAATTAGAATTTATGTAATGGCAAGTGATCACCTCTGGTTTATATTCTACAACTCCCATTTCATCACACCAGATTAATAAATATGGGTGAGAAAAACTTCAACTCAAATAAAATGCACTCCATTTAATTATAACATGAGAGCCCCACACACAACAGCAATCTCCTATTAGAGTGATTTTACTTAACCCGTGAAATAGACAGCAGCGTATTACACTCTAATTCCTTTGTGTTTATCTTGGTATTACACACTAACTAATAGTTTCTATTTCTCGGGACAAGTAAAATCACTCTATAGAGATACTTTGTGTTGATAAACGGCATTACAATTGTTTTGCTAATGTGCCTGAACCATGATTTCAAAATGGCGCTTTGTGTCAGGAACCAATCGATCTCTGCTTGGCACATTAATGACAATGGATGACGCGCAGTTAGCATCTCTATAGGCCAACCTTCAATGTTGACATTATAACAATCAAATAGCATGACTCATCAAGTGCTTTAAGTAAATCATGAAATAAACTGAAGGATGTTTATAGTAACCTTTGTCCTTTTTGAGTAAACTAAACTGTGACATATCAAACAAACAAACTGATAATCATGCAGACCAGTGCAAAAGTTCTTCTAAGTGAAGTTTAGCGTACAAAACTGCATTTATATATGAACTGCCACACTGTGTATGAATCGAAGGTTACCGTAAAAATCGATTTAGCGCCCTGAGCGCTTATTTAATATTTGGAGCTGAAGGGTGGGCGCTTATTGGAGAGGGGTGCTTATTAATTGTGTTCAACATGAACATCATGATTTTCGGTATTTATTTCATTAACCGTTCGGTAGTTTGATAAACGAACAAATTAAAACAAAGTGAAATGAACTGTAACAATAATTACGGTAGCTACCGTAAGAGTTCCGTCAGTATGTGCACACTTTGTGAAATTCAAGATATGCTTGACAGTCTACTAGATCCTCTTCTCCGTCATCCTGGTCAATTGAGGGGGAGGGGGCGCTTATTTAAAAAAATACGGTCAAGGGGAGGGGGGCGCTAATTGGAATGGGGCGCTAAATCGAATTTGTACGGTATTGTATGATTTTTTTTCTGCGGAAGTCGGGGAGGGGGGTGTGTGGATTAAAGGTTATTTTATAATCAATTTTTACTTTCTGCCGAAGCGGGGAAGGAGGAGAGCGGAGGGGTGCATATCTTTTCCCGGCATAATAACGATCATAATATCTGCAGTCGAGCTGATAATTTGGAGCATAATATTTAGTTTTCGAGGGTGACTCCAAGGGGCATAATAATACCGAATTTTAGGAGCATAATGTGTCAAACCCTAATTACGACCTGAAGTGACTGGTTTTACTTTCAAGAGCCAACTGATCACGAGGACAAGTAAACGCAATATCACAGATAACTAACCAATCAAATCGAAAGCAATCACTTAATTACTTTTCGACACTCGATCAGAAACTTCTCTATTAACTGTCTAACGCGGAGACCGGCCATACCACCCGACTTTAATATCACTTTAAGCTTTTCACTCTAGACTTAATTACTCGCTCTGATACCTAGAAACGATGCTATGTTACAGATGTTATTCACTAGATTGTTTGTAAGTAGCAAGGCCAGTGTAGTACTGTTATTTAAGTTATACCTTTTAAAAAGTGACACCAGCTGACGATATATATATACAAAACAAAATATGACAACAGTGATATGAACTGATACTGTTTTAATGACATTTATTTTCAGATGGCATCTTCAAATGAACTATAAGCCAAGTTACAGATGGTTATAGTAAGACCGTATATCATACGTTAACGCTTTGCCCGACTCAACTGATGCGAATTTCGTCTGATAATAAATTCCGAGCTTAAAAGCGTAACAAAAATGGATATAAATTGTAGTATTGTTTTCGTATTCGTAGAAAGAACACAACGTGCAATAGCTACTCCCTTGCAAAGCATAATTGTCGACATAGGGTCTTTAAACTGTAAACATAGATGATAGACACAATAGGCCTTTTGCAGGAAACACAGTCACGTGCTGATATATCACTTCAATAACCATTCAATTGCGCTCGTGATCCCATGGAAAAGGCTTTAATACTCGATGGCTAACAAACGTTATAGCGCCGTTTTAGAAAGATCCACAGTCGACTGGATGTGGAAAATAACATTTACAAACATGTTTTGATGATCGTCCAAGTGTCTTCATAAATGACGTCAGATTTTATTGCCAACCAGTAGAACCACGTGATTGCATTCCCGTAAAAGGCCATTACTAGCAACGTATCATTAATTGTGTCTTTCTTGGTGGTACTATTTCTAGTTAAAACAAATAATAACAAATATATCGAAATGACGTCCTCTCTTCTACATTTATGATTTTACAAATGTCTCGACTCCCCCCCCCCCCCCCCCCCCCCTCCCCCTGCATTTCTAAAACCAGTCTCACAACATCTCAGGCTCAGTACTCGAAAAGTGGCCAAATATGGCTTAAGCTATATAATTAGCATAATCCAGATGCCGTATATTGGAAAACTCGCCATCCGATTGGCTAACCAGGCGCTGTCTATCGACAGATATAGTCGACCCTGCATGCGCTGCAGACAAAATCACTTAGAATTTTTTTTGTGTGTGTGCTGTCAATTTTCTCAATCTTTATAGTTCACAGAACGATGGCTTAGTTATGCTATGTCTAGACTTAATTGTCGCTCTTGGTTTCTATCGGCTTTGATAACCGGTGACTCGGGCTACGCCCCTTGCTAACTATCCGCCGAGTTCGCAGTCTAATTGTTTACGTCAGAGTGCACCGATCTTCAAAAGAAAATACGATATTTTGTTTTGTTTCAGTCGCTCTCACTTTCTTGCGTTATTGGAAGGGCTTGGTAATATTTTGTGGCCAATCTCACGCAGTTGTCTCTCACATCGCCTGATACTGGAATTAGCTGGCTGTTCTTTGTGGTAAGGTTTGCATTATCAAGTGAGCCACGTTGCTTCTTCTTGGTGTAATTGACACGAAGTGGTTTTTCGTTAGGGTCAATTGAAAATCTAACGAAACATTCTCCATATCCAAGTTTCGTCAAATGAAACACCCCGTGTTCGTCTTTGATCTCTCCGAAGCCAAAGTTGAGCCATGCATGCCAGTTTTCGGACAGATAATTTGTTCCCATCTACATTTTCCTTTCGGTTCACGTAAATGTTCCGTAAAAAAACGTTTTGTATGACTTTATCATGCCCATACTTGCCTCATGTATTTCCAGATTTGCGATCTCAGTTCGTCTTAATTTACATATCCAGTCTGAAGGGGTTTCGATAGTTTCAAAACACTTTGTCGCTGTTTCTATATTTCCAAAGCGTCGATCGCATATTGAATACGTTTGTCCTTCCAAAAGAAACTTAAGTCTACTCGCAAAAATCTGTTGCTCTTTACGAGCCATTGGCAAAAGAAAAATAGAAAATGCTCCTTGAACTGTCCAGGACGGTTATCTGCCCATAATATCAAATTGTCAAATCCACTTTGTATGGCGTTAAGAAATACATCTATCAGTGAAATTACCTCGTCTGGTCCCTCCCCACCTATTGTGCTTGGATAAATGAAGGCGTGTAACTTCTTTTTACCCGCGTCGAATATTCCAAATAAACGCGTTGTTAATCTTTTCAGATAGTACGCATCTTGACTTGAAACTTTTAGTGTATTGAGTCATTTGTGAAAATCCAGTTGAAGGACAAGAGCTTTAGGCATCATGAACGACGGATCTGTCTAACGTATGAGTAGTCAGTAGTTACAGTGATCCATTAAAAAAATGGCGCGTACCGCGAAAAAAGATATGTTGACATCAAATAACACGCTCAGGTTGTGCGCGCGAGTAAAATCGGTGCACTGTGACGTAAATCATCGCTAACGAGATGATTACTAAAATAAACTCCCTCTTACAATTTTCCCTTGACATTCTTTTCAACACGTGCGTTGAAATTGTGATATGAACTGAACTTAAATATTATTCCAATTAAGTAAATTATATTTAGAGCGTGCACGAATCGAACCTAATGCACACATGTATAGCACAAAAGAGGCTCAAGAAAAATATAATTGTTTTCCACAACTACTACTAGTACTGTTACTAGTTGTTGTTGTTGTTGCTGCTGCTGCTGTTGTTTTAAACATCTCAAGCATGTTAAGGTATGGTTTATTAGAAATTATGATGAATACTCTAAATTCGCTATCTTTATAAATTTTAAATGAAAGACTAGCAATCTGTAATTAGGAGGTAATTATGTGACTTAAGATTTTAGGGTTTGAAGGTCACGTGACCTTAACTCGCTGATAAAACAAAGAAATAAAAACTGGCAGGTCACATTGGATTTTTTAAAGTAATGGTTTTTTTGAATATCTGATGTCACATCTGGTCGTTTATAAAATTGCGTTTGGAACAGTTGATATTTTCCCATCGGAGGCAGTGAGAAAATTGGTTCCAAGAGCAGGTCACGTGACCTGTTTTCTCTATTTTCAGGGAGGCACCCATTCCAAACGGAGCTTTAGAAACAACCGAGAAGTGTAATCGGATAAGCAATAAATAGTTATTTTAAAACTGCAATGTGTACCGGCCAATTTTGAGTTTCGTAATCCCGTGGTTGGTCACGTGATATACATTTCACAACAAAATATGTTCAAACGACTAAGCACGCTGGCATTAGAAATATTTACATTTTTTGTAGAACTCTGGCAAATATAAGCCCATCTATTCAATAAAATAGCTTTAGCCTCGATGTCATGCTCAAACCACGCCTTAACATACTTGAGATAAAAGATGTAAGAAATCACTATTAAACGTCTGTCACTGACTACTAATGTATAAAGTTTGCTTCTGTTGCATTGCATGTGTAACGTGACATTACATTAAAGCCAATACCTTTTGTTTTATCTCAATAATGTATCCTTAATTACACAGTGTCAGGGCGGATGTCTTTCTCAGACATTTAAAATCAATTACTATGCGAAATTTTCAACCCGCTTACTTCTATTTGAGAAACGATTGGAAACTGAGGTTTGATTTTTTACTCTGAATTCTAACGGGAACCTGAAACAACCATATGGGCTTATCAAAGCCAGGACCCGGATAAATTGGAATTCAGCGTGTTGGCTGAATTCGGAGAAAAACCCTCGGAGCGAGGGCGAGACACCAACAAATTCAACTCACATATAGCACCGCTTCCAGGGATCGAACCTGGGCCATAGAGGTGAGAGGCGAAACGCTTAACCACTGCGCCACCCCGGCTCCCCTTATACTTTTTTTAGCACTTCTTAATTTTTGCCATTACTTAGCATATAATAGAAACTGTTAACGTGAACCTATTTCTTTTTGCCTCCTAATGTCCCAGGTTGTTTAAATGATAAACATAGTATTGTTAGGTAACGTTTTATCATGCAAGTGCTAACATGCGAATGTCATAATCCAGCGCGCCATACCTTCTCTCGTCCTCTTTAAGGTGTTTTTCAAGTTCAGCCCTAATGGCTACGAGAGCTAGCTCTTTTTCTACTCGTCCTTCTTCTGTTCCCTGGAGGAGTATTTCCCTTTCGCAGTTTGCCTGCTTGTTGGAGAGTCTGTCGCAGCACTGACATGTGTCTACCCTCGCAACGCTGAAAGAACATTCATGGCTTAGATGTTTCCTGAATATTTCCCGAAAGCAAGAATAGCTAATTGCAGGTGCCTTGTTTTGTTTGTGCAATCTAGTGCTCTTGATGTCTGGATGTGTTTTTAGAAAGTCTCTCCACATCTTTCTCATTGTGTAGACAGGACTGAAGTATTTCTTTGAAGATTATTTCCGGCGGTAGTGGCTGGGTGTTGGGTTAAACGTTCGTATAAATGACACTACCGTATCCCTTGTGGTTGGTAACAGTTTCCTGTGATTGTTCTTATGAGTACCTCTGCGATCTTCTATCAGGGTCGGCCCATCTTCTCTTCTTTTCCTTAAGAGGATCTCTATTTTTCTGTTTGACACCGCAAAACATTTCCGGAATGCGGTTTTACAAACCTGGCCCACTGATGGTACGCTGTATGTTATTTTGGTCTTCCATTATAGAGTGTTTCTGTCTTGATAAGGTTGGACATGGAGTAATTCTGACTTTCGTAATTTTGAGCGTATAATGCTCGCCTTTGAGATGTGATGTCCTCTTTTCAAAGTGAAGTCAAACAGTATTTTTTACAACAGTCTAATGTCATCAAGTGTAGATTCTGGAAAGGTGCGTTTTTCCTAAGGCGGTTCTTATTTCTTTTAGAGATGTAGACTCTTGCCATCTGGGATCTTGTTTTGTGTGTCCCTCTTTTAACGGAGCTTTCTGAGGGAGGAATATCTCCTCTTTGAGACCATGGCCGACTGGCATTGTATCTGTACAGTAGATTAATGTTTCCTTGGAGTTCGGAGGACATAAATAAATAGCATGTAAAGGAAGTGATAACCAACAACAATAACAACGGCAGCAGCAGCAGTAGCAGTAGCAGAATACAACGACCAACGTAAAGGTCTTCATAGTTACATATTCGCGAGAGTGGGACGATTTAAATTTCGCGCATACAAACGTTGCCATGTTACATTATTCGAAGTGCGCGATGTGGTAATGGAGTGATTTAAATTTACTCGCGGCAACAAACGCATTTACGTTGCAGCCGATTTAAAGTTCGCGAGACACCAGAATAGAACGCGCATTCGACAATGAGAGCTTTCAACAGTGCGCGCGCAGTTGCACGATGAAAATAGCAAGTCAGTCAATCTATACTGATCTATAATTATATGGTGCTCCGTGCTCGCGTGAGAGCTCAGCTATTAAATTTTCTTCGTACTTTGTTTTGTTATGCTTTTTACCACTTCTAATCTTAAGAGTTTCCTAAACTGTAAATCTAAACAATCCTAAACCATTTACGATTATATAGAAAATTGCTTATTTTCCAACGTTTTACATGATGGTAGCTTGGTAATGCTATATTACTTCTCGCTCTTGGTTTCGATCGACCGATACTGTTATAAATTGTATTAAATTTAAGTCTCATGACCATTTTCATGTCATTGATATCAATTTGATCAGGGTTGCCCTGTTCTCATCAATATCCAAAGCCAGGCTAGGTACTCAGGTATATTAAGGCCTGTGTCAAGAACGACCACACCTCTTAAAAGTAAAGGGGTGGATCTACTTTCGTTTGGTTGTAGCCGATAACATTGAGTTCACATTTTAACGTTTTTGATCTCATCTTCAAGAAAATATTAAGCAATGCTTCGGGAGGAAAGTCAAGCGCACAAATGTCAGAATTAAAACCAGTGGAAGTAATGCAGTTTACCATGTAGTTTGCCAGTCCAACTAGACATCGTGGAAAAGTATGTTAAATTCGTTGAAACTTGAGGGTATCAAATTTCACTTTTACATCTTAAATTTTCGAACCGTTCTAGTTGGACCAAGAAATTATGCACCACTGACCATGAATGAATTACAGTAAAATACCCGTCATATTAAAACTCTTTACCTTCCTCTTTTTTCACATGTCCTCAAATTAAATTCAAAGATCACATTATATGTTTTCAGAGAAACTGTCACGAAAAGGTATTAGCCTCGTGACTTTATCGAATCTGTCGAATTGTCATGAAAACAGATCACAAGCTCTCTTGATTTGTGGCGGCCATTTTGGAAAAGATTGTGAGGAGTACATGAAAGTAAATGAATGACTTATTACGACAGTCGGTCACTCGGTCACTCGGTTTAAAGATGTACTGACATACTTGTGATTTCGGAAAATATATAATAAGTATAATCTGATGGCCCCGACGAGGAGTAATACACAGGGAACCCAAGCGAGAAGGCATGGGAAATACGCTGGGGAGGGTAAAAAATTGACTCACACCAAGATTAAGTACATCATTGGGGAAGATAAACAACTTCTCAACGCACAGGTAAACTTTCATGGCTATTACTATTTTAGTACCATTCTAGATTCATTCCATACATACCTCATAATATCATAACAATAAAGCTTGGGCTGCCTGTGCTGATATCAGCAACAACAATGCATGATGGGACATTAGCACTGCAACCTTGCACAGGTAATGACTATATTCACGATATTCACATATTCCGAGCCTGTAAACGGGTGAGTCTACCTACTTAGCATCTACAAAAATAGTTTAAATTATAATGGATCAGAATGTAATAACATGACATGAGTTAAGTTATGTTGTCCTGAATCGTGACTAAATTTCTTTCTTCCCCTAAATACCAGAACTGGCAGATTTATACTTATAGCGACAATTAAACTGACACAGATGACAGAGTTGGATTAATTATATTAATTTTAGAAACACGGAATTTTCTTCTTCTATTTCTAAGTCAAACACTCCTTCTCAAGAGCAGTTATTAGTTTATTCTCTTTTGTTGGCCTCAGGGTCAGGGGGAGCTTGCTTCAGTAATCTCCCAATTATGTCTTGCCTACCATATCCTGGGCATTTGGGGATAATCGTTTTGCTTGATACCTATCTAACATGTTTTTGCTAATATAAAATAGTGCTATTGCTGCAGTGGAATTAACAAGTTATTGCTATTGCTTCCCAGATTAATGGCTATAAAAGCATAGGACTATAATTGCTATATCACCGTTTTTAACGATTGGTCCTAGCTAGTCTTATGATTATCAGCTCACATGATGAATTGCTCAATGTAGCTGGGATGTACGTAAGAGCGACTGTCCACTAATATCGAGCAAACCGCGGCAAAAGATGAAAAAAAAAATCTTCATATTTCGTTCAAAGATAGGCTTTGGTCAGTTAGTAAACGTGCTGGGATTTTTTTGTTCAAAAATTTATTTAACTTTGAGAAAAATTTAAAAAACGATTACGGCCGGCGTGAGTCCGAGACAGCCTGAAATAAGAGTGATTTTACCCGTCTCTCTAACCTTGCCCTGCACAAACGCTAAAGGAGCTTCGCATTTTTCGAATTCGGATATTTGTTTAGAAAGTATTGATCAACTGTTTGAGTGCAATAATTAGATTATAGCTTTATCCTCAAGATCCCGAGAGCACACTTAAATACGCTGTAGTTTGCTAATTTGAAAACCTTATTTCAGGGCACTTTTTGGAAAAATAAATTGTATATGTGGTATAATTCAGAATCCATTGAAGCTTCGTTTTTGATACAAGTTAGCATTGATCTAAAACATATATGAGAATTAGTTTGGGTTATCTTCTCAATGCTTCACACGAGCGGTGTGAATTTCGACGAAATGACAACATGAATTTGTAAACAGTCAAGTCTTACCCTTCGACAAGAGTGCAAAATATCGAGCAGAAACCTATTGAACCAGCAGTTTTTAACAATAAACGTAACTTAAAAGAGTTGAATGAACTTACCTTTTAATCCCATTGCTAGAAAATCGATTCTTACTAAGTTTTCTTCCTTCTAAGTTGCCCTCTTCAATTGTTGTAATCCAAGGTCACAAGGACACTTCAGGGATGTAGAACCCATTTTTTTCTTGCACTCCGGCAAGTTTTCCAAACTAAGATTTACTTCAAGTTAGTCAGTACTGAGAAAAGCCTGCTGAAAGCTGTCATAATTAAAGGGATTAGAGAGAGCAAGCTGCATCTAATTGATAGGAATGTAGACACTGGGCATCAGTTGGGGGTAATATGGTTACTCTAAGAGGGTCAGGCTCATTATGGTCAGACTGGTCTCAGTTAGATGTATCAAATTCAGACTTGTTATTGGTACTGTTGTAGAGTGACGTATAGTTCTGTCAAGATCTTTGAGCTGGGCATATTTATCAAAGTGACCATAACACATGAGATCTTAGAGTTGAATATTACCAAAGCAGAGTGATTGTATCAATTATATCATACTCTAAAAATAGTGCCATTATATAGTCAGCCCTCAAAATTAAAAACAACATATTAGTCACCATTTCAGCAATGTCCAGACTCCAACTTCTGTAAACACTAAACTAATTCAATGCTCTATATTTTTTCCTGTAGGATGAGGAATATTAATCAATCAATTTATTGAAGATACCAATTCAAGCTCCTGGGTCACTTGGCTGTGGGGACTTGATCCCCTTTGCATTGCAGTAGAGGGGTTGACATTTAACACATTAGGTCCCAGAAGCTGTTTTGTTAATTCAGTAGGTTTCCTTGTACATGTAGCATAATGGATCCCTCATAGGGCTTGGTTATGCAAAAGGGATTGACCCTAGTGCTACGATATGCAGTATTGATATATGCAAAATAGTATGGAGGTAATCGGCTAATGTATTTGACACCCAATTCAGATCATGTGATGTAAACATATGCTACTCTGGGGAATTATTCCTTTTTAATTCTAAGGGATGGACCATTAGAAAAGTAATGGGGGGGGGGGGGGGGGGTGAGGATTCTCAAGCTGCATGAAAACGTTTTTACTCCGGTTTGCTGTGCAGCAATTTTTTTGGGCTAAGATCTCATGCATGTTTTTTTGGAAAATATTTTATGTACTAATCTATTCAATTTGGAATATTAAGTTATTCCAAAATTAGCTACCTTTGTACTTAATAATTCTTGTCCTAAGTAAACTTTAAGAGCCATGCCCCTGTGAAAATATTTTTTTTATCAGGGCTAGCGTGCCCATATTAAAAGTTATACTTTAATATTGATACCTATAAAAGTGTACAGTGGCATCACCTTGCACTGCAAATGACTGTTTCAGATTTAAGCTCATAGCGAGACCAGTGAAATTCCCATTCAAACATCTTTTTGAGACGAAAAGTTATGTAAATTGCTTGTGTAAATTACTCCTGCATTTAATAGTGGATAAATCAAAGGATACATATGTGTACCTCACACAAAAGAGTTGCTGCAACAAAAACACTGTGATAGAAGGAAACCATTTGGAGTTGATGGCATCCCTGTACATTTGTGCAGTCCCTGGCCTCTGCCTTGCCTCTCCCCCTCTCCATGTAGGATTTTTTCTATGTTGCTGGCTGTGCATGAATATTTTTTTTGATAAATTTCCCTTATATGGATATTTTTGGGAATTCTCCCACCCCCCATAACTTTTCTAATGGTCCGTCCCTAATCATAATGCAGTCATGCCTATCTGAATAAAATTAATTTTCAGAATCAATTCTCCAGAGTAATGTGTGTTTACATCACATAATCTGAATTGGGTGGCAACAGCATTAGCCGATTACCTCTATTACAATGAAGATACATGTAGCTCTCTTTCTAGGGTCAACCTCCCTAAGTGAAAACAGGCTCTAATGTTGTATTAACATGATTACCTCAGTTTACTTTGTTTTTCATGCAGTGACATTAAACCTCTAAGTTTCCTCATCAGCAAGCTTCAACTAAATCTCCCTCATTAACATGATTAAGGTTACTTTATACCTTCAGGATACAGATTAAAAGTGTTTTTATACTGAATAGAATAAGGGCTGTAGATGGGCAACCTATATACCAAAATGATCATTTGTTAGATGTTGCTATGGTAATGTGTGTAAGGAGGAATAATTTACATTCACATCGGTGAATTTGAATTGAATGCAATGAGGATATACAGTGTAACATATACAGTACATCTGAAACCGCACAATAATGTAGAATAACATGGTCTAATGTGTGTGTGGATTTTTCTTTAAGCAAATGCTATGGCATTTTTTATTCACTTTGTATTGCCTTCCACTGGTATTCACCTTCAAAGTTCAAATGACCATGAAATTTGCTTAAAGCAAAATATCAAAATTTGTGCACACACTTTTGAAGACTGTTACATGTACTTTGTAAACACCTAACAAATTAGTACAGTCGACACTAATTTATCAGTGATCACTTTAGTATATAGGTTGCCCATGTACAGCCCTTATTCTATTCAGTATACAACCATTACTGTAGTCTGTACCCTGAAGGTACATGGTACATGCATAATAAGCATGAGAGCAAATTAGAGGGGCACTCTGATGAGAGAACATTGGAATGTCCCCTGGCACACCCAGGTTATGGTAGCCTGATTTTCAGACGGTCGAGGTCGTCCACTCACTTCCTCCCACCTCTCCGTCTGATGGACTTTGGCAGAAACCGTGTTCCTGACGTCATGTAATTTCGACCAATCAGAGCGAAGGTTTTATTTTTAGAGAACTGAGGTATTCGTGGAATGTCCAGTGGAGCCTGCATGAAGGACAACCCAAATGGCGGACGATACAAACGGACTTGATATGGCAGCTATAGGCGACGACCAGGTACAGAATCCAGAGAGGAGAAATTATTTAGCCTTCTAGTACAGCTCGCCAGAATCACGCACTTTCCTGCACTGCAGAATTCTTATGTTTTACAGCTTCAAACTTATGTAGATTTCTCAGAACTAACCCTATCCTGTGTGAGTTGCTCTGGTTTTTTGGACAGCAGGAACTTTTTAAATAGGATTTTTCGTACAGTATTTCAAGCGCATGGTCACAACACTGATCTAACTACCGGATTTGTTGTACTTTACAATTTATCAAAATCAAGACTGTTCAAAATTCTGATAACATAAATATTTAGGCAAATGTAATACAACTTTTACCATGACATATTCACTATATGTGTTCACTCCTGTAAAAAAATCATGCCATTCCATGAAATATGTAGTCTTCTTAAGGCGAAAAAGCTAAGATATTTCAGCTTTTAGGACAGCAAAATTGTCAAAATAAAGTGTTAAAAATTTTGCAAACATAAATAATTGCCCAAATGTCGTGAAACTATTACCATGACATGCTCCGTATGTGTGTTCACTGCTGTAAAAAATGCATTATATTTTATGAAATATTTGGTATTCTAATTGCCAACATTCTAGGAGACATTACATTTTAATACGGCATACAAAGCGGTCGAGGAAGATTAATGATTTTCAAAAGCCCTTAGCTAGTAGATTGATAAACATCGCGATATCGATAGCGCTTCCTATCAGATTTTCCCGGTACACGTCTGAGGACAACATGTTTCTCCACGTTCTGTTTCTATAAGTTTGAAGCTGTAGAACAGATTCTGCAGTGCATGAAAGAGCCGTGATTCTGACGATCTGTAGAAGTTGTAGAAGACTATATCATTTCTCTCCTCTCAGTTCTCGACCTGGTCGTCGCCTTATAGATGCAGCTGTGGTAGCAAAGGTCCTTCCAGGAAACGAAGTATAATAATGCCTTTCTCTGTTCGGGAAATAATTCGGAAATGTCTAAAGTTTCGCACACTTTCTCCAAAGCCATATCAAGTCCGTTTGTATCGTCTGCCATTTGGCTTCACCTTCATGCAGGCTGCACTCTAGAGACATTCCATGCATACCTCAGTTCTCTAAGAATGAAACCTTTGCTCTGATTGGTCGAAATGAAACAATGACCAGAACACGGTTTCTGTCAAAGTCCATCAGATGGGGAGGTGGGAGGAAGTGAGCGAACGTCCTCGACTGTCTGAAAATCAGGCTAAGGTTATGGCCCCTAGGAGGGCACAATGCTCATTACCCTGTAGCCTGCGTTGTATCTGAACTGAACCCTGGTTAAGTCCATCTGCAAACCAGCAACAGAGAGCTTGTTCTAGACCCCCAGCAGCGTACCGTGATTTGAGTACACGTTCTGATTGGCTTTTAAAAATGCTTTTTCTTACATGTCTTCTAACTGGCTATTTTGAAATGACTAGATAGTCACGCCATGCGATAGCTCCAACAGCTGCTTACATCAGCACAACATTCTATTCCCCATTTTTCTAGACAAATTACAGTATACATGTACAAATTAAATTAGCAACGACTCGCTTTTTTCGGCATTTTATACGAGCTCACTAGTTCAGCCTCAAAATAAATGAGTTTTTCCAAAATATTTCTTATTTCTTGATAAAAGTTAAGAACAGAATATATACGAAGCTGTTTGAACCGATTCTACATCCATACTTTTGAAGTTTAGCCTCTGTATTTCCACTAACGATTTCCTCCCAGACGAGTGTTCTGGTGCAAGTGGTTCTTGGATTCTGGGGAGACTAACTGGTGACAGTTGAACATGCAACAAAAAGCATTTGTAAAAGCCAATCAGAACGCATACTCAAATTATGGTACGCTGCTGGGGGTCTAGTACAAGCTTTCTGTCGCTGATTTGCAGACTTAACCTGGGTTTAGTTCGGATGCGACACAGGCTAGTTACCCTGTATCCTTCCCATTATATGGCTTCTTCATGTTGCTTCCATGTGGGATATGGTACTTAAAACCAAAATATGTAACTTAATTATAAAACTCCATGCATGCTCCTTAAATATTTAGTCAACCACATGTGCATTGTATTTTACTGTTATTCTTCTCATACAGAATATACTTTTCCCCAGGTTAATTCATTCAATGGCCCTCAATCAAGCACATAAAGTTTTCGAAAGTAACCCAACTGAAACGTTTTGTAGTTTATACAAGTACTTCTCGGAGCTAGTTCGGTTCCTTGGTTATTCATGGTATTACAAACGAATCATTAAATTTTAGGAGATTAGTTATTAAATTTCCCCTTGCGCTTTGGGAGGATTTGTAACAGCCACAGGCAGAGTGACCTTTACAAACCTCCATTGGCTTGCAGGGAAATTTAATCAGTGATCTCCTGAAATGTCATGCAATTACTTATAATAATGTCTATTTATTTTGTGAGGCATGCTGTGAGCAGAGCCTTCTTCAACTTCACGAAAAGAAAAGGCTGTGAGGCATTCATGTTTTTCTTTGCTCAAGATTTTGGGCTTGACAAGCCTGTTAAAATCGGTTTATCACCGTGCGGCTAATTTCTGTTTTAAGTTGATTCTGGACCAAACCTGGGCCCACTGCAACAATGCCGGATGTAGGTGACACAATGGAGTGAGTCTGGCACAAGATAAAAACGTTGCCGCATGCTCAATAAGAAAACAACACATACTGCAGAGCCTTCCTTTCTTTTCTCGCTTTTCCTGGAGTCGAAGAAGACATTGCTTGTGGGGTAAGAATACAGTATAGTTAATAATAATTATATTCTCTATCATTATTCCCTATCATCCTTATATAATATTTACCTTTGTAACCAAGAGTGTAGAAGCCGGAAAAGAAAACGATTGATAGGTTGTAAAAACTTGTTAATTGAAGTTATTTTGATGACACTCACTATGAGTAAGTGTTTTCTAACGAGAACAAAAAGAATTATTATAGACCAGTGTGTACTGAAAATCTGTACCAGTAGTTTATTTTGAGTATAGTTTATATATTGTCTTTCTTTCTATATTCTACATATATATATATATATATATATATATAAAATAAAATGATGGTGAAGGTTACTTTTCACAGAACATTTATTGCTACTCGGAGTTTCATGTCCTCGTTAGAGGACAATCTTCAGGCAACTGCCGTTACGTACTAGATTCATTGAGGTTAGGCAGAGCTACTCAAATTACATAGTACTTAGGGTTATTACATGCGTAGATTTACGTAATAGGATTGCTCAACAGAAATCTCTTTGAATGTCTGCAGCTCGACATTAATTCACTTCTCTTATTTAAGGTAGCCATTTGGGGTTTGTATATTATAAAATATTTTTCCCATAAGCATAGGTTGCATTTTTTGCTAGCATTATTATAAGACTTAGCCTTCATTACTTTACGCCACTTGATGTGAAATTCGATCTTCTTGTCTTTCAGGTTCCATATGTGTTTACTTAATTCAGTGCTAAATCTATATTTCTCATTATTAAACGAGCATTTGTGGTTTGAATATCTTAATTTAAAAGTTGTATCACAAAGTCCAATATACGTTTCTGTGTTGTTTGCAGTTGATACTTCCGCTTGGTAGATTATGGACTCGTCTTGACAGTAGCCGCTCATCGGGCACACATTATTTTTGTTGCAGTTGCAGTGTTTCTTATTTGTTTCCTCTGGTTTGGCTTTTACTATTTGCGCTTTGTTATTATTACTTATGATATTCTTGATGTTGCTCATACAGCTGTAGCTGAGTTTTAGTGTGTTTCTGTTGAAGATTTTGTGCAGTACGTTAGATTTTGGAAAGTGTTTATCAATCAGATTCAGGAAACATTGTCCAACATTAGTTTCCACATTACGGTTGAAAGGGGGACATGAAACTCCGAGTAGCAATAAATGTTCTGTGAAAAGTAACCTTCACCATCATTTTATTTTATTTTATTTTATTTCGCTCTAGTTCGCTATTGAGCACTTTCGGAGACTGATGAAATTATACCTATTACATATATATATATATATATATATATATATACAGTCGTTGCCGTTAATGTTGTCCTGGACATATGCACATATGGATTTATAGCCTTTGTTCAGTTCGCACCTTTTACACAAAGAACGGTAATCATCCGAGAACGCGCCCTTTGTATTTGGTAACAAAGAGCCACGGTGGTCTAATGGTTAACGCTCTTGCTTACCAGTTCGAAAGCCTCGAGTTCAAGTCTCATTATTGGCATTTTTGTTACTGCGAAGATTTTTTTCATTTCTTTTTCCCCTTTTTTTCTGACTGAATTCCCTTAAAATCTTTTATTTCAAACGTGACAACAAGAACGGAGTTCTTTTTAACCTTTGAAATGCCGAGGACACCTATCATCCACATATATTTTATTAAGGGATGTTCGAACATTTCTTTTGCAAAAGCTTCGACTGCCGCAGGGAATGTAGTATTTTGATCATCGACATCGTCCATGGCGTAGCTTCAAAAGTTTGTTATCGTTTGTCAAACACTCATAAACCTTACGCCGAGTACACGGCTTTAATTCCATGTGAATTCTTTTCCTTCACAAAGAAAAAAGCTTCGTCAACTTATGCAAGCATTACTATGGGTTTCAAAGAGAATTCTGGACAATTTCTGGACTACCGGATATTTTCAAAACTGTCCGCTCCGTGTCTCGCGGCCGATGTTTTCGAAATCTCGAGGGAAAAAAATGAGGTCGCTCGCTCAGTCTGCCTAAGTTCAGAAAATCAGTACGAATGAAATTAATAACACTTGCTAAAATCGCTTCCTACTTCTAACCAAAGATATAATACTTTGAATCAGTGGGTATCTAGTATTTTCAAAACTGTTTCTGGTATATACATGTAAGCCCTGCACAGTGTAAGAAAAACAAATTACGCTTTTTCAAACCCACAACCATCAACAGAATCGCTACACCGTTCTAAACGAAAATAGCGTAATTTGGGCGTACTCAGTCAGTGCTGGTATAATTATCTACTTTGAAAGTCTGGGAAAAGTTGAGACCGTTTCAGGTTGAAAGTATTATTTTAGCTACATCGTCCGTTCTTATCCAATATAAAAAAAGAAACTGCAAAAAGAAACATATGTAAACAAAACAAAAAGACAAGGGAAAAAAAATACGATGCCGATACTGAGACTTGAACTCGGGGCTTCGAACTGGTAAGCAAGAGCGTTAACCATTAGACCACCGTGGCTCTTTGTGACCAAATACAAAGGGCGCGTTCACTGCCGTTAAGTCGTTGCCGTTAATGTTGTCCTAGACATATCCACATATTGATTTATAGCCTTTGTTCAGTTCGCACCTTTTACATAAAGAACGGTAATCAGCCGTGAACGCGCCCTTTGTATTTGGTCACAAAGAGCCACGGTGGTCTAATGGTTAACACTCTTGCTCACCAGTTCGAAGCCCCGAATTCAAGTCTCAGAATCGACATTTTTGTTACTGCGAAGATTTTTTTCATTTCTTTTTCCCCTTTTTTTCTGACTGCATTCCCTTAAAAGCTTTTATTTCAAACGTGACAACAAGAACGGAGTTCTTTTTAACCTTTGAAATGCCTCGGACACCTATCATCCACATCTATTTTATTAAGGGATGTTCGAACATTTCTTTTGCAAAAGCTTCGACTGCCGCAGGGAATGTAGTATTTTGATCATCGACATCGTCCATGGCGTGGCTTCAAAAGTCTGTTATCGTTTGTCAAACACTCGTAAACCTTACGCCGAGTACACGGCTATAATTCCATGTGAGTTCTTTTCCCTCACAAAGAAAAAAGTTTCGTTAACTTATGCAAGCATTACTATGGGTTTCAAAGAGAATTCTGGCTAATTTCTGGACTGCCGGATATTTTCAAAACTGTCCTCTCCGTGTCTCGCGGCCGATGTTTTCGAAATCTCGGAAAAAAGAATGAGGTCGCGCGCTCAGTCTGCCTAAGTTCAGAAAATCAGTACGAATGAAATTCATAACACTTGCTAAAATCGCTTCCTACTTCTAAACAAAGATATAATACTTTGAATCAGTGGGTATCTAGTATTTTCAAAACTGTTTCTGGTATATACATGTAAACCCGGCACAGTGTAAGAAAAACAAATTACGCTTATTCAAACCCACAACCATCAACAGAATCACTATACCGTTCTAAACGAAAATAGCGTAATTTGGGCGTACTCAGTCAGTGCTGGTATAATTATCTACTTCGAAAGTCTGGGAAAATTTGAGACCGTTTCATGTTGACAGTATTATTTTAGCTACATCGTCCGTTCTTATCCAATATCAAAAAAGAAACTGCAAAAAGAAACATATGTAAATAAAACAAAAAGACAAGGGGGGGGGGGGGAAACAAGAAAAAACAAAAAACAAAAAAAATACGATGCCGATACTGAGACTTGAACTCGGGGCTTTGAATTGGTAAGCAAGAGCGTTAACCATTAGACCACCGTGTTTCTTTGTGACCAAATACAAAGGGTGCGTTCACGGCTGATTACCAGATATGGCTAGGACAACATTAACGGCAACGACTGTATATATATATATATATATATATATATATATTGTTTGAGTTAAATATCATTCTGCATCAAAGTAATCCAAAGCGAAATGCATGCATACATGTTGCTTTAAAGTAAATATTTCTATTTTATACACACAAATATTCTTGTAAATTTGCCCATATCTATTATATTAAAATATTTACTTAGACATAATTGTGTTGAGACTTTGATTTTAATGTTAACTTTTATTTCATTTGGGGGTAAAAATGGTTGGGTTTAGTTTTTCTCCAATCAGATTTGTTTACTCCAACAAGAGTAAAATTTTCTCTTATTTGGGAGTGTTATTAAACTCCAAAACTGAAGTTAAATACTGGAGTTAAAATAACTCCAGTAAGGGGATGGTACTGAACCTTTTTTTACTCCAGATTTGGAGTCGCTACAACTCCCTGGAAATAACAGTGTATTAATGGTAATCATGATTTAATTATGTCATCTGAGTGCAGTGACCATGCATGACAGCTATCTGAACGAGACAATTCATTCAGATTGAAGGGCCGGTTTCTCCATTTTTGATAGTTCAGCTTGTGTATAGGTTTGTCCTTGCTATAATAATCATGCCTGTTTCGGAAATGTCTTTAAATTTGCAATAAATTGGATGAGAATTAATTTATCCAAAGCTTGGCGGTATATGCTTAACAGATGGATGAACAACAGATTATAATTATATGAAGTTTCAGGGACATAATGCAGCAATACAATTGTGGATGGGGGCTCATGCACACCATGTACTGCCAGTATACCGTTTCAGTTAAAAATGCTGGTTAAGGACCGGAGGCGACTACGGGCATGCTACGTACTTGGTGCACAACCGGTCCATCCGATCCTGTATATATATTATTATTTGTTCCTCTCCCCTCCTGGATATTGGGGTTAAAGCTAATGACAAAATATATTATGGCCTAGCTCTAAGACAGGGCTAATGCATGCATATGGCTCTAATTAATGGCAGACGTCCTGATTGCATGTGGCCCTAATTTAATGTACATAACTTAATCAGTGTCCCAGAAATAATTATTAATGAGACCACCTTTTGAAAAATCAGGTTAGAATTGACCACAAATGAGTATATACCGCATATTAGCTGCCCCGTACATTGTTTGTACCTGCTACAGCTGTCCAGTCCTCGATTGGCATATTTCAAAGCATTATCTAACTTGATTTTTCAAAAGGTGGACTGCATCACACTGGATTTATCAGATATTTCAGACTAGCTACCAGTCTCCTGGAAATGAGATCTGAGCAGGCGATCGACTCTATTTTCAGGACCCACCACGTACTGACAGTATACCGTTTGAGTTAAAAATGCTGGTTAAGGACCGGAGGCGACTACGGGCATGCTACGTACTTGGTGCACAACCGGTCCATCCGATCCTGTATATATATTATTATTTTTTCCTCTCCCCTCCTGGATATTGGGGTTAAAGCTAATGACAAAATATATTATGGCCTAGCTCTAAGACAGGGCTAATGCATGCATATGGCTCTAATTAATGGCAGAAGTCCTGATTGCATGTGGCCCTAATTGCATGTACATAACTTAATCAGTGTCCCAGAAATAATTATTAATGAGACCACCTTTTGAAAAATCAGTTTAGATATTGACCACAAATGAGTATATACCGCATATTAGCTGCCCCGTACATTGTTTGTATCTGCTACAGCTGTCCAGTCCTCGATTGGCAGATTTCAAAGCATTATCTAACTTGATTTTTCAAAAGGTGGACTGCATCACACTGGATTTATCAGATATTTCAGACTAGCTACCAGTCTCCTGGAAATGAGATCTGAGCAGGCGATCGACTCTATTTTCAGGACCCACCACGTACTGACAGTATACCGTTTGAGTTAAAAATGCTGGTTCAAGGTTCAAGGTTCTTTATTTTACACTATTTACAGGTACATATAGGTATGAAATTTGACATAGGATTACTGCAGAAAAGAAAATTAACAAAAGTACTATATATGGTTTACAGGAATTGTGTGTAGTGGCCAAAGTAGCATTGAAGCTTTCGAGTTAGCCACTACCATCAGAATAAATATACGAGGACAGGTTTACCGGAAATGATATTAGAACTTCATATAGTAATGAAATTAAGGAAAATAAGAAGAAAATAAAAAGAAAATAGAAAATACAGGTTTCAGTTATATATATATATACATATTACATGTACATTATATGAAATAGACAGTAAATAGACTTAGTATATATTACTACATAACATTCTCATTGGTGTATATACATGTATGTCAGGTCTGATTATCAAGTAAGAAAAAAAAATTTTTTTTCTTAAAACTACTTTGAGGTAAACATTTGAGATAATAAGGTATTTTTTCCCATATCTTGGAAGCCATAGCTTTAAATGTAAATAGACCGTAATTTGTTCTGGCAGCTGGTCTGTATAAGTTTTGATTTGCTGCATATCTTGTATTATAGGAATGGACTTCAGAGGCAGATATAATAAAGTTAAGGAGTACAACTGGAGTATTTATTTTATCATTTTGAATTCTGTGTACAAGAGATGAAATTTTAAACTTAAAAATATTACTTAGTTTTAGGATTTGTAAGATTTCATAATAAGGGTTAACACTTTCTCTTTTGTTTGCAAAGAAGATACAACGAATACATTTATTTTGTTTGGAGGTAATTTTTTTTAGCCTAGATTGGTAAGCAGTACCCCAACTCATTAATCCATAGTTTAAATAAGGGTATACAAGGGTATAATAGAGTTGTTTAAGTGTATTTAAATTGACATAATGTCTTAATTTACGGATAATTCCTATATTTTTTGCTAATTTATTGTTGACATGTTTTATTTGGTGATCCCAATTTAGGTGCTCATCTATATATACACCTAAGTATTTGATATATGTTTTTTGTTCTTTTTTGCAGGTTGTTATATTTATATGTGGCTTATTCCTTGGAGATGTTATTAGCATGTAATTTGTCTTTTTAAAATTAATTGATAATTTATTGGCTGCACAGTAGTTGAGTACATGGGTGAGCTCATCATTAATAACTGTTTCCAATTCACTTAAGTTATTGGATGAATAAAATAAATTGGTGTCATCAGCAAAGATTCTAAATGAAAACTTTTTTGATGAGTTTGGCAAATCGTTTATATATAAAAGGAAAAGTAGAGGTCCTAGAGTAGACCCTTGTGGAACACCACATATTACGTTTTTCAAACTAGATTCAGTATTACCAATTTTCACGTACTGTTTTCTATTGTTTAAGTAACTAGAGAACCATTCATGTGGGACTCCCCGAATTCCATATTTGTCGATTTTATCGGCTGGTTAAGGACCGTAGGCGACTACGGGCATGCTACGTACGTGGTGCACAACCGGTCCATCCGATCCTGTATATATATTATTATTTTTTCCTCTCCCCTCCTGGATATTGGGGTTAAAGCTAATGACATAATATATTATGGCCTAGCTCTAAGACAGGGCTAATGCATGCATATGGCTCTAATTAATGGCAGACGTCCTGATTGCATGTGGCCCTAATTGCATGTACATAAATTAAGCAGTGTCCCAGAAATAATTATAACTGAGACCACCTTTTGAAAAATCAGTCGCGCGCTGAACAGCCGTGATGTCCGGTTGCCATGGAGTGACGTCATAGGCCTGCTAAATTTCTGTCGTTATATTTGATTTGCGGTTTTATTATAACAGCGTCTGGTAATTACTTTATCGGTTTCGTACACGATCGCCTGTCGTGCGAGGATGCATATACCGGCCTGTTTAGTTTTGGAGGCTGGACTTGAACCAAATTTTGACATCATCCCGTTGCCGGCTCCGGTTGGAAGATTTAGTCTGTAGTTATAAGAACTGATATGTTCTCAACTCGAAGAGCTGCCGTATTCCTGTTGAAAAATTAATGTCAAGGAGCCCTATAGTGGCTAATTGTCCCGAGGAGTTAGCCAAAGTCCAGTTATCCGATCTTGAAAATGGCGGGCTTTCTGATCGACCAGTGTTCAAAGAGCATTGCCTCTATACTGTCTATATAACGTTTGGTGTTGTTGCCGCCATATTGCTACAGAAACTGGACTCAAACCCAAGATAGTACAGCTAGTTGGTGGATGACATATCAATGCATTAAAACTTTGTGGCGATCGACTCGAACAACAACTGCATTGGCAACGTCAACAACTGTCACAGGAACGCCATTATAAATATCAGATCGACTCGAAGAAGAAAATAGCGAGCTCAAAGCTGCGCTAGAAGCTGCCATGTACCAAGTATCATGCCTTCGAGATGAAATTGAGAACATTCACAAGCGATCTTGTGAGGACAGCAATAATAAGGGGTAAGCGAAATTTTACTTCAATATTTTTATTGAGATGAATTAAATTGGTTCTCAGAGACACACTCAGCTACATACCTATTACCACGGCATACTAAACTGCAGTGGGGGAGGGAGGGAGGGAGGTAGGAAGGGAGGGGGGAGGGGTAGACAGTGGGATTTCAATTCAGATTTATTTTTATCATCCCGACCACAGAGTTTTTTCATGACCAAATATATTTTTTAAATACCATTTGGGCTTTAAAGAAATACATTCAACCTGTCAAGTCCCCCTTATTTTTTCCTGCCTTCCCCCGTTCTTGCCTATCAGTCCCTGGGATAAGGCTCCGAAAACAACCTCAATCTTCTTCAGTGTTCTTTTTGGTTTGCTCCACTGACCTAGGTTGTGGACACTTACACGATTGAAGGTGTTTTTGAATTTAATGCGACTGATTATGATTGTTTTTTCTTTCTTTCTTTCTTTCTTTATTTATTTAGAGGAATACTGACACCCTCAATTCTTCTCAACAAGAATCAGGTTAAGACTGTTAGAAAAGCTTTTTTTGCTGTAATGAGAAAGGCAATAGGCATCAAACCCTTGCCAGACAGTGGTCCTCAAGGTTATCAAGTCAACCTTTCTGCTGCAGTTGCTTGGACAGCGAGGGAGACAAAGCTGCATCAGCCTATATAGACAAACTCTATAAGTCAATCTAAAACTTGATTTTTTGACAAACTTGATGAAATGTGCGATGAAAAACTAGGACTGTGTTCTATATCCTTTCTGGTTCACTCAGGTTGAAGTCCTGGTATCACCATATGCCTGAGCGCTTCTGGGATATGGAACACCACTTTATAATATTTTTGAAATGTGCGATTAACAACTAGGACTGTGTTCTATATCCTTTCTGGTTCACCCAGGTTGAAGACCTGGCATCACCGTATGCCTGAGCGCTTCTGGGATATGGAACACAACTTTATAGTATTTTTGAAATGTGCGATGAAAAACTAGGTCTGTGTTTTATATCCTTTCTCGTTTACCCAGATCGTCACGGGACTAGTTCCCAGCTTTTCTAAGTGATCGGACCCACGACTTTCAGCGCCCCCCAAAAAGAATGAAAAACTCGAATCGGATATTATTTCTTTTGAAAATACTATTTTGAACCTTAGAACTTTAAAATAATCAATAATTGGCCAGGGCTTATAGAGCGCTTTTCGCGGAGTTCGTGCAAGTCCACTATTCGTCCTTGTGGTTTGGCGAGTGTTTTGCCTTGAATCTCGTTAGCATCACCTATATAGCTAAAGACAGCTTTCGAAGTGTGTGTTTGGCTACTAAGCCGAGAGATTTTGGGAGTTTTTTTTCTACTTTAGATCGATGTTTTCGACAGCAATTGCTCAAATGTGGCAGGTGTGGGTTTCAATGTGCGAGCGATTTGCCGTAGAGAGCCTTGTTATTGCGCCTCAAACTTATTTCTAATCGGACACGACACGACCGGCTCGATCGCGATAATAATTAAACCAGGCTGCTCGAGTGATGATAGAATGTATCATTAATTCAGGTTCGAATGTACTTTCACACTTGGGGATTACGACACTTGAGCCAAACTGGAAACTTCAGCCTAGTAGAAACCCCGTGGAGTTCCAACATAAATCCTGTTGCATCCATGTGGGATATCGTTTTTTATCTCGGTTGCTAAGAAGGTCTGGCTCGTTATGTCAGAAGTTTCATGGCTCACTCGCGACCGGCTCCAACTGCAACATTGAGGGAGAGAAAACATAGCCCTACAGTGTTTCAACATTATGTCAGTGATTGTAGCTAATAGGGTCGATTGGTGTTCTACACTAACTCCAATTATTACTTTACATTGTATACTACACAGTAAAATGTGCTACAAATGCTCAAATGAATGCCATAACCATATAAAACACACATTTATACATACACTGATATAGCCACATAGGCATTGCATTTTCGACTCTCGTTCACAAGTTAAAAAAAAAGAGAACTTTTGCAGAGATCAGGGAATGGTTTTACACACAATGCATATATATAGTTTATGTTCTACACTGGAGTGTACTTAGTATTGTGAATGCTAGGAACTGAAATGCAGTTTATCTGAATAGCCGTAGTTAGCTAATAGGGTTGATTAGTGTTCTACACTAACTCCAATTATTAGTTTACACTGTATACCACACAGCAAAATGTGTTACAAATGCTCAAATGAATCCCATAACCATATAAAACATACATGTATACATATACCACATAGGCATCGCATGTTCGACTCTCGTTCACACGTTTTAGCAATTACAGAATGCATGGCCATTTTTGAAGCTCCATAATTTTTTTCTCATTGGCTCGGTGGCTCGGTTTATGGCTCGGTAGTCGATAATCTTAATCCATCCCCCGATGGCTCTGTGGCTCGGAAGTCGCATTCACTTATGAATATGCCTAGTATATGCCTCTTTAAAGAACGAAGCATCTCCATATCAACATTCAATGTATCTTGGGATCTATATTTTAGTGGTTCGGTGGCTCGGTTGTCGCGTTCACTTATGAATATGCAATGAGCCAGTGGCTCTTCAGGACATATCGAGAAATGGCCCTGTATTCTGTAATTTAGCCCAAGTTAAAAAAAAATAAGAGAACTTTTGCAGAGACCGGAGAATGGTGCACTTTATAGTTTCAACTCACCGAGATAAACGCTGGGAAATTACCTCCGATCTTGGCTTAATTCCGTCCAGTATCCGCCATATTTGAGTTTGATGTTCACGACAGGACGTATAAAATCGGCTGACTCCACAAAATGTAAGAACCTAAGTGAAACGTGCTCGGTCTTCTCTCGTAAATCCCGAACGAATGTTTGTATTTGCTGTAGTGGTCATTTCGGAATATTTACCTTTAACAACATGGCCAAATCCTTTCGTAGCGTCTTTTCCGATGAATTGCGAACCTGGGCGCGTAAGATAAACTCCGTCAATATATATTCTGGAAATCGAACATTATTCGGAAAGCCAACGGAGAGTCCCCGATGTACACAGAAAAAACGATCTACACACCATAAAACGATGAATAAAGTAGCTTGGACCACTAACCCCAATAACTTGTGTTCTGCGCTTGCGCGCATCCAGGAGTTAAAAACGATGTTTTAGAAATGTCGACAAATGATTAGAAGTGGAAAATAGCATTTACAAACAGGTTTTGCTAATAACTCTACCAATCACGTACAATTGAAATAAGATTTGTTTGCCATCTAGTACAACGACGTGATTTCATTCTTGCCAAAGGTCCAACCATTTTTTATAAATTATCAGTAGTGAATCAATTCTAGGTGGCCCAAGTTAAGGCCACTCAGGGTCTCTTGTTTTGAGAGGTTCCGCCGAAGTGTAAACTTCGGCCTGTGACCGCTTGCCACTATAAACGAAGGCTATGGAATAAAATCGCCTTTGGCGCAGATCTACTCTGCAAATTTTACCCGAGCTGAGCTTTATTTCTGATACCCGCACATATCTTACGCGTGCTTGTACTACCTATAAAGGTAAAGGTAAAGCGACCTTATTTAACGTCGGTAGCTCATGACAGTCTTGAAAGCAAGACCCTGAGACACTCACTGTTGGTCCGGCCGGGGTTGAATCCGGTGATCTCCCGCACAACAGATGGCGGATCTTAATCGCTGAGCTAACCGGGAGGCGGTAAATAGAATTGAAGGGTAAGGAGAAGTATTTAGAAGGTCCAGCCACGGGTAAAATGTTTGGTTTGGCACGGGTAAAATTAGGCGTGGCAAACCATTTAATTAACAGTCGTTAAAAACAATATCAGCAGCAAAACAAACACAACTAACAAGCATATAACAACTAACAGCAACCACCAAAATAAATCCCCCGATAATTATCGATAATCAATTATCGATTTATATTTGATTGCGAAATTGCAACACTCGCTTTTCATGAGTTTTCCTCTGGATTTCGATCAACTGCTTTGAGTTTAATACCTGATTAACCGTATTCCTCCCTCGAAGTATTTAAGGACCCCAAGAAAAACGTATTCAACGTGTTCAAAACTAGGGACTCATGAAAAATGGGTATGTATGTGAGGCCAAGAGGCTCAAATCCTGACCCTGTTTGACCCAATCCAAGCTCCAAAACCCTGATTGCCCCCTTTTTGGGGAAAAAAAACCTGATTGCCCCTTCTTTAATTTGTTTTCAAAACACGGTCGGATATATACCCCGGCTGGTATACCGCGTACCGGGATTGCATGCAAAATACGGAACATTTCAAGTCGGGACGTGTCATTGGGTAAACAAATCAGCAGATGAAGTACATAGATAAGTACTGAAGTACGAATTAGCGGAGTCACGATGTATGGGAACCTCAGTGCTTGCATGTGGGCAGGCGATCAAAATGCGGCAACAGAATGTCTTTTTTTGACATAGTAGCTAAACAAAACTGAACCCTAACTGCCTAGAAAAACCTGAACCCCGACCCTGACTGAACCCAAATTATACTCAAATCCTGACCCTGATCTGCCCAAATCAGGTCAAAACCCTGACCCTACCTGCCCAAACCAAGCTCAAAACCCTGACCCACCCGGGCGGCACATACATAATACGTCACAAACAGGAGTACCCCCCCCGGGCAGAAGACCGAAGTTAGTGGGGAGTCACACAACACCACCGGAATTATAGTGTTGATGGAACCGAAACACACAAAGCACTCTATGGGTTGTTCCATTATTAACGGATAACCGTTTTATAAACCGAGATAGTTCTAGCTGAGTCGATAAACGACCAGTTAAATAGTCCTAACTATGAAATGGGAGTTGTGTCACGCCAGAGAAGTTAGCGAAATGAATACATTAACGGCTAAATTAACTTGAAATCTACTCCTCGAAATCGCATTGTGCCGCAGGGTTTATTGCATATTAAATTCTACAAAATAGTTCCTATAATGGATATTTAGGTCTGGCCTATGTGCCACAAGTGAGAATCACTGCATTTTTGAAAAGCTATAATTTGGGGCTGTTCGAGTTACCCTTTGAATAGATTAGATTAAAATATATATTTTCGTCGTTTTTCTGGCAGTTAAATGTCCAAATCTCACATAACGGGTAAAAAGAAGTAATAATCTATTGAATGTGTGTAAAATTTGAAAGTTAAAATGCTGCGAAGAATGTTTGAGTGGACCCTAAAAATCCAGTGTCACGCACTGAAAATAAGCACTTTGTGGCCCGTTATCAGGCCTAACCATTCAACCCCTCGAAATGGGAGTAAAATAAACTTTTTAATCAATCTAACCACATTTTAATAGTAAGGATAGATACCATTCATGGTAGAAAGATAAACGAAATCTATTTTTGGGTCCGAGAGCGAGTGGGCTCTTAAACATGTCAATCGAACTTTGTGAGCTCGTTACTTTGTCGGTATCTATCTACTCAAAACTTTGCACAGTTCATTGTTTTTACCTTTATTTCTCCTGTCCAATGCTCTACAGTGTGGAATGTGTTGACGATCATGGCCTCTACAAAGTGAACCGTTCACTCGAACAGCCTCAGCTGAAGAGAAAATTACTTCAGGGATCTCCGTAATTTCTTTCAGTTCTACATTTGCGTAGTAGAGGGGGGTGGCTTTCCTCCCATGTATTTAACTTCGATCATGGATCATTTTACGATCTATGATTCGATTACCTGTTCTTCACATTCCCGCATTGCAAATAGGACAAATGACAACTACCGGAGCGCTACGTCCTGTCTGACTCGACATCCACGGCAAATAGTTGGAAAATAAAGCTTTCACCTGTCATTAAAACCCAAAGGCACCCAACGAAGTTTTCGGTTAAAAAGCTGTTCGGGAGAGTAAGTTAGCCTAAAACTTTCGGATTTGAAATAAATTGTCCCTAGAAAATTATTTTCTGAAATACTGGCTAGAAAATTAGTTTTCAATCCCTAGAACATTATAGAAGAAAAGGGAGACTAAAAGGTTTCCCCTAAAATATTCGTACGTCCAAATTCGTCTGATTAATACAGTCAGAACAGAAAAAAGAATCCCTAAAAAATTCGTACCTCCACAAAACTTTGCAACATGAAGTTACTTGGGCTAGACTGAAAATTATTGTTATGTTCTAGACTACTAACAAATTCGTAGGCCGGGAATATTTTGCCGTAGTATTTTCGGTTGACGCGATTTCCACCTAGAAAATCCGAACAGCTAATAGCTTTCTAGAATACGTCAAAAGACATAGTAGGCGCCTGCTTTCAAACGAATTTCAAAAAGTACTCGTTGGGTGCCCTTGAAAACCGCCAAAACATCTCGCCTAGAAAGTACAAATGTAGACTATTCACTGCTTGCTTTTGTTCTTCTAGATTCTTTCCTGAATTAATGCTCGACCACTCGATTGCTTCCCTCTTCTCGATAATAGCGTTGAGAAAAAGACGAGCTAAAGGTAAGTCAGATCAGTTGACAAGAGAATGTTAATTTAACTGGAGCTTTTCTTTTTTTGAATGTTTGGAGTGAGAAGAGTATTATATGGTAGAAAGATATAATGACCGAAATGAAATATAACTCGTTGATTTTAATACAATCACACATTCGTCATACTTTACTTAAACTGTGGACATTGGCATTTTATGACTGAAATAGTCAAGCACATGTACGTAGCCAGGTTGTGATAAAGCAATTATAACACAAAGGCACAATTTATAGCTTCGAGTCGGCGTTGCTCAACGTCGCTGCAAAGATAAATCACAGGAACTTTTAAGCTCAAAATACAATAAATATCGCACAAAAAGTGGCTGGATGTTGCCGCGAAACGCTGAATCTGAAGCTAAATTCAATTGAAGTAAACAAGGAGGAAGATTTAAAGTTTCAAATTAATTGTTTTCTTTATTATTGGTTATCTTGTAGATACAAGGTTTACATTAGTACCAGAAACCAATAAAATACATTTACAGTACTTATTATCACGTTGTAGCGTTCATATAGCTATTTTCCCTAAAATATTATATTACCTAAAACTTCAACTACAATATAGAATTGCAATAGATAGGAGAGAGGAAGAGGAAAGAGAATGGAACGTTTCCCCAGAACCCCTTGAATTTTACCTTTGAACTTTCATTTTCTGAACTCGAAATTCCAATTGGCTAAAGAAGCGTTAAATGACATCTGATTGGCACTTATAATCGAAATGGCGGATCAAGAAGTATTCGATTTGTTTTATATATAAAGAGTGCTTTATTCGGGCAAACAGAAATGTTTTCCTCTCGATTTAGCTTGAACGGCTCCTTCTTGGCGGATTTTTTATACCTCCAAAGCTTGTTTTTCACAATAATATTGCGTGCAGAACCTAAATACTTCTTCAGGCTAAACCGAGATTCCCAGACATTAATATCATCTATATCCAGGAAACCAATGTTTCACGAATGTTCTTAATTTCTACTGGCCGTGAGACCAAAATATATTTTATTTCAAGATATACAATCTGCCCCAAGGCTGGTCGATATTCGTAAACATTAATGATACTCTCGTTTCATCACGTTCATATCAGAGTTCACAATTAAATGTTATAAAACTTAGCCAAAGGAAAGAAGCCTACTTTTTATCGTTGTTCACAAATTTATTGGAATAATGATCAAGATAAAAAGAAAAGGATATGCTCTCACTAATTAGACGTGGTGCTGTTGATAACGGCCTTGCGTGCATAAGCTAAATAATTATCCAGACTAAACTGTGATTCCCAGACAGTAGTAACATCTATATCCAGGAATTGTTTTAGTTTCAGCCGGCCGTCAGATCAAAATATATTTTATTTCGACAAATGCAATATGCCTCTATGCTGGTCGATATTTGTAAAAAATATCGATACTCTGCTTCTTTCAAACTGATTATGAATTAAAAGAAGTTTTAGAAAACGCTCGCCGCGTGCTGTTGTTAAACGAGAGTTTTCTTACCTACTAGCGTCCTCTCGCAGGAACCAGGATCGTACTAAAGCGAATGGACGAGACTTGAGTTGGACTTCGCTTACTAAATGTGCGATGAAAAACTAGGTCTGTGTTTTATATCCTTTCTCGTTTACCCAGATCGTCACGGGACTAGTTCCCAGCTTTTCTAAGTGATCGGACCCACGACTTTCAGCGCCCCCCAAAAAGAATGAAAAACTCGAATCGGATATTATTTCTTTTGAAAATACTATTTTGAACCTTAGAACTTTAAAATAATCAATAATTGGCCAGGGCTTATAGAGCGCTTTTCGCGGAGTTCGTGCAAGTCCACTATTCGTCCTTGTGGTTTGGCGAGTGTTTTGCCTTGAATCTCGTTAGCATCACCTATATAGCTAAAGACAGCTTTCGAAGTGTGTGTTTGGCTACTAAGCCGAGAGATTTTGGGAGTTTTTTTTTCTACTTTAGTTCGATGTTTTCGACAGCAATTGCTCAAATGTGGCAGGTGTGGGTTTCAATGTGCGAGCGATTTGCCGTAGAGAGCCTTGTTATTGCGCCTCAAACTTATTTCTAATCGGACACGACACGACCGGCTCGATCGCGATAATAATTAAACCAGGCTGCTCGAGTGATGATAGAATGTATCATTAATTCAGGTTCGAATGTACTTTCACACTTGGGGATTACGACACTTGAGCCAAACTGGAAACTTCAGCCTAGTAGAAACCCCGTGGAGTTCCAACAGAAATCCTGTTGCATCCCTGTGGGATATCGTTTTTTATCTCGGTTGCTAAGAAGGTCTGGCTCGTTATGTCAGAAGTTTCATGGCTCACTCGCGACCGGCTCCAACTGCAACATTGAGGGAGAGAAAACATAGCCCTACAGTGTTTCAACATTATGTCAGTGATTGTAGCTAATAGGGTCGATTGGTGTTCTACACTAACTCCAATTATTACTTTACATTGTATACTACACAGTAAAATGTGCTACAAATGCTCAAATGAATGCCATAACCATATAAAACACACATTTATACATACACTGATATAGCCACATAGGCATTGCATTTTCGACTCTCGTTCACAAGTTAAAAAAAAAGAGAACTTTTGCAGAGACCGGAGAATGGTGCACTTTATAGTTTCAACTCACCGATATAAACGCTGGGAAATTACCTCCGATCTTGGCTTAATTCCGTCCAGTATCCGCCATATTTGAGTTTGATGTTCACGACAGGACGTATAAAATCGGCTGACTCCACAAAATGTAAGAACCTAAGTGAAACGTGCTCGGTCTTCTCTCGTAAATCCCGAACGAATGTTTGTATTTGCTGTAGTGGTCATTTCGGAATATTTACCTTTAACAACATGGCCAAATCCTTTCGTATCGTCTTTTCCGATGAATTGCGAACCTGGGCGCGTAAGATAAACTCCGTCAATATATATTCTGGAAATCGAACATTATTCGGAAAGCCAACGGAGAGTCCCCGATGTACACAGAAAAAACGATCTACACACCATAAAACGATGAATAAAGTAGCTTGGACCACTAACCCCAATAACTTGTGTTCTGCGCTTGCGCGCATCCAGGAGTTAAAAATGATGTTTTAGAAAGGTCGACAATTGATTAGAAGTGGAAAATAGCATTTACAAACAGGTTTTGCTAATAACTCTACCAATCACGTACAATTGAAATAAGATTTGTTTGCCATCTAGTACAACGACGTGATTTCATTCTTGCAAAAGGTCCAACCATTTTTTATAAATTATCAGTAGTGAATCAATTCTAGGTGGCCCAAGTTAAGGCCACTCAGGGCCTCTTGTTTTGAGAGGTTCCGCCGAAGTGTAAACTTCGGCCTGTGACCGCTTGCCACTATAAACGAAGGCTATGGAATAAAATCGCCTTTGGCGCAGATCTACTCTGCAAATTTTACCCGAGCTGAGCTTTATTTCTGATACCCGCACATATCTTACGCGTGCTTGTACTACCTATAAAGGTAAAGGTAAAGCGACCTTATTTAACGTCGGTAGCTCATGACAGTCTTGAAAGCAAGACCCTGAGACACTCACTGTTGGTCCGGCCGGGGTTGAATCCGGTGATCTCCCGCACAACAGATGGCGGTAAATAGAATTGAAGGGTAAGGAGAAGTATTTAGAAGGTCCAGCCACGGGTAAAATGTTTGGTTTGGCACGGGTAAAATTAGGCGTGGCAAACCATTTAATTAACAGTCGTTAAAAACAATATCAGCAGCAAAACAAACACAACTAACAAGCATATAACAACTAACAGCAACCACCAAAAGAAATCCCCCGATAATTATCGATAATCAATTATCGATTTATATTTGATTGCGAAATTGCAACACTCGCTTTTCATGAGTTTTCCTCTGGATTTCGATCAACTGCTTTGAGTTTAATACCTGATTAACCGTATTCCTCCCTCGAAGTATTTAAGGACCACAAGAAAAACGTATTCAACGTGTTCAAAACTAGGGACTCGACAGAAGACCGAAGTTAGTGGGGAGTCACACAACACCACCGGAATTATAGTGTTGATGGAACCGAAACACACAAAGCACTCTATGGGTTGTTCCATTATTAACGGATAACCGTTTTATAAACCGAGATAGTTCTAGCTGAGTCGATAAACGACCAGTTAAATAGTCCTAACTATGAAATGGGAGTTGTGTCACGCCAGAGAAGTTAGCGAAATGAATACATTAACGGCTAAATTAACTTGAAATCTACTCCTCGAAATCGCATTGTGCCGCAGGGTTTATTGCATATTAAATTCTACAAAATAGTTCCTATAATGGATATTTAGGTCTGGCCTATGTGCCACAAGTGAGAATCACTGCATTTTTGAAAAGCTATAATTTGGGGCTGTTCGAGTTACCCTTTGAATAGATTAGATTAAAATATATATTTTCGTCGTTTTTCTGGCAGTTAAATGTCCAAATCTCACATAACGGGTAAAAAGAAGTAATAATCTATTGAATGTGTGTAAAATTTGAAAGTTAAAATGCTGCGAAGAATGTTTGAGTGGACCCTAAAAATCCAGTGTCACGCACTGAAAATAAGCACTTTGTGGCCCGTTATCAGGCCTAACCATTCAACCCCTCGAAATGGGAGTAAAATAAACTTTTTAATCAATCTAACCACATTTTAATAGTAAGGATAGATACCATTCATGGTAGAAAGATAAACGAAATCTATTTTTGGGTCCGAGAGCGAGTGGGCTCTTAAACATGTCAATCGAACTTTGTGAGCTCGTTACTTTGTCGGTATCTATCTACTCAAAACTTTGCACAGTTCATTGTTTTTACCTTTATTTCTCCTGTCCAATGCTCTACAGTGTGGAATGTGTTGACGATCATGGCCTCTACAAAGTGAACCGTTCACTTGAACAGCCTCAGCTGAAGAGAAAATTACTTCAGGGATCTCCGTAATTTCTTTCAGTTCTACATTTGCGTAGTAGAGGGGGGTGGCTTTCCTCCCATGTATTTAACTTCGATCATGGATCATTTTACGATCTATGATTCGATTACCTGTTCTTCACATTCCCGCATTGCAAATAGGACAAATGACAACTACCGGAGCGCTACGTCCTGTCTGACTCGACATCCACGGCAAATAGTTGGAAAATAAAGCTTTCACCTGTCATTAAAACCCAAAGGCACCCAACGAAGTTTTCGGTTAAAAAGCTGTTCGGGAGAGTAAGTTAGCCTAAAACTTTCGGATTTGAAATAAATTGTCCCTAGAAAATTATTTTCTGAAATACTGGCTAGAAAATTAGTTTTCAATCCCTAGAACATTATAGAAGAAAAGGGAGACTAAAAGGTTTCCCCTAAAATATTCGTACGTCCAAATTCGTCTGATTAATACAGTCAGAACAGAAAAAAGAATCCCTAAAAAATTCGTACCTCCACAAAACTTTGCAACATGAAGTTACTTGGGCTAGAAAATTATTGTTATGTTCTAGACTACTAACAAATTCGTAGGCCGGGAATATTTTGCCGTAGTATTTTCGGTTGACGCGATTTCCACCTAGAAAATCCAAACAGCTAATAGCTTTCTAGAATACGTCAAAAGACATAGTAGGCGCCTGCTTTCAAACGAATTTCAAAAAGTACTCGTTGGGTGCCCTTGAAAACCGCCAAAACATCTCGCCTAGAAAGTACAAATGTAGACTATTCACTGCTTGCTTTTGTTCTTCTAGATTCTTTCCTGAATTAATGCTCGACCACTCGATTGCTTCCCTCTTCTCGATAATAGCGTTGAGAAAAAGACGAGCTAAAGGTAAGTCAGATCAGTTGACAAGAGAATGTTAATTTAACTGGAGCTTTTCTTTTTTTGAATGTTTGGAGTGAGAAGAGTATTATATGGTAGAAAGATATAATGACCGAAATGAAATATAACTCGTTGATTTTAATACAATCACACATTCGTCATACTTTACTTAAACTGTGGACATTGGCATTTTATGACTGAAATAGTCAAGCACATGTACGTAGCCAGGTTGTGATAAAGCAATTATAACACAAAGGCACAATTTATAGCTTCGAGTCGGCGTTGCTCAACGTCGCTGCAAAGATAAATCACAGGAACTTTTAAGCTCAAAATACAATAAATATCGCACAAAAAGTGGCTGGATGTTGCCGCGAAACGCTGAATCTGAAGCTAAATTCAATTGAAGTAAACAAGGAGGAAGATTTAAAGTTTCAAATTAATTGTTTTCTTTATTATTGGTTATCTTGTAGATACAAGGTTTACATTAGTACCAGAAACCAATAAAATACATTTACAGTACTTATTATCACGTTGTAGCGTTCATATAGCTATTTTCCCTAAAATATTATATTACCTAAAACTTCAACTACAATATAGAATTGCAATAGATAGGAGAGAGGAAGAGGAAAGAGAATGGAACGTTTCCCCAGAACCCCTTGAATTTTACCTTTGAACTTTCATTTTCTGAACTCGAAATTCCAATTGGCTAAAGAAGCGTTAAATGACATCTGATTGGCACTTATAATCGAAATGGCGGATCAAGAAGTATTCGATTTGTTTTATATATAAAGAGTGCTTTATTCGGGCAAACAGAAATGTTTTCCTCTCGATTTAGCTTGAACGGCTCCTTCTTGGCGGATTTTTTATACCTCCAAAGCTTGTTTTTCACAATAATATTGCGTGCAGAACCTAAATACTTCTTCAGGCTAAACCGAGATTCCCAGACATTAATATCATCTATATCCAGGAAACCAATGTTTCACGAATGTTCTTAATTTCTACTGGCCGTGAGACCAAAATATATTTTATTTCAAGATATACAATCTGCCCCAAGGCTGGTCGATATTCGTAAACATTAATGATACTCTCGTTTCATCACGTTCATATCAGAGTTCACAATTAAATGTTATAAAACTTAGCCAAAGGAAAGAAGCCTACTTTTTATCGTTGTTCACAAATTTATTGGAATAATGATCAAGATAAAAAGAAAAGGATATGCTCTCACTAATTAGACGTGGTGCTGTTGATAACGGCCTTGCGTGCATAAGCTAAATAATTATCCAGACTAAACTGTGATTCCCAGACAGTAGTAACATCTATATCCAGGAATTGTTTTAGTTTCAGCCGGCCGTCAGATCAAAATATATTTTATTTCGACAAATGCAATATGCCTCTATGCTGGTCGATATTTGTAAAAAATATCGATACTCTGCTTCTTTCAAACTGATTATGAATTAAAAGAAGTTTTAGAAAACGCTCGCCGCGTGCTGTTGTGAAACGAGAGTTTTCTTACCTACTAGCGTCCTCTCGCAGGAACCAGGATCGTACTAAAGCGAATGGACGAGACTTGAGTTGGACTTCGCTTACTTTATTCACTTGTCCTTTATTCACACGTCAAGCTGGAGTAGATACATAAGCTAATATCAAAGATAATAGTTTAAAACTTGAAAACGTTAGCCTAACTTTTTCAAGTTTTTGATAATCGTAATTCATTTCCATCCTCGCCATCCGTTGTTCGATTTAAGCTTCTCTGTAGCTTAACTTTACTAAGGAAAATGTTTTTTATTAAATCTACACCATTATTTCTTGGTTTCTTTTAGTTTGAATGTAATTTTCAGCGTTTCAATGTGTGCTTAAAATAGCTGACATAGTCCCTTTAAGTAGTAAAGGGTCTGCACGTGTGTGAAAGCTTGCAAGTTATGCTGGGAAAACAAGTTATAAACCTGTTTTACCAGATGTACAGCTTAATGACGTAACGTAAAAATCGTACGCCCAAACGAACTTTAAAACGAATTTTAAAGTATTTTAGAATTATGAAATAAACCAAATTTAACGATGTTCGTTTTAAGACAGTAAGACCTAACTGTCCAAGAAGAAATACCTAGGTTAAAATCGAAAAGAAGTGAATTCTAGGAGATAAAAGTTCTCTCTAGTCAATGACTAAATAAACAAAATGACATACGCTCAAGGAGGTGCTTATTTACTGTATCGCGTTAACTTGCATAACTTATACACGCAGAAGTTCTACTAATCTCTACGGGTTACTGGAAGATAACAACAGGATGTAAAACTACACCAAGTTTAAGATTGATTGACAACCAATAATTACAAAGCTAGTATTACCTTGGACTAGAGACTGACTTCAACAAGGTAAAATTTCGTCAAAGACACATTTAGAATAAAATGAACTCAGTTGAAATGCACAAGATAAAAGTGCATTGATTTAAAGAGGGATTATCCTCGATAATAGTAGTAAAAACTGAGTTTAACTTAGGTTAAAGACTAAGTATAGGTTTTTGTGGGAACGCCTTATACAAACAACGTATGCTGAAACTTAAGAAGAACATCCGTAGGAATCAATATCCTAACTACAATTTAATTACCTATATCACCATTGAATCCCTTAGTGCCATTAATACTACTTTCTAAAAAGGTCATCAGGACACTCTGGCGCCACAATGACAGCCTTCTTTGCAAGGAGACCTGCGTTGTCACTTAATTTCGCTAATCTCGAGCGCCGTTAATTACGTATCTAATTATGAAACATATCCTTTTAATTTTCCTTTTATCCATAGTTTTGTTTTACCATTAATATTTAATTTGAGGAACTGATATGTTCTCGTAACATTACTAGCGAATCCTCAGGATTGGATTCCAAATCCAACCTCAAATGTCAATAGTGACATTTGTGTCAGAAGAGGAAACTCCACAGTAATTACCCTAGGGGCCAAGATATTGATTACATGTATACAATAAGAAAACCACTATTCCTTGGCTTTAATAACGTCAATTTTATCGTGTAACACTGTAATCATGTCCGATATAGGGCCTCCTTTGTTCAACGTAATGCATTCCAGACAAAGCGTTAGATATCCATGGTAATGGAATGTCATTAATAAATTAAGGACATAAATAGAGACAGTTCAGGCCTGTCTATTTCACTTCAAGAAGCTTTCTCAAGAATACCGTGAAGAAAACGACGAACTAAAGGTAAGTCAGATCAGTTAACAACAGAATGTTAATTTTACTCGAGGTTTTCTTTGTTGAATGTTTGTAGTGAGAATTAAGAGTACTATATGGTAGAAAGATATAATGACGTTGATTTTAAAGCAATCACACATGGTTCATACTATAACTAAACTGTGGACACTGGTATTTTATGACTGAAATAGTCAGATAAGGAGTGAGCTAGCAGGAACTTAGCCATGTCGTGAGCAATCAATTATAGCACAAAAGCACAAATTATAGTTTCGACTCGGTGTTGCTCAATGTCGCTGCAAAGACATATCTCAATTAAGCTCAAAATATAATAAATATCACAAAAAAGTGACTGGCTGTTGCTAAATGAATGCTCGTTTTGACTTCAAAGATAAATCAAATTAAAGCAGCACAAACCCTAAAAAAGTAATATAAGTTAAGGCGCCCTTTCTGCCTTTACAGTCAATTCAGATTTCTTTTACTAATTAAAGACTCACACCTTTGCTGAGCAACAAATTCCCCTCCGCATAACATTCGTAAATGTAACATTTGAAACACAAAATCCTATAAACCCTAGCTCAAAAAATGATAAGGCAAATTATATATTGATATACTTGACATGGCACCAGCTTTAACAAATAATCATTGTGCATTACAATTATATTCAAGCAATGCAAAAGTTTTTTTTACGGTACACTGATACTTTCTACGACATTTCTTGGAAATTTGTTCTAAACGACTAAGCAAATTCGTCATAATCTAAAATCAACCGAATGTTTAGTTGAATAAAAACCCTGAATATTTAGCGGTATCAATAAAGTACATTTGTACACACTGGCCTTTCTAGCTTTATAATGTTGTCGACTTGCTGTTCCATATTATTGTCCCTTCCTAACGTTCTTCAGTTTTCCAGAAACATGCCTGTATCACTACTTTGCCTTTTCTATTTCGTGGCCCTCAATAGCTTCTAGTTGAAATTAAAGGGGCTATGTCATGTTACTGCGCATGTATCGAGTAATCGCTCGGTTGGTGGCTGTTAATTGGATACAAACAGTTAAACTTCCCTCCCTCAATGCTTGATTGAAAGGATTTTCAATATATGTTTTCCTGGAGACTGTTTATATACACTGTTTGTGAGTCATTTTTGCATATTTGCTTTGATTATAAGCACCCCACATGGTCGAGAGGTTCGTCAGTTCATATCAAAATCGGTGGAAATAGCTCTTTCCGGCCCGGAACGTGAATGTAAAGTCTATTATCGTGACACAGCTTCTTTTAGCTTCTGTCGCTCTTCTCCGGAAATTAACAAACAACGCCAGCGCACCTAAATGAAAATTATGTGCTTTGATTGTCTATTCATAATGAGATTCAGATTCGTCCCAAGAGAGTTACATCATCTTTTATTTAAAATTTGTTAAAGTGTTTATGAAACCAAATTTTGCATCTTTATTTTATTGCAGAATAATAAAGTTCATTCTTTTCTGATTATTAGGAGTATACTTATTGTTCAGTTCCGCCTTTGTAAAGGTGTCATTTTCGCCATTCAAATTGACTACTTTATGCTAAAAACTTTCCGGTTTGCCGAGCAGCCAAATGAGCTGCGTGACGTCACTATGATGGCTCGTTGTTACAAACATGGCGGATTCCAGCGAGAACGTTTCAGAGAAAGCTAAAAATAAGCGAGGAGGTGGAAGATAGTGTGTGGCTGGTGGCCTTGGTTTTCTTCCCGTATTTAACTTTATCCTACGCGGAAATAAAATGGACATTCAAGTTCTAATATACAGTGTTACTCATTCACAGTTTGATACAACACAAATACAAGAAATGACTCACCAAGAACTCGACGATAACTTTAATACTCCTGTACTTTTATGCTGAAGCCAGAACAGTGAATGGCAAAGAATACAATAAGGGGTTTATCTGGTTACCTGTAGAAATTCGTTTAAGAGGATCCTGAATGTTCGTGAATGAAAAACGGACGATAAAACTTGCAAAGAATCCAGACTTTCGAAAGCCGTATTCAGATTCAGATTCAGATTCATTTTATTTTGCACTATTTTTTCCTTTTTTTAAATAAAATTGACAAATATGTAGGAAAAAGGAATGATAATATAAGCAATTAAATTTAATGAGCTAGGTTAAATGTGCGTTGTGGTCAAAGTAGCCGCTAGGCTTTCGACTTGATCACTACCATAGGTATAATAGTCGAGGAAAAAAACAAAGAAGAATTATATAAATAGGAAAATGTGCAGAGGAGAAATTGAGGAAAAAGATTCCAGAGGAATTATACAAAAGAAATAAGAAAAAGAGCAGACGAAATGGGTGTTGGTAATACGAAAGGAAATATTGCTATAATTAGTTTACATATAAACAATTTCATGAATATAATAATCCTAATGCTAATGTTTCTCAAGTTTCAAAATTTCTTGAATATAATAATCCTAATACTAATGTTGATACTTATGTTAATTATTCTAATGCTAATACTAGTACTAATTCTAATACTAAGTACTGTAACAATACTAATACTGTAAATAATACGAGCAGAGGAAAAGGGTGCCAATAATTTGAAAGGAAATATTGCTATAATTAGTTTACATATAAATAATTTCATAAATATAATAATAATCTTAATCTTAATCTTAATGTTTCTCAAGTTTCATAATTTCATGAATATAATAATATAATGCTAATGTTGACACTTATGTTAATTCTAATACTAATACTAATTCTAGTACTATTACTAAGTACTATAACAATACTAACGCTGTAAATACGTTTCTCAAGAATGTAGTAGTCATATATGCCAACTTTATGAAAATAATATTAATATTATAGCTGGCTGTCAAGTAGGAACAGTTTGTATTCTTGTTTAAAGCCACTATGTGATAAGTTTTTAATTTAAAGAGGGATTTTTCCCATATTCTTGATGCAAGGGTCTTGAATCTTGATAAGCCATAGTTTGTACTAGAAGCTGGTCTGTATAGATTCTTATTTAAAGCATATCTAGTATTATAGATATGGATTTCTGAAACAGATGGGATTAATTCAGCAAAGGCTAGGGGAATATCTGTTTTAACATATTTAATTTTATGAATAAGAGTAGAGATGTTAAGGTTAAAGGCATTCTCAATATTAAGTATATCAAGGAGCTTATAATATGGAGCAGCACTCTCTCTTTTTTTAGCAAAAAATATAGTGCGGATACATTTTTTTATTATTACTTGTAACCGAGATTGACAAGCAGTGCCCCAGCTCATCAGGCCGTAATTAATATATGGATATATCAGCGTATTGTAAAGTTGTTTAAGTGTGCTAATACATGTAGGTACATAGTATCTAAGTTTATTTAAAATACCTATATTCTTTGCTAATTTATTATTAACATGTTTTATTTGTGCACCATTGTAAATGGTTGTCAATAAAAACACCTAAATATTTTATCTGCGTTTTTTTCTTCTATATTACATGTTGTTATGGATATATTAGGCTTTTTTCTAGGGGATCTAATTAGCATATAATTTGTCTTCTTAAAGTTGATGGAAAGTTTGTTAGCAGTACAGTATTTTAGAACATTAACACGTTCATCATTTATAACCCTTTCTAATTCATTCAGGATTTTTGAAGAATAAAAAAATATTAGTATTATCTGCAAATATTCTAAATAGCAGTTTCTTAGACGAGTTTGGGAGGTCATTTATATATAGCAGGAATAGCAGGGGACCTAACGTAGATCTTTGAGGAATACCACATACTATAGGCCTGAAACTAGATTCTGTATCATCTATTTTTACATATTGTTTCCGATAACTGGTAAACGAGACATGGGGTAATCCTCGGATTCCATATTTGTACATCTTTGCAAGTAGTATCTCATGATTTATTGTGTCAAATGCTTTGGAAAAATCCAAGAATATTCCCATGTTATTTTACCTTCATCTATAGCTGTTTTTGGGTTCTCTACTGTTTCTAAAATTGCATACTCAGTTTAGTAGCTTTTCCTAAATCCAAATTGATAATTATACAGTATACCTTGCTTTTCTAGGAAAAACATAAGCTGATTATGGACCAGTTTCTCAAGAACTTTACTGAAGACAGATATAATAGCTATAGGCCTATAGTTTCCTAGTTCAATAGTACTTCCATTTTTAAATACTGGGGTTATTCTTAAAATCTTAAAAATATCAGGAACTATTCCTGTCGAAATTGACTTATTATATATTTTGGTAAAGGGGATTGATAGAGGGGCACTTGCAAGCTTAATAAATTTATTAGGTATGTTAATATAAGCCTTGTCCTCATTCAGGTTAGCAAAAAGAGTATAAACTTGAGATTCAGTCACTGGAGACATAAAGAAGCTAGAAGATGGAGACTGGCTTATATACTGAGTAGGTTCCTTTGTTGTAGGATCAGTTGTTATCTTACTTGCCAGATTTGACCCTACATTTACAAAGAAGTCATTAAATTGCTCGGCTATATCAGCCGCATTGGTATAAGTCTTATTACCATAAGTAATTCTAGTAGGAGGGACTGTCCTTTAGTTTTCCGTTTAATAAGATTACCTATAAGCCTCCAAGTAGATTTAAGATTATCCTTATACTTTAAAAACTGAGAGTTATAGTAACTTGTTTTACATTTATTTTTCAAATGTACTAGCATATTTCTTATATTTCTCTATTTTTTCTGGTTCTTTGCTATGAAAATGTGTATGATACATTGTGTTTTTTTTAAATAGATTTAAGAATACCAGCTGTAATCCATGGTCTATTTAATTGTTTTTGTTTACTTCGGGTAGCCTGTTTTATAGGGGCATGCTTATTAACAATGTTGTTTACTGCAGTAATTGCATCATGGCTTTTTTCATTCAGATTTTTGGTAGGTGATATGATTTCCTCCCAATTTATAAGATTTATATCATTTAAAAATTGGTCACTATTAAATTTTGAATAATCCCTATAAAGACGTTTACTAGTTGCTTTATCTATTTTTGATTTAACAATACAGAGCACTGGTAAGTGGTCAGATAGATCGACAGTAACTATTCCAGATATAACCTGGGAAATGGGTGAGTTAGTGTATATATGGTCAATAAGGGTTGAAGTATGATCAGTTATTCTAGTGGGTTTAGTTATAATAGGAAGAAGACCATTTGTGTAAAGCATATCTATGTATTCTTCTGTTGGAGGGTGCATATTAATCTTCAAAATATCAATATTCATATCTCCAAAAATGTAAAGCTGATACTTAGGGTTTAGTAGTTTAATTATATTATTCAGTTGTGTAGTAAATTGAATAAGATCACAGGTAGGGTGCCTATATATACAACCAACAATTATCGCTTTTTATTTTTACCATTGTCAATTTGAGACCAGCAGGATTCAACCAAATTCATATCAAATTTTATATCAGGTCGGGGGATAGCTTTTAGACTGTTAGCTATATACAAAGCAGCTCCACCAGCATTAGTTGGAGAATCAGTGTGAAAAAAATTATAAGATTCAATATTAACATTAGCTACCGAAAATTCATTAAGCTTAGTTTCAGTGACCCCTATTATATCAGGTTTAGAATCTAGAGTGCAAAGTATTTCCTCAAGCAAATTTAGATTTTTAGACAAGCTTCTAATATTGCAGTGAAAAATAGTGAAAGTTTGGGAGCCAGACTCCCTAATTACTTTATTTAATTCGGGGATTGAAAAGTAATCAGAGCGAGGGGCTGATAGCATTAAGTCAGGGTCGCATTCATCAGATTTGTCGGGGTTATGAAATAGGTCATACAGATCAAAATCATTATTTAGCCTACAAGACCAGCTGCTAGGTGAATTGTTGGACTCTCTATCAAATAATATATTGGAAGGTATACTACTTACAGTTTCCTGATTGTCAGCCATGTTAGTTGCAAAGTCCACATTAACTTTGTGCTGCATAATCCATATAATCCTCAAACTGCTCGCATGTTACGAAGCAAATAGGAGACGAGGTGTCACTTTCCCTTAACATAATTTTACCGTTCACAGTCCACAGGTATTTATAGGTATTATTTCGCTTAAATTCTAGTACTCTACCGAATAGCTTCTTCCTGTACGATGTTAGACTTTCGTTTACATGTATAGCAGCTTTGTGGCTGATGGCACATGACTCAGGCTCTGCGTGAACTGTAGGGAGATCCATAGTACGTTTCGTTCGCAGCTTGCTCCGCTTCTTGTATATGTTGTAGGTTGTTTTTCATTTCAGGTTGTTTTTAAAACAACCTAGGTCATTTTAAAACAACCTAGGTTGTTTTTAAAACGACCTAGGTTGTTTCTCAATGATTCTAAGAAAAAAAAAAAAATTTAAAAAAATCACCCACCCCTCCCCTACAAAATATTTTTTGACAACCCACCCCTCCCCTCTACTTCCTTCTCCTCCCTTCCCACTGCCCCTCAATGTTCTCCTTGTCCCCCCTGACACACCTTACTGTACTGTACCACTTACTTAGCAAGGGCAACCATTTTATTAGGCCAGTAGCAATTATATTATCATCCATTTTATACTGAATGGTTAGCAAGGGCAACCATTCTATTAGGCCAGTAGCAATTATATTATCATTCATTTTATAGTGAATGGTTAGCAAGGACAACCATTCTATTAGCTATCGGCTATTAACAATTTTATTCGTATTGCAGTATCCCTTAATTTACTAAATGGTTAGCAAGGGCAACCATTTTATTATGCCAGTAGCAATTAGATTATCATCTATTTTATACTGAATGGTTAGCAAGGGCAACCATTCTATTAGGCCAGTAGCAATTAGATTATCATCTATTTTATACTGAGTGGTTAGCAAGGGCAACCATTCTATTAGGCCAGTAGCAATTAGATTATCATCTATTTTATACTGAATGGTTGGCTGAGGGACAACCATTAGGCCATTATTATTATATTATCAACATGATGAGACATTTGTCAGTGCTGCATTCGTCTGGGGTGGGGCAGCATCACTTCTTTCATCGCGATGCTTTTGGCGTTTTCCTTGCCCTCACCTTTACTGGGCAAAAAATTGATTACATCAACATTTGTAAATAAGTAACAATTACTATTGAAATGAACATTTTTTATTAAAAGCGGCTATGGGCTTTGGCTCATAGCCATATTTCTCCAAATCATGCCTGTATGTGAGTTATAGTATCTTGCCCAGCAAACAAGCTCAGTGAATGCAGCACTTTGGGTATTACGCCTTGAAGGAAGGGAGAAGGCATAAATAAAATATTTGCTTGCGAATAGGAATTTTATGCCTTCCTCCTTCTGATTGTAATTATTAATTGCTTGGTATTTCATACACAATGCCATGTTGTAGGCTTCTTGGGATTACAAGTGTCATTATAATTGACCACCCTATATGGGTTAAAGAATGATCATATGACCTTTGGTGGTTGTTTGTCAGTCATTCTCTTTGATTTCTCATTGAGAGAGGACGTGTGAAACTAATTTCCCACCTCCTCCCCATGCCGCCTTCCGTCCTTTGGTTTACACATATAGATTTATGATCATGTTCCGTTTTCCTTGCCCTCACCTTTACTGGGCAAAAAATTGATTACATCAACATTTGTAAATAAGTAACAATTACTATTGAAATGAATATTTTTTATTAAAAGCGGCTATGGGCTTTGGCTCATAGCCATATTTCTCCAAATCATGCCTGTATGTGAGTTATAGTATCTTGCCCAGCAAACAAGCTCAGTGAATGCAGCACTTTGGGTATTACGCCTTGAAGGAAGGGGGAAGGCATAAAAGGGTGTCTTAGTGAAGACCTCAGAAACCTGAACTCCAAAACGTCATTCAAATCAAAACTGATACAAAAGTTTTCTTCAGAATATTAAGATTCGAATTTCTATCAACCTCTACTAATACATATATTTCAAAATTTCTCTGTATTTAGTTATACCAGTAGAATCAGGCCTCCAAATGTCATTTCCTGTCCTACTACTACTAGCTTGCATTAATGTTTGTAACGTATAATTAGCGTGTGTTTTGCCTTGCTTTGCTTCGACCCAAAAAATATATATTTAAACCTACATTTTCTGGGTGCCTGACTCGATTAGTCTCACACTATTTCAGGCCTCCCAGTACTCTTAATATTTTATTCTATCATTTCTATTTATATGACACATTCTAGGGTACAAAATAAAGCTGTTGTTGTTGTTGTTGTTGAACGATTCCTTCAAATTTATCTGATTGAGATTTTTCGCAAGTATTATTTTCTTTCACACGCGCGATAAACCAAGCTTTTCATTTTCCCGGCTACAGCTTGTTCCGACTTTTCAACACTTTACTTCATTAATTCATGAAAACCTTTCAGATGAACCACGAATAAAACTTACAAACATGTGTAAGTATTAAAAGCATTGGGTGGCCGGTGAACACGCATAAAACTAGCCTGAGAAAACAGCCGACTCATATCGCCCGAGTCGGATGTTTTCTCAGCCTAACAAAAACCGAAAGTCAAAATCGCATCTGCTGCTGCGAGCATAGCAACGGTGTTGCAGATAGATACAGATACATATATTTTTATTAGCTCTTTGCACAACAAATGGTACATTGGAATATAGCGCTAATAAAATATAATTTAGTGTAAACATTAACATTTAGATGCGAAATCTTAAGATCTTAAGATCATGCTCTCGTGGACATACTTTGCTGCCAAACGAGCTACTTCCATATATGGGTGGATTTACGACCAAATTAAATAACTGGTCATCAGACATATAACTTGTATTGTATTTTGTATTAACCTTAAGGGTGCAATAAAAATCGTTTCTTATCCTATCGTACGTTTCACATTTAACAATGAAGTGAAACTCGTCTTCTATGTTTTTATTACAGGTGGGGCATATTCTATCTTCCAGTTTCGTGTAGGGCCTAGTGTATCTCCCTCTTTCGATTTGTAGGCAGTGATTGCTTATTCTCAGTTTTGTAAGAGCAACTCTATGATTTATATTGGGGACAGCCTTGATATATTTTTCTAGTTTGTAGTCCGTTTTAAACAATCTATATGTTCTAAGTTTGTTGCGGTGGTGGGGATTTTATCTTTGGTCGTTACATACGTCACTTAGCCAATGTTGGTATTCCATGTCTTGTAATATCAATTTAATTTGAATTAATAATCCCTCGTATTCAGATATGTCTTGTTGCGATAGCCAGATATGACCAAAACCAAGTTTATAGATTTGACGTCTTATTTTTTCTCCCCAGAATACAGGTTTTTGGGAAAGGAGCCAGTCTATATAGGCAATTTTTGAAAGCTCAACATTTTCCTTTGTTATTTTCTTTGACCAATATTTAATGCTTCTAAAAGTAGATTCTAATTTAATTGGATATCTACCCAGTTCCGCTCTGCATCCATTGTTGGCAGATGTTTTACTGGTACCAAGCAACATTTTACATAATTTTACGTGTACGTTCTCGAGTGGGTAATTTTGATTCAGGCGGTCTTTATCATCCGCTCCCCATATTTCACTCCCGTAGAGTAAGATTGGTTTAACTAGCGTGTCAAATCGTTTTATAGATAGACTTATGTTTGATCTGAAGGGGACACCGGTTTCCTTCCATATTTTGTACAATGCCTTCATCGCAGTTTTTTTAGTTCTTGTTTGGCTAAACTAAAGTTACCGAATGTACTTACGGTCAGAGCAAGGTATTTATACATTTGGGTATTTATTAATTTATTGTTTTCAAAGTAAAATGTGTAGTTATTCATTGTTTTACCATTATTGTTGAAGATCATTACTTTAGTTTTTGTAATATTAACCTCCAGACGGTTACTGTTACAGTAATCCTCAAGTGTCTTTAAATGATCTTAAAGGACTTTAGAGGTTGTTGATAGCAGGACTAAGTCATCTGCGTAATGGAGGCAATTCGTATTGTTATTTCCTAGTGTGACTCTCTCTTCAACGCCCGATTGTTAGAATTTGTCGGGTAGGTCACTAATGAAAACGTTAAACAGCGTAGGGATAAGCATGCAGTCTATGGCATCTAAATTTCTCTGTTTTTACATTACCTATCTTAACTGCTGAAAAATCATTTGAGTACATAGTTCGTAGAACGTTATAAAAATTACCTCCGATTCCCGCTTTTTGTATTATGTTAAATAGTTTTTCCCTAGGTATGCTATCAAATGCCTTTTTGAAATCAACAAAACAGGAAAACAGAACATTGTTTTTCTTTTGAGGCTGGCTTCCTGAAATAACCTTATAGGGTTAAGGAACCAGGAAGTAAATGTAAATTAAGTCAGTTAAATACCTATGTACGTTAATGTCTCGGTTTTCGGTATGAACTCTTACTTAAAGTGCCTATAAGCCCTAGCCAGATATCATTTATTTGAGCGCAGTGAAGTGTTTTAAATCTTGTTCAACCATTTTTGGGCGATTTATGGTCGTAGTATTGCCGTAAAAAGTATAACAAATCCTTGAAATGACGTCATTTAAGGAACGTTATGCAAATTAGTTGAACATGAATTGAGTCATATCATTGAATTTCTTATGGAATTTCGTTTAAAGTGGGGTTGGAGCTTCGATCGAGACATTTAAACTGAACAAGCCAAGCAGTTTTAAACAAATAGGGGACTGGAACCGAGTCAGTAAATCTAATTCAATTAATAACTAGTCAAAGTAAGTATTATTTTCCAAAACAACAGATCAAACATAGCTAGTCTGGAATGTTTGGTGAATTTTGGCTCAATATTGACGATGCTAGAAGGCATCAAATATGTCAATTTTCCCATACAAACTCTTATTTTTTAACGTTTTCCCTCCAAACCATACATTCATTGTAAAATTTTGAAGGGATAAAGAAATTTCAATTGTTTATAATTCAGACAAGAGACACTTGAATCACGTCAAACTTAGCACACATGCTAATTTCAACATGCTCTATTATGTAATAGAGGTAATTGGCTAACGCTGTTGCCATCCAATGCAGATCATGTGATGTAAACACACACTACTCTGGAGAATTGACTCTTTGAAAATTAATTTTATTCAGATAGGCATGACTGCATTATGATTAGAGTAGCATCTGTTTACATCACATGATCTGAATTGGGTGGCAACAGCGTTAGCCAATTACCTCTATGAACTTCATTTTATAATTAGAGTAATTTTGATAAACTCGGTCCCAGTACCCTGCTCGTTTTGTTACCGGCCAATGGCGATACTTACTGCCACGTCATCCATTGTCATTAATGTGCCAACCAGAGATCCATTGGTTCCTGACACAAAGCGGCCTTTTGAAATTGTGGTCGGCATATTAGCATAACAACGCTAATCAACACAAAGTATCGCTATTTGGAGCTTTGATGTAATATATGATTTTGCAATAAGTATATTGTTCGTTAAAATGCACACTTCATTATCTATTGAACAGTTATTGGCCAATGTCATACTTGACACATTATATACAGACTGAAGTGTATGTGTTGTTTACGTATTGTTGTTGACCGAATTCAAATACGACCGCGGCTAATTTGCATACTGTTGAAGCTCGACATTTTCAGGAGACTAAACTCTGCTATTTAAAAGGAAATATGAATGGTAGTAAGTTTCATAAGTTTAGAGATGAAACAAATTAACCCTTGTTAAATTATCGAGGTTAAAGTATGTGAAAAACAGCAAAACGAGGTGACCAAAGGACTTATGCAAATATCAGATCCGAACTCAATTTTTTGGTGATTTGCTGATCATTATAAATATATAGGTGTTAACTTATAGGCCAATCTTTGTTGACGTCATTGTTTATATTTTGCCTCATTAGCATAAATTAACTTCAATCTACAAACGAACAGACTATATCAGTTGAAAGAAAATTTTACACTTAGTAATCGCCGAAAATTTGAGAATGATATGTTAAATATTTACGGAGAAATTGACTTTTCAAAGCTGTAAAATGGGCTGAGTGGCAAGAGTTCCTGACAACCATACATTCTTTGTAAATTTTGAGATTTTTAAACGGTCATTCCTCAAAATATATTTATCATATCACTCTGAAATTTTAAAGTGTGATAATCTTTTTCGATTTACGGACTCTGTTTGTTTGTATGTACGTCGCTTGGAAATTGATGTATGGTAATGAGGAAAAACTATAAACAAAGATTCGCCTATATGCCCACCTTAATTTTAAAGAACATGCTATTTATTTTTATAGAGTTTATCGTAAAGTTCCGTCCAGCCTCGGCCTGCTAGGTAGGATCTAATTGTTTATGCCGCAAATAAGGCTTATAAATCAACCATTCTGCCTAAAAGTATCCTAGACGATTGTTTTGTCGCATGGAGTAGTATTAGTCAAAATGCACGCAACACTGAGAACGGCTGCAGAGAAGAGCGCCAAGGCAATCCTACTTAACTGCCTTGAGTAATGTTTTCTTGTTTTTCTGTATCCCAAGAGGAAATGTATAATTTCTCTATATGGAAAACAAAGCAATGAATCCTCTGGAGAGATATCACATGATCTTAATTGGAACAACAAATGTACAAGGTCCGATTCAAACGTCCAACTTTTCATGCGCCGAACTTAATTAGATCAAAAGTTCGACGTTTGAATCGAGCCTAAATCGGTTAATTGCCGACGGTAAATTTAAAATAAACCGCAGGAAGCTGGTTGCTTAGTTATGCCTGTCAGCAGCGTATAAGAACATTTACAAACTCTTTAGTGTATTTTTAGACATTCAAGTTTTCAATTTGAATTTCGCGCGATACCAGAGCTTTGAACAATGAAGGTGTATTCAACCTGGTGAGGCCCTTTTATAGTGTGGGTCCTTGTTTAATTAAGGAGTTACTTGCGAATTTATAGTTGCTTCCTTTTGACTTAATTAGAAGATCGTAAAATTAGAGTTTGCTTCAGGGGCATGAGCAGTGTACAAAAATCAGTTCCCATAATGGTGACATTTTGCCAGGGGGAAGGGAAGTCAGTGGTCGGTTGTAAGGCCTCCCTCTTGGATACGGAACTGTTTAAGAGACTGTTAATTTTTTCATCGGGCTGGGGGCTGGTGGAATTTAAGGGGGTCAGCAGAAACAAAAAGTGAGTGTTTGAGCGGGGTTTGTGAGAAAACATTTCAATGTTGCAAGGGGGCTCTCTAAAAATGTCTAGTCCCTTTCTTTTAATTTTCGCCTCACAATGCAGAAGGACTATTCAGGAACACCTAGATTTTCACAACTTTTCCGGGGGAGCATGCCCCCCCCCCCCTACATCATTAGTGTTCCTTCCGCCGTATAACGATAATGGACTGCACTTGGGTTAACAATGCAAAAAAAATAGTTACACCTCCGTGACGCGGGATGACAATATTCAAACATCAAGATAACGTTATATTACTGACCACATTGGGGTTATATGCCTAGAGGGGACCTAGAGTCCTATTGCTTGCACTCCCGCCAATAGTCTACCAGGAACATGTTACAAATAAATATATAAATAAAAGAAATAAATATTACAACAGTCAGCAGGAGGATCCAGTCCAATTCCTTCTATATTTCAGTAGCGTAGCGACTATACAGGCAGACAAGGCAAATGCCTTTTCTAAAATGTTGAAACTGCCTTCTCAAACTCATTAATAATTCATGGTAGGATCTCGTATTAGGTCAGGTGGATGACTTTGGAAACCCAATGAAACACCAGTTGAAAATCACTAGTGTTTGAGAACTGATTTGAAACACATGTGGTGAAACTGTTCTTAATCATCATATTCATAAACCAGTCAAACAAATTACAGCATAAGTATGACTTTACATGGAGAAGTGAAGGAGAAGACGGAAATGAAAATCGATGTCCAGAGTGTGACTCGAACCATCATCCTCGTGGCTGCTCTTGACTACTAGTCCGCTGTCTTGCCCACTACGCTATCAGGCCGTTTGCTGAAATGGCCGTGACAAAATAACAATCACTAGCCTTGTAGTCTATAATTGCATGCAATAGAATTCTAATGATTTATGAATGCAGGTATTCGATTGAGAAGTTATATAAAAAACTCGAGCTTCGTGTTTCACCAGGGAATCCAAACACCGCATCTTTCTCGGTGTTTGGATACCCTGGTAAAGCACTATCTCTCGTTTTTTTATATATAACTTAAAGTGCTCTCAAAATGCAGGAAATGCCATTTTTGAGAACCTAGACTTTCGAAATATTTTTTTCGGGGAGGGGCATGCCAACCGAGCCCCTAATGCGTTCACGGCGTTGGCAAGTCTTGCATCGTTCGTCTAAATTTTCGGCCGGCTTGGCTACTGTCCAGGCTTAAAAATACATTGAAATGGTGGGCAGAAATTGTGGCACATGTACATGATAACCAAATAATTTTCTGATTTTACTTTTATATGTGGGAGGGGGTGTCACAGGGGGCATGCAAAACATGTTACCATAGGGAGGGGGGCTATGTCATTTTGTCCAAGCAAAGAACGAAATCCCACCAGCTCCTGATAAAAAAATGAACGGTCCCTAATAGAACATGTGTCACAATTACATACTGATGTTTAATTAATCAGAGAGTATTACCAAGGACTTTGAAGAGTATTAGCGTTCTTGTGAGAGTTTCAAAGTATGGCACGTGCTACAAATTGAGACCTCTAGATCTTGTTTGTGGTTATTGTCAACAATAATTAACGAGTAGTAGACTGATTATGGTATACAGTGTTTTACATATTAACTATCAGTGATCTAAGTAATATTTTGTCTTAGAATGACATCACAACGTTGGTGTGTTTTTTTTATTTGCAGCTTTTGTGAAAACTGAACAAGATGTTGAGGCTGGTTTTGCTTCTGTGCCTCGGTACTGTAGTCATTCAAGGTAAGTCCCGGCATAACATTAAATTCCTAGTTTTACATCACCTCATTAGCATATATATTGGAAATATAAACCTTTACTTGATGTAGAACCATTTTAATGATAAATAAGTGGGCTCATATGCATTATATTATATGAATTATAGAGTTATACAAACATGAGTTACTTTTTGGGATATAAATGCATGGCTGTGGGAATACAAGGTCCAAGCGGATGCGTATGCATTCAACAGATTTTCTATTTGTCGTATATTATAAAATTCGATCTACGTGGCAAACCAAATTGCTTTCTAGCTGGTTGGGCTGTGAACTGATGATGAAAACGTCGGGGGCAGAATTAAGAAAGGCAAACGCTGCACATTGAACTTAGCTCTCAGTTCCCAATAGGCAATGAAACCGTTGTTGGCGGCTTGTAATGTTACCTTCGCGCGTAAAAAAACGTTCAATTCGTTATAAAATTGCGGTAGCGAGCATTTGACTCTTAAAAACAAGCCACAACACGTGAAGTTGCGAATACACTCTCATTGAAGAGAATAGAGGATTTGTACGTGTTCTCTTGACTGTGTTAGGTTCGCAAGGGATTATGGTCAAATGTATTTTTCCATATGGTAGATTGACAGAAACCTATGTTATAACTCTAGACTAAAAATCTTTCCTTTACTGATCGCGTTTCAAAATACATTTTCAGTTATAAAAAGATGGTTCGCGCAGCACTTAATCATTTAATTTCTATTTCCCTAGCATCAAACCCAGATCTGACCTTTCTCAGGCCCAGGACGACGGGACAGTGCAGCTGTGATGACCTGAAAAAGAGAATTGATGACATCCAAGCAAGCATCAGTAAGTTCTATACATCATAACATTAACCTAATATTTCGCTATTTATCTTCAAATAGTTGAGAAGTAGCATCAAGATAATAATATCAGACATTACTTTTGTCATTGTGTACATCGGTTATTATTATTATCATCCAATGAATGGTCTCTCAGAAAATCTGACTGAAGCTGGTAGTCTTTCTGTTTTTAAGACGTACCTTAATAGTAATAGTAATAGTAATAGTAGTTGAAAGTGGTTAAATTATGTTTTTAGATTTTTAGAACTATTTAAATGTTATTGTTGGATCACGGCTCTCCGGAAGAGCATCATCGTATGATTGAGACTCCGTGTTTAAATAAAGAGTTACAATCACAACTCGAATTTCCAATTTACTGATCAATTGTCATAATTGTACAATCTATAAATAGAAAGCAATGGGGACTTAAGACGAGGAAGACAACATCAGCTAATGTTATTTTCTATAAAATAAATAATTGGTTAAAATACACAAACAGTAAATAGTAAAAACATGTCATGTTTCAAGTTACAAAAGGTAATAATGTATTTGTTGGAGTTTTTGGCTGTTTCGATGATTATAGGCATATCCTGGAAACAGTGCAATTGCGTCTTCTTTTTGGATTTATAAGTTAAATATAAATAAACATGCCTGTTCAAAATCGCATTTATATTGGTATCCGAACAAAACTTTCGCATGTACAGTATGGACTAAAATAAGAGTAGAAAGAAGTCTTGAAACCAAACTATTGCAGTGCAAACGATTTTTGTAGCAATAAATACAAATGAAATTATTTCACTGATGAATTCCTTTTTAATGGAAATGAATTTTCTATTTCTTTAAAGAGTATTTAAGCCCATTTTTAACTCGTGGATGTACGCAAGCACAGAATACGAGTTATTGGAGTGGGTCAGTAGCTAATTTATTCATCATTTTATGGTGTGTAGCTCGTCTTTTTCTGTGTACATCGGGGACTCTCCGTTGGCTGTCCGAATAGTGTTCGATATTCCGAAGATATATTTACGGATGTTTATGATTGAAAGATTTGGCAATGCAGGAGAAGATGTATTGACGGTGCCTTCCTAATGCCAGACACTCCAAACCTGGACAGACATATGCATGGTAGTGGGTCCCTATCAATCACTTAGTGGTGATGACGTAACGATGACGTCATCGGACATGTGTTTTAAGTATATGCTCATATCTCCGTAAGTTCTAATGCCAGACAGTTCAAACTTGGACAGGCATGGTACTGGGTTCCAACAAATCACTTATTGGTGATGACATAACGATGACGTCATTGGCACGTAATTTTAAGTACATGCCCATATCTCCCTCATTTCTAATGCCAGACAGTTCAAACTTGGACAGGTATGGTATTATTTTCCCACGATTCACTTAGTGGTGATGACGTAACGATGACGTCATCGGTCACGCGATTTTTAGTATATACCAAAACAGCTCACTGACCATCCACGAGTGCCCTTAGGAGCCCTACGTTTTATCATTAATTTCGATCCTATATCAAGTAAATAATTGAACAGTTTGAAGTAACGCTCATGTCAAAAACATATTCTATGAATTATAAAGGATTATATTTCAAATATGCTAATGAATGATGTAAAACCGGCATCATTTATTAAATAAAAACCTGATGGTGGAGATAAATGAACATTTATAAACATCTATGTCATATTTAAAGCTAATATCAGTGATTTTGCCAAATATTTTGTCTAAATCAGAAAATAATTTCATTCACAAGAAGAAACAAATGACAGAAAATTTCCGGTTGTACTTCACGTATGCATTAGCATATTCGAAACATTAACCCTTATAATTCATATACGCAACACCCAAATCAAAGACATTCTACTATGCAATTCACGATTTTAATCTTTGTGCTTATATACACTTTAAACTTAAATTATGCTTCCGAAATTATACGTATATGGAACTTAATTTCAGTGTTATATTTTTTGTGCTGATCACGATGTAGATGTCCAATAATATGAAATTGAATACTACATCTTGTTGTTACTGTAGACCAATGGCATTGCCCTCGTGGCTGGCAAGATTTTAGAGGATCATGCTACATGGTCAGCGGCACGGTGACATCATGGGCGACGGCGCGCGCAGACTGTGTGGGACAGCAAGCTGACCTGGTTACAATCTCCTCGGCTGAAGAGAACGCATTTGTCTGGAATCTTGTACTGGAGAAAAGTCCAAGCACTAAACAGGTAATGTATCCACCATTTATCCACTAAGTGTCTAACAAACTTATACATGTAACGTTTTTGTACGTAATGATCTTGAAAAGTCATAAAAAACTAGAATTGTATCATTGCATCATACTAATAAAGCAAAATTATGCGAAAAATGCGTCAGTTAGCCAACCAGCCATAAATAAATAAATCAAGTAAACAATGAATTAATCAACTCAATATCAATCAAACATTAATTAATTATATAAAATATATAAGCAAATACCGTGAACAAAAATTCTGCAAAAATACGTTGGATCCGAAGTGAGGACCTATGCAGCCAAACATATAAACATTAAAGAATGAAAAGTCCGAAGACTACAGCAAAGCTGATATACAACGTAAAATTCTAACACAAAGCACTACGGTTAGCTAGGCCTGACACGAAAAGCGCTCGTACTAGATTGCAGCCATAGACAGCTGTTTCGTTCTTATTAGAACTCGTCAGTATGGCATAGCAAACAGTACACGGGCTTCAGTGCCACTGCACTACTGACCCCGACTGCGCTAAGAAGCATCTAGTTTCGAGCTCACAGAAATGCTTGGTTATCGGGTCACACGTCAGTACGTGTGGCGAAAAGCCAAAAACCAAGCAAATCTGAACTAAACGTGTCAGTGCCTTGCGAGAAATATAGTTATGCTGGCCAGACCAGCTTTATAAATGATGACAATAGCAGGAATAATCGGATCTATATAAGACCTACGGTACAAAAATTCATAATACTTTAGTTCAGATTTGCTTGGTTTTTGGCTTTTCGCCACACGTAATGACGTGTAGCCTGCGTACAGCATCCCCTACTTGAGGGAGAACGGCGATTTCATCGTTTCCGTTTCTCCCCATGTAGGTTCTGCGACTCAGAGCCCAAAACCGTGTCCGTGACGTCACTTCCAAATTTTTGGTAATTAGCTATTTATGTATAACGAGTCAAAACAAGATGGCGATTGAAATGAGATTTCGAAGTGTAAAGTCCGGCGCAGAGGAAATTTCTCTCAAATTTGGAATCCCATCTCTGAAATGTGAACAGCTTAATGCTTTATGTAACTTTATTCGTGGGAAGGATGTGTTCGTGAGCCTTCCAACAGGCTCAGGAAGGTCACTGATATTTTCAACTGGCGGCCCCTTCAAACCAACTCGCCGCCAGGTTCGGGCTTGTTGAAGAAAAATGCATTTGTCATTGAAGTTACTCCACTTGTTGCCCTCATTAAGGATTTACACGGAGGTCTTTATTAACAATGTTGTTTGGAGGTTGGGAAAAAAATGTTTTTACATAGGAGTATAACAGGGATCGAAGTAATGAATCATTTGTTTAGTTCTGCTATGTTTCTCACCCTCTATCCCTACCAAGAATATAATAGTGGTTCGTACCGAGCTTAACTGTAAATTACATTTATTTATCTCTGTTCAGACAATTAAAATCCCTGCTCAAATATTCACCTTATATCCATGACCAAGTAAGCGCTTCACTTGATCTTTCATGAGGGCAACAAGCGGAGTAACTTCAATGACAAATGCATTTTTCTTCAAAAAGCCCGAACCTGGCCGCGAGTTGGTTTGAAGGGCCGCCAGTTGAAAATATCAGTGACCTTCCTGAGCCTGTTGGAAGGCTCACGAACACATCTTTCCCACGAATAAAGTTACATAAAGCATTAAGCTGTTCACATTTGAGAGATGGGATTCCAAATTTGAGAGAAATTTCCTCTGCGACGGACTTTACACTTCGAAATCTCATTTCAATCGCCATCTCGTTTTGAATATGCATAAATAGCTAATTACCAAAAATTTGGAAGTGGCGTCACGGACACGGTTTTGGGCTCTGAGTCGCAGACCCTACATGGGGAGAAACGGAAACGATGAAATCGCCGTTCTCCCTCAAGTAGGGGATGCTGTACGCTTGGTAAATGATGTGTGATCCGATAACCAAGCATTTCTGTGAGCTCGAAACTAGATGCTTCTTAGCGCAGTCCGTGTCGGTTGTGCAGTGGCACCGAAGCCCTCGTACTGTTTGCTATGCCATACTGACGAGTTCTAATAAGAATGAAACAGCTGTCTATGGCTACAATCTAGTCCGAGCGCTTTACGTTCAGGCCTAGCTAACCGTAGTGCTCTGTGTTAGAATTTTACGTTGTATACCAGCTTTGCTGTAGGCTTCGGACTTTTCATTCTTTATTGTTTATATTTTTGGCTGCATAGGTCCTCACATCGGATCCAACGTATTTTTGCAGGATTTTTGTTCACGGTATTTACTTATATATTTTCTATTATGGATTTTTGTACCGTAGGTCTTATATAGATCCCATTATTCCTGCTATTGCATCATTTATAAAGCTGGTCTGGCCAGCATAACTATATTTCTCGCAAAACACTGACACGTTTAGTTCAGATTTGCTTGGTTTTTGGCTTTTCGCCACACGTAATGACGTGTGACCCGATAACCAAGCATTTCTGTGCATGAGTTCGAGACTAGATGCTTATAAGCGCAGTTCGGGTCGGTAGTGCAGTGGCACCGAAGCCCGCGTACTCTTTGCTATGCCGTATACTGACGAGTTCTAATAAGAACGAAACAGCTGTCTATGGCTGCAATCTATAGCTAGTCCGAGCGCTTTTCGTGTCAGAGCTAGCTAACCGTAGTGCTTTGTGTTAGAATTTTACGTTGTATATCAGCTTTGCTGTAGTCTTCGGACTTTTCATTCTTTATTAATTAATTCAATCAATCAATCAATCAAACATTCATTTAATAATTTAATAATGTTCCAGTACGTACATCTGCCCAGACTTTATTTAAAACACTCTTTCCAGTGAATGCTATGTTAATAAATGTTTTAAACAGCACTTCCACTTCCCACACCTCTTTTCGCCCCTTACAGAAACTGTACCCACACCAAAATTACGTAATGAAACTTTAACAGGAATCGACTGCTTTTAATTAGGCTTGGATAGGATTCTATCGACCCAAGGCCAGTGCTTCCTTTGTTTGGGTAGATAGTTCAACGTCTACTTACACCAACTGGGCCCCGGGAGAGCCAAACGGACCCACTACCGAGCTGTGCGCGCACATTTATACAGACCCCTCCCGCCCTTCTTCTGGTATTCGCCAGGCGGGAACATGGAACGATGCAAGATGTGGAGGTGTAAAGAATTGGCCTTTTGGTCACGTGTGCGAGCTGCGTCACACCCACGATTAAAGTTAGGTTAAGGCTAACATTAGCACGAGGGCTACAGTAGAGAACACATATCGAGTATATAACCCATTTGATGATGGTTTAGACTTTAACTGCTGAAATTAAAGCTATTGACATATAACATATCGGGGAAATCATGATGCCGAAACTAGTCCATCTTCCCGGGCTTTATTTCCATTTAAAACTATGTTCATTGAAATCTCAGTAACTTGGCTTTAGTACTCTTTTACTTAGCTTTAGTACTCTTTCTAGTAGTACATCCATGAGTCATTATGTGAGCCTAGTATAATAAGCTCCTGGACACCGTAGCATTCAAAAGCGATCCCATACAACTGAACAGAAGTAAGATTCACCATTAAAGGACAAGGTCTATACGCGTCTAGTCCTCTTCTGTTCTATAGTAGAACGTCCATGAGTCATTATGTGAGCCTAGTTTTAGTGAATACAGCATTAACCACCTGTATGTTTCAATATATCTGAAATAAAGGAAGGTAAAACTTGACCCTGTGATTCATCCATTTGATTCGGCTTCAATCACCCAATCTTTATTGTTAACCCACAGAATTCTAAAAATACATCATGTTGTTTTCCATAGAAGCCGTGCCCTTAGCTAATTAATAATTATTAATAGAAAAAATTCTAAAGATACTCATTTACAATGTACTATAATATGATTGATAACATACTCAACAAAACATCTGGATTCTGATTGGTCAATGATATGTGCATGCATCTAAATGTTATTGAGTGCACAGTCGCATGCCCTCAGCTAATGTTTGCTCAGTACATTTTAAACAAATCGCACTAACTGCTTGTGCTATACTTTGAAAGTTCTCAAATTCTCAATAAATAGAACTTTCAAAATATCACTCAGTGCCTATAAATCCCTGATAGCACGCGTTCATGCGATTCCCTCCAAATAACATAATGAATACTAAGCTTTAGCAAATACAACAAAGATAATATATACTAAATAAATGATATAACTATGATAAAAAATAACTTACAAACGATTATAACAATCAATCGAGGATAAGCGTAAAGAAAATGTATTTAAGAATCATTTAGGAGCGAGGTAACTGAGATTTGCGAAGCTTGGTTAGAAGCTCATTCCTAATTGTTGCTCCATTAGAGGAGCTCTTTTCCATAAATTCAGTTTTTGTTTCGGGCAAACAAAGTTTCGCGGTATACCCTCTCATTTTAGTTTCCAACCGTGGCGAATAATTTAGAAGGCTAGTTGGGGCGCAATTATTTTGAATTTTGTGCGTGATGACTGCCCTTCGTTTGGCCCTCCTTTGATCAAGTCTATCTCAATCAAGGACATTGAGTAGTAAACTGGAGCTCCTTTTATGTTCAGCTCTAAGAATAAGCCTAGCAGCCCTATTTATGAGTTTTTGTAGTTTGTCGGAGAGGAATTTCCAAAGGTATCCCAGACTTCACATCAATAATCCATCTGTTTGGACAAGAGAATCATATTTATTTTCATTTTTACCGCCTCCCGGTTAGCCGAGACAGTGGTTAAGCTCCGGTATGTCGGCGGGAGGTCGCGGGTTCAAACCCGGCCGGACCAATACTCAGGGTCTTAAAGTAACTGAGTAGAAGGTGCTGTCTTTATATAATACAGTGAACTGTTAGACCTTCACGTCTTCTCGGATAAGGACGGAAGTCCGTAGGACTAGTGTCCCCAATTAGCTGCAAAGCTAAATACATTGACAGTTAAATAAAGTCGCTTACATACTTACTTATTTTTGAGTGAGTTCTGGCATACAAATGGCATTTTCCTCTTTACTGACCCTAGACTAGACACTATTTTTAACTCGTGGGTATTGCGATAGCAATCCACGAGTTATAGGTATGGGGGAAAATCATGGCACTCAGTAACTCACTCCGTTGAGAAAACGTAGAGTGAGGAGTAGATATTCTCCACGGTTAAACAATAATATAATGTATATGATACGTGAAAGAGACCACCTTAAAATAATTGCAATAATTAAAAACTCTGAGCATGACTGGAACCTATTTAGAAAAACTAAAAATGATGTTAAATAAATGTAGCAATAAAGGAGGCTAAAGCTGACTATTTTAGTACAACCATCCACAATCATATTGAGAACATCAGGGAGACTTGGAAAACTATAAACAAAATGCTGTCACGAAAATCTAATTCAACCACCATCAATCACCTTGATATTGATAATAATATATGTACAGATAAAGAAAAAAATGGAAATTGTATGAATGAACATGTTTTGCTCCTTGGGCCCACGCCTTGCGAATAGTATACCAGTTACACAAGTTGTACCTGAAAACTATTTGCATTATAGTGATATACGATACTAGAGTCAAATTTCCACATATTAGCAGTGAAAAAATCATATTCGAACCGTTCTTCTAACAAATCTTGTGGGATTGACAAAATATCGGCAAAATTAATTAAAATTGCTTGTCCAATTATATTGTCTTCTCTTGCAATGTTATTCAATCAATCGTTTAAAACTGGGTTTTTTCCTGATGACTAGAACATAGATAAAGTATCACCAATCTATAAATCTGAATCTAAATCCAATTCAGAAAACTACCGATCTATTTCAGTACTCTGTAATCAGTAAGATAACGGATAGACTTACTTATAATGCCCTCTATAAGTACTTAACAGATAAGAATCTCCTGAGCAAATTTCAGTCAGACTTTAGACCACTGCATTCAACATGCACTGTAGCCTGCTTACAGGCTCTCGGTTTTAACGAAAATGTTAGTTTTCGGGTCGGGTGGAAATGTTGGGTTACCTGTGGGCCGAGCGCAACCCGGAGCCGAGCGAGGCTGAGGCGACTGTGTCAGCACGAGAGCCTGCCCGGAAGGTCGGTGTTTCAGAGTAGCCCGCGTTCATCCACGAACGCAGCACTGTGATTTGCTAACCGTTGACAGTTAGGTTTTTGCACGAGCCGCTTCATTATGATTGGTTTAAAAAAGTGACAGATTGTTTCCTGGATTAAACCAGGGAGTCGAGTGGAATCATGGCGGACGAAGACAGGAGTGCAAAGACTGTACGAAAAGTTAGATAAAACCTTTCTTTGCTGGCAAAACAATCTCATGAACTCAAACACGGTAGCCTTGTGAGAAATCGTCATACAATGTACATATGACGCTATATAAGTTAGTATCTACTACATAAGAGTCAAAACATCGAACTGCTATGAAACAGCTAGTCAGTTTACTCACTTTCGTGACAAGCGGAATTTGCTACTTTCGACACACGGTCGCTAAACTGTACGAAATCTCCAAGAATAAATATGTAAATGTCAAAAATAATCCGGGGATCCGAAAGATGTTAGTCTTGTGACCAATAGCAGTTCATATGAAGCTCTAAAAGTTAATATTATCCTTAGCATGAACATTCCGAGAAAAAACATTACGAAACCGCTAGTTTACGATCTTCTGTGACAAGCGAACTTTATCTAGTTTCGACATATGCTCGCTTGTTTGAAATCGTGTAAATGTGACCTTAATTACCTGACCCATGACCGCGTAAGTAAAAGCCTGGGTCGAAACCTGGGTAGATGTCATTTCATTAATGCATTATTCTCCACGGCGCCTTTTTATCACAACAACATCGATGCATAGAAAATATAAACAGTTTTCGAGTTGTTAGTAAAGAAAAAAGTCATTTTAGTCAACATATTAAGTATTTCTTCAAATTATTGCAAAACCGAATTAATTATAAGACGTCAAGATGACGTCTACCCAGGTTTCGACCCAGGCTTTTACTTACGCGGTCATGTGTCAGGAAAGGTCACATTTACACGATTTCAAACAAGCGTAGAACATAAAGTATTCAATTTAAACCAAAACTTTCTTCATAGAAGTATTCAAAACATTTCGGAGGTTCATAAGCTATCAAAATTGCAAAAGGGTGATAGGCACTTTAAATTCACTGAAATTCGACGCACTTTTTGCGGTGTTTTCTGCCGATCCATACATTCAGGCGACCAAGACAATCTCACGTGGAACAGTCAAATATGTAGATGGTACTTCGCTCTGATTGGTTACTTTTTGACAGCTGATAATTCACTAATGCGTGATAATCACTGATGCGTGAAGACGTCATGCATCATCAGGGGGCGGCTACTCTGAAACACCGGCCTTCCGGGCAGGCTGTCGTTCTGACGCACTCGGCTCCGGCACGACCCGAAAACTGCTGACACACTCGCCTCGCTCGGCTCCAGCCCGACCCGTAAACTAACATTTCCGGAAAAAACCGAGAGCCTGTAAGCGGCTACATGCACTGCTCTTTTACAAGGCACTGATATATGGTTAAATATTCTGGATCAAGGTTTCTTAAATGGCGTTCTTTTTGTTGACTTAAAGAAAGCTCTATTGTTGGCCCTCTCCTCTTTCTTAAATATATAAATGATTACCCAGATTCTTTGACTGACTGCACTCCTGGAATGTTTGCTGATGACACGTACATAACTATTGCAGATAATAACATCACTCAGCACGGCGGGCACAAAGAACGTCAAAAACGACATCATTAAACGTGACCAAATAATTGAAATTAACACCATTTCTTTACTTAGCTTATAGTCTGAATTTGAATGAGTTAGTAACAAAATGAAACTACATATTTTAGGTGTTTTCAGGAGCCCATTACCAGGAGCGTCCATATATATTCTACCCGTGAGTCAACATATGACCGCTTTGAGCTATTTTTAGAACATGTTTCCCGGGTAACTGCCTTCTGACTCTGCTGCGATCGTGCCTATACTAGCCGTAATTATCGAGATTAAGAATGATAAATTGTTCTTTGAGGTGATTTTACTAACGCTGCATTGTCCTGACTATGGTTTGATTGGATTCCCAATGTGTGGGCACGTGAACTCCCGTGAGATCTGTTCTAAATATAGGTCAATCCGGTCATACGTGGACTCACAGACCTAGTATGGGAGATGGACGCTCCTCCTGGTAATGGGCTCCTGGTGTTTTATGTAAGTATGATGACGTCGTTGTGACGTCATAAGCGATGCCTCCTTTTTTGGTGAAATTCCCCCTTTAATAAACGTTACAAACAGACTACCCCGTGACACACATTCATTTGGTGCAAATTTGAACATTCTCCGACGATTACAGCCAAAGTTATAGAGGAATGACTGTTACTATGACGTCCTATGACGTCACATGACTGTTGCTTTGACGTCCTATGACGTCACATGACTGTTGCTATGACGTCATATGACGTCACATGACTGTTGCTTTGACGTCAGGAGTCATACCTAAATAAGGCTGCCTATAGTTAAAAAATCAAGAAAAGAAAATGATGTGACTTTTGAGTGCCAGACTAGTACATTTCATCAATAAAACGCGAAAATCACTCAAAAGCTTTTTTCTAAGGCAATGTTATAAAATAAGATGCCGTCATAATGACGTTTCGAAAATATGACTTCAATTTTAAGCTGGTTATGGACAACAAAATCTAAATTCTAAAAACATACGATTTTTAGCAACTAACGTGTTTTATGACTGGATAAAAGATGAATGAAGCGATATTTCCATAAATGCTTTTGTGTTGTTGATTTCCCGCCAAATATTGGCGGGAAACTTGTCAAAATTCAAACTTTCATAACTTTTTATTTCCTTACCCAATCGACATCGGGTTTTCTATTCCTTCATTCTCATCACGAGGAGATTTTAACAATACACGACATTCCGTTTTCAGAGGTAACGAACTGTTATAAGAAACGTATTAGGAATGGGTAAATTACGTCATTGTGACGTCATAATGGTATTAACATAGCTTAAATTGTCAGGTTATATTCCTTTTACGATTCTACACCCACCTACCAAAATTCAATCAACTGCGTTGAAAAAGTTTTAAAATATAGAACTGATGCCGTTTTTATGGTCGTTTATGCCCACCGTGCAGATAGAAAAGTGAACACACACTATGGGATATTTTGCAGGGACATGTCGCTGCAAAATGCTGCAGTATGCATTACATACGAGTCTTGTCGCAGGGACAATATGCACTGCACAATTTCACGAAAAAAAGTGTTACGGGGCAAAATATCGTGGGGACTACTTTTCTTCAGATTTCTGATGGTGTGTCCCCAATGAGATTGCATGAAGATGAAAGACACTTTCATTTTAAATCCTCTTAATAATAACCAATTAAAGGGAATAATTATTAACCGAATTTAGCAGTCTTTATGCGTGACCATCCACATATAGTAAGAGCCCCCAGTAAATGTGAGCATCGCCTTTTTGAGAGATCACGAGCAATTTCATTCTCTGTGAACTAAAAATTCGAGCATACAAGCACATTGATATTTTTCTGCGAGCAAATAAATTCAGACGATAAATTCGGCAAGAAATCCTGAATTTGGAGGGACCATATTTACCAGCCCTGTTATAAGACCCCATGGTTATAAGCTCCCTTGCATATAATCCCACCGAAAAACCCTTGTATAAGCCCAGGGGTAATAACCAGGATTTTATGGTATAATATGGTATAATTACAAAAGGAAATCGGGACAGAATAAGCTCTCACTGCCAGCTACAGTAAAAAAAATGTGACATGCAATGAGAAGGCTATCTGCCTACTGACTGTGAATCGGTCAGATAACGCTGTTATTGCTCTGTTTTGAAAAAAGTAATTCAACAGGGTGTGATAATACAACACTTGCAGAGCTCACTGTAGCTTAATTCTACACAGCGCTAAATAAAACAGCTGTTCCACTTGGACTTGGACATTTTAATCTTACTACTTCTATTTTTTTAATCAAATCTATATAGAAGTTTGTTTACTTTTAATGTTTTAAAAATAAAAAAGTGGCAACTACATGTTTTCCTTTTTTGTGCGTATGTACTATTTCCTATATAAGCGCCCATATTGTATGGATTTACAATGGCGAGCCGCTTCGGCGAGCCATTAAGCGGCGAGCCATTGTAGATCCCATACAATATGGGCGCGAATATAGCAATGGACTTGTGCAACTTGCTGAAGACAAAACAGATCAACTAATGTTTTGTGTGCTGTATTAATATTGTAAAGTACTTATGTTATGTACCACATAACAATTTAAGCTTTCATTTCTCCCACTGACCTTGCTATCGATGTGAGATGAATTAGTTTCTCACCAAAACATACCCCACATCGAAGAAACAATGTGTATGCAATAAGAGAACAGAGCGTGGCGTGCATAAAAATAGGTCCCACATGGAAGAGATACGCAATAAGAGAGCAGATGAATTTTGTCATTTCACCCGGCCTGGGATAGGCGAAGTCAGTGATCGGTCGCGAGGCCTCCTCTTACTAACGCTAGCATGTTTGTATCCTCTATCATTCCATACAGAATTCTAGTTGGCTTCTAGTAGTACTATGTATCATTTGATACAGAATACTATCAATAGAGCTTATTAGAATTCTTTATCATTTGATAAAGAATACTAATAGCTTGTTAGAATTCTGTATCATTTGATATAGAATACTAATAGCCTAACTAGAATTTGTATGGGGTTTAGAGTGAATGCTGGGTCTGGATTGGCTAGTGCCCTTATTAATTATTAATGAGTTGTACAAATATTTTTGAATTCCTATTACTCCCAATCTTTCAAGCTACATGGAACCTGAAATTTGCAGAAATTACTTTAACTTTATATTTCCAGTTCGTCACAATTAAAGCATGTCAGAGGCTTGCCTGAGTAAACAGCTACCTGGCAGAACGAAAGACTGAGTGCACTGGTGTTTGTAGCCATATTAGTGTGGAAAGTTCAGTCCCTGCATCATTAGCATGGAGTTTCCTGGCTTATTCCTCAGATATTTTTGGTGGCAGCTAGGATTCCACATAAGAGATTAACAAACAGCTGTCATCCAAAAGTGACAGGTTTCCAATATATTTCAGATCAAAACAGTATGTTGTAAAACAAGATAATAATATTGTATTAACTTCATCAGCATACTGCAGTTGAAACCCATGTATGTGCCAAGTTAGTCAAAATAGATAATGAATTGTCACTTACATGTACTTTCAAGTGGATAATTCTTGATAGTCCATGCATAATACAAATCAACTCCATTCCTGCTGGCCATAAGTAGGAGACACTTCTTACATTCACTGCTTGCATTCACAGTTCAGTTATGGCATATTGTGACTTTTTATGTTAATACATTTACCTCAATGAAGACCTCAGCCCAGCTCAATAACAAAGGTGCATGTAATTTGATTCCTGAAACATCATATTTGATCAATGTGTGGGTAGGAATTGTATCAGTTACTTCTTTGAAGCTCTCATATTATGGCACGTCACTATCTGTTGGGTTGAAGACTCGAGCTGTTTTACATTGTCTGGACTTGGATTCGAGTAACCTGTAAAGGAGAACAGAATATAATTGTTTGAAAAAAATTATAACAAACCAATAATACATTACATCTGACCATGGTATAGTTGTATGCATGAGGTGCATGTGAAGTCAATTATACAGTATCTCTCAGAAAGAAATAGTTTTTTTTATTATGCCCTATACCCACATCATCTCTAATACCTCTGTTCAAAGGGTCAAGTTTTTACTAGGTTCATCAAAAACATACCTGCATTGTAGGCCATGATGTAATTATTGAGCACCAACACATTCTGGGTGCACTGTGCACTGTATGTACAGTGCAATACATGCAATATTACTGTATGTTGATCATAATTAACTAAATAAGAGTATGACATGACTATGAAATGTTAGAACATAAATATAAAACGCCTCAAGTGGTTAAGCGCTGGTCTGTTATGTGGGAGGTCACGGGTTCAAACCCCGGCCGGACCAATTAACACTCAGGGTCTTAAAATAACTGAGTTTAAGGTGCTGCCTTTGCATTACATAATACATTAAACGGTTAGACCTTCACGTCTTCTCGGATAAGGACGTAAAATCGTAGGACTAGTGTCACCAATTAGCTGCAAAGCTATATACCCTGACACTTAAATAAAGGCACTCACGTACTTATAAAACAGCTGTGTTAATTATTACTAAGTATACAATAACATATATGTACAAATAAAATATTTGCTTGCCAATAGGAATTTTATTATTTAATGCTTGGTATTTCATACACAATGCCATATTGTAGGCTCCTGGGATTACAAGTGTCATTATAATTGACCATATATGGGTTACAGAATGATCATATGACCTTTGGTGGTTGTTTGTCAGTCATTCTCTTTGATTTCACAATGAGAGAGGACGTGTGAAACTAATTATAACAAGGTAAGACAACTTTTCGTTTATTTCACACTCCCCTGTTGTGTATCATTATTCGCCGGTATGTGGGACAATACAACTTTATAACTAGAAGTAATCATAGATTATCAAAGTGCGTTCGACATATTTTTTGAAAGAGAAAGCACTGTGGTAACAGTCTGAAAAATTGCTGCAATGATGTGGACAGTGTACTTCCCTGCTAGCAGAGGTCTCTCTCTGTCTTGGTAAAATGGAAGGCGAGGGAGAGAGACCTCTGCCGACATCCGACGCTTGCCGTCCACATTCATGGACGAGTCAACCCAGTTTCGAAAACACGTTTTACCTGAAATAGCTGTACGCGTCAGTTGTTTTTTACGGTTGTTTCGTGCGCTCATAAGTACACGTGAGATCGCGTCACTTGTTGCCAAGGAAACTTCACGCATGCGCGACAGAGAAAGCGTCGGATGTCGGCAGAGGTCTCTCCCTCGCCTTCCATTTTACCAAGACAGAGAGAACCTCTGCTAGCAGGGAAACAGTGTACGTAATCCTGATCAAAAGTGCTTGCTTTTAACTAATGTGAAAATATTGATGTCTTGACTTATATGTTAATATACAAGGCCGGGATGCATCTGGGTATAAAACTGTAATTATCTTTGTGTAACATTAAATCATTGGATGCGATGCTTATGGGGCTATATGTATACATCATTCACATTATCATTTATGTTTACCGGGTATTTTTCAAGTGAGAACAAGGTTGGCTGCAAAATATTGAGCGCCATTGTTAGTTCCAGAATAATTTATGGTCAATGTTGGTAGCCGGGTCCTGGCTTTGATCGCTTTGATCAGCCTTGTTTCAGGTCCGTTAGAAATTCAGTGTAGATTAATTGAACACAGCAATGAAGTCAGTACTTTAAATTTCCCTCACCTTGTACTGTGTTGGTATTCCAGTTCCTTGGCAAATCAAAGTGTCGGTATAGATTAACTCTCTGTCTGAATGTAGATTGTAGTAGATGTACACAGTGTCGCAACTCACACAAGATACGGCGATTACGGGTATCTAGAAAACTCAGACCTTGTTTCTCTTCACCCAGGTCATTTTACTGTTTGTAGTTTCGGTATCACGCTGGGCACGAAAGCCCGGAAAATGGCCGAGGTTCGCCATTACTTTTGTTCAGCGGTTTCGCGCGCGAACGGTAAACAAAATGGCGGCTCGTTTAGAAGGGGAAGAAGTGTCGGAGTTGGTTTTTAGGGTCGAAGGAGAGGAATCAGTAGAGGAAAAGGACGAAGAAAGTGTTGTGAAGAATGAATACGAGGGAGACAAGGAGAAGGAAGCTGTAAATAGGGTGCTGACTTTGTATAAGCATGGAGATGAAGCATTTAATGGTGAAATTTCATTGAAATTTAGAAGACTTAGCTGTTGCCACTCGTCGACCTTTCTTGGAAAGAGCCACTAGACACTGTGAAATCAGCAGACATTTACTGTGCTCTTCCTTTCACTGTGATCCAGTAATTAGGAGAGATGAATTTTGCATGGATACCTCCGAATCGATTTACCGAGGCAAGCTAAGTAAATACATTTATAAACAGTACACATACGAAAGTCGAAAGCCAGGAAAATGAGTTTCGTGAACCCAATTGTTTGTATTGCAAGAACGACAAAGGAGAAGGAATTGGAATCAACTAATTTACCTCCCGTATTAAATAGGTGAAAGTACTGATGTGTTTACCTGATCTGTGGAGAAGTTTAATGTTAGAAGAATGAAACAAAACTGAAGTCATTGTGTCTGATGTGAAATATTGTGCTTTCATGCATACACAAATTCAAGTATTACTTATAATTTGACAGAGGTTCTTTGTCAGTAACAGCTGATATAGTTGTTTATGTTATAAATCTACAATGAATGCACACAATACATAAGCCATTCCATTTTATATGCACACCCCCCCCCTATTGAGGAATTTGGATATCCTTGGGGGGGGGGGGATATCCAGGATATAATATCCAGCACTCCCCCCTATTGAGAAACTTGGTATGCCCAAAATTATATCCAAAGGGGTATAGAAGTGACTTCCTCAATAGGGAGGGTGTGCATATAAATGGAATGGCCCCATATATGTATGTACAAGAACGGCAAGACCATATTGGGATAGTAAAATATATATATCTGGCCTTCCGGTTGCTTGGATACAGTATAGTGCAGCTTTTTGCATATTTATATAATAAACAACTTACTAGTCTGCTAATACAGCTGTGTATATTTGCTTGTCATGTGAATTTTGGCTTTCCTAAAGGTTCGCCAAAATACACAGACACTTTAAAATGCACAGCCATATATTAGTTAGTAAGCCAACTGATAACATAAATGTATTAGTCATGTATAGTTTTGGGGAGCTGTTAGTCGTATGGTGAATAAAACTAGTCTTATTGACCTGTTACCCAAAGGAGTCATTAAATGGATTGGGTTAAGCAACAGATCTAACAATAGAATATTCAAATGGCTGCTTGAAATTTTCACCATTATTTACCATCTATATGTAGCTTTCACAGAAACCATTTGAGGTCTGATTGACAGTTTAAGTTGACATGGGCTTTTGTAGAGAAACCTTGTGTTTAAATATATTTCTAGTACTAGCGCAGTTGTCAGTCTGCCCCACCTTTCATTCTGAAGGTCTGGTCTTGGGAAGAATTGTTTCTAGGCCAATAATACTTGGTTCTCTACACTGGGGACACAGACATGTAAATATCTGGCAGTGCCAACCCTTAGTAGACACAGGGCCCACATTGCTATAAGTTTCTATAACTGAAGTGGTACATTAATTACCCTGTATAAATATGTCAATCAGCTGTAAGAAAACTAGATGGTTCTATTTTAGAGGATGTGTATTTGATGTAATGTTGATTAAATAATATATAACAAAATTATAGAAACAGCTTAGCAACAACTTTAAAAGTTGTGTATTTGATTTAAGATAGTATATGAATAACACTATACAAACAGTATACAGTGTAGAAACAAATACTGCTATTATTTACAATAAATAAGTCAATAAACATCATCGAAGATATAAAAAAACACTGGGAGTATTGTTAGTACCTATGTACATGCTCTGCAAACAGCTAGAAACAGATACTGCTGTTGTTTTATACAAGTCAATATAAATCTTTGCAGATGAATATCAACGACAGCAGAGAAACAAATACTGCTGTTGGTTACAAAACTAAGTCAATAAATATATCCAGGGGGGATTATTTCATATACTCATACTATACAAACAGCTAAAAACAGGTGCTGTTGTTGGTTATAAAAAATGAGTAAGTAAATATATCCAGATGAATGCCACTGGGGGGGCTTGTTTCCTATTTACACACTTCATACAAACAGCATATAAACAGGCACTGCTTTTGGTTACAAAAATAAGTCAATACATATATCCAGGGGAGCTTGTTTCATATAGACATACTTTACAAACAACACAAAAACAGGTGCTGCTGTTGGTTACAAAAAATAAGTCAATAAATATATCCAGATGAATACCACTGGGGGGCTTGTTTCCTATTTACAAGTCTAAATATATCCAGTATACTATACAAACAGCATATAAACATGCATTGTTGTTCATGTTTACAATAAATAGAGCAGATTTTGTATGAGTGGGACAAACTATGGCATGTCCGTTGCCTTGCCATAACCGATCTGTAACCATGCTGTACTGTAATTCTGTAATTTGATTGGATCAGCAGGACAAAAACAACGGGAAACCATTTCAATGTTACGGCATGCCATACTGTAACCGTGCCGTAGCCGGTGCCGTAGTTTGTCCCACTCATACGAAATCTGCTCTAAGTCACTAAATATATCCAGATGAATACCACTGGAGTGAGGGGGTGGCATGTAACAATAAATAAATCAGTAAATATATTCACTCCAGCTGAAACTATACAAACAGCATAGAAACAGGTATACATGTAGCTGTTTACAATGAATATCAATAAATATATCCAGATGACTACCACTGGAAGGCTTGTCAAACAGCATGGAAACAGGTATTGCTGTTTACAATAAAATTAATGTCAATAAATATATCCAGATCACTACCACTGGAGGGATTGTTTTCTATATGTATACTATACAAACAGCATACAAACAAGTACTGCTGTTGTTTACAATAAATAAGACAATAAATATCCAGATGAATACCACTGGAATTTAAGGGGATGGTGGTGGGGGGCTTGTTTCCTACTTACACACTTATTATAGAAAACTTCTGTTGTTTGTAACTAAATAAGTCAGCATATATATTGTTTCCTATATGTATACTATACAAACGGCATAGAGACGGGTTTAGCTGTTTATAATAAATGTCAATAAATATATCCAGATGAATACCACTGGCCTTATGGGGGACTTGTTTTCTATGAAAGTATATATGTATACCATACAAACAGCATAGAAACAGGTACTGCTGTTGTTTACAATAAATAAGTCCAAAACTAGCTTGCTAGCTTACATAATATTTAACAATAACAATAATGTCAGGATGTCAGCATATAGATGGTACAACATTAATATAAATATTATAGGGCGTACTTAACAACTAAGAATACAAATGAGTTCTAATATACAATATTATTTGTGTTCTTTAATAGATAATGTATACTACAATGTACATGAGTATAGTCAAATACAGTCAGTATATCAATGCAAAATAAAACAAGAAATAGTCGTAATGCTCAAACTAAGGTCCAGCTTCTAGTACCACAGTCTTTTCACAGATTTATGTATAAATAGACAACTTATTAGTCAGCTAATTATATTGAGCACTGCATGTGTACATGTATGTATTTTTACTTGAATCATATTTTGGCTCACAATTGAATCACACATTTTAGATGGTTATATAGACGACTGACAATCACAACATAACGGAAATAAAACCATGTACCTTACTGTCTAGCCTCTATTAAAGCCTAATCGTTTTTGCTCCATAAGCTCATTAAACTCGTTCTTCTTCCACTCTACCTCTCGTTCAGCTCTCTGAGGCTTTCAGTCTGTTCCTTTATTTTCTTCTTAGCCATGATCAGCTCCTGCTCCTTAAACTCCTTCTGCTTCTTTGTGAAAGCGCCAACTTTAAATGGCGGCATTATTAACCAGAACAGTAGGACTTAAAAACTCAAAATATAGCAAATCAACACAGAATATCAACAAAAAAAAAAAAAGGCGATTTCATTCAAACCTTAGTGTCTTTAGCATTCGCTATTTCATTTCAAAAAAAGTAAACGCCTGGAAAATAAAACAAGGGTCAAAATGTGTCCTTTTTAAACAAACTCCAATTTGGAGGAAAACCAGGAATTTCGGCGGTCAGTTAAAAATTGATATCAAGAGCAAGCACGGTGGGCACAAACGACCATAAAAACGGCATCAGTTCTATATTTTAAAAAGTTTTCAATGCAGACGATTGAATTTTGGTAGAAGAATGTAGAATCGCAAAAGGAATATAACCTGATTTTTTAAGCTATGTTACTACCATCGTGACGTCACAATGACGTCATTTATCCATTTGTAATACGTTTCTTGCAACTGTTCATTATCTCTAAAAACGAAATGTCGTATATTGTTAAAATCTACTCGTGATGAGAATGAAGGAATCGAAAACCCGATGTCGATTGGTTAAGGAAATCAAAAGTTATGAAAGTTTGAATTTTGTCCTTTTTCCCGCCAAAATTTGGCGGGAAATAAACACCACAAATGCATTTATAAAAACATCGCTTCATTCAATTTTTAGAGTTGTAAATATTGTTGCATGACATTTTGTCCAATCATAAAACACGTTGGTGGCTAAAATCGTATGTTTTTTGAATTTTGATTTTTTGTCCATAACCGGCTTAAAATTGAAGTCATATTTTCAGCAACGTCATTATGACGTCATACTTTTTTATACATGCCCTTAGAAAAAAATCCTTTGAGTGATTTTCGAGTTTTAGTGATGAAATGCGCTAGTCTGGCACTCAAAACCCACATTATTTTCTTTTCTTGATTTTTTAACAATAGGCAGCCTTATTTAGGTATGACACCTGACGTCACTAAATATGACGTCATAGCAACAGTCATTCCTCTATAACTTTTGCTATGATAGTCGTAGAACGTTCAAATTTGCGCCAAAGGAATGTGTGTCATGAAGGCCATTTGATGGTGTAGTCTGTTTGTAACATCTATTAAAGGGGGAATTTTACCAAAAAAGGAGGCATCACTTATGACGTCACAACAACGTCATCATACTAACATAAAACACCTAAAATATGTAGTTTCATTTTGTTAACAAGTCACCAACATTTCTTCAAATTGAGACTATAAGTAAAGAAATGGTTTTAATTTTAATTATTTGTCCACGCTCACTGATGCCGATTTTGACGTACTTTATGCCCGACGTGAAGATCTGTCACTTCCCGTTTTCCGATTATTTCCCGAGACCAAACGATGGCCATACGAAAGGCCGAAAGATATGACGCTACCGTGTTCGTTAATTTCGTCACCAGCTTCCGTATTTATCCTCCCGTCCAATATGGTGACGTGTCAGAAAGAACCTCGGCCATTTTGGTCGCGTGCGTGCCCAGCGTTAGCAAGCCAACAGAATTCACTCGGTTGTTTACAAATTATGGTGAGTTGATTTGACTCGGTTCTCTATTCAACTTCGCCGATGTCGTAACCGCGCTGACAAAACAGACCATGTTTGACGTAAACCACCACGATGCACACATGTGTAGTATTTAAAAAGCTTCTTGACAACTCACACTGAAATATTAATATCCATGTATTCAGCCTTCAGGTATGATTTATAGCATCTTGACCATTTGCAGTTTTGATATCGGCAAACCGAACAGCACAGCAAGTTCACTCGGTCTCTGGTTCAGCATAAATAAATAATTATGGCCGAGTTGAATGTTCAAGGTCCTCCAGATGTACTACACACTTTACTCAGGCTTTGCTCAATTGTATTTGCGAACCTTTGAAACATCATTGCATTGGATTGTCGGAAAATATGGCAAGTAAGTAACCGATCGCAAAACAAAACAGAAGCCATGCTGGCATTCACCAAAATGGCCGCTCGCATCGTGTACGTGTGGTTACCAGTTCCCCGGCCGATATAATTTATTCCAAAAAGTACAAACACACAAGAGGACAAAAATCTCGATTTCTTTCGCTTGGGGAAGCACAGGTAGCCCACACAACCACAGGGAGTCCACTGCAAGATTAGTATGCGTTCTCCTTCGTCGAACGCAATTAAGTTTATTTTATTTTCGTCGCGATTTTTTATCCTTAATTGCGATATTTTGATTCACGCATGCTTGTACGCCTACGGCACGCTATCACGCTACCATTCATACTCATTTACATGGCAATTCACATCCCAACAGTCCTTACCCACCGTGCATTCCTTTGTAAAGCGGCCGCAATATAATTTGCAATCGTGTTTTGATGCTGGTACAGACTGTAATTTTAAATTACTTGGGACAGCGAACATTCATATGTTCGGTGTTGGAGGGCGTACTGTTCCAAAACTAAGGAATATGACCTTGGTGTGGTCTCGCGCATTTCCCCCGATATTGTCATTTTAGAAATTGGCACCAACGATTTATCGGGTGCTATGAGGCCCGAGACTGTCGGTTCCGCGATCTAGGATTTCGTTTGCTTGATGCGGGAGTGATTTTCAGTTAGCGTAATTGTCGTTTGCGAAGTGCTCCCCCAAGACCATGTGTTCTTCTCAAATTCCAATGCCCGCGCTGACACGCTAAATAATTATCATAATGTTGTGCTGGAGCCTCTGCATAATGTTTTCTGGTGGTCCTATAAAAAGATCAATGATCTTTCCCAATGTTTCCTGTTAAAAGATGGTGTTCACCTGAATCAATCGGGTCAATATCATTTATACCGTAGCTATAGGGGAGCCATTTTGAAAGCATTGTGCATGCTTTAAATAACACGGAGTCGTGCTTAAAATTGCTTTATTACAAGGCAGTTCAGTGAGTTGCCCCTTATCTCATTTGTGTTCATTCATTGATCGTTAATGTGTGTTATAATTCGTTCTCCAGAGGGTACGATCCTCGAATTACTGTCATGATGTTTTGGGGAATTCGTTCTCCAGAGGGTACGATCCTCGAATTATTATGTTTTTGGGAATTAGTTCTCCAGAGGGTACGATCCTCGAAATATTATGTTTTGGGGAATTCGTTCTCCAGAGGGTACGATCCTCGATTATTATGTTTTTGGGAATTCATTCTCCAGACGGTACTATCCTCGAATTGTTATTTATTGTGGCACATAGGGACTTGCTGGTGCGGCAGACTTTTTGTCTGCCATGGTTTGGACCTGCCACTTTTTTCTTCAATTCTGCCAACAACAATCACTCCATTGTTCATCAATTGTTATTCGTGGACTATGTTTCTGCCATTTTTTCTGGATATTTTTGTGTTGCAGTTACGGAGGAAGTGGCAAAGAGACTTGCACCGCCAGTCACCAATTCTTCTGGGACATGTACCTCAATAGGAGCTGCTTCTCTGCCACTTACCTCTATCCGTCCAGAGGCTGATGCAGAAGCTATAGCTATCTCGGCTATCCCCCTCGGGCCTTTTTCAACTACCCTCCCAGGGACATGTGCATCATATAATGAACAAGGGTCTGTAGATGCTGCACATTTTGCCCTGTCAGATGAGCACATTGTTGTTTATATTGTACTTTGCCCCTCTACAAGACATAATCAAGTTACATGGTCTGGACTGTATGCTCTATGCTGATGACTCACAACTGTATATCACGATGAATCCTGCGTCTCGGCAGTCAGCCTTAGTTGATTTAGATCATTGTATTACTGACATTAAAACGTTCTTTCTCGCGAACAAACTCGCATGCAATTCAAAAAAGACGGAAATAATCCATTTTTCTTCTAGGTTTAGTAAGTTGGAGCCTATCTCTAACATAATATTTGGCAAGCATAGTATAGTACCTGTAAATGAGGCCCGTAACCTAGGTGTCATTTTTTACCGTCATTTGACTATGGCCACTCCGGTCCGCGTTACACGCCCTTAGGAACATAGGAAGAATACGAAAATACCTCAGTAAGTCGACTACGGAACGGTTAGTTCACGCTTTTATTTCATCAAAGATGGATTATTGTAACTCTCTTTTGTATGGGCTACCTGCCACAGAATTGTCTAAATTACAACGCGTGCAAAACGCGGCAGCAAGGCTCGTTACACGCACTAGACAGAGGGAGCACATTACACCGATTTTGCGCCAGTTACATTGGTTACCTATTAGAGAGCGAATTATTTTTAAAATTCGTTTAATAATTTTTAAGTCTATCCATTTGTGCGCGCCATCTTATATTAATGATCTAATTAAGCCTTATGTTCCTGGCCGTAGCTTGCGCTCCTCCAACCTGGGTCTTTTAACCGTCCCCAAATCTTTCTCTGCCACGCATGGGGACCGCGCCTTTTCGATCGCAGGACCCAGGCTCTGGAATGCTCTACCAGCTAGGATACGAAGTGCAAATTCAATAACTAATTTTAAGTCGTGTCTTAAGACACACCTTTTCAATTATAATTTAGAATAGTGTGTTTATTTATTGCTTCGTGGAACAATTTATTCATTATTATATATTTTAACAAAAATGTAAATCTCGAATCTTTTTAAACTAAGTACTGTTTAATTTATATTCATATTGTAAACGCATTGAGGCTTGCATAATGCGTTCTAAGAACGGTTATTATTATTATTATAAACCCACACAGCTATTTCATTCAGTTAGCTTGCCCATAGATGCCAGGATCTCCTATAAACTCCGGGAAAGATATGGAACGGTGATTACATTGATTTTGGCTCTCTTCTGGGAAATCCTATGCTGGTTGAAAAATTCCAGATTTGCATTAGCAACGCCGAAGGGGGCAATGCAACATGTCTCTCACTAGAACCATCCAGCATACCTAAAACGTTTAGTACACTTGATGTTTGGATGGCCGCCTTCCATATCTCTGTCAGAGTTTACACCTCCAAATATCCTAATGAGGCACCAGCCCTCATGAAATATGTTGATATTATTAGGGCCTTGGCCATCAGGGGACAAAATTGGCGTTTTCATGACGATAACCTTCGTGTTTTTTTAAGCATAATCATGCCAGTGCCTTACACTGGGGGGATATACATGGTGAACTGTGGCTTCTGTCTCAGTATCCACATATTCATAGCCCCCAGTTTAACTGCAATCTGGACCCAGTTTCGGTCGCCCTGCTGCTCCCTCGGGGTATTGTTACAAGTACCATGGGGGCTCGCCCTGTTCTGGCTGCCAATTTAAGCATTCATGCTTCAAATGTGATGGTGCACATCCAGCGACAAAATGTAATTTTCGTGGTTCAAAGCCATTTTCGAATAAACCTCCCCTGGTTGCCTAGTCACGACCTTCCAACTCCAGTAAGAATAGAGCGTTTTCCTTTGACTGCTGGCTTCTGGATTTCCTGGCTTCTGGCTTTACTGATGGTTTTCGTCTGCAATATGAGAGCCCTATGCACTCATTCAAAGCCAATAATTTCATTTCGGCAATACAGTACCCAGAGATAGTAGATTCTAAGCTAAAAAAGAAACTGGATGCTCATAGGATGGCTGGTCCTTTCCAATCCCCACCTTTCCCTGTTCTCCACGGGGTTCTCCTCTCGGGATGGTTCCCAAAATTAAAAGTCACATGGCGAATTACGGTCGATCCACCATTTATCCTTTCCCAAAGGATCATCAATTAATGATGGCATAACCTCTGATCACACCAGGGTGTCCTATGCTAACGTTGCCGATGAAATTGGCCTATTAAGTCTGAGGGCCTTGGATGTTTTCTGACAAAAACTGACATTAAAAATGCCTTCCGTATCATACCGATTCGCTCAGAGGATTACAATCTCCTGGGTATCCAATGGCGGGGACTATTATTATGATCAGTGTATGCCCATGGGATGTTCCAGTTCTTGTAAAACATTCGACACCTTCAGTACCGCAGTGGAATGGATTGCCCGGACAAAATTAAAGATTAATAGTCTACTACATTTATTGGACGATTTTCTCATAGTGGCTCCTACTGTTCAGTTTTGTCAGGGCCAGTTAGATATATTTCTAGATTTATGTAGTTATCTGGGCATTCCCATAGCACAGTAATAAACATGTGGCCCCTCCACAACACTTTCATTTGATGGCATCGAACTTTACTCAAACAAGTTAGAAGCGCGCCTACCTCGTGACAAGATTGACAAATGCATTCAAGCCCTATCATAATTTCTTCACCGAAAAAAACTAAAAGAGGTTCAGTCATTAACAGGCTTGTTAATTTTGCTTGTTCCGTTATTGTACCATGTCGAGCATTTTTACGTAGATTGATTGACATCACAATAGGTATTCAGGCACCACACCACTTCATTAGACTCAAGAAGGAAGTTAAAGAAGGTGTGGCTTTCCTTTTTGTTTGACTTTAATGGGAGAACCTTTTTTCTTGATGATACCTGGTACGGTTCTGAAAAGCTCAAGTTGTTTACTGATGCATCAGGTGTTCTGGGTTTTGGGGCAATTTTCGGGAACAAATGGTGCTATGGGCAATGGCCAGTAAGCTGGTTACAGCACAACATTGCCTTCTTAGAGTTTTAAACTATTGTCCTCAGTTTATACTTGTGGGGACATGACATGCAGAATCGGATAACGAGGCCCTTGTACATGTCATCAACAAGTAATCATGTAAGGACAAATGTCTTACGTTGTTCTTCCGTAAGCTGGTGCAAAGCACATTCCTGGTATCCGGATTACCTTGGCTGATGCATTATCCCGCTTACAGGTGCAGGCCTTCAAACTACTGGCACCAGCACACATGGAATCCAATCCAACAGATATCCCGCAGCATCTGTAGCCCCACAATTGGCAGCTATAGTCTCGAAAGTGTTGCAGTCTAGCCTGCAACCGTCGTCCATCCCAACTTATAGGCTGGCATGGAGACTCTTTAATGAGTTATTGTACACCATTTTCCGAACTAATTCTTTCACATTACCAATTTCACCACCCACATTGGCCCTTTCCATAGCTTTCATGTTTGACCGTCATTACGCTCCTTCAACGGTGAATACTTATATCTCTGCATTAGGTTACTCACATAAGCTGGGTGGTTTCTCAGACCCACAAAATTATTTTACAGCAGTGAAATGCTTAAAGGCTATGGAAAGCTAGGGGTACGTTTGGATAGCGGATTACCCATCACGCTCCCAATCCTGCACAGATTAGTGAACTCTGCATCTCAATTTGCAGGTTATCCATATCAGATATGTCAATTTAAAGCTATGTGTGCTCTGACATTTTTTTGAATTTCTACGAGTTGGTGAACTAACTTCAACAGCTCACCAGATATCAACCCCTCCTCTACAGCTTAATCAACTGACAAAAGTGCTTAATCAAGCTAATGAAGTGATTTCAAGCATAACTATAAGCAACGCCCCTTCTCGTTAGTAATAACTCGTCAGACCGTTTCTTGACCGGTCCAACTAATGCTCGAATATCTGTCCAGGAGGGGTAGCACACCTGGTTCTCTTTTTGTAGATGTGGCTGGCACACCAGTTTATCGGGCGGATTTCACTGACCAGCTTTCTCTGGCTGTTAAGCATTGTGAACTCGACCCCTCTCGTTACAAAGGACACAGTTTTCGAATTGGAGCTGCATCCCATGCTGCAGATCGGGAGATGTCTGATACACAAATTAGAATTCTAGGCCGTTGGAAGTCTAATGCCTTCCAAAATACATCAGTGTCTCTAGTTTAACTTCTTAAACCGTTCCCCATATTCATGTCTGCCTTCTGCCAAGTTATACCTAACAGTGGTCTTGATAAGGGCTGTTAGTGCAAAGGTGACACTTCAATGTAAGCTTTATTTATCATTACGTACTCAATAAAATGGTAAACACATTAAGGCAACCACTTGCTTTATAGCTAGTTTTCAATATTGTTATTGAATGCCATTATCTTAATTAGTCCAAATAATTGGTTAGCAGTGGTAACTATACATTATGACAATATTATATAATTTATTGTGAATGGTTAGCAAGGGCAACCATTCTATTAGCTATCGGCTATTAAATTGTATTCGTAATGCAGTATCCATTATTTTACTGAATGGTTAGCAAGGGCAACCATTTTATTATGCCAGTAGCAAGTATATTATCATTTATTTTATACTGAATGGTTAGCAAGGGCAACCATTCTATTAGGCCAGTAACAATCAGTATTCTATTGTTTATTTTATACTAAATGGTTGGCAGGGGCAACCATTAGGCCATTATTATTATATTATCAATATGATGAGACATTTGTCAGTGCTGCATTCGCCTCGGGTGGGGCAGCATCACTTCTTTCACTGTTTTTTTATATTTTTTATTTAAACATATTTACTCTCTGCATTTGCTCCAAAAGCTAAAGGCTTATCGAGGGAGCTCGTACAGAAAAAAATACAACAAGTATAAGGGCAGTTTCAGACACACAAAAGGAAACATTAAATTACAATTTAAATTAATTAAAATAAGTGCATAACATTAAGTTTAGAAAACAAAAAGAGAAATATATATATACAAGTCAGACTGTAGCGATGGAAAATCGATTGGTATTTAAGATATAAAACTGGAATGTTACACTCAAGCTATTTGTATAAAAGAATAACGAAACTATTAGCTTAGATGGTTAAAATGGTGCCAGTCATGTAAAATTAAAAACTGTGATCTGAGTGCATTGCCGTTTTCATCTATACCATCATTTCGGGTTACCGCACTTCCTGACAATCAAAGCTGAATATTTGCTAACACATTTCCATTAGAACAACAAAATCTTCAACATGGTTTACCTGGTGGCATTTGAAGCAAACCCACTCGTAAGACGAAATGATGTCATTTCCAACAGCTCCTAGATCCACTTCAGCTTGCCTAAACCATCTTGCTTCTGTTGGCTGAGGGCTGCACCGATACGCATTTGACTAACATCCACTTAAAATATGTTGACCTTTGACTCCTGTGACTTCACGCTCTTCTTCCCCATCTTGTAAAGAAGTCGTCATATCACTCGTGATAGCTGGCAGTAGTAGCTCTCCTGCTCTAATCATCTTACTACTGCTGAATGTGCTGGAATACTTTGGTACAGAATACTTGGTACAGAATACTTTGGTACAATGGCAAATGATGCACTTCCTTCGCTAATGACCTCTTCCATCACAATGGCCGTGATATGTGGGGTCATACAGCTCGTAACCAACATACTCTCCGATCTCTTAAGTTATCGAAGGAGTCCATCAAGAAGTGGCAATCATCTGTGAATGAATGAATCTGATTGTGCAAGGGATAAACTAACAATACTGTTATATTCACGGATTTTAAGACCATCCAGAAACAGCTTAATCTTGTTGATTCTGTTTCTGCTAGTAATCCATCGAAATGGAAAGAAAATGCTCGTACTGCTACATCATTGCAGTGATTCGTTGTTGATATTGCCTACCAGTTCATACGCTGAGAACTCATTTGACTGAGTTTCATTGTTTACCGTCGAACGATCACTCCGAGGCCTCACTGCATTGTACTGCGAGTCAAACCCGGGAGTCAAACCAATGCTGAGACATCGACTTAGAATACCATAAATTAAACTGAAGTGGATTTGACTATATAGAAATCGACCAAGAAGAAAAAGTTGAAATCGTCAAAACAATAACTGCATTGATATGGCTTGCAAACCAAGATATACTGATGTAACTTAGGAAACCGAGTTGAAACTGTCAACATGATTTGTAGTGATAGAAATCGAACTGGAAGAGTAAATATCGGAAAACGTATGTAAAACGTTGAGTTACTATAAGTAATAGCATGATTTGTAATGATATTTGGTACAAATTATACTGCTCATGATATTTCAAAATTGTTCATAACATCGTGCCACAAACAATTTTGATATGAGTGGTATTTATGCCAAATATCACTACAACTCATGCCATATTATTATTTCTTTATAATATGACCTAAGAAATTTACTGAAAAATACAATCAGATGTTCTTTCAGGTGTACCAAATTTGTTTACCTCTTTGAGTTTGAGCTCAAGTAGAAATTTGAAAATCCTGCTTATTAAATTTAACAGCCAAATCTCAAAGAAAGGCTTAATAATCGACTGGATCTCAGAGAAAATAGCTATAACCTGAGGAAAAAGTTAATTTCTGATACCGACACTAGCAAAAACCAAAGTTCTATTTCAGGACATTCATCAAGCACAATCAAACAATAAAATAGTTGTCACTTTGTTGTTTTATAAAGACAGTAGAAACTGTTATACATCTCCAAAACAAACTTTAGTATAACCGATCCGTAGTGCAATATAGTATTTCAGACATCGGGTTTGTATGTCAGTTTCAGACAATAAATCAAAGTGATTTCTCATATATGCATTCACCTTCTTGTATACTAATTACTACAGTCACGAACAGACCATGTTTAGCTTAATTAGTTTTCATTTTTCAACCTGTGTACGTGCATGAAATCATCACAACCAATATTTCATTAAGCCTTAATACTTTCAAACCAAACAGACAAACATGTATACAGCCCAAGTGAAGGCTGCACGCAGCCTCTTGTTGTTTATATAATACAAATATGGCAGACTCAGCGAGAAAGTTTCAGAGAAAGCTAAAAATAAGCGAGGAGGTGGAAGATATTGTGTGGCTGGTGGCCTTGGTTTTCTTCCCGTGTTTAACTTTATCCTACGCCAAAATACAATAGACATTGAAGTTGAGAAAAGTAATAGCCAATGTCCACATGCTATACTCATTCACAGTTTGATACAACACAACTACAAAAATACAAGAAATGACTCACCAAGAACTCGACGATAACTTTAATATTCCTGTACTGTTATGCTGAAGCCAGAACAGTGAATGGCAAAAAATACAATAAAGGGTTTCTCTGGTTTCCTGTAGAAATTCGTTTAAGAGGATCCTGAATGTTCGTTAATGACACGCGGACGACAAAACTTGCAAAGAACCCAGACGCGGCGCCATATGTGAGTTGCGTTTGTTGGTATCTCGCCCTTGCTCCGAGGGTTTTCTCCGGGTTCTCCGGTTTTTCTCCCTCCGCAAAAACCAACACGCTAAATTCCAATTCGATCTGTGGATTAGCTGGGACCTGGATTTGATCAGCCCCCATGGTTGTTTCAGGTCTCGTTAGAAATTCAGAGAGAATTTCGAAAGCCGTTTAGTCGAACTGAGCCTCAAAAGCTACGCAACTCACTGCCATCAGAGCAGCAGTTAAACACTCAGTCTCGTACCCAGAGCTCATCTCACAGAGAGAGCTCTGGTAACAGCCATATTTTGGTCCTTGCTGATTGGCTGAAATGATAACGCATGCGTTAGAATCAATCGAAATACTTAACCGTGATTGGATAATTGTTGCTTGTCATGTAAATAATAAACTTCGCGCATAGGGCATGCTGGCCGAAGTACAGAGAGGCTCATCGAAAATGGCAGATTGAAATTTGTGAAGCCACTGAATGTAAAGAAAAGAGAAATATCAACGTAGAACTCTGTTCTGAATAAGTTCAAGCTATTTCTGTGGTTGCACAGGAGCGTAAGGACTGTCTTTGTGTTTTTCCTACCGCTACGGGATACAGAAACCACTTGTTTACCAGCTTCTGGCGTCTGCAATTGTCTCCGAGTTCGACTGCAGAGTGCAGTGCAGCTTTTAATTTTATACAGCTTTGAACAGGCGTTTATATCCTCTTTGTCTTTGGATGCTATACAACGGAAGACCAGATATATATAAGTGAACTCCTGATTACCATGCAGTGATGATCAATCAACAATCAAAGGCAATAAGGAATTTTATCGACGAGACCAATTCTTTGACGGTCATGATCACAGATCAGTAGTCTTAGCCTGAAAATTATGCCTTCGATCTTCTCAGCTCGTTCCACGGGTCCACTCCGCTGTATTTCAGCAGATTTTAGGCTGAGGCTTAATACTTTATATTCAAATTTATACACAGCATTCATATTTAGATTAGAATTTGTTTTTCTTGTTGAAACTGATTGGTACTGTACACTATTGGATGTGGGTAGAAAAAGAAACAAACCTTTGAATTTCAAGCATTGTGTATTTCACAGTTCTGGTGGTGACCTATTTTTATTATCAACATGAATATTTTGCAGTGTCTTGCTGGATTTTTGTCTACCGTTAAACCTGGGCCTTGAATCAATGGCTTAGTTGCATAATAACCCCCTCTACTCAAAATATCACTTCAAAACTGAGTTTCTCTAGTACTTGGGGGTCATCAACAAATAAAAACAATTCTTACCATCTGGGGAGGAAGGGTATTGGCCTGGGCATTAAGAAAATATTTTTTTTGGAACTTTAGGAATAACTTTATTGCACAATTTTATATGAAGTGTATGTTAAGGGTTGGAGCAGGGCTTCACATCCAAATGACAGCAAGATTTTTAAAATTTGTCTGTGAACCTTAATAATACAAGATGAAAAGAACTGTATGATGAATGATTACCAGTACCTGTCAAGCCTTATAACAAGAATAAGCATCCAGTATCTGAATATCATAGAGTAAGTTGCAAAAGTAATACCGTAAATTATTATTATAAAACTTGTTAATAATTAATAAAGGAAAACAAAGAAAATTAATGTTTCGAGTTGTTTTGGCACTTGGACTTCAACACTTGTTTACTGAGTAGTTGTAAATCTAATACAGATTCATCTTGATTTACATAAACTTGCTGTGATTTTAATAATTATAAACCATATACTCTGGCTCAAGTTTGTAAATCTGATAAAACGTGGCCACTCGCTCTGTATCTATTACAAACTAAAAAATCTAGTGTCTATCCAAGTTAGTGAATTACCCTTTGTCATACAGGTAGATCAGGCTTGGCTTTTAGGCCTTTAGCCATCTGAATAATGTCAACAAGATGAGAACCAATGTTATCATCCATAGATCTGAGCCAATTTTGAGTACTTTGAGATACTATTTCGAACACTCATTTCAGTGTTAGATCAAGGGTTCCAAATAGTTACCAAGAAACAACCAAGGGCTGTAGCCCTAATGGATTTATTGTTTCCGAGGTTTGGAACCCCTGATCAAACTGATGCAATCACTTTTCATACGTCAAGTGACAATTAATACCTGTATTCTTGGGTCATTAGAAAGTATTGTTTACCAGTATTTTGCTGTTTAACTGTTATTGATCCCAAGAATTAAAATTTCATAATTTCTCCTTTGTTAAACACAATTTTCTGCTGTGGCCACATCAGAAGACTTGGAACATTGTAGGCATTGTATGCAAGTGGTTTAAGCACTTAATTATTTTCTGAATAGTAACAAAATTGTAATTTTATGTTCAAGGTGAAAGGAGCCTGGGGCCAAGTGTTTCCATGGCAACATAAGTTCCACAGTGATGTGTATTTTCTTTAGTACTACATATGTGCAAAGATTCAATTGATTTTACCCATTGTTTGCCGAGATTTTATTTGTTTTGTGATTTGTCTCCAGCTGAGGCTGTATTCATAAATCATTAGGAAGTATTGTTTGCCTTGTTGCATACAATATTATTGACAATTGAAGGGGTCCATGCAAGAATAACATAAGTGACTTCTGATAAAATTCCAAATTATTTTTGATGTTCTTTGTTTTCTGAGATAATTTAGAACTTGATCAAAAGTCTCTTATGCTGTTCTTGCAAACCCCTTCAATTATATTTTCTCATGGTCATTTCAACAAAATAATGGTCTGACAGTGTAATAGACACGGCAGAAGCTAGCAGTCAGGAGTATAAATCACAAGGACGATGGTTTGAGCCGCACTCTAGATGCTGATTTTTATTGCCATCTTGTCCTTTACTTCCCTTCATGTAAAGTCATACTTAAATTGTAATATTGTAGCTTACTGGAAGTCAACATTCAAGTGTCCTAATTAGTATTTGAACCTTGATCTGGCATTTCATTGGATATCAAGAATCACTAGTACTACTGATCTTGATCAGACTGTCATTTTGGATTGGATATCAAGATTCAACAATTGATGCATGTGACAAGTCAGTGCTATACAGCCTTTACCAGGTATGAAACCTCATGCACATGAAATGCATCGCTGGTATTTGCTGCTTCCCTCATTAATTATTCATGAGTCAGAAATATATTTACAGGACATTCAATCTCGTTGTCTGCAAAATAAGATTTAAAATGTATTAGAATATTACATATACATGTAGTCCACATTATTATAACAGTTAACTACATGACCAACTTTGTGCTGTCACCATCAGTTTTAAAGTAAAAAATCATTATTGGGAACAGATGGTTGGTAGAAAAATAACGACGGCATAATGCTAGATCAGAAAAAGCACATGGCATTGACACGATCTGCCCTTTACAGGGCTATCAACTAATTGAATAGAAACCCCTCACTCCCTCGTTCAATGTCCAAACCATGTGATTACAACTGCAGTTACTTATTAACATTGACAGGTCAATAATTTCTTAATGTTTGTAGGTTCCAGTTGTATTAATCCTTTCAGATTTAAATAATCAAATTCTCAAAGAAAACAGCAGAAAAAAAAGTTAAACAATATATTACATTCACTGTACTTCACAGTCTTAATAAATATAGTGATACTTACTGCCACATCATCCATTGTCATTAATGTGCCAACCAGAGATCCATAGGTTCCTGACACAAAGTGGCCTTTTGAAACCATGGTTGGTACATTAGCATAATAATTGTAATGTTTATCAACACGAAGTATCGCTATAGTGTTGTTTCAATAATTTGATTGGTACATTATTAGCCAGACAGGTAGTTATTCAGAAACTTGTATTACAGTTATAATAATAGTATTTAGAAACATGTTTTCTTTTCAATCTTGGGAGAGTCAGGTTTGTAGTGGTTATTCCTAAATAAATTTAACTTATCCATTTTCCCAAAAATGACTTGAGTTAATTGCCAGTGCAGTGTTCATTCAGGGGAATTTCATATGTCAATACATGTTTTGGTGGCTGCATATTTATTTATAGAAATCCTACTGAAATACACGTGCAATGCAGCCATTAGACTTGCTCAAGGACTTTGAGAAAGTCTATGCAGCCATATATAGACACTTCTACGTTTGGGTGTTGTTTTTAGCATGATTTATAGGTCATTGACTCCATATAAATTAAGCTGTGATTTTCTTTAGATTTTCTGGCTCGAAGGCAATCGAGCTTGCTCATAGTTATATAAATCAGTAAGCTTAAATAATATGCAGCTTGCCCAAGAAGTTCCAGCTTATTTTCCTAAGTTTGCTACATCAGTTCTGCTAACCTTTGCAGTATTTCTGCCTTCTGGTCCCGACTACATCGTCGGCTATTTTATAGCTTTGTGCCGGAGTTCCCATCTTTTTTCTTGTACTGAGTAGACTGGTGGAAGGAGAACTTGGGTTTCGACTGTTCCAAACGCTCCTCATATCTTCTGCCATCCTGGGACTATCGTTTTTTCATGGCTTCCTTTTTGTACGAGTGGATTTATTTTGACCGGAAATCGACTTCAGTTCCTCGTTTTCGCAAAATGATTCCTACGCATGCGTTTTGTTTTTAGCCAATCAGCAAGGACCAAAAAATGGCTGTTACCAGAGCTCTCTCTGTGAGATGAGCTCTGGGTACGAGACTGTTAAACACTGCTCCTTGGGATAATGAAAATATCCTTCTCCAGACCACAGCATAAATAGCCATGCAGTGTCAACGATGCAGTTGTTGTTGAAAATAGTTGGGAATCTACGGTGACCCACAAGTGTCACGGCACCACCGAGGAAGTCACGGCACAACTACAAATCTCACGGCACAACCACAAATCTCACGGCACGCCACCAAGATTCCCACAGCACAACCGCCAATTCTACGGCACAACCGCCACAAAGCTCACAGCACGCCACACATCACACAGAACGCCACCAAGATTCCCACGGCACAACCGCCACAAATTCCACGGCACAAACCACAAATTGTAAGGCACAAATAAAGTAAGCCACGGCAGAACCGATACAGAAGTTGCGGCAGAAGTGGTAGTCCACAGCGGAAGCGGAAATCCACGCCGGAAATGGACTCAGACCACCACAGGCCACCCGTATACAAGAACGGAGACTGAACTATCCAGACCATAATACTCAACTAAGTAAAATAGAATACTTGTTTTATAAAGGGAAACCGTATGGCTTCAGTTTATCATATCCGTCAGCATACCATACGCCATTGGGGCCAGGGCAATGGTATTCTCGCCTACGGAGCATGTGTGCTCTCCTGGACTCAACACCTTCTGGACCCAGTTCTCGCATAATTTATTGAACGACACTCCGCTGCACAATCATACCTCTCAGTCGAAGCGTATGCCAAATAGACCGATAGCCAACACTGGCATCTGATCTATCTAACAGGTCTTGAATAGCTTGCCTGACAGAGTTCACGTCGTAGTTGACATTTTTACTCGATAAATCCAGAGATTTGAACCACCTTTTTAAAGAACTCAAACTCATTTCGATTCCAAAATCGTGGTAAAGCATTCCTATAATTTCGTCATATGTGTATCCTTTATAAAACAAGTATTATATCGCTTCTTATTTCTCGTGTTTCTCGTCCGCCGTTTTTCTTAGTTGAGTATTTAGTTCAGTCTCCGTGCTTGTATATGGGTTGCCTGTGGTGGTGTGAGTTCACTTGCGTCGTGGATTTCCACTTCCGCCGTGGCCTATCCACTTCCGCTGCAACTTCTAAGTCTATTGTGCCATGGCTTACTTATTTGTGCCGTACAATTTGTGGTTTGTGCCGTGGAATGTGTGGGGGTTGTGCCGTGGGAATCTTGGTGGCGTGCCGTAAGGGTTTTGGCGTGCCCGTGAGGGTTGTGGCGTGCCGTGAGATTTATGGCGTGCCGTGAGATTTGTGGCGTTTGTGCCGTGGGAATCTTGGTGGCGTGCTGTGAGATTTGTATTTGTGCCGTGACTTTCTCGGTTGTGCCTTGTATGAATTTGACTCGCGGCTATTATCTAAGTTAGCCAATCGAAATGACACCAGTCAAGTTTACGGAAATTAAAAGAAATTCAACTGATGTCAGTTCGCTGCGACTGTACAGTAGGAGCATGTTCTCGAAATCAAAGAAAATAAGTTTTATTGAACGGGAAAATGCAGTTTTCTTTAAGTAGTCGTCCAACGATCAAATAATTCCTAGCAGGCTACGTACGTTACGAATGATATACTTATGATGCACTAGTCAGTGGAAAGCCCCGACCCCCTGCCCGAGAATAGCGGGGCAATAATAGGGGATTTTATTGTTGAACAGGCCATGGTGAGCGGGGCTTTATACGTTTTTTCTACAACAGCCGAGGCCGGGATTCGTCAACCACAGGAAGCCAATTTTAGAAGCGCCGAAACGGACTGGTACGGTGGCACAGAAGAGCAAAACACAACTCCACAAACTTTCGCGAAACACCACAATATTTCAGGAAACACAACAATATTTCGCGAAACACCACAATATTTCACGAAATACCACAAACTTTCAGGAAACACCACAATATTTCACACAACACCACAATATTTCACGCAACACCACAATATTTCACGAAACACATCAAAAATGGTAACAAGTCCGGATGCTCCTGCAAAACGGCAAGAGCATGGGACGAGTAAATATCACGTGATTGATCATAATTGCAAACATGGCGTACAGCTGATCTCGCAGAAGAAGAAAGCATTATCTGGTATTACTTTTCAAGAGGATATAGATACGAGGCTATCGCATAATTCTTAGCCAGGTTTCATGGTGTTACGATGTATATTAGAAGATTACTTTGAAAAATAGGTTGCGGCAATTTAAATTAAGGAGAAAAAAGCTTCTTACGACATAGAGACTGTTCGAGATCGAATTATGAATGAGCTTAGTGGCCAGGGTGCAAGGGAGGATATAGGAGCATGTGGCATACGCTACGCTTACAAAACATCCGGGTCCCTAGACATGTTGTAGCCGATTTGATGAAGGAACATCTACCATTGTGTCCAGGATGTCGTTCACCCATTCATCGTTCTCGTCATCTGAACCCCGATCTGACTGATCCGATTCTGTTTCAAGCATATGCAAGAATATGGTTATCCTAGCGATATTCTTTATACTTTTGTAATGTAAAGGCCTCTGCTTCCGGGTAATACACTAGTCAATTGAAACCCCGGCCCCCCGACCCCGGGACATAGCGGTGCTTTAACGGGGACATGGCCGTGGAATAACGCACATTTAACGCTGCATTTCTCCGGTGGAACGGGGAAAGTAACGATTTGCAAAATTTGCGGGGATTTCAGCGGTGGTTGTAACGCCAGCCACGACAGAGCGAGACTAGGCCCGAGCATCAACAACGCTGGAAAAGACAAGTTGCATCCTTTGAAATCATCCCTTTTTTTTACCTTATATTTTACAAGTAATATATATGAAACTAAGGATATAAAAATGGGAAACTGGCACTTACAATCATTTATACCGGGGGACTGGATCCGGTTTACAAAAAATAAATTACTGTGTTCTACAAGCTGAGTTAAAATATCCTACAATAAGTTAAGCTAAGATTATTATTATACAATTGAAAATGAAGAAATTAGTAAGGACTTATTAAAACACATCGCAGGAAAAAAGCTTCTCTTATACCTTTCGGTGCGACACTTAGGCAAACTAAGGTTTTGGCTATTGCGCAACTCTCGGCCGTGCGCGCTTACTCGAGTGCCAGGCAGAAGGTGGTGGAGACGTGAACTAGGGCTCTTTAGCTTCCTGAATACTTTAGAACATAGTTCATGCCTCGTCGTATCAAGGCGAGAGCAGTTACATAGAGTGAGTGATTTAGAGTAACTTTGATATGGATGGATGATTCGTAAGGTGATCAGTTTATAAATATTCAATCATCATACATATACAAACTTATGAGATCGCTGTCGCCATTATTCACGAACTTCGGTTGTAATGCATGTATTTACTTCTCATATCAGGTGCTTCTCCATTGCAATAATCGTACGAAAGTACTAGTTGTGGTTATGGATAGAAATTCCACTATAAGTGAGTTTTTGTCCCAAGCAATCCAAGGGTTGCGTGTACCACATGCGGTGTTTTTGCAAATATTTGAGGAAGACTGGGGCGAACGGGTCGATGTCGACGATTTTAATAAGACAATATAGTAATATAAAGTGTGCTTCAGAAAAAAGATTTTTTTTTCAAATAATGGCGCAACAGATTAGGTACTTATTGACTGAGGGGGAGGGGGAGGGCCGGATGGGAAAATATTTGGCTGGAGGTCATGATGACGTACGGACCTCGCCGGCTTTTTCCGGCCGCTCACGCCATACACGTCCTGCCATCATCTCGTGACTTTTGTAAATGGTTTTGAAAGGAAAGCGCGCTCGGGCCGCCGTATGGGTCATATGATACTGAAGCTTATGTATATTCATTTCTCAATGCCTCCGCCTAAATGAAAATTCTAAAGCACATGTCGGGAACATAGGGGCGGGTATTGTAACAGCCAACTGCCCCTGATGGGCGGGGAAAAGTTCAAAATATAACACTGTATAAATGCTACATTCCCCGCCATGTCCTGGGGGTCGGGGGGGGGGGAGTTTCAATTGACTAGTGCATTAGTAATAACTTCACTTCCATCGGGGTTAACAGAGTTTATACGACTTGTCAGTTATACATGCTTGCTCATACGAGGCTCTCTTCTGTAAAGCTTCCTCAAGCACTGTCTTTGCTCAGGCAAGTTATGTTAACTTTAAGGGATGCAATTTCCCTCTCATTCCCTTAAAAACTCCACTCGCAGTTGTACCAATCCCAATAGTAATCGAAATCAATTCATCGATCTTGGGTCTTTTGAACGAAGTCTGTCGTTCTTTTAACTTCTTAGCCAGAAAGCCCTTGAAGTCACACACTGAATTATTTGAAGACACTGATGCAGAATATACTGGTGCAGAAGTAGTTGAAGTAGAATTAATTGTATTCCCACATTTAGGACAAAATTTGTAATCCTTCCTCATCCACCCGCCACAACTCTGGCAAACATGGCGGATATAAACCTGGATCACGTGATCTTTACTCGTCTCATGCTCTTGCCGTTCAGGAGCATCCGGGATAGTTACCATTTTTGATGTGTTTCGTGAAATATTGTTGTGTTTTGTGAAATATTGTTGTGTTTTGTGAAATATTGTTGTGTTTCCTGAAAGTTTGTGGAGTTTCCTGAAATATTGTTGTGTTTCGTGAAATACTGTGGTGTTTTCTGAAAGTTTGTGAAATTGGATTTTGCACTTCTGGGCCACCGTAGACTGGGGCACACCCTCGTGGTTCTCTTCTGCAAAATGGTTTCCAATGATAACAGAACGGTAAGTTTACGAAGGTAAATCGAAATCATTTTAGATTATCTGTGGGCCATCCTACGCCAAAATTGGCAAACATGAGCTCATTTATATATACGAGTGATAGCGTTTATTATTTTTCTTCGATATGTCGATATGTTCAATATGTTTTGTCCTTAAAACAATTGACTGACAGTTCTCGGGACTTTCGGCCATCACTGTGGCCCACATAAGATGAATTTTATACGTTACCAACGTGCACTGTTCTTTCTTACATTTCAGATCTTAGTCCAGTGGAGCTAATAGGGTTGTATTGATAGCCACGGGGCGGGAGAGAAAAGTATAGAATAGACATGGAAATGTGCTACGCATGGCGGGGAATTAGCGGTGAATTAGAAGACTGAAATATAATGCCTCGCTATTCCCCAGGTAGCGGTATGAGGGGCTTTCCACTGACTAGTAAATAAAGCATTATTTACTTTTCTTCTCTTCTCTTATAGGCTTTTGTCTAACTACGACATTTCTGAGGATAACCTCCTGGCTATAAAAGATACCAAAACTATAAAAGAGAACGTCTGCAGTGGATTACGTTTAAGTAAAATAAATATTGGCCTGATCGTAAAAGAAATCTAGGGTGATAAAGTCAAATCAGTGAAAAGAGGTCGACGAAAACAACAAAGATCTTTCTATCTTAATGTGAAAAAGAAATCATTCCACCCTCAGCAGTCATTTGATGGCTTAATTGACCTATTCTATTGTGACCAGGAGATAAAACTACCTGATGGCTGGATGAAAATTACGAATCACGGCAACAAAATAAGCTTTGTTTGTCATGAAAAATGGTATTTTTAGAACCAAAGACAACTGAATTTTCAATAAACAATTGCAAGTCAGATTCGAATGAGCTCAGCTAATCTCTATCCTCTCATGGATGTAAGATCGACATCCAGAAGGTTCTTCAGATTGCAAACCTGAAAAATCAGCCTATTTAGGAACAAGTTCCACAAGTTTTATCGTTGATTGAACACTCTACAATGCAATGTGTCAGGGAATTCATCTTTTTGAGAATGTATGAGACTGTTATAGCTCTACTCCCCCACGAAACCGGTTCCTTTCAAGATGTAACATCCAGTAGTGATCCTATCATTTTCAGTAAAAACATGAGCCATCAAGTGATAGATATACTTTGAATCACGATAAAACAAAACTTCAAAACAAACATTACACTATTCCACAAAGAATCGAGTTGATATCCATATATACAATTTGGCTGTAAATTAAGCGAAGCCGATGACAATTCGAACGTACGTGTAGCCGAGCGAAAGATCACAACTTTAACTCAAGAAAAGCCTGTCCGAAAACTCGACTCGGTGTCATTTGGATTGGCTAACTGAGATAATAGCCGCGAGTCAAATTCATACAAGGGCACCCTGGCCAGTAGGTAGTTTTGATGATCGAAATTTGACCTCTCCAATTCCTGTAGGGGTTACATTTGCTGCGAAGGCTAGGCTGCTCAGCCATCTTTTCAACTCTTGTATCGTCGAATAGGCCTTTTGCAGCTAACAGTCACGTGCTTATATAATACTTCGTTAATGAATGAATGAGCTCGTGAGCCCCATGGGAAAGACGTTGCCATGGATGCTGGATAGCAATCCATTTTCAAAAACGCTGTTTTAGGAAGATCGACAATCGATTGGAGGTGAAAAATAACATTTAAAAACAGGTTTTGCTAATAACAATACCGATCTCGTACAAGGCTTCTAAATAAATGAAGTTAACTAGTTTTTGCCATCCAGTACATTACTGTACAATCACGTGAATGCCTAGCTGCAAAATGCCCATTACACTTGACGGTGGTTAGGAGTTCAAATGGATCGGACGGAGTTCGAGAAAGAAAATGTAGTCGTGTGTGCCTGATAATACATGAATGGATTAACAGTGGCATTCTATAGAAGGAACAACCTTTGGGCCGGGAATTCGTAGAGGTTTTGTGAACTCTGAATGATTTTGAAGTGGGATGTATCGCTCTGGATGGCGAGCGTTGTCAATGTCGAGTGTGCAGCCTTCCCTATTTTTAGGAAGAAGGCACTCCGAACTACCCCCCCCCCCCCCTTCCCCGGCTAAAATCAGCTTAAAACCACCCAACAAGCAGAGAAACATAACAGAAAACATCACAGTGGCAAGGTTAGTCATTTGTATTCAATTTTGTTATAGTATTTCTGGCTAGTAAACGGAGTTCATGACGCTCCCATTCAAACCCTTATAAAGTTATAGTTTCGTAACTTGTCAGCTTGGGCTGCCTGTGCCTCAATTCACGTAACTCAGCCTCAAATACCGCTATTGAAATTTCGCTACAAACGCTTTCTCTAAGACCCTATGAATGTTTTTTCCATCAGGCATTTTCAACACTATAACAATGTGCAGATTAACTTCTCCTGTGCTGACCATACATTGTAAAAAGAAAGCACTTTAATTTGTGTTTCCTGCAACAGTTTTGATCAGGCCAGTTTGTGGCGGGCAGTCTTGCAATTTCCGTCTTTCACTTTTATCAATCGACATGTTATTTTTATAGCAGGTTATTTCATCCAAAAAGAAACGAGCTTTCAGATCGTCAATCTCAAGCTGTCAGAATTGAACCAATCAGCGACGAGAAATGTTGTAAACAAGTCAAATACAGTAAAATGGAGTTTTCACTGTAGTCAGTTTGCTTAGTTAGATTGTTTTCGTCTAGATTGAAGTGTGTATTATAAAACAAATAAAAGATGGTTCTCCTTGTTCTGTAACAAAATAATGTACTTTCGAGGTCTTGAAATGCTGCTAAATGCACTCGCGTTCTGCTGGTGCATCCGCAGTTCTTCAAGACCTCAAGCGTGCAATATTTTCTTTATAGAACAAGGAGAACCATCTTTTATTTGTTAAGTATTGTGTTGGGTTCTATTGTAATGGCGGATTCGGTTCCAAACTCCGGACAGTTTTTAGCATAAAGTAGTCAATTTGAATGGCGAAAAAGAGAGCTTTGCGAAGACGGAACTGAAAAATAAATATACTCTTGATAATCAGAAAAGAATGAACTTTATTATTCTGCAATAAAATAAAGATGCAACATTTGGTTTCATAAACACTTTAAACGGATTGTTCTCTGTCAGAAGATAACCCAAATTGCCACTCTGGCCGGGATGACTTATAGCACATGACAATTCCATGTGACACACACCACACTTCTCTTCATCGGGTCAAATATATTTGGCCATCCTTCCGTCAGTCCAAGCAATGTGTTAGAATCTCTTCTTATGATTTCCTGAAGGAGCTGATCGTCACACCTGTAAGGGAGTGTGCGCATTTGGGCAAGCTCCAACGTTGAAGAGTGCGGCAAAGGCATTTCATATGTTTGGTGAACTGGTACATCGGAGGTGCTGGTGACGGGATGCGATGTCGACTGAGCAGATGACCTGCTAGAAAGACCTGCAAAGCAACTTAATGCATGCAAATGAATTCACAAAGCTTTGACCGAAGTATATATGTTTTGCCTTGGAGGCGAAATTCCGGCAGTCTTTGCCATTGCAGATGTATCGTTGCAGAAGGCCTTCTGAGTTGCTGACGGCCCTGACGTGGCAAAAGCCAAGAGGATTACTTGCAATAGGAGAGCCATACAATGCGAACATTATTTCACTCAGTTTGACAACCATTGGCGTACAGTGTGTAGCTTCTTCATCGGCCAGCGTCGCCGGATAACTGTTCGCGGATGGATTAAGTGCTTAGGTACGCACCTGAATGGCTGAACCATCAAATGGATACGTAACTACTGGCGGACTAGAATCCTCAGTTTAATGGATGTGGTCACAGGTAAACCTGGGAAGCAAATTTGAAGAACGAAATCTCGCTCGCTTCTCTTTACACTTGTCCTGCATACATATCCACAAACCCTTATCTCCATCTCGAGCAACAAACCAGCGATCGTCTCGATTACTTGTCCGAACAGAAAATAGACGGTCGCCGACTTCAACTGAGGCAGGACTTGAAACTGGGGATAATAAGAGTTTAAAAAATGACAGCTTTTGACGAGTACTGTAGTTTCTGTCGTCTTTCTTTTAACTAAATGCCTATTATTAATGTATAAAGTGCATAAAAGTGAATATTATCTTTTCAGAAAACTTGAATTGTTACTGTAAAACAGAGGAGGATGAGGAATAGAATGCAAAAGCAAGCTGACATGTACAAAGTTTTAGAAGCGTTTACCGCTGCAGTCCAGATAACATAATCACCGTAATACGCAGAACAGAACGTCAATTTTTGTAGGTTAAAGTCATCTTGAGAATCTCAAACATCCAGGGCATAGCTTAAAAAATAATTATTTGCTTGCGAATTAAGTAATTTTATGGCTTCTCAGATATCACAGTCGGTATGATGTATTATACATCCGGGACACGTCTATGGGAGGAGTAATTATCAATTCCCCCTCTAAGGGATGATTCCTCGTGCTCTTATCGCAAACACGTACACGATCTGCATTTTGGAAGTTATTTATCGTACATTTCGGAGGTAAGTTTGGCTTTATTCGAGCCTTAACTACTTAGAGGTGTTTCCTTGTCTGTGTTCTTCCATTTAGGGCAGTTACTAAGACCGTGTTTGTACGTTTTGTCCTCTAAATTCAGTCCAGAAGTTTGTTTCGGATTTGAGGGCGTTCCTGGGGAATCAGTCAGTCAGTTGTTTAGCGTTTTATAATACCAAACTTGTTTATATTCCTTCTGAACATGACCCAGCCCCTGACTAAGGTCCTTATATTGGGGCATTCATTTGTTCGTCGTTTACAATGCGATTTATCGGGAAATTTCGATCCACGAGCATCGGTAGATTTCAATCTGGGCTCGGTCGCTCATATCTGTTTATGTGGAACAGGTCGGCGAACTATAGCTAAAATGCGCCAGTTTGATTTAAACAAGGTACGGGCTTTTCAACCTAAAATAGTGATATTAGAGGTCGGTACTAACGACCTTCCAGCATTGGCTCCCGAGATCGTTGGTTCAGCCATCGAAGATCTCGTTTGTCTTCTACACGATGCTTACCAGATCGGCGCCTTCGGCGTTTGCCACGTAATACCACGAGGTCACTCGCCTGAGTTTAATCGCCGTGCTCTAGTCCTGAATCATTACTTACGGGGGTGTTGGAGCCTTTACCTTTTGCTTTTTTTGTGAAACACAAAGGTCTAAATAACCCTTCTCAATCCATACTTTTAGATGATGGTGTTCATTTAAATGCGATTGGGCAATATGCGCTTTACCGCAGCTACAGGAGGGATATCTTGCAGGCCTTACACATGTGTGCTAAATAGCAAGCTTATCGGTCATGTTCGATTTTAGATTAGTGGGTTAGTGGAGGTTATGTTTACATACCTGCAGTTGCATGTATTTCCTGTGTATTCAGATTTTATTTGTGGGTCCTCCTATGTTTGCCATGGTTGACCTTTTTGTGAGATTTTCACAAACTATGTGTGCATGGGTACCGAGTGTGTATTTAGATCCTGTGTAATTCAGGTTCTATTTTTGGGTCGTCCTATGTTTGTCATTGGTTTACCTTTTTGTGAGATTTTCCCAAATTATGTGTGTGTACTGTATGTATTTGAGTTCGTATTTAGATCCTGTGAGTAGTATAGTAGGGCAAGTATGGAGCACGGGTACTTGACTATGCATGAGGTATGCCCATATATGGTCATAACAAATTAATTATTCATGAGCCTATGCCCATATATGGGCATACCGGAAGCGAAACAACGAAACGGTTTCGCGAAACCGGAAGTGAAACAACGAAACCGGAAGCGAAACAGCGAAACCGGAAACGAAACAACGGAACGGTTTCGCAAAACCGGAAACGAAACAACGAAACGGGCGAAAAACCGGAACTACGTCAGAATCTTACCCTGGGTCCTCGCCCTCCTGCTCAGATAGCGACAGCGACGATGGCCGCGTTTCGCCCGAGCATGGAAGCGGAAATTGACTCGAATTAAGAATTATGAATTTATTTTTTTATAAATAAGAGGTAGACATTTCTGTAGAGGTCAGACCATTGCGATGACGGACTTGAACAAGATGCTCGGGAGCGCTTTAAAAGATGTGGGGGATGATACTCATTCAAAGCCTTTGGGGATGGAGAAGAAGAAGACTACTGAGGTTGTAGTGGACCCCGATAAGAAGAATCGCCCTAGGACCGAGATCGTGTCTGATAAAACAATCTTCATTCGGTATCGTGCGCGATGGTGTGAGCATTGTCAGCACTACCATCGAGTGGATCCCGGAAGTACGTCAGATGCAAAACAGAAGGAAACTTCTGTATAAAAGACTTTCTTTCTTTTCACAAATCACAATATCTTTTAGCATGGATGAGGCGAAGACAGTCCCTTTTTTTATAAAGGACGGACGCATGTGGTGTAGCCTATGCGAGGTCCATCACATTGTGGCTCAAATGCCCAGGGAATGGTGCGTGATGTGTTGTGTCTATCATACCGTCTGTCCTCCTCCTCCTTCCGGAAGTACGTCAGATGAAAACCCAAAGAAGACTTTTGTATAAAAGACACGCTCTCTCTTTCCCTAGATCACTTATTCCATTTTTCGTTACAAGATGTCGTCGGTAGAAAAAGAAGTAGAAGTCCCTGTGAGTGGAATGCATGTGGAACAGTTAAAGATAGAGAGTTTAGTCGAGGAAGTTCAAAGTTTATGGGCGGCGCTTCTAAAATGTAGAGATTGTGTGCATACCTTGAAGCTGCAGATGACCGACATGAGCACGTCGGCCACGCTAGAAAGACTGACTCACGAGGGTAGAATGTCCGAGCTACAGGATATGCTCGATTTTTGTTTACGTTGTGATGAACAACAAAGTCAGGCCGTGAGTGTAGTGCAAGTCCAAGTGGGATTTCTAGAGAGACAGTGGTATACCATTCTACAGGCAGATCATCTTGTGGAGCTCTCCAAGACGGAAGATTACCGCCAGGCTGAACGTAGCATGATGAAAGCCTGTGTCGGCGAGATCCTTCAACGGGTCCTGGGACGCCACCACAATCTGTTAAGTACGACCGCCAGACATGGCAATTTAGAGTACATCCTGGACCATGCGAACCTTATCGAGGAAGAGATTCAGAAGATGGTTGAAGAATACGGCCAGCATGCGGAGAAAGGAGGGAAAAGTTATGGTTGTAAGCTGCTGGAACGCGAGACCGTCTGGTTGAAGACGGCGGCCGTGATCGCTATTCGTGACGTCAACCTCCACGCCATGAAGGAGAGGGAGGAGGAGAAGAAGAATAAGAATGAGAAGAAGAAGAAGAATGAGAAGAAGGGGAAGGACAAAGAGAGCCTTAGGAGGTCTGCAGAAGAGGAAGTGAAGAGGTTGAATAAAAATCTTGAAGGCTTGGTCCTAGCCAAGGAAGCTTAGCTTTTGCATCTGACGTAGTTCCTGTTTGGAGTATATAAAAAGAGAGAGACCCATTAGAAATTTAGTCTTTAGAGAGAGAGAGATGGCAAGCATTCAAGGAGTACCGGCAGTCCCCATATATTGTTTTTGCTGGACGGTGGGGATGGGTAACGCCCCCTCGCGTGTACCTAGCAAGACGCATAGGGCAAAGACCAAGGAAGGGATCCCCTACGAGACTTACAAATGTGGACGCGAGACTGGGGACAAGAGCGGCTGTCATTTTTACGCAGGGAATTATAAGGACGGGAGGCGTCTGAACCAGTGGTGGGGGCAGAAGGTGATGGACGCAGGCCTCGCCTGTAGCCCCGAGGAGGTGTTGTCTAAGGTCATGCCAAAATGCAAGGGTCACGCCCTCTATTTGAAAGTAGGGATTTCCCATTCCCAAAACAACCCCGAGAAGATGTACGCCAGTTGTGCGGCCCCCTCGCCACCGAACTCAAGTTGTCAGTTTGAATGGATTGCCGAGACTTCCTCACCCGTTACCTCCCAGCACTATGTCTATACTGTGGAGGGATACAACAACAACAACTCACCACCCCCGCAGCTTGCTTTCCAGGGACCCTCGCAGTACCACCCAGAACAGCCTGTCACGGCTCCTGGTTACGCGGGAATGTCATCGCCTATCTATCCTGCAGCGCCTTACAACCCCATGATGCCGCCCCCTCAGTGAAAGAAAGAAAGAAAGAAAGAAAGAAAGAAAGAAAAGAACTGATTTTTCAAAAAACATTTGTTTATTACAGACTAGGCTTCACAGGACACTAATAGTGTTACATGATTTATATATACCTATACTTATACTTTTTTTATACATGTTTACCCTAATAAATAATACAGAGTTGGTGAATAAGAAGTTGTTCTTGGTCTATAGGTAAAGTTACGGTAGATGGCATAACACCCTTGACAGGTATCAGCAAAGAAATAAGTAATGGCGGTGGGGGCACTGTAATTGGAATGACGCCATAGGGCGGATTCCGTCCTGTAGGATCTAGGAGGCAATCTTCCTAAGAAGGCTTCACACAGGTATCTGTCTAAACGATCCCTATAGTGAATCGGGATAAAATACATGGAGGATAGACGGGGTCTATCATGAGGACAGACACTATATTGTATAACATTTCTTTTAGCAATGGTGGCGTACGAAGAGAGGCGCCTGGACATTTCCCAAGGGTCTAAATGCTGACGCCAATAACGACAAAAGAGGCAATTGCATTCTCTGGTGACTACCCCTAATCTAGTGACGGTAATTTCTATGTTCCATGCTTTGCATTCAGAGCACCAGTGTTGATGTTTTAGGCCGATGGTGGGGTAGACACTGAAGAGGATGAAAAAATAGAGAGAGATTATCATTAAGTAAAATGGAGCTGGAGCACAAAGTCTATGATTTCCTGATAATCTTCTTTAGGCCCGAGAAGTAGCGCAATAAATAGGAGTATGTCCTTAAAGTCTGCAAAGGGGGTCAATTCGTATTCAAGAGGTCCCTCGGGAAAGTTAAAAATGAGATAGGCATTATTTGTGGGGGGTTCTATAGATATGGCGATCATTTTTAAATCATTCGCCAACATATGATTCGGAAAGACCCATTCACAGAGCGGACAGGGGCAGTCTTCATTGTAGAGGGCTTGTACCGTCACAACCCTAGGAATGGAGCATGAAAAACAAATGAAAATAAAATAGTATACTGTTTTATTACAATGTTTTAGTGTACTCCTCTACAACCCTAAGGAGAAAGAAAATCTAATTACTTATATCTATCCATAGATACCCACGCAAACTAAGCAATCCTAGACTGCGCGTATTGTGATTAACGATCTGGCGGATGCGTTGATTAATTTGCTTGATGTCAAACTCAGGATCAGGAAGCCAAACAGTATTGTTATTCGCACAGACAAGTAAACAACAACGACTTTCTACAGCAGGACTAATGAGAAGGATTTTATAATTCTCATGAGATAAATCTTCTAAGGCATGGAAACAATCGCAGAAACTGCAGCCGCAATATTTATAATACGCCACAGAGGCCATGACAACCCTAGGGAAAACAAAATTTCTAGATTAGACACAGGGTTTTCTATAGCAGAGGATTTGTCGGATACGTTTATTTATGTTTTCGAAATTGCAATAGGACACGACATCCTCAGTATCCTCATCGTCTTTTTCTATATATATGGCAAAACATTTGTGTCGTCCGATGGCATTACTGACGAGAAGTAATTTACGACTTATAGGGACGCTGTCATAGTTAAACAAGCTATAAGAACTCCCCAAACAAAAGTTGGGGCAAGCGTTTGGATCGTCACGACAGTCTAACGTATCCGACATCACCACCCTAGAGGACAGAAAAAAGTCTCATTTCTTTCTTTCTTCAACATTGTTATTACCATTCAGAACTATAATGAAATATAATATTTTGTCGACAGGCTTTACAGTGTTTCCAATGGCTGATGATAAGATTAATCATATGTGTCTCGGTACACAAAAAATGCTTAAAATGATTTCGGTTTGGTCTATTTTGGATCAGATCTTCACAACGATCAAACCGAATAAGAAACCGACGTTGCGATTCTAATTTAAGAGGATCCCCGAAATCAGGTATAATGAATTGATAGGTTTCCCCTAATGTTGAAAAGCTTATATTATAAACAAGGACCCGAAGGTTTGGAAAAGTTTCAGGCATGAGAGAGGCGCAAATAGGGCAGTTGCAATTTTTGCCGTACCTAACGCATTGATCGCAACAGTTACATTGTTGACGACGGCTATAACGACGTCCTAAGGCCTTAAATGTCGACACATAGAAGGTCCCTAACCTTAAACGTTCTTGATTTATGTCATGATTGACATGGGCAAAGCACCCAAAGTTTGACTGTTGACCATGAATCAGGAGGAGACTCGGCAAGATCTTCTTACGGTGATTGGTAAGAAATCGGGAAAGCTTGTCCTTGACCAAGTTGGCCCCCACCATGCACCGTAGTTCCTCCACCGCTAGAACAGGACGCATCATATATACGAGTTTCTCGGTATTGGTCCCGTGGAACCAAAAACTTTTAGACTGAGCATAGCTGGAGAGAAGCTTGGCGACAATCCCTTCTTGCTCCTTGGCCAACCCCCCATCCAGGTCCGACCTGTTTGCGAGTAGAGGTATGGCAGGCGTTAAAGCCTGGTCCAGGGCTTTTCGATCGGTAGAGGTCCTCTGTCGCGCTCGAGGCCTGGTCCACTTCCACGCTGTCATCGTCCCTAGGCTTCAGGACTTGCTTTCGCCGTTTGTTCTGACGATCCATAGTCTATTTTTAAAAATAAAAAAGGTTTAGGACGACGACGTGGATGAGGAGGAGGAGGGTAAGGGTGATGATGGGGGTTGTTGTGGTGGTGGGGTGGGGTTAGAAGCAAAGGCGACCGTCGCATTGTCGGGGGCCATCAGCCGCGAGGCATAAAAATCCAAAGGACGGATTTTTAGGACCAGGTGATTGGCCCTACTGTCATTGTAGTAGACATGCAGACGGGACATCGGTGGCGTGATTTCGGCGGTAGCCTGGGGTGAAATCAAGGGATACTCCACCAGAGGACCCATGTGGGGCATGTAGGGCGTTCGTGTTTTGTCCCAATTATCCGGCTTGTAAATGCCCGTTCCCCAGCACTGCAAATGCCACCGGCCAAGCATAAAGACAGACCGGGCCTCCAAGGGTGCATAAAAAATAAGAGGGTTGTCCATGACCTCCAACCCTAGCTCCGCTCGGATAGATTCTAGCAAAACGTCATAGGAGTTATCTACGTCGATAAAGAGTAGGGTGAGCTCCTTCACACTCCTGGACACGTAGGAAGTCACTTCGAACGCATTCATATCCATAAGGACGGACTGACTTACTTTGTTTTTTTCGACTTGTTTCCAACTTGTTTTTTTCCTTGTTGACTAGGTCTGAGCGAGTGTACTATAGAGTAGCGAGATCCTAGTCAAACCGTGTTCTTTTATAGAAAACCCGACACAATAGAATGACATCATAGGGGGAGGGGGGGACCCCCCTATTTTATTTTTGTAGGTGACGTATTCTGTCGAGTCCTTGTTCTAGAACGTTCTCTATTATTCAAGAACATGACTCAGCATTTTCTCGAAAACCCTTTTAACCCATGACGTCATGTTCTAGAACATTCTCTATTGTTCTGGATCATGACTCAGCCTGTTCTAGAACATTCTCCATTATTCATGACCGCGATTGCGGCGGAATTACGTCAGAATCTAAATCTAAATTATGCGGAGTCATTGTCTTGAAAATACTATATGTAGCGCGACATTGGAACTATTTCAGTCAGTCGACATCGAGTCAAGTCTAGGCATGGAGTGGTCAAAACAAGAAAAAAAAGAAGAAGAAGAAGAATTAAGCGATTCCTTATTGGATGCTGTGTATGACGCTTATGAGTTGACCTGTGCTTGTGAGGAAGACTTTTACGAGTGGCATTCCGAGGGGGGTGAGGATGAGGATGAAAATTCCATGAAGAAGGAAGAAGTCGAGATAGGTGAAGTCCATACCATACTGTCCCCACCCCCCGTGCCGGAATATTTTACAGATATCGAGGGGGATGATGAGGATGAGGATGATGATGAAGATTCCATGGCGAAGGAAGACGCCGAGATAGCGGCTAAGTACGCAGAAGTTTGTTCCATACAGTCCTCACCCCCCTCGCCGGAATATTTTACCGATACCGAGGGGGATGAGGAGGAGGAGGAAGAGGAGGAGTTCGAGTATATGTCACAACAGCAGGCTCAACATATGTCGTGGATGATGGAAGAAGCAGAAGAAGAAGAAGAAGAGGAGGAGGGTGAGGAGGGTGAGGAGGAGGAGAATGACTCACGAGCCTCCTTCTCCTCCGCCTCCTCCATCCGGTGGAATAAACCATGGGGTTCGGACGCCACTTCTGAGGAGGCTCATGAGACCATGGACGGGGAGGAGGAGGAGGAGGACAATGCTCAAAGCTCAGAATATTCCTTCTCTCTATTGGGACCTGCGATTGAGAAGAAGAAGAAAGAAAGACAGGAGAACGAAGAGGGTGAAACAATAGAACACGAGGAGTCCTCTGCCGAGTTCGATATGGACCAGTTTGTGTCTTCAGCCACCTATTCTGTAGAGGAGGAGGAGGAGAAGGAACGTGCTTACGTCTCTATCGAAGACGATCGTGCACGCGATCATGAGGCCAATGGATTCGACTGGTACAAAGGATGGGATGTGACACTTTTAGAGGAAAAGTATGTGGATGTTCGCAGTGCCCATATGGCATCCGTTGTCTTTACGGAGGAGGATAAAGCCCAGGCGTACGGTAAAGCCCTTGCTTTCCAAAAGGGAGACCCTAGGCAGGAGGAGGAGGAGGAGGAAGAGGAGGAGGAAGCGGAGGAGGAGAACGAGGAGTGGCGATCCGCAGTAGAAGATTTGATGGACACGGTAGGGCGGTCGCCGCTCACTCCCTGCCATCATCAAACGGGTTGTGGACGGGAAACGAAGAGGAGAAAAATAGAAAAAAAAGAGGAAGAAGAACAGGAGAAGGAGGAGGAGGAGGAGGAGGAAGATCAGTTTCACATCGAAAAGATGGACGGCAAACATAGCAAAACCTTTCGCAAGACCAAGGCTTTTTACCGTAGTAAAATTCACATGAAACCTGTCTCCGAGGCTAAAGAAGCGGTCGAGAAAGCGCGAAAGGTTTTGGCTAAAGTTATCGATCACGTGAAAGACGATGTGGGCTGTATAGAAGGAGACCGTCTACAACTGTCTATAACAGGCACTGGATTAAACAACAACATTACCCTACCTTATCTTTCGCCTAATGAAGTGACGGCGGACCGTATGATGGATGAGATCGAGAAAGTCATGCAGTCCACCAATGAATTTATTTTGGACGGAGTCATGGAGATTGACTTGAGCCATGTACGGAATCCTGTTGGAGGCGGTAAAGTAGGCCGAGCCCAAAGGCGTGTCTTCAACACGATGAAGCAGACCGAGGTCACGCGATGGCTTGGTAAGTTGCAGTGTAATAATACGTTTACTCTTAGCCGTTTGTATGTGGGGGAGGATAGTATGTACGAGGCGGTAACCCAAGGAGAGAAAATCATGGCCGATGGCGTTCCTTACGCAAAAACACGCGATTCCACAATGCTTCCACGTATCGTAGGACTGCAACGTCTGACAGAAGCCCCTGAAGGGAACGCGAGTTGGCGTGAAAAAATGGATTCCTTAAGCGGATTCATGTTGTTCGAAAAAGGTATTCGGCTTGTTGTGCTGAGTTATGAAAAGGATGACAATCCTTCCTACATTACCTTGGGGGTCACTGGAGATGAGCCTGTCCTCTATTTATATTTCTGTCAGGGTGTGTTTCATCTGCTGCGCACTCCACAGAATTTGAAACATTATGAAGACAGTCCACAGTTCTGTGTGTCATGCTTTTTTTTTTTTTCGAAGCATCGTCGACGCGTCCGCGAACACCTCTGTAGGACGGATGTACAGGGAAAAATAACAACCATTTCTGTCAATAAGAAAAAGATGAGAGACATACGGTGTTATGCGATTAATGAAGACCATTTTGTAGACGCTAAACGATCGGTCCTACGAATCGGTGTCGACGAGGAAGGATTGTGCTGTGCCCGGGCTCTCGTGGTGGCGCGAGACTGTCATAGAGATCTCTTCCGTAGACAATTGGGCGGTCCTAAAAGTGAGAAGAAGAAGGCCTTACGACTGTTTGCCAAAGCAGGTGTTGCGCCAGGACCCTGCGGCATTCCGGAATTAATGAAGTTTCAGAAGGTATTCGCACAATACCGTCTGCGTATTAAAGTGTTTGACCGTGAGGTGAATGCCATCACCTTTGTAGGCGACTTAGGAGATGATGTAGACCAGGAGGTCGATGTTGTGGAAGATGTCTACCTGTACCTTCACTCGGAACATTATGATGTCATACGGTCTATGAAGGGCTTTCTATGCACCTCTTATTTCTGCCGACGGTGTAATAAAGGTTATTCCGATGTCAAAAACCATAATAGCTGTCTAAAAATATGCCATTACTGCAAGAATAAAGAATGTTTAGAGAATGCTGGGGAGAAGGAAAAACCCGTTTGGATTGTGTGTGACTCTTGTCACCGATCTTTCCCCACAGAAGCTTGTTTCCAAAACCATCTGAAAATCAATGTTTCGACGAAGCAAGAGGAATGTTACAGTACCTGTCGACGGTATCAACGCTGTCTTCGATGCAAAAAAACATTGGACATGAGAATTTCTAAAAAATACCGTAAGACAAGTATATGGAGGAAATTAGACGAACATCGTTGTGGGGAATACATATGCACGGGTTGCGACCGTCTTGTCGAGTACGGCCATCTGTGCTACTTGCAGCCTTATGTGGAAAAGAAGAAGAAAAACAAGGAGGGTGTGGAAGAGCAAGACACTAAAGAATGTTTTCGATATCTTTTCTTTGACTTTGAAACCATGCCGTTTGAGGACCATCACACCGTCAATCTATTCGTCTGGATCAAGGTGTGCGAACAGTGTGAGAAGGAGCCCGTGTCGAAAGCATGCCCTCAATGCGGAATACGTCAACGCATCGGGCATAGCGTGAAAGAATTCTGCACCTATGCGCTGGTTCCTGAACATAGTGGGTATATCATGATGGCGCATAATTTTAAAGGCTATGACTCGTATCCTATTTTACAATATTTAATCGAAAATGGTCAACGTCCCAACGTTATCTACCAAGGGGCCAAAACAATCTATTTACAATTAAAGGATTTGAATATTTGCTTTAAGGACAGTGTGTGTTTCTTACCCATTCCCCTAGACGCTTTTGGAAAGACCTTCGACCTGACCCAAGCCAAGACGCATTTCCCAGTTTTTTTCAACCGTACAGGCATAGAGCCAGACAGCGGACAAAGCTATCAGAATTATGTAGGTCCCTTGCCGGATTTAAAGTATTACGGCATCGACATCCTACCGGTTAAGAAGGCTGAGGTATTGACCGCCTGGCATGCCCAGAAGCGTGCGGAAGGCTACGTGTTTGATTTCAAGAAAGACATGCGCGATTACTGCATCCAAGATGTGGTGGTCTTGATGATGGGCTGTTTATCCTTTCGACGCACCTTTGTCAAGGAATTTCAAGTGGACCCCTTTACAGACTGTTGCACCATCGCCTCCACCTGTCTACGCACCTACCTGAAGCATTTTCTTCCAGAAAATTCTATTGGTAGAATACCTCCCATGGGGTATCGAGCCCAAGATGTTCAATCCTATATGGCACTCAAAGTCCTCCATTTGATGGAGAAAGAATCGGGCCAATACTATCGGAAAGCCTCTTCCTGGGACGGGGAAAAAAAGATTCTCGGGGCTAAAGTGGATGGGTACTGCACAAGAACGAAAGAAGTGGTCCAGATCCATGGCTGTTTTTTCCATGGGTGTCCCTCTTGTTTCAAGGCAGAGGTGTACAACCCGCTATGTCATTGCACCATGAATGATTTACATACCAAGACGGTGGCGCGCACACAGGCGTTGAGAAATGCCGGGTATGCTGTGACGGAAGTATGGGAGCATGAAGTGAAGGCTAAACTGGAACTGAAGGCCAAAGAAGACTACCTCTACCCTACTTGGGTGGAGCGCTTTGAGCCGTTGAAAATAAGAAACGCTCTGTTGGGCGGCCGTGTGGAGGCTTTCTGTCTTCTCTATAGCGTCCAACCGGGTGAAAAGATCCACTACTTCGACTTCACCTCTCTCTACCCCTACGTGATGCTGGTCAAGCAGGCTGATAATTTTCCCCATCCTATCGGCCACCCTACCGTCATCACGGAGAATTTTGATCCAGACATCACCACGGCCTACTATGGATTGAACAAGGTCCGCGTGCTGGCCCCACGGTATTTGAACTTGCCGGTACTGCCGACCAAGATTCATGGAAAATTGATGTTTGTGCTGTGTGCCGAATGCGCCAAGAAGGGAGGATCGAATTTTTCGCAATGCCGTCACACCTGTGAAGAGAGATCTCTGAAGGGTGTGTGGACCACCCCCGAGTTGAGAAAGGCGGTGGAGAAAGGCTATCGTATTTTAGAAACTTACGAAGTGTACCATTATCCCGAAACAAGCCGCGTTCTGTTTTCCGATTACATCCGCCGTAATTTGAAGAAGAAGCAAGAAGCCTCGGGATGGCCTCCCGGGTGCGAGACGGAAGAACAGAAACGTCGGTACCTGCAGGAGTACTTGGACAAGGAAGGGATACAGTTGGAGGCGGACTTTATTCTAAAGAACCCCGGACTGCGTTTTCTTTTCAAACTGTTGCTCAACAGTTTGTGGGGGAAATTTGGACAAAACCAAGATATGGTTTCCACAGAGTACGTGACAGACCCTGCCCGTTTTTTTGCCTTGATGTTCGACGATTCCATCGAAGTATCCAACGTGGTGTTGTTGAATGAATTCCTTGTGCAAGTGCAACACAGATCCAGAGAGGAATTTATGAGCGAGAGTTCGGACATGAACTGTGTCACGGCCTCCTTTGTCACGGCCATGGCCCGTTTGAAGCTGTACGATCTGATGGACTTTCTAGGGCCTGAACGTCTGCTGTACGTCGATACAGACTCGGCCATTTTCGTCTCGAGACCTGGAGATGTGGACCCTCCGCTGGGGAACGGTCTTGGAGATCTCACCTCGGAACTAGAGCCGGACGACCACATTGTGGAATTTGTTTCGACCGGTTCCAAGTCCTACTCTTACAAGACGTCCCTCAGCCGTGAGGTGGTGGTAAAATGTAAAGGCATTCGTCTGAATGTGTCATCCTCCAAACTGGTCAACTTTGAAAGTATGCTGGAATTGGTGACGGGGGTATGTCAGAAGAAAATTATAACTCATCCTTTGAAGATACGTCGCGACACACGCAAACGTACCCTACACACCGTCTCGGAAGAAAAGGTATTTAAGCTGGTGTACGACAAGCGGGTGTTATTACACGACCATCGAACGCTACCGCACGGTCATCGGGATATTCCACAACATAAAAACGATGGTGGCACTCCCTAATCCTACACTAAGCGACGTCTGTCAGAGACTACGGTGCCTGGTAGCCTGTTGTGGTGGAAGTGTGACTGTAGGAAGCAGTGAAGAGACCGATGGAGCTTCGGAAGAGGAAGACAACGACGGTCCTTACAGGCCCTCAGACAAAGAAGATGAAGAAGAAGAAGGATCCGCCCGAGAAAAAAAAGACAGATCTCAAAAAGAGGACGAAGAAGAAGAAAAAGGAGGAGGAGGAAAAAGTGCGTAGCGTGTCTGAAGTTCTAGAAGATCTGTATTATGATCCACGCGACCCAGGAGCCTATGGGGGCGTGGATGCCTTAACACGTTCTGCACGTTCCTATGGGATTTCGAAGAACCAAGTACGGACGTGGTTAAGAACACAAACTACCTACACCATGCACAAACCCATACGTCGGCGTTTCCCCTCGGGCAAGACCGTGGTTCAAGGGATGGACCATCAATGGCAGGCGGATCTGGCGGATCTACAGCCTTTGTCTTCCGAGAACAAAGGCTACAAGTATTTGTTGGTATGCATCGATGTGTTGTCGAAGTATGCCTGGGTGGAACCTCTGAAGAACAAGACAGGCGCCGAAGTGAAACGCGGTTTGGTAACGATTTTTGCTCAAGGCCGTATCCCCACAAAGTTACAGACGGACAAGGGTATGGAATTTCTCAACACGACCGTTCAAAACTACTTGAAGAAAATGGAGGTGCACTTCTTCACCAGCGACTCTCCTCACAAAGCGGCCGTGGCGGAACGTTTCAATAGAACGTTTAAGAACTTAATGTGGCGCTATTTCTACAATGCCGGCAATCACAACTACATCAAGGTACTCCCAAAATTGGTAGACAACTACAACCATCGATGGCACCGCAGTATAGGCATGACCCCTGCCGAGGTGAATCTCACCAACGACCAGAAGGTGTGGCATCGTCTTTATGACAAGGCCTTGGAGCGTCCTTCTAGAAGGCAGCAAAAATTCTACCCTGGTCATGCGGTCCGCATCAGCAAAGCTTTTCGACAGTTCAAAAAAGGCTACCTGCCGAATTGGACGGAAGAAATCTTTGAGGTGGTCTCGCGCATTCCTGGACGTCCGCCGTCGTTTCGTATTCAAGACATGAAGGGGGAAACTATAAAAGGACGATTTTACGAACAGGAACTACAACGTATCACCAGCAGAGCCGACCAAACGTTTGGAGTGGAAAAAATTCTAGCCCGGAAAGGAAGACCTGGCGCTAAACAACTATTGCTTATTAAATGGTTTGGCTGGCCTGCTTCCTTCAACAGTTGGGTGAGGCGTGAGGACATGCAATAATCCACCCTACCGTGAGAAGAAGAAGTAGTAGAAGAAGAAAAAAAAAATGTCCTTTTCGCTAAAGACGAGAGACCACGTGACGGTGTGGCTGCCGAGCGATGCGAGCAACGCTCTACATCCTGACAACCAACCTGGGGACTATATTGTAGACGTGGACGATCCGATCCTGTTAAAGGAACCTGAATTATGGCTGGTGCGCCTATCGTCCATCATGACGCCCGCCTTTCATCCTCCCAAGACGCATCCGCTCATTCAAAAGGATATCCCCTATTTTATGGCTTACGAGACCCGTGTGCGTGAAACCCCCCACGCCGTCATCAAGACCCTCGATCTTATCCCCTTGGAGCGTTTCGCCACCCTTCCAGAGTTGGTGGACTACATTCAAAAAGGACCTCTGAAGGTCATTAACCATTTACGCCATCCTTTACGTCAAATCTTCCTTCGTTACTGGGACGACACACACAACGTCGAATTACGCTACTGTGGTAGCGGGAAGGGCATGCCCGAGTACGGAATTCCGGCCGACAATGAAGCCCTTCTCTTCTCGCTACCTCTGGCCACGGTGTTAGGCTTGGCCCCTCCCGTATTGCATTTGAGGTCTCACAAGATCGAAGGCAAAATACCGCCGCTGACATTCGTCGCCAAACCCTATTCCCTTCCCTTCGATGTCCACGAGGGGCAACCTCTAGCCCTGACGGTGTGTTCCACGAATGTGTCGGATGGGTCGACCGCGGAAAATAGACCCCGCTATCAGAGTCGTATGCTAGGCACTAAAATCAACGTGTCTTCTAAAAACAAGAACGTAGACCTCGCCCCGTTGCCACGAACCCATGTGATCAGCGTCTTTGCGGATATCGTCAAACCTTCCCTGATCCACGGCACCTTACAGCCTCTACTGGCCTATGTGACCGGGGAGCAAGAGCCCACAGAACATCCTGCACCCCCGACCTCTCTTCTCACCTTAGACCGACGCGGGATTATCTATAAAGAACCCCTTCATCCCGTCTACCACCGCTTGACGACCGGAGGCTTCAACAAGATACGTATATCTTTGAAAGATCATAAAGGAGACTTGTTAAAATTTACGGCAGGACGTACGGTGCTATCCTTGGATTTGCAACGGCGTGGAAGCATGGGGTCGCCAGGCCGTGTGATTGTGATTTCTAACACAGACAGTCTAAGGGCTCATCCAGACAATGACCCGGCCCGATTCACCAGCGACTTTCCCATAGAATACGATGTGAAAGCAGGCAGCATGGAAGTAGCCGCTCAAGTCGTCAGTCTCCCTCCGATCCTTTTTAAAATCGAGGCGGAACAACTGTTGAGAGCCTTTGGAATTCTAGAGTGGGCGCCGACGGCGTCCGACGTGTCTATGGGTATCGGGTATGCCTGGAATGCCATGAGCAGTCCCGCGTCAGGATGGGGCACCCCGGAATGGGAGCTCAAGAGAAACGTGACCGACCACCGTCTGACCTTGACCAAAGAAGTCTACCACGATCCTGAAGAACTGTTGATAGACATTCAAACACAGATCGACACTGTCATCCGCTACAATGTTACCACGACCAACAACCGTCTCACGTACAAACGCTTCGATGTCGACAGACATTGGGTGGTCGCCCACATGATTCCGGGCAGTTACATGATGGAGGAAATTGGGGACTGGATTAACTCCCAAGTGGCGATCCACTTTCGTATGCAGAATGCCTATCCCTCGTCCGGCAATCAGTACAAGTGCACCTACAGCATCGCTTCGGACTATGTGGAGGGAATTAAGATCGACAGCCACAGCCTATTAAAACTGGTCGGGTTTTCAGAAGGGGTGGAAGACAAATCGCCTTTAATGTATTCCACCAAAGCCGCCGCCGTGCAGGCGGAATGGACCTCGTTTAAAGCCCAATTTCCGAATACGGATGTCACCAAATACATCTTTCAGGCGGATCCAGAGCAAAATTCTATGATAGACCCCCCTAAGAACTGGTACGCGCGAATGAAGTTTTGGTTGGTAGGAGGAGATGTACACCACAGCACCCTGGTGTACACGTATGCAGGCGCCCGCCGCGGGTTCGTCCAACAAAGCACCTATGCCCAGTCCAAACAGATGAGGGCCGCTTTAGGGGTAGCCGACGATCCCTCCGCCCCACAACATAGAGACTATCATTTCGTCGGAAGCCAACTCTCGTCGAATAATCTCATGGGGTACGTTCGGGTCGGTCACAACACCAACCACCAGTGTCTCATCCATCAAGCGGGACGGTATTGTCTGTACCTGTCCGACGAATTGCGTCACGGGTTGGGTCTGATGAAACCCCATTGGTCCTGGAGCGACAACCAATGGTTTGAAGTGGACTTGCCTGCGGAGGGAAAACGTCCCAAGATGACGGCTTGGGTCTTGCCCAACAAACCTTTTGAATCGGAACAATACAACAACCCTCCCATTGCCAAAACCAGAATGATACAGGTCGGTCCTGTAGGCTATGGCAAGAGCACCCAGCAGGCCATCACCGGCTCACAGCCCTACACGCTTCATTTCTACGCTACATTTACGTCTGTGTACGACGATCTCTTCATCTATTGCTCTCAAGTCCAGAGTTCGCCTATAGGCAATGTATTGGCCCCCATCCTGGATGTCATTCCTGCCGTACAGTCCTACGAACAGCAAAGAGCCGTCGAATTCATCCATCCTCGCTATGTGCCATTGGCTCTGAACAGCTTCAATGGCTTCAGCATCTATATAATAGACGGTAAGGGCAGGTACATTCAGTTCAAGAAGGACGGCGTGGTCAACATCAAGCTGCACTTGAGAAAACGAAGAAAACGCGGTCTGAAGTGAAGGGGAGAAAAAAACGATGAAACCACTACCTAATTTTCCCATCTATAGAGGCGGGGTTCCCGGAAGACGGTTCGGCTCCGGCTTCGGATCTGTGTTGGTCCGTCGTATGGCGCAGAATGCCAAAAAAGTTATTCCTATGGTGGCGGGAACCTTGCTGGAAAAAGCCGCCGGGGTAGGAAAATCTATGCTGGAGGGTAAAGATGTAGAGGAAGCCGTACGCGATGGCACCATGACGGCGGCCGAAGAATTGAAGAGAAAAGCCCTCCACAGTGTGGACTCCTATACCCGGCCGTCTTTTAAGAAGAAGAAAAAAAATGTAACCAAAAAGAAGAAGAAGATCCTTAAAAAAAAGAAAAAAAATGGAACGGTGCGTACTTTACCTTTGGGTAAGGAAAAAAAAAAGAAAAGAACCCTTGCGGTAAAAAAGAAGAAGAAGATACACAAGCAACAGGACATTTTCGATAGCGACTCGGATTAGAGTAGAGACCCTATAAATACACCCCACCCTCTAGAGGAGTCCCATCATACCCACCCCAACCCACGGTGCGTCGGAAAAAACACTCGAGACCACCATGCCTAAACGCAAACGCGCCGATGACGATGGCGACAGCGATGTCGAAGTGTCTACCTCACCTCCCGTGGTGGAGAAGCAAAAGACCGAATACGTCAGTCTTCCACAAGTCACCGAGCTGTTCAATGAAGAACCTGTGGAAACGACGTACAAGAATTCTCGGCTCAGACCCTACACGCCTCACAACGACTCCTGGACTCCTCTGTCCTTCGTCATCGACCCCTCCAACGATTTCCGCGATCTAACTCTACTGGAAATGCATATGGACTTTAAAGTGGTGGACTCTGCGGGGCAACCTATGGCGGGTAAAAAAGTAGCTTTGGTCAATAACTTTGCCCATGCTCAAATCGCCTCCATCGACTTTCAGTTGAATGGGACCAGCGTCGAGGAAATAACAGACTGCTATGCGTTCAAAGCCTATTTGAGAAACCTGTTGAACTTCACCAAAGCCCAGAAGAAGAGCGGTCTGTCCTTGGAGGGGTGGTATGGCGATACCCCATCCGCCATGGACGAATCGGATCCTATCTCCGATACTACCGTCAGTCCCACTCTGACCAAACGTGCCAAGTTTACTAACAACGCCCCCAACGTGCATGTGGAATTTCAACCCTGTCTGGACATTCTGGGGTCCAACCGTCTCCTGCCCCCCGGAGTGGGCATCAGCATCCACGTACGATTTAATAGCGACGCCTTTTGTCTGATGAATGGCGAGACTACCGGGGCCGAAAAGGGAGCTAAAATCGTACGGTCCAATGCTGAAATTTGGATCCGCGAAGTCGAACTGAGCGAAATACTACACACAAGAATCGAAGCCAGACAGTATCAGAACCATGAGACCATTCATTTCCCCCTGACCACCATCAAACCCGTGGTCCGTGTCGGCATGGTGGGGTTGAATGAATTGAGGCTCAACAATGTGTTTCTAGGAGGGTCTCCACAGAAAGTGACTTTGGTGCTTGTCGCTCAAGATGCCTACAGCGGTCACTACAAAAAAAACTATTGCAATTTCAAACATCATGACATCCAATCCGTCCAGTTTATGAGAGACAACCGCGAAGAACCTCTGCCCCGCATCACCTTCAAAGACCCTGCTCTGTCCGAAATTCTGGCCATGATGTACCGCGCCACGGGCAATCTGTGGTACGGTCCGAGTAATGGTATCAGGATCGAAGACATCAAGAGGGGATTCTGCATCATCCAGGTCGACTTCAGCCGTGATGGTGGCGGGTACAACAAGTACGTGTACGGCAATAATAACGGGATCATCGACTGCCTCATAAAATTCAAAACCCCTCTGCTCGAGAATATAAAAGTGATCTTACTTCCCGAGTATAAAAACGTGGTGGACATTGACGGTGGAAAACAAGTGACGCTCCGCCACAACTACTGAGCTTCCCCCAACACACAACATGACCACCACCACGACCCCCGTTGACAAGCTTTTGGGGGCCGACCTGTTTAAGGGATTGTCGGACAGCGACCTGAACACTATCGGCCGAGCACAGCCTCGCCTGTTCCAACGCCAATTTCTAGGTGTTTTCTCCATAGACACGATGCCACAACAAATACGCCACTACCCTGCCGGTCTGATTAGCAACACAGACACGTCTGAAGGTCCGGGGGTGCATTGGATCGCCATGTTTTTTAAGAATTCCCACCACCCCGTGGAGTTCTTCGACAGTTTTGGGGAATTACCCGAACATTACGGTAGTGGTTTTGTACAATGCATGAAGACCCTCGGCAATGGCGACATTCTCTACAACGACCGCAGACTTCAAGCCAACACCTCGGCCGTGTGTGGACACCATTGTCTTTTCTACCTGGACCAACGCATTCAGAAGAAAAGACCGATGCAAGACATTATCGATTCCTACCCCGGAAGAGGGTATAAAGACAATGACTTTAAAGTATGTTCTTATGTATGCCGCCGCATGATTAAAGAACGCATCCGTAAAATAAAACGACGGAGACAATTGTTAAGTCAAGTTTGTCAGAGCCGTGCTTGTGCACGTCGTGTTTGTTAAATAACTTAGTCTTAGGGCGGTCGAAAAAAACGAATAAAAGCCTGTGAACACTTCCATCCTGTGTCAGTCGTTATGGGAGAACCTCTAAAGTCACCCCGCTTTGATCCCCGCTTCCACGTCCCCTCGAACATCACAATCGTGGGACCGACGATGAGCGGTAAAACGACGCTCACGCTAGAGCTGATACGTCAGCGTAAAGATGCGTTTCAAAAATACATACCTCATGTCGTCTACTGTTATGGCGAATGGCAGCCTGGTTTTGAGGGGTTGAAAAAACAAGGTGTGACGATGGTCGAGGGGCTTCCTGAAAACATTTACGATTACACGGGAGGTGATACCGGCCGCAGAGAGGGCACCTTACTCGTCCTAACGATCTCATGCAAGAAAGCGGAAGCAGCGGTATGATAGAAAAATTGTTTACAGGCGGGACCCATCATCGGAACATTACCACTATTTTATTAACGCAAAACATGTTTCCCCGAGGGAAACATTCGCGGACCATGAGTCTCAACACGCAGTATGTCATCATGTTCAATAACCCTCGTGACCGGTTGCAGTTGACCAATCTGATCCGGCAAGCGTTTCCCCGAGAACAAGCTCGCGTGCAAGAAGCTTTTCACGACGCTACGAAAGGGGGGTCCCAGAGTGCAGAGTATAAGTACATGTTGTTTGACTTTACACAACATACAGACGATGCCCACCGGCTTCGCGGGAACATATTACCTTCCGACCCCGACTACCAGGTTATTTGGCTGCCTAAGGGAAAAAACAAATGAGCGCTCCTTCAGGATGGGATGCCGGAGAGATTGTGCCGACTCTGCTGAACGATTCGGTGGAGCGGCTGATGTCCTCGCAAGAGGCTATGCTCAGCGGACAGGTGTCTGTCGCCAACCAACTGGTGGGTGACGTTCAGGACACTCTACGAACCATCATCCGCTCCAACCCCACCTCGCCCTCTATTACCACCGCTGCCGCCGCCACCCCTTCTCCCATCACCATTATGAAGACACCTTGTCCCCAATCACACAAGATACCGATCCACAGACGGCCCAACTCCAAAGGGAATATGAACGGCTCGTCGCGAATGCGAGACTACCCGCCGCCACAGCCACCAGCACGCCACAGCCGGCTCGGTCGCCGACACAGCCCTTGGCAGACCTGATCAATGACACGTAGGCTTCCTTGCCGGCGACTTCCCCGCGACCTCCGCCTCCTCCAAGACAACAACAACAACAGCAACAACAGACCTTGCCAGCACCGTCCGCTGACACAGACTCACAGGTGCGTCGGCTCGTGACCGGTTTTCTCGATCAGCAGGTACCTTTGGATAACTCGGGCGATGCTACAAACACCCTGTCCTTAAACGCCCTGATAGAACAATCGGATGACCTCAATAGAATGATTCACAACACCAACCCAAGACTGGAAGATTCTGTACGACAGCGTCTTCAAGCGCGACTGCATCGTATCGAAGACCGTATTAATGAGGCGATTGTAGAGAACCAACATCCCGCCCGCAACGATGACGATTACACTCACGTTCAAGGAGAGAACACCCATCGCATGTCGAGCGGGTCCGTACGTCGAGACTTGGGGCAAGGAGATCATCAAACCATCACCAGCACACGCACCACGACGACGGTGCGGAAAGGACAGCAGCCGGTCGTGGAACGTCAATCGGAAAGCCTGTCCATGCCTGGCCCTCGCAACAGGTCTTCTGTCCGCCGCCGCAGAAGAAGAGCCAGGAGGAGGAGCACCAGTAGCGAGGGCTCCGTCACCACAGGCAGCAATGCCCGTAGGGGGCGCGGTCACACTTGGGTGGATGACGTTATACGTAAGATAAGGGACAAGAAAAATAAACTGAAACGGTTTGGAAATGCTGTCAAAAAGAGTGCGAAGAGACAAGCGGATTTAGAAAGACAACTAGGATATAAATAGACCGTCATTCCCGCCTAGCCTCCCCAGTGTCGCTATGGCTAACACACGAGGCGGTCGACGTAAAAGTGTGGTGGGTGGAAAAAGAAGAAGAAGGAAACGTCGACGTCGTGGAAGAGGGGTTAAAGACTTCATCAAGAATAAAGCGATCAGCTATGCTGCCGACAGTGCCGGGTCTGCCCTCAGACCTATTCTAGCCAAATCCAAGCATGCAAAAGATGCTCTTAAATTCGTTCGCGAGCTGATGAAAAAACTATAAAGGATGCAGGGGAAGTTCATACCCTCATCTTCAGAAACATCATGGCTCGGCCTCGCCAACGTTCCAACAGCAGAAGAAGAAGAAAAAGAAGTCGTCGACGGCAGCGGGGCCGTAGTTTCAGCTTAGCCGGCAATCTACACACACTTTCAATGCGATTACAGAACCCTGCCACGGTTAAGAAAGGTCGTAAAAAAATTGCCAAGTATAAACCCCTATACCGTCTCTTCAAAAAAATATAAAAAGCCACACACCCGCCTCTAGTCCACAACATTCACCACCACCTCCACCACCACTACAACGTCCGCCATCATGGTCCGTCGTCAATCCGGTGGCCGTCGTCCGAGAAAGAAAAAAAGTCTTCTTAAACGACGCCGTACTGTAGGGGGTCGAAAGAAAAGAGGAAGAAAAAGAAGAAGTCGAAAAGGAGGTGGACTTATTTTTGGAAACAAGTCGCCGTTTCGAGGCATCCCTATTCTAGGGGATATATTATAGGCTAGACTATAAAAAGACCTGCAGGGTCACTAAAAAAACACATATCCCAACAGCATGGCGAGAGGAGGAAGAAGAAGAAGAAGAAGGAAAAGCCGTCGTCAAACAAAAGGCAGCTCTTTATTTTCGAAACATGGGCCTCCACGCTACGATGGTTTAAAAGACGTGTTCCCCCACCATGTGGGAGGTAGTCTACGCAGCCCACCGCCATTCATCACCGTCGCGGGAAGACCCGTCTATCTAAACAAGTTGGAAAGAAAGAAGAAGACGAAAAAGAGACCTTGAAAAAATGCCTCGGGTAAAAACGCATAGGTCCACACGTTTGTACAAGCACCGGGTCTTTCTAGAGGCCATGGCCCGTGGAAACAAGCATCAGTGTCATAAGCTAGCCCTGCATGCCTCGCCCGAACAAATTACAGCCTGTGGTGAAGTGGTGCACAACTTTCTTGGAGGCAACACCCCTGCGGTCCATCGCAGCATCCTCGATGACATCAAGAACAAACCTCACATTACCAAGGCCTTACGCATCTTGGGGAATCCCAATCAACCGGCCCAGCGTCGTCAACGTGCCCTCCGACAACGTGGCGGGGGTGTGGGAGCTGTTGTAGGCATGCTGGCCTCTTCCATTCTTCCCATGATTTTAAAACCCATTTTCAAAACCATCAAGGCTAAAATCGATCAATCCAGACAGAAATAAAAAAAGAGACCTTTCCCTCTTCACCCGAGAAAAAAAGAGATAAATACGGCGTGGGATTTGATTTTCTCTTCAGTACTCGAGAGATGAAGTACAATGAGCGTGCCTACGTAGTTCCTGAAAAAAATATGGGGGATGTACAGTCTGTCGAGACTCCTCTGGACCAAACAGGCGGTGGAGCGAATGCCAGCCGTATGGCCAAAGTAGCTGCTATTCTACAAGAAGAACGACAAACGCCTTACACCAGCAATCTGGTGGACACCAACGACAACATCCACCGTATTTTAAACAGCAAGATCAATCCTGAAATCAAGATCAACATGTTTGAAAACATGCTCAAACGTTATCGTAAACTTATGGCCGACTCACGCGACTGGCAGAAAAATAATACCGCGACCGCCGGCATCCCACAACAACAACAACAACAAGAAGATTCGTCGCTTCCCCCTCTGCCGTCGCCCCCCGTAGGAACCCCTGGCCCACCTAAAAAGAAGAAGAAGACGGTGGAAGCGCCTACACTGCCCCCTTCCACACCTCATGTTCCTAAAACGAAAACGCACTACAACATCATGACACGCCCCAAAAAGACCAAGTATCTAGGACCCGACCCACCGCAGACAACGCCCTCGTCGACGATACAGATTAAGAAGAAAAAGAAAACAAAAACAAAAGGAAAAGGACGTGTTCCCAGTAGTATTATTAACCCTTGGTTGAGTGTATCATTTAAAAAATAAATAAATACCAGGACACCTGAATCGTCTACTGTCTTTTTTTATTTCTGACACTTTAGCATACATGTTTTTTTCCGTTTTGCTTTCTTAAAAATTTACAGCAGTAAGAGTCTCGCCATTCATCAGGCGTTGTAGTAAGTCCGTTTCCCTTTGCTTTATACCGGCCATAATATAATTGCTAAAACCTGGCTCGGGCTGCTGCTCGACCAACACTGGCTCTGGTAGTAGTGACGGAACTTCAAAGTCCCAAGGCTTGTCCTGGACAATAGGCGTGGGAGGTACTTCAGACATGATATCCTCCATAAGACTACGTGGCGGGATGTTGAGATGCAGCTTTTTTCTCGGCTTATTCTTATTCTTATTCTTCTTTATAGGCGCTAGAGGGGGCGGTGGTATGTTCTCAGGGGTGAACACGAGAGGGGCAACACTGGCAGGAACGGGGGTAGAAGGAGGAGGAGGAAGAGGGTAGTAGCCGCTGTCTGTTATTGTTGTTGTTGGGTAGGGCACTAGATCCACATACTTCGTCTCCTTCTTCTCCTTCTTCTTCTTCTTCTTTTCCTGCTTGGCAACCTCGTTCTTTTTTTCTGGAGTCTCTGGAATACATTTTTTTGCTTTGGCGTACTTCCGAGTGGAGGTGGCCAACTGTCTACGCACCTTCTTAGTCACCGTCCTAGGCCTTACGGTGTCGGGTTCCACATCGTCGGAGAACACCCCGTGGCTAAGATGAGCGTCCAACAACTTCCCCATGCCCACCTTCAACATCTCACGGGCTATTCTGTCCACATCGCCCACGTACACTTTCATCTGGTATTCATCCATCATACTACCATGGAGAGAAAAACCGGGTTCCAGAAACTCTCGCTCCACCCAATTGGGCAGTTTTCTTTGGGTCAGACTCAGCCTGTCTAGGTCCTTGGCCGACACATCGGGTTTGGACACCGCCTCCAAGTATTCTAGGATCTCGTCCAATTCCCTGGTCATCTTGCGCAACAATAAGACCATGGGTTTGGCTTTGCCCACCAGAAGATGCATGGGGTGGTCGTACTCGAACACAGCACGTTCGGGGGCATTCACCCGTTTTAAGGTCATAATAGGCCGCAACTTCATTCCTTCCTCGTGACTTGCCATCTCTCTCTCTTTCTTTCTTTATCTTTATCTCTGGAGGATGTTCACAGCTCCGCAGTCGAGGTCGAATGATTGCAAGAATAGGAGGGTTCTAAATATGTCAAATCCAAAACCGTATCCAGCATCTGACGTACTTCCGCCGTAGTTCCTCCTCCTCCTCCCTCTAACTTCCGGTTAAAAAACTGATGAATCAAAAACAGGATCAAGCCTACCGCTAGACCAAGGAGCTTTCTAGTTCGCCTCTCCATCGACCACTTCTATACCTTGTGCTTTAACGTCTTGCTCAAACTCTTGCCAGTCTTTCTCTCGGGCCAACAAGATCCGTTCTGCCTCACAGGCGTGATGCATCCACTTTAATAAGGCTTTATTTACAACGTCGCCTTGCATACTAATAGAATGCCTCTCGGCATTGTCCAGTAAAAGTTTCAGGGCGATACTAGACAGTTCGCCGCGTAAACGGCAAAATTCTTGCACATTTCTTCTTCTTTCTAGACCCCCTTTCGGGGTAAACACACGAGTCAGTCTTTCCGAGGAGGTCCGACCTCTCGACGGCGAACTGCAGTGGTGAAAGGACATGACGCTACTGAGAGGTAGTGGACGACTGGGGGGTCTTTTATTTATTTATTTACAACATCTCATTCAATCCATCAATCATCCTCCTCCTCCTCATCCTCATCATTGTCTTTAAGTACATCCCATTTTATACACAATGCTGCCAAAAGCACGGAGCTGCTAACTTCACTCATAGTGCCAAAATCCAATTGAAAATCGGTCATGGCCACTAACAATCGAATCCCCTCCTCAGGAAGTAATGTGTCATTCATACATTTTACAATGTAGCGAAAGGTACTGCAGACTAGGGTCTTTTCATCGCCCCCGGATCTGATATACTTCAACAAAGGTATATAACCAGGCTGACTCCTGTTCTCTTTGAACCATGTATCGTCCATGTCCATGTCCATGTCCATGATTAATAATAAAACAAGACATGGTGTACTACTCTATTTATAAGCGACTATAACATCTGACGTAGTTCCGGTTTTTTATACCCATGCCAGATTTAATATTCTGACGTAGTTCCGGTGTCAAAAGATCATAGCGCTACTGAAGGGTGTCTAACGCCGGAGCGAGCTTTATCCTTTTCTGTGGGGATTGGTTCGCCAGCTCCTCAAAAGATGAGAAGAGAGAGGTGCCTCCAATAGAATTCAGAAACCACTCTTTAGGGACAGGGTGTTTGTACCTTTCCTCAAACCCGTCGTCAAACTCGACCGTCACCGCCTCGTTGTCGTACTCTTCTATCTTTCCAGGATAGTAGTGACGATCTTCCCAACGCGCCACAACCTTGTCGCCCAGGTAGTTATTGCCATCGTACACGTAGGGCTTCGCCATCGTCAACTGGGAGATGTCTTCAACCTTGGGATGATGAAATTCATTTTTTGAACAGGTGTAGCTTTTAGTGTCTCCATCGTCAAACTTCACCATCACCGTCTTGCCGACCACCAACTGAACGTAGCCTAGAAACCAATGGTTCTTGCTCCATTCTGCATACACACGCTGCCTCCGTCTATAGCATGTGTCCATGGGTTGCTGCTGCTGCTGCGACTTCTGTAACTTCTGTGACTCTTCATCATCATTCTTCTTCATGGACGATACGGAATTCAGACGCACACGTCTTACTTCGATGGATCTTTGGGCGTATTGTTGTTGACTCTTCTTCTCCACAGCTCGAGCCTGCTCGACCCATTTTTCATGCCTTTTATTGCGAAACTGTAGCTCCTCGCTGCTTCTACTGGTCTGGAGTGGGCGACTGTAGACCTTCTTTAACTCTTCATCTTCTACCATCCAAGTGCGGTGGCATAGAATGACCTCGTCGTCTTTGATACTGTACTTCTTCTGGAAATCCACGAGATGTGTATAACACTCAAAAAACACATCGTAGGATTCGACTTCTTCTTTTTCTGTACCCAGGTATTCGACACAGTTCAAAAGTTGTTTAAACGTCGGTTGTACATGAAACACCACTTCTCTCAAAGGATAGGATAAATGCCTCCCCAGCCATGCCGCTTCTTCGGCATCCATACCCCCCAGTGATTGTTGGATCTTGGTGATGGGATCGATAGAACGATCCCAACAACATGCCTGTCCCTCGGGATGAATCTCCAGACGGGTCTCCAAGTAGTGGATGATCTCTTCATTTCTAAGTCTCCGTGAGTATTCTTCTTTCTTCTCCAGGTCTAGATCCCTCATAATCTCGCATTTCTTACCGAACTGAACGTGTGCTATATGCAGATCCCACTCGGGGCTTGTGAAATGTTGTGTTTCATGGCCATACCGAGGGGTGTATTTTATTAATTCAGGCTGTCTGGACTGCACCTTATAGGTATACATCATCTTGTTGAGAGACCTGAGCAAACCACTGGGAAGACGTTCCATCCAGTTGGTGTACGTGTATCCTTGCTTATCCTTGTAGGTACATACCCCACATTCTGTAGAACAAGACATACGCACCATGTAATCCTCATAGGCCTCTTGCGCGTTCAAGGAGGTGGAGCTGAATTCGCGCTCTTGCCTGTTTGTCATGTCTGCTAGGTTGTCTTTCTCTTTCTCCTCGAACTCTTCATCGCGGGGTGATATTCTCCACAAATACCTCATAGGCTCTATACAACCCTCCAACACCCCAAAATTACTCAGGCGGGCCTCCACTTTCTTCAAACCACACTCGTCGATCCGATACACCTCCACCATTTCGCTGGATAGGGGAGCGTCCATGGAGGTAGCCATTTTTTCTTTCTCAGAAGGATTGGTAAAACAAGCCTTGGCGCTTCTATATTTATAGGCCACTTTATCATCTGACGTAGTTCCGTTTTACAGCCCAGGATAAGATTCTGACGTAGTTCCGGTTTTTCGCCCGTTTCGTTGTTTCGTTTCCGGTTTTGCGAAACCGTTTCGTTTCCGGTTTCGCTTCCGGTTTCGTTGTTTCACTTCCGGTTTTGCGAAACCGTTTCGTTGTTTCGTTTCCGGTATGCCCATATATGGGCATAGGCTCATGAATAATTAATTTGTTATGACCATATATGGGCATATCTCATGCATAGTCAAGTACCCGTGCTCCATACTTGCCCTACTATACTACTCCTGTGTATTCAGGTTATATTTTCGGGTCCTCCTATGTTTGCCATGGTTGACCATTTCGTGAGATTTTCACAAATTATGTGTGATGGGCTTTGGCTGTTATGGGGCTTGTCCAAATTGCGGCGACACTTTGTCTGCCAGGCTTGCCCTGCCGTTTGCATTTATTGCCTACAGTTGCTGTATCTGTAGTGGATGTGTTGTCCTAGTATGCTTTAATAATGATTTTAATTAAGGGTCTTGACACAATTTGTTGCTTAGTGGTACTTCTACAGTGATTTAACCCAATTACTTGTCAAACAGATATATTTGTGTTATTTTCTGCTAACATGAAGCCGGTGGTGGCTCCTCTTTTCTTTTCATTATGTTGTACTCAGTGCCATTTTTAGATTCATGTCTGTGGGACGAAGTAGCCGTGCTAAAAGACTCTCGACCTCTCTGTCCTTCCCGGGTGAGCCAGAAAGGCGTTCCCGACGTCTGGCTGATACACACCCGTCTAGTGAGAGTCAGTCCAATGCTGCTGCTACACAGGTCGCTGCGCCTCAGCAAATTATTCCGGAGGTTCCATCTGTAGGCATTCCCACTACCTCGCCTCTACTGCCAGTTGAAACTATCCAGCAGTTGGCACAAGCTGTATACTCTGCTGTTCTGGCGGGCCTGCAAGTATATACTCCATCCTCCAGTCCACCAGTGCCTGAATTAGTTGTTCCGGCTGGACAGATTAGCTTATCAGGCCTGGTGGAACATCCAGTGAGTGAGATGCAAACTTCAACGGGGGCAGTGGCTACAGTCCAAGCATCTGTGGTTGCTGCCCTCCAAGGGCTTACAGGTGAGGTGGGTAACACAATTGGGGTCTCTCCTCCCTCAAGCAGGCCAGGGCATCTTTTCACCTCGGTGTCTGTCCCTATTGATGCACGGGTGCCAGAGAAAATCAAAACAAAGATATGGATTCATGAATATATCGACTTTGGTATTTTACTCAATTCTGCACCGATATCCCAGGGTTACCACCTTACAGTAAACAGTTCAGAGAATTCCAGCTCTCCCATTCTTAGTTTAGAACCACTTCACAAACCACGTCACATTAACACCATAGACCCGTGGACTTCTGCTTTCCAAGTGTTTGTGGGGGTCTACACCAGATAGTTTCCTGGGACGGCTCCACCCCTTATGAAATATGCAGAAGTGGTTGGAGACTTGGCAGCTAGGGGAGCGGGTTGGCGTTTCTATGATGAAAATTTCCGATACCTTATGCAAAATCAACCAGCGATTGTACCTTGGGGGGAAATCCATTGGGAATTGTGGTTGCGGACACAACATTTACAGGCCAAGACCTCGCTGCCAAACAAAGGGGGCAGCAATGGCCGTGCCACACAAAATGCACCTTATGTCCCCCGGGGTTAAATTGTGGGGGGGGGGGTGCTCCCCGGGGTTAAATTGTGGGGGGGGGGGGGTGCTCTTTTAAGCACGATTGCTTCAAGTGTGAGGCCAATCACACTGCCAGTAAGTGTGCTTTTCGTGCAGCCACAATCAAACCAAACACCCTTCCCTCAGCTGCCACCTTTCGGGCTCCCAACCCCAGTAAAGGCAAATAAGCTAGCTAGCCTTCTTCAAGGCTATTCCATTCCAGCTGCGCATTTCCTCATACAGGGCTTTAATAAGGCGTTTCACCTGCAGATCCAAAGCACCAGAATTTCCTTTTTTGCCTCTAATTTACATTCAGCCTCTGACAACCCCACTGCTGTAGATACCAAATTGGTTCAAGAATTGGCATTAAATCGTATAGCAGGCCCCTTTGATAAACCACCCTTTTCCATCTTCTGGGTTTCCCCACTTGGCCTTATATCCAAAAAGTCGCCAGGAGAGGTTCGCCTAATTCATCACCTCTCATTTCCAAAGGGTGCATCAGTTAATGATGGTATCTCTGAGGAGCACACTCGTGTTCATTATGCCAACATTGATGATGCCATTGAGCACATAAAATTAGTAGGTCGTGGCTGTGCTCTAGCAAAAACTGATATCAAGAGTGCTTTTCGTATTGTTCAAATCCATCCATCTGATTATCCTTTGGTGGGAATGCACTGGAAAGGGGAAATATTATTTTGATAAGTGCATGCCGATTGGTTGTGCTACACAGGACGAAATAATGACTTTAATTAGCTAGAAAGATGAATTAAAGTTCGATTAATGATGCATTTCAATAGACTTTACTGGTACATGGAAAGTTATGAAATAGATCTTTAATGGCCTTTTGTGGTCGAATTAAATGCCATTTATGAACCATTTCATTTATATTTCATTTGCATTGTAAAGAATATCCAAATGTCGCTTTAATGAGATTTAATAAGTTTATGAAAGCCTACTAAACATTCCTTTAATTAATCTTTAATTTCAGTTAAAGTTTTGAGTCCTTCTAAATATTCCTTTAATTAATCTTTAATTTCAGTTAAAACCGGTTAAAAATCCTTCTAAATATTCCTTTTCAGTCTTTAATTTCAATTAAAGGATATCTAAACATTCCTTTAGTGAACTTTTAATTCCAATAATAAAGGTAAGTAATAAACAAGGTTTAATGCGTCTTTTCTTTATGGTCAGAAACTTCAGTAAAGTGGCTTAATTCTTTAAAAGCTTTCATGACTGTTTAATAGAGAACTTTTGATAGATGCTTCACAAACAATTCAATGCGAGGCTTAGGGGTAAAGTTGCACAGTGAATCATAACAAAAGAATACATTTAATGTATTATTTTGTTATTACGATTTACTGTGCAATTTTACTCCTGAGCCTCGCATTGAATCGTTTGTAAAGCATATATCGAAAGTGGTCTATTGTCTGTAAGTGACACTTGTCTAGTACTATACATAATTTTGAAGATGAAGGCTGTACAAGCTAAGGGAGAGGAAATAACCAAACACATATAGACATACTCAGTAGTCGTAAACACATTTTATTTTGTCACTCTTGTTCATTATTACAAGACTAGTGTTAATCTGTTAAGCTAGATAAATACTGAATCAGAAATAATAATGTAAGATATCCTAAACTGGAAAATTAAACAGTGTCTTAATCGAGTTAACTCAAAATTGTAAGTTATTGCCATTAAGGCATTATATGCTTGTTATATATGGTAGAGTGCAAACTGGATAATGTCGCATACACATGCTAAATTCCAATTCACCTGTGGATTAGCCAGGCCTGATTATGACAAGCTCCAATGGTTGTTTCAGGTCTCAATCATATTATGGCCCATGCATTTTTTTAAATCTATAAAACACCACTTGTGCCTATTAATCTAAACAACAAATGCCATATGCAAGTATCTTATCTTCTCAGATAATGATTGCCATAGGAAATTAAAAAGGATATGTAAATATTAATACTACGCTCATGCAATATATTGGGGCTCATGCAATCAACAAATTGTTTCTCTGACTTGCTTCTATGGGCCCTTCTGACTTTACTAATTTAGTTTGTTGCAGTAAAAAAATGTGCATTTTCCTGACCATGTACGTCCTATTATATTCAGCATGTTTTTCATCATCACATTTTTGCAATATAAAATCAGTATACAGTACATATATGCATTACTGAAAGCATTAATTTGTATAAACTTGTCGATCATATATAATATAACTGATATTACTATATGAACTTTGAGAGAATGTATGGTTTTTGGGAAAGCCATCAAACTCTCTTATTTTAATTATTAAACAAGTCCTCGGACCTCAAACTTGGTGAATTTACTAACTGTACAGCGTGATCTTCCTAATGTGATTTGGCATATTTTTCAATCAGATTAATTTTCACACTCATGCTCCCAGTACATTAGTCTCTTACTTGAGAAATGACTGATAGGTGCATGGCAGTGTATTTTATAGTGTCTTAAGGACATGCAGCTAATTTAATTTGTTAGTTGTATCTTTAAAGGCCTCCAGATCCCAAATCAAAATTAACTAACACTATATATTATAATTATAAGGTGGGTTCAAACTCGACCACTTAAAGTCTGCTTATATGTATGCTATGCTGAGGTCTGAGAAGGTCCAAAGAGGCTGAAACAGCTGTTCATGGCTGTTAGCTACATGTAGCTAGTGATCAGGCTATATTTTTCTCTTTTTCTATGGCCGCAAGTTCTATAGGGTTAATGCCCTCCTTGTCAATGTGGCCTTATATATAGTGCCCTTAATCTTGATCAGTGTCTATAACTTTCACTGTATCGATCTGTAAAGTTAAAGTGTACTATTAATGTCAACTTTTATAGCTTAGCCGTATCCCACATGGCTTAAACCTTTCCGCTTGCAGACTTAAGAGGTCTAAGTGTGAAAACACCTAATAACTCCCCTTGTATATTATATTAGTACTGATAGAGTTACAATAGCTATGATCTTAACCATATACATAAACAAATTTATTGATTACGATTGCCTATAATAGACTGCATTTCAAGTGTATTTACACATTCAGTGAAAACATTTGTAAATATAAATTTTACCAGTGCAAATTCCTTGTTTTGTGAAGTGTTTCAAACATTTTTTTTATGAGAGCATAAGAAAAATGGAGAAAACTGAAGAAAATTGCACGTGATTTGAATGAGAATCTTTCAATAATATTACAGTGGGCACATAATTTTTGACGAAATCGTTAGTTGATGAAATCGTTACACCATTTCAAATAAATTGTGCATGCTCAGAGCAAATTTTGTAATAAGTGTGACTTAATTATAAGCTAAAGCAAATCTTATTTGTTTCCTTAATTATTTGTTCATGTATATGATTAATACATATATTATAATCATACTGTTTCTCTTGCATTTGGGATTAATTCAAACTCTTGTATTTTTCAAACAACTCATATTGTATTTGGCATATTATGGGCTCATACAATTATAATACATTCATTTGAATTAATCCCAAAATGCACTTGAAACCGTATGATTATCTATACATTGATCAATTATTATTTTCTTCGTTATCCAGGATAGCCCATGCAGGGAAATCACAAGGGGGCTCTCTGTTAGATTTTGTGATGCTATCCTCCCTCGGTACTACTCTCTGAATTGCTCTTGAGGAGAGCCGTTTCTTATAACGGCGATCAAGCTTTTTTTTTATCTTTTTCATTTCTCTTGCCTCCCAGCCTAACTTATTGACCAGATATTTTTTTAGTTTTCTCTCTCCTCCCTCCTCCTCCTCATAGCAACTCTCCTCGCTGCTCATTGCTTCATATACTAAAATTTCTGCTGCTCTGCCCTTCTCGTGTATATCACTCAGCATCTCAAGTGCAGTTGTCCTTCTATTCAATTTCTGTAATAAAATGAACGCAAGAAATTAGACAATTATATATATATATATACATATAATTCAACACAAATGAGTATAAATGATTTAAAACGTAAACCACCTATATTTTAGCTGCATATACAGCAGCCTTCTTCAGGGTGAATGACAGAAAACTGTTACATACATGTACATCATAAACAACTTACTCTGTACATGTATTCGTAATAATATAATACTGCAGAGTGCACAATCACAAACTAACTGTAAAACTAAACAGAAACTAAGCCAATATGCATGATACCTAAGATACCAGGATGCACACACATAATTAAGAAATAGAAAACATTTCCAGTGTGGGAGTTTGGGAGAACGAGAAATGGCAGTGAGAACATGAGCCCGAAGGGCGAGTGTTTCCACAGCTATTTCGAGTTCTTCCAAAGTTCCACAAGTGTTTCTGTAACTCTATATAGAAACAAGGGGAAAATGTTTTCTATTTCCTTTATAAAATAACTCACAAAGAATAAGTACAACAACGGAAAATCATGCATTTATTAGTATCACGAAAATGTAACTTCTCCTAACCACGCAATCAAAACTAAGTGTGCGCTCTATTTTATAACAAAGTATAGAACATGAAAAGAGCAATAATTTATACACTATTTATAATTTCTTGATCGGCTACCCCGATTTTGGTCATAGGAAAAGTCACTCTCATTTAGACCATTAGGTCTTGAGCCGATAGGCCCATTGGCCTTCTTTGTTAACCAGATTCTTAACGTTCATAACTTTATCTATAAGTTTAGTATTTAGACTGTAATTCAAATAATGTTATCTATTTGTTAAGTTGTAAAGTGTGCGGAAACCAGTATGTGGGGTCAACAAGGACCAACTTTAGACTTAGGTTTAATAACCATAAAAGCCCATTGCGGGCGCATTCTAAGCTCAGCCCCAGTAAAAAAAAATCGTGATCACACCCGTGATCACTCCTTTTCCAGTGATCACGCACCTGGTTGCCTGTGATAGAAGTGATCACGCCTGTGATCACGACCTAACTGTGATCACGCTAAGTGTCAACATGTGATCACGCTAATGTCAACATGTGATCACGCTAGTGTCAGTACAAGACTGACAACTGGTTTTGTTATACAAACCGTAGTTGATTAGTTGCTAATTAAATATTTCACAGAATCGAATGTTACTGACTTTTACATACATGTACATTGCATACACTGCAGAACTACATTTAACACTGACAATAGCCTAATACACCCGCTGTAAATCAACTTTGCAAAGAAATAAACTGTCTAAAAAGTAATACAGTCTGGTCCGTTTATCGCCGTTTATCTTAAAACATGATAATTATTGCAAACATGCTGAGTACTTTTAGTTATGTTCGACAACATTAGGAAAACGAGAAATAATCCAAAAATCAGACTGAATGTCAATAAATACACATTTGCGCCTAATTTGCTCAACACTAATTACACATAACCTCCCAATTCTTGGCTTTACATGGACATGATGCTTCACAATATTTTCACCGTGATATTTGCGCAAAATGTTGTGCACTCTATTTCTGTCTTGATCATTGATTGCTAAAGATTGTAAACTTTCGTCACAGTCTCCCGCGTTAAATCTTAACCGCTCTGAAGAATCATCTAGTGTGTGGCAAATACAGATTCCTCTATCGTTAAGCCGTATAAATCGCTGAACTTTTGCATAACCCACGCTATTGTTGTCCCTGTACTCAATAACAGTTGAGTTAGTCTTTCGTGTTTTCGCCCTCATTGAATAAAATTTCTGACCGTTGTCATTGTCGTATCTGCGATAAGCTTCAAGTTCATAGTCTACAGGTAATTTGTTTGTCATCACAAAGGCCCTTATTAAAGTTAATGTGTTATTGTCAATATTCGGGCTTGCTTCTTTGCCACACAAGTATCCCCCATTTACCTTGACACTTGTGTTATAGGATCGTTTAGAACAGTTTGTTAAACTTCGTAAAAGAACTTTACAGTCTTTATGGACGTCACTCCTTTGCAGCACTCTTTGAGTGAAATCTGTTAATCCAAAACAAAGACCAACCGCACATCCGATTTGTTCCATTGCGTGATGTGTTCCGTGCACAAGTGGTTTGATAAAGGCATTCATACTTTCAAACGCGAAACAGCTGTAGGCCCATAAAGGTCCTCTACGTGAAACATAATAAGCAAAGTGTTGTAATATGTGTACATTCATAGTGCATTTTGTTGGTCCATACAAAATTCCCATTAAAAGAACAAAATCTTGTAGCATGATATCCGCATGCTTGACAGATTCATCTGCTATTGAATCAGAGCAAAGTATTCCAACTCCGCCGACGAGTAGAGTCCAATGAAAAGCATATAATGGGTTTAAAATGTTTGTGAGAACTGATACCGAATAATGCAGTAGCCAATTTTTAAGCTCTGTGGCTTTCCAGTGTTTGAGATCTTGTAAAGATCTAGGTAGCCTCCCGACAATGTCTGGCGGCTTGATCAAAAGAAGTTTATGAGATAGCATAGCTTTACTTGCGCCAATGTAGAAAGCTTTGCCTTTGTTTCCCTCAGACAACTGCAGCTGCATAACGTACTTAACGACTCCAAGACACACGCAGTGCATCCAGTCAATTGCGAAAGAACGCACTAAATCAAAGGGATAGAGAAGCTTAGTAAAAACAGAGTGACCCTTGACTCCTATTACAGCTTGCCTTTGAGTGGCCTGTGAAGCAAAATTAATTTGATCTTCGTGAGTTCTCTTTTCGAGGTTTGGTTCAAAAGGCCAGAATCTGTGAAGGTTATTCTGTCCATATCCCATTCCCTCGCATTTGCAAAGATGACAACTCCATTTCCCATTAAAGCGCTTCATGTTCATGAGGTCCGCTCTGGCAGGCAAATCAGCTGTTACCATGAATAACATACAACGTACTTTAATACCGTCAGATACTTCAATCCCGTCTTTGTGTAACTTATTAAGCTTTTCAATCAGTGGGTTTAGAAATGTCAACATATTCGGGTCCTGTTTGTCACAGTATATGTAAGCGGGAATCATGTATTTCTTCTTAAATCGGTACTCCTTGGGAAGCTCGTTGATCATGATGTAGATGGGCCACAGGTGACCAGCCTTCGACGAATTATATTTATTCACTCCATCGGTGTTAACAGTCAGAGAAATGTTGTATGGTTGCGATAGAAATCCTCCGGGGTACAAGAAATTATTGTAGTCTAACCCGTGGAAAATATCCTTTATGTTATCGTCTACCGCATGTTTTATCTGTTCTTTCCCATTTTAATAGCTTTAAAAACTCTGAATCCCTGAAGAATTCTTTTATCTTTTCTTCAAAATGCAAGTCTAAAAAACTGGACACGGCAGCTCCCTCGCAACCGGCGTTGTTGCATCTGTCCTCAACTTGTTGTAAACAGTTCGCACAATAGCAAATTCTCGTTGGCTCTTCAGATCCAAAATATCCTTTCATGAAATGTTTCAATTTATACACCGACTGAAATGTCTTCTTGCACAGCTGTTCTCCTATTAGAGTATTAAGTAAGCGAAGAAGATCTTCCCACGCTGCTTTACTCAGGTTGTGTTTTAAAACAAAGCTAACAATCAAAACAAATGCCAAAACTTTTGATATTTTGCTTCCATGAAAAAGTGGTTCCTCCTTGTCAGATTCCATGCTGATGTTCTCTTCTTGAACCGTCTGTTCTTCAAACTCGTCGTCATCTTCACGTTCGCTCTCAATCGTTGTTTCACTAAATGACGAGGGTGAGTCACATTCGTCCGAAGAGCTAGAGGACATAGCGGTGTTTTGCTCTCCGTTAGAGCTATCGTGCAAACTCTTGTTGTCGATATCTTGAATTACGGGTTCAAAATAGGAAGCAGTCGACACACGCTCAGTTTCTGGAGAGTTGGACCGGTCGCCTGCAGGTTCACTAGATGGACCTCCTCTTACAGCATGGTATCTCTTCAGCTGCCTTGACGGTTTTTTTTGCTCTGTAAATGGCGTGTATTTCCTTTTTGGCCTTCCTTCAGATTTTCGGTAATAGTACGAGAGTTGCTTTGATTTTTTGGTTCTCTCGAGTCTTCTTTTAGCAGGTAGGGCTTGCCGATCGTTATCACTATCAGAACTGCTTAAAGAAGACAGCTCGTCACTTGAATAGTTGCCAACGTTTTCGGCCATATCTTTGCAGCATTCAAAACGGAGAAGCAGCTTTAGTGGTCTTTAGTGCGAGGAAGCATGTAATCACAAAGTTTTGATAGGAAAAATGTGAATTTATAGCTTTGCTATTATTGGCATGCTTATCTGACATACGGTATGCAATAATGGAGTCACGGAAAGAAAACTGTCACGAGAATAGGATATTGATGAATTTTTGTCGACAGAATGGAATCTAACTGATAATTGTGATAAGAACTAGTCACGAATAGGAAACTTTCATTTCACGGTATATTTCGCAAGCAGATTCTTGTACTCCCTAGCTTTTTTCCAAATGTATTTTCTCCAATCAGCATTCATGAACTGGAATATATTAAAAAAGTATAGTGAAATATGTATAAATGAAGACTGGAGTACATGTAGTTTGAAATTTGATGAGGAGGGGGAGGGGTGCAATTTTTGTTGTGCTCGATATAATTTTTCTTGAGAGTCGCTTTGTCCTTTAATTTACAGACGCAGCTTGCTCGATATTTTTCATACAATATTTTTTCCTAGCTGAAGTGCGTGCACGATCTTTATTTTCGGATTTGCACCCCCTCGCCATCATATCAAATCATATCAAATGGTCCATCCCTAATAATTCGATGGACCATGAAACCCCGTAATTCGATGCTGGGGCTAAAAGATCAACCAATCCTGATCAAACTACAGCAACCAAACGAATGAATAACATTGCAGATAAGATTTGAGCGGGAGATTCGTATTCGTTTGGAGCTGTGCTCATCCCGTTTCATGCTATCAGAAAATTTATTTTGCTGCAACATTAACGTACCTACGGCATTCTGAAAAAAATGGCTACTTACTACGCAGTGGAGTTTCCTAGTGAAACGGATTTCAGATCAAGGGGACCTCACCTTGTAGTTGGAAGTAAAGTCAAGGAAAACGACAACGGTTCAACCGCCGTTCTTTGGAATGTTGTTGATAATGGCAGTGGAATAATGAAAGAAGCGTACTTCGAGGCTGTTAAACTGAAGAGAGGGACAAAAAAAGAGTGTGAGGGAAAAGGCCGTATTATTCAATGCAGAGGGAAGAAAACGGCGAAAGCCAGCGAAGTTCAGCGACTACGACAGATTAGAATACTCTTCCGAGCTGCTCTCCAACAAAGCGACAAAGAAGATTCGCTCCTCGTTACCCATTGTAAACGTGGATACTGACAACAGCAGTTACGAGTCAGATTTAGAAATTGAAGAAGACCAAAGTAGCAGCCAAAGAAAGCAGCCGAAGGAGAAAGGGAAAATTCGTAACGACTCGGGTTCCCGCCCAAAATCTGAACCGGGACCAACGGAGAAGTCAAAGGCGGTTAAGAAAGGGAAAACCGAAAAAAAAGTTCTGAAAAAACGAGTCAACAAGCCTAGCAATCCCGCAGTTGTCCAGAAAAAAGTACGGGTCGAGATGGCAGACCAGCAATCAAAGAATATAGCCAAGTCCCTCTCTTCGACGATGCTCAGGTATATTAAGGCCTGGGTCAAGAATGACCACACCCCTTAGAAGTAAAGGGGTGGTCTACTTTCGTTTGGTTGTAGTCGATAACATTTAAATCACTATATCTCATATAGAGTCCACATTTTAACATTCTGGCAAAGATGTTTGCCATAGCGACGGACGCTGTGACCTTTGATCTCATTTTGAAGAAAATATGATAGAAGGCTTCGGGAGGAAAGTAGAGCGCACAAAGGTCAGAATTAAAACGGGTGGAACTAATGCAGTTTACCATGTAGTTTTTCAGTCCAACTAGACATCGTGGAAAAGTGTATTAAATTCGTTGAAACTTGAGGGTATCAAATTTTACATTTACCTTAATTGGCCTTCCTCTTAAAATTTCCAACCGTTCTAGTTGGACCAAGAAAGTATGCACTAACCCTGATTCGATTACAGTAAAATACCCGCCACATTAAAACTCTCTACCTTCCTCCCCGAGGCTTTTTTCAAATTTCCTTAAATTAAAGTTCAAAGGTCACATTACATGTTTCCATGGAAACTGTCACTAGAAATTGTTAGCCTCGTGCCTTTATCGAGTCTGTCAAAGTGCCATGAAAACAACTTACAAGCACGAAGAGATAGACCACCCCCTCTTGATTTATGGCGGCCATTTTGGAAAAGATCGAGACCCAGGCCTTAATGTACCTGTGTGTCTCTAATTCGACAGCAACAATCCAGCAGCGCTGTGGAATTCATGATATGTATTCCCGCCGAAATGACCTTCGCCGACCTGTCAAGAAAAATTGTGCAGTTAACGGGCATTTCATCTGTAAACCAACAGCTCATATTAAGAGGGAATGCGTGGCACCCCGAGGAATCAGAATATGTACACAGTAGCTGAAATCCTGACGATATCGTAGCCTTGATGGAATGCGATGATGCACCTACATGCATATGTACAGGTAAGACATAAGTTACGTACTGTAGCTGCTATTAGATAGCTGGCAAACGGTGACTGCAGAGTTGAGATAAAAAAAAGGGGAAACTCTATAGCTAATATTCGTTCAACAAAAGAGTTTTACAATGTCTTCGATTCTTTAGTAGCTTTTCGTTGTAGCTCAGAAGTGAACAAAACAGCACGCTTTTGGTGATTTGACAGTATTTGTCGGCGTGTTTAATGCCTGATCTGGCTGTTAAATTGTCAGATTTTAGCGTGATCTCAAAGTGCTTTATAGATGCTTATCTGACATCGCTTCCTTGTTAATATTAATCATACGCGATATATGTGAACATAGTAAATTGCTGTTAATAATAATAATGTCAGTTTATTTTAACCCTTTCACAGTCTTACACTGAATCATAGGGACGTAAACATATGGCACAACATTAATATAAGTATTATAGAGCTTACTTGATGTATAAAACACACTTATTGATACTTAACAGTCAGAAATTCGTTATATTGAGCGACCTGAGTGCGACCAGCAATGCCTATGAACGGACACGGAACCAAACCGTAAATTGTAACCGTGAATAGTAGTCACGGGCAGAGGGAGCATTAACCCACGTAGTGGCCCTCCAAGCCTAGCTCTAGTTAATATGAAGACTTAATCATTACTTTTATAAATATATCAATGCGTAAACTTTCCTTATAGCCTCATCTGAGTCGACATACTTCGACAACAATAACGACTTGTGTGATTCTGAAAGAACCGTAGAAGGTAAAGCCAGAAACGCATTTTTATTTGTTTTTATTTTGTTCTTTTTAAACTTAGTATTGTTCGTTTTGTATTTCGCGCGTGGTGGTGGTGTTTGGTGATTTTTAGCTCACTTGAGTTGTTTATAAAAAGCTGCTGACATCCCACACTTTAATATTATCCTTTATAAAAGTGATATTTACTTTTCATTAGATCCGGTATTTGAAGATGACGAGAACAATTCGATCGATGAATTTGAAATCCCAGAATCAACAGAAGATATACAAGGTGAGGAAATCATTTACATTTGTTATAATCGTCACATTTACAGTAGCATTTCAGCGACTTGGCCTGATTTAGTTATCGGCAGGGTTGTATGTTTGTTTTATTGTAAGGCGGTTTTGCGTTTTTACAAACTACATTCACTGCAAAAATACTTCAGGGCCGGGTTGTTCAAAGCTCGATTAGTACTACCTTATTATAGAAAATTAACGAAGTATTTTATTAACGCGAATTCTAAAAATTAGCGGTAATTAAATGAACCTTAATTTACATCATCGTTAATTGAAATCACACTATTTTTTAGCATCGCTATTTTAAGGCACCTTTATGTTTTATACAGACTTCTGAACGAGTTCTGCTGATGGACGTTGTTGTTTTCTATTGCGAAACGCACAGTTTGTCTTAGATTATTTTGCATAGATCGGTTTTCATATGACTGTCGTGAGTAATTCGCAATTACTGTGTAGCATGTTTTGTGGGAGTTAATTTTTACACTCATATGAAAAGCGTTCGCGTTAATTAAATGCATGCAAACATATCTTACACGGAAATTCGCGTTAATTTCAGGACGCGTTGATTTAAGTCGCGTACATTTACAGCTTCGTTAATTTTCTATAATAAGGTAATCCTGGGTTATTTCTGTACAAAACCTATTGGTTGTTATGAAAATCATTAACTCTGAATTAGTGCTAATCGTGCTTTGAACATACAACCCGGCCCAGATGAATGTAATCGGGCCAAAAATAGGCTAAATATTTATTTTTCGCCCAAACATTTTTTTTACCGAATCCTAACAAATATTAGGTGGGGGGGGGGGGGGACTCCCATATAAAAGGGGTAGGGATGCTCGTCGGACATTTTCGATTTGACCTCTAAGAGGTACTAAAATGGGCGTGGCTCAACCTTATTTTGACCCCTAAAAGATAATAGAAATGTAAATTGATAACAGCTCTTTTGTTCAATTGACACCCGACCCCTAAAAGGTACCGCTTTACATAGAAATGTCTGTGTTTGATGGTGGATACCCTAAGTGGTACCAAACTCCTGATTTTGACCCCTAAAAGGTACGACGAGCATCCATGTACCCCTCACATAAGGGAGTCCCCCCCCCCCCTCCGGGCCTTTACATAACAGTAAACGGTTAACAGACCTTCGCGTCTTCTCGGATAAGGACGTAAGATCGTAGGACGTGTCCCCAATTAGTTGCAAAGCTAAATACATTTGACATTTAAATAACGTTACTTAATTATCTTCCTTGCCAGATATACCATTACTATAGCTGTGCGTTTTAGCAACTACATTGCGGTGTTTACCAACCGCACTAATCTAATAAAATGTAATTAATCCGCACGCTGGCGACTGATCAAGTATCTTGTTCATGTTATGCCTGGACAGAACGGCTTCAGTGACAACTGGAATTTAATAGAACGTCAATATTGTGTTAACCATGTCAAACTAGTTTTCCCAACGAAGTCATATAAATCTCATAATTCGTGCTCTTTTCAAAGAGTGTGAAATTTGTCGTCCGATATTTGGCCGCAATATTATAAAATGCATCTGCAATTAACCGCCTGAAAAAAAGTTGTCCGTATTTTTTTTGTAGTTAATGTATACACGTAAGTTAGTAATTCGCTCACAAAGTCGTCATGTTATTTCCCCTAGACGAACTACGTCCTTCGTCAGTACCTGGTAGAATCTAATCTAATCTGGAGAAAGGTAAGGCTTTTTTGCTTAGCTTTTAATACAATAGATTAGATAGCAACAATCATAACATGTAAAATGTTCATTGGTCGTGAATTCAGTACACTCAATACTTTCAATCTTTTCTTTTTCACTGAGACATGCGTTCGGGTAAAAAAAAAAAGATTTTCATGTTTAGCTGCAGGTCAAAACTGTCTGTAACGATACACCAATGTATATTAATTTGAAAATTTATATATGAGTTAAACTGTATAACGCTACAAGTACAAGTGTAGGGGGACTCAGAGACATTTTTTTTTTCAGGTTCATCAATTCCAAACAAAATACAGTTGGAATCGAAGGTTGATCTGCTGTTACTTCAGTTCTCAACGATGGCAGAGCAAATACAGCAACTACGCTCTGAGTTTCAAGGGTTCGTTCGATGTAAGAGCTGCTTGAAAAAGCACTACAAGGCCGTTGAGACACTGCATGTGGCAGATGAAAAGCCTAGAACCCCAGAAGCTACCGCCAAACCTCAACCCACTCTTGTGGTGGATTTACCCAAGACTCCACCTGCCACTGACAAACTGCTCGCCCAACCGCCTCCCACTACAGCGTTGTCGCCTGTTTCCCGTGCTTCCAAATCATCTAAATCGTCTCCCTCCTCATCAGAAAAGTCCGCAGACAATGACCTTGTGCTTGTTGGATCCCCAAGCCGCGGTGTATATGTGGATAACACGAAGTACAAACTTTTAAATAAGAATTGCCCCAAGCTTTTTTCTTTAAAGCTTTTTGAGCTCGTTTTTAGTAGGGATGAGGCCAGAGAGGGGAGCGTTGAAGGTAAGGGTGACAAGCTGCGGCGGCTTGATCCTAACCGGGTTGCAGCATTAAAGGAACAGGCCGAACGGTGTTTTCCAGGCCTTGATAACTGGCCGTTGATCAAGAAGGTCATTGATGAGAAATGTAGAATGGTCCGTAATAACAGGTGTTTCGTTTGGGCCGGAATTAACTACAAACAGTAATTTAATTCTGGATAAAAGGTTGCGACATATTCTGTATTTAGGTTTATAAAAAATTAGCCGTAACAAATTAGGCCTTTAAGCATTAGCCATTAATTACCATTGGTTATTCATATTACAAGATAATATTATTCAGTATGGACGTTTGCAAAATGTATCTGAGCAATTTAACGACTTTTAGATAGTTTGTAGTCATTCAGAAGTTCAATAAATGCCATTAACCACTAAACTCTCGTTATATTATCATAAATAATTACAAATGCTTAGTATATCGAAATTAATACGATATACATTCTCAAATTTATTGCGTGTATCGCTAGAGGTAGCGTGATCACAGAAGATTTTCTGTGATCACACACTGTGATCACACACTGTGATCACGGTTTGATAATCTGTAATTGACGACTGACATTTATTACGTGATCACGCCTCAGTATTCCGATCACGGCGTGATCACGCCTTGGTCTTCCGATCACGCGTAAAAAGTTTTTACCCGTGATCACGCTTTGTGATCACGCCCGTGATCACGCCGTGATCACGCCTTAATTTTTACTGGGGTGTCTATACGACGAATAAACAGAATGACTTTATTTATAGACACTTCTTTACTGAAGGACATGCTGGTTTAAAGGACCTTAAAGTGCAACTTATAGATAAAGTTAATTATGACAGTTGAGAAACTGGTTAACGAAGAAGGACAATGGACCTACCAGCTCAGCTCAAGAATCATACCTAATGGTCTAAATGAGTGACTTTTTCTGACCAAAATCGGGGTAGCCGATCAAGAAATTATTAATAGTGTATATTGCTCTTTTCACGTTTGTTATGTGCGTGCATCCTGGTTCTTAGGTAGCCCACGCATTGGCTTAGTTTTGGTTTAGTTTTACAGTTAGTTTGTGAGCACGCACTTTTACTCAGCAGTATTATTATTATTACGAATGTACACAGTAAGTTGTTTTTGACACATGTAACAGTTTTCTGTCATTCACCCTGAAGAAGGCTGCTGTATGTGGCCAAAATATGGGTGGTTTACGTTTTAAATTGTTTATACTCATTTGTGTCGAATTAAATATTTTATTGTGATGGAGATTTAAAATGTTGGATGCTTAATTGTGACATATATATTATATACATATAATTATACATACATATAATATTATATATATGAGCAGTACATACAGTGCTCGACCTTAGCGGAAGAATTGCTTCTGGACTAGTAAAAAAATAGAGCCACTAGTCACAGGACTAGTAACTATTCTATAATTTGTAATGTTTAATAGAAGATAAAAACAAAAACATGTTGTCCTGTGATTGTTGTTTGAACGTGTTTCTTCGCAAACGTTCCGAAAACAATCATGAAAAGGCCGAGAAGACTGAACAAGGCTGAGGCGAGGACTGGGCACTAGACAGCCCCAGGAGCTACTGTGAAGGCCGCTATCGCCACCATTTTTGTTTTGACTTGTTCACTCATGCGTGTATCATGAAAGGCTTAGAGATCAGCAAGTATATATTGGCATGTCGGAGTCGGGACTACCAGGAATTTTCTTTGGACTAGTAAATTTTCAGCTCTACTAAATCCCAGGACCAGTGATTAAAAAAGTTAAGGTCGAGCACTGACATATATATATATATATATATATACATAAATTAATTGTAGCTGTTCCATCTGAAAAAGCATGTTTGGAATTATATAACTAGCTGGCACGGTGAACATGATCTACATGTAGCTATTATATATAGACAGGGATCACACAGAATTGGTGAAATTAAATTCCACTACTTTTTCAAGACTTATAAAACTATAAAAAAAATCATGACCTCGGCCAAAATGATGGTAGAGGGCCAGTGACTGCTACTCGGTCGGGTGTCCTTATTGATATTGCACAACTGGAGGTAAAAATAGTGTCAAAACAATCCGCTGAGTAATTTTTAAAATTCTATTACTTTCCAGGACCTTCAGCCTGATTAAAACAAATTCTGTAACCTTTCCAAACATGGAAAAATATTTCCTGAATTCCATGACTGTGTGAACCATGCTAGAGTTAAAGCCAATTAAGGATAACAATTAATAACACATACCCAATGATGTACAATAATTCATGACTTTGTAGTAAAAATTATGTAGAGTAGCTGTTCAAGTTCACTAACACTAATCATATCATGGGTTATTAATTTATATCTATACCTCTCTTTGTCTTCCATTCTTTCGACTGGTCTTTTTGTGCTTGTCGTATTTGTTGGCATCTTTTAGTTTCTTGGTTTGATAGCTCGATTGGAAATATCTTTCCAATGCAGCTGTAACAGAAAATGTTGTAACCAGTTCGATAATTAATATATGCTTATATTATATAAAAATTATAATTTTATGTGTAAGTAATAAATCATAACATGGCGACATGTGAAATCAGTCAGGCATGATAAAGTTGTATGGCCTGCCAGCCTTTTTCTCACACTCTTATTGCCCCTTCCTTGCATATTCAACAGGGATTAATGTGACTCACTAAATTAAACACATGAAACCTTGATTGTTACCCCCAGTAATAGAACCTCACATTATGACCATTCTCAGTTTCCTGACACAGAGAAATATTTTTACCCAATTATAAAACTTGTTTCAAACTTCCCAGAATATACATGTATGTCTCTTGGCTAAAAAAAATTGTCTCTTGGCTAAAAGAAAAAGAGACAATTAACCCTTTGAAAAGAGGCCCTTTTGCAGTAAATTCCGGCAAGTAACATATGGGCCGCATCAGGCAAAAAGGGCCCGGATGACATAATATGTAAATGTCTTTTGAAATTGTACCATGTTTTTTATACTAAATGTGGTGCGATTACAATATGCATCGCGAGCGCCACATTGTGCTACTAACAAGTAGTGTTGATTTCATGAAATTGACCAGTGAAATCTAAGACGAAATTTACAGTATTTTTACATGAGGGTGTGATCACAATTTTAGCCGGCGCAAATGATTCCTTATCATCAGACGATTGTTTCAAGGTGTAACTTGTACTATTGCTAAAACCATATGAGCTACAGGGAGTAGATTATTTATGACTGGAGAAAATATATTTTTTTGGCCAAAAAGTGATCATCTTGTTCATCTTATTTATTTTTTACTCTTTAATGCCAGCAGGTGTAAATGAATGTCATACATCAAAATCATCCCCTCTGACAGGATTTCTCATTTTTCTGGTCATATTTGTAATCGGGCCCTTGCATCAAAATCACGTAAATTTCACCCCTGATTTTTGTTGTCAATTTCTTGAAACTGACATCTATTGTCAGGAATGAAATGTAGCGCTTTTCGTCAAGAATACAATACAATCTTCAACCTGTTATTAGGAACACCGTTGTAGGAATTATTTAACTTGAATGTCATCCGGGCCCTTTTTGCCTGATGCAGTCCATATGGCATTATTGAAATGCAGACATATGAAGGAAATTAAATTAAATGACGAACTACAAGACTGTTGTCTGAAATTGATATAACTAGTATTATTTGAAAATTACATGCACACCTTCTAAAATTCCGAGACGACTAGTTTTGAAACTCAGATGGGGTACATGCATACCCCTAAAAGGCTCTCTTATATGGCACACTGGATCTGAACTACATTGTAGCATTCAATCATGCCATTGTCCCATTATTCGGATATCCTGCCAGTCCATACATTGAAAATTACTGTATCATTTTGGGGACTGCATGTCTGAATGGAATGTGTCTGGGATCATTTTGGATCCAAAGATAACTTCAGTCCTCAGGCATCATTTTGGGTCAGGTTGACATTTGACTTTCAGTATGTTAATGGTTTCATGTTAATTACCATGTATTTTTTTTTAAATATCAACATGCAGTCACAGAAAATATGTTTTCAATATACCCATATTCCAATTACATCCCAACATGTATATATATATACTAACAGTATACCAATGTGCACAGGCTAGGATATCATTGGATTATATGGTTTTATTATACCCCAATGTTGGTTAATAATTTTTCCCTGTGAGATCACTTAACTATAATTAAACAGACCTGCCAGAAGTACATGTACATGCATATATGTCTGACTGGCCAGGAATATTTCCATATTTTGATCAAAATATTAAATTCTAAGTTGGGAAGCCAAAGGCCTACTGGTAACTTTTATTAGTTAAAACATACAAGAATATGTTTTGCAAAAGTTATGTTATAATGACAATAAACAGTACCTTGAATGACTGCTCTTGACCAGGGACACTTGTCCTCCCCACCATGTTGGTGTAACACTTCAGAGATCACTCTCTCAAAGGTGGTTACGTTATTTTGTGAATCAATACTGAAAAGAGATTTGGTAATAAATACAAGTACATGTATTTAATAATTATACTATAAGTCAAACTTCAAGCAGTAATTAAAGCTTTAATTAAAATAATAATAAGTTATTTAAATTAAGCTTACTGAAATTAGGGTTTTAAAATTCCATTTAGGGCCTGTTGCTTTAAAGTTTAGCTAAAGATTTATACAGCCCATCCTTTGGCATAAATATGTGATGTCACTGTAAAGTACATGACTGACAAAGTACACTTAAATTTGCTCTTAAAACCATCACATTTTTAGAAATATGACAAATAATTATCATGATTGATGGTGAAATACACTATTTAATTATACGTGCTGTCTAATGTGTATTTCTTAAATACCCCGTACACTAGCCTATAGGAAATACTTGAGTATTTTCAGATAATTAGACAAAATATGAGGGTTTTAGGAGCATTTTAGTCAAAACATACGATGACATCACATATATCTAATTTATGTCCTTCCCTGAATTGTGATTATATACGATGGACCTGCTCTCAATGTTGAGCTCGGTTTGCAGGACAGAAACACAAAACTACTGAGTTGGATTAATCTGGCTATGTGCAAATTCAGCCAAAGCATGCAGATGGCCAATATGCATGGCTGCCTGTGATTTTAAGTTGAAGACTAAATCTAAAACTTACGATTACCTATAAATTAGTTAAAACTGAAATTAATTAAAGCCTTCTTAGTGCATTTCATTAGGAAACATCAAATAATCCCCCCCTCCCAAAAAAACTACCCTCTTAGTGTTTTAAGACTTATTTTAAAGCTTATCTTAAATTTAACTTAACTTAAGCTTATGTACAAACCTTTCATCAAGGAAAAATCCAGGAAAGTCCTCTTTCTTTGATAATATTTTAAAAGTCTTTCTTGCAGATCTCTGTTGAAAAACAGTTAACACAATCATGATATCAAATAAGACTGCTAAAACGGCTGTGAAAAGGAAGGCAAATGAAATTTTGTTGCTGCTATTAAACTTAAATATCTTTATATTCCCAGAAATACAATGTAAAATAAAAAGATTTAGAAACCGAGTCCTAGCTATAGCCTAGGAGGTAGTTGACTCTCTACCCTACGGCTACGTACATGTAACTCCCTCCTTTCCTGGCTGTAGGCCCTTCCTGTGATTTCTTCACAACACGTTCGATTTTCCGGCTATTTCTAAATACGTTTTCCCGCGAAAAAACCTGTCCTTCTTTTCCTCTGATTCCCTGTTGTACTTGAGCTTCTTCGCGAGCGTTTTCCGATTCTTCTTTCAAGTAAGCTACTCGTTCAGACGACTCGCACTTCAGCTCATCCGCCATGTTTACGTCTGAAAACTAATTTGGTAAGTTCTGATTGGCTAAACATACATGCTTTGATTGGCTGTGAGTTTTTCGCGCGAAAGACTTAAGCTCCTGACTAGCAATATAAAAACGGTAGAGTTTTTCTTCCAATTCTATTAAATAAGCTAATAATAATAATCTAAATATGTCCTGATCATGAACGCCTCTCCGGTGTGTTTTTCGAAAATGTTTTTTTTTACTGCGCGCCGAACAGGCAACTCAAATCCGATTTTTTTCCCCCGAATAACACAGCGGACAAGCTATATGCCACGCACAGCGCAGATCCTGGACAGCGGTTATCCAAACAAAAATACATATTGGCGCCAAAAAGAATACTCGTTGATATCCGGATACATGTACGGGAATATAAAGAAGGATTCATAAAACTTAAACTTTAAACTTCAACTTTACTTACTCGACATGGCGCAGGAATGTGGATAGAACTTTTCCGTCGCTGAAGTCGGCGCCGTCCTCTCCTTATCCTCTGCTCTGGTGGACCTTCGGCAAGCCTTTGCTCGATACGAGCTAAGGCCAAAACTTGTGCCTGCTCCCTTCTTAGGCTTTCTTCTCGCATCGCCCTGTTCTCCTGGGATAGATTGCTATTGGCTCGAATTATTTCCTCCAAGAGAACAAGGCATTCATCGTAGTTTTGTGGACGACCGACTTGAGGCTGAGCCGCCATACTATCAAAATATTGATTGTACACGAAAGTACAGTACTGTACTGTACATAAACTAAAAAAAGCTACGCGTAAATATATAAGCCAAAGCCACGCTTTTTTTCTGAACAAGAAAGAGTTATCGGGAATGAAACGGATTCTAGCTGAGTACAGAGTATAGTGAACTGGAAGCCAGCGACCTCGAATGAAACTCTAATCAGTTGAAAGTGGCGCCAATTTGAAATCTACTAAGTTACTAACTAAGTGACCAAAGTTCAACTAGAATCGAATGTACACCAGCAAATCGAAATATGATCGTCTTTCCCATGCATTTAGCACGTGAAAATCATTGGTAATCTGATCATTCTCCCAGCCTTTGGACTGCCATTATCTACTTTCCCGCCAATCGATCGAGTCTTGTGCTTTCCCGGCAAGTTGGTTGTTCGATTAGACACAGTTCGACTCCCTCGAGTTAAGTTTTATTTGTACCAGATACTCCGTTTATCACTTCCACTGTATAGTGAGTGTGCTTTTTCTATGTAACTAAGCCGTTGAATTGCAAACTTGTAGTTCTGAGCGGCACATTGTGCGAGTATTTCCAATGGAAAAGCTTGCTGACAATGGGTCACATGAAAATATGCTCGCAAACTATAATTCAACATCCAGAAAGACAGAACGGAGATTGAAGAAGCGCAAAAGAAGCATCGAAAGTCTGCGAAAGAAAAGGATACAAAGAAACAAAAACAAGCGTGATAAATTTCGAAGTCTTTCAAAGCAAGAACGACGCAAGAATGTGACTGAGAAGGTATCTGAACAGTATAAGGCAGAAATCAATCGCCTGGAGTGCAGTCTAAAGATTTCTAAAGCAGATTATCGAAAGGAAAGAAAAATATCCTCCTACTGGAATAAAGCATGCAAAGAGCAAAGCAACGATTCTATTCAATCATCAATAAGGTAAGTTATTTGAGTTTTAGGGACCATTCATTATTTATGCCTTTGGGGAGGGGTATGCCTTTGGGGAGGGGGGGGGGGGGGGTGGCTGGCAAGAAAGAGGGAGGGGGGCATCGAAAATTAAAATAAAATGAGAGGGTAGAAAAACATTGGAAAGTCTGCAAAAAAAACATAGGTATAGAAAGGGGGGCTGCCAATTTTTTTATAATTTTAGACATAAGATAAAGTTGAACAAGTCCATTGGCATGAACTTGAACTTGCTGACATTTTACAGCAACTGAGGTTACCAGTACTGCTTTTGTTGTTATCCAACAAATCGACTGATTACTAAGACCAATTAAGATTTTTAGGTACAATATTTCAAATAGTCTTAACAGAAGTGTTCAGAAGTGGGGGGGGGGAGCAGGTTTGGAATATTGATAGATCCATAACTGACTAGAATATATTGGTAACCATGAATTTCAGCAGCAGTAACTTGCGAGAGGAATGTTCATGTTTCATTCCAGATACAGTAACAGATGATTGGCAGTTATAAATAAATACCTGTAACCAGCAAGAAACACAAACAGGATGACACAAACTGTTATCATTATCGTACAACAGCAAAAAGCAAAAAATGAAAGCAAGTGAGAAGTTGGCAGATATTGGCAATAATTATTAGTTGGGAATTAGTTTATTTGGGATGGACCATTACATGAGGGGGATTGGGCAAATAACCAAAAAAAAATTTATTGCAGAGGATTGGAAGAGAATAAAGAATCCTTCACAACAAACCGTAGTGACCAGTCAGTGTGATAAGAAAGTTCTTATAGAGCTTTTATAAAGTTATAAAAATAAATTATTTCCAGAAAAATATGCCAAAACCCCATCCCCACTCAAAAGTACATGATTGTATAGTAGTATATGTGGAGTCAAAATTATACCACTTTTTTGTGAATGTAGTGGAGGCCTTCGTTCAGACCTCAGGCCTCCCCTACATTCACAAAAAATGGTATCAATTTTTCCTCCACATATACTACTGAAATCATAAGGATTGAAATGCTGTCGTTTTCCATTCGTTGCCAACATTATTGCATTTCGATATCCATATTAGAGAAAGCCGCACATGTATAGTATGTCGACACCGATTTGTGCGGGTGGTGCTTCCTGTCCATTCCTAATTCGACTCGAAGTACGTTATCGACTAAGGATGGCGACGCCTTGTCCCACGTTGTCTTTGTGAGTCTCGCTTTAGGCTTGGGTGGCGCTTTCCTTCGTCCTACGCTGTGGCATCGTGTTGGCTTTTGAGCGTTAGGCTTCCCTGAAGCGATCTCTGTTCGTATAGTCGTAGTGGTGGGAGGTGGTAAGATGTACAAATGACTCTTCGAGGCAAAAATAAGCGATCCACGATTAAGATGGGTCCCCTCGGTAAAATGTGCAAATGACTCTTCGAGGTAAAAATAAGCGATCCACGATTAAGATGGGTCCCCTCGGTAAAATGCGTGAATGACTCTTCGAGGAAAACGAACGAGGCAAAAAAAAAAAAATGAATAGAAACTGTCCCTCTTCATTTTTTTTTCCTTTTTTTTTTTACTGCCATTCGAAAGCCCTTAGCGAGCCCTCTACGTCTCCATGAGTCTTACGGTACTTCAATTCTGCCAGTACTTTCGAGAAGCGATTTTCTTTTACTAAGTTCACGTCGTAGTGGTGCACTACACGTTGTACAAAGTCTGTAGCTAGTTCGACAATCACGATCGCATTTACGACATGGATATGCGAAATCTTTTAGCGAGCCCTCTACGTCTCCATGAGTCTTACGGTCCTTCAATTCTTCCAATACTTTCGAGAAGCGATTCTTGATTTTGCGTTTCTCCCCACTAAGTTCACGTTGTCGTCGTGCACCACACGTTGTACAAAGTCCGTAACTAGTTCTACAACCACTACCGCATTTAGAACATGGACCGAATGGAGTGGCTCCTCTTCGTATCTGATAGTTGTGTTGAGCACAATATTCTGACACCTTCGAAATCTTCCTTATACATTTCGTGTCCTTGCCTCGCATTAACCAACTACAAGTTATCGTCTCAGGCATCGCGCGATGTATACCTTGTACTAGTTTATTTCTAAATGCTTTTTTTGATTTCAACCTAACTAAAAGTCCTTTGAGAGCGGAAGTCGTATTTACGTTTGGCAGAGCAGCTGCCGTATGTTAATTATGGCTGGCGAAATCGAGGCAGAAATCTACATACGAACCACGTCCATTGCATAAGCCAAGGGGGATGAATACATACATTCCTGAGTTCCCCCTAAAATTCCTGATCGCCCCGATTTTGCTTGAACGAGTGAAACTGGGGCGCTAAGGCATGCAAAAAAGTTTGGCGACCGAAATTTACGTACGACTCAGACAATTCTTATTTCACCTGCGGCCCGTGACATAGTTTGACGTGACTAGACAAAAATCTACATACGAACCAAAACAACGCGGTAATTTATACGAACTAAGAGCATCTGTTCTTAGCGCAGTAATTTATACGATTTTCTTAGTGAAGTTAAAATAGACTCCGTGATGGTTTCTTTCATAGGAGATGTTGATTCTTATCCCACTAGACTGCCAAGTTTCGCTCTCATTTCCTTTCGGATCTCCGAGCGAAGTTCTTCTACGTTTTTTGACCCTCTTTCTTGCCTATTTTTTTGCCGTATTTCGAGCTTGAGCGATTCGTATTTCGATTTTTCATCGATAACACTTCCGAACTCGGCTTCTGAAATATTACCATCGGCTAGAGCCTTTGAGACTTTGATTTCCACGGAATTAGCCTTAGCCTTTGCCAACATAACGGTCTTTTCGTGCTTCGAGACGCGAATACCAAGTTTCTTACTTGCAATAGACATCGAGGCCGAAATGACGGCACAAACGAACCCAATGCTTCCTAATGAAATACCCACAGGTATCCCGATCCCCGTAAACGTCAAACCCAACGCCATAGCGGATAATGCACCACTCAAGCTACCTGTGGCCACAGCAACCCCGTGAACAATACCACGCGCTCGGGCATACTTTTTACGAACTACTTCGTAGTGCTTTGCCTGCCGGTCGAGTTCAGCAAGTGTGTCGCATACTTTTTGTAGCCGAAAGCTATCAGTTTCAGATGAACGTAGATTGGGATAGATCGGCGCCGTTGGAATTGTTTGAATCGAATCGCTTGCCATCGCATATTATACATATGACTTACTCAATCTTCAATACGTATCGTATGGGTCGACCACGGAAGTCTACCACGTTGCCTTTCTCATCACGAATCGTCAGACGAAGGCTGTTTCGCGTTGTACCTAGAGCTCGGACAGGTAGTGGGGGCGTTGTAGAATACGTATTTGTGTCAAACCAGATGCCTCGTACTTCGAAGCTAGCTAGTAGATTCGATCGCTTTCCCTCTAGTAGCGAGAAATTGGAATCTACCACATCGCAGTGGACACACACCGCGTGGATATCTTCGATCACCAGATCGTATTCTCCCACTTTGAGCGATACATTACCATCTGCTTCTTCGTTCCCTTCGATACTTAACAGCTCGCAGAGATTTTTACTGAACTTGATTGGTTGCTTTACCTTTAGGGTCCGGCCTTTTCTAGTGGGTAGGTACCTTACTTTAATAATGCCAGCCTCAATTGGGGGGTCGAACGAGGGCCTGATCGAATGTAGAGTATAAGCCCCCGGCTCAATTTCGTATGGGAACAAAACACCTTTGATGTCCCACTTGAACGAAGCCTTCTCTTTTAGGTTCCACCAGCTATTCTCGAAAGTGACCTCAACTAGCGAAATATTATTGATATGAATAGGTCGATCGAAGTAGACCGTATGGTCAGCTGAGGTGGTGGTGACATTTAAAATCACCATCGTATATTAAAGGCATAAACTTTATATGTCATACTTGCAATAACTTCAATAGTTACGATGCCTCTAGTTTTACCAGACGAAGATGATGATCTATCTGCTGAGGACATGGCGGAGATTGCCAGGGGTGGCCCAAGGCTTTCGAAAGCTGAGCAGACAGCGCTCCTTGTCGATGAAAACGCCAGGATTGCCAAACTGAATACCGATTTGTTGACAAAGTTCGAGAAAAAATACCCACAAGCGGCCTTTCACCAGTTTTATGCCTCTACAGACATAGATGGTCCAGGCAAATATTCGACAAGCATTTGGTTTCGAGATGGGAATCATAGCTATGTGGTCTACGGTGATGATGTCTACAAGCTACCTGCAGTCACTCAAAAACGTATTGATGATGCACTGCAGGGAGGTTTCCCACCAACCATGGAAAAGACAAAGGTAAAGTATCCAGTTCCAGCCGTTCCATGGGGGGACGACCCAAAAGACATAGTCCCTATCCTACGAACGCTCAAGATCTACGTAGCAAAGGATCAGTTCTTCACGTTGACGCCACGAGATATCTTTCAAGAGCCGGACCAAGTTTTCTACACCGTAAAACAAGCAAACGAGTGGCTAGATGCTCCACCAATGAGACATTGGCAACAACAGCTATGCTTCGTCCTTTGGTGTGCAACGGCAGGCTGTGGGGTGTCGTTTGACGACCATCTTTCAGATGATGCACCAATCATCGACAACATCAGGAGCTTTTACCGCTTCCATGTGTACTACACAATCAGGCGATTACTGTTCGAATTGGGGGTCCCACTTCCCAGAGATTCGGTCTTCGATAAGAACAACAACGCTCCATGGAGTTCCGTTGCTTATGACAGGCTCAGAATAGAGTTTGGAGTCGATAAAGTTGACTTTGCCCTGCGCCGAGGGGCCAATGGTGGATTAGGAGACGTATACGTATACATCCATGGAGGGCTGGTGAATGCTCAAGAGAAATGGGGGGCACACAACACTTCATACGATTCGAAGTGGCCTGGGGGCAGTTTCAAGTTTCCTGAGGAGAGTCGCACTATATACGAATTTTCGTTAAGGTTCATTCGTAACGATGCGGTAAAGAATCAACGCAATTGGTTCGTTCCACAAACTGGTCACGGATTGACGAAGGCCGGGCTAGCCCGAATCAACTCATCCGCAATGGTCTACGTATATTGTGTTCTAGGATCCCAGGCTTCTTTTCGCAATTCAATCATAGGGACAACGACCTTATCCCTCAATGTTCAGACCGATTGTGGTGTAAAGTTGGAAGAGGTCATCGCAGAAAAGAAGATCGATAGCCTTTTACGATATCAAAAAGCTTTGCAGCTAACACGCGTTCGTCTTGACCTTGCAGTTGCTAAGGACTGTTTGTTAATACCCAGCCGTATGATTATTAACGATGAGAGCGTACCAGGTTATAACAACAAACTACAAAGGGCATCCGCATCTAACATCCACTTTGGAATAAATGACAATATCAACCATAAAGAAAAGTCCCCGAAACCACCACGTATGGAAGGTAGTTCACGAAAGAAAGATCTACCGCATCAAGATGTCGTTGCGGTGAAGCCGCCTATCCCACAAGTAACGCAACCTCGTAGTACCGATGCCGTTATGACAAAGCACGAGATCAATTTGGGGCTGATGGTTGCCACCGCAGCTGGAGCCGCATGGATGCTATTTCGCTGACTTAAATTGCTCTATTACGATCACCACCACAGCTACGATCAACATCCAGATGTTCTTTGCTAAGAATCCTAATACCTCGCCAGCCGTGCGAAACAAGAAGCTAGCAATTGCCCCAACCATTCCAGGTAGAATCTGCCCTAGCTTCTTTCCTAGACCTTTCAACGCATTGCCGACCCCACTGGCAACATTAGCAAGACCCTTAGATAGCATAGAAGCCACGACGCCAATCACGGTGCCTACCGCAATCGCAATTCCAAGCACTCCAACGCCATACTTTTTGAAGATGGCCTTCACGCGGTCTCGCATGGACATACGCTCTTCGATGTTTTCAATATTTGACTCAATCTCCTGTATTTGGTCGTCTATTTTCATCACTTCTTCCTTTGCTGCCGTATGTTCTGTCGACCCCTGCTTGGATGATTTCACGTTTTTCATTTCCTTAGCTCTTTCTATCTTAAGTTGGTCGATCTCAGCTTCTCCTTCGCTAACGACCACCTCTGCAGGAGGTCCTAGAGCGTCTGTGAGCGTTTTAGGCAATTTTCCATTAACATTACCTTCGGCGTCGTACAGATTGTGGTATTTGGAATTGATTTTGTTCAGTTGCACCACGACCTCGTCGTACGCATTCAAGGTAGTAGTGAACTTGGTAGTGTCTACATTTGGATACTTGGCACGGATGCGTTCCCAGGCCTCATCGCGTTGATCGATTTTTTCAGCTAGTATCTGTTTCCCCTCAGTGAACGATGTTTCCGCGGTATTGCCGCTTGGTACTGCATCTGGATCACCTAGATTCACCAATTTGAGGTACTCATGTGGACTGTACCCCCATTTATGCCGTCCACTCCAAAGCTTATCCCGAAAGCTTTTGGATCTTTCTCCTATTCTGGCCTTAACTCTACCCCACCAAGTACTTTGGTCTTCGGTCTTACCTGGGCCAAGCTCATTCCATTCTTTGGCAGAAAGATTTTCTATGTCGGCTTGACCTTCCTCAGTCAAAGGATCGAAGTCTGCATTCTCAACCATGTTGAACAATAACTATTTATGTCCATATATTCAACATGATCCCGTCGACGTTAGTTCCGGCAAAATCGCACAGAGAGCCTCAGGGATTGAAAGCTCTACACAACGTAAATAGAATCACCTTCACTCCATCGGAAGCCAATCCAGGAGAGACTCTCTATGTGAAAGTACCAATACTAGGGGAAAACATCGTCCTCGTTCCGGGTAGTCTCGCGCTCTTGGCTGACCTTACGTTGTCTGGTGGACATGCTAACAATCGCGTGGTGGCTAATGTCGGGCGTTGTCTGGTCTCACGTAGAGTTCTCAAAATAGGAGCCGAAACAATATAAGACATTGAACGACCAGATCTTCTACAGACATATTCCGATCTCTATTTGCCAACTATAGAGCGAGATGCGCGCGTGGGACAAGGTATTCAAACAGAGAACGCGAACAAGCTACGCTCGAATGCTGGTGACAAAGGCACTTCGGATACTGGAGAAAACTTGCTCCTAGCTGTGTATGGTTCGAAATACCGAATCCCACTAGATGTGGACATCCTGACGCAACATGGAGCTCTTTATCCCTTCGCTCTTCGCAACGCCATTTCGCTCGAGTTGACTCTATCACCTGCTACGGACGTGGTGGTAGGATCAGACACTACCAAGATAGGCACATACAAGCTAAGCAACATCCAGCTAGAGTACGAAGTTGTTGAGAGTGAAATTATCGCCAAGCAAGCGAAAGACGAATATGTCAGTGGCGCCGTCTTCCTGTTCAGGCACGCTGTTCACTTCAAAACCGTACCTATCAACAAAGCGTCCGACACTCTGATATCTCAGCAAGTCGACGTTCCAAGGTTGTCCTTTACTGGACTGCTCCTCCTCTTCGTGGCACAACATGCCCACGGCACACGAAACAGCGAGGCGTTTGACTATCCAGGAATCACGAAGGTCGAGATCGATATCAATGGAAGACCAAACAGGATCTTTCCTGGAGGCATGCTACCATCAGACTTTTGGGAGGCCGCTAATGGATGGTTCGGCGCTGGCAAAACGTCTATGACCCCGATCAAGTTCTACAATAATAAATTCGCCATCCTGGTTGACTGTCGCACAGTAAATGATCCAGTTGTCCATGGCAATGGCTTGAATCAAACAGGCAGTGGAAAGAACCTCCAGATCCGCATCCATAGGACTGGAGGCAGTGGAACCGTGAACATGCACATCTTCGTACTTGCCGATGCTCAGATCACGATATTGAACGGAGCACTGGAAAACGTATCGTACTAGCATGGACGCTTTAGTAACTGAAATTCCATTCAACGCTCTCATAGTGGGACCAACGAATTGTGGAAAAACGGCCCTTCTCGTAGAGCAGCTTCGTGGAGCATTTCGTGGTAAGTTTGACTACGTAGTACTCATATGCCCCACGTATGCCCACAACACTACCTATCGTGGATTCGCACATCTAGATCCTCACTTCTTCGTGATGTGCCCCTCACAAGATGCCATCAATGCCGCGCTACGAGTTTGTTCCACCTTTTGGGCAGGAACCAATACTCTTTTGATACTCGACGATTGCGCTGCATCGAAGGATGTAAAGCTGAGAACCGATAAGCTCGTGGAGATGGCCTTTTCCGCTCGTCACATAGGCATTTCTATTTGGGTGTTAACTCAACAGTTGACAAGCATATGCAAACCTTTTCGAGAAAACGTGGCGGTGGTCGTGGCCTTTCATACGGCGTCAGCTCTTGATGCCAAAGCACTATTTGAGGACTACGGTGGTGGGTTGAAGGTGGATGAGAGGAAAATGTTGACCTCGGAGCTCAAGGCCCACAAGTTCGCTCGCACATGTTTCTGTCTCCGCCATCCTTTCGAGGTAGTATTAGAGATTCCCGCACCCGAAGCATACTTCAACGGTATACACCATGGATGAAGAAATCAAAGAATTGCTAGGCGAGGCCGCCATCGTTTGTCCACCGATCGTCCTTGAACATCCAACCAAATCAGAGGATGTTAAAGATCGTAGGGAGGCACTCTCGATTCTAGCCGCAATGGGCACAACAAAAGAATATCTAGGGCGGGACTTTTCTCTAGGAGATATATCTAGACTGTCTGATAAAGACGTTATACGTTTACATAGTAGGTACCAGGCCGTAGTAGCAAAGCAAATAACGGGTTGTCTAGTAGACGGAGCACTGCGCCTAGCAACTCGTGCAGTTGGGTACGTAGTCCGACTAGACAGCGAACAAGCACTTCTCCTAGATCTACAAGGAGACGACCTAGTTCGCAACGAGATATCTGCTGTGGCCGGCTTGTTGTCTCTTAAAGCAGGTCGCTTTGTGGCTCTAGCTAGTGCCTTGTTCCATGTAGCTGACCACATAGTTCCACCTAGTACACCAAGCAGTCAATCTATTGAAGACTCGAAGTCTACTGACATGCACGATGGAGGAACAACAAGATCGGATAACTGCAGATCCGCCGAAGACTGCGCCTGAAAAAGGGACCAAAGATCCCAAGCGCGTTGCCGCTGGGAAAGCACTGGCAGAAAGCAATCGCCGCGCTAGAGAGGCATTAAGTCGTGAAAGTGAGCGCAAAGAGGCACCCGAAGTTCGGGACGACGGAAGCTGGTACGATAAAGTGTCTGCCAACACTACACTATCAGCCATTGGTGTAGGCCTCGCGTTAGTTGGACTGTACTATCAGTATAAGGACCGCAACGCTACGACACCCCACACTCATTCCGAAGAAATACACGAAGCTAGAAGCAAAAAATTGCCTTCCATGGAATAAGCATTTGAAGATATCGACAATACATATATGTTCGATGGCAGCGAAAAACAAAGTGGTAGAAATAGTAATTGACGCCGCCACATTGGCTGGAATAGCAACTGGTATTGGTTGGGTCGTAAAAAAGGCGACAAAGGAGTCTATGCTTGGTGATCCTTCATCAAGCATCTTGAATTACGTGAAGTGGACGGCCGTATTGGCTGGTAGCATTGCCGCCAAAAAGTATCTCGAAGACAACGGGATCGTACCCAAAAATTCGTAAACAATGGTAACGATTATCGCAGCGATTGCCTTTGCGGCAGCAAGCCTTGGTGCTAAATACCTCGACCGATATATTTCTGGAAGAGACCCAGAGGAGACTAACATAGAGATCAAAAGGCACGATAGAGCCCTTGAGAAATACAAGCATGACATGGCCGCTTACGAAAAACAACAAGAAAAACTAGACAAGTGGGTTAAAGAGCAGGAACGTAAGAAATACTACGCTGCCGAGGATCTAACCAATACGGACCGCGCCCTTGTGCTATACAATACAGTACACGTGGGGCTGCACCGCATGGACAGGAAGAAGCCTCACTTTTCCGACTACTACAGACCTTCGAGTTCGCAGAGAACTACGGAATTGGCAATCGTAGGTGGTGGGACGCTCGCTATAGGATACGTCGCTAGTCGGTTGCTTTAAAAATCACAAGACTAATTCCGAGGAAAAGCTGAAAGAAGACCACCACAACGAGGTTGTAAAAAAAACGAATCCAATAACCCTATTAGATAAAGGCACATGTATATATATCAAAGACGATGGCTAACCAAGTTTTCAATGCAAGCGACGTGGTCGAAGCGTTCCAAAGGGCAAAAGAAGATGGCCGACCTTACGGGTCAGTTGTATCATTTGCTTGGGCCAACGCCAGAAGCGGCCCCAACGGATGTAAATACGTATCCGTGTATTTCGACATCGGAAACGGTCCTAGGCCCGCGGTCTTTCGCTTCGAAAACGAAAAACATGTGGGACAAATATGTCCGTACGACGAAGAGGACATCACACGATTGAATCTCGCCTATGGAACCAAGTATAAAAAGAGAGATAGACATCCTTGCCTCCAGTTCCAAAAATGGAACGCCATCGTACATACGGAGGACGATGGAATCACGATTAAGAAAAATGACGATGGGGAATTGAATCTCCCATCAGATGACGCCTTAAGCCCCACGTTCCAACTAGTGGAATGGCTAGAGGAGGCTTTCACTGCTGAAGTAGAAAAGCTTATTGCAGATAAGAAAATATGTATGATTAGCATACGTAAACGCAGTCCACCTGAAAAGGACGCAATCATTGTCACTAATACTAAAATAACTACAATGATTCAAAGATCCATTTCCACCAATGCCGCAAGTAACGCGGGTAAGCGTTTGGCCAACCCCCTAATGAGAATGCGCATGAAATGCGACAATAAGACAGGAACGTCCAACGGTCGATTCTTCGACAAGAGTAAGGGACATGCTTCCGAGGGCCACACTATATACGAAGACCTTGTCGACGAAAATTCCAACATCGTCAACATCAATAATATAAGTAGACTCATTCTACCAGGTTCTATACACGACGGCATTTGCGATGCTAGAAGCATTTGTGCGAGTGGTATGGGGCTTTCCTACCCATTGGACGTCGACATCGACGTAGTGCAACAGCCGCCAAAGAAGCACGTGACTACCCAACGCGACGTTTATGCCTAGTGCCAGCGTAGATGCGGTTGCAGAAGTCGACGTAGCTAGTAAGTGGTTATAGATCTAAAAAAAAAAAAAAAAAAAAGGAATAAGGACTGGTTGAAAGGAGTAGAACAAATCCTCCAACCAGTCCTTATTCCTTTTTTTTTCCATCTGTTGAAGGTTAGAACACGTAGATATATAATGGATGCTAAACTTGCGAATGTCTTCTATGGTCCTACGGGATATTGGAAAGGTCATGCGGCAATTGACAAGCTATCGGTAGCAGCGAAAGCATCAGAAGACGTAGCTAGGAGTTGGTTGGAAAAGCAATCTATGTGGCAAATATATCTACCACCACCAAAACACATTCCACGTCCGCATTGGACTGTATCGAAACCAAATGAAGTCCACCAAGCTGATTTGATATTCCTACCTCACGATCGACCTGGGCGGGGACGAAAGCTATACAAGTACGCCTTGGTGGTAATCGATGTGGCTTCTCGATACAAAGAAGCCGAACCTTTAGCATCTAAAGATAGTGGCGAAGTTGCTGCGGCATTCGAACGAATCTATAAACGTAGTCCACTCGAATGGCCAAAGATGTTGCAAGTAGACCCTGGTAGAGAATTCATGGGACGTATGTCTGAAACGCTAGAACTACATGGTACGAAAGTTCAACGAGGTGAGGCTGGTAATCATAGAGCGCAAGGCTTCGTCGAACGAGCGAATAGAACACTAGCTGAGAGATTGTTTGGGTACCAATACGCACAAGAGATGGTACTTACTTCGGAAGGCTCGGATGCGCGTAGTAGAGAATGGGTAGTTCGTTTACCAATGGTTATCAAAGCCCTGAACAGTGAGGTGACTCGACTTACAGGAAAAGAGCCTTCGAAGTCCGTAGTGACGCAGCAAGTAGACCTAAAGACTCCTACATATTCGCGCACTGTTGGATTGAGAGAAGAGCGCCTACCATTCGACGTCTTAGTTCGATATCTCTACGCACCAGGAGAATTGGAAGGGGGTGAAAAACGTAGAGCTACTGATCCCGTGTGGAGTTTACAGATATACGTTATTTCGCGAAGTGTAGTATCTTCGGGACAGCCTGTGCTGTACTACCTCGCGAAGCGAGAAGGGGAGAAGGATGCACCCAAACGTGGATTCGTTCGTGAAGAGCTACAAGTCGTTCCTAGGGATACTGAACTACCACCGAAAGATGTTCTGTTCGTATCCAAGCGCTAGACAGCATACTCTATTGGCTCGGTATGGATTCCATCGGGAAGAACGCGTCTTTTGTCGTAGTAAGCCGATAGCCCAAGTTTCTGCTGTTCGTAGGTTGCCATACCTTCTGGCACTAGACGGAAGCCTCGGTTTTTCGCCATGTCAATACTACCCTGGAGTGCTGCTTCGAATCGAGCCCACGAAACGTCGTTGTGCCGTCTAGACATACCTTTGGTGGAATATTTCCTGCTGCCACCCACATCGACATACCAAGCTTTAGAACATAGGGCAATAGCGCGTTGACCTTCGAATTCTAGTTTGAAGAGTCCTGGTGTACGACTGCTACACTCGTCCCAAGCTAGCCATTCCTTTCTGTGGGCTGCGAAATCCTCTCGTAGGTCTGATCTTACAACTTCGTCGAGGCTGTTTCCAGAGATGGCAATGTACGCACTGTCCGTGTCCATCTGTATATATTCGAAATCCTTGCGATCGATGTACTTATCAAGGAAGTCGTAGTAGAACTCGAGCATGCGAAGTTTGGCAAGCTGGTACACAGCGATACCTACTTGGAAAGGGCGTTTGATTCGGATCTGGTCCTTCCTACTCTCGAGTTCGTATGCCTCGCCAATCTCTTCCAGGTCTTCGAACCAAACACTTCGCAATGCTTTGTCCACAACTTTCTCGTTCTTGGTATAGACGACATTAGTTTGTCGCTCCAAATCTTCGATCATCTTTCCGTAGGCACTATTGCCGAGTAGCTTAAACACGTCTGCCAGCAAAGCTTTACTTTTGTCTGCATCTCCTGTTCTTCGCGCTTCAGTGACTTGGGTAACGAACCATTCGAAGATTTCTTCGGGTAAGTAGTCTATAGTACGGTAGACAGCAGTTACGATCGCGCCATGATCGAGATACCAACGTAGTAGGGGCTCGTAGAGTAGCAACCTCTTTCCAGAGAGACTCCCAACTAGCTTCTTTTCCTCACTGAGCTTTCTACCCGTCCTTGCGAGGTAGGCCAACATTTGTGGAGGAATTGCTTCCTTGGGGATTTTCTTGTTGTAGAAGAAGGGGGGCATCTCCTCAAATTTCGTCCACAATTCTTTTGGTATCTCGATGTCTACCTCCGCATATCCAAACCACGCATCGTTTTGTAGACGTTCGACAAGGCCTTCGACATCTAGATCTGGCTCATCATAGTGAACGACCGTTTCTTTTCCACAAGGCATTTCTAGGGCCATAGTAGAAAGATATAGGGCATTGGCATCGTATCCAAGAATCTTACGACACACCTTGGTTCCACCCTGATGACTGCGAATCCTAGTCACTCCCGCTTCGTGGCGTCTAGTGAACACTATGCTTGGTCCTCCTACGACAGCACTTTTCAGCATGTGGTAGGCTTCCTCTCTTGGAGCATACAACTCGGCTCCACGCTCTATGCTACCTCGAAGCAGAAACTGTAATGAAACTCCTGGAATAGATACGGCGTCTTTCAGCATGTCTACGCCCTTATCATGGTAGAAATCTCGCATCCTTTCGAGTGCCTCTAGGAATGGGACTACGTCTAGGTCGTTGTAGTATCGTAGCCAGTCTGCAAAGGTCTCCATTCCTTTATCGAGAAAGGTGCGCTTGCAGTCTTCGAACTCTGACCTAGATAGTAAGTGTTGACCTTTCAACTTCGAACCCCACTCTTGATAATCTGGTAATCCAACGTGATCCAACTTGTCGGGAGAGTCGAACCACTCATATGGGAAGAAACTCTTTTGCGATTCACATCCGTAAGCAGTGATCCAACGTTCGTAAGAAGTTCCAGGTCCAAGGTAGTTCGTCACGTCGAGGAAACGGAACTCGGGAGTTAAGAGAAACATAGTGGTGTTGGCTTTCTTTGCAACCAAGACCTTCTTGCAGGTGTCAGCAATAGTTCCTACGAAGTAGTTCCTAATCAGATTTAGATCGTATCGACCGGAGTTGAATCCTAGTACAGGAACTTGGTTGGTCCATTCGTTGATCTTAGTTTGTTGTTCTTTTGATAGGGTGTCGAAAGAGAATTCAGGTGTCCTAGGACAGAACTGTTCTGCGACGACTTCTTGGATTACCTTCGCTCTTAGCTGGAGTTCTTCGACGAAGGCAGCTATAAGTTCTTCTGGATCGCGTCGACAGATGTGAGTTGGAGTGCGATCGTATGTGTCGGCAATTGATACCGATATGGGAACGTGTACGTTTTCGATGGTCAGGTAGTCTGTTGGTTGTCGCCCTTTCGTTGTGTCGAGATAGGCTTCAAAGTCGTATACTATAGCGTGTGGATAGGCAGTTTGTATTGGGGTTGGAACCCGCTCATTTGTTTTCTTCGTGGAGCAGCCCCAAGCCTCCACTACTGTATAGCTAGCTTCTCGTAGCTTGGTCGTTCTTTCGCAGGTCTTACGGTATGAAAATCTATCTCGAGGAAAGCATTTTGGGCAGCCGTGGTAGTAACATCCATGGAATTGGAAGATGGTTTTGGAAATAGGTTCATAGCCGTCGACCAGCGCTCCTTCGATCCATCGTTCTCCACCATGCCCACAAGCCGCGTGATGAATATGCTGTTGGATTATTTCTGATTCGCGTTTCAACCAGCGTAGAGCGGCTTTGCTAGCGGTGCTCTCTGGCCAGAAGGCTTTTTCGTATGCCGACTGGGACACTGTGATTGCTTTTCCAGGGCAAACAATCTTCGTTTCGCCACGACTACAACGATCTGCGTGGCGTTGAAGGTTCGAGGCTTTTGTGAACCGTTGCTTACAATCGTTGCATACGTAGATGTGCCCTAGCTTTTTGACGTCCTTGATATAAAAGGCATGTCCGTCGTATATCCCAATCGTCATCGTATGCTTGTAGTGAGCTGCATTACGTGTCAGATGCCAAGCGCCATCCTCCGTGGGTTCATACACCCGAATACCGATTCCAAAGTGTAACTCGACTTTCTGCAGCTGGTCTAAGGAAGTTCTGGGAACGTCTTGCGTGGGCGCTGTCAGGCGATAGAAGTTCTGGACAAGTCTTCGAGCTGTGACGCAACACCTATCTACTCGTGCTCCTTCATGCATGGCAAGGCAGCGCCACAGACATAGGTTGTCACCATATCGATCAAGGGCAAGCATTCCTTTCTTATGGCGAAGCCATTGGGGTAGTGGGCCTGTTCCCAACAGAGGCTGACGATCTATCACGACTTTGACATCCACGTAGATCCAACGCACGAAGGCCCATTGGGTATTTGGTCGATTGATGTTGTCGGGATTCAATCGAGCTGTCTCCTTTCTATTGATCCACTCCTCTGCATTGCCTAGGACATTCAACCATTGAGAGCTGGGGACAGTCTTGGAGAATAGCATCACACGCCCGTCGTTGACATTGCGAATGCGATAGGTGTAGCCGTAGCGCAGGTAGAAGCTGGTGGTTACCTTTGCAACTAACTTTTCCATGATCCTAGGGGTCAAATCTCCTGCCACACCTTGGAAGAAGCGCCACTGGATAGTACGGCGGCCTATCTCCACTCCCTCGAGCATTCCATCTCTCTCATCGAGAATAGCACCTGCCTCTCGAGCTAGACTCCGTGGAAGTGGCTCACTACGAGGCTCTTGCAGGAACCGTCGAAAGGCTCGGCGTTTGTGGGGCAAACGTCTTCGAGGATCCACTATGGACCTCTCTTCGTCAGCTTTTGCCCTTAGACTTGCTATGATCTCCTCATTCAACTGTTTGGTTTCACGTGCGCGTTGAGCTCTTTTGTGGGGATTTTCAGAATCGCCTCGAAGAGCTGGAAACCTACCTGTTCGATCGGCTCGTTCGATCCTATTCTCCCATTCGAGAGCGCGAGCCTCAGCTATTGTCTGGGCGAGCTTGGCTTTGTCGAACCTAGAAGTACCTCGCAACCCAAATTGCTTCGCTTGAGTACGTAGTTCTTCTAGGGTGACCATCTTCTACGTCGCGGGATGAAGAACACACAATCGGTGTCGACATACTATACATGTGCGGCTTTCTCTAATATGGATATCGAAATGCAATAATGTTGGCAACGAATGGAAAACGACAGCATTTCAATCCTTATGATTTCAGTAGTATATGTGGAGGAAAAATTGATACCATTTTTTGTGAATGTAGGGGAGGCCTGAGGTCTGAACGAAGGCCTCCACTACATTCACAAAAAAGTGGTATAATTTTGACTCCACATATACTACTTGTATAATGGTCCATCCCTGGTTAGTACATTCTAAAACATTAAACATATAGAGAACAAAAAAAATATTCCCCAAAGCTGGCTTAGTATTTGTGGTGTCAAAATATTCCAAGATCATAATAAAACGGCAAATGTTTTCTACATATGTTTTCAACCTAGTTGGGTTCCCTGTGGCCAAAGTAATAAGCCCAATCAGGTGAAGTTAGTAACTGGATGGGTGGCTGCCTGGGAGTGCCTCGTGCTGTAACCATTTCTTTTTGATTCTTTCTTTTTTTCCCACCAGTTTCTTAAAAAGGGAATTTAAAAGGGAATAATTGGGAGTCCTCAATTTTATAAGTTAGAATAATTAAAATCATAATCCCTGGCCTTGTGTCATCAGGGCTAGTTCACAGCAACCAAGAAACACATGATAAATAGATTGCACAAAAACTCAGTGCTGCTGAAATAATAATTTTAGAAAAACAATAGAGAAGTTTAGCAGCAAAACAATATCTTCTCGCTGTTCCCTAAAGGAGGAGACAGGAGTGGAGTAAGAGAGGATAATTATATGCACAGTGAAGAAGGTTAAACTTACAGAAGAAGTAGCTGGCCATGGCTGTATGAGGTTGAGTAGCCGCCACCGGCTTCTATTGAAACCCCTACATGTATGCGTATTTCAGCTTCCATTACATTTTTATTTTCTTTCTTTCTTTCTTGATATTAGAATTATTAACAGAGATAATCTGAATGCTGGTGGTGAAAACCCCTGTGAACTTGGCAAGGGTGCCTTTGGAAAGTGTGTGAAATTGATGTACAGAGACATTCCTGTAGCAGTCAAACATTTCAAAAGTACAGTTAAGGAATCTGAAGTACTTTGGGAGGCCACAGTCATAAATCAGCTTGATCATCCAGGTAAGTCTCATCACTGAAAATTCATCCCTGTCTTTCCCTCTCAAAAACAATTTGAAACTAATATTGTGAGAAATGTGAAAACAAAATAATTGTGAGCTCTAGCTAATCTAGATAACAGATCCTTGCAACACCCTTGAGATATCCCCCCTCCCCACTATTTGTTCAACTTTATTCAATTACACACACATGTACATTGTACATGTTAGCAGAGCTCACCCTTAATATATATGCTATTTTTTTTATACCGTAAATCTTCTATTAAGCGCCCGGAGTGCTTATTACATTTCGGAGGCCTTAGGGGGCGCTTATTTAATTTGCTAAACCAAACACTCAGATTCTCTTACTCTATTTCTCTTACTGAGTTTCAAATACAGCAGAACCTTCTTTCAAAGCCTGTACATGTACTCGTTAAGCAAACCACAAATCACACTGATTGATATGTGAATAGAGCTTGTCATGAAATATTATTGAAAATGAGCGTGTTAATTGTTCTGTGATTGGGAGAGGGGAGGGGGAGGCGCTTATTAGAAGAGGGGTGCTTATTAGAGAGGGGCTTATTAGAGAGGGGCGCTTACTTATAGAGGGGATGGAGGCGCTTAATAGAAGATTTACGGTATATACTAATGCTTTCTGAGTACATTAATTTTCCTGTATAGTAATGCTTTCACATTATGCACAATACATCTCATCTGGGGCCAAATTGGTATCAAATACAAGTTACTTACATGTACCACTTCTCATACTTGTGGCAGTTAATTTGCACTAGGATGAGATATTATATTTTGCTAGTACATTAATATTGTAGTTATGGTGAAAGGGTATATTAGTTCAGATAACAGTGATGCTCAGGCTGCCTGTGGTAAGAGCGTTACAGACCAACACTTAGCATCTTATTATATAAGATTCTACTACAGTTGTAAATTAATTGTAGAAAAGTTTGCCACTTAACTGTAAAATGGTTTATAATCACTTGAAGCAATTGAAAACCTGATCGACGAGGGTCAAACTAAACACAAGAGGCCCAGCTGAGTGGCCTTAACTTGGGCCACCTAGGAATAGGTGAATACATGTAGTTCATGAAGGTCTAGCATATTTTTGCCATACATGTACATGTACATGGTTATATTAAGTTTGTGCTAGGGGAGCCGGATAATTATTGATTCACTGTTATACTGATGCTTGTGATAATGCAATCACATGGTTGTACTAGATCATTGGCAAACAAATCTTAATTCATATACTTGCATTTAAAGGCACTTGTAATCGATATCAGTAGTACATGTTATATTAGCAAAACCTGTTTGTATACATTTGTTAATTAATGCTTATTAATTTTGCACCTCCAATCATTGTTGATCTTTCTAAAACAGCCTTTTTAAAGATAGCTTGCCATCCAGCATCCATGGCAATGTCTTTGATTTGCCCCTCAAAACAACTAGTCTCTGATGAACAATATAGACCTTTGGATTTTGTGTTTCTTTAGCTATTAATACAAGATGCATGGCATTATACTATATATTACACATAGGGGTCAATTACGTGTAGGCACAGGAAATTAATATACAAATGTAGGGAGATAATTTGAACATTCTGTGGAGTTGTTGTGAGGTTGTTCTTTTTATTTTCTAAATGTATTTTTTATAACTTTAGGACTGCCTCTTCTACTAGGAGTATGTCTCACTGGCCATCCTTTTCTTATGATGACACAGTTCCATGGTGTTGATGGAAAGTGCAGGACTCTGGTGAGTGCTGTAAAACATCCATTATGGGAAGATTGGTCTGAATGGTCAAGGATATTCAAGGAAATAATAGATGCCCTTGCCTATGTACATCTTAAAGGATTCTTGCATAATGACATCAAGGGGGACAATGTTATTATTGCTGAATCAAAAAACTTTCACCCCATTGTAATTGACTTTGGTAAATCCAGAAGAATTCATGATGCAAAGCATTATTGTCTCAACGAAAAGGAACAAGAGGTTTATCGCCACAGACACTGGCACATTGCTCCAGAATTGATAAAAGGAACTCACAAACAGTCACCTAAAAGTGACATTTTTTCTCTTGGTGTGATGATGAATTATGTTTTGAAACATCATAGCTACAGAACATTGGTTGGTATAGTAAAGGAATGCATGGCTAATAATCCTAGCGAGAGGCCAACTCTCGATTGCATCAAAAGTAAGCTGTCCATATAATGTCATAATATTGTACCATCAGCCTGAATCTCAATTTGGGCTAATTACTCGGGCTGCCTGTGGCAGCGCCGAGTCTTAAAATGCAAGTCGTTTTTTTTTTTTTATTATTCAGTGTAGCACGCGATCTGCGCATGCGTTAAAGGTCAAATTCACACCAATCAGATTGCACTGTGCTGGTCACGCAACAATCGCCAGGTTAATGTATTTACAGAATTCAATACAGTAAAGCAAAATGGTCGACCCGCGAGGGCGAAAGCCTTCCATCAGGCTCAGGATATTTCAACTGGCGCTCTTGTTGACCATAAAAATACATGAACAACCAGGAGCCGTAATACATTCGATCAGCGCTGTTTGGACAGATCCAATGTACATTTAGAAACGTAAGCGAAATACAATATCCGAACACGTTTGGATATCAACGGGTATCGAATTATCATCAAAGGTTAGATCTCGTCAGGCGCGCTCAGATAAGAAAGTTCAAAGCTCTCAGACAAGGCGAGACAAGGAGATATCACTTTCAAAGAGTCATTGTCAGAAATCTATTCCATCGTGGGTGGTCTTGTACAGCTAATGCATGTTTTACGACAGAATAACCAGAGTCTTTCTACTGGATTGAGAGCTCGAGACATTATACATGTCGGCTAATATGGGGAAAACTGAAACAAAAAATGAACTTTGACGGCAGAAACCCTCAATTGAGCCAAGCGGAATATTTACATGATCCGCTAAGATTTTTACAAATCTTAGTTAAGCAGATGTTTACTGTAAGTAAACTCTTTTTGATTTGAATAAATTTCCTCTCCGTTTGTCTGTTAATGTACTTTTTCTTCTAATTATCGCTTTATTTAACATCTGTGATTTAGAGTATGCGTACCTCAGAATAAATTATTTGAAAGGTCAACTGAATTCTTGTGTCGATAAGCGCAAATGTTTTTTGTGAAACAGTCTGTGAAAATGAGAAGCGGCTTAATAGAAGAGCTTTCTCATTTATAGGATTTTTTTTTTTTTTTTTTCTTGCTATGAAATTTATGTTTCATTTCACATTTATTCATACAGTTTTAGCCGGACATTTCCCCGAGTTTTTGATCTATTTTCAATCAAATCCAAAGTCTGAATATGTCATTGTATTGCATTTATACACTTGAATTGCCAGTATTCTGTTGTTCGAATCCTGCGTTATCATAGTCATGCCATAAAAGCGATTAATAGACCAGTCTGTTTTTTTGACGTGCTCACTGGCGAATTAAAGCACGACTTGATACTAAGAGGATTTCAAATGAAAGTGTATTTCATCTTCAATCTCATGTGGCCCGAGTGAAAGCCCAGATGGGCTCTTGTTAGTGAACAATTAAGTTGCACCGTAAATTTGTTGTTGGTAAGTGGTTGGCCAACCACTCACCGACCACTTACCAACAACATATTTACGGTGCAACTTGTTCACTTTAGCCCTCAATTTGATCATTATATTGATCAAGGTTTCTGTTCTCACTTCATCTACAGTACTGCCAGGAATTATAGGGACATTTACCGCGGCTGTGCCACATGCAATGCCCATGGTTTTACTGCCAAAAACCGTGGTCATTTTTTAGGTGACCGCGGTCATTTTTTAGGTGACGGCGGCCACTTTTGGGGTAACCGTGGTCACTTTTGAGATTGCCGTGGTGGTCATGCCGCGGCGCTAACCGCGACCTTGTGTAACATCTACATGTACATCTCATACATTTTATTTTGAAGCAGTTGGCTTCGTTAGAACGTGAACGGCGGTCTCGAGTAAGAAAGACAACTTACGAAAGTTAACAGAAGATAATGTTAGCGCGCCGTGTGTTAAGAAATGCTTATATTGAAGCAGTTGGCTTCGTTAGAACGCGAACGGTGGTCTCGAGTAAGAAAGACAACTTACGAAAGTTAACAGAAGATTGTTTACGAGACGTTTAATGCCGGTGATCGTTCTTTGGGTGATTATAAGGCTCAACGCATAAGCTGTTTGTCATCCATCACATTCAAAGCTTTCAAGTACGAAGACTGTTAACAACGTACATGTATTTCCATTGCGGCACCGTGGCAAGCGCTTCGGTTTATCACCTCAGTTTGCAACCGCAGCATCCTCAAAAACTACCGCAGTCATTTGCTGTACTGCTGCTCTGCGTCTATTGCACGAGGTTTTTCCGCGGTCGGATGTCCCTATAATTCCCGGCGGTATTGTAACCTTGCCTTTGACCTTATTGTCAGTGCTTCTATTTGTTTATTTTAATATGAGATCTAGCACTACTTTTGTAAACACATTGATAGTGGTCATCAGTGTATTTCTCTCTTTTGCATTCATAATCATTTGTAGACTGTATTTCGTATCCAGGGTCAAAATTAGCAGTAAATGTCCAGTTGTCCCGGAGAAGCAAAATTATGCCTGCAATCAAATCGTACTTTGATTGACAAAGGTTGCCCTTTGGACAACCCCATTTTTGGGCTATACACAGATTTTGTTTTCCTTGGCTTAAACAGGAGCAAATATTCTTAGGGCAACTAAATCATGTCCTGTGGTTGCCAGGCTGATCGAGACAACTAGAGACATACATGTAACATAATTTTGAATCCTGTTCATATCAATGATCATGAGTCACTTGCATGCATATTTGATAATTTATTTACTGTCCTGAATTTATGTGCACATGCAACTGAAATTGTCAGGACGTGCAACCCAGGCAACCATTAACTGTTAAATGTGTGTACCCATACAGGTACATGTACATCACAGTATCTGATTCAACTACCAACCAATATAGCATAATATTGTGTATATGACCATGGGTTAAGGTAATTTTTTATTTGTTGTAAATATGTACATACATGTATGTACAATTATTGTTCTACACTGCAGTCATTCAGCTATAAAAAGTTGGTGCTGTATGTATTACTAATTGGCACTAATACAGTCCATTACATCTCAAGACTGGTCCCTTAAGACTATTAAGTAACAAATTTATTCAATGTGGTTATCTGAATATATTGAACTACACGAAGCCACCAATCGCAGGGAAAATGTATGGGCTCGATTGGGTCCCTAATCCACTTGAAATTATGAAATTTGCTACCATAAGTATATGTACAGTACATTGTATTTTAGTTGACTAAAGGCTATATGGCTTTTAATTTAATTGTGGCCATTGAAACTAAACATTGGTGCAATGATTCATGGGCTCGGACACAGGCTATTTAAGCTAATTAACTACTTTACATATTAATAGGGAAAAAAATTATATACATGTCATTAAACCTCATGTTTATAAGCTAGCCTAGGTTTAAATAAACCTTTAAATATAGTGAATGGCTATAGGTGCACTTTTCTTATAACTGGGCACACAACAATTTCCGCTTTACCATTCTCACCCTGTATATCAGTACAGGCAAACCTGGAAAAAAATATTTGCACAGGAAGAAATACAGCAGGTCCTGGTTGCTGGTATTCTTTGTTCCATACGGTAACTGGATTTCCATACCTGTCACTGTCATCACTTGGCACATACCATTTTACACATGCAAAGTAATGAGTTACATACTCTGCATCAATGTTTAATGAGTGACTAAAAAAAAACATCACATAACCTGCTGACAAGGAAAATGTATCTATCTGGATTTGACCTCTACCACTTGGCCAGGAGGCTAGAATTTTACTAGAATTGATACTCCTTTGTTCCAACTTTGAACCATAATTTGCAGATCCAATGGTTAAGGTTCCAAATTTATTGATTGTTTCAGCAATATTTTTTGGTAGAATTTCTTTTTCTGGGTACATGACTTTGTATACATCTAAGAGCAATTTCAAGTCATCTTCATCAAAATGACTGATTTTATGTGATGATGGTAATGTAATGCCAGTAACATTCTTCCAATTAATGTTAATGAGTGGAGATATGTTTGCCACATTACAGAATTCATTATTATCGTTAAAGTCTGTCATAGTCTTTGTTTCATCAAGGCTCATATGTGAACATAAGGCACCAAAGTCACTTTGGAATTCTTGAGGTAGTTTTACTTCCTCCAAATATCTTGACATCAAGAGATTTCGCATGAGTTGTAATTCAACTGACCTTTTGTTGGTAATTGTACTCCCAAGTATGCCATTAAATCGTTCAAAACTGAAACACCAAAATCCTGTAATAGGTCCATGATCAATAATCACATCTTTCATATGGCAATGTAAGTGCATATTTGGTGTGATTGCCTCTTTGCCATACAGGTCCTCAACCTTCTTACAGAATTTCAGGATTAATTTATCGGCAATTTCAAGATCCGTCTTAGTGAGAACTGAGTGACTCATGTACTTGCATGCTAGGACAAATGCTTGCCAACATTTTAGATGTTCTTCAGGTAAAATCCCTTGAAGGCAATACATTGAATAAATAAGAGTCCAGTTGCGCCATTGTTCTGCAGTGTAGGAACCAGAGTTACAGGATATTTTCATAGGAAGCCTCCCTATGTCACTGGGAACTTGTAATGATTTTATTCGATCTTCAATTAGCCTCAGTTGTGCTGGAGTAAAAAGTTTGTTGTCATTCCACAGATGAAACATTCTTTTGGCAGTTCCCAAGAAAAGGTTGTGCATAGGGTCAATAGTGCAAGGCTGATGATATCAACATAATCTAACTCAAGTAGGATACTGTAATGGCTAATTCCAGCTTTTTTCCCAATTAAATTATTTTTAGCCTTTGTTTTGCATTGATGCATTTTTAGTGCCTGTCTACGGTGATCTAAATTTGACCGTGATTTCCATGATCTCCTATCAAATCCTGAGTAATTCCTCTTCTCACCAAAATTTCCTGGGAATTCTTTGAGGCATCTTGAGCACCCAAGGATGGCAGAATGACTCTTAAATCCACAGAGTTTTCTGCTTGCAGGGATGTCAGATGATGTGCTCATTAGGACAGCTCTGAAGAGTAAAGGAAACCTACTAAGGGTAGATTTCAACCTCACCCCTTCCCATAATGCTTGAAGCTCTTGGATGGATGGTTTTAAGAATTCATTCAGGTTTTTTGGTTCATGATCAAGGGATGGAACAATGCCTAAAACAATTATATTTTGCCATTTGAATCGTTCAGCTCTTGGTATATTGAGGATAGCTAAATAAAACACACCAACAGAATAGTCCTTTCGGTGCTTCATTGGTTGGAAATAATCAAAATTTAACATGAATGCATAGTTTCTGTGAAGTTTGAGAAAGTCGGTTCCTTTGATTGTTTGAAAGTCTTTCCACAGTTGGCCATCATATACATCAGCAATAATGCCTTCTTCTATGTTTCTTGATCTCCACAGCTCACAGTTAACTGCAAAGTTATTTTTGAGAACAAGCTTTTCCAACTGATTTATTATGCTATTTGCACAATAATATTTAATTGGATAAAAGACTTCTTTGCCATGTTTAAGGGTAACCTTAGTAACAAGAGCAGAATTGCAGGTAGTTTTCCTTCCCCTGGAGTAGAATGTATTTGTGCATTTTTTAGGAACTTGCTTGTTATTCACAACAGTAATAATAGAATCATAGTTATGCAATTTTGTGCATTTAGGGCAAACAACAAATTTGTTGAAGTCATCTCTATCCAATTTAAAAAACTGTCTCACAAGGTACAGTGATCCTGGAAATGCAACAACAATTTTGTTGAATAACTCATTTGATACTTGAATATTGAGAACTTGGAGCCACTTTATGAGGAACCTCAATAACCAAGCCATTCCGTTGTCACTTATGTGACATGTAACTTGCCAAATGAGTAGAAAATAGACAAACCAGAAAACTAATGAATTAATTTTCTGAGTTGCTGTCTGGTTTGGATTGGCCTCTGGAAGTGGTGGTCCTCCTATGTCTTGATACACTGACTCTGGTAGCACACCACTCCAGACTTCATCATCCCCATCGGATAATGAGTCACTCAAATCGCTTTCTTGTCCTTTGTATGTGCTACTGGGACTGCCTTCATCAGAACTAGTGTACTGATTTTCCATCTCCACATTTAATTCGCTGTCACCTTCTGATATATCAGATGACTGTAATGAAAGTAGAAAGCAACATTAGCTGAGTATTATGCAAATTAATAAACAAAAAAACTGATTCTACAAGTGTTTTAGTTCCCGCTAAAATACCCCTGTCCACATAATGAATACCGTTATCCCCCATCCCTCCCTCCCAGACACCCAGACAACACCACCCCCTTCCCTCCAGCAACTTTTTTTTCGAATACAAAGCTCCTGAAGTGTTGCATTTTGAAAGTGCCATCAAATTTCCTATGTAAATACATATTAGTCCCCCATACTTTGGCAGTATTGTTGTTTATAGGGGAATAATAACAAATTTACGGTTCGTTATCCGAGTTATTACAATTCCCATACAAAGCCTGGTAACACAAAACCACTGATTTCAAACGTTGAGCTTGGGCTGCCTGTGGTTACATGCACATTTTTCTGGCACCTGTTATAAAAAGATAGGCTCATGAAACCGGTGACATAGAAGCGTTTGCATAAATGCAAATATCTTAAAAACTATGAGTGAAGCGTTATATCAACACAATAATGATGAAGGTGTTCGAAATGCCAGAGGTCGAGTTACTTAACAATTATACCTGCAGCCCGAATGGGCTACGAGTAATTATAGTTCACCACAAGATTTTGAATCGCGATCATTGGCTAAAAGTGATCACGTGACGTGATAGTTGGGCTATTTAACTCGTAGCCCATGAGGGCGAGAGGTCTAATTGTTTTAGTATAAACTAACTAGTCGGACAGTTGAAAATAATAGAAAGAAACAAATTGATGTTGATTTTTTTATTTCGTGAAAATGTGTGCGGTTTTTCTCTACCATGGGCTATCACAAATAGACCTATAGTAGGGTAGGGTAGCCAATCAGAATGCTGGATTTGTGATAGACCACTAGTTGGTTTATACTAATTGTAGATAGCCCATGAGGCGCAGCCGAATAGGCTATTGATTTGTAGCTCATGAGGGCGAGAGGTCTAATTTTTTAGTATAAACTAATTAACTAGTCGGACAGTAGAAAATAATAGAAAGAAACAAATTGAAGTTGAAAAAATTGAATTGTTTTGTGACAATGCGTGCGGTTTTTCTCTACCAGGATTCGTAATAATCCACTAGTTTGTTTATACTAAATAATGATAGATGTACAGCACTTAGACACTAAGACATATTCTATTGAAATGCCGCTACCCTGCTTGCAGAGATTTCTCGTATTTCCTAGGTTCACCGAGTCTTTAACCGTTGATAACGTGACGTGTTGTGCCTTTCTCGTGTCACTAACATTTGAAAAGAGACAATCATGCGGTCACAGAACGTTCAGTAATTATAACAGGGTACAAGAGAAGGAGCTAGGAAAGTACATAAAAAAATATCACCTCTTCATGTTCTGCGATGTGCGCACTTGAATCTGACGTTCCTTCTCCAAGCTGAATAGCATTTGCGTCTGAATGTTCTGAAATATAAAGTACCGATGATGTAAACATAAAGTCACTCAGTTTTATTTGAGCGAAAGTAAAGCACTTACCTTCATCTCCTGATGCTTCCGAATCACTAGATTGAACGCTCTCCTGTTGTTTCCTTTCGCGAACATGAAGTTCCAAATACCTTTTCCTTTCATGTCTTTCATATGTAGATCGTGAAACTACGTCTTCGCAGTGATTACAATAAATATAACCTTCCTTTCCTTCCATGCTTGTACGTTTAGCTGTCGTTGATTTACTTGGGTGTTAGTTAGATTCGTACGTGTATTTGCTTGGCGTCGCTTTTTCAATGCTTCCGGTGGACGCCATAAAACACAAACAAACATTGCTGTAGCTATAGAAACATGGCTGGTTTAGAGATTACAGAGGTCCAATAACAAAATTGCTCTTCGTGTATGTCATGGTGCAGATGAACAAGTCACGGCAGATCTAAAGGAGAAATTTCATTTTTTTTTGTTCGACGTTTTGGACTCCAAATACTTTTTCTGGCATTTTCACATACGTATACAAACAACAGAACCGGGATTTTCTAGTCATAGTAATAATTTTATGTTGTCGTCGTTGACGTATCTTATACCGAAGTGAACCTTTCACAGATTTGCATATTCACTTAAAGGCAATCAAAAGTTTATATGAGCGAAATCTCATCGACTTTAATGGCAATTATTAAATATTGATTAAAGGTTGACTAAAGCTCATTTTACCCAATTTAAATGAACACGATTAAAGACCAATGAAGTTTATTGATCTTTAATTAATTAAATGTCAATTAAAGGTTAATTAAAGCTTCACTTAATCTTTACTAAATTTATGTGCACCATTAAAGACCATTAAAGTTTATTTAAACTTTCATGCCAATTAAATGTCAACTAAAGGTTAATTAAAGCTTCACTTAACCTTTACTAAATTTAAGTGCACGACGAAAGACCATTAAAGTTTAAGTAAAACTTTAGTGAAGCTTTAATTACAAATGAAAGGACAGGAAATGCTATATTTCGTCCTGTGAATGTTAGGGACCAGTCATTAATTATGGCGGAGGGGTGGGGGGGGGGGGATAATAGGGTGGTCACAAATTATTTTTTAGAACACAGGGTGGGTCATGATATAATTAACTATCAGATGGGCCGGTATAGATGTCCTAATAATACAGCTGTTGATAGGAACTTATATTTTAACAACATGAGTTTGTTCTATATCAATATACTGGATGCCTGTACCACCTACATACATGTATAAAAAAAGTACTTAGCTATTAGAATGATTTCAAGAAAAAAACTCAATCTTTTGCTAATTTAAAAAGCCTCATGCCACAAATTCACAAATGTGATTATTGCCACCAGCCCCTAGAGTATCTGCATTTTTACATGAGATTGGAGGCCATACCAAAAAAAGATCAACTACAAAAGTACTATCACAAGTAACAAACCAACTGCTTTCAAGTATGTCCATAATGTTTGCAACCAGTTCATATGAATCAAGTACAAGGCAGCCTTGTTTCATAAGAATGTCCATATTAGTACACCTTTCTTGTTGAGTATTGTTTTGTTGAGAGACAGTTACTCACGGAACAGTAACTGTCAGACTAAGGTATTGGGGTTCTACTTTAAAATTTGCATGGGAGGGGGGGGGGGGGGGGGGGGGGTGGGGGGGGGGGGAGGCACAGCTTAGAAAACTGTTTAAAGGGATGGGCCACATTTTTTTTTTCTCTGGAAATAATTTTCTCCCCTCTCTCCATAAATAATGAATGGTTCCTTGTGCAAAGACTGTCCTTTAAACTGTTTTTTTGCACTTGTGCTCGGTTTCCAAGATATTTTAGATGTCAACTTGCAACAAGTCTATATTCTGCTTATCATATAAGTGCCAATTATCATAACAGGACATATATATAGTGTAGGTGATATCTCCGAATTTTTATTGTGGTTATTTGAGAAAAGGAACAAATACATTTATATTGGAGAAAACATATTGTGGTTTGTTATCTATCCAATGGGTTATTTTATAGCACTGGGTTGAAATTGAGACAGATTGCAAAGAGAAGTCACTCTAATAGTCTCATATGTTTCGGCATATAAACACAGTTTGCCCTGCCTGTAAAATACTTTTAAATGCTCTTATACATCGAAGTTAGTTGTATTTACTGCAGTCTGAAAAAAATCTTATTGGTGAAACTTTAATGTTTTGGTTGGTGTTTAAAGTTTCCTAAAATGGAAATGAAAACGTATTTAATGATGTCACTTAAATGTTTATATAGTTGACATAACAGTATATATAAAGTGACTCCTAAATTTCTTGAAAGTCACTAAATATTTGCATTTACATGTACCCCTAAAGGAAGTAAAAGTTCCTATATATCATCCCTGAAAGTCACTGATTGTAATAATTTGCAAGCCTTTACTTATGCTCTTAAAGTCACTGAAAGTCAACATTTAATTACTTTACATACCTCCTTAAAGTCACTGAAAGTCGACATTTAATTACTTTACATACCTCCTTAAAGTCACTGAAAGTCAACATTTAATTACTTTACATACCTACTTAAAGTTACTGAAAGTCAACATTTAATTACTTTACATGCCTCCTTAAAGTCACTGAAAGTTAACATTTAGTTACTTTTACATACCTCCTTAAAGTTACTGAAAGTTAACATTTAGTTACTTTACATACCTCCTTAAAGTTACTGAAAGTCGACATTTAATTACTTTACATACCTCCTTAAAGTTATTGAAAGTCCACATTTAATTACTTTACATACCTACTTAAAGTCACTGAAAGTTAATATTTAACTACTTTACATACCTCCTTAAAGTCACTGAAAGTTAACCTTTATGAACCTTTAAGTGTTCCTTAAACACAGCATTTTGTTGCCTTTAAGAACTCATGTAAAGGTTATTAAATATGAACTTTAAGGATTCTTAAAGTTACAGTAAAGGACACGAAATCTCACATTTCAGTCGCCTTTCGGTACCTTTCAAACTACCTTAAATATACATTTTCGCCTAGTGTAATTTGTAACGTACCATCCTTGCTACCGATAAAATTTGAAAATCCATTTGTTTCTTTGTTATTTGCAGTAGCTTGCAATGTTTGATCATCTTGGAGTTTACACTTCTCTTTTAAGTATCGTGCATGTTTACTTGAAAATCAATGAACGCAGCCAAAGTAGTTACGTTCCTAAGACTTATAACGATCATTCACGCAGAAAGAGAGCGCGATTCGGTTCACCAAAAGCACTTCCTTTTGTTTTCTTATGTGTAGAATAGTCATTAGTGATAAGAAGATTGATCAAAAGAGTGATTAAGAGATTGCTAATCACACCCTATGCGCGATCAATGACATTCTCGGATACCCAGGGGTAGTTAGTTCATTTTTTGCCCGTCGCCCCTAACTGTTCCTGGGTATCCGAGGATGGATCAAGGACAACTGAGTATCAAACGGCTCAATATCTGATATATAATCAGTGTCACTGTTCTGCATGACAGTTTAATAGCTTATGATCAAAGGGGTGTATCATCGGGTGCTTTGTTTAGAAGTCTGACATGCCTATATGTAAATGTTTGACATGTAATCATTGTTACTATTCTGCATGACAGTTTTTGATGAAATTAAAGAAGTGTAGATGTTCAATGAATTGTCGGTAGAGAGACTCCCACAATAAGAGCACTTCCTTTTGTTTTCTTATAACTAAAAAAAGAGGGCGTGTCTTGGTCTACAAACAAGCATTTCCTTATCAAAGCTCATGATTTACTACGAGCTTCTAACACAAGAACATCTTCTTCCTAAGTCTTACGTGGTGCAGTCATTGGAGTTATTTCAACCACAGCTAAAAGTAAGTGTTTAGTTGTAATCAGTATTGAGATTTCCGCATCGCTTATGCCTCGTTTTCAATTCCCTTTCGCAGTGAGTGACTTTGAAATCTCTAACACCTCGATTAATTTCAAAATCAGCAAATCCGCTACTTGAGCTCAATTTCACTTATTACGATGACATAACGAATTCAATACTTTTTCTCAACAAATATTTGTGTAGAAATATAAGGATATTGTGCATATTAGCATCATATATTCGTTACCCATTTTATCGATCGCTGTGGGCTAATTTAACTATGAATAATATATAACGCGAGAGTACTTTGATCAAGTTAACCTTTTCTCTAATTTGGTTTTGTATACTAGTACAAAATATTAACTCAAATGTCGAAGTGCGCCAATTTGTATGTAATTATTATAACTGAGTAATAGCATGACATGATAGGAAACATGTATACTAGTATACCTAACAGGTAGTGAATGCTTCTCCGCTCAGTTAAGGAAGTGTATTAGAAGAGAACCTACAGTAGCACTTTGGCAGGAAAAATAGATTACTGGGTGATAAAAATGCCAAGGTGTTAGATGAATATATTTTGTAGTTTTGGGGCTATCCTGCGACTGAATCCTGTTTGAGCTGTGGTGTGTAACTCAAAAGTTGTCGCGATTTATTTTCATTTTGTCCCGACATATCAACGATCTCCCGGTAAATTCCCTGAGCCTACCAATTCCCAACATTTTCTTAAGATTCCCGGCAAAACAAACTGCTGTTCTCCCCGGTGAAGTTTAAACACCGAAAATCAACTGTAATCGAGAATGTAATTGTAAATGCTAATTGTATTTTGAACCGGCTGCTTGACTTTATCGAAGCCAATAGTCAGTAGAAAATTATTTGCTGCTCACCATCTTGATAACATGAGAGATCTTGCTCTTTGGAAACTGATAGTTCACACAGAGTTAGGAAGAGTTCGCCTACACGTCTACACTTCAACAAATTCATGATTACACAAGGATTGCATACACAGAAATGCATTAAAGAACAGTTGAACGTAGTTAGCTCAAACAATGCAGATTCCACCTCGTGTAATGTCACGTGACGATCAGATCCGTGCAAAGCAGTGTGGTAAAAAAAGACGATAGAAGTGAAGCATTGTGGTAAAAAAATGAAATCGAGATTTGGACCCGCTTACATATTAGAACTCGCTTCAGCCTCGCTCGCTGCGGCAGCAATCAGGATCACATGCTCTGTGCCTCGTTTATAGCTTAAGGACATTTGGTATATACTTACCCGCTTTGTATACCCAAACAGCTAGCTCACTACGAACATGATTCGCGTCAGAATTACGCTTAAAATAAAAGTATATTAGCAAGGAAGCCTATAGCTTTCACGCAGCAAAGAAATGAAGCCCATTAAGTTGTCAGTTACCATATAACAGTGATTTTTATGCAGTTAGTGATTACGTGACTTTGTCCACTTTGTCCAAACTGTGGTGCTAGGATAACAGAGAAACCAACCATTAGTAACTAACGCAAGGTTTAGACTTCATATCTTTAAAACTGTAGTAAGGATATAGAGATTACTTAATGGGAAGTGCTGGCGTATGGTATTTACGCATGAGTTTGTTTTCACAAAACGAACGAGCGAGGTACGAGCGAGTGAGTTTGTGAAAACAAACAAGTGTGTAAATACCATACAAAAGCACTTTCCATCTTGTAATTTGTTTATTATATACATGCTGCGATTTTTCTCCAATATCAAATAGGCTTTATTTACGTCTTATCATTGATCGTGAACAGGTACATTTGTAGCTCTCTAATGTTTGTTTTGCATTTCGTATCAGACTGAACGTAGACTAAAAATTATGCTCGATACAATCAAAATGGAAAGGAAATCTTTCTTTCTAAACTGACATAAACCTTGAAATAGTTTTCAACATCAATATGGAACTGTCTAAAATTCAACAAATAAAGTTTACAAGTTTACATCGTCAATAGATTAGTATACCTGCTTTTTCCAAGTTGTTTGGTACGAGTTTCCAGATATCTCCACGGCTTGTAGGTTCTCTGTTCACAGAATATTTACGATTTTTCAAATGTCGATGGTCTATGGAAGTTGAAATCACTCCACGAAGGATTGAAAGCTCGTAATCTTCGCCGTATTTTCTTTTGACACTAAGAATGATTTCACATAGATTATCTCAATATCTGTTGAGTTCTTTCGGTAGAATTTCGTCACGTTTTCCGGGATTTTGTGCTTCTTCTTTGTCTCTTTAGAAATAGTTTTTGCTCTTGTGATTTTGTTTTCTTGGTCGATAATATACTCCTCAATTGACTTGGAAGTTTTAACATCGTTAGTTGGCTGTTTAAGATCAATATTACATTGTTTTAAAGAAAGTCAAAACCTCCAACTTTCGTAGTGAATGAAAGTGGCGCCTCCGATCTCAATATCAAGTTTGAAAATCCCGATATGTTTTGACAAGTGTTTTCTGATTGGACGAAACGCTTTTCGCACGTGTGAAAAAGTCGTTTCGCGATTCTGATTGGCTAAGGAAAATTGTGAAGTGGGTTTTCGCATGAATGATTCCATTCGTAAATCTCAGTATGTATGTGATAAATATGTTTTAGCTCCATCGTATCTACTATCTACAATCTAGTATCCAAAAACGACACTGAACCAGCTAATATTGATACTCGCTGTTATATCGCACGTGATATGACCGTTACTCAACTATGGCAAACTACAAAATATTAACTCAAAGTTCGAAGTGTGCCAATTTCTACGTAATTACCATAAGTAATTGCATGAGTGAGATAATAGGAAAATAGCTGATTAAATTTCCTCGAGAGCCAAGGGAGGATTTGATGAAGTACCGACACCGCATGCGGAAGGACTTTACAGATCCTGCCGAGGCTCAAGGGGAAATTTAATCACTAATTTCTCGAAATGTCATACTATCACTTTGCAATACTATTTTCAATGAGAAACGGGACAAATAGCTAAGAAAGTTAGTTTTCTATGCCTAAACTTAAGACGTCGCAGCTGAGTTGCTTTCGAAAATGTTTTGTTATTATGCTTGATTTAGCGACATTGATTGAATGACCCTGGCTTCCCCTGGAGACAAGTGTGTTGTTTTTTAGAAGAATAACACAAAATATAATGTAGTTATGTGGTTGACTAAATATTGAAAGCGCATGAATGGAGTTGAATTTTGTCGCGTCTATGATTTTAAGTATGTCACATCGAAAAAGAGGAATGAAGAGAAGAACGTTCTTAAACCGTAAAATACAAAAAGTACAGGGTTGGCAGGCATTGCGCCATAAATCGGTGTGTCAAGGAACAGTACGGTCGAATGTTCCCTCATCCAGCGTGCATGACCTTCTAATTTTCCGTCTTGCATGTCAATGAGGGAAATTAGAAAAAAGTATGCATGCTGATTTGAGACTTTGGAGATTGAATGCCCTCTTTGTTATTTGTCGTAGCTTGCAGTGTTCATCTTGGAGTTTACACTTCTCTTTAAGTATCGTGCGTGTTTATTTGAAAATCAATGAACGCAGCCAAAGTAGTTACGTTCCCAAGAGAGCGCGATTCGGTTCACCAAAAGCACTTTCTTTTGTTTTCGTATGTGTAGAATATTCATTAGTGATCAGAAGATTGATCAAAAGAATGATTAAGAGATTGCTAATCACATCCTATGCGCGATCAACGACATCCTCGGATACCCAGGGGTAGTTAGTTCATTTTTTGCCCGTCGCCAGCTAACTACACCTGGGTATCCGAGGATGGATCAAGGACAACTGGGTATCAAATACCTCAATATCTGATATATAATCAGTGCGACTGTTCTGCATGACAATTCAGTAGTTATGATCAAAGGGGTGTATCATCGGGTGCTTTGTTTAGAAGTGATGCTCAACCAAGCGTGTAGAGAAGCTCCTACAGTAATAGCTTTAAAGTGTTTGACCATATTTTCGCCACTTTGTTTATTATTCTAGTGACTATGTGTGGGTATGTGCCGCATGATGGGGTCGGGTTTTTTACGTTCTAGCTCTGAGATGGGATCCCAGTTACGCCCTCTTAAGAGTGTTGCCGGATTCATTGGAGATATTTCATATTGAGATATTAGTCATCAGACCTGTGTGAACAAGAAATTGATAACCATATCATGTGCGCGATCAAGTGTTAGAGAGATTCATACAGGAAGAGATCTAGCGTATTCTCTATTTCCACCAATTCGTGAATATTCTATCTAGCATCCAAAAACGACACTGGGCCAGCAAAAATAATTGATATTCGCTGTTATATCGCACGTATTGTGACCGTTGCTCGACTATGGCAAGCCACACACCTACAAAAATAATACTAACTCAATTCTCAAAGTGCGCCAATTTCTAAGTTATTACGTACTGTAATTGCAGTCGTTTTGTTATGTACTGTTGTTTTCCTACCTTTGTTTTAATGACGTAACCTATGTTCACATACCTTCGCTCCGACCTTGTATATGTAACTAAGTTATTTTCTTTGTTCATCGTTTATTTTACTTTTCGTCTCAAATATTATGTAAATTTCGCTTAGTATATCTTGTTCTGTTTCTTTGCTTTTTTGTACGCAGCGTGAGTTCAACGAGAGAACCGATCGAGCCGGTACAACGTCTAAACAACTGAGTTCAACGAGAGGACTTATATATAAATTATTGGCTTTTAGGCAGGAAATTGGTAAGCGTCTTTCTGTTTTCTACCATTTTCTTTCAATTCGCAACCGTTATAATCTGTAAATTCGTATGTACTCTTTTTCCTTAGTTTCACTTTGACTTGAAATGAATATAATGGACTAGTGACTATTTCGAGTCATTAGTAGTATATCCTGGAAGCAGCTTGTAACTCCGAATCGAAACGCCCAGGACTTATACGTACTCTGATAATATTCGCCAAAGATTTGAAATGTTAATTTCTACCAAATGATCAACTGTGCAGACATAAATATGGCGTATTTTTATCCATAAATAAGCCATTCATGAACATATATATATATATATATATATATATATGATACGATCTAAATAGAACTGCTGAGTGCTGCAGATTTCTTAATTTATGACGTACAAAATGTACCATCCTTGCTACCCAGAACATTTCAAAATGTCTGATATGTAATCACTGTTACTGTTCTGATTTTGATCAAAGAAGTGTATTTACGGAGAACATAGTTAAGAAGTGATGTTCGACAATTCCCTGTAGAGAGACTCTCAATAAGAGCTCTTCCTTTTGTTTTCTTATAATTAAAAATAAGGCGTGTCTTGGTCCATAAACAAGCCTTTCCTTCAGTCAGAGCTCATCATTTACTACGACCTTCTAACACGAGAACATCTTCTTCCTCAGGATTAAGTGTTGCAGTCATTGGAGTTTATTTCAACCACAGCTAAAAGTAAGTTTTTAATTGATTGAGATTTCATCGCTTCTGCCTCGTTGTCATTTCCCTTGCGCACTCAATGAGTTTTGCAAGATCTAACATGTCGATCAGTTTCAAAATCAGCAAAGCCGCTGTAACTTATTAGGATAAAATAACGAATGCGGTTTCAATACTTTTTCTCGACAAATATCTGTGTAGAAATATATAAGGATATTGTGCATATTAGTATCATATTCGTTATCCCTTTTGTCGAGCAATGTGTGCTAATTTAACTATGATTAAAATAGGCGAAAGTACTTTGATCAAGTTAACGTTTTCCCTAGTATGATAGGAACTACCTATATCAGCACCCCACATTGTGTGCCGCGTTTCTGTCGTTTAGAGTTGTAGATTCATATCTTTAAAACTGAAGCTTTGACGTATTTTGGAGTTATATTTAAAGGGCTGGATCAGCGTTCATTCGTTACCAGTCTATCGCACGGCCAAAGGCAAAATTTGATTTCCGACTCCGAGAGTACGAAATCAAACCTCCCTCCGAAGGAACCTTTCAGGAATCCATTTCCATCGCTCTTATTTCGAACCTCTAAAACATTTTTTTTGCAGGAACGTTTTGTTTAGCATTCATTCTAAATGTATTATTTCATTTTTACATTTTGTTTGAAATTCTGATGAATGAAGGCTCTGGAGGAAGGTGAGGTAAACGAGTCGGGGCAGGAAGAAAGAAAACGCCTGCCTTGAGGCAATTAACGAAAAAAATAAATGACCGACACTGGAAAAGCCAACATGCTGATATATACTTAAGCAAACAAATATTCAAAACCTGGCGGGAGCTAAAGGCCAAGGAACTTTTGGTAGTACTTCAAGGTGAGTATATAGTTGATTGAGATTGTTGCCACACGAAACGTTTAGTGTTTGACTCAAGGTATAACAAAAAGTAACGCCAGAAGATAAATAACATTGCCGAAAACCTTTTGCTAAAAAGCAATGTTTTATAAAACGGACAAAATGAAAGAAAAGAAAGAATTTATTTTGCGACTTTTCTGAGCACAAGCCAAAACACACCAAAGCCAAGACAAACTCACCAGCCAAAACACACAAAAGCCAAGACAAAGGACAGCCCGAACTCACCTGAAAACGTTTTCCAGAATCAAAACAAGGTAATAAAACATACCTGAAATTTAGCTGAACCTGCTACTTTGTCGGCTCTTCAAAAATAATTATTTAAGGGAAACGGCGAAGTTCGAGCCAAGCTATCTCACTGACTTTATTCCAGCGAAGCATTTATAAACACTTCACGAACGAACCGAGGCTTCACAACAATTATCATGAAAGGAGGCGAATTCCAACTCTCTCTCTCTTTACAAGTCTTTAGAACTCCAAACGATGGGAGTTTTCCGTTCGGTAAGGCAAGGAACGACGACTAAATTTGAAAACCGTCCGTTCAGCGTTCAAGTCAACACGGGACCAAAACCATGTTTCGCAAAATGTTGACGATTTTCACAAGAAATGGCGCCAGATTGTCCTAAGCGATGACAAGTAAACAATCCCTAGTATTACGTTTGACGAGGTGAAGAGTTTTTGTACACATTTAGCCGGACTTTCATTGCTGTATTTTCGGATAAATCGAGGTGAACTTCCGTAACTGAATTTTACTTTCTTACACAAAATCTACCCGCTAACATTGAAAGGCCTCAACCAATCAGAAATGAGCTCTCATTGAACTGACCAATCAGACACAATGCTACTGTTGCTTGCGAGAGAAACCATTGCGATCGCAGAATAATTTTGAATATTTATGATATGCTAATTACGTCAAGAGCATACTTACTGCGCACGGGCACCAGGTGACCCAGCCCTTTAAATAAAGTGTTCTCTATTTTCACCAATTTGTTAATATTCTATCTTGTATATGCCGGTGAGCGCCGATGGTTTCGATCAGGTTTTGATCTTCTAGGTCTCAGTTCCGTTCCCAGTTACGCCCTCTTAAGTGAATTGCCGGATTCATTGGAATTATTCTGGGCAACTGGGTTAGATTAGATATCCGTTGGACTTTTACGTTAATGTGCCGACTTAATCGCGAGCTCTCTTTGTTCGAGTGTAAGTGCTCTAAAGTAATTCCATTATTCAAACTAGGTTATCTATGGATACTGATTGCTGCGCGTTGGAAGAGGATATGAACAAGTGAAAATGTGATAGAAGCTTAAACAAAATGTTAAGTAAAAAATATACTGGAACTGAACTGAGAAATATATATTGACAAATGTTGTACATTGTAGTAAAATATCGTATTGCATATAACCATAGTTAATAGAGTGGAATAGTTATGAACGACTGAACTCACACGTTTCTATTGGCTGATTGATTAACATGTTGGAATGTCTTGTGTTTTGTGCACGGTAGCGATTGAAAAAAGCTAACAAAGACATAACAAAGAATGTCCCTGAGTTTCATAACCATTCGCCTCTATTATCTGTGATATAACGTATTGTAATATAAAGTATTGGCCACAAAATATTAGAGGCAAAAGTCTTGTCCATTTCTTCCTTAATATTTTAATACTTTTTAACTCGTGAGCATTTAAAACGGTAAACGGTCGAAACAAACTCATAAGCGGACACCCAACAAACTTTTCATCCCGAAACCGAATGTTTGACGCAAAGTTATTACGGCGACTGGAAAAAGATCCTGGCAAAATAAAATACTATTTATAAGACATGAAGTGAAAATTCGTAGTTTATAAACATAGCAAGAGGTGGTTAGCAAGGGGTTCTGTGGTTTAGCTTGCTAGATGAGTGAGGTACATCAAGCGCTCATGACTGACGTCAGTCGTGTCGGTCTCAATAGCGCGAGGTATTTCGAAGGGGGTTATCAAAATAACACAAAAAAGACAATCAAAATGAAACTCAAAACAAAACGATTAAAAAATGAAGTAATATCAGGCTGGAGTAGGCTAAATATATTTTAACTACGAGCAAATTATAGGTTATATAAACTCACCACAATGAACTATTTTAACACCTCGTCGTAGGTCGTGTGTCAACACTGAAGTGAATCGTCCCAGCGATGAAGATTAGTTAATTCAAGGAATGAATAGCCTTATGTCACAAGTTGAATCTCAATAGCTGAAAAAAAATTGTTGTTTCCCGATTGGCGAAGCGTAGCTAACAGCAAATCCAGCAAGCGCAAAGTATTATGTGTAAAATGAAATCGAGGCTGCGCAGCAACAAGGGGAATGCGCTGATTTGAATAATTTTCGACTCATATCGATTTATGCCGGCTGTGGCAAAAGTTTTCGAAAGCATAATTTATGATCAAGTTTTTGCCTATTTAAACATAGTTAATAGAGTGGAATAGTTATGAAACCCGGCAGACTTCAAAGGGGCTAACAAACGCGCTGCGATTTATGTTGGAAGGGGGCAAGACAAAAGATTGTGCAGGGTCATAGTTCATTAGCGTCCCCTGAACGACTGAACTCACACGTTTCTATTGGCTGATTGATTAACACATTGGAATTTCTATTGTATTCTGTGCAGGGTCATGGTTGAAAAAAGTTAACAAAGACATATAACAAAGGTCGCTGGGTTTCATAACCATTCCACTCTATTAACTATGATTTAAACGAACATAATTTAATCTCAGCCACCAATCAGGGTTCCGACGCCTTCATTCTACAATCACTGCTCTACTCGTGGCTATGGATAACTGGGCTTTTAATGCCGAAACGGCGTTCGATACGGTAGACCACCTTATTTTGTTAACGAATTTAATTTGTATGGCATTAGGGGCGACGAGAATATCTGGTTCAAGTCTTAACTGAACGATCGGAGTCAAGAGTTAATTATCAATATTAGAAGTTTAATAGTTGTTACAATATTGTAATCGCTAGTCTAGTTATTATTAGTATTTTTATTGTATATTTTATCTTATGTATTTATCATATAAATATTCTCTTAGATGAAGACATCATTTTCCAGAAGAGGGAGAGACTATATTACCAACTCACATTATTAACACAACATTTGTGATGACATTGGCCATGCAATCGACTTCTCCAAGGATTCAGAGTTGTACTCATTTGAATCCGTCCCATTTCATGTCCGAATTGGAAAATGCATCAGTCAACTGAAAAGCGCCATTTAACATTTTCACTTGTTAAATAACGTCCCAGGCTAAAAGCACTGGTTGAACTTCCTGCTAAACATATTAAAATACCGCAGCCCCATGGGACCCTTGGATAAGCATGTATATTATAGCGGGAGTCCCGCGGAGTAGCAGAGGTATAAGTTGAGAGCAAAAGTTTGATGACTTCCGGTTTACTTCGCGTTCGGCGAGCGACGTGACTAACAACTTGCTGCAGCTGCGCGCGCACAATTGAAACCCAAGGAATCGTCAATATTTGCTGATGAAGAATGGGCCTGTAGTTTATTCTTTCTATCCAAGATCATTTATCGTTTGCATAAAACAATATGTTATTCTCGATCGAGTGTATATCGCTGGATTGAAATTCAAGTAATTCCTAGAAAAGCCGCAAAGCACGTGATTGTCGTTCTGTGTTAGATTTACTACAAAGACTGTCATCACTCTTATGCGAATTTATTTTCTTGGTCACCTAAAAATATTATATACATGTACAGTGCAACAATAGTTGAAATTAGACAAACACTTCTGGTAACGATCTTAGATCACGATTGCCAAGATATACCAGTAGCCCTGCTATCCATATGATCGCTACTATCACTGGGTATTTTTCTGCAACCTTCCGTTTGTCTAATATCAACTATTGTTGCATATATTAGGGTGACCAGGAAAAGAAATTCGAATGCAATGGCAGCCACAGTGGTTGAGCTAGGGTTTACTGAAATTTCATTCTGGCTAAAGATCCAAGTCCATCATACATTCAAGTGTATCATATTGCTTTATGCAAGCGGCTATTGTGCATAGCTGCGCGGTGCACGTTCATGCAAGGCGAGTGGAAGATACTGCGCACTAGTAGGCTAAATTCCAGAACATGATATCTGAATGTTGTTCCTCCTTGGATCACATCGCAAACGTGGTCTCCTTATTGAATAAATTCCCTTTCCATCCTCACAACCCTTAGACAAAAAATATTTCCCAGAACAAGGAATCACTCTCTAATTTACAAATCCATTAGTAACACAATGTTTCAAGTTCACCCCATTGACTCCTCCAAGAATTCAACTCGCACTCAATTCCATCCGTTCCAGGTCCAGCGGGAGGTAGTGCGCGCTAAACCTATATTATAGAAATATAATAATCATTTTATCAGGTTAATGTCGTAGAATGGCTTACAACAAAGAAAAGTAGGAGAAGAGAATGCAGAATCGCTAACTTTAACTATCATTTAGTCCTATTCTTCATTTCCAACTTCCCCTGTACTGAACAGGTTAATATCTATTGTCGGTCTGAATGAATGGTCGTTGATAGTAAATGCTTTAATCTCCAGTTCACGGTCACGTATCGTTAGTATTGCTGGTTTTCACTCAACCCCAGAGATTCAAATGACAAAAGGCATGGCGGCCTAGTTGGTGCCCCAACAAAAGAAGCCAACGAGGAATCTATTGTTTAAGGGCACCAACATAGCGGCGGCTATGACGTCAAGTGAAAGCCAGCAATTGTTTGGGCTAACCTTTGTTTTACGTTGTTTACAGTTTAGTTAGATTTTTCACAGCAGTAGATCTCTGTCTCATTCTCTCACCACTTTCTATCTCTTTGGTTGATTCTTTTTCTCTCTACTCCTCTCTACTCGTAACTGTCTCTGGTAATCTCTTATTCTCTTTCTCTCCTTCTCACGGATTATTTTCTTTATTTCGTAGCCTATCAGCACTACATTACAAGATGAACTTCAATCTGCTCTTCATTTGTTGTCTGGTCCTTGTGGCGGCCAACGTTGTCTTCGCCGAAGAGGATCTTCCTAACGATATGGGTGAGCAAATACTAAATATAATTATTTTGGCATAACACTCTTCGATTGACCGTCCTCTTTTCAAATCAAATTCATATATATATATATATATATATATATATATATATATATATATATATATATATATATATATTTATCAACTTAGTGGTCATTGGTCGTTAATGATTATCAAGCAAATACAGGAGCCTGGCAATTATAGTTCATTTAATATTTGTCTATTGACCAGTAATAGCACTGAAATATTAAATATACTTAATACTCATTTCGTACTAAATATCATCGTGTTTTGAAGGAAATCTAGATGTTCAATAGGGAATCTAGCGAAGACACGCAGTAGCTTTCAAAATATATATTTACTGTTTGGCGTTGTACTACTTGTTCGTTACTCCATTTGTTCTTATTTTTTCTTTTTCTGTCTTATTTGAAATTCTTTTCTTTCTTCTTTTGAAATGCTCCTTTTCTGTCTTCGTTTAAATCTTTCTTTTCTTCCTGATTTGCTCCTATTCCTCTTGATATTCTCTGTATCTCTAGCTCTCCTTTTCTCTCTTGCCTCTCTTTCTCTCTCTTTGCCTCTATTTCTCTCTCTCTTCCACTCCAACTGTCTGTCTTATTGCTTGTGTGACTGTCTCTCCCCACGCTCTCTCTCTGTTGTACATAAATATTTTGGAGTTGATATTGGCGCACAACCCATAGCTCTGGAAATAGTGTAGAGGTCTTTTCATTCCCTTTGCGTCTTTTTAATTCTCTACGTTATCTTTATAGTTACTATGCCATTTTACCTGACTATTTGTTTTCGTTTTTGTAGAGATGGCTCAGGAGAAGCGTGCATTAAAATGTTACTGCAACAAGATTGACTTGCCCCCCTATGGTGACCATTGGCTTTTTAGGCATTCGTGTCCCGGAGGCTACGGATATGAGAGATCTTGTATTAACGGGCTTAATATCTGTTGTTTTCCTAGATCTGGATAATACGACACTTGTAAAACTGATATGCAGTACAATTGTCAGTTGTTGTGTAATTGTAAAGAAGATGAATAAAAAGTGTGCGAAGTAGGTCTGTTTGTATGACTATTTGTTTTCCCCCAATAGGATACTGATTCAGACCTCCCGTTTTTGAAGAGGGTGACGGCCGGAGGGAGAGGGGGAGGAGCCGGGTGGATTACGTCGTTGTATCTTATGAAGGCCCTCGAGCAAGCTAGTTGACGTAGATGAGTGTGAAGTGGAATTGAAGAAAGCGCCCGTCAAGAAGACAATGCGGTTGAACGCTGAAGCAGGCGAAGAAAATGAAGACGGACAAGCCGGCTTCTTAATTTTTTATAATATATTATATGTAATGCACGGCTCTCATGGAAAGCAGGTACTAAACTTAGCATTATTTAAAATTAGATTATTATTATTATAGTAGTTATGATTAGATGTTATTATTTATTTTTATTTACATTATCATTACTTATTTATTTATTTATTTTTAAATCCTGATGAGATATTCCGTGGGTAAATAAAGTTATACATAGTAAGGTCCTGAAAATTGGGAGGGGGAAAAAATGGTGAATTCTGGACATTTCCATTCTAGGGAGGGAGACACAATGATGAATTCTGGACATTTCCATTCTAGGGAGGGAGACTCAATGATGAATTCTGAACATTTCCATTCTAGGGAGGGAGACAAAATGGTGAATTCTGAACATTTCCATTCTAGGGAGGGGGACAAAATGGTGAATTCTGGACATTTCCATTCTAGGGAGGGAGACAAAATGGTGAATTCTGGACATTTCCATTCTAGGGAGGGAGACAAAATGGTGAATTCTGGACATTTCCATTCTGGGGGTGGGGTCAAAATTATGAATTCTGGACATTTCCATTCTAGGGGGCAAACTGGTGAATTCTGGGACATTTTTATTGATGACTTCTGTCAATCTCTCTTCTGGGACTGGGCAGAGGGAGGGGGACAACTGCTCCCGGCCACCCCCCATGCCTCCATCTTCCCTTCCCTACGCCACTGAATGCAGCTACAGGTAAGTCTAACTCGGCTTTGCAGATCGAACTAAACCCTTTCCATTGAAAAGAGGCATACACTCTGCCGATGTTCGTAGTAAACTGATGCGGATACTACAAAATGTACGCTAACTGTGTGGCGCTTACTATAAAGACATTTAACGAAAAGGATATATCTAGAAACATTAATTATAACTAATCGTTAATATTAATTTCCTCAATATCCAATAATAATTTGCAACACGTATGCTTGTTTCACATACCTTTAAAACATATCATCCACTACAATTATTTGCGATCATAGTGTTCCATTAATTATAAGTCTTATCGTAGTATTAGAGGAGCAATTCTGAAGTCATCAGGCTATCATTACACGGGCCAGACTTTTTAATTATCATTCTTTGTGTTTCGAGTTGGCTCAACACGTGATAGGGTCAACCAATCAGATTCAACATCTCTCGGAACACTGCGGGTCACTTAATCTAATTATTTCATACTCGACACGGTTTTCTTTGTTCTTCATGAGCCTTTATTTGCCATACATACCCCATTATAAATGCAAGAGATGTATGAGAAAAGTTCCCGAGATGTATCCAGATACATCCCGGGAACTTTTCTCATACATCCCTTGCATTTATAACGAGCAATTCAATACAATTCAACGATATTTTGTTGTTTCTAGCTTATTATTTTCTCCAAGGAATTCATTCACCTTGGCTTCAGCCAAACTTACTAAATATCCCTATAATGATTTAGAACCTTTTCTCCGTCTTGGTACTCGCCCAAAATCTACCCAAAAAGAGCTACATCAATAAACATTTTGCGAAAACCTCGTCAAGTATGAAATAAGACGCTTAAATACATGGCTTATTGCCTCTGTTCTCGGTATTTAACTCTTACTTACATAACTTAACACAGTGACAAACGATGGCGGAGACCCAGCAGGGAGGAAGAAATTTCTCTCATATTTGGAGTCCCATCTCTCAAATGTAAACAGCTTAATGATATTTCAACCCGAGATATTTCAACTGGCGCCCTTGTCGGAGCCGAAGGACGTTTTTTTACCCCGAGTCAGACGGCCAGAAAGTTATGATTTATTCGACACGACGAACACCACGTGTCACACGTCGCGCCAAAACGCGAGCGAAGTTTTGCTGAAACCAAAGGTTTTTTCGATGGAAATGGCAAGATGTTGAGTTTTTCTAGGAGGACTTTGGATGGAAATTTCTCACATTTTACGAAAGGATTTGGAATTAGCTGGCACTCCTAAACGCACGTGGCCTGACGTGGTGAAATAAAACTACAACTTACCAGATTGCAGTTGTTAAACTGTAATGGCATAAAATATAGTAGTAAATGGCCCGATTCCTCATTTGTTCCAGGCGAGAGTCGGCACTTTCACTCGGTTACTTCATGACATGAGTAAAAATTGGGGAACGACCACAGTGATCGAAAAGAACGAGTGAAAATCACATCACTATTTCAAGTTATAAATTTCAGCCTCCTTCAAGATGTTGAAAATGAACAGTAGCACTAATATTTGAAAAGTCACCACTCTATTCGAAAATAAAATTACATGCAGATCTAGATAGATGACGTTAGTTCACATTTAGAATGACACAACCCTAAATAGTCGCAAGGGATACCTATTGGCTAAAGGAAAAGTTACATGAATGCTACAATAGCACCTGTGCTTCGACGCTAAACACGGTTGGCACAGATCATGCACCCTCAAGTCGATAATGTTGTTATATTTTCAAAAGATTTTAACATGGAAGTTTAATTTTTTGTTGGAGGATTAAGACGTACGGATGACCAAAACAAAATCCGATAATTTGCACTACCGTAGACATCTTGATGACGTCACTGAATTACGTCAAGTATCCATTTATAATAGGTTTCTCAATGTAAATTTCATATTTTCTATTTCCCATCATATTAACAACAAAGTAACCGAAAACCCGAGTTCGATTGGTTAAGAGGGAGAAAAGGTATGAAATTGTGCATTTTGGTAATTTTACCGCCAAAATTCGGCGGAAAATATACAATATAGAACCATTTACAAAATAACTTATTCATTCATCTTTTAGAGTTTAAAATATTTGTTCATTACAATCTAGCACTTTAAAGTTTAAATCGGTACCCATAATCGGTATGTTTTTAGAATTTTTAATTTGTGAGGAAATGCTTCAAAAAGAGCATACGTCTTGATGACGTCATATATTTTTGAAAACGTATTTCAAAAATAACGATTTGCGTGTTTTTCGGGTTTTAACGAGGACATGTACTTACTAGACACTGAATAGCCGCGATATGGTAGTTTTATGTTTCTTCGATGTTGAAAGCATGAATGATGTCAGAAGTTTCAAGTTTATTTTTGCACAATACATATATAATACATTTTAGGTGGAATTTATAAATAAAAGGACATAATAACAGTTATTAAAAGTGAGAAAAGAAAAGTTACTATATTTATATGTGTGGTCATGTACAGTAGCCAAAGTAGCATAATCTTTCGAGTTGGCTACTGACCCATGACGTCAGAAAATGTGAAGTCACAGGAGACTTCAGTTCTTAATACAACGTAGAATTTTTAAATTAGTGGTACAATATTTCGGCTGACCACACCAGCCTAATTCAGGTACAATGAGGAAAATTTACATTGGCGTGTATTTTTGAACTTGATACTGAGCTGTCATAAAACAGATTACAATATGATAGATCGTGAATAAATGTTAAGAATGTGAAAACGGATATCTAGTATGATTCTTCCCGGATGTTAAGGCCATGAGGTTCGAGTGTTCTCGCCTGTGCGATTAAAAACGCTTCTCTGGCCTTACGTATAGAGTCTCTCTTAGAAAATATTTTTTCGATAGGAATAAGTTGCATGTCGTTGGCAGTGTGATTAGGAGAATTAAGAAATAGTTCGGCAACTGTTGTGGGTTTAGATTTGTTGTTAGAGTTATCTATCGTCCGGCGGTGTTCGTTAAATCTGTCTTTTAAGCGTCGTTTAGTCTCACCTATATATTGTAGATTGCAGCGGTTACATTGAATCATGTAGATTAGATTTTTGGTGTTACAGGTCAGGTTAAATTTGATAGAGAGCGTTTCACCGGTAGCAAAGAAAGTATAGTTAGTAAGTCCGTCAGAAATGTAAGGGCAAGTGGCGCAGTTCTTCCTACAACGGAACGAGCCAGGTGGGAGTGGGAGCTGGTATATATTTATGTAGAGATTTTAAAATTGCGGCAATCAAAACCACATATTTATGTTGTTGTGATAACATGCTTTATTTCAAATATGTCGGTAACGGAGAATTTGACCTTAAGAGGAGTCATCCTTTATGACGTCACAATAACGTCAATATACAAACCTGATTAATCCTAAAGATGTTATTCCATTTTAATGATAAGATACGAAAATGTCGTACAATTTCACATCGAATTAAACACAATTCGCTAGTTTATATAGTTTTGGCTCGCTCGCAGTGATCCGTTTTGAGGTAACTTATGCCAAGCATGAATAATAATATTATCAGTCCATGAATCCTACTGAAAAGCATTGATTTCTAAAAATGTTGAAAAGTACGGGTTGGTAAACCCTGCTAAAAAGAATTGTTTTCTAAAATACAAAACAAAAATCTTAATTTATTAATAATGTACTATTTTTGAGCAAGTTAAGTTCAGAGACAGTTCATGTAATATAATTACTGGGAGCAGTTGTAGTAGGCCTTTTGCAGGAAACAGTCCTGTGCTGGTATAAACTTTGTTAACAAATGAACTGAGCTTGTGATTTCCATGGGAAAGATGTTGCCATGGATGCTTGCTGGCAAGCTATCTTTAAAATCGCTATTTTAGACAGATCGACAATCGATTGGAGCGCAGGAAACCCAAGCTCTGCTTGTGTATAACATTATAAGGGTTTGTATGATATTTTTAACGAGTATTTGGTTGTATCCGTTAGGCCAGAAATACTGCAAGGTTTATCATTCAGTAGAATCATTTCTATTCCTTCACCAATATTACCAGAGTAACACCATGATCACCTCAGTTTTCTTTCAGTGTTTGTTGAGGGACATTCAATCTTTCATCATTTTATCGATCAGTTCCTCATCAGCATGCATACTTTTTCTAATTTACCTTCATTGACATTCAAGAGGGAAAATTAGAAGGTCATGTACGACGATGAGGGAACACACGACTGTCCCTTAACACACCGATTGATGGCACAATGCCTGTCAACGCTGTACCCTATATAATTTATGGCTCAATAAAGTTCTTCTCTTCATATCTCAAACCCGCTTCTTCGATGTGAGATGTAATATTTCAAAGCCGACAATGAGGACTGGACGGGATTTCAAGTGCGCGCACAATTAGTTCCAGTCCTAGGAGTTGAAATCCCGTCCAGTCTGAATAGCGTTCTCCCCAGTTGACGTCATACAATATTAGCATAATGACAACATTGCATTGTGGGATCGAAATGTGGACAAATATTTCAAAATGGCTGCCTCGGACATAGTTGTTCTTGCGTACGGTATGGATAATTTTAGAGTTTTACTCACAGAAGATGAGGTACGTTCCAGGTGCCAAACCACCTGGTGAATGTAATGTTTTGGAGCTGAAACGTTCGTTAGAGTGCCACGGGGAGAAAAAATGTGGAAAAAGACAACAATTGGTTGATCGGGTGAAAGGATGTATTGCTCTTAAAATCGAGGTTGAGCCGAAGGTTCCTGGCGGTAATTTATCAGTATATCGTGAATACCCCAAAAACAGTGCTTCGTAGCACCTGATTTCTTCATAGCTACACTGGATTCTGGAATATTTGTCCGCATTTCAATCGCATGATCAGTTTGCGTCAATTATATTTAGAATCTGGGGAGAATGCTATTGGAGGCTTTGAAATGACATCTCATCCTCATTAATTATTCGGGAGGGATGTTGTTTTTATTCGGGTACAGGTTGACAATTGATTTGTTCATCATAATGAAGCAGTTTGCAGTTTCTTGTCATTTCGGGGTAGTATCGTCGTGTACCGTTGAGATCCGTGGGGAATCACATCTCGCGCGCTCGGAGGGTTGTCGTACCGCTATTATAGTAAATATTATACTATAATAGAATATTTTATGAACATGCTAATGAATTAAGTTGATATAAATCTGGTAAAAGAAACGACTCCAATCAGCGAATTCTCTCGTGGTCTAATGGTTAGGGTTTGAGTTGGTGGTGGGTAAGCCATTGCATTGAATCTTAACCGGCCCGTGTTCGAATCCCGGTTCAGGCGGTAATTTTTTTTATAGTGAGGATAACATATAATCGTTCATCGATTCCGATGTTCGTATAAAATTTCTGAGTCTCAAATTATTCATAGCGAACGTGGGTAACAAAGGGAATTTTATTACGCAGTTGGTTAAACGGTACACGACGATACTACCCATTTCGGACTTCAATGTTCCAGTATTAAATTCAAATTCAAAACTGAATTTTGTAAGTTTGGCGTCATTTCAACATGGCTACTCGTGAAAGAGACAGAGAGCGATGAAGAAGAGTTTAGACCACCCAAACGTTACAGAAAAGCGCGGAGCTATGCCGAAGAGGAAGAAATGTTGTTAAAAGCTGTACCACTGTCAACGCGTTACAAGAACAGTTGGGTAGTAAAGGTATTTGAGGAATGGAGGAACGCAAGAGAGAACAAAATTGCAGCTTTGGAGGCCACAAGCTTTACCATACCGCTAGAAAGCATAGAAAACCTTGATGTTGAGATGTGCCGAGAATTCGAACACATGACGATCCTTGAAACGCCGGAAAGTACTCGCAGAACTCCCAGGAGTACGTTCAACCAATTTTTCCAGTCCAAGGACTGAATTCATGTTGTACTCCTGGCAGTTCTGCGAGTATTTTCCGGGGTTTCAAGGATCGTCATGTGATCGAATTCTGGGCACATGGTTGGTTGGTTACCTCATGAATAATTAATGAGGATGAGATACTTAAAATCATACACGTGACGTAGTTAAACTCCATGCATGCGCGTACAATATTTAGTCAACCACATAATTAAAATGAATTTGATGTTATTCTTCTCAAAAACAACACAATTGTCTCCAGGGGAAGCCAGGATCATTAATCAATGGCTCTAAATGAAGCATAATAACAAAACATTTTCGAAAGCAACTCAGCTGCGACGTATTTAGTTTAGGCAGAGTAAACGAAATTTCTAAAGAGATTAGCATGACATTTCGGGAAATTAGTAATTAAATTTCCACTCCAGCCTCGGGAGGATCTGAAAAGTCCCTGCGGTGTCGGCGAACTATTTCATACTCAGTTGTCCTTGATCCATCCTCGGATATCCAGGGGCAGTTGGTGGGCGACGGGCGAAAAAGGGACTAACTACCCGGGGGTATCCGACGAAGTCTTTAATCGCGCATAGGGTGTGATTAGCAATCTCTTAATCTCTCTTCTGATCACTAATTAATGACTATTTCTACTCATAAGAAAACAAAAGGTAGTGCTTCTTGGTGAACCGAAACGCGATCTCTTTCTGCGTGAATTACATTAAGTCTTGGGAACGTAACTACTTTAGCTGCGTTCATTGATTTTCAAGTAAACACGCACGATCCTTAAAGAGAAGTGTAAACTCCCAGATGAACACTGCAAGCTACGACAAATAACAAGAATTTGTCACATAGAAAGATTGTTAATACATTCACATTCGAGTGCATACAGTGGATTTTATTCCTTTTCTAAGTGAATGCATAAGGAATGCATCAAAGAACGTTCGAAAGAGTTCAGGTGGGAAACTATCTTTGTTAGGTCGTCTCTCCATAAGGGAGTTAAATTCATTGACCAAGATAGCATTGAGTAGTTTGTTTGGTGGAAGCTGGATATAGATTATTTTCGTTTGAAGTGTGATGTTTTTGTATGTAGTGTCTATACTCCACTAGGGAGAAGAGATTGAACAAAGATCATTTAATTTTGATGCTATTCAGAAGGGTATTGTCGTTTTGCTAGTAAGGTGAAGTGATCTTGTGTGGTGATTTTGATGCCAACTTGGCCAATCTTGAGGATTATGCTGATGTGGATGCTCTTGATCATGATATTTCTATGGGTACTTTTGCCGTGCAATTGGAACCGCGGAATTCTATAGATGCCTATGAATGCCTATGGTAGTTAATGTCTATGGTTGGTCTATTTCTGAGTTATGTATTGGTAATAATTTGGTTGCTCTAAATGGTAGACCAATGGGTAATGTGTTAGACCAGTTGATGTGTTCTCGTACATTGGTACTACTGTTGTTGACTATGTTATTGTGTTGTATGAGTTATTTCCGCTTGTTAATTATTTTAAAGTTTCCCAAGTTACTGAGTTTTCTCATCATTGCTATCTTTCATTTGTTCTGGAGGCCGATGTAGTACCTACGTCATGCAGGCAAGCCTTTAGATATGAGTCCTCCCCCGTTAGTTTTTGTGTGGGATGATGGTCTCAAAAGTGAGTTTGCTGATGTCTTACAGTCTGAGAATGTTGCCTCCAAGTTTCAGGAAGTTTTTGACTCAGAGGAGGACGTAGATATCGACTCATTAGTGAATAAGTTCACTGATGTTATTGTCTGTACCTCGGAAAAGGTCATTCGTGTAAGGGAAAAGAGCTGTTTATTAGTAATAAGAAGAATTCGGTCCGGCAACAATAACGATTTGACAAGAGCTGTCATGAGCTTGTCACGGTTATTTAATTATATAATTTCAAAATATCATAAAGTGATTCGTTTTTATGTCATCGTTCCTTTTCCATTAAGAAAATCGTATAAAAGGTTAACAAAACGAACCAAATCCCACTTTAGAAATCCAAATCCATGTTAGACAAAATCCGTTTATTGGAGAGTAATAATCCGAGAGAATTTTGGAAATTAGTAAATGCGTTGAAGACCAATCAGATTTCTGGTGCGTCTGAAGATATCACGCCGACTGAATGGTTTGATTACTTTAAAAAAATTAACAAAGTAAATTTTACAGTAGATACCCATGCATAATGAGAAGTAGCTCAGCATGCAGATAAGATGACGGATTCAAGCTAGTCGGAGAAATCGGCGAAAAACACGCTCGTAGACACCGGGTGATCATTGAAACTCAATGAATGCAGCCAAAGTAATTACGTTCCCAAGACATAACGATCACTCACGTAGAAAGACAGCCGGCTCCTACAGTAAGAGCTCATCCGTTTTTTTCTTATAACTAAAAAGAGGGCGTGTCTTGGTCCATGAACAAGTCTTTCATTATCAGAGCTGCTACGAGCTTCCAACAAAAGAACATCTTCTTCCTCAGACTTAAGTGTTGCAGTCATTGGAGTTATTTCATCGACAGCTAAAAGTAAGTTTTTTTATTTGTAATCTATTGAGTTTTCATCGCCTATGTCTCGTTTTCATTTTCCTTGTGCAGTGAGTGAGTTTCAGAACCAGCAAAGCCGCTACTTGAGCTCAATGTAACTTATTATAAGGATATTGTGCATATTAGCATCTTATATTCGTTACCCCTTTTATCGAGCAACGTGTGCTAATTTAACTATGATTAAAATATAAGGCGAAAGTACTTTGATCAAGTTAACGTTTTCCCTAGTTTGATAGGAACTACCTATATCAGCACCACACATTATGTGCCGCGTTTCTGTCGTTTAGATTTGTAGATTGGCGTGCCTTTAAACGTTCTCGCAATTCTGTAAACAATGAAGTCAAGCTAGTTATTAGATGTACTATAAGAATGCTTTCCATAAGAACGAAGGCATTTCACGTAAAACCTGGGGCATTATTAAGAGGGTCTGGATGGGGTTAACTGCCTACTGACAAACTGGCCTTAAAAATAACTGACATATGACGATTTTTTTACTGACAACTGACAACCGAAAAATAAGTGACAGCTGACAAATTTGGTTTTTGTGTGTCAAACATTGTAAATTTTCTCTAGTAATGATTAACTGACAAATGGCCAAAATTTTAACTGACATGAAGACCCTCTATTAATGAGTAACCTCTAGAAAATCAAACAATTTGTACATTAATGAGATTAAACAAAATCGTATTTCTATATGTAACCCCCAAGAGCTCTCCAAAAGAAGTCCCATTGAATGTAAATGACCGTTCTTACCAAGACTCTTTCGATGGCCTATCACTCGACCAAGCGATCTTTGCATTAAAGCCAACAAATAGCTCCAGAATCCTTTCTTTCTTGACTAAACTTAGCAAATCCAAAGCAACTGGCTTAGATAAGATATCCGTTAGACTTTTACGTGAATGTGCCGACTTAATCGCGAGCTCTATTTCAGTCGCTTTTCAACTGTTCTATTGTCAGCGGTATATTTCCGGATGAGTGAAAGTTCTCTATCCGTTATTCAAACAAAGGGAACGCGCTGATTTGAATAATTATCGACCCATAGTTTTTACCTATCTAAACGAACATAATTTAATCTCCAGCCACCAATCAGGGTTCCGGCGCCTTCATTATACAATCACTGCTCTTCTCGAAGCTACGGATAACTGGGCTTGTAATGCCGTTGTATTCTTCGACCTCAAAAATGCGTTCGATACGGTAGACCACGATATTCTGTTATCGAAATTAAATTTGTATGGCATTAGGGGCGCCGAGTATACCTGGTTGAAGTCTTACCTGAACGATCGGAGTCAAAAGAGTTTTGTAAACTGGTGCTTTTCGAAAAACCGCTCATTAACTTGCGATATTCCCCATGGAACAATCCTTGGGCCGCTGGTATTCTTACTGTACATAAACGACCTACCAAAATATCTAAACTATTCGCAGCCTCGAATGTATGCAGATGACACTCATTTGACTTACACAGGTAATTCTCTGTCATATATAGAGCCAAATCTTAATCAAGACCTTGCTAATCTCAATGAGTGGCTTGTTGTGAGAAAACTAACACTTAATAATTCCAAGACAGAAATTATGTTGGTCTGGTCGAGACAAAGACTTCACCTTTGGTGATGTCTCATCATCAGCTATCAATGGGACTCCTATAAAACAAGTACCCATTTCAAAATCTGTGGGCGTCCATATCGACGAAAATCTGTCTTTGTCCGTTCACATTGAATCTATGTACAAGAAAATCGCCTACGAATTGGAGCCCTGAAGCGCATTCGATCTTTTGTACCTCGCAAAACGCTGAAATTTATATTTAACTCTATAGTTCAACCACATTTTGATTATTGCAGTGTTGTGTGAGATAATTGTAATAAAACCTTAACTGTCAAACTTCAGAAATTACCAAATCGCGCATCAAGAGTATTAATCTTTTCAAATTATGACGCTAATGCCGATTGTCTTTTCGAGGAACTTGGCTGGCAAAACTTGAACCACAAAGCTATCATAATTTATAAATCTATCAACGGGCTTGACCCTGACTATCTACGTACGAAATTTGTCGACCGAAGCAGCGTTTTAAATTATTCTTTAAGAGACACCGAGGGCAAACTTGTTCTTCAGTTTCAGGTGCACAATTTTTTTTTAAACAGTTATAGTGGAGCAGTGATATGGGATAGACTCCATGTAGAATTGCGGCTAGCCAGAACTCTATGCAATTTTCGCTCTGCCTGCAGCAGTTACTTTTCTGACATCAATTAGATTATTCAGTAGAAATACTCATGTCAAGCAGGTCATTTTGTTGATGTTTGTAGTCATATAGAGTTAATTATCAATTATAATTATAATTCAATATTAGTAGTTTAATAGCTCTTACAATATTTTAATCGCTTATAGTCAGTAAATAAGAATATAGTCTAGTTATTAGTAATATTTTTATTGTAGTTTTTTTATATTAAGTTATTTTGATATGTAAATCCTGATGAGTTTACCGTGGGTAAATAAAGTTATCTTATTATTATCTTATTATATTATTCCTATCTTTAAAACTGAAGCTAGGACTATATTTATATAGAGTGTTCTCTATTTTCAGCAATTTATTAATATTCTATCTAGTATATGCCGGTGAGCGCCGAAGATTGCGATCAGGTTTTGATCTTCTAGGCCGTCTGAGTTCGGTTCCCAGTTACTAAATTGATAATCACACGCTGTGCGTGATCAAGTGTTACAGACTCGTACAGTAAGAGCGCTGGAGTGTTCTTTATTTTCACCAATTTATTAATATTCTATCTAGTATCCAAACACGACACTGGGCCAGCTAACATGATTGATACTCGCTGTTATATCGCACGTGTTTTGACCGTTGTTCGACTCTCGCAAGCCATGACATTCCTACAAAAATAATACTAACTCAACACGTAATTACTTTGATAATATTCGCCATGGATTTGAAATGTTAATTTCTATTAAACGGATGAACCGTTCAGAAAGAGGGCGTGTTTTGATCCATAACTGAGTCATTCATAAATATATATGATCCCAATGGAACTAATGAGTGCATATTCCTTAATTTGTGACGTACAATCCTTGCTACCGATATACTTATAACTAAAAAGAGGGCGTGTCTTGGTCCATAAACAAGCATTTCCTTATCAGAGCTCATCATTTACTACGAGCTTCTAACACGAGAACATCTTCTTCCTCAATCTTACATGGTGCACGTGCAGTAATTGGAGTTATGTCAACCACAACCAAAAAGATGCAAAAAGTAAGTTTTTAGTTGTAATCAGTATTGAGATTTCATCGCTTATGCCTCGTTGTCATTTCCCTTGCGCAGTGAGTGACCTTGAAAGCTCTACCACCTCGATCATTTTCAAAATCAGCAAATCCGCTACTTGAGCTCAATTTCACTTATTACGATGACATAACGAATTCAATACTTTTTCTCAACAAATATTTGTGTAGAAATATAAGGATATTGTGCATATTAGTATCATATATTCGTTACTCATTTTATCGATCGCTGTGGGCTAAATTAACTATTAATAATATATATCGCGAGAGTACTTTGATCAAATTAACCTTTTCTCTAATCTGGTAGGAACTACCTATATCAGTATCACAATGCTCTGTGCCTCGTTTATAGCTTAATAAGGACATCTGGTAAATACTTACCCGCTTTGTATACCCAAACAGCTAGCTCACTATGAACATGATTCGCGTCAGAATTACGCTTACAATGATCGTATATTAGCAAGGAAGCCTATAGCCATTTTTTGCAGTTAGTGATCACGTGACTTTGTCAACCACAAACTGTGCTGCTAGGATAACATGGGTAGAGCAACCAACCATTAGTAACTAACGCAAGGTTTAGATACTGTAGTAAGGACATATGTTTTAGCTCCAGTGTATCTACTATCTATAATTAATCTAGTATTCAAAAACGACATTGAACCAGCTAACATTGATACTCGCTGTTATATCGCACGTGATATGACCGTTGCTCAACTATGGCAAACTACAAAATATTAACTCAAATTTCGAAATGCGCCAATTTCTACGTGAGTGCATGAGTGAGATCATAGAAAAGGAGCTGATTAAATTACCTCCAGAGCCAAGGGAGGGTTTGCTGAAGTCCCGACACTGCAGGCGGGGGGGAATTTACAGATCCTGCCGAGGCTCAAGGGGAAATGATTTTAAGTATCTCACATCGAAGAAGCGGAATCATAGTTAATAGAGTGGAATGGTTAGGAAACCCGGCAAACTTCAAAAGGGCTAACAAAGGTGCTGCGATTTATGTTGGAAGGGGTAAGACAAAAGATTGTGCACGATCATAGTTCATTAGCGTTCCCTGAACGACTGAACTCACACGTTTCTGTTGGCTGATTGATTAACATGTTGGAATTTCTATTGTGTTTTGTGCACGGTAGTGGTTGAAAAAAGCTAACAAAGACATATAACAAAGAAGGTCCCTGAGTTTCCTAACCATTCCACTCTATTAACTATGGCGGAATGAAGAGAATAACTTTCTGGAACTGTAAAATACAAAAAGTACAGGGTTGACAGGCATTGCGCCATCAATCGGTGTGTCATGGGACAGTCGAATGTTCGCTCATCAGCGTGCATGCCCTTCTAATTTTCCGTCTTGCATGTCAATGAGGAAAATTAGACAAAGTATGCATGCTGATGAGAGACTTTGGAGATTGAATGTCCCTAAACAAACAAAGAAAACCGAGGTGATCATGGTGTTACTCTTGCAAATATTCGTGAACAATTTGAAATGATTCCACTGAATGATCAACCTTGCAGATCCATAACTAAGCCATTCATGAATATATATGATCCCAATGGAACTGCTGAGTGAATATTCCTTACTTTGTAAGGTACCATCCTTGCTACCGATAAAATTTGAAAATCCATTGTTTCTTTGTTATTTGTCGTAGCTTGCAGTGTTCATCTTGGAGTTTACATTTACACTTATCGTGCGTGTTTACTTGAAAATCAATGAACGCAGCCAAAGTAGTTACGTTACCAAGACTTATAACGATCATTCACGCAGAAAGAGAGCGCGATTCGGTTCACCAAAAGCACTTCCTTTTGTTTTCTTATGTGTAGAATAGTCATTAGTGATCAGAAGATTGATCAAAAGAGGGATAAAGAGATTACTAATCACACCCTATGCGCGATCAACGACATCCTCGGTATATAATCAGTGGCACTTTTCTGAATGACAGTTAGCTTATGATCAAAGGGGTGTAGCACCGTGTGCTTTGTTTAGAAGTGATGCTCGACGAAGCGTGTAGTGAAGCTCCTACAGTAATAGCTTTAAAGTGTTTGACCATATTTTCGCCACTTTGTTAAATATTCTAGTGAGTATGTGTGGGTATGTGCCGCATGATGGGGTCTGGTTTTTTACCTTCTACCTCTGAGAACGGGTCTTAGCTATGCCCTCTTAAGAGTGTTGCCGGATTCAATTGAGATATTTCATATTGAGATATTAGTGATCAGAAGAGTGAACAAAAAATCGATAACCACATGCTGTATGTGCGCGATGAAATGTTAGAGAGATCAGCCCTGAGAAATATATCTAGAGTATTCTCTATTTCCACCAATTGGTAAATACTCTATATAGTATCCAAAAACGACACTGGGCCAGCAAAAATGATTGATACTCGCTGTTATATCGCACGTATTGTGACCGTTGCTCGACTATGGCAAGCCACGTACCTACAAAAATAATACTAACTCAAATCTCGAAGTGTGTCAATGTCTAAGTTACTAGTATACCTAATAGCTAGTGAATGCTGCCGCTCCGCTCAGTTAAGGAAGTGTATTAGAAGAGAACCTACAGTAGCACTTTGGCAGGAAAAATAGATTACTGCAGGGTGATAAAAATGCTAAGGTGTTAGATGAATATATTTTGTAGTTTTGGGGCTATCGTGCGACTGAATCCTGTTTGAGCTGTGGTGTGTAACTCAAAAGTTGTCGCGATTTATTTTCATTTTCTCCCGACATATCAACGATGTCCCTGTAAATTCCCTGAGCCTACCAATTCCCGACATTTACTTAAGATTCACGGCACAACAAACTGCTGTTCTCCCCGGTGAAGTTTAATCACGGAAATCAACTGTAATTGAGAATGTAATTGTAAACGCTAATCGTATTTTGAACCGGCTGCTTGACTTTATCGAAGCCAATAGAAGAATTTTATTTGTTGCTCATTATCTCGTGCTCTTTGGAAACTGATAGTTCACACAGAGTTAGAAAGAGTTCGTCTACACTTCAACAAATTCATTATTACACAAGGATTGCATACACAGAAACCATTAAAGAACGGTTGAACTTAGTTAGCTCAAACCTTGTGTAATGTCACGTGACGATCAGGTCCGTGCAAAGCAGTGTGATGGTAAAAAAAGACAATAGAAGTGATGCATTGTGGTAAAAAAGAAATCCAGATTTGGACCCGCTTACATATCTACTCTGATGATATTCGCCAAATATTTGAAATATTAAGTTCTACCAAATGATCAACCGTGCATAAAGAGGGCGTGTTTTTAGCCATAAATAAGCCATTTTCTAAGTTATTACGTACTGTAATTGCAGCCGTTTTCTTACGTAATGTTGTTTTCCTACCTCTGTTTTAATGAAGTAACCCACGTTCACATACCTTGCTCCGACCTTGTATATGTAACTAAGTTATTTTCTTTGTTCATCGTTTATTTTACTTTTTCGTCTCACATATGATGTAAATTTAGCTTAGTATATCTTGTTCTGTTTCTTTGCTTTTTTGTACGCAGCGTGAGTTCAACGAGAGAACCGATCGAGCCGGTACAACGTCTAAACAACTGAGTTCAACGAGAGGACTTATATATAAATTATTGGCTTTTAGGCAGGAAATTGGTAAGCGTCTTTCTGTTTTCTACCATTTTCTTTCAATTCGCAACCGTTATAATCTGTAAATTCGTATGTACTCTTTTTCTTTAGTTTCACTTTGACTTGAAATGAATATAATGGACTAGTGACTATTTCGAGTCATTAGTAGTCTATCCTGGAAGCAGCTTGTAACTCCGAATCGAAACGCCCAGGAGTTATACGAACTCTGATAATATTCGCCAAAGATTTGAAATGTTAATTTCTACCAAATGATCAACTGTGCAGACATAAATATGGCGTATTTTTACCCATAAATAAGCCATTCATGAACATATATATATATATATATGATCTAAATAGAACTGCTGAGTGCTGCAGATTTAATTTATGACGTACAAAATGTACCATCCTTGCTACCCAGAACATTTCAAAATGTCTGATATGTAATCACTGTTACTGTTCTGTTTTTGATCAAAGAAGTGTATTTACGGAGAACATAGTTAAGAAGTGATGTTCGACAATTCCCTGTAGAGAGACTCTCAATAAGAGCTCTTCCTTTTGTTTTCTTATAATTAAAAATAAGGCGTGTCTTGGTCCATAAACAAGCCTTTCCTTCAGTCAGAGCTCATCATTTACTACGACCTTCTAACACGAGAACATCTTCTTCCTCAGGATTAAGTGTTGCAGTCATTGGAGTTTATTTCAACCACATCTAAAAGTAAGTTTTAAATTGATTGAGATTTCATCGCTTCTGCCTCGTTGTCATTTCCCTTGCGCACTGAGTTTTGAAAGATCTAACATGTCGAACAGTTTCAAAATCAGCAAAGCCGCTGTAACTTATTAGGATAAAATAACGAATGCGGTTTCAATACTTTTTTCTCAACAAATATCTGTGTAGAAATATATAAGGATATTGTGCATATTAGTATCATATTCGTTATCCCTTTTGTCGAGCAATGTGTGCTAATTTAACTATGATTAAAATATAAGGCGAAAGTACTTTGATCAAGTTAACGTTTTCCCTAGTATGATAGGAACTACCTATATCAGCACCCCACATTGTGTGCCGCGTTTCTGTCGTTTAGAGTTGTAGATTCATATCTTTAAAACTGAAGCTTTGACGTATTTTGGAGTTATATTTAAATAAAGTGTTCTCTATTTTCACCAATTTGTTAATATTTTATCTTGTATATGCCGGTGAGCGCCGATGGTTGCGATCAGGTTTTGATCTTCTAGGTCTGAGTTCCGTTCCCAGTTACGCCCTCTTAAGTGAATTGCCGGATTCATTGGAATTATTCTGGGCAACTGGGTTAGATTAGATATCCGTTGGACTTTTACGTTAATGTGCCGACTTAATCGCGAGCTCTCTTTGTTCGAGTGTAAGTGCTCTAAAGTAATTCCATTGTTCAAACTAGGTTATCTATAGATACTGATTGCTGCGCGTTGGAAGAGGATATGAACAAGTGAAAATGTTGTAGAAGTTTAAACAAAATAATGTTAAGTAAAAAATATACTGGAACTGAACTGAGAAATATATATTGACAAATGTTGTACATTGTAGTAAAATATCGTATTGCATATAACCATAGTTAATAGAGTGAAATGGTTAGGAAACCCGGCAAACTTCAAAAGGGCTAAGAAAGGCGCTGCGATTAATGTTGGAAAGGGCTAAGACAAAAGATTGTGCACGGACATACTTCATTAGCGTTCCCTGAACGACTGAACTCACATGTTTCTATTGGCTGATTGATTAACATGTTGGAATTTCTTGTGTTTTGCGCACGGTAGCATTTGAAAAAAGCTAACAAAGACATAACAAAGAAGGTCCCTGAGTTTCATAACCATTCGCCTCTATTAACTGTGATATAACGTATTGTAATATAAAGTATTGGCCACAAAATATTAGGGGCAAAAGTCTTGTCCATTTCTTCCTTAATATTTTAATACTTTTTAACTCGTGAGCATTTAAAACGGTAAACGGTCGAAACAAACTCATAAGCGGACACCCAACAAACTTCCCGAAACCGAATGTTTGGCGCAAAGTTATTACGGCGACTGGAAAAAGATCCTGGCAAAATAAAACACTATTTATAAGACATGAAGTGAAAATTCGTAGTTTATAAACATAGCAAGCGGTGGTTAGCAAGGGGTTCTGTGGTTTAGCTAGCTAGATGAGTGAGGTACATCAAGCGCTCATCACTCACGTCAGTCGTGTCGGGCTCAATAGTGCGAGGTATTTCGAAGGGGGTTATCAAAATAACACAAAAAAGACAATCAAAATGAAACTCAAAACAAAACGATTAAAAAATGAAGTAATATCAGGCTGGAGTAGGCTAAATATATTTTAACTACGAGCAAATTATAGGTTATATAAACTCACCACAATGAACTATTTTAACACCTCGTCGTAGGTCGTGTGTCAACACTGAAGTGAATAGTCCCAGCGATGAAGATTAGTTAATTCAAGGAATGAATAGCCTTATGTCACAAGTTGAATCTCAATAGCTGAAAAAAAATTGTTGTTTCCCGATTGGCGAAGCGTAGCTAACAGCAAATCCAGCAAGCGCAAAGTATTATGTGTAAAATGAAATCGAGGCTGCGCAGCAACAAGGGGAATGCGCTGATTTGAATAATTTTCGACTCATATCGATTTATGCCGGCTGTGGAAAAAGTTTTCGAAAGCATAATTTATGATCAAGTTTTTGCCTATTTAAACGAACATAATTTAATCTCCGCCACCAATCAGGGTTCCGATGCCTTCATTCTACAATCACTGCTCTACTCGTGGTTATGGATAACTGGGCTTTTAATGCCGAAACGGCGTTCGATACGGTAGACCACCTTATTTTGTTAACGAATTTAATTTGTATGGCATTAGGGGCGACGAGAATACCTGGTTCAAGTCTTACCTGAACGATCGGAGTCAAGAGTTAATTATCAATATTAGAAGTTTAATAGTTGTTACAATATTGTAATCGCTAGTCTAGTTATTATTAGTATTTTTATTGTATATTTTATCTTATGTATTTATCATATAAATATTCTCTTAGATGAAGACATCATTTTCCAGAAGAGGGAGAGACTATATTACCAACTCACATTATTAACACAACATTTGTGATGACATTGGCCATGCAATCGACTTCTCCAAGGATTCAGAGTTGTACTCATTTGAATCCGTCCCATTTCATGTCCGAATTGGAAAATGCGTCAGTCAACTGAAAAGCGCCATTTAACATTTCACTTGTTAAATAACAGGTATGTCCCAGGCTAAAAGCACTGGTTGAACTTCCTGCTAAACATATTAAAATACCCCAGCCCCACGGGATCCTTGGATAAGCATGTATATTATAGTGGGAGTCCCGCGGAGTAGCAGAGGTATAAGTTGAGAGCAAAAGTTAGATGACTTCCGGTTTCCTTCGCGTTCGGCGAGCGACGTGACTAACAACTTGCTGCAGCTGCGCGCGCACAATTGAAACCCAAGGAATCGTCAATATTTACTGATGAAGAATGGGCCTGTAGTTTATTCTTTCTATCCAAGATCATTTATCGTTTGCATAAAACTATGTTATTCTCGATCGAGTGTATATCACTGGATTGAAATTCAAGTAATTCCTAGAAAAGCCGCAAAGCACGTGATTGTCGTTCTGTGTTAGATTTACTACAAAGACTGTCATCACTCTTATGCGAATTTATTTTCTTGGTCACCTAAAAATATTATATACATGTACAGTGCAACAATAGTTGAAATTAGACAAACACTTCTGGTAACGATCTTAGATCACGATTACCAAGATAGACCAGTAGCCCTGCTATCCATATGATCGCTACTATCACTGAGTATTTTTCTGCAACCTTCCGTTTGTCTAATATCAACTATTCTTGCATATATTAGGGTGACCAGGAAAAGAAATTCGAATGCAATGGCAGCCACAGTGGTTGAGCTAGGGTTTACTGAAATTTCATTCTGGCTAAAGATCCAAGTCCATCATACATTCAAGTGTATCATATTGCTTTATGCAAGCGGCTATTGTGCATAGCTGCGCGGTGCACGTTCATGCAAGGCGAGGGGAAGATACTGCGCACTAGTAGGCTAAATTCCCGAACATGATATCTGAATGTTGTTTCTCCTTGGATCACATCGCAAACGTGGTCTCCTTATTGAATAAATTCCCTTTCCATCCTCACAACCCTTAGACAAAAAATATTTCCCAGAACTAGGAATCACTCTCTAATTTACAAATCCATTAGTAACACAATGTTTCAAGTTCACCCCATTGACTGCTCCAAGAATTCAACTCGCACTCAATTCCATCCGTTCCATTCCAGGTCCAGCGGGAGGTAGTGCGCGCTAAACCTATGTTATAGAAATATAATAATCATTTTATCAGGTTAATGTCGTAGAATGGCTTACAACAAAGAAAAGTAGGAGAAGAGAATGCAGAATCGCTAACTTTAACTATCATTTAGTCCTATTCTTCATTTCCAACTTCCCCTGTACTGAACAGGTTAATATCTATTGTCGGTCTGAATGAATGGTCGTTGATAGTAAATGCTTTAATCTCCAGTTCACGGTCACGTATCGTTAGTATTGCTGGTTTTCACTCAACCCCAGAGATTCCAATGACAAAAGGCATGGCGGCCTAGTTGGTGCCCCAACAAAAGAAGCCAACGAGGAATCTATTGTTTAAGTGCACCAACATAGAGGCGGCTATGACGTCAAGTGAAAGCCAGCAATTGTTTGGGCTAACCTTTGTTTTACGTTCTTTACAGTTTAGTTAGATTTTTCACAGCAGTAGATCTCTGTCTCATTCTCTCACCACTTTCTATCTCTTTGGTTGATTCTTTTTCTCTCTACTCCTCTCTACTCGTAACTGTCTCTGGTAATCTCTTATTCTCTTTCTCTCCTTCTCACGGATTATTTTCTTTATTTCGTAGCCTATCAGCACTACACTACAAGATGAACTTCAATCTGCTCTTCATTTGTTGTCTGGTCCTTGTGGCGGCCAACGTTGTCTTCGCCGAAGAGGATCTTCCTAACGATATGGGTGAGCAAATACTAAATATAATTATTTCGGCATAACACTCTTCGATTGACCGTCCACGATTGACCGCCACGCTAAACACAAAAACTCTACCGTCCGATTGACCGCCACGCTAAACACAAAAACTCTACCGAACTCAGCAAATACACTTGGAATCTGAAAGACAACAACATTGATCACTTTATTTCCTGGCGCATTCTCTCGTCGCACTCGCCGTACAGTAGCTCCAGTAAAAGATGTAACTTATGCCTCAAAGAAAAAATTCTAATCATCTGCCGACCTGAACTGTCCACACTAAACAAACGTAATGAACTCGTGTCTTCCTGCCGACACAGAAACAAAGCCCTCCTACGTAATAATTGAACTGTTAAATTCCGCGCTGCATATATTAGGCTAGTTTGATTAGGCCATCAATACTATTGTTATGTAAATCATTCTGTATATAAGCGACGGTAAAAGTATACTCATTAAATCCCCTGACGAGTGGGCAACCACGAAACAGGCTTGTAAGGATGAACTTGTAGTTTATTTGTCTTTTTTCTTCACCATATACTTCGCTCTACTCCCATGTATTGAGCACTGTTTTACGGAAATCAATCCTACACTTTATATATCAACTTAGTGGTCATTGGTCGTTAATGATTATCAAGCAAATACATTGACCAGTAATAGCACTGAAATATTAAATATACTTAATACTCATTTCGTACTAAATATCATCGTGTTTTGAAGGAAATCTAGATGTTCAATAGGGAATCTAGCGAAGACACGCAGTAGCTTTCAAAATATATATTTACTGTATGGCGTTGTACTACTTGTTCGTTACTCCATTTTTTCTTTTTTTTTCTTTTTCTGTCTTATTTGAAATTATTTTCTTTCTTCTTTTGAAATGCTCCTTTTCTATCTTCGTTGAAATCTTTCTTTTCTTCCTGATTTGCTCCTATTCCTCTTGATATTCTCTCTCTCTAAATCTCTGTATCTCTGTATCTCTAGCTCTCTTTTTCTCTCTTGCCTCTCTTTCTCTCTCTTTGCCTCTATTTCTCTCTCTCTTCCACTCCAACTGTCTGTCTTATTGCTTGTGTGACTGTCTCTCCCTCACGCTCTCTCTCTGTTGTACATAAATATTTTGGAGTTGATATTGGCGCACAACCCATAGCTCTGGAAATAGTGTAGAGGTCTTTTCATTCCCTTTGCGTCTTTTTAATTCTCTACGTTATCTTTATTTAGTTACTATGCCATTTTACCTGACTATTTGTTTTCGTTTTTGTAGAGATGGCTCAGGAGAAGCGTGCATTAAAATGTTACTGCAACAAGATTGACTTGCCCCCCTATGGTGACCATTGGCTTTTTAGGCATTCGTGTCCCGGAGGCTACGGATATGAGAGATCTTGTATTAACGGGCTTAATATCTGTTGTTTTCCTAGATCTGGATAATACGACACTTGTAAAACTGATATGCAGTACAATTGTCAGTTGTTGTGTAATTGTGAAGAAGATGAATAAAAAGTGTGCGAAGTAGGTCTGTTTGTTATGACTATTTGTTTTCTCCCAATAGGATACTGATTCAGACCTCCCGTTTTTGAAGAGGGTGACGGCCGGAGGGAGAGGGGGAGGAGCCGGGTGGATTACTCGCTCTATGTAATTTGCGGAAGAGAACTAGATAATAGCATTGGCACAGTATTGGCGGTTGGTTTTATCCACTTTAGCGAGTTACGGGTAAAAATGGCTACATCTGGCAAGACTTTGGTGAACTCAACAGTGGCTGGTAGCTCGGCAAATACAGATATCTTCATTTGGTTGGCGCACATGGACAGCGTGGAAATTTATCACTGCGTATGCTGATATGGATAAAATGTAAAATCCATGCGATTTTCGTGAAGTGGCTTGCAAAATATACTCTTAGCTTAGACAATATTATTTTCAAGAAGAAGGGGTCACTAATTTAGAAAATCACATTAGTAAGACATAATGTCTGTCTTAAGACGTTGGCACAATTGACTTCTCCAACAAGAAGCTTTTGCACCTCTCTCAAATTGTCAGGTAATGCACTGCTGATCAAATTTTCTCCTTACACACCTTGATTCTGTTTGGCACCCTGGCTTACTATATTATGAAATAGGCGGTCAATTTTGTCGTCCGATTTCTGACTTGTTTTCCAAAACGGAATGTTCGAGTCGGGAAATAAGAGATCTAAGTATGTTAAATATAACAGGGGTTCGTCAAGGTTGTATTCTATCCCCTTTGTTATTTAATTTATATTTAAATGATCTTCCATTCATTCTACAAAACACCGATGAACTGGACCCGATTAACCTACCGAACGGTTCTTTGCTGAACTCTTTATTCTATGCAGATGATTTGGTCCTAATCTCTACTAGTGCCACGGGTCTTCAAAGCAGTATTAATACTTTACAACAATTTTGTAAGGATTCGATGATGTTGGTAAATACTAAAAAGACTAAAGTCGTCATTTTTCAGAAACAATGTAGAAAATCTACTATCGAGAAATATACATTCTTTTTAAACGGTTCCCAAATCGTTAATGTTCCAGACTATACTTACCTGGGATCCACGATTTCAAGAGTAGATTTTCAAAGTCAAAGCTATTAAATTTTACTGAGAAAACGAGGCGTTCCCGGCTATTTTTGCAACAAAACGTTACCTCGTTTTCTCAAATTCCTACAAAAGTATGCAATAAGTTAATTGACACCTTATTTTCTCCTATTTTATTATATAACTCATTGATAACATCAATTTCCAAAAACATACCCAGTTGAACCACTCCATTCACAGTTCTTTAAGAGTTGTTGTCTGAGAAAACCTGGCAGAACCGAAAGATGGGGGTCGGCCAATTCTCTTATTTTTTTTTCAGCACTTGGTAGGTTACCTGATAGGATTACGAACGCTGGTATTTAAAGTTCCACTCGCCTTTTCGTTTCTGGGTTTGACCACCCCTTCCATTTTTGGCCTAGACAGGCCGTAAAAACAGTAAAATCTGGGCTAACTTTAAATGTCTTTCAAAGTCATTACGCACAACTGACGTGACTTTGTTACATTTTGTGTGCATTATCTACCATTTAAATAGCGTGTTCACGTTAGAAAAACTAGAGTCCGTGAAAATCGTTTTTTTTTTATATATTCCGATAAAATTTGGTCTTTTAGGTTATCACAAAAATCACCAGAATAGAGTCATTTTTAAGGTGCGGTGGTGTATTTCAATAGTAAAATCATTTTTCAGTAGCCTACACAATTGCCGTCAAAAATCTGCAAAGTAGTGATTGGCACTACTTAATGATTTAGTATGAGCCGTGTGAGAAATTGCTGAAAATGTGCATATATATTTTTTTCCCCTCCAAATTTTCAGTCATATCAATCCGGCGTGTAAATTTGTCAAATTATTATAGCATAACATAATAAAAATGGTTGAGAAGACTTACTTTACCACAAAAGGTTTTGGGCCTGGGTTTTGAGAACCGGACGGCACACTCTACCTATAAACGTTATTTGGTATACTGATACTATTCATTCAGGTTATTGGATAATGTATAGGCTACACAACTAGCGGGTTTATTTAACAGAAAGATAACTTTATCGGTCCATTTTTGAGACGTGAATTACAATTTTAGAAGTCACAAGCAATGATACTTGAATAAATTCGCAACCATGCATGGTCGCGCGGATAAGATTCACAGTCTTCCATTATCTTATTTCAATAGTATTTTAGTCTTCCAGTATTTTAGCATCGGTTATAGCTACAGGCCTTTATTAATTGCAAAAAGTCCTGATACCTTCACTGATTTGATTTGTAGCTGTAAGCAAATACTTCATACATGTACGTTTCACGTGCCTTGTTTCACTTTGTCTATATTGTCCTCCGTCCCACCATCCTAGTACTACTTATACACCAGGGCCCGCTTGTTCGAAGAAAGAGTAATCACTACCCCGGGGTTAAATCACTAACCGGAGGGTAAATGCAAATCTACAGAATACAATTACAGATTTAGCGCTATCCTAGGTATAAAGTTACACTCGCTTCGAACAACCGTGTCCAGGGCCAAGGGTAAGCATTACCCCGGGATTAAATCACTGAACCCGAGGGTAAAATGTACAGAATACAATTACAGATTTAGCGCTATCCTAGCTTGGGATAAAACTGATTACCCTTGCTTCGAACAACCGAACCTGGCAGGACAATAGGATATACATGAAGTCATATCAGACCAAAAAGTGAGCATTCTGTTTGGAAAACTGTTTAACTGAGTCTAACCGGGATAAGGCGAATTTTGTTGTGATAGCTGAATAGAATGTCAACCAAAACATAAACGGCCACTAAGAAACAAAATAACGATCGGTAGTTTTTTAGCCTCTCGCATTTTGACAGTTGCCATCCATTCTTTCGAGCATTTACCCTTGAATGCCAGAGAATACTACGAACTCAGTTGTCGTTTTTGAATTAAAAAAAAACAAGGATTGCTGAATTCTTGAGTTGTAGCAGGTTTTGAATTACAATTTCTTCATATTATCAATAATGTTAGAATAAATTCCATGCCTAAATTCCATAAATTGCATGCCTCCTCGCCCGGGCAACCCCCAAGCATATGAATTTGAATTTTTCGTTTTTTTTCCCATGAAATGCCTCCCTACCCAGGCAGAAAAGCTAGTCACATGCCCCACCATTTTTTCTTACCGGTTGGTCAAATGCCGCAGTTTAGGGGACGTGATCGAAACATTTCAGAAATACGTCATCAAAGTGACTTTTGACAATATCAGTCCGAATTCATTGCTTTACTGATAATCATTCTACAATCACACTAAACGACAATTAACATTCCCGAATGTTTAAAATGTTATGAACTTTTAATGCATCCAGGGGCGTAGTAAGGTCCTGAAAATTGGGAGGGGGAAAAAATGGTGAATTCTGGACATTTCCATTCTAGGGAGGGAGACACAATGATGAATTCTGGACATTTCCATTCTAGGGAGGGGGACAAAATGGTGAATTCTGAACATTTCCATTCTAGAGAGGGGGACAAAATGGTGAATTCTGGACATTTCCATTCTAGGGAGGGAGACAAAATGGTGAATTCTGGACATTTCCATTCTAGGGAGGGGGACAAAATGGTGAATTCTGGACATTTCCATTCTAGGGAGGGAGACACAATGATGAATTCTGGACATTTCCATTCTAGGGAGGGGGACAAAATGGTGAATTCTGAACATTTCCATTCTAGGGAGGGGGACAAAATGGTGAATTCTGGACATTTCCATTCTAGGGAGGGAGACAAAATGGTGAATTCTGAACATTTCCATTCTAGGGAGGGGGACAAAATGGTGAATTCTGGACATTTCCATTCTAGGGAGGGAGACAAAATGGTGAATTCTGGACATTTCCATTCTAGGGAGGGAGACAAAATGGTGAATTCTGGACATTTTCATTCTGGGGGTGGGGTCAAAATTATGAATTCTGGACATTTCCATTCTAGGGGGCAAACTGGTGAATTCTGGGACATTTTTATTGATGACTTCTGTCAATCTCTCTTCTGGGACTGGGCAGAGGGAGGGGGACAACTGCTCCCGGCCACCCCCCATGCCTCCATCTTCCCTTCCCTACGCCACTGAATGCAGCTACAGGTAAGTCTAACTCGGCTTTGCAGATCGAACTAAACCCTTTCCATTGAAAAGAGGCATACACTCTGCCGATGTTCGTAGTAAACTGATGCGGATACTACAAAATGTACGCTAACTGTGTGGCGCTTACTATAAAGACATTTAACGAAAAGGATATATCTAGAAACATTAATTATAACTAATCGTTAATATTAATTTCCTCAATATCCAATAATAATTTGCAACATGTATGCTTGTTTCACATACCTTTAAAACATATCATCCACTACAATTATTTGCGATCATAGTGTTCCATTAATTATAAGTCTTATCGTAGTATTAGAGGAGCAATTCTGAAGTCATCAGGCTATCATTACACGGGCCAGACTTTTTAATTATCATTCTTTGTGTTTCGAGTTGGCTCAACACGTGATAGGGTCAACCAATCAGATTCAACATCTCTCGGAACACTGCGGGTCACTTAATCTAATTATTTCATACTCGACACGGTTTTCTTTGTTCTTCATGAGCCTTTATTTGCCATACATACCCCATTATAAATGCAAGAGATGTATGAGAAAAGTTCCCGAGATGTATCCAGATACATCCCGGGAACTTTTCTCATACATCCCTTGCATTTATAACGAGCAATTCAATACAATTCAACGATATTTTGTTGTTTCTAGCTTATTATTTTCTCCAAGGAATTCATTCACCTTGGCTTCAGCCAAACTTTCTAAATATCCCTATAATGATTTAGAACCTTTTCTCCGTCTTGGTACTCGCCCAAAATCTACCTAAAAAGAGCTACATCAATAAACATTTTGCGAAAACCTCGTCAAGTATGAAATAAGACACTTAAATACATGGCTTATTGCCTCTGTTCTCGGTATTTAACTCTTACTTACATAACTTAACACAGTGACAAACGATGGCGGAGACCCGGCAGGGAGGAAGAAATTTCTCTCAAATTTGGAGTCCCATCTCTCAAATGTAAACAGCTTAATGATATTTCAACCCGAGATATTTCAACTGGCGCCCTTGTCGGAGCCGAAGGACGTTTTTTTTTACCCCGAGTCAGACGGCCAGACAGTTATGATTTATTCGACACGACGAACACCACGTGTCACACGTCGCGCCAAAACGCGAGCGAAGTTTTGCTGAAACCAAAGGTTTTTTCGATGGAAATGGCAAGATGTTGAGTTTTTCTAGGAGGACTTTGGATGGAAATTTCTCACATTTTACGAAAGGATTTGGAATTAGCTGGCACTCCTAAACGCACGTGGCCTGATGTGGTGAAATAAAAACACAACTTACCAGATTGCAGTTGTTAAACTGTAATGGCATAAAATATAGTAGTAAATGGCCCGATTCCTCATTTGTTCCAGGCTAGAGTCGGCACTTTCACTCGATTACTTCATGACATGAGTAAAAATTGGGGAACGACCACAGTGATCGAAAAGAACGAGTGAAAATCACATCACTATTTCAAGTTATAAATTTCAGCCTCCTTCAAGATGTTGAAAATGAACAGTAGCACTAATATTTGAAAAGTCACCACTCTATTCGAAAATAAAATTACATGCAGATCTAGATATAGATGACGTTATTTCACATTTAGAATGACACAACCCTAAATAGTCGCAAGGGATACCTATTGGCTAGAATAGCACCTGTGCTTCGACGCTAAACACGGTTGGCACAGATCATGCACCCTCAAGTCGATAATGTTGTTATATTTTCAAAAGATTTTAACATGGAAGTTTATTTTTTTTGTGGGAGGATTAAGACGTACGGATGACCAAAACAAAATCCGATAATTTGCACTACCGTAGACATCTTGATGACGTCACAATTACGTCAAGTGTCCATTTATAATAGGTTTCTCAATGTTTTCAATTATCTTTAACATCAGTAAATTTCATATTTTCTATTTCCCATCATATTAACAACAAAGTAACCGAAAACCCGAGTTCGATTGGTTAAGAAATGAAATTGAAATTGTACATTTTGGTAATTTTACCGCCAAAATTCGGCGGAAAATATACAATATAGAACCATTTACAAAATAACTTATTCATTCATCTTTTAGAGTTTAAAATATTTGTTCATTACAATCTAGCACTTTAAAGTTTAAATCGGTACCCATAATCGTATGTTTTTAGAATTTTTAATTTGTGAGGAAATGCTTCAAAAAGAGCATACGTCTTGATGACGTTATATATTTTTGAAAACGTATTTCAAAAATAACGATTTGCGTGTTTTTCGGGTTTTAACGAGGACATGTACTTACTAAACACTGAATAGCCGCGATATGGTAGTTTTATGTTTCTTCGATGTTGAAAGCATGAATGATGTCAGAAGTTTCAAGTTTATTTATGCACAAAACATATATAATACATTTCAGGTGGAATTTATAAATAAAAGGACATAATAACAGTAATTAAAAGTGAGAAAAGAAAAGTTACTATATTTATGTGTGCTCATGTACAGTAGCCAAAGTAGCATAAGCTTTCGAGTTGGCTACTGACCCATGACGTCAGAAAATGTGACGTCACAGGAGACTTCAGTTCTTAATACACTGGAAAATGTAGACCTCTTCCATGGGTTGGAAATATGTTGGAAATTAGAACTTCCAACAAAATTTCCAAGGGTTGGAAATTTTAAATGTTGGAAATTTACTGGAAGTTTCAATTTCCAAGGGTTGGAAGTTGCAACTTCCAAGGGTTGGAAATTATGTCTTCCAAAAACAAAACAAAATCACGCGAAGTTGTCACACATTTACTTGCAGAATTTTATGAGGGTTTATTGCAAACGAAGATTTTTGTTTTGTTTTTACGGTTTCCAGTTCTAAAATTATTGCAGGTAATACTCGTCAAGCAGATCGTTATTTCCAACATATTTCCAACTTATTTCCAACTTATTTCCAACTTATTTCCAACATATTTCCAACATATTTCCAACTTATTACTCGGGCCAGGCCTTCGGCCGGCACGAGTCAGAAAATGCAAGCCGTTTATTATTACTCGGGCCAGGCCTTCGGCCGGCACGAGTCAGAAAATGCAAGCCGTTTATTATTATTATTATTATTATTATTTTTTGTGTCGCTGTTTGGCGCCAGTAACCAATCAGATTACACAGGAGCCCATTGTTCGATCCCAACACGTGACAGGATCAGCCAATCAGATCCGACACCCGCCAGATCTTGGTTGTGGAAAAGCCAGCAACGTAGCGAAGGTTTGGGTTCATTCTGAACCATTATTTTGCTGAAACCAAAGGTTTCTTCGAATGAATATCAAGATATTCAGTTATTCTAGTTTAACACTGTTTACATCACATACTATCATCACCGTATAATTACCACTGTGGGAATGTGAAATGAGCAACACGTGAGACTTCGAGGCGCTACAGTTCTTTTTAACTACTTTTTAATCTTCTGATTCTTGTAAAAGAACTGTTATAGACCTAAAAATACACGAACAACGTAATACATTAGATCTGCGCTGTCTGGACAGATATAAAAACGTAAGCGAAATACAATCTCAGCTTAAGTGTTTCTAAACACGTTTAGATATAAAAGGTATCGAATTATAATCTCAGGGTAGATTTCGTCAGGCGCGCTCAGATAACAAAGGTCAAAGCTCTCAGACAAGGCGAGACAAGGAGATATCGATTTCTATGAGTCATTGTCAGAAATCTATTCCCGGCCGTAAAATTAGGCAATACCACCGTCTGTCAATGGGTAACTGAACTGTCAGGTCAACTACACAGCTTAGAGAGTCTTTCTACTAGATTGAGAGACATTAATATACTGTTACATGTCTGTTAATATGGGGAAAACTGAAGAAACCCTCATTGCATTGAGTTTGATAACTAGCCTGAAATACAGCCGCCTTCTCAGTTAGTTCCAGGGTCCTTGAATTTTCAAATGGCTCAACTCCTCGCGAGCGCAAGTGAACTTGTGAAATTATCGCCATCACGCCGCGTATACAGTCAAGTATGTTTGTCTCGGAAAGTATTTATTGTAGTTTATATCTCTTCCCTAATTGCACTGATGAAGGACTCGAAACCCTAAACGTCCCAGCAGCTTGTCTTCAACAAGCTACTAGTTCGACAAGTCCCGAAGCTATGCTCGGCAAGTCAGCATTTATTCAAGATCGTGAAGTATAATTTGAAATCATGTGGACTTCGGATGTTTTGGTATCTGCTCTTATTTTATGGAACTCGTTACCACTGGAAATGAGGTCTATTGATTCCTCGGGTTGTTTCTCTTAGTTCTTTTAATTATAGTGTTAAATTAAATAATGAACAATTATACACTCGTGTTCACTGGTGTACTGTGGAGTTAGAACAGATTAACAATAGTATTTGCATCCGAGCATTTTGAGCTACCTGTGTTATCCTAGGGTAACCTAGCTTACTTGCAGTCACTCGTGTTCTACTTGTGTTCACTCGTTTTTAACTCGTGGTTGGTGTTACCCTCATTAAATAAAGTTAATTTTCAATGCACACAATATTTTATTAAACATTAGGGACTGGTCAAAAATTAGCAGGGGAGGTGCAAAGGGGGTGGGGTGGAGATAAAAAAGTCTAAAAATGTATAGTATGTATTAGTATGAAATTTGTTGACCCTTTCTCCCCTATAACCAATCCTTTTTCAGTTGCCCAATATTTATGACCATCCAGTTTTGGGGATTCAAAACAATATGATCCTCCCCCTTTCACAACCCCTTCCCCTGCTAATTTCTGACCAGTCCCTTCAGCGACCACCCTTATGCAACCTGGTTTTAATTATTAGTAAAACTTTGCAATTAGAAGCTCCTGTAAGTGACCGTGACCACCTTTGGAGGTTGAGAATTGTAAGAAGGTGGAAAATAGCATTTACAAACAGGTTTTGCTAATAACACTACCAATCTCTTACAAGTGCCTTTAATTTTTAATGATTTTCACGAAGTCGTCCTTTTTTGGCAGAATTTATTTTAGAAACAGTTGGCCTCGTACCTAAAAGTGACAGCCCGAGTAAACGCCCAGCGGGCGTCTTGTTATTATTATTTTTTGTGTCGCTGTTTGGCGCCAGTAACCAATCAGATTACACAGGAGCGAAATACAATCTCAGCTTAAGTGTTTCTAAACACGTTTAGATATAAAAGGTATCGAATTATAATCTCAGGGTAGATTTCGTCAGGCGCGCTCAGATAACAAAGGTCAAAGCTCTCAGACAAGGCGAGACAAGGAGATATCGATTTCTATGAGTCATTGTCAGAAATCTATTCCCTGCCGTAAAATTAGGCAATACCACCGTCTGCCAATGGGTAACTGAACTGTCAGGTCAACTACACAGCTTAGAGAGTCTTTCTACTAGATTGAGAGACATTAATATACTGTTACATGTCTGTTAATATGGGGAAAACTGAAGAAACCCTCATTGCATTGAGTTTGATAACTAGCCTGAAATACAGCCGCCTTCTCAGTTAGTTCCAGGGTCCTTGAATTTTCAAATGGCTCAACTCGTCGCGAGCGCAAGTGAACTTGTGAAATTATCGCCATCACGCCGCGTATACAGTCAAGTCTGTTTGTCTCGGAAAGTATTTATTGTAGTTTATATCTCTTCCCTAATTGCACTGATGAAGGACTCGAAACCCTAAACGTCCCAGCAGCTTGTGTTACAGCTGATAAACGGAGGAAATGGCTCTACTGAAACAAAATCAAAGCGGACGAGTTTCGTGTTGTTTAGCTTTGCGGCCGAAGTCCATCATTGTCTGTGGTTCGGCGGGGAAGAAGAGTGTTCGTTGGGATTACTTTCAACAAAGTACACTGTATTTCAACTACCAATCTCGTACAAGTGCCTTTAATTTTTAATGATTTTCACGAAGTGGTCCTTTTTTGGCAGAATTTATTTTAGAAACAGTTGGCCTCATACCTAAAAGTGACAGCCCGAGTAAACGCCCAGCGGGCGTCTTGTTTTGCTGAAACTAAAGGTTTCTTCGAATGAAATACCAAGATGTTCAGTTATTCTAGGGCTGACAGGACTTTTAGGGGCTTTCGATGGAAAATTCTCACATTTACGAAAGGGATGTGGCGATCCAAATATCGCACAGTAAGCTAGTCTAGCCGGCCGGAGGATTGTCGATGGTTTTGGTCCAATAATCCACGGAAACTGAAAGAAAATGCCTGTACTGCTGCATCTAAGTGCCATACGATTGCAGTGTTGCCTTGATATTGTTGAAATGCTCTTCATTACCATCACACACTGTGAGGAGGTCAAATCAGTGAGGGATTGATTGTTTGCAATGTTGGCTGTAATTGTTTACTGCGAAGTCGATCCTCTCTTGAAAATGAAATACTCTTGAGATTACACAACTGGGAAGTCTTGACTAAACCAGTCAAACAATGCCGAACTTTGCGAAGACTTCAATTCAAGAGTCGGAAAAGCTGGAAGTGAACAGTGATTGACCCTTGGCTTTGAACGCGAACGGAAATCAGAACTGGTGAGGTTGAAATTATGTGTTTATATATATGCAAATCTTACTTGTTCCCCACTTTTAAAGACCCTGTGTCCGAGCCCATGGTGCTTTGCGCGCGCAAATCATTTCCGTAGGCTACGGAAATCAGAAAGATCGTTGTTGTTGTTATGTGACACTCGAATCTTTCGAAATCCATCCCTAGTTTGGGCCATCGTGTAATTATTCATAGGTATATATGCTTAACTGACTTTCTTTTATCTTACCTTTTGAATATATTCTTTTTTAAATGAAACTTTAGTTCGAATATTTCTTCGAATCCCAGACTAGAGTGGCGAGTAGAGGAATTCCGGAGAAAGGACCGAGACAGCGAGGCGAAGCGACTCGACAAATAATCCTTCAGCAGTCCACATTTTACTTTCTCTAGATCTACAAGAGAACACTTGTGGTTCAAAAGGACTACTACGTGAGTTTCCCGGCGATTTGCTGCACTTAAATGGACCGGCGGGCTTCGTTGGAAATACAAAGCACAAAGCATGCAACCACTTCTGGCATCAAGAACATTCGTAATTATAATTTCGCATGGCTAAGCTCCACTGAGGTGTTACGACGTATCTGTATATGTTTTGCATTTTTATTAGCAGAGAAAGCAATGTCCTTAACCTTTTTTTTCATCCTCCAGTAGGTCCAGAAAGTCTTGCTACCAAAACTACGATCGCGGGTCAAAGTCCAATCTGCCGAGTTCAGCTGTTACTTCGCTGTGAGTTTGACTCGAGTTCGAGTCGACAATTCATTTTACACTCAAAATATATCATTCGCAAGGAAAGTAGAGATCTTCAAATACAGCTAAGCAATACTGGAAAAATGAAAACAAGGTAGCAAGAGTATGTGTTTGCTTGTAGAGTTGTGAAACGTCGCACTCGTTAAACCTAATTAGAATCTAAAGACAGAACAACTGGCTTCCTGTCGAGTACTGTTAAAATCATATTCGAAGCATCCGGAGAAAATTCGTGGGCTCGATTGGGTTTCTAATCCGGTAGAAATTATGAAATACGTTATCCAAAGTATATGAGTACTTCTTTTATGAAACTTATAAACAATCGAAAGCATTTTAGTTCGCCTAAAAGCTGGCCTTTAATTTATGCGACCGTTGATAAACAAACTAATCATAACATTGGCGCAAAGCACCATGGGCTCGGACACAGGGTCTTTAAATTAAGTGTAATGGTGACTGTAATTCGAACTGGAAATGAAATTGTCCGTAAGTTGAACTGTATGTGACTTTATAGAGACCAAGAAGGAAAAAAGTTAAAATCGATCGTCAAAACAATAACAGAACTCGGAAGATACAGAGGCATTCGAATTTACTACGAATTATACCCATAAACAGAACTGGATATGACTTACAAACCGAGAATACCGAATTAAAATTGAATTGAATGTGAAACTGTCAAAAGAAGAGCAGAATTGGTTGTGTAAAGCCATACTGGAGAGTACAATTATATAAGTTATGGCGGGAAGAGGGGCAGGTTTGGAATTGATAGACCCCCCCGGATATTTGTAGAGCATCAAATGCCCCACTGTGGAGTCAAGTGCTCCATGGTGGGGCTTTGGTACGGGTGCAAATCTCTTATCAAATTCACTATTTTGACTCTTTCTACAAATGAATTCCTCACCCTGCCAACTTTTGTTTGCTCCAAAATGTCTCACCCCTGGGACAAACACTCAGTCAAATGCCCCACTTATGCCCCCCACCCTTGGGGAAGGGCAGGTTTGGAATTGGTAGAGCTATACACAGATACTGGAACTGATTAGAACAATCATAAATAGAATTGGGTGTGGAGATTTATTTACCAAGCGAACACTGTTGCCCTGAAAAATATGTTGAAAAGTCAACTTGAAATACTGAAGAAAGAAGACAAAGAAGTATTTATGTTTTCAGATAACCAATTGAACTGATATATAATTTATATGCTTTCACTTGTATACTGATATTATTATTACACTCATGAACAGACAATATTTAGCTTCATTAGTGACATATTTTAATTGATATTAATCTAAATCATGTTCCACGCATTTCTTAGCCTCCCCCGCAGTCGTTTTTAGGGGCTCATAACTAGCCCCTAAAAACGACTGTGGTGGAGGCTACGCATTTCTATGTGTGTACTAGTTGGTGTTACCCTCATTAAATAAAGTTAATTTTCAATGCACACAATATTTTATTAAACATTAGGGACTGGTCAACAATTAGCAGGGGAGGTGCAAAGGGGGTGGGGTGGAGATAAAAAAGTCTAAAAATGTATAGTATGTATTAGTATGAAATTTGTTGACCCTTTCTCCCCTATAACCAATCCTTTTTCAGTTGCCCAATATTTATGACCATCCAGTTTTGGGGATTCAAAACAATATGATCCTCCCCCTTTCACAACCCCTTCCCCTGCTAATTTCTGACCAGTCCCTTCAGCGACCACCCTTATGCAACCTGGTTTTAATTATTAGTAAAACTTTGCAATTAGAAGCTCCTGTAAGTGACCGTGACCACCTTTGGAGGTTGAGAATTGTAAGAAGGTGGAAAATAGCATTTACAAACAGGTTTTGCTAATAACACTACCAATCTCGTACAAGTGCCTTTAATTTTTAATGATTTTCACGAAGTCGTCCTTTTTTGGCAGAATTTATTTTAGAAACAGTTGGCCTCGTACCTAAAAGTGACAGCCCGAGTAAACGCCCAGCGGGCGTCTTGTTATTATTATTATTATTATTATTTTTTGTGTCGCTGGTTGGCACCGTCAACCAATCAGATTGTGCCTACTTTGGAAGTTCTTTTCACCACCGTACCAATCAGATTGCACTGTGCTGGTCACGTGAACAGTGGGCAACTTTCCAGGTTTTTCAAGATGGCGGCGAGTGGGAATTTTGAGTTAGCAAAACCTTTAATATCAGCTGTTTTTTTGTGTAAACCAAAGATTTCTTCAAATGCAATACCAAGATTTTTGTCTTTTCTAAAGCTGAGAGGTGTTTTACGGGCTTTGGGACGGGAATTTATCACATATTATGCGACATGCTTTAAGATACACTCGTGAGACGTGACAGCGGAGTCTGCTCTGCTCTGCGATCAACACTGACTGTATATAAAGACAACAGCTTGTAAATGTAAGTAGCCGCTAATCTGAACATGATAACCTTTATACCAATTGACTGTCGTTGTGTTGTTATTTATTGTTATTAACCTCTCGAAAGTGTAGTAGAAATGACCCGATTTCTCAGTTCTCTGCCTGACAGGGGCCTTTTAAAAGAATTAGTCGTTTCGCCCCCCATGCACATGTATTTAAATGTTTATAAATTCGGGAACGAAAATCCAGCATGCAGTGAGTGAGTATAAACTGAGTAAGTAATCCGAAATGAAGATTTTTTCAAACGAACGATAAATGACTCTGATGTGGAAATCGCATATTTATCTGTGGCGTGTTATTGTTGTTCTATTTCTCGGGTCTATTTACATCTGGCCTGTAGCGCTTTGTATTTGATTATTATCTCTTGGTTTAGGCATTCTACAGTGTATTTAATGTTTTTTTTTTAGAACTGACATAATGATATTATGTATCGAGTAGTGTATTTATCATTATTGCAAGTTTATAACATAACATAACTAAATTTGGTCCAGAACTGAGAGTATACTTACATGCAAGTGGCACTCTTTCTTTCCCTTCCCCTTTCTTGGTACCATTATATATTATCCATGCAAGCTAGATCTTGTTTCAGTGTTTTCCATCTGAGCTGGTCCTGGCTTAAGATAACCCTAAGGTTACCTTAAGGACCTTAACCTTCTCATCATTGTATTTCTTATTATGCCTTATTACTCGTAAACATTTCCATCATCTTATGAGAAAATAAATGTAATTGTTGTTCCTCAGTTCTTGGCGTCAGCATCGTCACTTGCACTCGGTCATGATCAGGAGTACAAGTACTTTTATGAATTATTTGGGAATGAAAATTAATCTTCCTGCGACCCCAATGATATAAAAAGAGTGGACATTGCATGTTTATGTGGCCTGCCATTATAAGTTTCAGTCTCCTTCAAGATGTAGAAAATGAGCACTAGCACAGTGGCAGCTCACTAATACTAGAAAATGGTGGTCTGTAGTTTATGATCTCAATCTAAAATATTGTATTGAGAATTTAGCCTGAATGTCAGCCATCTCCACTGGTTTGTTAATAATTGAGAATTACAAATAGATGACTTTATTTCACATGTAGAATGACATTACCTACATGTAACTATTCACAATGAATAGCAACATTATGTGGAATTTGTTGTTCTAAATTGCTTGATTTCTCATAGTTGTACTGCACCTGATATAATTACAATGCATCAAATTTGAGTGACTCAATATCGCGCAGACTACTCAAATAACCATTGCACTTCAATCAACAACACCCATACCAAGTTTTTTTTGTAATTCTAACGACCCTCAAGGAACAATAATATTGAAAAGAAAGTAATATTAAACTACAGAATTGAGGGAAATTGTGGCTGAAATGTACATGCACAGCATGTATGTATGTGTGTGTATTATGTGTTGTGTGTATTATGGCTCTATCATTTCCAACCCCCCCCAGGCATACCCTAACCTAACCCCCCTCGGAATACGTGGGGCACTTGCACATTGACATTTGACAGACAAGAGCATCAGTAGAGAACCAATTCTCTGGCTACTCTAGCACAAACCATGTTGACACAAAATTATGCTAGCACTCCATGCAGTACATGCTATAGATAGCCCGAGTTAAGGCCACTCAGGGCCTCTTGTTTCCAACTTATTTCCAACGTATTTCCAACACATGGAAATATAAATTTCCAGGGGATGGAAATATGTTGGAAAATCAAGGTGACAGCATTCTTAGCCAATCAGTGCCCAGTTTTTCAAAATCGGGCAACGATTGAAAGCTTGAAAATTTGGCGGTGTAAAATAATGGCGTCGGTCGGATTCGGTCTTAAAAGTGATCAAGAACAACGTGGATGAAGTTTTCGCCTTCATTGAAAAACATAACAGTAACGATGAACTCGACAGAGAGCCTGAAAGGATGTTTATCGAAGAAGAAGCACGGTGGGCACAAACGACCATAAAAACGGCATCAGTTCTATATTTTAAAAAGTTTTCAATGCAGACGATTGAATTTGGGTAGAAGAATGTAGAATCGCAAAAGGAATATAACCTGATTTTTTAAGCTATGTTACTACCATCGTGACGTCACAATGACGTCATTTATCCATTTGTAATACGTTTCTTGCAACTGTTCATTATCTCTAAAAACGAAATGTCGTATATTGTTAAAATCTACTCGTGATGAGAATGAAGGAATCGAAAACCCGATGTCGATTGGTTAAGGAAATCAAAAGTTATGAAAGTTTGAATTTTGTCCTTTTTCCCGCCAAAATTTGGCGGGAAATAAACACCACAAAAGCATTTATAAAAACATCGCTTCATTCAATTTTTAGAGTTGTAAATATTGTTGCATGACATTTTGTCCAATCATAAAACACGTTGGTGGCTAAAATCGTATGTTTTTTGAATTTTGATTTTTTGTCCATAACCGGCTTAAAATTGAAATCATATTTTCAGCAACGTCATTATGACGTCATACTTTTTTATACATGCCCTTAGAAAAAAAATCCTTTGAGTGATTTTCGAGTTTTAGTGATGAAATGCGCTAGTCTGGCACTCAAAACCCACATTATTTTCTTTTCTTGATTTTTTAACAATAGGCAGCCTTATTTAGGTATGACACCTGACGTCACTAAATATGACGTCATAGCAACAGTCATTCCTCTATAACTTTTGCTATAATAGTCGTAGAACGTTCAAATTTGCACCAAAGGAATGTGTGTCATGAAGGCCATTTGATGGTGTAGTCTGTTTGTAACATCTATTAAAGGGGGAATTTTACCAAAAAAGGAGGCATCACTTATGACGTCACAACAACGTCATCATACTAACATAAAACACCTAAAATATGTAGTTTCATTTTGTTAGCAAGTCACCAACATTTCTTCAAATTGAGACTATAAGTAAAGAAATGGTTTTAATTTTAATTATTTGTCCACGCTCACTGATGCCGATTTTGACGTACTTTATGCCCGACGTGAAGAGTCGGAAGTTTACCATGAGGCATGAACGACGAGTAATTGAGGTAAGTTCGGAGAGCATGCACGCGCTTGAAAAATTATGAAATTATGAAGGCAGCCAAATTGAACGAAACCAATTGAACGTGTTTGGATTTCTTTGTTACGGTTTGAAACCTTACTTTATGTTATTCCTGAATAACATAATTATACACCTGAACTATATCTTAATGGAGAATTTAGCGAAGTTTTCAAGTGATCTTTTAAAGTGGCACTCACTCGCCGAGTGAGTGCAGTGCCAGTGGCGTTACTTGTATTATGGAGTTTAGCCGCAACAATTATTACAACTTCGTTCCGTTTTGCGAAATGCTAGGACTCAGGCAGACCTGGCCGAGAAACTTAGGGCCCGTTTACAAGGGTTACCCTAGCACTAGGGTCAAAGATAGCCCGGGTTTACAAGCAAAATGATTCAGTATTAAATGTAGGGTTACCCTGGCCTAGCTAGTCTGTAGTCACATGCCCGGGTCAACTCAACAAGTCTGTTAGAAATATATTCTTCATTTGGAAAACCGTTTCTTATTACTCCGGCGCTGCTATGGCAGCGGCCGGAGTCTTAAAATGCAGCCCGTGTCTTTTTTTTTTTTTGATGTTCAGTCCTGTAAATATTTTTGATCAGTTCTGACCTTTGTCGCTAACAATGTTGGTCGGAGACGCTGTGATCGAGCGATAAAGCAGGAGGCATGCGCATTAAACGTTATAGATTTATTTAAAACTGTTTACATCACATAAAATCATCACCGAATAATTACCACTATGGGAATGTGGAAGGAGCGACGCGTGAGACTTCGAGGCGATATCGGTACTTTTTAACTACTTTCTAACCTTATGATTCTTGTAAAGGAACTGAATACATGAACAACGTAATACATTCGATCTGCGCTGTCTGGACAGATCTGATGCACATTTAAAAACGTAAGCGAAATACAATCTCAAGTTGAGTGTATACAAACACGTTTGGATGTAAACGGGTATCCGATTATAATCAAAGGTTAGATTTCGTCAGGCGCGCTCAGATAAGAAGGCCAAAGCTCTCAGACTAGGCGAGACGAGGAGATATCGATTTCTATGAGTCATTGTCAGAAATCTATTCCTAAACCGCTGTTGACAGTTTGGGTCATCTTTCTACTGGTTTCAGAGTTCGAGACATTATACATGTCTGCGGCTAATATGGGGAAAACTTAAAAAAAAAAAAAAATGACGGCAGAAACCCTCATTATTTACATGATCCGGTTAGATTCTTAGAAAACTTAGTTAAGCAGATGTTTTCAGTCTATACCAACTGAAATGCTGTGCTCGTTTTCTGTTTGAAGAAATCAACTAAAGGGGACCTATTTGAAGAAGTATATTGACTTACATTGTGTTGTTGATTTTTACCCAATTGTAGTTAACTGGCACGATCTACATCGATAGAGTATTTCGTATTACCTTATAACATATAAGCATAAATTATTCCGAAACTTGAGAACATAATAATTGAAAATTACTTGAAAAACAAACACTACGGGCTGGAACCCAGTACTGTATAATATTTAAATTTGTAAACTCGAATATCCAGAACGGTATTTCAGAAAGTCGTTTCAGGCTTCGTAAATGTTCCAGACAAGATATATATTCTTGTGGGCCTTCCTGTGCTTTCGAATTAATAGTTTTGCTGTTTTCAGAAACTCGATATCGTCCTAAATCATCCGATCCCACCTATAATTTGATTAATGGGCTCGGGTAATCTGCTAGAAATTACGTCTATATATATATATATATATATATATATACTTCTTTCAGGAAACTAATAACCAATCAAGAGCATTAGTATAAAGTTGGACTAAAAGCTAGCTTTGTTCGACGCTGTTTAGTACGGTTAGTAGCACCGCCATAGACTGGAACGAGACTCGTGAAAGGTCATCCGCTCGCATAGTGAAAGCCTAATAGAAAACTTATTAATTTGCCAGGTCACGCAAAGTAACTGGAAGTCGGATCTCGCCTTGCATTCACACATTTTGTCGTTAGTTCACGTTCGTCGGGACAAATAGATAAAAAAAACAATGGTTCAGCTTTCGAACAATGTCAAATTTGATTTGAAAAAAAAAACTGTCAGAAATGCCCTATATCATTATGACGTCAGGGCTTGTTTATGAGGGGGACAGAATCGACATGAACAATAGAATTTTGAACTAAATCTGCTCTGCTGAGGAAAATTTAACTTCGAATTGTCTGGTTTCCAGATATCAGCTGTATCCATGTTTATCCCACAATATTTACCGTATTTGGTGGCTGTTACCGCTATTCTACGTTCTACAAAATGCATTTGACAGCCTTTGATATCCTTTGTGTTGTTGCTGTTTTGTCCCCCTCCCACGACCGTGATCCTTAGCGTTTAAACAATGGATTGTTTTGATTTGACGTCATAATGATATAGAGCAATTAAAAGGGAAACTGAACTCTAAAATACTCTAAAATCAACCCAACGTCTATACAAAGATGTATTCAAAAGACATAATTAAGTTCTGCTATTAAATTTTTCTGTGTTGCGCGTCTTTGAAGAAAAAAATAGTTTTCATGTTCGAATGTCCGCTGATAAATCTAGATTGTAGTTAGCCCGAAAATACATAGAGTATAGTACCGTACCGATCACAACACAGGTAACCAGAAAATACAAAGACGCACCCACTGATACAACTATTAGTTAAAGCCGAAACAACTAAGCCGATAACACAATTTTTATTATTATTATGCTTTTCTGTTTATTAAATCATGAAGCTCTGGTGCACTCATGTGTTCTGGTGCACTCGTGTTCTGACTCGTGTGGAGTTATATTTCAGATCCTACTAGTATTTGGATCCCACTATTTTGGGGCTACCTGTGTAATCCTAGGTACCCTGGCTTACGTGACTGTTGCTCGTGTTCTACTTGCGTGCACTAGTGCGGCTCAATTCAAAGCAAATTTCCCCATATCGACCTCCGAACACAAATAAAACACAATGGTTCACAATTAGGAGCCGTTAGTCCAGCAAAGAAATAGACTTGAGCCATCTGAGCGGACGCTGTGAGGAAGGTTTCAGATTTTCTCTTCATAGACACGTAACATAGAAAAAATAAACAGCACAATTTATTTATTTCGAATACATCTTTGTATAGACATTGAATTGATTTTAGGCATTAGTTCCTCTTTAACGGTGCGTGCAGCTTCTTGTTACTCTGGCGCTGCTTCGTGATGCGACTGTGCGTGCATACTTTCGCATCTGATAGTCCAATCCAATTTGTCTTGAGTGATTGTGAATGTGTACTATAAACAGTGATCTGGCTGTGTGCATACTAATAACGATGTGAACACAGGTAGCCCGAAAATACAAAGAGGGGGTACCTTACTGAAAATACAGGTAATCCGACACAACTGAGCCAATACAGGTAACCCGCAAATACAAAAAGCGGGTACCCCACTGATAACACAGGTAACCCGAAAGAAGTAAGACGAGAAAACAATTAAATGTTTTATTATTATTATTATAATGTTTTGATAACTATAAACCGCTGTGCACTCATGTGGAGTTTTAGATCAGATCATCATAGTATTTGGATCCTAGTATTTTTTAGCTTCCTGTGTTATACCGAGTTTACCCTAGCTTACTTGAAGTCGCTCGTCTTCACTCGTTTTTACTCGTGTTCTGACAGCGTGCGTACTTTTGCATCTGATTGTGCATTCATACAGTGCCAAACACGCAGGTGATTGGGTAAGCTAAGAACAGGTAACCCGAAACAACTAAGATGATAACACAATTTTTATTATTGATTTTTTTATTATTGATTTTTTTATTATAATTTCTTGTTAATTAAATTATGAATCGCTAGTGCACTCGGGTTCTGACTCGTGTGGAGTTTTAGATCACGCAGTTCGTCAGCATTTGTATTTTGGGGCTGTCTGTGCATGTTATCCAAGAGTATCCTGGCTTACTTAACTTCACTCGTGTTCACTCATGTTCTACTTGTGTTCGCGTTGTACTTGTGTTTACTCGAGTTCTAACTCGTGTGGAGTTTTAGATCGGATCGACTGTCTCTGCGTACTTTCGCATCTAATTGTGCGTTTGTAATGTGCCAAACACGCACTGAGGTGTATGAGAGCATCCGCGTTGCAAAAGATACGCCGGAGTTCAAGCTGCATGCAGCTTCTTGTTTAAAAATGTCATACTAATGAATGAAAACATATGCTACTAATATTACTCTTATCCGGTTCAAACAGATCTATGGAATTGATTTTGATTTTACTGATCATGACCTGTGATTGTACATGCGAAACGCTAGGCTCGCCACCGCCAAAATCATTCATATATCAAGCATTAAGAGAACAACATGGCGGACACGAGTAGATTGTAGAGTTTTGGCGGATTTTGGTGTACTAACATTGATTCTTCTTTCTGTGGTGCCCTTTATTGCAGCTGTCCTAAGTATCCTAAGATGTTGTTATCTTACCTACTTCAATGTAATTGTTAGAGAACTCCAGAATAAAGTTGACCCTTCCAGGCGGGTTACCCTAGCAAACTGTTTACAAAGGCAAAACATAGCACCTGAGTTGAGTTGTCCCGCCTGCTTGTATACACATCTCTAAAAATAAGAGAAAATGACCCAGTACTCAAGGGTAACCCCTTTCCTTGTAAACACGCACTAAATAAAAGACGCAAACAATGATTTTTGAGTTAATTGTTTACATAATTATACTAGATATCCCAATCACTGAACTTTAGCCATTTATACATACAGTAGAACCTCACTATCTCAAACTCGGTTATCTCGAAAACCCCACTATCTCTAACAAGTTGTGATAGCCATTTGTTTTATTTTGTCACTGTTTTACTGTAAAATTTACCCCGCTAACTCGAACCCTCGCCAACTCGAACTATTTTTTGTTTCCCATGGGAGTTCGAGATAGCGGCCGGGGTCCTACTGTATAACATTAGCAAACTTAAAGTTAGGTTTTTATGTTGATATGTACTATCTAGCTATTATTTATGATGATTTTGTAATAAATTATGATAAAATCAAAATAGCCGTGGATCCATAAGGTTTCTTGTTTACATCAATAGACAATGGAAACATTGTACAAAACCATTCTACGGCATCCTTTTTCAGTTGCACATGCACTTGCAGTATTTTGTCTAATTGACGATAAAAGGTAGCCCATCAGAGTGGACAAATGGGCAGTTGCTGTACAATGGACATGTAGTGATAATTAATAGTGCACGCTCTTTTTATAGTGTTGGACAACAAATACAGGATAATGATGACGATGAACCTCTTTCTGGCCCAATAAATCATCAGGTTAATATTTTATATTATTATGTACTACTAGAATATAGCGTCTTCGAGTTGACTCAACATGTGACAGGGTTGACCAATCAGATTCAACACTGCTCTGGATACACGTGGGTCATCAGTTCTCCACTTTTCCTTCAAAGATGGAGAAAGCAGTCACGGTGAAGAAAGAGGGGGTTAAAATTTGTCAAATTTGCTTTAAATGACTCCACCAGAGAACAAGACTAATACCAACTTCAAATAGAAGTTTGTTTTATGGGTTCGTTTCACAGCCAGATAATTTTATTGTCCAATTTTTAGGCTGCTTATGTACAATGTTGGGATTAAAAACTGACATACTATGATAAATTCACCTGCAACCATGTTTGCACAGCAAATGAACCACAGATAACACACCACATCAAAACTAATGTATCGATTAATCGATTGTTATTCCCATATTCTAGCATCGATTAGGGATTCCCTGTGAACAAAATGAGAATTTGACCACACGCACACATTAATTGTGTAATTCCAGAAAATATCCATACCCCCACCACAGAGGGAATTGGAAATTTCCAGAGGGGAGGGGGGTCATAGGGAGCACAAAATTACAGAGTTTGTATGGGAGAAAATAGGAAATTCCAGAGGGGTAGGGGGTCTTAATTATATCAAATTATCTCTGTGATGGGGTTATGGATATTTTCTGGAACCACACATTTGTATGCATGTATAAAAGTTCATTTCTAGCATCCCTCAAGTAAATCGCCAGTCACTAATTTAGGGTGTTTAGAGCTAGCCACTTAAATTTAGTGTGTTTTGAGCTAGTCACTTCAATTTCGTGTGTTTAGAGCTAGTCACTTCAATTTAGTGTGTTTAGAGCTATTCACTTCAATTTAGTGTGTTTAGAGATAGTCACTAATTTATTGTGTTTAGAGCTAGTCAGTAATGTAGTGTGACTTAAATTTAGTGTGTTTTGAGCTACATCTAGTCACTAATTTAAGGTGTTAATTTAATTAGAGCTAGTGACACAGCATTTCCTTTTCCTGAACAACACAAAATACAAGAAAACTCATACACAGTTACTGTAGCAGAACAGCTACATGTAGCTCAAAAAAATGTAACCTAGTTAAAAAATTATAACCTAGTTGAAAGAATTTCAACCTGTAATGCAACATATACAAACATACTTAATTGTGTAAATAATGTAAGTACCTTTTTTTTTAAAGTGCTAAAATTATTATAAGCAGCTGCCACAAAAATATTTTGTGATTGGCCTGTCCCAAAATCCATGTGGAAAAATATGTTGACCACAGTTATGTTTAATTATGCATTGAAATCCCAATATTAAGCTGATTAGGATGCAGCATAATATAAACTAAAATCTTATGCAGCAATTGCAAAATAAAATAAATCTACATTTTAAAGTGCTAATGAAGTGAAAAGAATTGATCCTTTTTTTTTATTTTTTATTAAATTTTAGGCTTCTCTTAGTCATTTTATGCAATTAACAATCAATTTACAAGTAGAGTGTGAACATTATTTTTTTCGTATCAAAGTCAGGCGGAATTGCTAAAATCAGGCAACAATTTTATGCTGTTAAAGATATGATAATCACATTTCTATTCGTCTCCTTAACGCTTTCCCTACTGGACATGTTCGGCTCAGTTGGTGAAACCCTGAGTGCTAACTCAACCGTCCCCCCTCAGTTCAAGCTTGGCTAGCCCGGGGCAGTAAAATACTGCTGACTTTTTAAGCCGGGGGCTCAAACTTTTCCCACAATGCCATTTGGGAGAATTCTGTGCACTCGTTGACGGTAGGTATGGCTTCTTCGGTAGGGTTTCCAATGAAATGTGCTCTACCGGTAATTACTCGGGCTGCCTGTGGCAGCACCGAGTCTTAAAATGCAAGTGGTTAGTATTTTTAGTTTTTTAATTTTGACTTTTGACCCATGCGGTTATTTTTTCTTTATTCCCCTGTATTAAATTGCAAGTTCACCACCAATCAGATTGCACTGTGCTGGTCACGTAGCACTCTCCAGGTTGATTTATTTACATAATTTAAAATCAGTAAATCAAGTTGGTCGACCCCGAGGAAATTTCTCTCAAATTCTCAGAAGCCGAATGCGAACAACAGTTCTTTTCAAGGAGCAGTGGACAAACATGAAATTCAAGCATATTTAGCATGACAGTGTGTCTGTGTTGTTGGTGGCCCCTTTGAATAGTTCTTTCAGCGGCTAGTAAAGCGAAATGTCATACTGTCAAAATATTTAGAAGAAAGTGGTCAAAAACTGGTACTGTAATAGTTGTTTATAATTTCATATTATTAAACCTACACACTGAGCTGAAAGAACGACTAGCTACCGATGCCACGCTAAATAGGCTTGAATTTCATGGTTGTTCATGACGGTGATCCACTGCCAAGCAAACGAGCAGCCTTGGTAGTTGTATACCTCGAAAAGAGCTCTGTTGTACGTATTCGGATTCTGAGAATTGCAACTAATTTATGCATCATGAAATGGCTATCTGCTACGTCATCAGTATGGAATTTTCTGCCTCATTGCCCAGACGCCTCTTTTGCAAGTGGGGGAATCGAGCGATAAGAGTTGGCTGGTTTCCCAGGTTAGCCGAGTTACAAAACACTTGCCGAGTTTGGAAACCACAGGTATCCCAAGCTTGGGCAACCATCTTGACCGACAATCCCTGGAAACTTGGTTGGGACAAAGCAGAAGAAGGCCAGGCTACCAAGTACATGGCTTTGTGATTACATAATGCAAGTGAATAATATTATCATCAAGAAATGATTAATTATTTTCTAAACTAATGTATGTACACTAAGACCATCATTTATTAGACAAACATAAGGGGGTTTGCTGTACATAATGAACTCAACCAAGCTTTAGTCGTTATAAAATTATATAACTTACAGTATCTACAGAATATCTACAGAATAAGCTAATATCTTCAAAAACTCTGCATTTCTAACAAGATCTGAAACAACCATAGGGGCTGATAAAAGTCAGGTCCCGACTAAACCACAGATAGAACTGCTGCGGTGTGCCCTGATTCGAGACTAAACTGCCAATGAAATAATAGTAAAATTACCACACATTCTCTTGTAATCGCTTATAAGATTGCAAGCTTGGGCTACCTGTCATTGTTTTGGATCTTCATTGAATGTATTATATTAGTTATCATTTCTCTCACTTCAAGTTCTTACAGTCATTTTATTCTTACAGAAGTTTTATAGGAAAGCTGCAGGGTGGCGCAGTGGTTAAGTGGTTCGCCTCTCACCTCTGGCTCTGTGGCCCTCTGATGGTTTTTCTCCAGTTTTCCTCTCTCCACAACAACCAACACGCTATTCAATCTGTGGTTTAGCCGGTACCTGACTTTGATCCGACAGCCCCTATGGTTGTTTCAGGTCTCGTTAGAAATTCAGAGTTTTTGAAGATATTAGCTTATTCTGTAGATACTCCCCCTAAATCCGGGCCGAGTATTGAAGCTCTTAAAGTTAAACTTTAATAGTTAAGATTAAATTATTAAAAGCTTATATAAACTAATACACTGTAAAGATTAAAGCTTGGTTGAATTCATTATGCACAGCAAACCCCCTTATGTTTCTATATTATGGTCTTAGTGTACAACATATATTAGTTTAGAAATCATTTCTTGTGACTTTACGTCTGCTGTGAACCAAAACCACAATGCCATGTACTTGGTAGCCTGGCCTTCTGCTTTGTCCCAACCAAGTCTCCAGGGATTTTCGGTCAAGATGGCTGTCCAAGCTTGGGCTAGCTGCTACCTCTGGTTTCCAAACTGGGCATTGAGTGTTTTGTAACTCGGCAAGTGTTTTGTAACTCAGCGAGTGTTTTGTACATGTAACTCGGCAAGTGTTTTGTGCAATTCGGCAAGCATTTTGTAATCTGGGAGGTGTTTTGTGTAAGCTCACTAGGGAAGTGCTTTGTAATCTGGGAAGTGTTTTGCAACTCGGGAAGTGTTTTGTCCCTACGAGCCACCATAAATACAAGGAAGTATAACATATATGATATAGAAGTACATTTTTGCTATAAATTTGAAACTGTTGTTGTCTAGCTGCTGCTATGGTGAAGGCAGTTTTCCCTTTGTTCTGGAGACTGTTTCTTGTGAAATTATTAATTTTTGTGATAAATGTTTCTGAGATATTGAAGTCGATCTGAGGATATCCTTGTGCATATTTGTGTTTGTCTTGTGTAAATTTGAGTTTGTTCAGCTTCTGGTTGCGTCAGTGTCAATTGTTCACAATATTGCTCCGGAAACTATCAGAAACAAAACTGAATGACTCACGTTCACATTCTTGAAGTGTCAAGTGCCTTCCTGCCATTCATTTTGGGCTTGGCTATTGTTCTCACCCATTTCGTATTTTTTCCAAGTCTCTCTGTGTTCCCTCCGCAATTTCCAGGTGCATTGAACAAGTTGCCTTCTCAAATCATTTTTATTAACTTTAAGTAATGGTCCAGAAAAGAACTGTAGTAGAATCCATTGTTCTGCGGCAATGAGCCTCTCCCACATGATTTTGCATGAATATGCCTTAAGTGCTTTAGGAGGTATCTATATATAGTCCAAACTACATCTCGAAAATAAAGTATTTTTTATGCTATTGGCTCTTTTTTTTTGTGGAAATGCAGAGAAGCCATAATCCAGCCAATCGGATATAGAGAAAACAAAGGATTTTTCAATCACAAATTTGAGAACTTTCCCCACACACGATATTATTCGAAATTAAACCATAGGTAGCTTGATTATAAATAAATTCAAACCACAAAAAAATATAAGTATATATAAGTATCAACCAATGAAATTACGAGGAAGAATACTAGAAAATTAAAACCTTTTAACATTCCTTGCCGTAGACACTACAGTTCTTATCTGGACCATTACTTAAACCCACAAAAAAATTTTTTGTGATCATAAAGTGAGCCACTATTCCCCCGATTGAAGACAATAGACACTGGTGCCATTCAACTGCTTTCAACCGGTTACTTGTTATGACAATGCATTCAGCCAACCAGTCAGAGGTAACTCTGGATTTCGGGAAAGTCGGTTGACCAACCACAAACACCAAAAAGAAAACCATATATGTGACCACAGGGAATCCAAGTGAGAAGCCCAAATGCACCTCAATCAGAAGCCTCAAAGTTTGACGCAAAAATAAACATTGGTTTATTGAAGACCAGGCCTAATTAAATTAGCCCATAATTTTCATTGTAACTTAAATTTATCATTCTACACATACATATTTTACGAATTTTATGAACCTTTTCCCTCCATAACTCTGCTTCCTTAATGTCACTAGAAAATATTTGCTTTATATATTATTCAGAAACTTATCAACTAAGAAACTGGCAATCTGCTGGTGACAATTTTGGGAATGCATGATGATACTACATGAGGGAAAATAATTATGATTAAAAGTAATACTAAATGACAAGTCTTTACTGTTTCCTGCATGCAGTTTTAAACTATTATCGTAATTTGGTCAATGTTGCAATGAATGCAATTAAACTTTATAATCTAATGATTTTTTTTTCTGTTTTCTACAGCTCGCCAATGCTGAAGCAATAACTGTTGCCCTCTTTTTAAAAAAAATGGAAACCATTTCAAATGCATGAGTGGCAAAGAAGAAAGTGAAATCCTTTGCCAAGAGCCTTCACATTAAAGTTCAGGTAAAGGCAACCATAGAAAGCATATTACTTGCGATTGGTCAGAGCCTTTGCCAGTAAGGCTGTATTATTAAGAAACAAAAAGGCCAACCAATTGATTATAAGAACTTAAACGGTTTATAAAATAGAAATTAATAGACCCTTTCAGCTTGTCTGTTTGTTGCCCCATTTCAGACCATGTGATAGTTATCCAGAGGATTCAGTGCTGTTTTCCAATAATAACAATTATAAAATAACCCAGAGGAAACTCGCGCGCTGATTGGCTGAAAGCCGTGTTTATATGAGAGTACATAGACATGGAAATTCGCTGGTACGCGATTGTGAATGAACTGATCAAAATGGCAAACGACAAGGAAGAATGTTTTCACCAAACGTTGACTTTCAATAATATGATTGTAATCAGCAAAACCGACATATATATTTAACAAAAATACAGCCAACCGACGAAGTTATCAAATTTGCTAACCATCCCGGCCAAGATATTTTTATTTGTGGTCCAACAAACAAAAGTCGAAACCACTTTTCGTCTAACTTATTTCGTACGGTAAAACTAAACTGAACACACAAACGGCTAACAAGTCTAGTTTTTAAACAACCTCCTTATAGATGAATAGAGCAAAGAATGGAGCTAGAGACTAGAGTAGATGAGAGGGAAAAGCAAGGCAAAACTCTTTCAATTTTTTTTCTCTGTCATTAGTGAGTGTCTTTTTTTATCCCAAACTAAAACTAAAAGGACATATACGTATTTGTCGGCGACGAAGTCACGAAATAATTAGCCTTCATATAAGGCCAATTGTTATCATTCACCCTGTTTGGTCTTAGATAATTCAGATAAGGTTATTAGCTTTCTCCTTGCTATTTTATGAACAACTACATGAATTTTGCAAACTCACGTGCGACAGTTCTGAAGTTGATATTTTGTTGATTTTTTCACAGAACAAAATGAGTTTTTCATTCTTACCTTGCACTCTTAGCCTCATCTCATTGGAAGGAAAGTTCCAACAGCTAGATCTTTCCATTGAGTTTGGTGAAAAGAAAAGTTCATTCAACTAAAACCTGCTTCAAAGTTCAACAGGGGAATCATGTTTCCTCATGTACATTCAGCGACAAAAATACCCAGTTCAAGTCCTCCACTCCTTGAATGCCTTTCGCCTTAAATTTCCCGGAAAGCATGTCTTGAATCAGTTCCGAGTTAGTCTTTTCGGGGACTGTTGAAGCAGAGGTTTTTAAAATAGAGCCACACACTGACACAGAGCCAGAGGACACAGAGCATTCCTTCGTTTCTCGGCTCAGTTCTGTATCGGGGGATTTCCCGCGCTGTGCAAACTCACCGTCGGTCGATTTCTGACGACTGTTAGATTGGCAGATATTTCCGATCACCTTCCAATTTTTTTGCTTATAGAGGAGATGAAAATTAACATTAGGCCTAAGGACAAAGTCAAAAGAGATTTTAAGAATTTTGACCCTGAATATTTTTGCAATGATTTACAAGAAATTAATTGGGATCTTTTTACTGATCCTAAAGATGCTAATAGCTCTTGTTCAAATTTTATTGATATTTTTTTAACTACAGTGAATGAACATGCGCCATATAAAACATTATCTAAACAAGAGTATAAATTATCACATAAACCCTGGATTACCCCTGCTATTTTTGTTTCTATCAAGCATAAACAATGTCTTTATTATTCCCATTTTCTGAAAGGAGATGTGATAACAAAAAGGTTTTATAAACGTTATGCCAACAAGCTTAGTCACATAAAAGAATCAAGTAAACGAAGGTATTTTAAAGACAAAATTTGTAAACTTCGTCAAAACACCAAGGAAATCTGGAAAATTATAAATCAAATAACAAAGATTAAAAGTAAAGTATCCAACATTCCACAAAGTATTAATTGCAATGGAAGAGAATTGAACAATCCCTTAGATGTAGCCAATCATTTTAATAAATACTTTAGTAATGTTGGTCTTAGTTTAGCGAATAAAATTCCACCAAGCACAAAATCATATAGAGATTACTTAGATCCCTTATCAGGTCCAAATAGTTTTTTTATTAATCCTACTAATGAAAATGAAGTTTTGACACTTTTGTCAAACTTAGACACATCCAAATCCAGTGGTCCTTATGATATTCCAATATACTTAATAAAATTAGCAAAACACATCATAATTAAACCACTCACTACAATTTTTAATTCTTCGTTTGTAACTGGAACTTTTCCTCACTACTTAAAACTCTCTAAAATCATACCACTACACAAGGCCGATTCCCCATACGAAGCAACTAATTACAGGCCCATCGCTTTATTAACAGCTTTGCTAAAATTTTAGAGAAACTTATGCATACAAGATTAATCAATTTTTTTAATAAAAACAACTTATTGTATAAATACCAATTTGGATTCAGAAAAAAACACTCCACAACACTAGCTCTTATTGAAATCATTGACAATCTCCTAGAATCTATTGATAATGGCCTATATACTTGTGGTGTTTTCTTGGATTTCTCTAAGGCCTTCGATACAGTCAATCACAATATCCTATTAGGAAAATTGAACAATTATGGAATAAGAGGAACTGCCCTAAACTGGTTTCAAAGTTATTTAACAAATCGTAAACAATTTGTTGCCATTGGTAATGTCCATTCTAACCATACCAATATTTATTGTGGCATTCCTCAAGGATCAACACTTGGCCCCCTAATGTGTCTTATTTATATTAATGACATAAATAATAGTAGTAACCTTTTATCAATAAGACTGTTTGCAGACGACACTAACATCTTTTATTCAAACAACAATCTTAATAATCTTCAAGTACTAGTAAATAAAGAGCTCTCCAAATTAGCAGAATGGCTTAAAGCCAACAAATTATCACTTAATATCTCCAAATCAAAATATATATGTTAATTTGTTCTTCTCGTAAACTAAAAACTAATTTAAACATTCAATTAGGTGACATTGTATTAAAACAAACTGAATATGTAAAATATTTAGGTGTATACATAGATCAAAACTTAACATGGAAGCCTCACATAAGCTATATATCTAAGAAAGTATCCAAAAATGTTGGTATTATATCCAAACTACGACACTATGTTGACTTAGGCACCTTGATGCAAGTCTATTATTCTCTTGTTTATCCATACTTACAATATGGTGTTAGCACTTGGGGAAATACCTACAAAACACATATATCTCGATTAAACACGTTAAACAACAAAGCTATCAGAATAATGACATTTTCAGATTTCCAATCCCATGCCCCGCCACTTTTTAAGTACCTTGGCATCCTACAAATATCAGAAATTAATTACCTACATATTGCTCTATTTATGCATGATTATATTAATAATCAGTTACCTCAAGCCTTTCAAAATTATGTAAAACCAGCCTCCAACATACATAACTATAATACTAGACATGCTTCAAGGAACCTCTTTGTCTTACCAGTCTCAACGAATTATGGAAAATTTTCTATTAAATCAACTGGTATTAAACTCTGGAATAATTTACCAACTAGCACAAGAGATCTCAAACGCTCAAAATTTAAAAGTCGCATAAAACATAACTGTTTAATGGCCTACGTGTAAATTTTCATCTCCTTTCACTTTACTTGTGATGAAATTATGATTAATCAGATGATACAGCTTAATGTACATTTCTTAGTTGTTATTGTATTTTTTGTACCATACATTAACAGTCGTTAATTTCTTTTCATTTTTAAAAAATATATTTACTATATGACTATGATTACTTGGATTTATAGGCAAAGGCAGATCACACTACACATATTTATTTCACTTAATGGGGAGTTGACTTAGAAAACTTTTAGTTCCTTCAACTTCCCTGCACCCTTTCCTATTATATAATTTCTTCTTTCCTCTTCCCCCCATATCTATTATCATAATTATTAAGTGTATATGTCTGTAAACTACCCAAATGTAAAGTAACGAGTGTGAAATAAAGAAAAGTAAAAAAGTGTTACGGTTAGGAGAATTGATCTTCTGATCGTGCGTGCGTACGATTTTCTCTCGTGTTTTTCCTGTTCGTTATTTTATAAAAGCAATATAACACGCTTTCCATGTCTTTGTTCTCTTATATAGGCGAGTGATTTTCAAGTTTTTCTGCGTTCTCCCAACATATCCCGCGTGTTTATATAAGAGAACAAAGACATGGAAAGCGTGTTATATTGCTTAATTGGTACATTTCCTCTTGGGATACAGAAAAAAAAAACATTAGCCAAGGGAAATGTCATGTGGTCTTAAATGGGGCAACAAACATGCAAGCTGAAAGGGTCTATTGGTTATTATTTCCTGTCATTGTAGAGAGATACTTGGGTTTTACATGAACAATGCAAAGGAGATGTAGGAAACTGGACAATTGGCGTGGATACAAATCACAGCATGTAGATTTCTACAAATACTCAGTAAAAACAATCAGAACTGTACTGCATGGGACACATCAGATGGTTTTAAGCAAAATAAGTTATTTGGCAAATTAACAGAGACCGAAGTTGCACTTTTATGCCCATGGTGTTGAAGAGCCTGAGCTGGAAAAATGTTCATGATCTCTATTTATTAGTGATGTTTATTTTCCTTATTTAGTAGTAATTATTGTTGTGTAAAGTTGAAATCAGGTTTTTTAGAAAGCATATTTTTAAGACTTCTGATGTTCATTTAGTGATTTGTCTCCAGGCTGCTTTTATTGATTGTCATTAAGATCCTTATTGATAATTTGATCATCATAGATCATCTCATTGTAAAAACAACCTAGAAAAAACTGGATATTTCTAGAATGAGATGATGTGTTGACAAATGGAAAATATATATAGTATCCTTCCTCACTTAAACAGTTAATATGAAATAATATAGGTGAAACAAATTCATATTACATTATTTTAATAAGTAGAAGTTAGTTTGATCAGCATATATACATGTATATATTATATTACTATAACATAATTTTACCATATTAGAAAAAAAACAGACTGATATGCCAACATATTACCCATTAACTTGTCAATATAGGAAAGGAAGGAGGGCAGGCAAAGTCCACTGACTGGTACATGATTTTTATTTAATAAATTTATGTAAACATATAACTGACCAGCAGCTGGTTTGTAGTTTGTGATTGTCTTTTTTACAAAATAATTATAAGGATATATAAGTTTGCTATAAAAGACTAGTCTCTATTTTTACAAGATTTTAAAAGTTTTTACAGCTGTGAAATACAGAAGTGGTATTTTACTATTGTGTATTGTGTGCATGTTAACAAAATAAATGCAATATGATTTTAATTAATAAATTGATGGATTTTTCTTTTTGAGCATGACTCCTTCAAATTACTCAAATATTTCCAATGAATTGCTATTATAATTCAAGGAAATGTCTACCAATGTCTATCACAATTTTCAATATATTAGCATTAATTTCCAGCCGATGGAAATAATTTTCAACCCATGGAAGTGTGCAAAACAATGGAAATTCCAACATATTTCCAGTACATTTCCAGTATATTTCCAACACATTTCCAACTTACTTCCAGCATATTTCTAATAAATTTCCAACTTATTTCCAACATATTTCCAGCACATTTCCAACTTACTTCCAGCATATTTCCAATAAATTTCCAACTTATTTCCAGCATATTTCCAGCATATTTCCAGCATATTTCCAGCATATTTCCAACATATTTCCAGCATATTTCCAGCATATTTCCAACATATTTCCAACATATTTCCAACATATTTCCAACATATTTCCAACATATTTCCAACATATTTCCAACATATTTCCAACATATTTCCAACATATTTCCAACATATTTCCAACCCGTGGAAATGAAATTTCCATCCGTTGAAATTGTGCAAAACCTTGGAAATTGAACTTCCAACTTATTTCCAACATATTTCCAGCAAACTTCCATCCCATGGAAGAGGTCTATATTTTCCGGTGATACAACGTAGAATTTTGAAATTAGTGGTACAATATTTCGGCTGGCCACACCAGCCTTCTTCAGGTACAATGAAGAAACTTTACATTGGCGTGTATTTTTGAACTTGATACTGAGCTGTCATAAAACAGATTACAATATGATAGATCGTGAAAATATGTTAAGAATGTGAAAACGGATATCTAGTATGACTCTTCCCGGATGTTAAGGCCATGAGGTTCGAGTGTTCTCGCCTGTGCGATTAAAAACGCTTCTCTGGCCATACGTATAGAGACTCTGTTAGAAAATATGTTTTCGATAGGAATAAGTTGCATGTCGTTGGCAGTGTGATTAGGAGAATTAAGAAAATGTTCGGCAACTGTTGTGGGTTTAGATTTATTGTTAGAGTTATCTATCGTCCGGCGGTGTTCGTTAAATCTGTCTTTTAAGCGTCGTTTAGCCTCACCTAGTGTATATATTGTAGATTGCAGCGGTTACATTGAATCATGTAGATTAGATTTTTGGTGTTACAGGTCAGGTTAAATTTGATAGAGCGCGTTTCACCGGTAGCAAAGAAAGTATAGTTAGTAAGTCCGTCAGAAATGTAAGGGCAAGTGGCGCAGTTCTTCCTACAACGGAACGAGCCAGGTGGGAGTTGGAGCTGGTATATATTTATCGTAGAGACTTTAAAATTGCGGCAATCAAAACCACAGATTTATGTTGTTGTGATAACATGCTTTATTTCAAATATGTCGGTAACGGAGAATTTGACCTTAAGAGGAGTCATCCTTTATGACGTCACAATAACGTCAATATACAAACCTGATTAATCCTAAAGATGTTATTCCATTTTAATGATAAGATACGAAAATGTCGTACAATTTGACATCGAATTAAACACAATTCGCTAGTTTATATATTTTTGGCTCGCTCGCAGTGATCCGTTTTGAGGTAACTTATGCCATGCATGAATAATAATATTATCAGTCCATGAATCCTACTGAAAAGCATTGATTTCTAAAAATGTTGAAAAGTACGGGTTGGTAAACCCTGCTAAAAAGAATTGTTTTCTAAAATACAAAACAAAAATCTTAATTTATTAATAATGTACTATTTTTGAGCAAGTTAAGTTCAGAGACAGTTCATGTAATATAATTACTGGGAGCAGTTGTAGTAGGCCTTTTGCAGGAAACAGTCATGTGCTGGTATAAACTTTGTTAACAAATGAACTGAGCTTGTGATTTCCATGGGAAAGATGTTGCCATGGATGCTTGCTGGCAAGCTATCTTTAAAATCGCTATTTTAGACAGATCGACAATCGATTGGAGCGCAGGAAAGCTTGTGTATTACATTATAAGGGTTTGTATGATATTTTTAACGAGTATTTGGTTGTATCCGTTAGGCCAGACATACTGCAAGGTTTATCATTCAGTAGAATCATTTATATTCCTTCACCAATATTACCAGAGTAACACCATGATCACCTCAGTTTTCTTTCAGTGTTTGTTGAGGGACATTCAATCTTTCATCATTTCATCGATCAGTTCCTCATCAGCATGCATATTTTTTCTAATTTACCTTCATTGACATTCAAGACGGAAAATTAGAAGGTCATGCACGACGATGAGGAAACATACGACTGTCCCTTGACACACCGATTGATGGCACAATGCCTGTCAACCCTGTACCCTATATAATTTATGGCTCAATAAAGTTCTTCTCTTCATATCTCAAACCCGCTTCTTCGATGTGAGATGTAATATTTCAAAGACGACAATGAGGACTAGACGGGATTTCAAGTCCGCGCACAATTAGTTCCAGTCCTAGGAGTTGAAATCCCGTCCAGTCTGAATAGCGTTCTCCCCAGTTGAAGTCATACAATATTACCATAATGACAACATTGCATTGTGGGATCGAAATGTGGACAAATATTTCAAAATGGCTGCCTCGGACATAGTTGTTCTTGCGTACGGTATGGATAATTTTAGAGTTTTACTCACAGAAGATGAGGTACGTTCCAGGTGCCAAACCACCTGGTGAATGTAATGTTTTGGAGCTGAAACGTTCGTTAGAGTGCCACGGGGAGAAAAAATGTGGAAAAAGACAAGAATTGGTTGATCGGGTGAAAGGATGTATTGCTCTTAAAATCGAGGTTGAGCCGAAGGTTCCTGGCGGTAATTTATCAGTATATCGTGAATACCCCAAAAACAGTGCTTCGTAGCACCTGATTTCTTCATAGCTACACATAATCTTGAGTTGGATTCTGGAATATTTGTCCGCATTTCAATCGCATGATCAGTTTGCGTCAATTATATTTAGAATCTGGGGAGAACGCTATTGGAGGCTTTGAAATGACATCTCATCCTCATTAATTATTCGGGGGGATGTTGTTTTTATTCGGGTACAGGTTGACAATTGATTTGTTCATCATAATGAAGCAGTTGGTCGTTTCTTGTCATTTCGGACTTCAATGTTCCAGTATTAAATTCAAATTCAAAACTGAATTTTGTAAGTTTGGCGTCATTTCAACATGGCTTCTCGTGAAAGAGACAGAGAGCGATGAAGAAGAGTTTAGACCACCCAAACGTTACAGAAAAGCGCGGAGCTGTGCCGAAGAGGAACAAATGTTGTTAAAAGCTGTACCACTGTCAACGCGTTACAAGAACAGTTGAGTAGGTATTTGAGGAATGGAGGAACGCAAGAGAGAACAAAATTGCCGCTTTGGAGGCCACAAGCTTTACCATACCGCTAGAAAGCATAGAAAACCTTGATGTTGAGATGTGCCGAGAATTCGAACACATGACGATCCTTGAAACGCCGGAAAGTACTCGCAGAACTCCCAGGAGTACATTCAACCAATTTTTCCAGTCCAAGGACTGAATTCATGTTGTACTCCTGGCAGTTCTGCGAGTATTTTCCGGGGTTTCAAGGATCGTCATGTGATCGAATTCTGGGCACATGGTTGGTTGGTTACCTCATGAATAATTAATGAGGATGAGATACTTAAAATCATACACGTGACGTAGTTAAACTCCATACATGCACGTTCAATATTTAGTCAACCACATAATTAAAATGAATTTGATGTTATTCTTCTCAAAAACAACACAATTGTCTCCAGGGGAAGCCAGGGTCATTAATCAATGGCTCTAAATGAAGCATAATAACAAAACATTTTCGAAAGCAACTCAGCTGTGACGTATTTAGATTAGGCAGAGTAAACGAAATTTCTTAAGAGATTAGCATGACATTTCGGGAAATTAGTAATTAAATTTCCACTCCAGCCTCGGGAGGATCTGTAAAGTCCCTGCGGTTTCGGCGAACTATTTCATACTCAGTTGTCCTTGATCCATCCTCGGATATCCAGGGGCAGTTAGTGGGCGACGGGCGAAAAAGGGACTAACTACCCGGGGGTATCCGACGAAGTCTTTAATCGCGCATAGGGTGTGATTAGCAATCTCTTAATCTCTCTTCTGATCACTAATTAATGACTATTTCTATTCATAAGTAAACAAAAGGTAGTGCTTCTTGGTGAACCGAAACGCGATCTCTTTCTGTGTGAATGACATTAAGTCTTGGGAACGTAACTACTTTAGCTGCGTTCATTGATTTTCAAGTAAACACGCACGATCCTTAAAGAGAAGTGTAAACTACCAGATGAACACTGCAAGCTACGACAAATAACAAGAATTTGTCACATAGAAAGATTGTTAAGACATTCACATTCGAGTGAATTTTATTCCTTTTCTAAGTGTAGAATGCATCAAAGAACGTTCGTAGCAGTTCAGGTGGGAAACTATCTTTGTTAGGTCGTCTCTCCATAAGGGAGTTAAATTCATTGACAAAGATAGCAGTGAGGAGTTTGTTTGGTGGAAGCTGGATAAGGATTATTTTCGTTTGAAGTGATGTTTTTGTATGTAGTGTCTATACTCCACTAGGGGGAAGAGATTGAACAAAGATCATCTAATTTGGATGCTATTCAGAAGGGTATTGTCGTTTTGCTAGTAAGGTGAAGTGATCTTGTGTGGTGATTTTGATGCCAAATTGGGCAATCTAGAGGATTATGCTGATGTGGATGCTCTTGATCATGATATTTCTATGGGTAGTTTTGTCGTGCAATTGGAACCGCGGAATTCTAGAGATGCCTATGAATGCCTATGGTAGTTAATGCCTATGGTTGGTCTATTTCTGAGTTATGTATTGGTAATAATTTGGTTGCTCTAAATGTTAGACCAAAGGGTAATGTGTTAGACCAGTTTACGTGTTTCACGTACAATGGTACTAGTGTTGTTGACTATATTATTGTGTCGCATGAGTTAATTCCGCTTGTTAATTATTTTACAGTTTCCCAAGTTACTGAGTTTTCTCATCATTGCTATCTTTCATTTGTTCTGGAGGCCGACGTAGTACCTACGTCAGGCAAGCCTTTAGATATGAGTCCTCCCCCGTTAGTTTTTGTGTGGGATGATGGTCTCAAAAGTGAGTTTGCTGATGTTTTACAGTCTGAGAATGTTGCCTCCAAGTTTCAGGAAGTTTTTGACTCAGAGGAGGACGTAGATATCGACTCGTTAGTGAATAAGTTCACTGATGTTATTGTCTGTGCCTCGGAAAAGGTCATTCCTGTAAGGGAAAAGAGGCGTTTTATTAAAAAGAAAAAGAATTCGGTCCGGTAACAATAACGATTTGACAAGAGTTGTCATGAGCTTGCCACGGTTATTTAATTATATAATTTCTAAATATCCTGTAGTGATTCGTTTTTATGTCATCGTTTCTTTTCCATAAAAAATCGTATAAAAGGTTAGTAAACCGTACCAAATCACAGTTTAGAAGTCCAAACCATGTTAGACAATCCGTTTATTGGAGAGTAATATTCCGAAAGTAAATGCGTTGAAGACCAATCAGATTTCTGGTGCGTCTGAAGATATCACGCCGACTGAATGGTTTGATTACTTTAAAAATTTAAACAAAGTAAATTTTACAGTAGATACCCATGCATATTTGGAAGTGGCTCAGCATGCAGATGACTGATTTAAGCTAGTCGGAGAACTCGGCAAAAAACACGCTCGTAGACACCGGGTGATCATTGCTGTAGGGTGGTTACTTGAAACTCAATGAATGCAGCCAAAGTAGTTACGTTCGCAAGACTTAACGATCATTCACGTAGAAAGAGAGCCGGCTCCTACAGTAAGAGCTTATCCGTTTTTTTCTTTTAACTAAAAAGAGGGCGTGTCTTGGTCCATGAACAAGCCTTTCATTATCAGAGCTGCTACGAGCTTCCAACAAAAGAACATCTTCTTCTTCAGAATTAAGTGTTGCAGTCATTGGAGTTATTTCATCGACAGCTAAAAGTAAGTTTTTTTTTATTTGTAATCTATTGAGTTTTCATCGCTTATGTCTCGTTTTCATTTTCCTTGTGCAGTGAGTGAGTTTCAGAATCAGCAAAGCCGCTACTTGAGCTCAATGTAACTTATTATATGGATATTGTGCATATTAGCATCATATATTCGTTACCCCTTTTATCGAGCAACGTGTGCTAATTCAACAATGATTAATATATAGGGCGAAAGTACTTTGATCAAGTTAACGTTTTCCATAGTTTCAACTGATAGGAACTACCTGTATCAGTACCACACATTATGTGCTGCGTTTATGTCGTTTAGAGTTGCAGACTGGCGTGCCTTTAAACTTTGTTGCAATTCTGTAAACAATGAAGTCAAGCTAGTTATTAGATGTACTACAAGAATGTTTTCCATAAGAACGAAGGCATTTCACGTAAAACCTGGGGCATTATTAAGAGGGTCTGGATGGGGTTAATGGACTACTGACAAACGGCCTTAAAAATAACTGACAAATGACGATTTTTTTACTGACAACTGACAACCGAAACATAATGTTCTCTAGTAATGATTAACTGACAACTGACAAATGGCCAAAATTTTAACTGACAACTGACATGAAGACCCTCTATTAATAAGGTAACCTCTAGAAAATCAAACAATTTGCACATTAATGAGATTAAACAAAATGGTATTTCTATATGTAACCCCCAAGAGCTCTCCAAACGAAGTCCCACTGAATGTAAACGACCGTTCTTACCAAGACAATTTGATGGCCTGTCGCTCGACCAAGCGATTTTTGCACTAAAACCAACAAATAGCTCCAAAGCAACTGGGTTAGATAAGATATCCGTTAGACTTTTACGTGAATGTGCCGACTTAATCGCGAGGTCCCTTTGTTCGCTTTTCAACTGTTCTATTGTCAGCGGTATATTTCCGGATGAGTGAAAGTTCTCTAAAGTAATTCATTATTCAAACAAAGGGAACGCGCTGATTTGAATAATTATCGACCCATAGTTTTTGCCTATCTAACGAACACAATTTAATCTCCACCTACCAATCAGGGTTCCGACGCCTTCATTCTACAATCACTGCTACAATCACTGATCTTATCGAGGCTACGGATAACTGGGCTTGTAATGCCGTTTGTTATCGAAATTAAATTTGTATCGCATTAGGGGCGCCGAGTGTACTTGGTTCAAGTCTTACCTGAACGATTGGAGTTTTTTCGAAAAACCGCTCATTAACTTGCGGTATTCCCCATGGAACAATCCTTGGGCCACTAATATTCTTACTGGACATAAAAGATCTACCAAAATATCTAAACTATTCGCAGCCTCGAATGTATGCAGATGTCACTCATTTGACTTACACAGGTAATGAAACTTTGCAACAGCTCATAAACTGTGTATATTATCTAAAATTCGATGTTGTTGTGATAGAAAGGTGCCATGGAGAATAATGCATTAATGAGATGACGTCGACCGAGGTATCGACCCAGGCTTTTACTTACGCGGTCATGGGTCAGGAAAGGTCACGTTTCCACGATTTCAAACAAGCGTAGAAGATAGAGTATTCTCTGTAAACCAAAAAAATATACGCAGGAGTGCTCAAAACGTTTCTGAGATTCATAGCTATGAAAATTGCAGGAAGGCTCATATGCGCTTTAAGCTAGGACGTATTTTTCAGCCATATTTATACAGAGTGTTCTCTATGTTCACGAATTCGTTAATATTCTATCTAGTATATGACGGTGAGCGCCGATGGTTGCGATCAGGTTTTGATGTTCTAGGTCTGAGTTCGGTTCCCAGTTACGCTCTCTTAAGAGAATTGTGGGATTCATTGGAATTATTCATATTGAGATATTAGTAATCAGAAGAGTGATCATGAAATTGATAATCACACGCAGTGCGCGATCAAGTGTTACAGGCTCGTAGAGTAAGAGCGCTGGGGTGTCATTTATTTTCACCAATTTATTAATATTCTATCTAGTATCCAAACACGACACTGGGCCAGCTAACATGATTGATACTCGCTGTTATATCGCACGTGTTGTGACCGTTGTTCGACTATGGCAAGCCATGACATTCCTACAAAAATAATACTAACTCAAATCTCGAAGTTCGCCGTTTTCTACGTAATTACTCCTATAAAATTCGCCATGGATTTGCAATGTTAATTTCTATTAAATGATGAACCGTGCAGAAAGAGGTAAATATATATGATCCCAATGGAACTGCTGAGTGCATATTCCTTAATTTGTAACGTACCATCCTTGCTACCGATAAAATTTGAAAATCCATTTGTTTCTTTGTTATTTGTCGTAGCTTGCAATGTTTGATCATCTTGGAGTTTACACTTCTCTTTTAAGTATCGTGCATGTTTACTTGAAAATCAATGAACGCAGCCAAAGTAGTTACGTTCCTAAGACTTATAACGATCATTCACGCAGAAAGAGAGCGCGATTCGGTTCACCAAAAGCACTTCGTTTTGTTTTCTTATGTGTAGAATAGTCATTAGTGATAAGAAGATTGATCAAAAGAGTGATTAAGAGATTGCTAATCACACCCTATGCGCGATCAATGACATCCTCGGATACCCAGGGGTAGTTAGTTCATTTTTTGCCCGTCGCCCCTAACTGTTCCTGGGTATCCGAGGATGGATCAAGGACAACTGAGTATCAAACGGCTCAATATCTGATATATAATCAGTGTCACTGTTCTGCATGACAGTTTAATAGCTTATGATCAAAGGGGTGTATCATCGGGTGCTTTGATTAGAAGTCTGACATGCCTATATGTAAATGTTTGACATGTAATCATTGTTACTATTCTGCATGACAGTTTTTGATGAAATTAAAGAAGTGTAGATGTTCAATGAATTGTCGGTAGAGAGACTCCCACAATAAGAGCACTTCCTTTTGTTTTCTTATAACTAAAAAAAGAGGGCGTGTCTTGGTCTACAAACAAGCATTTCCTTATCAAAGCTCATGATTTACTACGAGCTTCTAACACAAGAACATCTTCTTCCTAAGTCTTACGTGGTGCAGTCATTGGAGTTATTTCAACCACAGCTAAAAGTAAGTGTTTAGTTGTAATCAGTATTGAGATTTCCGCATCGCTTATGCCTCGTTTTCAATTCCCTTTCGCAGTGAGTGACTTTGAAATCTCTAACACCTCGATTAATTTCAAAATCAGCAAATCCGCTACTTGAGCTCAATTTCACTTATTACGATGACATAACGAATTCAATACTTTTTCTCAACAAATATTTGTGTAGAAATATAAGGATATTGTGCATATTAGCATCATATATTCGTTACCCATTTTATCGATCGCTGTGGGCTAATTTAACTATGAATAATATATAACGCGAGAGTACTTTGATCAAGTTAACCTTTTCTCTAATTTGGTTTTGTATACTAGTACAAAATATTAACTCAAATGTCGAAGTGCGCCAATTTGTACGTAATTATTATAACTGAGTAATAGCATGACATGATAGGAAACATGTATACTAGTATACCTAACAGGTAGTGAATGCTTCTCCGCTCAGTTAAGGAAGTGTATTAGAAGAGAACCTACAGTAGCACTTTGGCAGGAAAAATAGATTACTGGGTGATAAAAATGCCAAGGTGTTAGATGAATATATTTTGTAGTTTTGGGGCTATCCTGCGACTGAATCCTGTTTGAGCTGTGGTGTGTAACTCAAAAGTTGTCGCGATTTATTTTCATTTTGTCCCGACATATCAACGATCTCCCGGTAAATTCCCTGAGCCTACCAATTCCCAACATTTTCTTAAGATTCCCGGCAAAACAAACTGCTGTTCTCCCCGGTGAAGTTTAAACACCGAAAATCAACTGTAATCGAGAATGTAATTGTAAATGCTAATTGTATTTTGAACCGGCTGCTTGACTTTATCGAAGCCAATAGTCAGTAGAAAATTATTTGCTGCTCACCATCTTGATAACAGGAGAGATCTTGCTCTTTGGAAACTGATAGTTCACACAGAGTTAGGAAGAGTTCGCCTACACGTCTACACTTCAACAAATTCATGATTACACAAGGATTGCATACACAGAAATGCATTAAAGAACAGTTGAACGTAGTTAGCTCAAACAATGCAGATTCCACCTCGTGTAATGTCACGTGACGATCAGATCCGTGCAAAGCAGTGTGGTAAAAAAAGACGATAGAAGTGAAGCATTGTGGTAAAAAAATGAAATCGAGATTTGGACCCGCTTACATATTAGAACTCGCTTCAGCCTCGCTCGCTGCGGCAGCAATCAGGATCACATGCTCTGTGCCTCGTTTATAGCTTAAGGACATTTGGTATATACTTACCCGCTTTGTATACCCAAACAGCTAGCTCACTACGAACATGATTCGCGTCAGAATTACGCTTAAAATAAAAGTATATTAGCAAGGAAGCCTATAGCTTTCACGCAGCAAAGAAATGAAGCCCATTAAGTTGTCAGTTACCATATAACAGTCATTTTTATGCAGTTAGTGATTACGTGACTTTGTCCACTTTGTCCAAACTGTGGTGCTAGGATAACAGAGAAACCAACCATTAGTAACTAACGCAAGGTTTAGACTTCATATCTTTAAAACTGTAGTAAGGATATAGAGATTACTTAATGGGAAGTGCTGGCGTATGGTATTTACGCATGAGTTTGTTTTCACAAAACGAACGAGCGAGGTACGAGCGAGTGAGTTTGTGAAAACAAACAAGTGTGTAAATACCATACAAAAGCACTTTCCATCTTGTAATTTGTTTATTATATACATGCTACGATTTTTCTCCAATATCAAATAGGCTTTATTTACGTCTTATCATTGATCGTGAACATGTACATTTGTAGCTCTCTAATGTTTGTTTTGCATTTCGTATCAGACTGAACGTAGACTAAAATTTATGCTCGATACAATCAAAATGGAAAGGAAATCTTACTTTCTAAACTGACATAAACCTTGAAATAGTTTTCAACATCAATATGGAACTGTCTAAAATTCAACAAATAAAGTTTACATGTTTACATCGTCAATAGATTAGTATACCTGCTTTTTCCAAGTTGTTTGGTACGAGTTTCCAGATATCTCCACGGCTTGTAGGTTCTCTGTTCACAGAATATTTACGATTTTTCAAATGTCGATGGTCTATGGAAGTTGAAATCACTCCACGAAGGATTGAAAGCTCGTAATCTTCGCCGTATTTTCTTTTGACACTAAGAATGATTTCACATAGATTATCTCAATATCTGTTGAGTTCTTTCGGTAGAATTTCGTCACGTTTTCCGGGATTTTGTGCTTCTTCTTTGTCTCTTTAGAAATAGTTTTTGCTCTTGTGATTTTGTTTTCTTGGTCGATAATATACTCCTCAATTGACTCGGAAATTTTAACATCGTTAGTTGGATGTTTAAGATCAATATTACATTTTTTTAAAGAAAGTCAAAACCTCCCACTTTCGTAGTGAATGAAAGTGGCGCCTCCGATCTCAATATCAAGTTTGAAAATCCCGATATGTTTTGACAAGTGTTTTCTGATTGGACGAAACGCTTTTCGCACGTGTGAAAAAGTCGTTTCGCGATTCTGATTGGCTAAGGAAAATTGTGAAGTGGGTTTTCGCATGAATGATTCCATTCGTAAATCTCAGTATGTATGTGATAAATATGTTTAGCTCCATCGTATCTACTATCCACAATCTAGTATCCAAAAACGACACTGAACAAGCTAATATTGATACTCGCTGTTATATCGCACGTGATATGACCGTTACTCAACTATGGCAAACTACAAAATATTAACTCAAATTTCGAAGTGCGCCAATTTCTACGTAATTACCATAAGTAATTGCATGAGTGAGAGGATAGGAAAAGAGCAGATTAAATTTCCTCGAGAGCCAAGGGACGATTTGATGAAGTACCGACACCGCATGCGGAAGGACTTTACAGATCCTGCCGAGGCTCAAGGGGAAATTTAATCACTAATTTCCCGAAATGTCATACTATCACTTTGCAATACTATTATCAATGAGAAACGGGACAAATAGCTAAGAAAGTTAGTTTTCTATGCCTAAACTTAAGACGTCGCAGCTGAGTTGCTTTCGAAAATGTTTTGTTATTATGCTTGATTTAGCGACATTGATTGAATGACCCGCTGGCTTCCCTTGGAGACAAGTGTGTTGTTTTTTAGAAGAATAACACAAAATATAATGTAGTTATGTGGTTGACTAAATATTGAAAGCGCATGAATGGAGTTTAATTTTGTCGCGTCTATGATTTTAAGTATCTCACATCGAAAAAGCGGAATGAAGAGAAGAACGTTCTTGAGCCGTAAAATACAAAAAGTACAGGGTTGACAGGCATTGCGCCATAAATCGGTGTGTCAAGGAACAGTACAGTCGAATGTTCCCTCATCCAGCGTGCATGACCTTCTAATTTTCCGTCTTGCATGTCAATGAGGGAAATTAGAAAAAGTATGCATGCTGATTTCAGACTTTGGAGATTGAATGCCCTTCAACAAACATAGAAAACCGAGGTGATCATGGTGTTACTCTGGTAATATTGGTGAAGAATTTGAAATGATTCTACTGAATGATCAACTTTGGAGAAAGAGGGCGTGTTTTGATCCATAACTAAGCCATTCATGAATATATATGATCCAAATGGAACTGCTGAGTGCATATTCCTTAATTTGTAACATACCATCCTTGCTACTGATAAAATTTGAAAATCCATTGTCTCTTTGTTATTTGTCGTAGCTTGCAGTGTTCATCTTGGAGTTTACACTTCTCTTTAAGTATCGTGCGTGTTTATTTGAAAATCAATGAACGCAGCCAAAGTAGTTACGTTCCCAAGACTTATAACGATCATTCACGCAGAAAGAGAGCGCGATTAGGTTCACCAAAAGCACTTTCTTTTGTTTTCGTATGTGTAGAATACTCATTAGTGATCAGAAGATTGATCAAAAGAATGATTAAGAGATTGCTAATCACACCCTATGCGCGATCAACGACGTCCTCGGATACCCAGGGGTAGTTAGTTCATTTTTTGCCCGTTGCCAGCTAACTACCCCTGGGTATCCGAGGATGGATCAAGGACAACTGGGTATCAAATAGCTCAATATCTGATATATAATCAGTGCGACTGTTCTGCATGACAATTCAGTAGTTATGATCAAAGGGGTGTATCATCGGGTGCTTTGTTTAGAAGTGATGCTCGACCAAGCGTGTAGAGAAGCTCCTACAGTAATAGCTTTAAAGTGTTTGACCATATTTTCGCCCCTTTGTTTATTATTCTAGTGACTATGTGTGGGTATGTGCCGCATGATGGGGTCGGGTTTTTTACGTTCTAGCTCTGAGATGGGATCCCAGTTACGCCCTCTTAAGAGTGTTGCCGGATTCATTGGAGATATTTCATATTGAGATATTAGTCATCAGACCTGTGTGAACAAGAAATTGATAACCATATCATGTGCGCGATCAAGTGTTAGAGAGATTCATACAGGAAGAGATCTAGAGTATTCTCTATTTCCACCAATTCGTGAATATTCTATCTAGCATCCAAAAACGACACTGGGCCAGCAAAAATGATTGATATTCGCTGTTATATCGCACGTATTGTGACCGTTGCTCGACTATGGCGCCAATTTCTAAGTTATTACGTACTGTAATTGCAGTCGTTTTGTTATGTAATGTTGTTTTCCTACCTTTGTTTTAATGACGTAACCTATGTTCACATACCTTCGCTCCGACCTTGTATATGTAACTAAGTTATTTTCTTTGTTCATCGTTTATTCTACTTTTCGTCTCAAATATTATGTAAATTTAGCTTAGTATATCTTGTTCTTTTTCTTTGCTTTTTTGTACGCCGCGTGAGTTCAACGAGAGGACCGATCGAGCCGGTACAACGTCTAAACAACTGAGTTCAACGAGAGGACTTATATATAAATTATTGGCTTTTAGGCAGGAAATTGGTAAGCGTCTTTCTGTTTTCTACCATTTTCTTTCAATTCGCAACCGTTATAATCTGTAAATTCATATGTACTCTTTTTCTTTAGTTTCACTTTGACTTGAAATGAATATAATGGACTAGTGACTATTTCGAGTCATTAGTAGTCTATCCTGGAAGCAGCTTGTAACTCTGAATCGAAACGCCCAGGAGTTATACGTACTCTGATAATATTCGCCAAAGATTTGAAATGTTAATTTCTACCAAATGATCAACTGTGAAGACATAAATATGGCGTATTTTTATCCATAAATAAGCCATTCATGAACATATTTATATATATGATACGATCTAAATAGAACTGGTGAGTGCTGCAGATTTCTTAATTTATGACGTACAAAATGTACCATCCTTGCTACCCAGAACATTTCAAAATGTCTGATATGTAATCACTGTTACTGTTCTGTTTTTGATCAAAGAAGTGTATTTACGGAGAACATAGTTAAGAAGTGATGTTCGACAATTCCCTGAAGAGACTCTCAATAAGAGCTCTTCCTTTTGTTTTCTTATAATTAAAAAGAAGGCGTGTCTTGGTCCATAAACAAGCCTTTCCTTCAGTCAGAGCTCATCATTTACTACGACCTTCTAACACGAGAACATCTTCTTCCTCAGGGTTAAGTGTTGCAGTCATTGGAGTTTATTTCAACCACAGCTAAAAGTAAGTTTTTAATTGATTGAGATTTCATCGCTTCTGCCTCGTTGTCATTTCCCTTGCGCACTCAATGAGTTTTGAAAGATCTAACATGTCGATCAGTTTCAAAATCAGCAAAGCCGCTGTAACTTATTAGGATAATATAACGAATGCGGTTTCAATACTTTTTTCTCAACAAATATCTGTGTAGAAATATAAGGATAGTGTGCATATTAGTATCATATTCGTTATCCCTTTTGTCGAGCAATGTGTGCTAATTTAACTATGATTAAAATATAAGGCGAAAGTACTTTGATCAAGTTAACGTTTTCCCTAGTATGATAGGAACTACCTATATCAGCACCCCACATTGTGTGCCGCGTTTCTGTCGTTTAGAGCTGTAGATTCATATCTTTAAAACTGAAGCTAAGACGTATTTTGGAGTTATATTTAAATAAAGTGTTCTCTATTTTCACCAATTTGTTAATATTCTATCTAGTATATGCCGGTAAGCGCCGATGGTTGCGATCAGGTTTTGATCTTCTAGGTCTGAGTTCCGTTCCCAGTTACGCCCTCTTAAGTGAATTGCCGGATTCATTGGAATTATTCTGGGCAACTGGGTTAGATTAGATATCCGTTAGACTTTTACGTTAATGTGCCGACTTAATCGCGAGCTCTCTTTGTTCGAGTGTAAGTGCTCTAAAGTAATTCCATTATTCAAACTAGGTTATCTATAGATACTGATTGCTGCGCGTTGGAAGAGGATATGAACAAGTGAAAATGTTGTAGAAGTTTAAACAAAATAATGTTAAGTAAAAAATATACTGGAACTGAACTGAGAAATATATATTGACAAATGTTGTACATTGTAGTAAAATATCGTATTGCATATAACCATAGTTAATAGAGTGGAATGGTTAGGAAACCCGGCAAACTTCAAAAGGGCTAAGAAAGGCGCTGCGATTAATGTTGGAAAGGGGTAAGACAAAAGATTGTGCACGGACATACTTCATTAGCGTTCCCTGAACGACTGAACTCACACGTTTCTATTGGCTGATTGATTAACATGTTGGAATTTCTTGTGTTTTGCGCACGGTAGCATTTGAAAAAAGCTAACAAAGACATAACAAAGAAGGTCCCTGAGTTTCATAACCATTCGCCTCTATTAACTGTGATATAACGTATTGTAATATAAAGTATTGGCCACAAAATATTAGGGGCAAAAGTCTTGTCCATTTCTTCCTTAATATTTTAATACTTTTTAACTCGTGAGCATTTAAAACGGTAAACGGTCGAAACAAACTCATAAGCGGACACCCAACAAACTTCCCGAAACCGAATGTTTGGCGCAAAGTTATTACGGCGACTGGAAAAAGATCCTGGCAAAATAAAACACTATTTATAAGACATGAAGTGAAAATTCGTAGTTTATAAACATAGCAAGCGGTGGTTAGCAAGGGGTTCTGTGGTTTAGCTAGCTAGATGAGTGAGGTACATCAAGCGCTCATGACTCACGTCAGTCGTGTCGGGCTCAATAGTGAGAGGTATTTCGAAGGGGGTTATCAAAATAACACAAAAAAGACAATCAAAATGAAACTCAAAACAAAACGATTAAAAAATGAAGTAATATCAGGCTGGAGTAGGCTAAATATATTTTAACTACGAGCAAATTATAGGTTATATAAACTCATCACAATGAACTATTTTAACACCTCGTCGTAGGTCGTGTGTCAACACTGAAGTGAATCGTCCCAGCGATGAAGATTAGTTAATTCAAGGAATGAATAGCCTTATGTCACAAGTTGAATCTCAATAGCTGAAAAAAAATTGTTGTTTCCCGATTGGCGAAGCGTAGCTAACAGCAAATCCAGCAAGCGCAAAGTATTATGTGTAAAATGAAATCGAGGCTGCGCAGCAACAAGGGGAATGCGCTGATTTGAATAATTTTCGACTCATATCGATTTATGCCGGCTGTGGCAAAAGTTTTCGAAAGCATAATTTATGATCAAGTTTTTGCCTATTTAAACGAACATAATTTAATCTCAGCCACCAATCAGGGTTTCGACGCCTTCATTCTACAATCACTGCTCTACTCGTGGCTATGGATAACTGGGCTTTTAATGCCGAAACGGCGTTCGATACGGTAGACCACCTTATTTTGTTAACGAATTTAATTTGTATGGCATTAGGGGCGACGAGAATACCTGGTTCAAGTCTTACCTGAACGATCGGAGTCAAGAGTTATTATCAATATTAGAAGTTTAATAGTTGTTACAATATTGTAATCGCTAGTCTAGTTATTATTAGTATTTTTATTGTATATTTTATCTTATGTATTTATCATATAAATATTCTCTTAGATGAAGACATCATTTTCCAGAAGAGGGAGAGACTATATTACCAACTCACATTATTAACACAACATTTGTGATGACATTGGCCATGCAATCGACTTCTCCAAGGATTCAGAGTTGTACTCATTTGAATCCGTCCCATTTCATGTCCGAATTGGAAAATGCGTCAGTCAACTGAAAAGCGCCATTTAACATTTTCACTTGTTAAATAACAGGTATGTCCCAGGCTAAAAGCACTGGTTGAACTTCCTGCTAAACATATTAAAATACCGCAGCCCCATGGGACCCTTGGATAAGCATGTATATTAAAGCGTGAGTCCCGCGGAGTGGCAGAGGTATAAGTTGAGAGCAAAAGTTAGATGACTTCCGGTTTCCTTCGCGTTCGGCGAGCGACGTGACTAACAACTTGCTGCAGCTGCGCGCGCACAATTGAAACCCAAGGAATCATCAATATTTACTGATGAAGAATGGGCCTGTAGTTTATTCTTTCTATCCAAGATCATTTATCGTTTGCATAAAACAATATGTTATTCTCGATCGAGTGTATATCGCTGGATTGAAATTCAAGTAATTCCTAGGAAAGCCGCAAAGCACGTGATTGTCGTTCTGTGTTAGATTTACTACAAAGACTGTCATCACTCTTATGCGAATTTATTTTCTTGGTCACCTAAAAATATTATATACATGTACAGTGCAACAATAGTTGAAATTAGACAAACACTTCTGGTAACGATCTTAGAGTCACGATTGCCAAGATAGACCAGTAGCCCTGCTATCCATATGATCGCTACTATCACTGAGTATTTTTCTGCAACCTTCCGTTTGTCTAATATCAACTATTGTTGCATATATTAGGGTGACCAGGAAAAGAAATTCGAATGCAATGGCAGCCACAGTGGTTGAGCTAGGGTTTACTGAAATTTCATTCTGGCTAAAGATCCAAGTCCATCATACATTCAAGTGTATCATATTGCTTTATGCAAGCGGCTATTGTGCATAGCTGCGCGGTGCACGTTCATGCAAGGCGAGGGGAAGATACTGCGCACTAGTAGGCTAAATTCCCGAACATGATATCTGAATGTTGTTCCTCCTTGGATCACATCGCAAACGTGGTCTCCTTATTGAATAAATTCCCTTTCCATCCTCACAACCCTTAGACAAAAAATATTTCCCACAACAAGGAATCACTCTCTAATTTACAAATCCACTAGTAACACAATGTTTCAAGTTCACCCCATTGACTGCTCCAAGAATTCAACTCGCACTCAATTCCATCCGTTCCAGGTCCAGCGGGAGGTAGTGCGCGCTAAACCTATGTTATAGAAATATAATAATCATTTTATCAGGTTAATGTCGTAGAATGGCTTACAACAAAGAAAAGTAGGAGAAGAGAATGCAGAATCGCTAACTTTAACTATCATTTAGTCCTATTCTTCATTTCCAACTTCCCCTGTACTGAACAGGTTAATATCTATTGTCGGTCTGAATGAATGGTCGTTGATAGTAAATGCTTTAATCTCCAGTTCACGGTCACGTATCGTTAGTATTGCTGGTTTTCACTCAACCCCAGAGATTCAAATGACAAAAGGCATGGCGGCCTAGTTGGTGCCCCAACAAAAGAAGCCAACGAGGAATCTATTGTTTAAGTGCACCAACATAGCGGCGGCTATGACGTCAAGTGAAAGCCAGCAATTGTTTGGGTTAACCTTTGTTTTACGTTCTTTACAGTTTAGTTAGATTTTTCACAGCAGTAGATCTCTGTCTCATTCTCTCACCACTTTCTATCTCTTTGGTTGATTCTTTTTCTCTCTACTCCTCTCTACTCGTAACTGTCTCTGGTAATCTCTTATTCTCTTTCTCTCCTTCTCACGGATTATTTTCTTTATTTCGTAGCCTATCAGCACTACACTACAAGATGAACTTCAATCTGCTCTTCATTTGTTGTCTGGTCCTTGTGGCGGCCAACGTTGTCTTCGCCGAAGAGGATCTTCCTAACGATATGGGTGAGCAAATACTAAATATAATTATTTCGGCATAACACTCTTCGATTGACCGTCCACGATTGACCGCCACGCTAAACACAAAAACTCTACCGTCCGATTGACCGCCACGCTAAACACAAAAACTCTACCGAACTCGGCAAATACACTTGGAATCTGAAAGACAACAACATTGATCACTTTATTTCCTGGCGCATTCTCTCGTCGCACTCGCCGTACAGTAGCTCCAGTAAAAGATGTAACTTATGCCTCAAAGAAAAATTTCTAATCATCTGCCGACCTGAACTGTCCACACTAAACAAACGTAATGAACTCGTGTCTTCCTGCCGACACAGAAACAAAGCCCTCCTACGTAATAATTGAACTGTTAAATTCCGCGCTGCATATATTAGGCTAGTTTGATTAGGCCATCAATACTATTGTTATGTAAATCATTCTGTATATAAGCGACGGTAAAAGTATACTCTCATTAAATCCCCTGACGAGTGGGCAACCACGAAACAGGCTTGTAAGGATGAACTTGTAGTTTATTTGTCTTTTTTCTTCACCATATACTTCGCTCTACTCCCATGTATTGAGCACTGTTTTACGGAAATCAATCCTACACTTTATATAAATATCAACTTAGTGGTCATTGGTCGTTAATGATTATCAAGCAAATACAGGAGCCTGGCAATTATAGTTCATTTAATATTTGTCTATTGACCAGTAATAGCACTGAAATATTAAATATACTTAATACTCATTTCGTACTAAATATCATCGTGTTTTGAAGGAAATCTAGATGTTCAATAGGGAATCTAGCGAAGACACGCAGTAGCTTTCAAAATATATATTTACTGTATGGCGTTGTACTACTTGTTCGTTACTCCATTTTTTCTTTTTTTTTTACTTTTTCTGTCTTATTTGAAATTATTTTCTTTCTTCTTTTGAAATGCTCCTTTTCTGTCTTCGTTGAAATCTTTCTTTTCTTCCTGATTTGCTCCTATTCCTCTTGATATTCTCTCTCTCTACATCTCTGTATCTCTGTATCTCTAGCTCTCTTTTTCTCTCTTGCCTCTCTTTCTCTCTCTTTGCCTCTATTTCTCTCTCTCTTCCACTCCAACTGTCTGTCTTATTGCTTGTGTGACTGTCTCTCCCTCACGCTTTCTCTCTGTTGTACATAAATATTTTGGAGTTGATATTGGCGCACAACCCATAGCTCTGGAAATAGTGTAGAGGTCTTTTCATTCCCTTTGCGTCTTTTTAATTCTCTACGTTATCTTTATTTAGTTACTATGCCATTTTACCTGACTATTTGTTTTCGTTTTTGTAGAGATGGCTCAGGAGAAGCGTGCATTAAAATGTTACTGCAACAAGATTGACTTGCCCCCCTATGGTGACCATTGGCTTTTTAGGCATTCGTGTCCCGGAGGCTACGGATATGAGAGATCTTGTATTAACGGGCTTAATATCTGTTGTTTTCCTAGATCTGGATAATACGACACTTGTAAAACTGATATGCAGTACAATTGTCAGTTGTTGTGTAATTGTGAAGAAGATGAATAAAAAGTGTGCGAAGTAGGTCTGTTTGTTATGACTATTTGTTTTCTCCCAATAGGATACTGATTCAGACCTCCCGTTTTTGAAGAGGGTGACGGCCGGAGGGAGAGGGGGAGGAGCCGGGTGGATTACTCGCTCTATGTAATTTGCGGAAGAGAACTATAGATAATAGCATTGGCACAGTATTGGCGGTTGGTTTATCCACTTTAGCGAGTTACGGGTAAAAATGGCTACATCTGGCAAGACTTTTGTGAACTCAACAGTGGCTGGTAGCTCGGAAAATACAGATATCTTCATTTGGTTGGCGCACATGGACAGCGTGGAAATTTATCACTGCGTATGCTGATATGGATAAAATGTAAAATCCATGCGATTTTCGTGAAGTGGCTTGCAAAATATACTCTTAGCTTAGACAATATTATTTTCCAGAAGAAGGGGTCACTAATTTAGAAAATCACATTAGTAAGACATAATGTCTGTCTTAAGACGTTGGCACAATTGACTTCTCCAACAAGAAGCTTTTGCACCTCTCTCAAATTGCCAGGTAATGCACTGCTGATCAAATTTTCTCCTTACACACCTTGATTCTGTTTGGCACCCTGGCTTACTATATTATGAAATAGGCGGTCAATTTTGTCGTCCGATTTCTGACTTGTTTTCCAAAACGGAATGTTCGAGTCGGGAAATATGAGATCTAAGTATGTTAAATATAACAGGGGTTCGTCAAGGTTGTATTCTATCCCCTTTGTTATTTAATTTATATTTAAAGGATCTTCCATTGATTCTACAAAACACCGATGAACTGGACCCGATTAACCTACCGAACGGTTCTTTGCTGAACTCTTTATTCTATGCAGATGATTTGGTCCTAATCTCTACTAGTGCCACGGGTCTTCAAAGCAGTATTAATACTTTACAACAATTTTGTAAGGATTCGATGATGTTGGTAAATACTAAAAAGACTAAAGTCGTCATTTTTCAGAAACAATGTAGAAAATCTACTATCGAGAAATATACATTCTTTTTTAAACAGTTCCCAAATCGCTAATGTTCCAGACTATACTTACCTGGGATCCACGATTTCAAGAGTAGATTTTCAAAGTCAAAGCTATTAAATTCTACTGAGAAAACGAGGCGTTCCCGGCTATTTTTGCAACAAAACGTTACCTCGTTTTCTCAAATTCGTACAAAAGTATGCAATAAGTTAATTGACACCTTATTTTCTCCTATTTTATTATATAACTCATTGATAACATCAATTTCCAAAAACATACCCAGTTGAACCACTCCATTCACAGTTCTTTAAGAGTTGTTGTCTGAGAAAACCTGGCAGAACCGAAAGATGGGGGTCGGCCAATTCTCTAAAAAAAAATTCAGCACTTAGTAGGTACCTGATAGGATTACGAACGCTGGTATTTAAAGTTCCACTCGCCTTTTCGTTTCTGGGTTTGACCACCCCCTCCATTTTTGGCCTAGACAGGCCGTAAAAACAGTAAAATATGGGCTAACTTTAAATGTCTATCAAAGCCATTACGCACAACTGACGTGACTTTGTTATATTTTGTGTGCATTATCTACCATTTAAATAGCGTGTTTACGTTAGAAAAACTAGAGTCCGTGAAAATTGTTTTTTTATATATTCCGATAAAATTTGGTATTTTAGGTATCACAAAAATCACCAGAATTGAGTCATTTTTAAGGTGCGGTGGTGTATTTCAACAGTAATATCATTTTTCAGTAGCCTACACAATTGCCGTCAAAAATCTGCAAAGTAGTGATTGGCACTACTTAATGATTTATTATGAGCCGTGTGAGAAATTGCTGAAAATGTGCATATAAACTTTTTCCCCCGCCAAATTTTCAGTCATATCAATCCGGCGTGTAGATTTGTCAAATTATTATAGCATAACCTAATAAAAATGATTGAGAAGACTTACTTTACCACAAAAAGTTTTGGGAAGAGGTTAAAGTGTAGTTATTTCATATTTACATAAGTGAAACTCGCTGACCTTCGAAAGACCCAGGTCAATTTCCCGCGAAATTAAGTTATTGTTGTCTCGCTTGGGCAGCTGTAATTGCCGTTCGCTTAACAGTGTAATAAAAATATACGATTAGAAGATCTATTGAGTTTGATGATAGTGGACTACGATTATACATCCTTATAACCAGTTATAATACATAAAGTACTGGTTATAAGTATTGTGGTACTCTCACACATACGCTGTAAGGGTATGCGCCACTCTAAAGGGTATGGTTTCGAGCTGTCTTAGTGTAAAATAGGGTAATAAATTTCGCATTTTTAATTTGGAATAGGGTATGATCTTCGCAGGGAAGTATCAGACTGCACATTTTCAAATATTTCAATTGTTGTAAAATAGAGTACAGGTCTGAAAAATATTATGGAAAATCGTATATTTTGGTCTGAAATAGGGCCTGGGTTTTGGGAACCGGACGGCACACTCCACCTATAAACGTTATTTGGTATACTGATACTATTCATTCAGGTTATTGGATAATGTATAGGCTACACAACTAGCGGGTTTATTTAACAGAAAGATAACTTTATCGGTCCATTTTGGAGACGTGAATTACAATTTTTGAAGTCGCAAGCAATGATATTTGAATAAATTCGCAACCATGGTCGCGCGGAAAAGGCCCACAGTCTTCCATTATCTTAGCATTTATTTCAATAGTATTTTAGTCTTCCAGTATTTTAGCATCGGTTATAGCTACAGGCCTTTATTAATTGCAAAAAGTCCTGATACCTTCACTGATTTCATTTGTAGCTGTAAGCAAATATTTCATACATGTACGTTTCACGTGCCTTGTTTCACTTTGTCTATATCGTCCTCCGTCCCACCATCCTAGTACTACTTATACACCAGGGCCCGCTTGTTCGAAGAAAGGGTTATCACTACCCCGGGGTTAAATCACTAACCCGAGGGTAAATGCAAATGTACAGAATACAATTACAGATTTAGCGCTATCCTAGGGATAAAGTTACACTCGCTTCGAACTACCGTGTCCAGGGCCAAGGGTAAGCATTACCCCGGGATTAAATCACTAACCCGAGGGTAAAATGTACAGAATACAATTACAGATTTAGCGCTATCCTAGCTTGGGATAAAATTACCCTTGCTTCGAACAACCGAACCTGGCAGGACAATAGGATATACATGAAGTCATATCAGACCAAAAAGTGAGCATTCTGTTTGGAAAACTGTTGAACTGAGTCTAAACGGGATAAGGCGAATTTTGTTGTGATAGCTGAATAGAATGTCAACCAAAACATAAACGACCACTAAGAAACAAAATAACGATCGGTAGTTTTTTAGCCTCTCGCATTTTGACAGTTGCCATCCATTCTTTCGAGCATTTACCCTTGAATGCCAGAGAATACTACGAACTCAGTTGTCGTTTTTGAATTAAAAAAAAAACAAGTTTTGCAGGTTTTGAATTACAATTTCTTCATATTATCAATAATGTTAGAATAAATTCCATGCCTAAATTCCATAAATTGCATGCCTCCTCGCCCGGGCAACCCCCAAGCATAGGAATTTGAATTTTTCGGATTTTTTTCCATGAAATGCCTCCCTACCCAGGCAGAAAAGCTAGTCACATGCCCCACCATTTTTTCTTACCGGTTGGTCAAATGCCGCAGTTTAGGGGACGTGATCGAAACATTTCAGAAATACGTCATCAAAGTGACTTTTGACAATATCAGTCCGAATTCATTGCTTTACTGATAATCATTCTACAATCACACTAAACGACAATTAACATTCCCGAATGTTTAAAATGTTATGAACTTTTAATGCATCCAGGGGTGTAGTAAGGTCCTGAAAATTGGGAGGGGGGGGGGGGAAATGGTGAATTCTGGACATTTCCATTCTAGGGAGGGAGACACAATGATGAATTATGGACATTTCCATTCTAGGGAGGGAGACAAAATGGTGAATTATGGACATTTCCATTCTAGGGAGGGGGTCAAAATGGTGAATTCTGGACATTTCCATTATAGGGAGGGAGACAAAATGGTGAATTCTGGACATTTCCATTCTAGGGAGGGAGACAAAATGGTGAATTCTGGACATTTCCATTCTAGGGAGGGAGACAAAATGGTGAATTCTGGACATTTCCATTCAAGGGAGGGAGACAAAATGATGAATTCTGTACATTTCCATTCTAGGGAGGGAGACAAAATGATGAATTCTGGACATTTCCATTCTGGAGGTGGGGGCAAAATTATGAATTCTGGACATTTCCATTCTGGACATTTCCATTCTAGGGGGCAAACTGGTGAATTCTGGGACATTTTTATTGATGACTTCTGTCAATCTCTCTTCTGGAACTGGGCAGAGGGAGGGGGACAACTGCTCCCGGCCACCCCCCATGCCTCCATCTTCCCTTCCCTACGCCACTGAATGCAGCTACAGGTAAGTCTAACTCGGCTTTGCAGATCGAACTAAACCTTTTCCATTGAAAAGAGGAATGCACTCTGCCGATGTTCGTAGTAAACTGATGCGGATACTACAAAATGTACGCTAACTGTGTGGCGCTTACTATAAAGACATTTAACGAAAAGGATATATCAAGAAACATTAATTATAACTAATCGTTAATATTAATTTCCTCAATATCCAATAATAATTTGCAACATGTATGCTTGTTTCACATACCTTTAAAACATATCATCCACTACAATTATTTGCGATCATAGTGTACCATTAATTATAAGTCTTATCGTAATATTAGAGGAGCAATTCTGAAGTCAACAGGCTATCATTACACGGGCCAGACTTTTTTAATTATCATTCTTTGTGTTTCGAGTTGACTCAACACGTGATAGGGTCAACCAACTTTTTTAATTATCATTCTTTGTGTTTCGAGTTGACTCAACACGTGATAGGGTCAACCAATCAGATTCAACATCTCTCGGAACACTGCGGGTCACTTAATCTAATTATTTCATACTCGACACGATTTTCTTTGTTCTTCGTGAGGCTTTATTTTCCATACATACCTTGAGAAAAGTTCCCGAGATGTATCCAGATACAATTCAACGATATTTTGTTGTTTCTAGCTTATTATTTTCTACAAGGAATTCATTCACCTTGGCTTCAGCCAAACTTACTAAATATCCCTATAATGATTTAGAACCTTTTCTCCGTCTTGGTACTCGCCCAAAATATACCTAAAAAGAGCTACATCAATAAACATTTTGCGAAAACCTCGTCAAGTATGAAATAAGACACTTAAAGGCCCAGTACGGACCTTGATGCTTTGCGCGCTTAGCCGCTGGCCGCCATCTTTTGTCACAGTCGAAAATTGTTCTCTTTTCAACCGCTCTATGCAATCCACTTCTATCGGCCGTTTTTCTAATCTCACTTTCAGTATATTTATTTTCACATGTTGCCAAATTGTAAGGCATCATTTCTATAGCATTTTAAAGACATTTAGGTCGTAATGTAGGTGATTTTTGTTGTTACGAGCAATGCGATGTATGTTTATGGGGAAGGCATCATGGCGGAACCGTCGGTAGGAAGACCACGTTAGCCTGGTTCTGTAAGGAAAATAAGACTTTGTTCTTCTGTATTTTACGGCCGGAATGAGAGGAAGCTACATATGGGTTTTGCAGGAAAAAGAATCGGTGTTTTTGCGTTGTGTAATGCTACTGTCATCAACGGTAAGCAGTCTTCAGTGATATTATAAATTGCCAATTGGCGAGTTATTAACCGCAAGAGATATCGATTCCATGCACTCGCATGGCTGGAGTGGTCAAAGAGGAAAGGAATCATTTTACTATCATGACAAGTTTCAAGTCGATGCTATAGAAGTGCATGCAATGGACTTTATAAGCCGTAGTTTTTGATGAGCCGATGGGCATGATTTGGGAGTTTGTGAAAATTTATGTGAACCCACAACAAACAGTCTGAACAACTAAAGGTAAAATGACAGAATACTGTTACGTTCATTAAAGCAATTTACCAGAGACTTTTTCTGATTTCAAAACTAAATTAATTATTAAGTTGAAACATACTGGTACTGCTGTGCAAAAAAATTATAAATACATAGATAGTAAAAATATTGTAGGGTGCTGGAAGGATTTTGCAAGAATATAGCCCAAACATTTTGAGACACATTTACACTTGGCTACCACTACCGTATACATGTATGCATTTCAGTGATCTGCTGAGAGGGACAATATTAGAAACTTCACATTATAGCAAAGTTATTTTATAAAAAATGTTGATTCTAACTATGGAGTGGCAAATTGGAACAATTTGAGTGTTTATAATGCACCTATCAGCGGCTTCCCCGAGGGGTCGACCCCCGGGGTAACCAGGGGGATTGTAAAAAGACAGAAACAATCTTGATGATTTCCCCCAGGGGTAGGGGAATCATCCCTTTCAAAGTCCCCTGGTTAGGTCTTCCACGACCTACAATCCCCCGTCATTTTGCACGAAATGAGATCGATGGAGCTGAATTGACTACTTAAACTCTATTTTCAACAGAAAATGTAACTTTATTAACACTTCAATGATCTAAAAGTATAAACGTTGACAATTCTTGCTGCGAGCAAACATGCATTTTGTTTTAGCATTAATGAATACGAAAATTCGATATTTTGGCAAAACTAAACATAAAAAAGTTATGCTTCATATGTAATGATTTCATTAATGGCAAACTTGGTGACAGATGGTCAATAGATAATCCCAAAAGGATTGGATTTTAAAAGTCGTCCTTACTCTACGGTTGTAGATGGCATCATTGCGAAAAGCACGTGAAGCACTAGTACCCTGTCTATACTGCTCGAGGTACGACAGGTAACCCAAGTTAAGAATACTCGGCATCGAAATTCTACACTGGTCGTCTAGGTATATCTCATATCACGCTTTAACTCTTGTATTAATAAACAAGAAAAAACTATTTCCGTGGTTAGTTTCCCTGATGACAAAAATAATTTGAACAAATCCCCCACCCCAGTTTTCCAACCCTAAAACAAAGTCGAGCATTTCCCCGACCCCAGGGGCAATGTTTGCATTCAATCCTCCTGTATTCCCCCACATATCTCCGTGGTTACCCCGGGGGTCGACCCCTCGGGGAAGCCGCTGATAGGTGCATAATGCTAAAACAAAAACCTATAAATTAGTTTTTTTTTATAAACAAAGCAGGACAAGTGATTCTAAGTCCCAGCATCTAATTGGTAAGAGAAACATTTAATTAAAGTTGGAAGTATAGTCGTTTTAATAAAATCAAGGGTACTGTTGATATTTACAGAGGGAGGAAAACCGGAGAACAACATTCAAAGCGTGGATGAGAATCAACAAACTGAACTCCCACATAATGGTGTATCCGGGATTCGAACCCGAGTCACAATAGTATCAGAGAGGCAAGCACTAATACATGCTGCACCATGCAGCTCTCATATAAGCCTAATATACAGTCCTGGAGCCTGATTGAGCTTACCAGGATTAAGGGTTTGAAGGGTTTGTTAGTGCATTTCTAACTAGTTGTAATATTAGAGTGCAGAATGCCATGTTTTACCAAAAGAACCAGAATCCTCCGGATTAGATGCTAATCAGGCTTCAAACAAGGGCTCTGCTATATAGTTTTCAAGTTTTAGGAAAAAGGGATAAAATACTTGAGAGATTAAAATAATATGACATATTGACCTTTTTAATATCCATAAAACTTCACAGTCCTATAAATTTTATATGTAGTTATGTTATTTATCCTACCCTATTCATTTCTGGCCTTGTAGTCATAATACATGATCCCAGCTACCAGTACATTTACCTATTTAGAGGGGGTGGGGATGCGCAGCAAGAATGGTGTATGCGATTTGCTTTGGTATTTCAGAAGTTCTAATCAGAAAATAAATCAGAACAATATTATTACATGTACACTGTAACTAAGGTAACTCCAGTAGAATATAGCAAATTAATATTGCCTGGTTCAAAAAATACTATTGATTTTGAGGGTCAGTGTTATCTTCCCCCAGAATTTTAAAAAACCATAAGTGTTTTTCGTGATCCAACATTTCGCTGGAGCCAATCAGCTATCTTAGGACCAATTTATTTGACATAATATATTGGATCCAAGCATTGTACCCAACCTGACCGAGGCCTGAGGTTATTCTCTAAGTGAAAGGAGGCCTTTGTTACATTTAATAAATCAGTAATTCATTAATATGTATATTTCTGATTTACCTGACAGAAGGGATATAGATACCTCTGGAAATCTGTTGCATATTTGGCAGTATCCCACAGGTTGTATCATTTTTTTCCCACTGCCATGTGCTGTATACGCACTCTGAACAGATTCCAGTTTTGCCACCAAAATATTGTGATGTACCCTGGATCAGAGGTTGGAAACCGCCTCTCCTATATCACATTAGCTTCTCCTTTCTCACTCGACGTCACCTTAAAGAGGTCTCGCTTCGAGCCTCTGGCATCCAGGGTAATTGTGATGCAGCACATGTGCCAAGTGAGGTGTGTTTTGTTATTTAGTTTGGCATGGGATAAAATAGTTATGCAATGTTTTCTTGTGGTATGCCATGAATATTCCACTCCCCCCCCCCCCCCCCCCCCCTCCAACTGCTAAATAATGTACGGTCCCTAAGAGCTTGTGTGTATACTGAAAAATCAAGTTACTAACATTTCAGGATTAGTATGCAATTAACAGGGGACTTTAATAATCTTTGTGTCTGTAACAAGCTAAAAAATATTCAATACAAAGTTGGTAGTCACTTTGTATTATTTGTATTTGCATTCATGTAGACACTCATAGAATCTGCGAACAAATGCAGGTTTAGTAAAACTAAAAGTGGAAACAACAATATAGATGATATTGATAACTAATTTCTTAGTCTTGATTTGTCCAGAAACCCATATAGCTGCATATACCGTGCTGTCATTGGGGTATCATAACTTTATCTTTCAAACACACAGAGTTATGGCATTGGATTTTGATGCAGATCAACCTCCAAAATTTCACGATCTACACAAAATAATCTTTGAAAATGTGAAGGAGGTGATGAATGTCACCCTCTCTAAAGCAGACAATTCCCATTTATCTGCAAATATACCACAGTGGTGATTATTTATTGCCCATTTCTTGGCAAAGTCCATACTTCCTCTTCCCACACTTAACCGCTTGAAGAAAACAATGTACACCCTTTTCCTGAAACAAATAGAAGAATATTTCTTATCAAAGGTACAAAAAAAGGAAAGCAACCTAAAATATGACACTGGGAGGTATAGTGTTCAATTTAATTAAACTACCACTGTCCAATTGTGCACCTTTTACATTGTAGGGGAAGGGGGTGGCTATTAAAAAGTCCTGTGGGAAAGGGAAAAATGCTGAAAAGAGGAAGTGCGTGCATGCACATTAAAAACAATTCTGCATACTCCGAGTGACTACAAATGACAATTTGTGCAAGATAAATATCCCCCTAGCCATTTCCTATATAATGAACAGCTTGCACTCATAATTTGCTATAAAAAAAAACGTTCAAAGGATGTATTTCTTTTGCCATGCAGCTAATGGAAAACAATTATATTGCAGCAACCTGTTGGGTAAACTGTACTGGAATAATGATGTAATGAACGATAGAGAAAATATGTGCTCATTGTCCCAACAACAACAACCTGAGCACTTTATGCGATTCTGGACAACTTGTACGTCATGTTCGAACCGTCAATTCCCCATAAACGAATTTTCTATTAGGAACAACGTAAAAATGGACAGATTGTGCTAAAACTAGTTGCCTTATTTTAGCTTACCTTATTTTTTAGTTTTGCTTCTGTCATATAAAGCTCAAAGGTTTTGATACATTTGGCCTTGTTCTCGCGTTAACTTTATATACATGCAAGTACCCCTTCCTTCATTCGTGGCACATTGACTTTGGTACTGCACTTGGCTTTGTTATTATGGTTCTTGGGTAGTAAAAGGAAAAGGTAAACACCGACAGCGACCATTACGAATCAAGAGAATGAATAAATTAAACTTTAGTTTTCTCCGGCCTGATTCTCACAAATGTTTACTTCGCCTGCAACAAAATTATGGAGCCGTAAGCACTCTAACTACGTTGTTAATCTTCTACCCGACACCACACGATTGATAACGAAGAGTTGATTTATACCAGTTTCCGTGTTTTGCTAACATGCAAACAAATGACAAAGGACGCTGTTCTACTTCGGCACAGAGAGAATTCGCACGCGAGGCGAAAACAATAGAAGCCTCGGTTTCATGAAAATCAAAACAAAAACAGAGGCGCGCAAAGCACCAAGGTCCGTACTGGGCCTTTAAATACATGGCTTATTGCCTCTGTTCTCAGTATTTAACTCTTACTTACATAACTTAACACAGTGACAAACGATGGCGGAGACCCGGTAGGGAGGAAGAAATTTCTCTCAAATTTGGAGTCCCATCTCTCAAATGTAAACAGCTTAATGATATTTCAACCCGAGATATTTCAACTGGCGCCCTTGTCGGAGCCGAAGGACGTTTTTTTACCCCGAGTCAGACGGCCAGACAGTTATGATTTATTCGACACGACGAACACCACGTGTCACACGTCGCGCCAAAACGCGAGCGAAGTTTTGCTGAAACCAAAGGTTTTTTCGATGGAAATGGCAAGATGTTGAGTTTTTCTAGGAGGACTTTGGATGGAAATTTCTCACATTTTACGAAAGGATTTGGAATTAGCTGGCACTCCTAAACGCACGTGGCCTGATGTGGTGAAATAAAACTACAACTTACCAGATTGCAGTTGTTAAACTGTAATGGCATAAAATATAGTAGTAAATGGCCCGATTCCTCATTTGTTCCAGGCGAGAGTCGGCACTTTCACTCGGTTACTTCATGACATGAGTAAAAATTGGGGAACGACCACAGTGATCGAAAAGAACGAGTGAAAATCAGATCACTATTTCAAGTTATAAATTTCAGCCTCCTTCAAGATGTTGAAAATTAACAGTAGTACTAATATTTGAAAAGTCACCACTCTATTCGAAAATAAAATTACATGCAGATCTAGATAGATGACGTTATTTAACATTTAGAATGACACAACCCTAAATAGTCGCAAGGGATACCTATTGGCTAAAGGAAAAGTTACATGAATGCTACAATAGCACCTGTGCTTCGACGCTAAACACGGTTGGCACAGATCATGCACCCTCTAGTCGATAATGTTGTTATATTTTCGAAAGATTTTAACATGGATGTTTATTTTTTTGTGGGAGGATTAAGACGTACTGATGACCAAAACAAAATCCGATAATTTGCACTACCGTAGACATCTTGATGACGTCACAATTACGTCAAGTATCCATTTATAATAGGTTTCTCAATGTTTTCAATTATCTTTAACATCAGTAAATTTCATATTTTCTATTTCCCATCATATTAACAACAAAGTAACCGAAAACCCGAGTTCGATTGGTTAAGAGGGAGAAAAGGTATGAAATTGTGCATTTTGGTAATTTTACCGCCAAAATTCGGCGGAAAATATACAATATAGAACCATTTACAAAATAACTTATTCATTCATCTTTTAGAGTTTAAAATATTTGTTCATTACAATCTAGCACTTTAAAGTTTAAATCGGTACCCATAATCGTATGTTTTTAGAATTTTTAATTTGTGAGGAAATGCTTCAAAAAGAGCATACGTCTTGATGACGTCATATATTTTTGAAAACGTATTTCAAAAATAACGATTTGCGTGTTTTTAGGGTTTTAACGAGGAAATGTACTTACTAGACACTGAATAGCCGCGATATGGTAGTTTTATGTTTCTTCGATGTTGAAAGCATGAATGATGTCAGAAGTTTCAAGTTTATTTTTGCACAATACATATATAATACATTTTAGGTGGAATTTATAAATAAAAGGACATAATAACAGTAATTAAAAGTGAGAAAAGAAAAGTTACTATATTTATATGTGTGCTCATGTACAGTAGCCAAAGTAGCATAAGCTTTCGAGTTGGCTACTGACCCATGACGTCAGAAAATGTGACGTCACAGGAGACTTCAGTTCTTAATACAACGTAGAATTTTGAAATTAGTGGTACAATATTTCGGCTGGCCACACCAGCCTTCTTCAGGTACAATGAAGAACATTTACATTGGCGTGTATTTTTGAACTTGATACTGAGCTGTCATAAAACAGATTACAATATGATCGATCGTGAAAAAATGTTAAGAATGTGAAAACGGATATCTAGTATGACTCTTCCCGGATGTTAAGGCCATGAGGTTCGAGTGTTCTCGCCTGTGCGATTAAAAACGCTTCTCTGGCCTTACGTATAGAGACTCTCTTAGAAAATATTTTTTCGATAGGAATAAGTTGCATGTCGTTGGCAGTGTGATTAGGAGAATTAAGAAAATGTTCGGCAACTGTTGTGGGTTTAGATTTGTTGTTAGAGTTATCTATCGTCCGGCGGTGTTCGTTAAATCTCTCTTTTAAGCGTCGTTTAGTCTCACCTATATATTGTAGATTGCAGCGGTTACATTGAATCATGTAGATTAGATTTTTGGTGTTACAGGTCAGGTTAAATTTGATAGAGCGCGTTTCACCGGTAGCAAAGAAAGTATAGTTAGTAAGTCCGTCAGAAAAGTAAGGGCAAGTGGCGCAGTTCTTCCTACAACGGAACGAGCCAGGTGGGAGTTGGAGCTGGTATATATTTATCGTAGAGACTTTAAAATTGCGGCAATCAAAACCACAGATTTATGTTGTTGTGATAACATGCTTTATTTCAAATATGTCGGTAACGGAGAATTTGACCTTAAGAGGAGTCATCCTTTATGACGTTACAATAACGTCAATATACAAACCTGATTAATCCTAAAGATGTTATTCCATTTTAATGATAAGATACGAAAATGTCGTACAATTTGACATCGAATTAAACACAATTCGCTGGTTTATATATTTTTGGCTCGCTCGCAGTGATCCGTTTTGAGGTAACTTATGCCATGCATGAATAATAATATTATCAGTCCATGAATCCTACTGAAAAGCATTGATTTCTAAAAATGTTGAAAAGTACGGGTTGGTAAACCCTGCTAAAAAGAATTGTTTTCTAAAATACAAAACAAAAATCTTAATTTATTAATAATGTACTATTTTTGAGCAAGTTAAGTTCAGAGACAGTTCATGTAATATAATTACTGGGAGCAGTTGTAGTAGGCCTTTTGCAGGAAACAGTCCTGTGCTGGTATAAACTTTGTTAACAAATGAACTGAGCTTGTGATTTCCATGGGAAAGATGTTGCCATGGATGCTTGCTGGCAAGCTATCTTTAAAATCGCTATTTTAGACAGATCGACAATCGATTGGAGCGCAGGAAACCCAAGCTCTGCTTGTGTATAACATTATAAGGGTTTGTATGATATTTTTAACGAGTATTTGGTTGTATCCGTTAGGCCAGAAATACTGCAAGGTTTATCATTCAGTAGAATCATTTCTATTCCTTCACCAATATTACCAGAGTAACACCATGATCACCTCAGTTTTCTTTCAGTGTTTGTTGAGGGACATTCAATGTTTCATCATTTCATCGATCAGTTCCTCATCAGCATGCATACTTTTTCTAATTTACCTTCATTGACATTCAAGACGGAACATTAGAAGGTCATGCACGACGATGAGGGAACACACGACTGTCCCTTGACACACCGATTGATGGCACAATGCCTGTCAACCCTGTACCCTATATAATTTATGGCTCAATAAAGTTCTTCTCTTCTTATCTCAAACCCGCTTCTTCGATGTGAGATGTAATATTTCAAAGCCGACAATGAGGACTGGACGGGATTTCAAGTCCGCGCACAATTAGTTCCAGTCCTAGGAGTTGAAATCCCGTCCAGTCTGAATAGCGTTCTCCCCAGTTGACGTCATACAATATTAGCATAATGACAACATTGCATTGTGGGATCTAAATGTGGACAAATATTTCAAAATGGCTGCCTCGGACATAGTTGTTCTTGCGTACGGTATGGATAATTTTAGAGTTTTACTCACAGAAGATGAGGTACGTTCCAGGTGCCAAACCACCTGGTGAATGTAATGTTTTGGAGCTGAAACGTTCGTTAGAGTGCCACGGGGAGAAAAAATGTGGAAAAAGACAAGAATTGGTAGATCGGGTGAAAGGATGTATTGCTCTTAGAATCGAGGTTGAGCCGAAGGTTCCTGGCGGTAATTTATCAGTATATCGTGAATACCCCAAAAACAGTGCTTCGTAGCACCTGATGTCTTCATAGCTACACATAATCTTAAGTTGGATTCTGGAATATTTGTCCGCATTTCAATCGCATGATCAGTTTGCGTCAATTATATTTAGAATCTGGGGAGAACGCTATTGGAGGCTTTGAAATGACATCTCATCCTCATTAATTATTCGGGAGGGATGTTGTTTTTATTCGGGTACAAGTTGACAATTGATTTGTTCATCATAATGAAGCAGTTTGTCGTTTCTTGTCATTTCGGACTTCAATGTTCCAGTATTAAATTCAAATTCAAAACTGAATTTTGTAAGTTTGGCGTCATTTCAACATGGCTTCTCGTGAAAGAGACAGAGAGCAATGAAGACGAGTTTAGACCACCCAAACGTTACAGAAAAGCGCGGAGCTGTGCCGAAGAGGAAGAAATGTTGTTAAAAGCTGTACCACTGTCAACGCGTTACAAGAACAGTTGGGCAGTAAAGGTATTTGAGGAATGGAGGAACGCAAGAGAGAACAAAATTGCCGCTTTGGAGGCCACAAGCTTTACCATACCGCTAGAAAGCATAGAAAACCTTGATGTTGAGATGTGCCGAGAATTCGAACACATGACGATCCTTGAAACGCCGGAAAGTACTATCGACCCATAGTTTTTACCTATCTAAACGAACATAATTTAATCTCCAGCCACCAACCAGGGTTCCGGCGCCTTCATTATACAATCACTGCTCTTCTCGAAGCTACGGATAACTGGGCTTGTAATGCCGTTGTATTCTTCGACCTCAAAAATGCGTTCGATACGGTAGACCACGATATTTTGTTATCGAAATTAAATTTGTATGGCATTAGGGGCGCCGAGTATACCTGGTTGAAGTCTTACCTGAACGATCGGAGTCAAAAGAGTTTTGTAAACTGGTGCTTTTCGAAAAACCGCTCATTAAGTAAGGGTTAGAGACTGCTTGTGAGTTCTTTATCGACAAATACAGGCACGCGCTGACTGTACGATGAACGAAAAATAATGAATACTGCATGAAATTTTGAGTTCATCGTACAGTCAGCAAGTGACTGTATTTTTCCGATAAAGCACAAACATAAAGTCTCTAACCCTTTTAATATTCAAACTGAGTGCACTGTCAGCCGTGAATTTCAATTGAAATCAGTTGTCAATAACAATTTCATAAAGAAGTCAAATATTTCGCATGAATTAAATCATTTTACGGTAAATATCTCCACAAAGAAAAGTCATTTCAATAGACAATGAATAAAAACAGAAGTAGATAACTTTGCAAAGAATAATTTACTTTGGCGTTCGGTCAGTTTAGTTGACGCCTTGCGAGTACATGTTTGTACATTTAACTCGAAAACGTTTCTCTTGGAGCCATGTATTAAAATATCGAGTATTTAGCCGGCTTAACTCCTAGCCATAGTCTACTTTCTTTAATAGTTTCTTTCATTCGAAAATAACTAACCTGCAGATTCCAGTGAATTGAAATCTTGAAACCGGCCTTCATGTGCTCGGCTCTGATGCAAACATTTTCCAAATAAAAATATCCTAGGTTTTCGAACCTTCCACTTGAATTGTCGCTTCATTGTCTCCTCTTATTGACAGAGTAAGGTCTCGCCGGAAATAAAATCCATTTCTTCAGTTTGGACTGCTAGAGTGTTGTAGAAACTTTTGTTTACTCAGACACATGTTGACTTGTTAGTTGTTGTACTTCCAGCGCTTGCATATCAGCCATTTCTAACGAACGATTTATGCAAATGTTTGCCTGAAAACATAATGTTAGGCGAATAGTATGATTGTACATTTAACTCAAAAACGTTTCTCTTGGAGCCATGTATTCAAATATCAATTATTTAGCTGGCTTAACTCCTAGATAGTCTGCTTTCTTTAATAGTTTCTTTCATTCGAAAATAACTAACCTGCAGATTCCAGTGGGGCAGTGAATTGAAATCTTGACTCGAAACCGGCCTCCGGCCATGTGCTCGGCTCCGATGCAAACATTTTCCAAATCAAATATCCTGGGTTTTCGAACCATCCACTTAATTCTCGCTTAATTTTCTCCTCTTATTGACAGAGTAAGGTCTCGGAAATACAATCCATTTCTTAAGTGTTGTAGAAACCTTTGTTCACTCGGACACATGTTGACTTGTAAAGTTGTACTTCCAGCACTCGCAAATCAGCCATTTCCAACGAGCGATTATGCAAATGTTCGCCTCAAAATATATATCTTCTGTCACACAGGCAACAGAGTTCAATCCTGCCGTTACCTTTCTAGTAATTGTCTGCATTTTCACTGTTTAATATGCGATGAGGTTTTCCAAGCCGTCCAAACACGTAACTAAGCGAAGGACTAGGTCTCCCTTTCCCTAGGTAAGAGAGGGTCTGGGTCGAGTGCTGTGGTCACCAATAATGCACGCTCATTAGCCAATCACATGCTTGGATTTTGTACAATGCACGAAATTTGAACATTAACTTGCGATATTCCCCATGGAACAATCCTTGGACCGCTGGTATTCTTACTGTACATAAACGACCTACCAAAATATCTAAACTATTCGCAGCCTCGAATGTATGCAGATGACACTCATTTGACTTACACAGGTAATGATGTCTCTGTCATATATAGAGCCAAATCTTAATCAAGACCTTGCTAATCTCAATGAGTGGCTTGTTGTGAGAAAACTAACACTTAATAATTCAAAGACAGAAATTATGTTGATCTGGTCGAGACAAACATCATCAGCTATCAATGGGACTCCTATAAAACAAGTACCCATTTCAAAATCTGTGGGCGTCCATATCGACGAAAATCTGTCTTTGTCCGTTCACATTGAATCTATGTACAAGAAAATCGCCTACGAATTGGAGCCCTGAAGCGCATTCGATCTTTTGTACCTCGCAAAACGCTGAAATTTATATTTAACTCTATAGTTCAACCACATTTTGATTATTGCAGTGTTGTGTGAGATAATTGTAATAAAACCTTAACTGTCAAACTTCAGAAATTACCAAATCGCGCATCAAGAGTATTAATCTTTTCAAATTATGACGCTAATGCCGATTGTCTTTTCGAGGAACTTGGCTGGCAAAACTTGAACCACAAAGCTATCATAATTTATAAATCTATCAACGGGCTTGACCCTGACTATCTACGTACGAAATTTGTCGACCGAAGCAGCGTTTTAAATTATTCTTTAAGAGACACCGAGGGCAAACTTGTTCTTCCTTTCAGGTGCACAATTTTTTTTTAAACAGTTATAGTGGAGCAGTGATATGGGATAGACTCCATGTAGAATTGCGGCTAGCCAGAACTCTATGCAATTTTCGCTCTGCCTGCAGCAGTTACTTTTCTGACATCAATTAGATTATTCAGTAGAAATACTCATGTCAAGCAGGTCATTTTGTTGATGTTTGTACTCATATAGAGTTAATTATCAATTATAATTATAATTCAATATTAGTAGTTTAATAGCTCTTACAATATTTTAATCGCTTATAGTCAGTAAATAAGAATATAGTCTAGTTATTAGTAATATTTTTATTGTAGTTTTTTTATATTAAGTTATTTTGATATGTAAATCCTGATGAGTTTACCGTGGGTAAATAAAGTTATCTTATTATTATCTTATTATATTATTCCTATCTTTAAAACTGAAGCTAGGACTATATTTATATAGAGTGTTCTCTATTTTCACCAATTTATTAATATTCTATCTAGTATATGCCGGTGAGCGCCGAAGATTGCGATCAGGTTTTGATCTTCTAGGCCGTCTGAGTTCGGTTCCCAGTTACTAAATTGATAATCACACGCTGTGCGCGATCAAGTGTTACAGACTCGTACAGTAAGAGCGCTGGAGGGTTCTTTATTTTCACCAATTTATTAATATTCTATCTAGTATCCAAACACGACACTGGGCCAGCTAACATGATTGATACTCGCTGTTATATCGCACGTGTTTTGACCGTTGTTCGACTCTCGCAAGCCATGACATTCCTACAAAAATAATACTAACTCAACACGTAATTACTTTGATAATATTCGCCATGGATTTGAAATGTTAATTTCTATTAAACGGATGAACCGTTCAGAAAGAGGGCGTGTTTTGATCCATAACTGAGTCATTCATAAATATATATGATCCCAATGGAACTAATGAGTGCATATTCCTTAATTTGTAACGTACCATCCTTGCTACCGATATACTTATAACTAAAAAGAGGGCGTGTCTTGGTCCATAAACAAGCATTTCCTTATCAGAGCTCATCATTTACTACGAGCTTCTAACACGAGAACATCTTCTTCCTCAATCTTACATGGTGCACGTGCAGTAATTGGAGTTATTTCAACCACAACCAAAAAGCATAGTTAATAGAGTGGAATGGTTATGAAACTCAGGGAAGTTCTTTGTTATAGGTCTTTGTTAGCTTTTTTCGACCACTACGGTGCACAAAACACAATAGAAATTCCAACATGTTAGTCAATCAGCCAATAGAAACGTGTGAGTTCAGTCGTTCAGGGAACGCTAATGAACTATGATAGTGCACAATCTTTTGTCTTGCCCACTTCCAACCTCAATCGCAGCGCCTTTGTTAGCCCTTTTGAAGTTTGCCGGGTTTCCTAACCATTCCACTCTATTAACTATGCAAAAAGTAAGTTTTTAGTTGTAATCAGTATTGAGATTTCATCGCTTATGCCTCGTTGTCATTTCCCTTGCGCAGTGAGTGACCTTGAAAGCTCTAACACCTCGATCATTTTCAAAATCAGCAAATCCGCTACTTGAGCTCAATTTCACTTATTACGATGACATAACGAATTCAATACTTTTTCTCAACAAATATTTCTGTAGAAATATAAGGATATTGTGCATATTAGTATCATATATTCGTTACCCATTTTATCGATCGCTGTGGGATAAATTAACTATTAATAATATATATCGCGAGAGTACTTTAATCTAATTAACCTTTTCTCTAATCTGGTAGGAACTACCTATATCAGTATCACAATGCTCTGTGCCTCGTTTATAGCTTAATAAGGACATCTGGTAAATACTTACCCGCTTTGTATACCCAAACAGCTAGCTCACTATGAACATGATTCGCGTCAGAATTACGCTTACAATGATCGTATATTAGCAAGGAAGCCTGTAGCCATTTTTTGCAGTTAGTGATCACGTGACTTTGTCAACCACAAACTGTGGTGCTAGGATAACATGGGTAGAGCAACCAACCATTAGTAACTAACGCAAGGTTTATATACTGTAGTAAGGACATATGTTTTAGCTCCAGTGTATCTACTATCTATAATTAATCTAGTATTCAAAAACGACATTGAACCAGCTAACATTGATACTCGCTGTTATATCGCACGTGATATGACCGTTGCTCAACTATGGCAAACTACAAAATATTAACTCAAATTTCGAAATGCGCCAATTTCTACGTGAGTGCATGAGTGAGATCATAGGAAAGGAGCTGATTAAATTACCTCCAGAGCCAAGGGAGGGTTTGCTGAAGTCCCGACACTGCAGGCGGAGGGGAATTTACAGATCCTGCCGAGGCTCAAGGGGAAATTATTTTAAGTATCTCACATCGAAGAAGCGGAATGAAGAGAATAACTTTCTGGAACCGTAAAATACAAAAAGTACAGGGTTGACAGGCATTGCGCCATCAATCGGTGTGTCATGGGACAGTCGAATGTTCGCTCATCAGCGTGCATGCCCTTCTAATTTTCCGTCTTGCATGTCAATGAGGAAAATTAGACAAAGTATGCATGCTGATGAGAGACTTTGGAGATTGAATGTCCTTCAACAAACAAAGAAAACCGAGGTGATCATGGTGTTACTCTTGCAAATATTCGTGAACAATTTGAAATGATTCCACTGAATGATCAACCTTGCAGAAAGAGGGCGTGTTTTGATCCATAACTAAGCCATTCATGAATATATATGATCCCAATGGAACTGCTGAGTGAATATTCCTTACTTTGTAAGGTACCATCCTTGCTACCGATAAAATTTAAAAATCCATTGTTTCTTTGTTATTTTTCGTAGCTTGCAGTGTTCATCTTGGAGTTTACATTTACACTTATCGTGCGTGTTTACTTGAAAATCAATGAACGCAGCCAAAGTAGTTACGTTACCAAGACTTATAACGATCATTCACGCAGAAAGAGAGCGCGATTCGGTTCACCAAAAGCACTTCCTTTTGTTTTCTTATGTGTAGAATAGTCATTAGTGATCAGAAGATTGATCAAAAGAGTGATTAAGCTAAGAGATTACTAATCACACCCTATGCGCGATCAACGACATCCTCGGTATATAATCAGTGGCACTGTTCTGAATGACAGTTAGCTTATGATCAAAGGGGTGTAGCACCGTGTGCTTTGTTTAGAAGTGATGCTCGACGAAGCGTGTAGAGAAGCTCCTACAGTAATAGCTTTAAAGTGTTTGACCATATTTTCGCCACTTTGTTAAATATTCTAGTGAGTATGTGTGGGTATGTGCCGCATGATGGGGTCTGGTTTTTTACCTTCTACCTCTGAGAACGGGTCTTAGTTATGCCCTCTTAAGAGTGTTGCCGGATTAAATTGAGATATTTCATATTGAGATATTAGTGATCAGAAGAGTGAACAAAAAATCGATAACCACATGCTGTATGTGCGCGATGAAATGTTAGAGAGATCAGCCCTGAGAAATATATCTAGAGTATTCTCTATTTCCACCAATTGGTAAATACTCTATATAGTATCCAAAAACGACACTGGGCCAGCAAAAATGATTAATACTCGCTGTTATATCGCACGTATTGTGACCGTTGCTCGACTATGGCAAGCCACGTACCTACAAAATAATACTAACTCAAATCTCGAAGTGTGTCAATGTCTAAGTTACTAGTATACCTAATAGCTAGTGAATGCTGCCGCTCCGCTCAGTTAAGGAAGTGTATTAGAAGAGAACCTACAGTAGCACTTTGGCAGGAAAAATAGATTACTGCAGGGTGATAAAAATGCTAAGGTGTTAGATGAATATATTTTGTAGTTTTGGGGCTATCGTGCGACTGAATCCTGTTTGAGCTGTGGTGTGTAACTCAAAAGTTGTCGCGATTTATTTTCATTTTCTCCCGACATATCAACGATGTCCCTGTAAATTCCCTGAGCCTACCAATTCCCGACATTTACTTAAGATTCACGGCACAACAAACTGCTGTTCTCCCCAGTGAAGTTTAAACACGGAAATCAACTGTAATTGAGAATGTAATTGTAAACGCTAATCGTATTTTGAACCGGCTGCTTGACTTTATCGAAGCCAATAGAAGAAATTTATTTGTTGCTCACCATCTCGTGCTCTTTGGAAACTGATAGTTCACACAGAGTTAGAAAGAGTTCGGCTACACTTCAACAAATTCATGATTACACAAGGATTGCATACACAGAAACCATTAAAGAACGGTTGAACTTAGTTAGCTCAAACCTTGTGTAATGTCACGTGACGATCAGGTCCGTGCAAAGCAGTGTGATGGTAAAAAAAGACAATAGAAGTGATGCATTGTGGTAAAAAAGAAATCCAGATTTGGACCCGCTTACATATTTACTCTGATGTTATTCGCCAAATATTTGAAATATTAAGTTCTACCAAATGATCAACCGTGCATAAAGAGGGCGTGTTTTTAGCCATAAATAAGCCATTTTCTAAGTTATTACATAGTTAATAGAGTGGAATGGTTATGAAACTCAGGGAAGTTCTTTGTTATAGGTCTTTGTTAGCTTTTTTCGACCACTACGGTGCACAAAACACAATAGAAATTCCAACATGTTAGTCAATCAGCCAATAGAAACGTGTGAGTTCAGTCGTTCAGGGAACGCTAATGAACTATGATAGTGCACAATCTTTTGTCTTGCCCACTTCCAACCTCAATCGCAGCGCCTTTGTTAGCCCTTTTGAAGTTTGCCGGGTTTCCTAACCATTCCACTCTATTAACTATGGTTATTACGTACTGTAATTGCAGCCGTTTTGTTACGTAATGTTGTTTTCCTACCTCTGTTTTAATGAAGTAACCCACGTTCACATACCTTGCTCCGACCTTGTATATGTAATTAAGTTATTTTCTTTGTTCATCGTTTATTTTACCTTTCGTCTCACATATTATGTAAATTTCGCTTAGTATATCTTGTTCTGTGTTACTTTGCTTTTTTGTAAACCGCGTGAGTTCAACGAGAGGACCGATCGAGGTACAACGTCTAAACAACTGAGTTAAACAAGAGAACCGATCGAGGTATGTACAACGTCTAAACAACTGAGTTAAACAAGAGAACCGATCGAGGTATAACGTCTAAACAACTGAGTTCAACAAGAGAACCGATTGAGGTACAACGTCTAAACAACTGAGTTCAACGAGAGGACTTAAATATATATATAAATTATTGGCTTTTAGGCAGGAAATTCATAGTGTTAAGCGTCTTTCTGCTTTGTACCATTTTCTTTCAATTCGCAACCGTTATAATCTGTAATTCGTATGTACTCTTCTTTCTTTAGTTTCACGTTGACTTGAAATGAATATAATGGACTAGTGATGTTTCGAGTCATCCAGTAGACAATCCTGGAACCAGCTTATAACTCCGAATCGAAACGCCCAGGGGTTATACGTACTCTGATAATATTCGGCAAAGATTTGAAATGTTAATTTCTAACAAATGATCAACCGTACAGACATAACGTATATATATGCTCCAAATAAAAATGCTGAGTGCTGATTTCTTAATTTATAACGTACAAAATGTACCATCCTTGCTACCCAGAACATTTCAAAATGTCTGATATGTAATCACTGTTAACTGTTCTGCATTACAGTTAGTTTTTGATCAAAGAAGTGTATCAACGTCGAAATTAGTTAATTAGTGATGTTCGTTCAATTGTCCATTTCGTATTCGAAAATTACCGCTGAATGCAATGACTACAGACGCAGGGTTATCCTCATTCTTAAGTTAAACATTTCATTTATACCAGCGACAAGGTGGGCTATTACAACTCTATCTATGTATTGTTCTAGTTTCGCGTTTTGCACCTTCTCGCTGGTATTTGTGATTACTTAACTTCAGAATGAGGCTAACCATGTGTACATGCGTCTGTAGTCATTACATTCAGCGGTAATTTTCGAATATGAAACTGGACTTGTCGGTAGAGAGACTCCCACAATAAGAGCTCTTCCTTTTGTTTTCTTATAACTAAAAAGAAGGGCTGTCTTGGTCCATAAACAAGTCTTTCCTTATCAGAGCTCATCATTTACTACGAGCTTCTAACACGAGAACATATTCTTCCTCAGAATTAAGTGTTGCTGTCATTGGAGTTATTTCAACCACAGCTAAAAGTAAGTTTTTAGTTGTAATCAGTATTGAGATTTCATTGCTTCTGCCTCGTTGTCATTTCCCTTTCGCAGTGAGTGAGTTTTGAAATATCTATACATCTCGATCAGTTTCAAAATCAGCAAAGCCGCTGTAACTTATTAAGATATTATAACGAATGCGGTTTCAATACTTTTTCTCAACAAATATTTGTGTAGAAATATAAGGATATTGTGCATATTACTATCATATATTCGTTACCCCTTTTGTCGAGCAATGTGTTCTAATTTAACTATGATTAAAATATAAGGCGAAAGTACTTTGATCAAGTTAACGTTTTCCCTAGTTTGATAGGAACTACCTATATTAGCACCACAAATTTTGTGCCGCGTTTATGTCGTTTAGAGTTGTAGATTCCTATCTTTAAAACTGAAGCTTGGACGTATTTGTGAGCTATATTTATATAGAGTGTTCTCTATTTTCGCCAATTTGTTAATATTCTAGTATATGCCGGTGAGCGCCGAAGGTTGCGATCAGTTTTTGATCTTCTAAGTCTGAGTTCGGTTCCCAGTTACGTACTCTTAAAGGGGCTATGTCATGGTACTGCGCATGTTCGAGCAATAGCTCGGTTGGTGGCTGTTAATTGGATACAAACAGTTAAAACTTCCCTCCCTCAATGCTTTATTGAAAGGGTTTTCAAAATTTTCCCTGGAGTACTGTTGATTTTCAGTTTGATAGTTATTTTTGGATATTTGCTTTGATTTTAAGCAACCCACATGGCGGAGAGGTTTGTTAGTTCATATCAAGATCGATGGAAATAGTCTATTACCGTGACACAGCCCGTTTAAGTGAATTGCCGGATTCATTCATTCATTGGAATTATTCATATTGAGATATTAGTTATCTGAGCAACTGGGTTAGATAAGATATCCGTTAGACTTTTACGTGAATGTGCCGACTTAATCGCGAGCTCCCTTTGTTCGATTTTCAACTGTTCTATTGTCACCGGTATATTTCCGGATGAGTGAAAGTACTTTAAAGTAATTCAAACAAGGGGAACGCGCTGATTTGATTAATTATTGACCTATTTCGATGATACCTGCTGTGGCAAAACTTTTCGAAAGAATAATAGTGTTTGCCTATCTAAACGTACATAATTTAATATCCAGCCACCAAGCAGAGTTCCGACGCCTTCATTCTACAATCACTGCTCTACTCATGGCTACGGATAACTGGGATTTGTTTTTGAATTTTTAGACCTCAAAGGCGTTCGCTACGGTAGACCACGATATTTTGTTATGGAAATTAAATTTGTATGGTATTAGGGGCGCCGAGTATACCTGGTTAAAATCTGAACGATCAGAGTCAAAAGAGTTAGTGAATGTTTTTCGGAAAACCGCTTATTAACTTGCGGTATTCCCCAAGAACAATCATTGGGCTGCTATTATTCTTACTGTACATAAACGACCTACCAAAATGTCTAAACTATTCGCAGCCTCGAATGTTTGCAGATGACACTCATTTGACTTACACAGGTAATGATGTCTGTGTCAAAGAGCTAAATCTCAATCAGGACCTTGCTAATGTCGATGAGTGGCTTGTTGTGAGCAAACTAACACTTAATATATGATTTCAAGACAGAATTTATGTTGATCGGGTCGAGACTTAATACCTTTGGCGATATCTCGTCATTAGCTATCAATTGGACTCGTATAAAACAAGTACCCGTTTCAAAATCTTTGGGTATCCATATCGACGAAAATCTGTCTTGGTCCGTTCACATTGACTCAAGCATGTTAAGGCCTGGTTCAGGAGTCAAATTTCGGGTAAAAACTGTTTTCCTTATTTCAGCACAGCAGAGTATGGTAAGTACGCCAAGTTTCTAACGATAATAGGTATCGCCATTCTTGACAACCTTAAGTGATTTGTGTGAAGTAAAACGTGTCACGTGGTCTGTCACGTGACTTAGAACATCAAAATCAGTAAATCAATACACGGCTCCAAGTTTAAAACAGCTAGGATGATGAGTGGATATGTTTAGTTAAGGTTGAAGCCTTTTATCTAAATCAGCTTAGAAAAGATGACTACAATGTTTCGTTAACGAGTAATTAAGGTGAAAATATGAAAAATAGGTCACCTGACTTTTTGCACCCTAAATATCTCCTTATCTTCACATGATAGTCATGTTTTCTAAGCGTAGTGTGAAAGTAATGTTTTAGCAGGGTTACTCTCTATTCATATGTTATCGTCGCAGCCGCATTTCACTTAAACGATTTTATATAATTATGACGTTATCTATCACGTGATAAAACAACCATCCACTAAACAAATTAAGGAAGTTGATATTAGTATTATGGTGTAATTATATTTTGTTTAAACTGTTATTTCTGTCAGAAAAATATATTTTGTAGCGTTACGGAATGTACACAAGTGGGTAGGAATTAATGCGTTATGTTATATAGACAAGTTATATAATCCCGTTGGGAAAACGTGAGGGTGTATAAAGAGGACTGATTAATATGTAAGAATCACTCGAAGGCGTTTCTCTACGTAAATGATCCCTAAATTTTCTTTAAGACATATGTTAAGAATAGAGGAAATGTACTGACTACACATCTAATATATAGACTTGATTTGACAACATTATGTACTACTGTATATATAATTAACAAAGCATACATACATGTCCGACAAGTATCAATAAACGAAATGCCCGCACCTGATCTGTTGTTTGTGTTTAATGCAGTTTAGCTATTAAATGTTTTATGCTCGTTTCAAGGTGATAAGAGTATAACATTTGTTTAACGTACATCTATTTTCCGTTAAATGAACCAGGCCTTAACATGCTTGAGGAATCTATATCCAAGATAATCGCCTCTGGCATTGGAGCCCTGAAGCGCATTCGATCTTTTGTACCTCGCAAAACGCTGCAATTTATATTTGACTCTTTATTTAGTTCAACCACATTTTGATTATTGCAGTGTTGTGTGGGGAAATTGTAATAAAACCTGACCTTAGCTGTCAAACTTCAGAAATTACAAAATCGCGCATCAAGAGTATTAACCTTTTCAAATTATAACGCTAATGCCGCCGATTGTCTTTTCGAGGAGCTTGGCTGGCAAAAACCCGACACTCAACGCGAAATCCACAAAGCTGTCATGGTTTATAACTCTATCAACGTACGAAATTTGTCGACCAAAGCAGCGTTTTAAATTATCCTTTGAGAGACACCGAGGGCAAACGTGCTGTTCCTATAGTGGTGCAGTGATATGGAATAGCCTGCCTGTAGAACTCTAGCTCTGCCTGCAGCAGTTACTTTTCTGATATCATTTAGATTATTAAGTAGAAGCACGGCACTCATGTAAAGCAGTTCATTTTGTTGATGTTTGTAGTTAATTATCAATTAGAATTTAAAGTTCAATATTAGTAGTTTAATAGTTCTTATAATATTTTAATCGCTTATAGTCAGTATAGAAGCTTATAATCTTAACTAGTTATTAGTAGATTTTTATTGTTTTTATCTAAACTTATAAATATTCTCTCCTTACAAGTCTTAGGTGAAAACATCATTTTCCAGAAGAAGGAGAGACTATAATATTATTACCAAATCACATTAGTAACACATCATTTGTGATGATGCAACCGACTTCTCCAAGGATTCAGAGTTATACTCATTTTTAGCCGTCCCATTTCGGGTGCGTCTGTCAACTAAAATGCGCCATTTAACATTTTCACTTGTTAAATAACAGCTATGTCCCAGGCTATAAGCACTAGGTTGAACTTCCTGCTAAAGATATTAAAATACCCCAGCCCCATGGGACCTTGGATAAGCATGTATATTATAGCGGGACTCTCGCTGAGTAGCAGAGGTATAGGTTGAGAGCAAAAGTTAGATGACTTCCCGTTTTCTTCGCGTTCGGCGAGCGACGTGACTAAACTTTCTGCACCTGCGCGCGCACAATTGAAACCCTCCAAGGCATCGTTTCTATTTACTGATGAAGAATGGGCCTGCAGTTCATTCTTGCTATCCAATATTATTAATCGTTTGCATAAAACGATATTATCCTCGATCGAGTGATGTATTGCCGGATTGAAATTCCAGCAAGTCCTAGAAAAGCCGCTAAGCATGTGGCTATCGTTTTGTGTTAGATTTACTGCAAAGAATGTCATTACTCTTATTCGAATTTCTTTTCTTGGGCACCTAAAAATATTAGTGCAGTGCAACAACAGACAAACACTTCTGGTAACGATCGTAGAGTTCACGATTGTCACGAGTACCGAGTACTTTTCTGCGACCTTCCGTTTGTCTAATATCAACTATTGTTGCACTACTTATAATATTTAGGTGACCAGGAAAAGAAATTCGAATGCAATGGCAGCCACAGTGGTTGAGCTAGGGTTTACTGCAATTTCATTCTGGCTAAAGATCGAAGGCCATCATATTGTGTGTGTCATATTGCTTTATGCAAGCGGCTATTTTTCATGGCTGCGCGGTCAACACGGTATCTCCCTTAGATTGACTTATCATCAATTGTCAAAATCGCTAGAATTGATTATAATCCTCAATTTAACCTTTAAGGTTAAAACCAGTCAAGTATAAAGATAAACAATTGTCAAATTCCGAACGGCGGTAGACGCGCTTTGTGTAGTGGTCATGACGTATGTACTACCAAGCACTACACGCAAACGACTACTAGTTCGAGCCCGAGTAGGAGCGCTCAAAATTTTGTTTTCTCTCGTTTACCTTCCTTTCTTGTTTATCTGTAAACCCTAGCTCTAGGTGAGTGAGAATCCGTCGTTTACCCGTGAACTCGTCCGATGGTTAGGGTTTGGTTTGTAGTTCGGGTTAGGGTTTGTCTTTGAATGATGATTATAATCAATTCTAGCGATTTTGACAATTGATGATAATAGTCAATCTAAGGGCGCGGTCGATTGACCGTATTCCGGAATAAGAATAGATGGAATAATCTCTGGAAATCACTGGTTCAGGCACATTTTGCACTGTAAGCTACTAAAGTTTGCTGAAATATGATATTCAGGATACATCTTGTATTCCATGGACTAAAAATTCCCGAAATAAGCGATTTGTCGTTATCATTCTGTGTATTCTTATTCCGGAATACGGTCAATCGAACGCACCCTAAGGTTCATGCAAGGCGAGAGGGAGATACTGTGCGCTAGTAGGCTAACTTCCCGAACATGATATCTAAATGTTGTTCCTTCTTGGATCACAACGCAACATCTTTCAAAATGCGAGAGGAATTGAAAAGAAACACAAAGTGGAATTATCGGTTCTTAATCTATCGTATCAAAATTTGGCTAGAGAAATATTGATAATGGATTTACACATTGGCGATGTTATAGATAAGCCACGAAAATAAATATTCAACTGAGACTAGTACAAGGTAGCCCTTCTCTGTGGGAACCGGGATTTCTTAAATACCCTGTATGTGATATATTTAAAAGCACCTTACGGATTTATTAATTGATATGTACCTTTGGATTTTGCAATTTCTATAGCGAAGCAGACATTACGGATATGGTATCAGTAAAGTTATTTTCCACGAATGAGTATTTCCAGAAACAATTCATTGCACTGAATGTCCTTCACAGCTTGGGATTGAATGAAGAGGCAACACATTACACAAAACGTTATATTATACAATGCTACCGTAAAAAGGGCTGAATATCTTAATACCCGCTTGCTTTTCCTTATAATAATAATTATTACTTAAACGATCCTCAAAATATTCTGATCTTGGTGTTATTTGATTGATGCGGCTCAAAGTCATAAAAGTGACACCTTTTGAAGTATTTGCTAAGTGAGAAATGAATTTATTTCTAATAACAGAAAACAAGCTTATATTTGTTTTCCATTTATTTGACCATATAATCATCAAAGCAATAACCCATGCATTCTCAAATAGCAATCAACTAACTGATAATAGACAGTTCAACAACTTGAACATTTAATGATCGCGATACACTAAATATATTTAGAATATTAAGGGTTTCAATGATTGTAGCATTATATTCCATTTTCTCCAGAAGCCCTCGGTTTGTTGGGTATTAAAAGTATAGTAATCCGTTAATATTATATGCAGAGTTTTAAAATATGTAGTTATTTCTACAAGATAATAAGAATCAGTCTGATCGCATGTATTCTAAATTAGTCTCATTTCGTTTTCTCTAATAACTAGTTTCTGATCAATTAAATATTCAAATGACCCAATTAAAGGCAATCAAATAAAGCCAATCTGAATCTGGGAATAACATGTCGAGAAATTTGACATACAAGTGTATGTCTAGAACACCGTCGTCTACTTATTGGATAAATTCCATTTCAATCCTCACAACTCTTAGACGAAAATCCCAGAACAAGGAATCACTAATTTACAAAATCACATTGGTAACACAATGTTTTAAGTTGACCCAATTTTTTTGGGAGGGGGGAGGGGGAGGTAGTGCGTGCCCAAGCAATGTTACAGATATAATAATAATCATTTTATCAAGTTAATGGCAGAATAGCTTACAATAATAAAGAAAATTAGGAGTAAAAGAAAATGCAGGTATCTCTAACTTTAAATTAACTACCCTTTAGTCCCATTCTTGCTTCATCGACCAGTCCAACATCATACGCGATTTGCCCTTTCGATTGGCAAGGAAACGAGGCAGCATTTGTTTAGAATATAGAAGAGGTGCTTTAAAGTGTTGATAATATTAACTGGACTTCATCTTCAACTTCCCCTGTACAACAGGTTAATATATTTTGTCGGTCTGAATGAATGGTCGTTGATAGTAAATGCTTTTTTTTTTTTTTTTATTTAAACATATATATTCTCGGCGTTTGCCCCAAGAGCATGGGAGCTCATCTAGGGGGCTTACGCTTTAATCTCCAGTTCACGGTCACGTATCGTTAGTATTGCTGGTTTTCACTCAACCCCAGAGATTCAAATGACAAAAGGCATGGCGGCCTAGTTGGTGCCCCAACACCAGTTCACGGTCACGTATCGTTAGTATTGTTTGAGCTAGTCTTTGTTTTATGTTCTTTACAGTTAAGTTAGATTTTTCACAGTAGTATATAGTTTTCTGTTTTGCTCTGTTACAGTTTTCTCTGTGATCATTACCCATGATGTCTTTCACTCCTCTTTGTACTAATGTAAGAAAGCCTAATGTTAATCTATTTTCGCTTATTTTAGTCTGAGTAGTCTGGCTTAGACCAATATTTTAAGGCTTTGAAAATAATTGTTGTTTGCAGAGGCGGACGCCATAGCTACAATCTGCATGCTTTATCGAATTGCTTTTACTGCCATAATGATGAAAAAGTCTAATTGTGATCGACGTTCAGACTAAAGTTGAGCCCTAGGTTGTCTTTAAAGTACATAATGCCCTCAGAGTAGCTTTCTCGCTAAATTGAATTTTCCGTTGGCGCTATACTAAGACTTATTCCTAGGTGATACTTGTAAGAAGTTGCTATTTCGATATTATGTTTCAGTCGACACTGAGGTATTGGTTTAATAAAGCGAGTAAGTTTAATATTTTTTGTATTTTATTTCACTAGTATCAATTTACAAGTGTTTTTTTTCATATTACACAGTTAAAACGAAGAGGACTACAAAACAAGCAACACAGATACTTATGTTTAACGAACTGAAAGAAAAGCTAGTTATCAGGGTTGTAAGGTGGCAGGCATGCACGGTTCCTTTATAGGATCTACGAGAGGTCCCCATTTATTTAAATGAGCTTCTAGGGTATTTCTTTTACTCGCAATAAAAACGTTCAGTTTCATAATTCGTTTTCATTTTAAGTAGAAAAGCCTTATTTGACAGGTTTTTTTTTCAGTTTGCTAGTGTAAATGCAATACTTTGGAATTACGATTAAGTGATTAACTAATATAATTTTCCTTTAAATCAATCAATTCAAAAAGAATATCCCTGGCCTCGAAGAATTGTCATTTTAATATAGTGTCCCAGCCAACAGTTCGGTGTATTCCAAAAAATTCTAACTACTTCACAATCAACGAAAATATGTTCTATACTTTCAATTTCGTTTTGGCAGAAGGAACATAACCTACTTTTTTTAAATAATAATCGAGAGTACATATTTCCACCACGAAGGTTTTATTCTAAGTATCTCTTTATGCAAAGTATTCTCTGTGTTTCAACCATTGACTCAATATCAAGCATATTTAGACCTCCATTTTCAATTTTGTTTATCAATGCACGTCTTTTTACTTTATCCTTACCTTTCCATATAAATGAAAAAAAAAGTTTATTTATTTCTTTAAAAACGTTTTTCCAGCAAGAAATAGGGCAACACGATACATGTATTATATTTTTGGAATAGCAAATGACTTTAAAAAAATTATTTTCCCTATTACTGTGAGACCTCCTTGTCCAACTATTTAAGTAATGGTCCAGATAAGAACTGTAGTGCTCCACGGCAAGGAATGTTAAAAGGTGTTAATTTTCTATTCTTCTTTCTCGTAATTTTCATGTGTTGTTATTCATAATTCAATAGAAACCCATCGAAACAATGCATTTTCATTCGATATTTTGTTGTGGTTTGAATTTATTAATAATAATAATAATAATAATATTTTAACAGGGTGCCCATGTCACCAAGGTGTTTTTCAATGGAGCCCTGTATAAAATTTAAAAACAAATAACAAGATAAAAGATAAAAATGCAATGGAAACGCTAATTAAAAACGTAGTAAAAAGTCATGAAGCAAATCTAATATTTTTGATCAAATATGATTTAAGTTAGAAAAATATCGTGTTTGGGGAAGTTCTCAAATTTGCGATTGAAAAATCCTTTGTTTTATCTGTATCCGATTGGCTGGATGGTGGCTTCTCTGCGTTTTCACATAAAAAAGAGCCAATAGCATAAAAATAATTTATTTTTGAGATATAGTTTCGACTGTAGATACCTCGTAAATCACTATATTCAAGCAAAATCGTATGTGGGGGAGGCTCATTGCCGCAGAACAATGGATTCTACTACAGTTCTTATCTGGACCATTAACATTTTCTTAACCGACTTCAAAATGGATTCGAAATTTAACTTCTGAGATAGTACATGGTCATAAGTGAAAAAGATAGCTAGAATTTTCCCTTTTTTTTATTCCTTTGATGTGCAGCTCCTCCTTTGAGACCTTTACGAACCTAAAAGTAAGATCTCCGTCTTTTCACGATTCACTTTCAGTCCCGAACAAGTGCCAAATTCCTTTACTGTTTTGATCTATGTATGATACGAGAGTTCATCATTTAGATGAACTCTTGTTGCCAATGTTAATGCCTCGTATTCCGTTGTTGGTCCTTATATCTATAGCGAGTACTTCCAGTACTGTTATAAATTTTGCAATTGTGAGAGTTTAGGAATTTTGGGATTGGTAAAGAAAGGGCAGGATAACTAATCGATATACACGTCTGAGTTATCACTAAAGATCAGAGTAGAAATAATTTATCTCACTCATAATAGTTTTTAGGTTCGTTGTTATTTTACCATCTGAACTCAATAATCTTCTTAATAAACTTTTTTTCTTGTTTAGAGTTCAAGGTTAAGGAAGGTTTTATTGTTCTTTTCGCCTTGTTCATATCAGGATGCGCGTGACCGTATAATCGCTTCTTTCACAACGTAATCATACTCATGCTCGTATTCCGTTTTAACACAGTCTAAAACTTCTAAGTTCTCATGTGTCAGTGATTTGGCACATATCTCTTCGTATAATTTCAATTTTGATTCAATTGACTGTAATTTCTTTCTTTTTTTACGATCTTTCTTTTTACTGCAAGTAATAGCCTCTTGACGAATTCTATACTTCAACCAATCCCATTTTACCCTTAAATCACTAAAAAAATTGTCTCTTCGAACCATTCATGGAATTTATCTTTTAATGTATTTCTCTATTTTTCATCTTCAAGTAAACAATTATTAAATTTCCAAAATATGGCGGCGAGTTGGTTTCCTCGTGGCCACTTGAGGTACTTGGTCGTTCTTTATACCGTTCAACGCAGGCGATGTTTTTCCTTCTCGGAAGAGCTACTACTTCCACGAGTTTTCCTTTTACTCAAACTGAACCATTCCATTCAGAAAGAAACTATTAAAAACGTATTTTTGTCGGGAGCTCCAGTTTTCCCTTCTTCATCCCAGCCATGCTCGTTCCAATACGATATTGATGACAAAATCATCAAGTTACTCTCCCTTGTGTAGCTCAAGTGTGTGTAGGAGCAGTATTGGTATTATAAGATTAAATAGACGTAACTGCAAAGTAACATTGCTTAGAAGTAGAACAGATAACGATCGATGTCACCGAAATCATGATGCGACTGAAACAACTTACCGATTTTATTCCATTATTTTATTGGCGTCGGTTTCTCAGTGGCGTTCAGTGCTGTAGATCTATCTACATGTATATAGCATATATATACATACATATATAGAGAGAGAGAGGGAGAGACTCAGTTTAAGTAGATATTAAACAGCGTTGGGTATAAGATGTTCTATTTCTTGAGCAGGTGAAAGATTGGGGCGGCCTTCACCTCCTCGGAACCTGGAATAGTACTGGCTATCCAAACAATGCCTAACCCTGAAACAATACAATCCCTAACCGTAAAACAATGGAATTCTTTGTCAGTGCAGTCCAACTGGGGTCCAATAAAATGCAAGGTTTTGAGAGGTGAAGGCCTCCTGGAAAGATTGGGATTGAAACAAGACTTGTCTTTACTATACATGGTTGTTCTGACAGAGAGAAATTAAGTTTCCACTGATGCCAAGGAGGTCGACTCTGAATTTTTCAAATATAGTCCTTGAACTTATCGAACGCTTTTAAGATATGAAAAAAGAAAATCACTTTTGGCTGAATTGTTTCTGACATAATGATCAATTAATGATGTTAAGATGGTAACATTATAATAAAGTGTTTTATGCAATTCGTGCCCGAAACTTTCATTTAACTGATCCCAAGCTGTGAAGGAAATTATACAATTATACAATTATATAAATGGTTCCTGGATTACTCATTCGTCGAGTATACTACAAATATCATATCCGTATTGTTTACTTCGCTAAAAATTGCAAAATCAAAAGGTAAATATTAATTAAGGTGTGTTTTTAATATATCACTTCTAGAGGATTTCATAAATCCAGGTTCTCCACAGAAGAGTCTTATACCAACAAAGTCGAATTTAATTTGTGCAGAGAGCTTATAAAACTCGCGATAGCATAGAACGTTTCATCACTACTTCACTTTGTGGTATCCAGATACGATCAGATCAACTCTAGCTTGAAGATAAAGGTAGGCCCGTAGCATTGTTCAAGTTTCAGGTATAAACATCGAAGTTAGTACACCTTTAAATGCTTCAGGGGCAATTGCAGAATAGCATTCAGATATCAAGTTGAATTACATAGTGTATGGCTGGTTATTAATAAGTTAATTCTGGTAATAATTTAAGGATTGTTATTTTCTCAAATGAAAATATGTATGGATGTATAGTAGGTTGATCATCCTTAGGACACCTTCAGACTTTACTAGAGCTCGGTATCAACTACAGAAAAGCAGTTATTGATTGCAAGCAGTGTGACAATGTTAAATGGATATATTATGATTAGGGCGAGTTTGAGATGTTCACCATCAAGACGCACTTAAAATTGTTTGAAAAACATGTTTAGATCGTTTGATTCACCGATTGAATGTTCTGTGTAACCGTTTAAACATTTTCACTAACCGTAGGAATTTTTGCTACACCCGGCATTTGGTAGTGCTAGTTTAAAGATGTGCACCCCAACGTAGTAAGTTCTTTAACGTTATTCGAGTTCCGACCTCGTACATCTATCAAAACACAAGGGAAGGGGAGCAGCTTGTAGATTCTTTTTGAATTAACGAGTTAATCCGAACTCGTTCATATGTGTTTTCTAATAAATTCTAGTCTTCGCTTATCTCTTTGTCTCTGTATCTAGATTCTCTATCATTCTCTCATCTCTTTGGTTGATTCCTTTTCTCTCTGCTGCTCTCTACTCGATCACTGTCTCTGCACTCTTATTCTATCTCTTTCTCACGGATCATTTTCTTTATTTCGTAGCCTATCAGCATTACACTGCAAGATGAACTTCAATCTGTTCTTCATTTGTTGTCTGGTCCTTGTGGCGGCCAACGTTGTCTTCGCCGAAGAGGATCTTCTTAACGATATGGGTGAGCAAATACTAAATATAATTATTTAGGCATATCATTCTTCAATTGACTGTCCTCGTTTGAAATCAAATTCAGATATATATATATTTCTGAACTGAAGATGAAATGGGAAGAGTATCTGCTACCATATCTTAGTGGTCATTGATCGTTACTGATTATCAAGCAAATACAGGAGCCTGGCAATTATAGGTCATTTAATATTTGTCTCTTGATCAGTAATGGCACTGAAATATTAAATATACTTAATACTCATTCCGTACTAAATATCATCGTGTTTTGAAGGAAATCTAGATGTTCAATAGGGAATCTAGCTATGACAGGCAGTAGCTTTCAAAATATATATTTACTGTATAGCGTTCTACTGCTTGTTCGTTACTGTCTCTTAATTTTTTTCTCTTTTCTTTTTCTGTCTTATTTGAAATTCTCATTTTATGTCTTCTTTGAAATCCTCTTTTCTGTCTCTCTCCCTCTCTCGTTTTGTCTCTCTCTCTCTCTCTCTTTTAATTTTCTCTCTTTCTCTTTCTCTATCTTTGCCTCTCTTTGCCTCTCTCCCTTTACTTCTTTCTCTCTCTCTCTTCCACTCCAACGGTCTGTCTTTTCATAGTTAATAGAGTGGAATGGTTAAGAAACCCGGAAAACTTCAAAAGGGCTAACAAAGGCGCTGCGATTGAGGTTGGAAGGGGGCAAGACAAAAGATTGTGCACTATCATAGTTCATTAGCGTTCCCTGAACGACTGAACTCACACGTTTCTATTGGCTGATTGACTAACATGTTGGAATTTCTATTGTGTTTTGTGCACGGTAGTGGTCGAAAAAAGCTAACAAAGACCTATAACAAAGAAGGTCCCTGAGTTTCCTAACCATTCCACTCTATTAACTATGGTCTTATTGCATGCGTGTGTGACGTATGACTGTCTCTCTCTCACGATCTCTCTCTCTATGTTGTACATAAATATTTAGGAGTCAATATTGGCATACAACCCGTAGCTCTGGAAAGAGTATAGATGTCTTTTATTCTCTTTGCGTCTTTTTAATTCTCTACGTTAGTTACTATAATATGTCATTGTAGCTCTGAATATTTGTTTTCGTTTTTGTAGAGATGGATCAAGAGAAGCGTGCATTGAAATGTTACTGCAACGAGATTGACTTGCCCCCCTATGGTGACCATTGGCTTTTTAGGCATTCGTGTCCCGGCGGCTACGGATATGAGACATCTTGTATTAACGGGCTTAATATCTGTTGTTTTCCTAGATCTGGATAATACGCCACTTGTAAAACTGATATGTAGTACAATTGTTAGTTGTTGTATAATTGTGAAGAAGACGAATAAAAAGTGTGCGAAGTAGGTCTGTTTGTGTGACAATTTTTTTCTCCGAATGGAATACTGATTCAGACCTCACGTTATTGAAGAGAGTGACGGCCGGAGGGGGAGGAGCCGGGTGGATTACTTGCTGTATGTAATCACAGGCAGCCCAAGCTCAAGTTACGTAAATATAGGGGTTTGTATGGGAGCGTAGCGAACTCCGTTTACTAGCCAGAAATACTGTAAAATATTTGAATAAAATGACTTACCTTGCCACTGTGATGTCTTCTGTCGTGTTTCTCTCCTTGTTGGGTGGTTTTAAGCTGATTTCAGCCGGGGTTTTCTTTTCGGAGAGGAGCTTAAAACCACCCAACAAGGAGAGAAACACGACAGAAGACATCACAGTGGCAAGGTAAGTCATTTTATTGAAATATTTTACCGTATTTCTGGCTAGTAAACGGAGTTCGCTACGCTCCCATACAAACCCTTATATTTACATAATTTGAGCCTGTGCTGCCTGTGATGTAATTTGCGGAAGAGAACTAGGTAATAGCATTAGCATAGTATTAGCGGTTGGTTTTATCCACTTTGGCGAGTCACGGGTAAAAATGGCTTCCTCTGACAAGACTTTGGTGGACTCAACGGTGGCTTGTAGCTTGGCAAATACAGATATCTTTATTTGGTTGGCACAGATGGACTGGAAATTTATCATTGCGTATGCTGATATGGATAAAATGTCAAATCCATGCGATTTTCGTGCAGTAACTTGAGTGGCTTGCAAAATATACTCTTAGCTTAGACAATATTATTTTCCAGAATCAGGGGTCACTAATTTAGAAAATCACATTAGTAAGACCATGTCTGTCTTAAGACGTTGGCACAATTGACTTCTCCAACAAGAAGCTTCTTTTGCACCTCGAGCTCAAATTGCCAGGTAATGAAACTGCTGATCATATTGTCTCCTTATATACACACCTTGATAAATATGTAGTCAACACAACGAGGAAAATTATTGTTCCGAAAAGCATTTGATTCTGTTTGGCACCCTGGCTTGCTACGGAAATTACTCTATTATGAAATAGGCTATCCTGCTTGCCGGCTCTTCTGTAATTTTTTCGGTCGTTTCTTTTTGGATTGGGTCACCCATCTCTATATATAAATAATCAGAATAAAAGTGAAAGAGAAAATATGTGCCCTGAGCTAGTGGGATTTGAACCCATTGCCTCGGCATACTAGTCCGTGGGAGTCTGATTCATGCGCTGTGGTCTTGGTTTTTTTTTTTTAACAGCACTCTTCAGTTTTGAACCGCATATACATTCATTTCATATTTAGCCAATACAATAACCTTTATTTAAACTCATATTGAAAAGTATCAAATACATGATAATGTCTTCGAGACGGAATGGCTCAACAACAACAACTGGCTACACTAGGTTACTCCGATGTCTGAAGTTTTACTGGGTACAGTCAGCCCACCTAAATGTACCCTGGTTCGAGAGATTTTCTAGAGAGAACAGACGCGGAAAAAGAGCCGCGAAGTGGCGATCAGCGAGCTCGTAGCCTGCGTATCAAGCGTGTTTTTTTTTGGTGGGGGTTTTCGCTTTTTTGGCCTCGCGAGAATAGGGCGAGCGCAAAAAATATTCTCGTGCGACCAAAAAGCGAAAAACACAGAAGAAAAACACAGAAACGCTTGCTACGCAGGCTAGCGAGCTCGCTGATCACCGCTTCGAGGCTCCAGTTTCTCCTCTTACTAGAAAATCTCCGGGAACCAGGGTAGCCTAAACGCTGTCTAAAATTCAAATAACTCGTAAAAGTATACATCCGTATTAGCTGCTAAGGCAACTAATATCCTATTTTATTGCCAGTCGCAGAATATGGACGAATTCTAGCCGTTTTTACAATAAGTTTTCGCTCACTGTACTCCTGTCGAACTACAGGCGATAGAGTCTGGGACGCCGGCGGTTTGTGTGGGATGGATCGTATTGCATTGTGGTACATATTGTCTCCGCCATTTTGTCATCACTAAGAATTGCTGTTAGTTCCGAAGTACTTGCAATATCTGTGTAGATGACTTCAAGGAGTCCAAGGACAAACCAAAACAGACTCCAAACAACTCCGAAATCAGAAGAATATCCAGGTAAGATTATATACGAATTTGAAGGTCCAATTTATGGGGTTTAGCCGGAAAATATTAAATAATTTTACTCTAGCTACAAATTATTACGCTTTCGCCCCACCTCAACCGGGATTTACACAAAGTGCGAGGCAGCGAGGCAGTGTTGAAAATGATTCTGGCCAAGTTTTTGTATTATAATTTATGCTTACCGTACCCATTACAATAAAGGATTCAAAATATGTCATTCGCATTGGTCTCTCAAAGGTTCCGCCATTTTGCTTAATATTTACTCGTTCCAAGTCTTCCACGCACACAAACCTTCCACAGGTTACCCATACATACAGGTTACTAGCTGTCAATCAAAATCATCACATGTTCACTTGTTCATTCTCTTTGCTCGCTGTGGGTTCAGTCGTTCAGGATCAGGATTAGTCGTTCAGGATCAGGATTAGTTTGTATTACTATTTCAGGTGTCCCAGTACTCTTGCTATTTAATTTTTCTATATACATGTATTTACATGTAAATCATTACTATAAGAGTACGAATAAAGTTGTTGTTGTTGTTTCTCTTTGAAAGACTTCAACGATTTTTATACAAACGGAAATCTTCAAGAAAATGGACAAGCTTTGCAAGGGGATACAAAACGAAGGGTTCAAGGTATCCTTTAATCCGCCATCGGACGGGAAATGTTTCTTCCACGCGGCCGGTTTTCAGCTTGGCATCGACGCCAGCGCCATAGCTTCTCTGGTGTTCAGTTATCTGGACAAGAACCATTATACTGTAAGTACATCATACAAACTGTATTACCCCATTGGATTTTGCTGGTCTCACAAAGCAGCAGCTAAAAACAGGAATTGCTCACGACTGATTCTTCAATAATAGGTTTCGGGTAAGTTTTTTAAGTATTATAAATCCGGTTTCTCTTTGTTAGCATTTTGTTCAGGTATACTATACCGGGGTTTCGTTATATTGGGGTCAAAATCCATACATTTACTATTACTGGGTGCAAAAAATTAAGTTAGTTATATCAGGGTCTTCGTTAAGATAAGGTTGAGATATGACTGAAATCCCAGGGGGGGGATCCCTGTTTGTGACGTATTATGTATGTGCCGCCCGGGTGGGTCAGGGTTTTGAGCTCAGTTTGGGCAGGTAGGGGCAGGGTTTTAACCTGATTTGGGCAGATCAGGGTCAGGATTTGAGTATAATTTGGGTGCAGTCAGGGTCGGTGTTCAGTATTTTTTAGGCAGTTAGGGTTCACTTTTTTTAGCTACTATGTCAAAAAAAGACATTCTATTGCCGCATTTTGATCGCCTGCCCACATGCAAGCACTGCGGTTCCCATACATCGTTAAGCCGCTAATTCGTACTTCAGTACTTATCTATGTACTTCATCTGGTGATTTGTTTATCCAATGATACGTCCCGACTTGAAAAGTTCCGTATTTTGCATGCAATCCCGGTATGCCGTATACCGGCCGGGATATATATCCGACCGTGTTTTTAAAACAATTTAAAGAAGGGGCAATCAGGGATTTTTCCAAAAAAAAATAGGCAATCAGAGTTTTGGAACTCGGATTGGGTCAAACAGGGTCAGGGTTTGAGCCTCTTGGCCTCACATAGACATTGACATAGACATAACTTTATTTGGACCTTGTAGATTGAACTACATCGGTAAATATCCAAATAACAATAATATTTATATTACCTTAATTAAGTTAAGTTAACATAGCTATATGATATGTACAACACGGGTTCAATTGTTTGTTCCTAACTTCGAGACATTCGTAAATATATTTTGCCATCATTTTTTGCACCGTATTTGGGGGATTGATCATTAGTAAGAATACCTCGTCATCACTCAAGTATTTTAAGTTTCTTTTTAGGGCTTTTTCTAGGTCTTTAAAAAAAGAATTGCGTCTTGTGACATAGAACTGGCATCTTATTAAGAAATGTTTTTCGTCTTCTGGTTCTTTAAAACATTTTGGACAAATTCTTTCTTCTGGTTTTTGGTAGGGCCTTTGATGTCTACCCGTTTCAATTTGAAGACAATGATTACTGATACGAAGTTTTGTTAGTGCTATTCTGTGTTTAATGTTAGAGATATTGACCAGGTATTCTTCTTGATTGTGGTCTGTTTTGAATATTCTATACGTTCTAAGTTTATTACTTTGTGCCGAATCTCTGCGTTGATCATTGTGAATTTCCTCAGTCCAAGTTTGAAATTCAATATCACAGAGTCTTTGTTTCATTTGTCTAAGTGTTAGTTTCCAATCAGTACTCGTTTGAATTACATGGTTTTCATACCAAATATAGCCATATCCCATTCTCTCAATTACATATTTGAGTTTTTCTGTCCAGCTGAGCGGGTGATTACAATAAAGACCGTCAAGTATCACCTGATCCGAAAGCTTTGTTTTATCTGACATCCTGAATTTTGACCAGAATTTGATACTTCTATGAATTGCGTCAATTTTATAGGTAATCTGCCTAATTCCGCTCTGCATGCGTTATTTGTAGCTGTCTTATTAACTCCAAGTAATATTTTACAGAATTTAAGGTGCACCAGTTCGGCTGGGTCTTTGTCAGCTTTTTTCTTTATATCTACTGCCCATATTTCACTGCCGTACAGTAATATGGGTTTAATAAGTGTGTCAAATAATTTGATCGTTAACGTAATATCAGATCTAAAATATCTACCCATATCTCTGCGTAATTTAAACAATGCTTTGAGTGCTATTTTCTTCAATTCTTGCCTTGCTAAATCGAAGGTCCCGAGTGTGGTGAACATCAAACCTAGATATTTATATGATTTTACATTTTCCAGTTTCGTGTTATTATAATAAAATTGGTAATTATTCATTCTTTTACCATTGTTGTTAAATATCAGTATCTTAGTTTTTTCTAAGTTTACACTAATATTGGACATATTACAATAGTTATATAAGCATAATGAGGAGCTTAACCCGACTTCGGATTTCTCAGCGTGAAGCCTATGACGCCATCAAAATCGAATTACGATTTTGACATTTTGTGGTTTCAGTGTTGTCACCACTTTATTTAATATAACATAAACACTTTCGAAGATTATGCAGGTATAATTCCTGTGGAGAGCAGAAATTATATTCTTGCCGTCGACGTTCAAACTTGAAGGATGTTCCCACGCGATCATGGAGGACGCTTTGCACTTAAAACAGGGGATTTGGAGCTTTACTTGACAAACTTCGGAAGTGGTAGGCGTTACGTTGTAAAGGGAGAAAAATTGTCAAGAACAAGGCTTTTGACCGGTTCTCGAACGAGATTTGCCAAGTAAAAGTATCAGATTTGTGGCGGGAAAATGGTGAATGCGCTCAATTCTAATGTTTCTGGCCGGAAAGAAGAAACGCCGAAGAAAAGGGATGTATGTACGCCATTATTCTGTTTGGACTCTGTTGTGGGCTGCTAAAGCAGCACCAGTCTTGTTGGGATCATATCAAGGATTTTTGGTCTCATTAGAGTTCAAGCAAATAATTGACGCGATGAAATCCTTCGACCTTACGCGTTCCGCTGTGATCGGTGAATCAGCGACAACTTTATAGGTAACCCTGAAGACTCATCGCATTCAAGTATTAGGAAACGACACTGAAACGAGCTGTCGTTTTAAATGGCAGAAGGTAAAGGAAACGAACGTACCTATCGCTGCGACTGTGTTACAATTTATTTTGTTTAAAGTTATTTATTAATTGATTACTTAATGATTTAAAACTGGACTGTTGAATAAACCATTCGCGCGGGATTATCATTTTATGCTCGATCATGCGAATTTACTTAATCTGTTTAGTTTGTACTATCATGCATATATATATATTATTTTAGTATATTGTCACTGCATGTGTATCTATATTTTGTGTATTTGTGTTTTTATATATTGCTGTTGTAGAATGCAGGGCCTACATTTTCTACCGAACAGATATAGCCATGTTAGATACGTCAGGTGATGGTTCAGGAAGCTGTAATGTTGGAGTCAACAATCTAACATGGAAATACAAGGGGAAACTACTACTTCGCAAGCAGCTTATACTAGATTTGAAGTTAATTTGAAAGTGGGGTGAAATCTTACGAATAAACAGCCAAACCAAGCAAGAGCCCCTCTTGCTGCCTGTTTATGCCGGTCTGTTGTTTTCATGCATGGGTAATCCGTTACCTGAATTCCACAGCTGAACCTGGGCAGAAATTAGACCCCCTTACTGCCTGTTTATGTCTGTTGTTTTCATGGGTAATCCGTTACCTGAATTCCACAGCTGAACATGGGCAGAAATTAGCTCCCCCCCACCCTACTGCCTGTTTATGTCTGTTGTTTTCATGGGTAATCCGTTACCTGAACTCTACAGCTGAACATGGGCAGAAATTAGCTTCCCCCCTTACTGCCTGTTTATGTCTGTTGTTTTCATGGGTAATCCGTTACCTGAATTCCACAGCTGAACCTGGGCAGAAATTAGACCCCCTTACTGCCTGTTTATGTCTGTTGTTTTCATGGGTAATCCGTTACCTGAATTCCACAGCTGAACATGGGCAGAAATTAGCTCCCCCCCACCCTACTGTCTGTTTATGTCTGTTGTTTTCATGGGTAATCCGTTACCTGAACTCTACAGCTGAACATGGGCAGAAATTAGCTTCCCCCCTTACGGCCTGTTTATGTCTGTTGTTTTCATGGGTAATCCGTTACCTGAATTCCACAGCTGAACCTGGGCAGAAATTAGACCCCCCTTACTGCCTGTTTATGTCTGTTGTTTTCATGGGTAATCCGTTACCTGAACTCAACAGCTGAACATGGGCAGAAATTAGCTTCCCCCCTTACTGCCTGTTTATGTCTGTTATTTTCATGGATAATCCGTTACCTGAATTCCACAGCTGAACCTGGGCAGAAATTAGACCCCCCTTACTGCCTGTTTATGTCTGTTGTTTTCATGGGTAATCCGTTACCTGAATTCCACAGCTGAACCTGGGCAGAAATTAGACCCCCTTACTGCCTGTTTATGTCTGTTGTTTTCATGGGTAATCCGTTACCTGAATTCCACAGCTGAACATGGGCAGAAATTAGCTCCCCCCCCCCCCCTACTGCCTGTTTATGTCTGTTGTTTTCATGGGTAATCCGTTACCTGAACTCTACAGCTGAACATGGGCAGAAATTAGCTTCCCCCCTTACGGCCTGTTTATATCTGTTGTTTTCATGGGTAATCCGTTACCTGAATTCCACAGCTGAACCTGGGCAGAAATTAGACCCCCCTTACTGCCTGTTTATGTCTGTTGTTTTCATGGGTAATCCGTTACCTGAACTCAACAGCTGAACATGGGCAGAAATTAGCTTCCCCCCTTACTGCCTGTTTATGTCTGTTATTTTCATGGATAATCCGTTACCTGAATTCCACAGCTGAACCTGGGCAGAAATTAGACCCCCCTTACTGCCTGTTTATGTCTGTTGTTTTCATGGGTAATCCGTTACCTGAATTCCACAGCTGAACCTGGGCAGAAATTAGACCCCCTTACTGCCTGTTTATGTCTGTTGTTTTCATGGGTAATCCGTTACCTGAATTCCACAGCTGAACATGGGCAGAAATTGGCTTCCCCCCCCCCCTACTGCCTGTTTATGTCTGTTGTTTTCATGGGTAATCCGTTACCTGAATTCCACAGCTAAACCTGGGCAGAAATTAGATCCCCTTACTGCCTGTTTATGTCTGTTGTTTTCATGGGTAATCCGTTACCTGAATTCCACAGCTGAACATGAGCAGAAATTAGCTTTTTTTTTTCTACTGCCTGTTTATGTCTGTTGTTTTCATGGGTAATCCGTTACCTGAATTCCACAGCTGAACCTGGGCAGAAATTAGACCCCCTTTACTGCCTGTTTATATCTGTTGTTTTCATGGGTAATCCGTTACCTGAATTCCACAGCTGAACCTGGGCAGAAATTAGACCCCCCTTACTGCCTGTTTATGTCTGTTGGTTTCATGGGTAATCCGTTACCTGAATTCCACAGCTGAACCTGGGCAGAAATTAGCTTCCCCCCCTTACTGCCTGTTTATGTCTGTTGTTTTCATGGGTAATCCGTTACCTGAATCCTGAATTCCACAGCTGAACATGGGCAGAAATTAGCTTTCCCCCTTACTGCCTGTTTATGTCTGTTGGTTTCATGGGTAATCCGTTACCTGAATTCCACAGCTGAACCTGGGCAGAAATTGGCTTTCCCCCCCCCCCCTACTGCCTGTTTATGTCTGTTGTTTTCATGGGTAATCCGTTACCTGAATTCCACAGCTAAACCTGGGCAGAAATTAGATCCCCTTACTGCCTGTTTATGTCTGTTGTTTTCATGGGTAATCCGTTACCTGAATTCCACAGCTGAACATGAGCAGAAATTAGCTTTTTTTTTTCTACTGCCTGTTTATGTCTGTTGTTTTCATGGGTAATCCGTTACCTGAATTCCACAGCTGAACCTGGGCAGAAATTAGACCCCCCTTACTGCCTGTTTATATCTGTTGTTTTCATGGGTAATCCGTTACCTGAATTCCACAGCTGAACCTGGGCAGAAATTAGACCCCCCTTACTGCCTGTTTATATCTGTTGTTTTCATGGGTAATCCGTTACCTGAATTCCACAGCTGAACCTGGGCAGAAATTAGACCCCCTTACTGCCTGTTTATGTCTGTTGTTTTCATGGGTAATCCGTTACCTGAATTCCACAGCTGAACCTGGGCAGAAATTAGACCCCCCTTACTGCCTGTTTATGTCTGTTGTTTTCATGGGTAATCCGTTACCTGAATTCCACAGCTGAACCTGGGCAGAAATTAGACCCCCTTACTGCCTGTTTATGTCTGTTGTTTTCATGGGTAATCCGTTACCTGAATTCCACAGCTGAACGTGGGCAGAAAAATAGCCCCACCCCCTTACTGCCTGTTTATGTCTGTTGTTTTCATGGGTAATTCGTTACCTGAATTCCACAGCTGAACATGGGCAGAAATTAGCTTTCCCCCTTACTGCCTGTTTATGTCTGTTGGTTTCATGGGTAATCCGTTACCTGAATTCCACAGCTGAACCTGGGCAGAAATTAGCTTCCCCCCCTTACTGCCTGTTTATGTCTGTTGTTTTCATGGGTAATCCGTTACCTGAATCCTGAATTCCACAGCTGAACATGGGCAGAAATTAGCTTTCCCCCTTACTGCCTGTTTATGTCTGTTGGTTTCATGGGTAATCCGTTACCTGAATTCCACAGCTGAACCTGGGCAGAAATTAGACCCCCTTACTGCCTGTTTATGTCTGTTGTTTTCATGGGTTATCCGTTACCTGAATTCCACAGCTGAACATGGGCAGAAATTGGCTCCCCCCCCCCCCCCCTACTGCCTGTTTATGTCTGTTGTTTTCATGGGTAATCCGTTACCTGAATTCCACAGCTAAACCTGGGCAGAAATTAGATCCCCTTACTGCCTGTTTATGTCTGTTGTTTTCATGGGTAATCCGTTACCTGAATTCCACAGCTGAACATGAGCAGAAATTAGCTTTTTTTTTTCTACTGCCTGTTTATGTCTGTTGTTTTCATGGGTAATCCGTTACCTGAATTCCACAGCTGAACCTGGGCAGAAATTAGACCCCCCTTACTGCCTGTTTATATCTGTTGTTTTCATGGGTAATCCGTTACCTGAATTCCACAGCTGAACCTGGGCAGAAATTAGACCCCCCTTACTGCCTGTTTATATCTGTTGTTTTCATGGGTAATCCGTTACCTGAATTCCACAGCTGAACCTGGGCAGAAATTAGACCCCCCTTACTGCCTGTTTATGTCTGTTGTTTTCATGGGTAATCCGTTACCTGAATTCCACAGCTGAACGTGGGCAGAAAAATAGCCCCACCCCCTTACTGCCTGTTTATGTCTGTTGTTTTCATGGGTAATCCGTTACCTGAATTCCACAGCTGAACCTGGGCAGAAATTAGACCCCCTTACTGCCTGTTTATGTCTGTTGTTTTCATGGGTAATCCGTTACCTGAATTCCACAGCTGAACCTGGGCAGAAATTAGACCCCCCTTACTGCCTGTTTATGTCTGTTGTTTTCATGGGTAATCCGTTACCTGAATTCCACAGCTGAACCTGGGCAGAAATTAGACCCCCTTACTGCCTGTTTATGTCTGTTGTTTTCATGGGTAATCCGTTACCTGAATTCCACAGCTGAACCTGGGCAGAAAAATAGCCCCACCCCCTTACTGCCTGTTTATGTCTGTTGTTTTCATGGGTAATCCGTTACCTGAATTCCACAGCTGAACCTGGGCAGAAATTAGCTTTCCCCCTCTTTATTGTTAGGGCTCTCTGGCTGGTATTCGAGTCTGCTTGTATATATAAACTGTAGTTCTGGTCAACAATTCAAGTAAAAATGTTAATTGTACTTCTTGGTTCCTGATAAGTCGTATTGATGCCAACGTTAGTGGAGAGAGCTAATCAGTTGTTTAAGATAGATGAACTTTATTTTAACAGGGTGGCCCATTCATCAACGTGGCTGGTGTCCAAAGTGGCCCTGTATGAATAAAATCTAGATACAATACAAATATCCTGAAAACTATGTACAATGTTAATATCCTAAAACTATGATTTTATTTATAGCATATACATATATAACACACATACAATATCATAATTAAGTACTAATGAAAGTGGGCTTTAACAGAACTTTTGAAAGAAGAAAGTGATTCAGTATGTTTAATATTAACAGGAAGTGAGTTAAAAAGTATTGATCTAGAAAATCTAAACGTACGTTTTCCAAGGCTAAGTTTCGGTGTAGGTAGATGGAGGTCAGCTTTTCTTCTTGTATTGTAAGTATGAAAGCCGGAATTTCTAGTGAAATAATTACCTAAGTATGGTGGAACTTGGTTATGTAAACATTTAAAAACAAGAACACATTTGTGTATTTTACGATAATCACGCCTGAGAATGATAAGGGCAGCTCGGTTTTGCAACCGCTGCAAGTTATTGCTACAGCCGGCGGACAGTTCTCCCCAGGTAAGCTTTTTTATTAATCTAAATAGACACTTTAAAAGCATTATAGTGGTACAGTAAGATTTGGTCGAGTTGATTTTGGCGAAATGGGACTGAATTGTTTATAGGGTTCTCGGGTTTTCCGATGCGCTCGTATTATGTGTTATGATAACTGTGTAGTTCCGGCAATACATATTTTCTGGAAGTTTTCATCTCGCCGGCAGAGTATCGGCAAAAAAAGTTCTAAACGCTTTAGAATTCGCTCGAATTCCATAAAAAAATGTATGAATCTCTAATACTATTTCCTATTCCCACAAACATTTAATTTTTTGTGTCTGGCAAACTCCCCATACACTTCCTTAACCTTTCGCAGCATGTTTTATATTTTGGGTCAGGTTATCCTCACCCCGCGAGAGCCCTAAACAATTCGACTTTCAAGTATTCCAGTGCGCTCGTACATGGAAACTAATTATGTGTAGTTCTGGTCATTAAATAAAGTAACAGAAGATTAAGTATCGTATTGATAGATTTTAATTACTTAGCGCTCTCGACTGGTGACAGCTTTTCCAATTACAACATTCCTATAAAACCATATACCAGTGTTTTAGATTACAGCTCCTATTGTTCTAAGGGACACTGTATGTCCCTTAGAAGTGTCTGTAGCCCTTTTTCAGTTTTTGACAATATGACTAAATCATCAGCATATAAGAGGCAGCTGATTTATTGATTATGTATTTCTACTAAATCTGAATCTGGTCTATTAAATGAATCTGGTAAGTCACATACAAATAAATTAAAAAGTGTGGGCGACAGCATGCATCCTTGTTTGACGCCCACAAGGCACTGAAAACAACTCTGTGTTACCGAATTGTCGATCTTTATTGCCGATTCGTCGTTAGAGTACATAGAAACGAGAATACATACCCATTTTTCATGTAAGTACCACTCTAAATAGAATTACCCTTTTTAGGTGATTTAAAACTACATTTCAGCTTTCTGTTTGACTCCCAACACTATGGTGTGGCAGGCACATGCCAAAAATATGCAAAAAGTCCACTCACTCTCCCCTCCCTCGATGTAAATTTATCCTGACACCGCTTCAACGTGTAAATACATTGTATGATTGGTTAACTCTTGCTTCCGGTTGTGATTTTTCTGGGGAGGGGATGAGAGGACCCGAAAGGGTAATTTTATTTAGAGTGGTACGGTACTTCAATTTTTTTAGTTCACTTGTTGTCTGATAATGTGTCTCTAGGAAAATGGTGTTTGAAAGATGAAAGATGTCTGGGAAGTGTAAGTTTTTTTAGGGAAACTCGTGGCCAGTCAGGTGACTTTCACTCCTTGTCATTGTTGTTGGACTATGGTGGACTTTGGTGAGGAATCGGTTTTTGAAAGGCCTAAAACAGCCCCAAATCATCGCAAACAGAGTCAAAAACAACAACACAAGGTCAGTGAAGTGTATATTTCTCATAGTAAGACATTCTTTTAAAACGATACTACTCTTCGACCCAGTAAACTGTGACACCCCAAGTTTTTTTATGGCCCACATGATGCGAATGTTGTGTACCATGTGATCACTGTTTGGCATGCTGCTGGGTAGATATTTTGTGTGGCGGCGTGAGAAAAGCAACATGTTGCTCTCATTCTAGACAATAGAATGCCACATTGTAGATAAGTTAGACATTTCAAAACATTTTATTAGTAATAAACTCCAGAACTTAAAGAAGAGCAAGAAGCATTTTTTCCCCCAGGGATTTATAGACTTTGAAATCAACAAGGCTCTTTCTGCCACTGATACAAAAAATTCCTGGTGGTATCCAGACAGTAAATCGCATGGTACAGAACATTTACATCACATGGGCCGTAAAAAAACTTGGGGTGTCGGAGTTTACTGGGAAGAGTAGTATGACAGTTTCGAGATGTTTACACATAAAACTCAGTTTGTCATAACAAAGTCCTATGATAATAATTACCACCCTCCGTGGCTTTGGGCTTCCTGTGCTCGAATCTTTGACTTTGCCATCCTTCATCAAAATCGTCTCCCATTTGCTCCAGTATACCTGGAAAGCATACTCTGCTAAGCATACTCTGCTAATCTGAGTAGTTATTGTTGTCTTTCATCATGAGAACGTTTGTCATTTGGGCCAATTGGAGGTTGACAGTAGGGTCTCACTATATGGTGTGGTTTCAGAAAATATCCATACTCCTACATGTACCACAGAGGGAATTGGAAATTCCGGCGGGGTGGGGGTTAAAGCCCCTGGAAATTCTGGAGTGTGGGGTATCAGTTTAAACAAAATTACAGAGGGTTTGTTCGAGCAGTATTGACGTACAATGTATTTAATTATTACCAGCAGTTCGATTTCGTGAATTGCTTAAAGTGCACCTAACGTTTATTTTGTTATCATAAATATTGATTCTACATCAAGTTTTGAGTACTTCTGTGGAGAAGGTTTTGGCTTATATATTTTGCTTCCATCCATTCTATTTTTGTATAAATGTTGTATTTTTTTATGTTACGATACTCGATGTCAACGATAAATGATGAATCTTCAGATCAGATATAAATATTATAAAGAGTAATTAATGCCTCACTAAATTTGTTGTACTGAACTTTTGCAGAGGGGGGTGGGGATATATTTTATATCTCTGGAATTTCCAGAGGGGTGGGGCTCAACCTCGGTAAGATAAAATGGAAATTACAGGGGGGGGTGGGTAAGTAACATTCCCTCTGTGGTGGGGTTATGGATATTTTCTGGAACCACATTCCAGGCAGAGGTGGACCCTTAGAGTGGGGCTTGGGAAACACATATATTATGTCAGCAGTGTATTGTTTCCTACATGTATTTGCTGTCAATTTTTCTAGTGGACACCGCACAATTCAAAGACCATTTTTGGGAGTGAAGTAGGGTGAATTTCATAGCTTGTAAAATAAAGATTTTTTTTCTACTAACTTTTAAAACTTTGGAAACATGTCTTTAAATTACTAAATATTAGAAATATGCCATTGAAACATATTTTGTTTCATATGCAGTTTAAGTCACAAACAATCTTTTTTTCACGTACACGTATATGTTTTGGAAGCAGAACTGATTTGAGACGAATGAAGCAGCTTGTAAACTAAGTTTAGTATTAGAATCTGGTTAAGCAGTTGTTTTCAGCATGTATACCAAACGTTGTGCTTTTTTTCTGGTTGAAGAAATAAACTAAAAGGGACCTCTTTGATGAGGTACTGATTGACTCGTAATAATTAATTACAATGTGGTGTTGATACTGAATTGAGTGGCCAAACTGTGCCAAACAATCAAACTTTATATACTGCATCAGCTACATGTACAAAATTAATGTAAGTTTCCCTTATCCGAGTATGTAAACTAAACTAAACATATAATATAGTTAGATGACTATATGCAAGATATTTAAGCTGTGAGAGCATGTGTTTTGGAACAGTAAAGGTGGTAGAATATGTAAACATCACACTCTTACAAGATGGTCACATTCTTTTGGGTATGGGTTTGTACAGCTATTGTGAACAATTTGCACTGACTAGTGCATCATGCAAAAAGTCAATAACCTTTGAAAAATGTTGTGCTAACAAAATAATGTTGTTTGTTTTACGAAATTAGCAGTTGAAGGTAGAGGGTAGAGTATGAAATAATTCTAGCCAAAGAACGTTATTTTGGTGAAGGACAGGAAAGAGATCTGGGAATCAAACAAGGTCTGCCATCTACATGTACATTGTAGCAGCATTAAAGAAGTACATTGTAACAGAACAAAGTCCACAACATCCTAATGAATCTTGAAGATCATGATTTGATTGATGAAAAAGGTATGCACAACTTTCCTTGCTACAGTCATGCCCAAAACCTTTTCACGATATTGCTTCTCAAAAACGATATTGCTGTGTCCCATGCAAAATAGATATTGCTGTTTCCCAAAAACGATATGTCGTTTTGCTGTTATTGAAACAGCAATTGCTGCACAGCAATTTGCTGTTTAGAATTGAAGGCCGGAAGGGTAATAAACGAAAGGAATGCGTTACTATAAATTGCACATCAAAACTTCGGAAGAGTTCAATTTTGTAAACGTTATCCGTATATCCACAATAATATTCAGATCCGCCAGCCTTCCAGATCTTTGTAAAAGTCATTGCATAAAGTTTTCAAGTAAATTCGGACCATGCAGTTATCGAAATATCGTGAGACGCAAAATAAACAAAACAACGGCTGCTCGGACCGGCGGTGCGTGGCCCGCTTTAAATTAAAGCTTGACTCACACGCTGAGCGCAAAGCATAATACCAAATAAACTTTTGCTTCAGTGTTGTTTCACATTTACGGCAGATCCTTGTCTTGTTACTAGTATTAAAAGGTTTCGGCAGAAATCATTGTAAATGGTTGCGTATTATTCTTGGAGTCTAAATTTCCACGTGCAATCTGAGTTAGGCGTGAACGTGTCAGTCTGATTTTTTACAAAACATCTGTTATGATCAGCGTCCAGTATTTTATTTCAACTCAACGAATTTGCAGAAAAACAAGCAAAATGTTCGTTATATCGAGGTATAGTTAATAATTGTTTTGTAACGAAGTAACGAAGTTAATAGAACTAATGAGAGACAAAGAGGATAAAGCGGATCTGTAGATGTCTCGATAGTGCCAGTGTCTGTACTGTATACACCTATTTCAAAAAAGGTTGATCATTACGAAGAACAAACTACAAACATTGAACAAAGGGCTCTATGGTTCAGTGATTCAAAGACAATAGAGCTCCATTGTTCAATACTTGTAGTTAGTTCTTCGTTCTGATCAACCTTTTTTGAAACAGGTGTATACACATCTAATGAGCTGTTGACTGGGAGGTTGTTCTCTTGTTACAGGATTAAAGGATTTTCATCGCTGTTGGTCTGTTCCGCATTCATCTTTTGTCGCGTGTTGACATTTATTCGTTATATCGGGGTAGATTTTACGTTTGGGCTACCGGATTGTGTTCGTTATAACGAGGATTTCGTTATATCGAGGTTCGTTATATCGAGGTTCTGTTACATACATACATTTTACTTGTAATTTTGCCGGGATGAAGAATATCGTTCGTTATACCGAGGACTTCGTTATATAGAGGTTCGTTAAATCGAGGTTCCACTGTATATATGAAACTTTGAAAGGTTTTGAGTATTTCTGCGAATACATTTTTGGCTTACAGAGAATACTCTATGTTCTAGGCTTGTTTGAAATGGTGAAAATGTGATCTCTCCTGACCCATTACCGTGTAAGAAAAAGCCTGGGTCGATTCCCTATCTTACGTCACCTCACCTCATTAATGCATTATTGTCCATGACGCCTTTCTATCACAACAGCATCGATATATAGAGAATATACACAGTCTGTGAGATTTTATTAAAGAAAACAGCTATTTTAGAGAAAATGCTAAATATTTATTCAAGTTATTGCAAAGTCGAATTAATTGGATGACGTAAGATAGGGAATCGACCCAGTCTTTATCTTACAAGGTCATGGGTCAGGAAAGGTCAAATTTTCACCATTTCAAACAAGCATAGAACATAGTGTATTCTCTGTAAGCCACAAATTTCTTCGCAGAAGTATTCAAAGCCTTTCAAAGTTTCATATATATAAACATTGCAAAAGGGTTTAGGGGCACTTTAACAATTCAGTTTCGGTTCATTCAGCTCTGTACTCAGTTCATTCCGACGTGGCGACCAAGCAAAACAACAAAGTCAGCGGAACCTCCTTGGAGTTTTTACTCGTCTGCCCGACCGAGTCCTCACGCAAGAATCAGCCACCACAGGAATCGGATTTTGGGCAGGAACATCCTCCCCCACCATAGACACGTCGGTGTCTGCATCACGTTCCTTATCTCGGGTAACTTCCAGTCTGCTCCAGCTTCTAGCAGATGAACTTTCTGCACAGGTCGATTCAGGAAGCCCTTTGCTGTCTTCACACGTACATTTCTGACAATTCCGTCCCTGCCCGGGTATAAGTACTCGACCTTAGCAAAAATCCACTTGCTTCTTGGTACCTTATCTTCCGCTACTAAGTCTACATCTCCCACCCTTAAAGTGCATATCACCCTTTTGCAATTTTGATAGCTTATGAACCTCCGAAACGTTTTTAGTACTTCTGTATAGAAAGTTTTGGTTTAAAGTGAATACTTTATGTTCTACGCTTGTTCGAAATCGTGTAAATGTGACCTTTCCTGACCCATGGCCGCGTAAGCAAAAGCCTGGGTCGAAACCTGGGTAGACGTCATCTTGACGTCATATAATGAATTCGGCTTTGCAATCATTTGAAGAAATACTTAACATGTTGACTAAAATGACTTTTTTCTTTACTAACAACTCACAAACTGTGTATATTTTCTATGCATCGATGTTGTTGTGATAAAAAGGCGCCATGGAGAATAATGCATTAATGAGATGACGTCTACCCAGGTTTCGACCCAGGCTTTTACTTACGCGGTCATGGGTCAGGAAAGGTCACATTTACACGATTTCAAACAAGCGTAGAACATAAAGTATTCACTTTAAACCAAAACTTTCTTCACAGAAGTACTCAAACCTTTTCGGAGGTTCATAAGCTATCAAAATTGCAAAAGGGTGATAGGCACTTTAACGGATCAACTTTGATGTGCCATTTCTTTCTAACGGTGAGATTAGGCAAGTATTCCTTTTGCCATCTTTGCCAAAAATGGTCTGCGATACGTTGACGGTACAAGAACCTTTTCTGAACGTTCAGATCATCTTGACTTCTCTTCGGAAACTCTGGTAGGTGTCCCAGGGAACGTCCGTTGAAAAGATGAGCAGGGGTAATTACCATTCCATCTCTTATATCGTCTCCAACAAAGGTCAACGGCCTTGAATTGATCTGAGTGTCAGGAAACCAATCTGTCGCCTTTAATAGATATCTACAAGATGCAACTAGGGTTGCGAGAAACGCACTTTAAATAAAATTTAATTTAGTCAATTAGTTTGAACTCGCGTGCACAAGGGAAATGCTTGTGTGGCTTGTTTACTTTAGATGACAAAACGGAATAAGATCACTTAGTAGATATTAGAAGATTAAGTAAGTACATCTGTTTGAATTAGTTTCATTGTCGACTTCCGCCGACTAATTGGCGACGTAAACTTAGTCGCATTTCAATAAGATTTAAAGATTAATATTGCAAAACTGGAACGCTAAGTTATGCGGTCCAGCTGAACTAAAGTAACCTATTGTTCTCCTTGGTTGAATAGTGGACCATTAAGATAAGAACACACATTGACATGTCGACCTTTAGATTAGATCTCTCATCCTTGGTTGGGTTTTGATAATGAAACAGATGACCTTACGTGAACTTCAACCTAAAGTTTAAGGCGAAACTCGAAAAGACTAAATGTATGTTTTGTACTCAAAACGTAACATTTGATCTTTAGATTCACCTCTGATTTTTCGAAGTTAGGTTGTTATTTATTTTTAACTAAGTTATTTTCATAGTCACTTTACCGATAATTTAATTACGTTTTAGCTTTTGTGGTAAACACATCTGCATTGTTCTCAATTACTATTGTTTGGACAGCATCTCGCTAGCTTATAAAATATCACTGAATTATTGTAAAGTAGTCAGTAATCGCCAGTCTTCGTCAGTCCTAGTTCCCTAGTCTGACTAAGTAATAAACCAGTTGTGACCTCAGCTTGGAGTCCTCGTCGATCCACCCCGCAATTCAGAAGTTCAGGAAAACCCCCGCCTGACATGAGCATCTGTTAGAACGGTTTGCAATTCTTGAAACGTAAGCAAGGTCCTTCCAAGTACTATTCTTAAAGGCCCCTTTAGCATACGACAATAGCGTTCACACCATCCTCCTTGGTGGCTCGCACGTTCAGTTATAAACTTCCACTTCACAACCAATGAGGCGAATCGACGCTCAACTGCCTTCCGATCTATCTTCTTCCAAGCCTTCTCGGTTTCGTTATACGCCGCCTTGAGCACCTTGTCTGCTTTGTGAAACGACGTTTGATTGTCCGAATGAATCGTCTCACTAATTCCTCTGCGGTTGATCATTCTCTGATACGCATCTAGAAAGGTTTCAGTCGTCATATCCGTAGTAAGTTCTAAATGGATGGCTCTTGTGTTGCCACAAACAAAAAGGCAGATCCAAGTCTTTCTGGTCTTACTTCCGTCCTTAAACCGGGCCGGTAAAATCAATGCCTACATCGACGAATCCAGCGTTATCCCAGGTCCTCACTCGCTCACGGGGTGAGTCCCCCATTTTCTGACCTTGAGCTGCAGTCTTTCGGTGGCAACATAGTAGACACGTTCCTAGCACTCTCTTTACCTCCCGTCGACCTTAATTACCCAGTAACGCTCACGTAAAATGGCTAATGTCGTCTCGGGTCCGGCATGCGCATTCTTTCAGTGAACATCGAGGATCAACTTAGCAACGACTTCATCGTTGTGAGGGAGAATCACCTGATGATTCGCATCCTCTGATATCTGCGCTCTCTCTAAGAGACCACCCACTCGAATCAATCCGTCCATTAATACAGGATCCAAGCTCACGATACGGCTCTTGGCTGTTAAAGGATTTCCTTCTGATAAAGCTCGATACTCTTCTCTGAAGTGTTGCTTCTGCACAAGTTTTAACCACACGTCTTCGGCTCCCTTTATATCCTCTGCCTTCAACTCCCGCACTTCATTCTCCTCTTCTCACGCCCTTTTCCACGACAGAATTCTCGCTGTCACCCGTCTGAGCTTATTCCATGTTTCGATGTTTGACGCGAAATATGGGCATGCATTACTTAATTGCGTATCATCGACGGTTGGTGTTTCTGCTTGTCCGTCTTCATTTTCTTCGCCTGCTTCAGCGTTCAACCGCATTGACTTCGTGAGGGGCGCTTTCTTCAGTTCTACTTCACACTCATCTACGTTAACTAGCTTGCTCGAGGGTCATTTTTCCTCATTCAGGGAAAGCCACTCAGGTCCCTTCCACCACATGTCAGCAGTCTCCAGCTTCTCCACTGAGATCCCTCGAGTTAAAAGGTCACTGGGATTCTCATCACCACTAACATGGTTCCACTTGCTCGGGTCGATGGTATCCTGTATCTCCTGAACCCGATTAGCAATGAAGTTCTTCCACGTTCCAGCGGGCTTGCGAAGCCAGTTCAACACTATCATACTATAATAATAAATCTTTATTTAAACACGGTAATATACATTAGCGTAGCTGCTTTTCAGATAGCCGTGAGGAATGCACTAAAATAAATATCTAGTAACTAATATCACTAATTATATAGGTATTATATAGGTGTAGTAAAAACAAGACTAAAATACTCTAGGATAATTGTTTTACAATAAGTACTAATGCTAATGTATAATCAAATTTCCTTAAATATAATAATAAAATTGAAAGATAAAAAATATTTTTTACTAATAGATGCTTTAAAAGCGTCTAAAGATACATAGTCTTTAAGAGCCTTAGGTAATTGATTCCACAGTAGGGCACCACTGTAACTGAAACTCTTTTTTAGGTATTCACGAGTAGGGCGTGGTATAGAATAATTATTCTGACTAACACTTCTTAAAACGTAGTGTGTGGACATTGATCTACTTGTAAATAACTCTGATAAATAGTCAGGACATAAACCGTGATGGATTTTATACATCATAATTGCCATATGTTTATTTCTTCTAGTTTGTAGATCATCCCATCCAAGTTGTTGAAGAAGAGAACGGGACCGTATGTCATAAGAAGATTTTGTTACTACTATCAGACCAACAAGCGATTCGTGATATTTCCTGGCTCAGCGCATCCTTCACAAACATCATTTGATGTGTCATGATAAAGGCTCCACACAACTCCAATCTCGGCAAGGACATGTTCTTTGTCGGGGCAAGCTTGTTCTTTGACATCACTAAATTTGTCGCCACTCTTCGTTGGTTATCTTGTAGACGCAGGTATATGGGACCTCCGTAGCATCGTTCGCTGGCGTCTGAAAACCCATGGAGTTGGACATCTACACCTTCTCCGATATCCTTCTTGAAACATCTCAAGATCTGAATTTTACTCAATCTGGACAGCTCCTTCTTCCAGGAATCAAACTTCTGCGACAAACCTTCCGGTAGAGGTTATCCCACTGCAAACCTTCAATCCACGCATCTTGTAGAAGTATCTTTGCACACACCGTGAACGGAGTATACAAGCCCATAGGGTCAAACGTCGAGGCTAAAGAAGACAACATGCTTCTCTTGGACTCCACTTCCGCTGTCTGTTTCTGAGGCAGGACCTTAAAGTAAAGGGTATCATCTGCGGTGTTCCAAGATACACCTAACGTTTTTAAGGTACCGTCCGAGCTAACGCTTCGCTCCTTGCTGTCTACATCTACGACCACATTACTTGCTCTCTCTTCTTCGGGAATCTGTTCCATTACACTCGCAGAGTTCGATGCCCATGTAGTAAGCCTAAATCCACCAGCCTTCATCATTTCTGTCATGTTTCCCTGCAACTTCAGTGCTGAAGCGACTGAGTCCTCTCCGCCGACGTAATCGTCCATATACATGTTCTGTCGAACCTCCTGGGCGGCCTTAGGGAACTTCTCTTCACATCGTCTGGTGTGCTCGTGCACGATCGATTCACTCTGATAAGGCGATGATTTAATTCCAAACGTGACTCTAGTAATGCAACACACTTTGGGTCTTGTGTTCATTTGCATATCTCTCCAAAGAAAGCGGTGGACATGTTGATCCACCTGTTTCATCAGGATTTGTAAAAACATCGATTGAATGTCAGACACAAGCCCTATGTTTTTATACCTAAACCTTATTAGAAGAAGATTTATTTAACGTCAGCAAGTGGTGCTGACAGAACCGCTTATTATTAAACCCAGATAAAACTAAACTCTTAGTATTTGGTAGTAAACAGAAGATAGCTGAAGTAGAATATTTTAAGATTTCATTGCTAGGAAAGGAGCTGTTACCAGTATCCAGTGCCAAAGACTTGGGCGTGATCTTAGACACGAACTTAACCTACGATGAACACATTACTAAGACCGTTTCTTCATGCTTTTCTCGACTAGCACAAATAAACCGTGTTAAACACGCGTTTAATAAGTACACTTTAATTACTGTTATTAATACATTAGTATTTAGTAAGTTGCTTTACTGCTCGAATGTATGGGCAAATGCATCTAATAGAAACATACGTAAGCTACAATCATGTCAAAGCTATGCCTGTCGTATTGTTAGCGGGGCCAAAAAGTATAACCATATTACACCTATACTAAAAGAGCTAAATTGGCTCCCAGTAGATAAGCTAGTATATTTTAGAAGTGCCACTCTGGCATTCAAATGCATGACTGATTCCGCACCAGGTTATTTAATATCTAAATTCACGAAGCGCTTCGATATTAGGGGTCGTGAAACTCGAAACTCGCAATTATTACAAATCCCCTTATTCAAATCTGCGAGTGGTCAGATAAGTTTTTATTACAGAACAGTAAAAATATGGAACTCACTAGATAATGAACTGAAATTAAGTAAAGACGTTTTAAGTTTCAAGCGAAAGCTGAAGAGCAAATTATATCAAACTCAAAATAAGTTAAATTAATAGATGTATTTTGTATTTTGTATTTTGTATTTTGTCTTTGAAAAGCCTTTTTAAGGAAAGATGAATAAAATATGAAGTATGAAGTATTAGGACTTGCACATGTCCGGAAGGACATTCGGTCCTTCGTAAAGACAGTCATTTAGCGACACCCCGTCCATAGTCTTTGCACTGGCGTCAAACACGACCCTGCACTTGGTGGTTGTCTTGGCCTGTCGAAAGATAGGATGGTGAGGCATATATCGCATCTTCCCTGGTACTTCGTCAGGCTTAATTTATCGTGCGTGCCCTGAGTCGATATATTTGTTCATAGCTGCAATATACATTTCTTCCTTCTCCGGGTTTCTCTTCAGCATTCTTTCGACAGACTCTAACCTCCTTCTGGCTTGGTCATAATTATCGATGAGATCAGGGCTATTGTCCTTCCACGGAAGCCCAACCTCGTAATGCCCTTCCTCGGGAACGAACTTTCAGGTTTCCTCGAACCTAATAGTTGCATTCTCTTCGTCAGGCGTGAGGCGTTCCTTGTCTTGTTTTATTCCTAAAGTTTCGAGTTCCCAAAACAGGGTCAGGTCGTCGCACGGCCTCTCGCTATACTGTGCACTAATCAGCATCGATTGCGTCGATCTTTCCTTTCTCCACGGAGAACGTAGCTTGTTCGTCGATGTACGTCTTGTCTGGAACAACGCCTCTAAGGACCCATCCAAACAGAGTCCTGGGCATACATGCGCTCGGTGAACTCAAACTTGTCATCCTTCAAAACACAATCCATGTAATCGATTTCGAGCAGTACGTCTACAACTGCAGCTCGGCGGGGATAGTCGTCGGCCAGGTCAAGGCCCTTCAGTTGAGGGTAACGGAGGAAATCAACGGAAATTGGCTCTATAGGATCACATATCTTCCTGGTCATCCAGGCTTCTACTTCGATTCGTTTGTCTGTTTCAGCACCACCTCTTCTTCCCAGGGAGAAACACACTCTCTTCTTCTGCTGGGGCACTACGACACTACCAAACCCTGTTGTCTTCAAGTACTTCACAGAGCTTATCCTTTTCATTGCTAGTGCTTCCTCGATTCTCTCGCGAATGTACGAGTCCTTAGAACCACTGTCTAAAAACACTCTCACTGTAACCTCGTTACCTTCGTACATCAGTTTACTTAGAGCTACTGGACATAACTTCTCCCTCTTACTCATGCCACTTGAAGATGCCGCGGTGCAGTTATTTGAGCTGGCTTCTTGCGGGTCCTCATCTGAAGGGGGTTCCTCGGTGTGAAGGATTTTGGAGTGCTTCGCTCTACAGCCATTTACCCCACATGGCTCCCTTGTGCAACTTCTGGAGTTGTGATCTCGTTCCATGGGGTGTAAGCAATTGAAACATCGCCTCGCGGTACTCACAAGATTCCATCTTTCAACCACAGTTATCTCTAACGCTTTCGTACAGTCCGCGCCGTTGTGCAAAAGACACAAAAGACACATCTGTCAGATTGCGATCTCGCCATCAGTGCTTGTCCCGAAGATGCCTGGGGTCTAACTAGGAAACGGCCCGGCCTCCATCTGCGCTTAGACTCTTGCTTATCTTTGCTCTTATTTCCTGCTTCAAGGTGTACTGGTTCTGTGGCTTCGAGGCTTTGAACTTCATCGAGGAGAAAGGCAAAAAAATCGTCTACGGTAGCGTGAGACTTACTGTCGCTCTCACTACGAATGCGGCTGATTTTCTTCTCCCACTCTTGTTTCAGTTCCGGGGGTATGGGTCTTTCGAACATAGCTAAATAGAACGAATCTCGGCTAATGTTATACGACTCTAGTGTCCCGTATGCATTTGTCAACCGATTGTACAACTCTCGTAGGAAGCTCATCTCTCTCTTCTCTACGCTGTTGGTTGCTAGGACGTGTTCGAGATACCTCTTAGTAATCAGCCTTTCGTCTCCGTATCTAGTCTTTAAAGTTTCCTTTGCATTGTCGTAATTCTTCGCGTCACCACCGAGCCCTCTTACAGCTTCCTTTGCCTCGCCCTTCAAACGACTCCTCAAATATTCGTATTTAGCGCTTATTTCAAGATCCGGATTATCATCAATAACTCGTGAAAAGCTCTGAATCCAGGCCGGCCATGAAAGGATATTACCGTGAAATTCGGGAACATTATACGCCGGGAGCTTAACATTTTCTCGTTTACGCTGTGCTTCCTTCTCTGCTAAACGCGATTTCATGAGATACACTTTCACGATCGTAGACATTCAAAGGACTTTGGGTAAAGATAAATACGAAGTTAAAGCCAATGTAACTGTCGGCCTTCGCAGGCTAAAGAAGGAGGTAGAAAAGGCTGAGAGAGCCCTCGATTACTTACTAGATATGACTGACGAATATCCAAGTGAAGTGAATGAAATTGTTAAGAAATGGGAAATTGTCCGTAATGAATGCAAAGAAGTCGAGCGAGAAGCGGAAGTGTATCTCGCGAGCTCTTCTGAAACTCCCCTTACATAAAAGTCAAACATTCTCTTCAAATCTTTGAATTATTTATCCGATAAAGATGAATCTGATCCATACCGTTTTATTGTTACAGTGGGGCCGCTTGGGCTTCCTGTGGCACTTCTAGTACGCCATTTCCGGTCTCATCTTTCACTGCGAGTGAAGGATCTATTGCGCTGCCTGTGACGCCGCTACTACGTCATTTCCGGACTCTTGTTTCATCATGGGCGCCATGTTTATACCACTCACTGGTAAGTCTCCTACGGAACTGCTAAGCTCGCTACCTTTACTCAGAATGTCTAAAATCCTTTCTTGGATTTCATTTGAGGTTTCAATTTGCTTCTGCATTAGTTTAAAACCCTCTTCCAAATTCTCAAGTCTGCTGTCATTCTCTTTAGGCTTAGCTTCACTGTTTTTAACAATTATTTCAGAGCTTTCGCCCCTTGGCGGATCCGAAATAACACCCATAACAAACTCAAATCCCTTGACATTACCTGAGTTCTGTCAACTCACGTCTTAAAGCCACAAGCAACCTCTCCTTGCGTTTCTTTAGGCTTCCCTGGGTTGCTAAACTCCGGTTAATCAGCTCATTGTGTAGGTCGGCTTGAGTCAACTTGTCGACAACTTCAGCCAATGCATGTTCTGCAAATACTTGTTCTGCCATTCTGCCTAAAAGGTTTCACCATACATTCACCAATCTTGCTCTGCTACCAATGTTATGATCAGCTTCCAGTATTTTATTTCAACTCAACTACACTTAACAATTCAGTTTCGGTTCATTCAGCTCTGTACTCAGTTCAGTTCCGACGTGGAGACCAAGCAAAACAACAAAGTCAGCGGAACATCCTTGGAGTCTTTACTCGTCTGCCCGACCGAGTCCTCACGCAAGAATCAGCCACCACATGAATCGGATTTCGGGCCAGAACAACATCAACAGAGTTTTGTAGCAACGTTTGTCATATTGAAAGAAAACTTATACTGGGAAAGTGCAATTCCTTTTGAATTAAAAGAGCGTTAATGCATCGGATCAGATCAGTCAGTTCGCGTAATAGTAATTAAATGCGCCCCGGCAGTATTTGTGTCAGAAATGAGACACGCGTCTGGCTGACAGTTCACGATTGACGGGGACTTTTATTATATAAGAATCTTGACTTTTTGACGCCTCTGGCACGCACGGTATTTACAAAAAAACATCTTACTGTACGTTTATAAAACTGTTTGTCATGAATTCGAATTTGTCACGCGTTAATCCTGGTGGAAGAAATATTTTCTAAATTAAAATCTGAAGTTGGAGTCTGAATTTCTCCACGTGCAATCAGTCAGGCGTGAACGTGTCAGTCTGATTTTTAATCGCTGCACTTTCCAGCCGTGGGGGTTTCGGTGAGCCCGCGATCCTCTCCCCACTCACGGCTGGGCGCGAGAGATGAGACATTGTCGGGTTTTAGCCAATCAAACACTTGCCACTTGCCACTGTCGCTGAATTGATTTGCAATTGCGATCGACTCAACAATAATCGGTAAACGTGCAAATCAAAAAAGTCGGATCGAACTGCAAAACCAAGGAAACCTGGCAAAACGAAAGAAACAAGATCACTACCATAAACGAAAGCAAATTGTTAAAAACATTTAAATGTCTTTTAAACTAAGTTAATCAAAAATATTACCGAAAGTCTTTCTAAATAAATTTGCCGTACCCACTTGTAAACAAACCACGAGCCAGCGCAGCGGCACTTTTTGCATTATTTAACTTAGTGAGTGTTCTTGCTGTTGAGCCGCAAAGAGCGAATTATCCACTTCTTTACTTTTTGCGTGTTCTTACGGCTGAGCCGCAAAAAGCGGGTTACCAACTAATTGCGGGTTCTTGCGGTGCAAGAAGTTCTTGCGGGACATCTCTGTTTTCGAGACACCCTGAGTATGGGCAGTGGCATGATTTTTGTTACACATCACAACAGAAATAACTCGAATCAGCAAATGTACGAACTACTTGGAAAGAACTGCAATATCTCCGATATTGCTGAAAATCAGCAATTGCCGTTTTACTTACAAAAGCGATATATCGTTTTTGAGAAAACGATATTTTTGATTACCGGCAAAACGATATTGCTGTTTGCTGTTTTTCAAAACAGCAATTGCTGTTGACTATCAGCAATTGCTGAGTCGCTTCAGCAATATCGTTTCCGTGCGTGAAAAAGTTTTGGGTTTGACTGTACATTGTACATGTTGGATATAATGCAATTCTAGTTTCCTTGTAACCCATCACATTTTTCTCTCTCGCACCATTGGTGGAATGCAGTACATGACCCAATATGCTATCTCTGCCAGACTGCAAATACTGTACATGTATCACCGACTAGAACCTATCAAATATGTTCTCTTGCATGTGATTGGTGGAATGCAGTACATGACCTAATATTTTATCTCTGCCAGACTGCAAATACTGTACATGTATCACCGACTAGAACCTATCAAATATGTTCTCTTGCATGTGATTGGTGGAATGCAGTACATGACCTAATATTTTATTTCTGCCAGACTACAAATACTGTACATGTATCACCGACTATAACCTATCAAATATGTCCTCTTGCATGTGATTAGTGGAATGCAGTACATGACCCAATATGTTATCTCTGCCAGACTACAAATACTGTACATGTATCACCGACTAGAACCTATCAAATATGTCCTCTTGCATGAGATTGGTGGAATGCAGTACATGACCCAATATGTTATCTCTGCCTGACTACAAATACTATACATGTATCACCGACTATAACCTATCAAATATGTCCTCTTGCATGTGATTGGTGGAATGCGTCACTTGATCCAATAATTATTTTCTTAATCCCATAGGACAAATATCAGCAAATAAACCCCTGTGATTGTAAGCACGCGTACGCATCAAAGAAAATATTAGAAGGATGATAACAACGATAACCTACATGTACAATATCACCGACGCTGACCCTAGCTTAGCGCTAAATCTGTAATTGCAATCTGTACAGTTTAACCCTGGGTTAGCGATGTAACCGTGGGTTAGCGCTTTACCTTGCTTCAAACAACCGGTCCTAAAGTCTAATATTAAAGCACATTATTTTCTATAACAGAAATAAAAATATTGTCAAGGTAGAAGGAGGCTGAGGCCAAGAGTGGTTCCATGGCAATGTGTAATTTCTACAGTGGTTTGTGTTTTCCTAATTTCCATACATGTCCCAAACCTTGAGTTCAACTATTGTTTTTAGTAACTATTTGCAGAGTTATTCTTCATTTTGTGAATTTTGTGATTAGTTTTTCAAACAAAGTGACATATTACATATACATGTACTGTCAAAAGCAATGTGCCAAAAACAATGTAGCAAAAACCTGATTATCTCTGGATAAAAAAATGGAAAATGCTATCCTTTGTCATTTTGAAGGATTAACATATAAGATTGACTTAATTTTTGAGTCATCAAAAATGAGTTTACGGTTGCAAAAATGACAACTTTATGAGTTGCAGTGTTCCCTGAATCACATTATGTAAACTCAACAGTGTTTTTGTAATTTGTTTAACTTTTTCTGGCCACATCCTTTCTTACTTTAGTCTTTTACAGTACATAATCCATTTAGTAACATTACTAGTCAGTACCAGGCATCAGAATGGATTCGATAGATTAATCCAAAACTAGATTCTTAGGATTCGTGATCCAAACATTTCTTTGGGAAAGCACAAGAAAAAAAGGATAACAATTTCCATTTTAAACCAAAGCAAAGCTAGTTTGATTAATTCCCCATAAAACGCACCAATACCTCAGTTGGTAGAGCGCCAGACATATAACCTGGAGGTCGTTGGGTTCGAGTCCCACTTGGGTCAGAGATTGTTCTCTTTCCCTCGTAGGGCGTGCACACTTAGCACTACAGCTTACCACTTTACATCACATTAGTTATTAATTCATTTTGTATTATTAGTTTAGAATGACTGTGACACAGATACCAAGAAGAAAGTATCAAAAACTTCCCACCAGAAATAGTTGCCATAACAGAAACACGAATTAATGACCACACTATTTCCAATACTGATTTACCAAACTATAATTTCGTTAACACTGATTCCCCAACGATGGCTGGTGGTGTAGCTATTTACACATCCAACCGCCTGAATGCAATTCCCCGTCCTGACTTAAATCTGCATATGGAATTAGTAGAAACTTGCTGGGTAGAAATTGACCCTGGATATGATAAATCACACACGGCAAATCTAGAAGAATTTACAAATAAATTACAACTATTAATTCAGATTCGAATCAATGCAAATACCAAGTCTTCATAATAGGGGATATAATATCGACTTTTTGAAATACAGTGTTCACTCTAAGACTGAAGATTATTTAGATATGTTATATACGCAAATAATTTTCTCCCAATTATTACTAAGCCAACAAGACTAACAAATCACACCTCTACACTAATAGATGATATATACATACAAATATTTCTACTGAACGAATCATTCCTGCATGGAATTGTAACTATGGACATTTCAGATCACTTACCAACGTTTTGTATTGTTGACATTCAAGTTAAACGACATTCAGTGAAAAGATTTTACAGATATTAAAGTCATTTTGATAAATACGGTATATTTATATTTGAATGATATCAATTCAGTTGACTGGGAAAAATTTTTCAACCAAAGCAAGGATATACATGATAAAATGTCTAAATTGATAAGTGAATTAAATATAATAGTAAATAAACATGTACCCTTAAACCAGGTACCCATGCAGGAGTAAAATAAAACTAATAATCAGTAAACCTTGGATAACCAATGGGATCTTAAAATCAATTAAAACAAAGCAAAAAATGTATCGTACACATTTTCTTAGCAACAATGCTGTTAAAATACAAATATCAATTTGAAGTCTACATGGAAACCGATTGGTACCCTCATTAAGAGAAAGACAAAAGGTCAGTATTACCCTACACGACTTATACATAATATTTATTGGACAGTCGAGTTAGCAGGTGAAAACTTGTATGTCATTTGTTAAAGTGCCCCTGACATCATTGTTTTTATTTCTTAACAAATAACTTCTTTGTTTGCTTGAATCCTTGATTGTCTGTAAATTTGTGCATTGTGTGTGACGTATATAAGATCGAGAATCCATAACATGGAATCTACAAGTGCTAGTGAACAATGGCTTTTGCTCGATCTTACGTCACTCGACCGAGACCTATGCAACTTTGAAAATAAATAAAATTAAAATGAGGCTAGGGGATCTTTAAGACTAATATCTGTCCCTGAGCAGTATGCAGAACAGGAAAATTCCTTTGCCCCCAAAGTCCACTGACTGGTACGTGATTTGTATTTATGTAGACATATAACTGACCAGCAGCTGGTTGTTTGCTATAAATAACCATAACTTGTTAGTCTCAATTTTTAAAAGTTTTTACAGCTGTGAAGTACAGACTGAAGTGGTATTTTACTATTGTGTATTTAGCTGATGCATGTTAACAAAATAGATGCAATATGATTTTAATTTATTGATGGCTTTTTCCTTTTGAGCATGACTCCTTCAAATTACTCAAATATTCCAATGAATTGCTATTTTAATTCAAGGCTCGGGAAATGGGGATTATTTCAATTAAATGGTTTGAGGCTCTTGGAATAGATACTGTTGTGCTATTATTTGAGGTTTACCTGCGATCGGAATTGATTTTGGATGAAAATTTGAGCATGATGTTCGAGTGATTGGGATCGAAGAATGGCCTTCTTTCTTTGGGTTGAGATCGGGGTCGAGGAAATTCGCTGAAATTGCATACAGAGCCCAATAAATAACAGATTAAGACTTCGGGTAAGTCTTCATTGATTTTATTTCAGTGTTTCTGGCCTAACGGGTACAACCAAGAGAAGTGTTTTCGAGTTTATGTCGTTTTGTTTCCTTTCGGCGATTATCATAAGCCCAACACATTTCCAACTTATTTCCAGACATATTTCCAACCTATTTCCAGCATATTTCCAACAACTTTCCAACAACTTTCCAACAAACTTCCAGCATATTTCCAACCCGTGGAAATGAAATTCCCATCCGTTGGAAGTGTGCAAAACCTTGGACTGATTCCAACTTATTTCCAACTTATTTCCAACATATTTCCAACATACTTCCAATTAACCCATGGAAGAGGTCTAGATTTTCCAGTGAGCAACGGTGAATTTATCCCTAGGATAGCGCTAAATCTGTAAATGTAATTTATACAGTTCAACCTTGGGCTAGCAATAGATAGATAGACAGATAAATTCGGATTGGCGAGGCTGTTTAGTCCTCTAGCATTTCAAGTTGCTAATGACCCTTTGCACTTTACGTCATAGCCGCCATATTGGTGTACAGTTAACAATAGATTCTTCGTTAGCTTCTTTTGTTCTGTACACCAACATGGCCGCCATGCCCTTTGTCATTTGAATCTCTGGGGATTGAGTAAAAACCATCTATATGCCGAGAAAAAAAAGTAATAAAATTAAAATTAAACCACTAGACTACAGTAATAGAAACTATGTACTTTAAGTTGATTGTTACTCTAAAGTTGTTTACTTAATTACTCTATTTGCATATTTACTTATTACTACTGAATTCTGAATTCTGATTTCTGAATTAGTAGTATATCCGGCGTCAAAATGATACCACTTTTTGTTGCACAAGGAAGTCAAAAAGTGAATTCAGAAATCCACTTTTTGACTTCCTTGCACAATAAAAAGTGGTATCAGTTTTGACGCCGGATATACTACTAGGGATCGTAAGGGTTGAAATTCTCTCACGGCGTCCTAAGGGTCTCTCGCAACATCCAAATTGTCCCTAGACATTCTTGCACCTAAAATCCAAAAGTGTGAACCTATTAGAGAAGTGATTACTATACTACATATCGATCCCTTCCACTATGGATAACATATCGTGCCTTCCTCTAGAAATCTTGACTAAGATAGTAGAGCATGCAGGTCCTACGTCATTCGCAAGCATCGCAAGGACATCGAAACGCCTAAACGATGCCGCATCTCTCGCGAGCTACGAGAACACGGACAAGGAGTTCCGCACGCGAGTACTCACCCTAGGTCTCGAGTCCACCCACGACGACGCCGATCGAGACGGCTTGGTCAAAAAGTTCGGCGTCCCCAAGGAGGAAGACGGTTCCGGCCCCCTAGCTCGTTCTAGTGGACGTGGCAACCTCGACGTCGTTAAATGGCTTATCAATCACTTCCAGCTTACCATAGAGGGCGAACGGGCTTGTTGTGCTCTGAACAATGCCTCTACGAATGGTCATCTTGAAATAGTTAAATGGTTTATCGACCACTTCCAGCTTACCATAGAGGGCGAACGTGCTTGTTGTGCTCTGAACAATGCCTCTACGAATGGTCATCTTGAAATAGTTAAGTGGTTTATCGACCACTTCCAGCTTACCATAGATAGTGGATATACATATAATTACGACCCTATGGATGGTTTTGAAATAGATGAATATGGATATGTTTACAACATTATGGAGAACGCCTCTACGAATGGCCATCTCGAAATAGTTAAGGGGATTATCGAGCGCTTCCAGCTCACATTGATGGAAAGACCAGAAGCTTGGGATGCTCTACAATCTGCCTACGTTGGTCGCCATCGTGAGGTGATTGAGTGGTTCGAAAAGCAATTCGAGATCTAGTTAGACCGCCCCAAATGATCACTAGATATTCGCGCACGGACCGAATCCAAACTTGAGTACCTGTTAAAGAAATGATTAGTATACTGTATATCGTCATCGAATGGTATTGGTATATATTCTCTATTCCACGATATTAGCATTCGTTGTCATCTTAGTACGCATTAATACCATACAGATCGAACAAACCGAAGAACCTAAACGTAGACGTCGCAATGACTGAGATAGTAACTTGTGATTGGTTGATGCGAGGAAAGGACACAAAATGCCCAAAGAAGATTTCGAAGACATCGAAGTACTGTACCCAGCACAACTTCCAAATCTCAAAAGGCTGTACCCCATTCGTGCCGTGCTTGAAGTGCGGTAAAGGATGTCGCACGAGTCTCGAGCTTTGCTCAGTATGCGGAGCATCTCAACGTCGTCTCATTCTCAATAAGAAGAACCGCGCCATAAAACGCGCTAAGAAGCAGGAGAAACTTGCAGAGCCAAACATGGTGGAACCGGACGAGCATCCCGATGTAAGACGCGCTAAGGAGTCCGACAAGATGCTAGAGGATCCAAGAAAGGTGAAACCAGAGGAAGGTTTCGACGAGGCTCTTACGGTAGAATTTACCACGGAACCAATAGCGATGGAACCAGAGGAAGGTTTGGACGAGGCTCTCGGCCGTGCGTTCGACGAGGTGTTGACTGCCTTGAGGAGTCGTGAGAAGGAAGATTAGGAACCACCACGTAAGAAAAAAAAGAAGGATGGAGGGAGGGCGTTGCGTGACCCCTCTTCATTCTTTTTTTTTTTTTTTCCTATTAGACGGATGACATCTATAGTGTATCATGGACGAGCTCATCAGATTGTTTGGTTCTGGAATTTGTAGAAGCCTGCATATTGAACCACGATTGCGAATCAACACCAGTGAAACGTGTTCTGATTGTCTCTGCCCCTTGGAAATACAAGGAACGGAATTCGTATGTCCCACGTGTGGTCTTGTTTCCGAGGTAGAACCATGTGAAGGAACGAAGATCGATATTGCTACTACTCGACTGCGTATTGTAGGTCCGGATAGATTTCAGTATCAAAACGATCTAGACCGCGCAAAACCAAAGCAAAGCGATAACACAGAACTGCAACGACGAACGATCCTACGAGAGCTACAAGCGTACAACACTATTTATAAGCAAAGCCATGGCCTATCGTTCCCTACGAACACGTTAGGAATCGTAGCCGACGCCTTTATCCAAGTGAAGGAAGTTTGTATCAAGCGTAGTCGCGCTAAGAGAACTATTTTAGCTGCTCTACTCTACCAGGCATGCGTGCAATGCGGGTTCGTGCGATCTAGAGGCGAGGTTGCTCGCTTCGTGCAACTAAACGACGAGAGCATCTGTAGCGGAGAGGTCTTTATACGTTCTCTGTATAGTGACGATAAGATTGATATGGACTTGAATGCCGAGCGCATAGTTCCTCACATTGCAACGACTTTCCTTAAACTCGATCCTCAAGGAGTACCCATAGACGTTCAACGAATAGTCCACGAGGTCGTTACTACGGCAATAGAAAGCAACATAGGCACCAAGTCGGTACTTAAGACGAAAGTCGTTGGAGCGAGTTACGAGGTGCTACGGCGTTTAGGATCGTCTATGTCTCTTAACGAGGTCGTCGGACGATGTGACATATTCGTAAATGCAGTCAAGCGTTTCGTCAATGAGTTGCTTTCTCACCATTCCTACTTCGAACCAATCTACACTAGACACGGTCTAACTAGCAGTAGGACTTAGCGAAGTGAAAGTGAGAGCCGCGTTCGTTCCTTTCATAGGAAATATCGATTCTTACCCCACTAGGCTGCCGAGTTTTTCTCGCATTTCCTTTTGCACTTCTTGCTTGAGTTCGGCTCGAACCCGATCCGGACTTTTTTCACCTTCGCGACGAATTTCAGACCTCATGATCTCATACTTATTTGCTTCGTCCAGGATGAGACCGTATTCGGAGTCGGATATGTTTTCGTCGCGTAGGGCCTTCGATACTAGATCGCGAATCGTATTGATTTTCGCCTTTGCCAACATAGTCGTCTTTTCATGTTTGGAAACCTTCATTCCTAACTTCTTGGCTCCGATGGTAGTAGATGCTGAAATCAATCCACATAGACCACCAACAACTCCAAGCGGTAGACCAATCACTATTCCAACCCCAGTCAACCCTACGCCCAATCCAGATCCAGATAAGATCACAGATAGACCTCCCGTTGCCACTGCGATACCATGAACTATTCCTTGAGAACGTGCGTATTTCTTGCGCACACCTTCGTAGTATCTTTCTTGAACTTCGAGGTCCGAAAGCGTGTCTCGGATCGTTTGCAGTCTAAAGTTCTTTCCAGTGTCACTAGCAAGCGGTGGATAGACACTTGGTGCTGAGGGAAACGGTTGAATCGAATCGCCTTCCATCGTACGTTATACGTATAACTTACTCAAGCTTCAACACGTACAGTATAGGTCGACCATGGAAGTCTATCGGATTGCCTTTCTCATCGCGAACTGTCAGAAGAAGACTGCTTCGTGTCGTACCTAGAGCTTTGACAGCTAGAGGTTGTAGTGAGGCATACGTCGTTTTCACAAATCTATCGCCTCGGATATGTATTCTACTTAGGACTTTAGATTGCTTTCCATCTCGAATCGAGAATCTGGAATCCACCACGTCGCAGCAGATATACGCTATGTCGATTTCATCTTGAATGGACACTTCGTGCATGCCTACTTTTAGTCGCGTAGCCATCCCATCCTTATCAATACCCATCAGTTTGCAGAGATTTCCACTAAGTAGAATCGATTGCTTGACTTCTAGGTTCCAAGGCCTCCTATGGTGGGGTTTCTCGATTTTTATGATGTCAGCACCAACTGCAGGCGCAAAGAATTGTCGAAGGCTCGCCATAGTGTGGTTTCCCTTAGGAACGTCGTACGGGAACCCTATACCTTCGGTAGTCCACCAGAAGGTGGCATTCTCTGCTAGGTTCCACCAACTATTCTCAATAGTGACCTCGACTAGTGAAATGTTCTGTATGAGAATAGGGTTGTCGAAGTAGACAGTATGGTCGGCCAATGTTGTGGTGATATATAAGAGAACCATCTTATATGTTGAAGGTATAACTATACATGCGTATACCTTCAATACGACAGAGGTCATGAAGAAGCATGAAGTTCATTTCGAAGGCGATTGGGGCGACTACATCGCACCTCGCAATGCAAAGGCCTTTGCAGTCTTTAAGAAGAAACATCCCCATGCGGACTTTGAGAAGTTCTTAGCTAGGACGACGGCGTCGGACATACACGATGATTCAACGTATGAGACTAGGATTGCGTTTTTCGACGGTGGACGACATTGGTATATTGCCGGTCTCGTGCCAGTGGATATTCGAAAACGCATCGATGTCGCATTGCAGGGAATGGTCGATGGTTTCCCATCTACGTTGACCCTAGATAAGAGTGCGAAATATCCTATTACAGCAGTTCCTTCTACTGAACCGGCACGAGACGTTGATCTCACTAATCTATGGATATATGTCACCCCAACGAAGAAGTTCAAAGCCGGCGTTCCTAACGTATTCAAGGTTACAGTCGTAAGGCATGTGACAGCGAAGGAGTCTCATGCGTGGTTATCGGGTCCGGATTTCAAATACTGGCCTCAACAACTTAATTTCGCAACGTGGTGCGCGACTTCCGGATGCGGAGTGTCGTTGTTTGACCACACTTTCAAAACGTATCCACCAGTTGTCCAAGGGTTCCTACGATTCCATGTTTATTTCACGATACGAAGGATCCTACATGAACTTGGTTGCCCTCTACCTGGTGACAGTGCTTTCAAACAACTCGATAACCTCTACAGCAAGTCAGCTCTCGAGAGATTGTGCGTCGAATTTGGCATATCTCGAACACCAGACTTCCGATGGCACGGAGGTAGGAATCACGGATTAGGAGACGTATTCCTTTTGTATGGTGATGGCTACAAAAACGTCCACGTAATCCGAGGCTACGACGAAGAAGCAGATACGTGGCCCAACCACAATAACTTGTTTGCAGACGAGGGAGGCAGGGTGGACAAGGGCGATCTAGTATCCTTTATTCGGAACGACGAACACGAAGGGAAGCAATACAATTGGTTTACGCCACCAAACGGTAGAGGTTTGACGAATGCTGGGTTAGGTAGATTGAATCGATCTGTTGAGGCTTTTGGATATTGTATTCTAGGCGCTCAAAACGATCTTAACGAATCCATCGTAGATAGCTTCAACGTCAAAGAAAAGTTCAAGAGCTTAGTCGAAGGCGCTATTCTCGAAAACGATTTAGTGGCGAGCTACAAAAACTATCTTACTGCTATAATGACAACGCATAAGAGGCTCGATCTAGCGATAGCTATAGGCGTGCGATTATTGCCAAGCAATCTAGTGTACTATCTTGGTAAGAAAGATGGCTATAGGAATCCAACCCCGAAAGCCACGAAAGATATGATGCTAGGCACTAACGATATCAATGCAGAAGTCAAAGGACGTCCGCCTCCTATGGAAGGCCCACCAGATAAGAAATTGGTGCCGCCTCTCGAGACGCACGAGAAACGAGTTCCTATACCAAAGGCTATCCCACAACATGAGATTAATCTCGCGGTGACATCTATTGCCGCAGCTGGAATTGCATGGACGATGTTTCGTTAACGTCGTTTGTATTGCTCCACTACGAAGACCACTGCTGCTACGATTAACAACCAAATGTTGTTTGCTAAGACTCCAACAACGTCGGCAGCCATACTAAATACGAAACTCGCAATTGGCCCAATCATCTTAGGTAGAATCTCCTCTAACTTCTTACCCATTGCTTTCAAAGTCTTGGCAGTTGTTTTAGCGACTGCTTTGGCAGCGTCTCCAACTCCCGATACTATCTCGGGAACTGCCTTTGTCAGATTGGAAACTATTACGCCGATCACCGTACTTACCGCAGCTACCACGCTAATTATACTGACTCCATACTTCTTGAAGATGATTCTTATGCGATCCCTAAGTGGCATACGTTCTGCCAGGGCTTCTTCTATTCGTTCTAGGACTGCTTGTTCCTCCTGATCGGTTCTTATTTCATTAGTAGCGTTTTCTTTCTGAGTTTCGGTAGACGTAGGGTCTTTGAGTATTTCTCCATTACGTTGGATCCTCTCACGCAATTGGTCTTCAGCCTCTATGACTTCTTCTACCATTTCTTCCCTCGAAGGTCCTAGGACTACTTTGATACCTTTTCCCATCTTCTTATATAACCCACCCTTCGTGGTGGTCATAGGAATCGCTTTTTCTTTACTTCCATACTCGTGGATAGCGACTCTACCATCAGACATGGTTGCCATCTCGAGAACACCTCGGATTCCCACATCTGGATATCGTTCCCAGACGGTCTCGAACATGTCCTGTTTTGCATTTTCCGATAAACCCTGCTTGAAGATCGCCCTTCTAGTGCTGAATTTAGGAGGTTTCTCATCTTCCAGATTTTCCAGGACCTTTTCGCGTCTAGAAACTTTCGAGTCTTCCGGTCCGGTGAGTTCGTCGATGTAATCATCATCGTCTACAGAAAACGAGGTTTCCTGATTCTTCGGTTTAGCACCTTCTCTAGCGTAGTCGCGTCGGGTTTTCATTGGGACCATTTCTCCTGACTCTTCTGGAAACGCCACTTTCCACTTCTCCATATCGACAGCATCCTCATCGTCGTAGTCTTCGCCTCCCGTGGCTTCACCAGGTCTTTCCTCTGCAGCATCGCCTTCCATGTTAAACATAACCATATATCTATGTATGTTCAACATGATATCGTCAAAGTTGATTCCTGCGAAGGCGCAAAGAGAGCCTCTTGCACTCAAAGCTCAACGAACCTTGTATAGGAAAACTTTCACTCCATCATCTGCCAATCCAGGTGAGACTCTATACGTAGAAGTTCCAACGCTAGGTGAAGGCATAGTACTAGTACCTGGTAGCTTAGCGCTATTGGGCAACATCGTATTATCTGGTGGACATGCGAATAACAGAGTCGTTTCGAACGTTGGACGTTGCTTGGTTATACATAGAATCTGTAAGATGGGAGCTGAGATAGTAGAAGACCTCACCAGGTCAGACCTCCTACAAACGTATTCCGACGTATATCTATCCACGCAAGAGAGAGAATCGAGAATACAACAAGGCATCCAATCAGAGAACGTAAACAAGCTACGATCTAAGGCTGGCGATAAGAGTACTTCGGTCGCTGCAGATAACGCGCTCCTAGCTGCACACGGTTCCAAATATAGAATTCCATTAGACGTCGATATTCTGACACAACAGGGAGTCCTATATCCACATGCCCTAGAAGATACTATTTCATTCGAGTTGATTCTAGCGCATGCCATCGATGTCGTAGTTGGATCGGATACGACAAAGATAGGTACGTACCAACTTACCAACATCCAACTAGAATACGAAGCAATCAAGGATGAAACGCTGGCTAGTAGTGCACTTCACAAGTACGAAGCAGGTACCGCATTCCTATACGAACACGCCGTTCACTTCAAGACGGTACCTATCGCTAAAGCATCCGATGCTTTGATATCTCAAAACGTCAACGTCCCACGACGATCTTTTGCTGGACTACTTCTACTATTCGTAGATCCACACACTGCTGGTACGCGAGATAGCGAAGCATTCTCGAATCCTGATATTTTGAAGATAGAAGTAGATGTCAACGGGATTCCCAACAGATTCTTTCCAAGCGGTATGCTTCCCCCAGATTTCTGGGAGGCTGCGAAAGGATGGTTTGCTACGTCCAATACTTCCATGACTCCAACGAAGTTTTACAACAATAGGTTCGCCATTCTAGTCGATTGTCGCACGGCAAAGGATTCCACAGTTCATGGTGATGGATTAGCACAAACTGGCGGTGGAAAAGATATCGACATTCGCATACATAGAACTGCAGGAGGAAGTGGAAACGTGAACATGCACATCTACGTTCTCGCAGATGCTCAGCTCATGATATTGAACAGATCTTTACGTAGTATAACATACTGATGGATTCTCTCGTAGAGCACGTGCCGTTCAACGCACTCATAGTCGGTCCAACGAATTGTGGGAAGACTGCGTTTCTCATAGAACAACTTCGTGGATCATTTCGTGGTAAGTTCGATTACATAGTACTGATTTGTCCTACATATGCCCACAATAAAACCTATCGCGGATTCGCAAATCGAGATCCTCGTTTCATCGTCGTGTCACCACCGCAGGATGCCATCGATGCTACGTTAAGTACTTGCGCGACCTTTTGGTCAGGTACCAATACTCTATTGATTCTCGATGATTGCGCCGCATCGAAGGACGTCAAGAAACGAACTGACAAGCTAGTAGACTTAGCATTTTCTGCACGACATATAGGGCTTTCTATTTGGGTGCTGTCCCAACAATTAACGAGCGTATGTAAACCCTTCCGCGATAACGTAGCTATCGTAGTAGCATTCCACACAGCATCGGTTAAAGATATGAAAACAATATTCGAGATCTATGGAGACCCACAAGAAAGTGATGAGTTTCTACCGGTACTTCGGTCTCACAAGTATGCTCACATGTGCTTTCGTTTACGCCATCCTTTTAAGGCCATGTTAGACCTACCTGCACCTATAACATATTATGACTGATAAAGAAATACTCGAGATATTCGGCGAGGACGTAACAGGCCCACCACCAACCGACCTAGACGTTACATCAGACAATCGCGAATCGCTTTCGATCTTAGCCGCAACAGGAGTAACGAAAGAATACCTAGGTAAGAACTTCTCCCTAGGAGACATCTCTAGACTTCCTGAGAAAGAAGTAGACAAGTTGTATAGGAGGTACCAGGCCGTTCTAGCTCAGCAAGTAACGAAAGGCTTAGTCGACGGCGTGACGCGTCTAGCTACCCGCCTAGTTGCCTACCTAGTACCAATAGATTCTCAAGAAGCACTGATCAAGGATCTACAAGAAGACCCTCTAGTCCGCAACGAGATCAGTGCTGCGACTGGTCTACTATCGCTTAAAGCAGGTCGCTTCGTAGCTCTAGCTAGCGTCTTGTTCCACGTATCTGGTCATATAGTCATTCCTGGAACGCCTGTTGAACCTTCGCTAGTACTTACTATACCGAATCAAGATGGAAGGAACGAACCAGACAACTGCGAATCCTCCGACGACTGCACCCACTGAGGTAAAAGGTCCAACGCGCGTTACCGCTGGAAAGGCACCACGTAGGGAGAAACGTTGGTTCGAAAGCGCGTTCGCTAATGACGTCCTCACAGCTACCGGAGAAGGCGCCATAGGGGCTTTCATAGGTGCTTCATTGGCTGGTATATGCAATATATTGGTTGGAATGTACTACCCAATTCGAAGAACGCCTATACGACGACGATCGTGTTGCCACGGGCCCCACTTCCCATGTACCCATCGAGTAGTCCCTGCTGGTACACCTGTTGAACCTTCGTTTGTACTTACTATACCGAATCAAGATGGAAGGACAGACGGATCAGATAACTGCGAATCCACCGACGACCGTGCCGACTAAGAAAGGAAAGGATCCAAAGCGCGTTGCAGCAGGAAAATTAGCTTGGGAAAAGATCACTGCCCGTGCAAAAGAAGCTCAAAGGCTGGAGATAAAACGTGAAAACGAACCGTCCAAAGAAACTCAGGCAGAAGAAAGTTGGTCCTCTACTAGTACCACTCTTGCAGTTATTGGTACAGGCGCTACGTTGGTTGGCACGTACTATGCATACAAAAAGTATGTAGATGGCAATAAGTGCGTTGCCGCCATTAGCGCGACACGACTTGCAGCTCCGGAAAAGACTGCGGTACCAGACATGGAGTAACACTTAAAGACTAGAGACCATACTATATATGTTAAGATGGATAAAGAATTGATGAAGACAGCAACCGACGCATCTATAATTGTAGGACTCGCTGCTGGTATTGGGTGGATCGTAAGAAAGACTATCAAGGAATCTATGCTTAGCGATCCTTCTTCTTCCCTAGTAAATTACGCAAAGTGGACTGCCGTGGTAGTTGGTAGCTTGTACGCGAAACAATATCTTGAGAAACGAAAGGTCGTACCGTAATGGCGGCAGCGATTGCTATGACAGTTTTCGGAGCTGTTTTGAATGCGACGGCATTTACTGGTGGTGGTATTCTAGCTAGAATGATTGGAAAGGGTGATATAGATACAGAACGAGAGAGACACGATAGAGCCATTGAAAAACAACAATCTGAAATGACAGCGTATAGAATCGAACGGCAAAGATTATACGACTTTGCACAAAACCAGGAAGGTCTTGAACGCGACGCATACAACGTTCAAAGAGACACCAACAAAGCCTTCGTGCAATCCGATAAGTTACGTAAGGCGCTTAGGCGGCTCAAAGGAATGAAAGAACCCCGCTTATCTGACTACTACCGACCCTCAAACAATCAGAAGACTGGTGAGTTGCTCTACGTTGGCGGTGGAATGCTAGGCGCTGGATACGCTATTAGTAGATGGTTATAGCTATTGCCACTACTACTACTAGGTTACTACTAAGCTACTACTAAGCTACTACTAGGCTACTACTAGGCTACTACTAAGCTACTACTAAGCTACTACTAAGCTACTACTAAGCTACCACTAGGCTACCACTAGGCTACTACTAAGCTACTACTAAGCTACTACTAAGCTACTACTAAGCTACTACTAGGCTACTACTAGATACTAGATACTACTGAAAGGGAAAAAAAAAAAAAAAAAAAAAAAAAAAGAAAGAAGAAAGGAATAAGGTCTGGTTGGATAGGTTCTTATTCTTTTTTTTTTTTCCTTTCATCTGTTGAAGGCTAGAACGTATAGATGTATGATGGATGCTAAACTTGCGAATATCTTCTATGGTCCTATGGGCTACTGGAAAGGTCACGCTGCAATTGACAAGCTATCGGTAGCAGCGAAAGCATCAGAAGACGTAGCTAAGAGTTGGTTGGAAAAGCAATCTATATGGCAAGTATATCTACCACCACCAAAACGCATTCCACGTCCGCATTGGACTGTATCGAAACCAAATGAAGTCCACCAAGCTGATTTGATATTCTTACCACACGATCGACCTGGGCGTGGACGAAAGCTATACAAGTACGCCCTAGTAGTAATCGACGTAGCTTCTCGATACAAAGAAGCCGAACCCCTAGCTTCGAAAGATAGTGGCGAAGTTGCTGCGGCATTCGAACGAATCTACAAACGTAGTCCACTCGAATGGCCAAAGACGTTGCAAGTAGACCCTGGTAGAGAATTCATGGGGCGTATGTCTGAAACGCTAGAACTACATGGTACGAAAGTTCAACGAGGCGAGGCTGGTAATCATAGAGCGCAAAGCTTCGTCGAACGAGCGAATAGGACATTAGCTGAGAGATTGTTTGGATATCAATATGCACAAGAGATGGTAATTACTTCGGAAGGCTCGGATGCGCGTAGTAGAGAATGGGTAGTTCGTTTACCAATGGTTATCAAAGCCCTGAACAGTGAGGTGACTCGACTTACGGGAAAAGTGCCTTCGAATTCTGTAGTGACGCAACGAGTAGATCTAAAGACTCCTACGTATTCACGCACCGTTGGATTGAGAGAAGAGCGCCTACCATTCGACGTCTTAGTTCGATATCTCTTTGCACCAGGAGAATTGGAAGGGGGTGAAAAACGTAGAGCTACTGATCCTGTGTGGAGTTTACAGATATGTGTTATTTCGCGAAGTGTAGTATCTTCGGGACAGCCTGTGTTGTACTACCTTGCGAAGCAAGAAGGGGAGAAGGCCGCACCCAAACGTGGATTCGTTCGTGAAGAGCTACAAGTTGTTCCTAGGGATACGGAACTACCACCAAAAGGAATTATGTTCGTACCCAGACGCTAGACAGCGTACTCTATTGGCTCGGTGTGGATTCCATCGGGAAGAACGTATCTTTTGTCGTAGTAAGCCGATAGCCCAAGCTTCTGTTGTTCGTAGGTTGCCATACCTTCTGGCAATAGTCGGAAGCCTCGGTTCTTCGCCATGTCGATACTACCCTGGAGGGCTGCTTCGAATCGAGCCCACGAAATGTCGTTGTGCCGCCTAGACATACCTTTGGTGGAATACTTCTTGCTGCCACCCACATCAACATAGTAGGCTTTCGAGCATAGGGCAATGGCGCGCTGTCCTTCGAATTCGAGTTTGAAGAGTCCTGGGGTACGACTGCTCCACTTGTCCCAAGCTAGCCATTTCTTCCTATTGGCTTCGAAATCCTCTCGCAGTTCTGGTCGTACGACTTCGTCGATGCTGTTTCCAGAGATGGCAATGTATGCGCTGTCCGTGTCCATCTGGATGTATTCGAAGTCCTCGCGGGCGATGTACTTATCGAGGAAGTCGTAGTAGAACTCGAGCATACGCAGCTTTGCGAGCTGGTACACAGAGATGCCTACTTGGAAAGGGCGTTTGATTCGGATCTGGGCCTTTCTACTCTCGAGTTCGTATGCCTCGCCAATCTCTTCCAGGTCTTCGAACCAAGCACTCCGCAAGGCTTTGTCCGCGATCTTCTCGTCTTTCGTATAGACGACATTAGTTTGGCGTCCCAAGTCTTCAATCAATTTCCCATAGGCGCTATTGCCGAGTAGCTTGAACACATCTGCTAGCAAGGCTTTACTTTTGTCTACGTCTCCCATGCGTCGCGCCTCGGTGACTTGGTCCACGAACCAGCCGAAGATTGCCTTAGGTTCGTAGTCTATCGTGCGGTAGACAGCAGTGATCACTGCGCCATGAGCGACGTACCAAAAGAGGAGAGGCTCGTAGAGTAGCAACCTCTTTCCAGAGAGACTCCCAACTAGCTTCTTTTCCTCGCTTCGCTTTCTACCTGTCCTTGCGAGGTAGGCTACCATTTCTGGAGGGATTGCTTCTTTGGGGATTTTCTTGTTGTAGAAGAAGGGGGGCATCTCCTCGAATTCCTTCCACAATTCTTTCGGTATCTCGATATCTACCTCTGCATATCCAAACCACATTCCACTACGTAGACGTTCGACAAAGCCTTCGGCGGCTGGACCTGGTTCGTCATAGTGCACGACCTTTTCTTTTCCACAAGGCATTTCGAATTCCATGGTAGAAAGATATAGGGCGTTGGCATCGTATCCAAGCACTTTGCGACACACCTTGGTTCCACCCTGATGACTACGAATCTTAGTCACTCCTGCTTCGTGGCGTCTGGTGAACACTATGCTTGGACCTCCCACGACAGCGCCTTTCAGCATGTGGTAAGCTTCCTCGCATGGAGCGTACATCTCAGCTCCCCGTTCTACACTACCTCGAAGCAGGAACTGTAGCGAGACTCCTGGGATGGACACTGCGTCTTTCAGCATGTCTACTCCCTTCTCGTGGTAGAAATCTCGCATCTTTTCGAGTGCCTCTAGGAATGGAACTACGTCTAGGTCGTTGTAGTACCGCAACCAATCTGCGAAGGTCTCCATTCCTTTGTCGCGAAAGGTGCGCTTGCAGTCTTCGAACTCTTCCCTAGATAGTAGGTGTTGCCCTTTTAGCTTCGATCCCCACTCCGGATAGTCTGGCAGTCCGACGTGGTCCAGCTTATCGGGAGAATCAAACCACTCATATGGGAAGAAGCTTTTCCGCAGATCACAGCCATATGCGGCGACCCAACGTTCGTAAGAAGTTCCAGGTCCAAGGTAGTTCATCACATCGAGGAAACGGAAATCGGGAGTCAAGAGAAACATAGTGGTATTGGCTTTCTTTGCGACCCTGACCTTCTTACAGGTGTCGGCGATGGTTTCGACAAAGTAGTTCCTAATCAGATTGAGATCGTACCTGCCAGAGTTGAAGCCTAGAACGGGAACTTGGTTGATCCATTCGTCGATTCTCATCCGTTGTTCCTTCGATAGGGTGTCGAAGGAGAATTCAGGTGTCTCGGGGCAGAACCGTTCCGCAACGACTTCTCGGATTGCTTTCGCTCTTTGTTGGAGTTCTTCGACAAAGGCGGCTACGAGTTCTTTTGGCTCGCGTCGACAGATATGGGTTGGTATTCGGTTGTATGTGTCTGCTATGGAAACGGATACTGGGACGTGGACGTTTTCGATGGTCAATCGGTCCGTTGGTTGTCTTCCTTTCGTTGTATCGAGATAGGCTTCGAAGTCGTACACTATGGCGTGTGGATTGACAGTTTGTGTTGGCGTGGGGACCAGTTCGTTTGTCTTCTTCGTAGAGCAGCCCCAAGCCTCCACAACTACGTAACCTGCCTCACGTAGACTCTCGGTTCTTTTGCAGGTCTTGCGATAGAGCCTCGTTTCCCTAGGGAAGCATTCCGGGCAGCCATGGAAATAGCATCCATGAAATTGGAAGATGGTTTTCGAAAGAGGTTCGTAGCCATCAACCGCTGCTCCTTCGATCCAATGCTCTCCACCATGTCCACAAGCTGCGTGATGAATGTGTTGCCCAATCCTTTCGGCTTCGCGTTTCAAACAGCGTAGAGCGGCTTTGCTGGCTTTGTTGGAATCACTCTCTGGCCAGAATGCTTTTTCATATGCCGACTGGGGTACTGCAATTACTTTACCGGGGCAAACAATCTTTGTTTCGCCATGACTGCAACGATCTGCGTGGCGTTGGAGGTCTGAGGTTTTTGTAAACCGTTGTCCACAATCGTTGCATGCGTAGACGTGCCCTAGCTTTTTGATGTCCTTGATATAGAAGGCATGTCCGGCATACAGCCCAATCGTCATTGCATGCTTGTAGTGGGCTGCACGCCGCGTCAGATGCCAAACGCCATCCTCCGTGGGTTCGTACACCCAAATGCCGATTCCAAAGTGCAACTCGACTTCCTCCAGCTGGTCTAAGGAAGTCCTGGGAACGTCTTGCGTGGGCGCTGTCAGGCGATAGAAGTCCTGGGCAAGTTCCCGAGCCTTGACGCAACACCTATCTACTCGTGCTCCTTCATGCATGGCAAGGCAGCGCCAAAGACATAAGTTGTCACCATATCGATCAAGGGCAATCATTCCTTTTTTCTGGCGAAGCCATTGGGGCAGTGGGCCTGTTCCCAACAGAGGCTGCCGATCGATCACGACTTTGACATCCACGTAGATCCAACGCACAAAGACCCATTGGGTATTTGGTCGATTGATGTTGTCGGGATTCAATCGAGCTGTCTCTTTGCTATCGATCCACTCCTCTGCATTGCCTAGGACATTCAACCATGGAGAGCCGGGGACAGTCTTGGAGAATAGCATCACACGCCCGTCGTTGACATTGCGAATGCGATAGGTGTAGCTGTAGCGCAGGTAGAAGCTGGTGGTTACCTTTGAAACTAACTTTTCCATGATCCTAGGGGTCAAGTCTCCTGCCACACCTTGGAAGAAGCGCCACTGGATAGTACGGCGGCCTATCTCCACTCCCTCGAGCATTCCATCTCTCTCATCGAGAATAGCACCTGCCTCTCGAGCTAGACTCCGTGGAAGTGGCTCACTACGAGGCTCTTGCAGGAACCGTCGGAAGGCTCGGCGTTTGTGGGGCAAACGTCTTCGAGGATCCGCTATGGCCCTCTCTTCATCAGCCTTTGCCCTTAGACTTGCTGTGATCTCCTCATTCAACTGTTCGGTTTCGCGTGCACGTTGAGCTCTTTTGTGGGGATCTTCGGGATCGCCTCGAAGAGCTGGACACCTACCCGTTCGAGCGGCTCGTTCGATTCTATTCTCCCATTCGAGAGCGCGAGCCTCAGCTATTGTCTGGGCGAGCTTGGCTTTGTCGAACCTCGAAGTACCTCGCAACCCAAATTGCTTTGCTTGTGCGCGCAGTTCTCCTAGAGTGACCATCTTCTACCTTGCGTGTCGATGTCGAGGGGTGAAGAACACACAAATCGGTGTCGATATACTATATGCTAATCATATCTTTAATAGATGTTCTCAAGTTTGGATTTCTTAGGTGCAAGAATGTCTAGGGACAATCGGTGTCGATATACTATATGTTAACGTTATCTCTAATAGGTGTTTACACTCTTGGATTTTTAGGTGCAAGGATGTCTAGGAACAATTTGGATGCTGCGAGAGACCCTTAGGACGCCGTGAGAGAATTTCAACCCTTACGATCCCTAGTAGTATATCCGGCGTCAAAACTGATACCACTTTTTGTTGTGCAAGGAAGTCAAAAAGTGGATTTCTGAATTCACTTTTTGACTTCCTTGTGCAACAAAAAAGTGGTATCATTTTGACGCCGGATATACTACTGAATTATTAATGACTAATTACTTACCAATAACCAATAATTGCGTAATTGCATGATTAACAATTTAGTTTTACGTAATACATTAACATTGTTACATTATATCAATAATGATACTAATTACCTGATTAATAAATATGTTATGTACTTGTATATATATTTATAAAATGCTATATGTCATCCCTATCTGCTTTCACTTTCAATAGTAACTATGATTGCTCTTGCCTCACTAGTTCTGTAAACGTAAATGCAACTGACACAAATTCACTTCCCAAACTAGATATTGTATCTTCTAGCTACAGTTTTTTGACTACAGAAAGTGAAAAAATAATCCTGATAATGAAATTCCTTTTGAACCTAACTTTAATTATTATAGTCTCCATGATTTTTATAAACTTATTAAAAATAATTGTAAGAAACATGAATCAAATTTTCCATTTTTAATTCTAATATTAGAAGTTTAATGCACAATTTTGAAGACTTGTCAATCCTGCTGTCAAGCCTTTACTTTAATTTTGATGTCATAGCCTTGACTGAAACTTGGATGTCGTATCTTAAAAATGACCTGATAATACCTCCTAAATTTCCCAACTATTATATTTTTGTAAATATAACTGGTCACGGCTACAACAAACAGTGGATGCGGATTTTATATTTCAAATAATTTGATATATAACAGAAGAGATGATCTATCACTCTCCATGTTTTTCAACTGATTGTGAATTCCAGGCTCTCTAGATAGAAGCAGTAAGTAACCATAAAGAAAATGTCTTAATAGGAGATATTGTAGTTGAGTCTACGAATAGCAGTTTCAGCGGTATTGACCCAAACGCCTCACTTCAATGTAATGAAGCGCTATTCAAACTGTGTATCTAAATTAGTCGTGCTTGTTTAGGAGGGTGTTGGTGTCGTGTAAGAATGATGGTTTCAATGGCGCTTCATTACATTGAAGTGAGGCGTTCGGGTCAATACCGCTGAAACTGCTATTCGTAGACTCAACTACAATATCTCCTATTGGTGTCATTTACCTTCACCCTGAACCAAAAAAAACCTCACATTTTCCTCGATTACGTAGAAGAAACTCTCATTAAAGGAAATAAAGAAAATAAAACAATAATTTTAACTGGTGATACAAACTTTGATTTATTAAAATACGAATCAATAAATCACATTAATGACTACTTATCTGTCCTACTTTCTCATTTCATGATTCCTCAAATATTTCAACCTACAAGATTTAAAGAATATGCAAAACCTTCTTTAATTGATCATATATTAATAAATAATGTAAACTCAAATACCATCCCTGGGAACTTAATACCTCACATCACAGATCATCTCCCAAACTTTTTAATTTTATTCAATACAGACTTGTCAAATAAAATTCCTTGTAATGCTTACAAAAGAGACTTCTCTCATTTAAATGAAGAAGCCTTTGCTCATGATATTGCTAACTTAAATTTAGAAAACCATTTACAGTATCTACCATCGACTGATGAAAAATATAACTTTTTTCATGATGAACTTCTAAGCATCATTAATAAACATGCCCCACTAAAAGATATTTCGAAAAGAAAAAGAAAACAAGCAAATAAACCATGGATATCTAAGGGTATTCGCAAGTCTATTAAAATTAAAAATAAATATTACATAAATATGAATTTAAAAATAATCACTTAATTATTTACATATATACCAGTCATATAGGAATAAAATAAATCATTTCATTAAGTTATCTAAACGTAACCTTTATTTAAAATATTTTAATAAATTTAAAGGAAACATGAAAAAAACCTGGCAAGGAATCAAGAATCTAATTACTCGGGCTGCCTGTGGCAGCAACGAGTCTTAAAATGCAAGTCGTTATTTTTTATTTTTTATTTTTTATTTTTATTCCGTGTAGCTCGCGGTCTGCGCATGCGTTAAAGGTCAAATTCACACCAATCAGATTGCACTGTGCTGGTCACGCAACAATCGCCAGGTTAATTTATTTACATAATTGAATACAGTAAAATCAAGATGGCGGAAGACCCGCGAGGAACTTTCTCTCTAATTTGGAGTCTCTTCTCTCAAATGTAAGCCAGTTTAATGTTTTATTTAACTTCACTCGTGCGAAAGCCTTCCAACAGGCTCAGGATATTTCAACTGGCGCTATTGACGGAGCCGAAGGACCGCGTTTTTTACCCAGATGGCCAGTGATTTTATATACGACACGTACGACGACCTGAAGCCAGTGAACTGGGGCCAGGATCCGGAAAGCTAAAATTCGAAGAAATAGATATTGGAATCTATAAGCCATCGGCTCGCTGTGCTGCATTTAAAACATCCGAGGAAAACATATTATTTTAGGTGAAGGCACTTCAAGACCAATATTACGAGTCTCTTAAAAACTGTCAGAGATTTAAATTTACCGTAAGTTGGATCAGAGAGTATTGAGATCAAGTTATTTCGTTCCAGCGAGGATATTGACCTAGCGGAAACGGTACAAGGTGTCGAAGGATTTTACTTATAATCATCCACGTCTACTTAACAACAGGAATAGTTATGTGCCAAGGCATGGGCAAAGATTGAGTTTCCCAGATTACAGATGAAAGTAGAGAACTTAATGAATGAAGAAACAGAGGTCACGCGCGACATGCTTGAGAACATGAACATGTTCAACACTTTATATTATACTAAGAAAAGAAAACAAATTACAGAGCCTGCAAGTTCACAAGTCAATGAAAAACCCTAAGAGCCTGTAGTTTTGGATCAACATATCCTTGAAACTCCAAAAGCAACATACACATGAGTCAAATTCAAACCGGAAGAGACAGAATTCTTTAGATTATTCACGAGGGTAAATTTGTTAGCCCGCAATAAGAACTCTCTCGCTGCTTTAATGACCTTGATTTGTAACATGGAGGCTGACCTAACTGATATGCGTAATGAATTCTTACTCTCGTCACATCAAAACGAAACTCAGTCATTTGGAAGACAAATTAGTGCAGCAAAATAATACATACAAGACCGAAATCAAGATGCTGTCATCGCGTATTATTGACCTAGAAGTTGAAAATGGCGAGTTGAAAGCGGATATAATAAAGCTGTGATCCGACTTTCAAACTTTAAAAACAAAATCAAGAATACGAAAAAGAAGACAATGAAAGACCAAGGTCTCCAATGTTCCGAGACTACCCAACCTACTGAAGCTTATCAGTTTGTTCAAGAGCCATCTTTCTTACATGACAACCCGATCCCTATTCATCAGAATACATTTTCTGTGCTAAATGACGAGAGTTTACAATCACCTGACCGACAACTCACTACTAAAGAAAGGGACCATGAAGTACGGTAGTACGGTTAATATGTACTACATTGCTACATAGTTTACTTATTACTCGTTACGTTAGTAGATAATAATTAATTAATTTGTTATTTATACATTATTGTAAAGCGCATAGAACAGATATGCTATATGCGCTATATAAATATATTATTATTATTATTATTATTAATTCTCGGCTTCAAAACAATGAATATATGCCTACTCAAATGCAGTGTGTTAAACGAATAAGTAGTGTTTAAATTAAAAGGTCAACATACGAGAAAAACAAAACTATTAAATTACATATACACTAGAGGAGCAGAGAATGAAAGTCACCGCGCTACCGGCCACTAAAGACTGCTAAATTCAGCTAATAATTCTTCTCTTTGGTTATTACTAAGAGGATTTCAAATGAAAGTGTATTACATCTTCAATCTCATGTGGCCCGAGTGAAAGCCCAGATGGGCTCTTGTTAATATTACTACACAAAAAGATAAATATTTTTGTCTTGAAGAAAATAACGAACTCATCACTGATCCTTTCCAAGTTGCAAATACATTTAACTCGGCTATTTTAATAATATAGTACCAAATCTAGTTTCACAAATGAAACCTTCAAAGAAATCTCATAAAGACTATCTTGAGTCCTGTATTATTGACTCATTCTTTATTAATCCTACATCCACTACTGAAGTAAAGTGTCTCATCGATAAATTAATCCCTAATAAAAGCCCAGGTATTTATGACATCCCAATTAAACTTATTAAACTAGTTAGTCACCTCATTGCCTCTCCTTAAGAACATATAATAAATTATTCCTTTGTAAATGGTTGTTTTCCTGAAAAATTAAAAATTAAAAAAAATATTCGTAGACTTCATAAAAGTGGATCCAAATTAAATGTTACCAATTTTAGGCCAATCTCTCTTCTTCCTATTTTCTCAAAACTAGTCGAACAGGTTATGCTTACCAGGCTTCAATTTTGTTTGGAAAATAATTTGATATTATTTGAACACCAATATGGTTTTCAAAAACGTAAATCAACAATATTAGCAGTTCTAAATTTACTAAATGGCATAATTGAATCCTTTGAATCTAAACAATTTTCTACTGTTATTTTCTTAGATTTTGCTAAAGCCTTTGACACCATTAACTTAAATATATTGCTTGATAAACTAGAATCTTATGGCATAAGAGGTACTGCCTTAAACTGGTTTAAATCCTTTCTTACAAACAGACATCAACTAGTATATATTAATGGCTCACTCTCCACTGAACGTACTGTACATTTTGGTGTTCCTTATTGATTTGTTTTAGGTCCATTGCTTTTCCTGCTATATATCAATGATATCCCAAATTCATCTAAACATTTAAAAATTCTTTTATTTGCAGATGATACTAGTCTATTTTACTCAAACAATAACATTAACTAGGAGTTTTTACCAAAAGTGAAGTGCTGCGACCACAGGTAGTCCAAGCTTCATCGGTGTGATTATGGTAATTTATGCAGAGATCGAATTTACAGTAAACGTATGAGGGTTGTATCGGAAGTCCATTGCTCGACTGAACACGAGTGATCACACAACATCGCTGAAAAACTCATGAAAGCACATCGCCTTCCTCTAGATACGTCACTAAAACATTCGTGACCCTGATGAATACTTCCCGCTTTAAATAAAGTGGAATTTAACATGATAATACGTAGAGGCTAAATTGCAGAATACAGTGGCATCTTGAAACTCTTTAGAAATATCTGGCTCCGTGGCTCCGTAGTTGCCCGCGCAGTCGTTTTAAGGAACTGAAATAGTACTTAACTGTATTAGCGATTGAAAGTCATTTTGTAGTTAATCTTAGGCAAAGGGGTTAGGATTAGCTAAGTCTTACAACCTCCATTTTGAATTTATTATCATAACAAAGTAGGAAAGCAAAGGTCATGGCTCCGCGGCTCCGCGGCTCCGTGGATGAACAAAACACAGGAATCCCATGATATAGTGTTGACATAATACATGTTGCTTCGTTCTACTACAGTAGGGTATAGACAGGTATCGTGTTTGGAATCTATAATGTCTCACTACGGAGCCACGGAGCAGCGGAGCCACTTCAAATATAACCTTGCATTGGTAGGGTATAGACATGCAGGCATCGTTTATGGAATCTATAACGACTTTTATAATAATATAATAGGCTAAGTCTCGTGTTAGTGTAACTGTTAAAGCTGGTTTAACTTAAGTTTAAGTGTTACTCAGTGTCGTTTTAGCTTGCTATGGTCTGCGGAACCGCGGAGCTGTTTTTTTTTTGGGAGACCTTGAAAATTGACGTTGTATTCTGCAATCGCTCCTAAGTAGAAATGATAAAGCTTACCTCGAATAATTGTGGAAAAATCCAAAATACTTGAACGACAACCTCGTTTCCAGGGGTCTTTACGCGCGTAATCAAAGATGGCGTCGAAAGTACCCCTGGTACAGGCAGTTCATGTGACCCAAAAATATGCCCAATATATGGGCATATTTTGAAGCACATCCGCCATCTTGGATTCATCATCGCTAAAGAACGGTTAGCAGTTGAAGTGTGATCCCAATTAATTCCAACCGTACATTATTCTACTTGTACCCAGTTGCGAAGTGAGTATTAAAAAAGGCAAATACGCTAAGTTCTGATGAATTTCTATCTGTTTTCAACAAATTTTGAACGCTCAATGCGAAAGACGACATCACCAGTTCATTTTTCAAATCAAAAATGCACGCGCTATTCGAAATTCTCCAATCAGCGCGCGCAAAATGTCACCAGCCTGTACCAGGGGTACTTTCGACGCCATCTTTGATTAGGCGCGTAAAGACCCCTGGGAACGAGGTTGCTTGAACGAACGACTGAAAGCACATGTTATGAGCCTTCAGACTAATCAGCGGATGTAACCATTCGCTACCAGTTTCCTCGCGGAAAAGTGGTCATCCAACACGCCTTCTGCCCAAATTAGTGTGCTAACGCTGCGCAGCAACAATTTAGAAACCACGATAAATAATGAATTGACTAAAATCCAACAATGGCTTTTGTGTAATAAATTAACACTATTAAAATACAAATAAATCTACTTCTGTAAACTTTGCTCCCAAAAGACGGAAAACTGATAGGAATCTCCTATTTAACATTAACAATGAAATAATAGAAGAGAAAAATTCTACCAAATACTTCTGTTTGATCGTAGACAAACACCTTACTTGGAAAGAGCATATTGCTCATATCAAAATATAAATTTCCAAATCCCTTTTAATACTCCACAGAGCAAAACATTATGCCCCACCCACAATCCTCAAGCAAATTTATAATTCCTTGTTACTTAGCTTCCACATTTAAATTATGGAATCCTGCTTTGGGGAAATACGTTTAATTCCTATATCGAACCTTTAAGAAAAATCCAAAGGAAAGCTATCAGAGTGTTATCTAATAAAAATTGGAATAGTCATACTACACCACTTTTTTATCAACTAAATTTACTTAAAATTGACGACATTTATAAATTAACCTCCGTTTTATTCTTGCATGATGTGCACCTTAAAAAAAATGAGTAGTACTTTTGTTGATATGTTTATTCCTTTATCAGATATTCATAATCATAATACTAGACAACTTAAGAGACAAACTTATTTTATAAAATCTAATAAAGGCCACTAGCTATAAATTAAAATTTATCAATACAAATTAGGATCTGGAAAGAGTTACCTCAAGAGGCCAAATCAATAGAAAAAAAAAGCCTTTGTTTAAAACAAATGTTTTGTCCCTCATATTGATAAATATAATGACACTAAAGAAAATTAAATAGACTTGTGTCCTTATTATTTATATAAATCACATCTCTATATTTATAAATTATCATTTTCCTATTAGCTCTGAAAATCATCCCCCTCCTTTACATGAAAATTTCATATAACTATGTACTGTAATATCTCATTTGCTTGAAAACATAAATAATATTATCTGACCTAAAATAAGTAGTTCTGACTCGATAGCCCTGTGCATGGTTCTTTTCAGATCTTTCCTACTCTTTCTATCGTATTTTATTAAAATGAATGTAATTTTACTATTTAGACTGAAATAAAACTTCTTGTTCTTGTTCTTTAGAGAAGGATTGATAATTTTTTATACATTTGACAAATGTCTTGTTTTAAATGTGAGAAATCCAGCGATAATTCTTTCACACAAGAAAATGAATTGAGATTGTCATGGAAACAAACAATAGACCAGTTCGCGGTAAATTCCGACATTTTGAAAGGGGTGCAAACATGGCGCGAAATACATAGCCTTGATTTCAGCCGTTTCCTCTGGTTCGTTCCTCCCGAGAGAGAAGTCTGAATCTAATAGCCGATAATGCCGTCCAGTGACGTCAAGGCGGATTAACAATTTAATTTATGCAAATAAAACTGTCACAGCGGTAGTAAGAGTTCGTGTGTCACAAAAACAAAGCCATCACTCGCCTTGAGAAATTATTTGAGATCATGCCGGCCAAAATAAAAGCCTTACCTATATATATATCTCCATCGCATTTACTTCTCAAGTGCCTCCTACAATGTACGTTGTGAAAACCTTTTCGAAGCAACAAATCGTTATATTATATTTGGAGGCAAAGTACAGTTGATCGTTGTCTCGCTAATCTGCCGTTCGAATCGACACAGCTACGAGATATTACCTATGTAAATGTAGAAAAAAACATGAAAGGATAATGGAGAATTTTCGAAGAAATACGAAGACTCTTTTACGGAAAAGACAGTTCCTTGAAGAGAGTAGCGACATTCTTTACCGACTGCGAGTGTGAACAAATAATCGATTATCAACAACCCCGCGGACGCGACGGGATAAAATGACAGTCGGCTGGTTATTGTGCAGGACACTTTCAATCCATTTCCTGATGTTTTCCTTACGAATTCAAGGTCTTTGCCAAAGACAATCACTCCACTGAAACTCTACGATCAACAATCCTGCCGTCTTCTCGGATGAGTTAATTATGATAATTATGCGAAATTATAAAATATGAACCAATCAAAGATCACTACCAGGTTTTCTGGTAGTGACGTCACTGGACGGCATTACCGGCGATTGGATTCAGACGTCTCTCTCGGGAGGAACGAACCGGAGGAGACGGCTGAAATTCAGGCTACGAAATACACTGTTTGCATGGGAATCGATGGGAATCCGATGCCAAATTAGCCTGCGTTGCGGCTCTGGAGTATCGGAGCGCAGCGAGCGGAGATTAGGGGGATTGGGGCGAGGACAAAAATAGAGGGGGGAGGGGGTGGGGAGGAGAGGAAGAGAGAGCCTGCCGGCAACCCATGGTTATTTTGATAACTCTCGGCCCCAGAAGGCCGCGTATTGCCATTGGCTAAAATGCGTGATTGACAGAAATCATTGGCATGCGATAAGAGCAGAAACCAATTAGTATGGCGACAAACATACCGAGAATTCCTTCAGCGATAAATTTAAAGAAAGAATTACAGATCCTTTGTAATGAGATCGAATTTCGCGATGAGCTGAAGAACCCACAAGCGTCTTGCTCGACGAAACGCACACGGTTGAAACATGGCCGGTGTGTCCGACAAATAGGCTTGTGCTTCCGAAAATACCTGCTGCTTTGATGATTTCGTACCGCTGCGTGGATGGTTTTTAGTTATTGTGTCGGCAGTGTTCTGATTTGGTGGCGACTTTATATTCAGCGGCAATGAGTTCTCTTTATCTTAGTTATCTTTATCCTGCAAACCTTCACGAACATAGGTGTAGTTCTCTACTGCATTTCGAATCTTCCTTCCTCAGGAACGACAGACTCGCTCTGATAGAGCAGCAGATTACTGAATATGAAGACCAATACTTCAAGATACTTTTGCAGGCACCAGCTAGAATTATTTAAAGCTTCGGCTCTCTTTTCTTTCTGAAGTCTTGAACAGATTCTAGCCGTGGAAATATTTGAATTCCCAAACGCTAGTTTAAAACATACATTACATATCCTGCAAAAGTCGTTGACATTTACAGGTTTGGGTTTAGGCCCTGTCTTCATATGTTTTTTTGGAGTTTCAGCTGACATTCTCCAAGTTCGTATATATTTTGTTTTGAATTTTACGCTCGAGTTGAGATTCCTTCATTTTCCACACGCGAGTTTGACAGATATTAAACATGGTTTCACTTCCGCCGCATGATGATTGGATGAGTCGGTCGAATGACTTACTAATTTTATGCATTTTAATTATGGGTGGATATCAAAACAACCATGGGTTTCTGGCAGCTCTCTCTTCCTCTCCTCCCCCTCCCATCTCTCTTTTTTTCCTCGCCCCAATCCCCCTAATCTCCGCTCGCTGCGCTCCGATACTCCAGAGCCGCAACGCAGGCTAATGCCAAATAGAATCCGTAAAATCGAATTTCCGAAATATTCTTCAGATACAAACTTAAGATACCAGGTAAAAGATTAACATATCGAAATTTGAGGGATGTAGCTGTGCTGGGAAGCGTGCAATCGTGTTCTCAGTTCTCCATACATTGTCTGTAAAAACGAGTCAAATTCCTCGTGAAAATTTACCTGGTATCTTAAGTTTGTATCTGAAGAATTTTCACAAATTCTATTTTACGGATTTTATTTGGCATCGGATTCGCATCAATTCCCATACAAACACTGTATTTCGCGCCACGTTTGCGCCCCTTTCAAAATGTTGGAACTTACCGCGAACTGGTCTATTGACGTGGCCACAAAAACACGATTTCTTTCCGAAGAAGTACCCCAGCGGACACCCGGTCTTCTTAGTTTCTAGCTAAATTGGAAATAAAAGGTGGATCATTTACATGTTAAATCAGTTTTTCAAGGCTTATATATAACTCTATAACCAACCCTTTTTCAGTTGGCCATTTTTCAGTATAACCCTCAATTTTGACAATTTTGGGGGGTCAAACAATTATGACCATTCTCCACCCCCTCCCCCTCCGCCCTGCTAATTTTTGACCAGTCTAGGCTCTTACCGATAGTGCTCGTAAAAAAAAGCATTAAATGCTTAAAGCAGTGCTTGTTTTTTTGCCAAAAAAGTGCTAAAATAATGCTATATTTTTTTTAAAGTGCTCGTGGGTTACATAAAAATGCTCACTTTTTTCCGATTTTTTTAAACATAGAATATTACATTTTTCAGATTTTCAGTTACATTTTTCAACAACAAAATGTAACGATCAATGTTTTTTTTCCATTAGTCCAACACAACGTTTGAGGTTTTCTATAAATTATCCATACTACTGATACTAGAAGTTAATCATCGCTTGTTATTGGGTCATCATTACCCATACTAGAAGTTAATCATCGCTTCTTGTATTGGGTCATCACACTTGCTTGCAGATTAAGTCAACTAAGGCGTGCTCTTGTTGATCGTTGAATGAGGACTTGAGAATAGAGAATACCCTTTCTGCTGCAGCCGAGGATGGCTGCACCAGCAGCACTTTCTTCACTGCAGATGCCCAATGAGGGAGCTGATCCTTGTGGTTGTGCCACCATTTTACCTTTCGCTCTTCTGTGTTGATAACCACATCTTCAGTGGCAGCTAAGTAAGCAGGGAGTTCAGCTTTTAGGCCGTTGATAATTCCATCATCATCGAGAAAAGGGGAGATTCGCAAGGCCTCTACTGATTGCTGAGTTGGCTTCAGCCACTGGACGCTGACAGGACACATATACCTCGCAGCCTTGCATGAACGCTGACACTGTGTTATATAGTTGGACATTGAACTTTCTCAGGAACCAATCTATGGCTGGTTGGACACATGCCTTTGCCTGCTGTTCGAGGGCTGCTACGTTTTGGGCAGGATTTTCTTCGGCGATTGCTGCCGCGACTGCATGCACGTTAGGAAAGTGGGGGGCTTGGCAGGCTCGGGCAACAGCATGGAGTTTCTCATAACAGGAGAGCACGAGAGGGCCATCACCTTCCAAGAAATACGTCGCTTTCACAAAGTGCTCCCCAACATCGATCAGTGATGGCGAGCTCGAGCTTCAGGTTGATTAGTCGCTCAGGATCGGAAAATATTGCTTGAAGTTGAGGGAATAACTGTGGACCGACATTAGCGGCTTCTGCTTCTATCAAGAATCGCTCAATATCTCCAAACTGCATTAATATTTGTTGATAGACTTCCCACTTTGACCACCATCTCGTCTCACTGTATGATCTTGGTCTTTGGCCAGTCAGATCCTTCCACAACAGCTTTGCCTTGTAGCTATGGCGGAACAGGCGAATCCATACGCTACCGAACTCTAGAAGAGTTGGAATGACAAGATGATTCCCAACATTGTCAAGCGTATGTGAGAAACACACAACGTTGAGCATTTTAGGAAATATAAATGCAATCCTATCCAACGCTGCCTGGTTCACACTTGCACCATCTCTCATGGCTGCGAGCAACGAATTGGTCTTGACTCCATAATCAACTGATAGGCACTGATTAAGCACTTGTGCAAGATCATCGGCATTTACTGATTTGGAACATATATCAATTCTGACGAGACGTTGAATAATCGACCAATTATCGTCAAGGAAACGCACGATCACAGCAATTGCTTCTCCTTGTCGTGTACTTCCGTCAAAAATCATCGAAACATCTCTTGTCATGCCAGTCTGACCAGGCAAAGTCAATTCATTTTTGATCCTTTCGACTTCCTGCTTGAAAACAATTGATATATATACTGACCAAGATGAGCACTTGCTGTGAGACGTTGGGCATTCTTCTCTAAGAGGGACCGTAGCATGTCGATTTTCCCAATTGGGATTCCAGCCCTCAGAAACTCTTCGACCACTTCGAGTCGGTAGGCCCGTTCAGTTATGGGTAGAGTGCTGTCTTTCTGCGTGCTGTCCCCCGCTCTAAAAGCCTCCATAATCGTCTGATCCTTAAGCTTAGACTTCTTCAGTTTGTCTTTACCATTTCCATGTTTCTTTGAAGCCAAGTAGTGTAATTACAATACTCTTCTTTGTACGGACACTATTTCGCGGCATGCCAGACACAACAACTTCCCGTCTTTGATTGATAGTTGTTCTCCTGGATATTGCTGAATCCGATCATGTATGGTTATGTTTTTTGCATCACAGTTCCCCCTAGTCTTATTTTTTCCACTGATTGATGGCAGAGTACGCTCTCGAGCTATCTCTGCCTTGGCTGGCTGACTTCCATTGTTCCTCGATGATAACGTGGATGACGCCATCTTGGAACGAGTCAACCTCGTCCCCAGGGTCTTCTCGGTCAGATCCAAGATGGCGGCTACTCAGAGAGAAGACCAAGACCCTGGTAAAGGCTGGATCACGTGATCAAATACTCCCAGATTTTGGGAGTATTTTGTCACGTTATTTGGCGATCTAAGATGGCGGCCAAGCTAAATATGGGAATAGTTCATGACGTGTACAAACCATAGGTATCCCAGTCCGGAGTGAGCGAGAAGCGATTAACGGTATTTCCACACGGCGAACGATACAGTGAAAACAGGTCTACCAAATGGCTCGAAATGGAGTTTACTTGGATAAAGAAACAGTGGAAAGGTATCACAAAGCTACCAGGATTTATCTAAGCTAGAAGAGAATCCTAAAAAGCCGTTCATTTTCCGTTAGCGTTGAAACGAAGCGATCGATAGCACATGTTCAGGTTTAACGGCTTCTCTTGGCTTTCCCACTGATGAAACTTACCAGAAAACTACCCAGTAATGCACTTCATCTATTGCTCTACCTACACAACGTGCTTTAAGGTTATTTAAAATCGTTTCATTGATAAAATTTGAGCAATCTAAACCCGTAAACAAATTCATCTCTCTGGACTCAGTCCGTTTGGCCAATAAAAAGCATTGTTAGAACAACCCTTACGTCATAATCGAAGAGCAAATCACAATACGTGACAGTTCAGCCTTTACAAGGTCTTCTCTCTGAGTAGCCGCCATCTTGGATCTGACCGAGAAGACCCTGGGAACGAGGTTGGGAACGAGAAGGCAACCGCTGACCTATCAAACCTATTCCCCAGGCCTCCTCGGCTCCTTTGACTAAAATGAGGGCAAAATGCGGCTTTGGACGACATAAATAAAGTCAGATTGTGCTTTTTAACACAAAATTATACAAATAATCAGTCGAAAATCCAAAATAATGCTAGCAGTGCTTTTTGGGATAAAATGTAAAAAAAATTGCTCGTGAAGCCAAATAATGCCAAAAAAGTGCTAGCACTATCGGGTAAGAGCCTAGACCAGTCCTTCAGAAGGATCGGATTGATTTTTTCTGATATTTGATTGGCGGACTGGGAACAAACACACATACTATATACACACAGTGCGACACCTCCACCCAAGCTTCAGAAAATAATGTGCTTGGAATAGTGCGTTTTGGACAAGTTCGTACCGGTTGCGAGTTTGCACACCTTGAACTGCGATTATTATATTGAGAGTAAATTTAATGATGTATTCACAAAAACGATACCCCATAATTCTGATTGTTTATCCCTGATTCACTTAAACATTCGTAGTCTTTCCCGTAATCTTGATAGCTTAACCAATTTCCTGGCCAATATTAATAATACGTTTTCGATTATTGGTATTTCTGAGACTTGGCTTCAAAGTTCATTACACACTGTTGATATAGAAGGCTATCATTTTATTCACAAACACCGTCCTGACAGATCAGGTGGCGGTGTCGGTCTCTATTTAGCTTCCGATCTTGAATATAAATTTCGTGTTGATTTAACCCCCGATGACGCGGCCTGTGCTGAATGTTTGTTTATTGAAATTGACAGACCCAGAGGGAAAAACGTCATTGTTGGAGTTTTATATAGACCTCCGAATCAAAATGTTAATGAATTTGTAAAAAATGTCAACTCCTTGATGGCAAAGGTCTCTAAAGAAAACAAACTTTGCTACATAATGGGTGACTTTAATTTGAACCTAATGAATTACCATTGTCATCAAGCGACTAGTGAATTTTTGGACATCATGTACTCTAATATGTTTTTCCCTTTAATAACGCGTCCTACCAGAATAACTTCTAACACTGCAACCCTTATTGATAACATTTTTACCAACAACCTTGACAATAGTTCGTTTAGTGGTCTATTGTTTACTGATATTTCGGATCACCTGCCCGTTTTTTGTATTCTTTATGCACAGCGTGTTGAAGCCGACAAAGATTCTCATTTTATTTTCCGTGATAAAAGCAAAACAAACGTAGCGAAATTTCACGACCGCCTAAGAAATACAAATTGGTCTGAGTTATCCGGGTATAATGATCCCAACAATGCATATGGTAGTTTTTTGGATAAATTTACTTACATTTATAACTCTTGTTTTCCTCTCAAAAAGGCAAAAGTTGCAAAACACACTGGTAAACCTTGGTTATCAAAGGGTCTTCTGAAGTCCGTAAGGAGAAAAAACAAATTATATAAGAAATACCTTGTTTCCCCTAGCCCTGAAAATGAAAATTTCTACAAGAAATATAAAAATAAATTGACACATTCACTGCGCATTGCAAAACGCCGCTATTACGAGCAGAAATTGGAAGACGCTAAATCTAACATGAAAAGTACTTGGAACATTTTAAATGAAGTTATAAACAGGAAAAAACGCATTAGTAAATTACCTTCAGTTTTTACTATTGACAATGAAAATATTTCCAATCCTGCGGAAATTGCTAATAGATTCTGTGACTATTTTACTAATGTTGGTCCAAACCTGGCTAAGAAAATTCCCACTTCGTTAGATTCTCATAATTCTTTTCTTACCGGTAGTTACGTGGACTCTATATTTCTTGAGTCGGCTTCTCAAACAGAAATAATTGAAATTGTGAATTCTCTTCGTCCAGGGACGGCTGCAGGTTGTGACAAGATTCCAATGTGGTCTGTAAAAGATTCTATTGCTTTAATCACTGAACCATTGACTCATATTATTAATTTGTCCATCGAATCTGGTATTGTTCCGGACCAAATGAAAACTGCTCGTGTCATCCCGTTATTTAAATCTGGCGACAATAGATTATTTCCTAATTATAGGCCAGTCTCGGTTTTACCAATCTTCTCGAAACTGCTCGAAAGGGTCTTCTATAATCGCTTATTGCAGTATTTAGACAGACATGATATTTTGTTTCATAATCAGTATGGCTTTAGAAAAAAACATTCAACCTCCCTGGCTCTCCTTCATTTATTCAACAAAATTACATCTGCTATTGACCAAAAAAAATTCACAGTGGGGATTTTTCTAGACCTTTCCAAGGCATTTGATACGGTCAACCATGAGATTCTGTTTGATAAACTTCAACACTATGGAATCCGCGGATTGGCCCTTGAATGGATAAAGAATTACTTCTTTAATAGATTCCAATACGTTGAATATAATGGTACCTGTTCTTCGTTTAATGGTATTAAGTGTGGTGTTCCACAAGGGTCAATCCTAGGTCCACTGTTCTTCTTAATATACATCAATGATCTCTGTAACGTCTCCAATGTTTTTGATCTGGTTTTATTTGCTGATGACACTAATTTATTTTTTGCTCATAATGATTTATCTTGTCTGTCGAATGCAGTCAATACAGAAATGGCTGGGCTATCGGATTGGTTTAGGGCTAGTAAGTTATCGGTGAATGTAAAAAAATCCAACTATATGATTTTTAGACCAAGGCAGAGAAGGCAAACATTTGATCTGGCGATAGAAATAAATAATGTTAGGATTGACAAGGTTAATGAAGTCGTATTCCTGGGGGTGATCTTGGACGAAAATATGACTTGGAAGTCTCACATCTCCCATCTTGCCAGTAAAATATCAAAATCAATAGGAATTATATACAAATCAAGTTTTTGCCTTTCCAAGCCAGCATTACGTACTTTATACTATTCCTTAGTTTATCCATATCTTCAATATTGTATCACAGTCTGGGGCTCTACCTATCCATCCAACCTTAATCGTATTGTTCTGCTTCAAAAACGCGTAGTGCGAGTTATTAATAATGAGGCATTTGATGCGCATACTGACCCTATATTCAAAAAAAATATGATTCTGAAATTTGAAGATATTTACTTATTCAATTTAGGAAAGTTCATGTTCCTGTTCAAAAATAATTTATTACCTAGAAGTTTTGACAAATCTTTTCTACGAATTTATCAAGTTCACAATTATAATACTAGACATTCTAAACTTTTTTATATTCCTTTATGTAGAACCAAAATTAGACAGTTTTCTGTTTATTATCAGGGTCCAGTATTTTTTAACTCGCTGAACGCAGACATTCGTGATGCCATGACCGTTTCCTCGTTTCAATCCAAGCTGAAAAAGTATCTCTTCTCCCGTCTTTGAAATCGCTTATTATTTATTCATTAATTTTTTCATATACGTGTTACCTCAATACTGTATAAATTGTTATCTTAGTGTGATTTTCTCCATTCTGTTATTTTTCTTTTCGCGCCACTCCCACTTTGTTTTATATACACATATATTGTAAAGAGGCAGCCCAATGCTTCATAAGCCTTCTGGTTTCTTTTTGGGCTTCCTCGCCATTTTGTTAATTACTTTTGTAATCATTTATTATTATTTTTTGATGGCAAATAAAACTGTTAATACTGTTAATACTGTTAATACTGCATAAAAATATCATAAAGAGCTCTTTGGGTTCCCTGTGGCTTACAAGTTTAGTGACCGTAACACGAATGGATACATAAGCGCTTTGTAACCTCTCCTAACTCTCCAGAGTGAGGAACGATCTACCGTTGGTACATACATGTAAAGTCAAAAGAACATTTTGTATAAATTACATGTATTTGGCAATGTAGAAGGCTTCTGTTTGCTGAAGAAGTTCGTTGTCAGTGCTTGGAATGATGAATGACATATATCTTTTTACCATAAGTACCGATCGTGAATCCTGAGTGCTGCTATAAAGAACGGTAGAATAAGAAGGTACGATTATATTATATATATTATTATTTATTTTATTGTTCTACAGACTACACTGTAGTTGGGGATAATTTATACCTGTACACGCTTACATATACATGTAGCACTACATTTACAATATATTTAAATAAGTAAACAAGTAAATAAATATCAAGTTTAAGCAACAGCTTTGTGTAGGTATCAAATCAATTTGTCACGTTTCCCAATCAATAATCACACAACGAAGTGCTTTCGCCAATGTGTTTATTCTTAAATTTTATAAACTTGAGGAGTTTGTGACAAAGTTTGAACCTGATCGAAGACAAACCACGATAATGAAGTGAAAACTAGAATAAAATGTGTTTACATATACATGTATCGGAGTAACTGCAGAATACCCCTTCCAAATAACGAACCTCACAAACAAAGGTCTGATAAACATGACACGTGAATGTGACACGTCTGATAAACGTGACACCTGTGATAATCTGATAAGGCTACTGGCACTCATTAATGATATTTAATATAGGGAGAACAAGGTCGGCAACTTCTCACAATTCTTGTGGTGAAACAGAAGAGGAAAACATCAATATCTGACACTAAATAAACCTCCCAGAAAATTCACCACAGAAATTTATTAAAGATAAAACAATGACCAATTAGTACCTTTCCTTTCAAAAATATGAGTCGAATATCTCTAGAAGCGATTGTTTTGGACTAATTTTTCGGTATACCTGTATACTTCACGGTAGTGTTTTGTTCCATATAGTGCTCCCTGCATAATACTGTAAAACAGTAGAGAAAATTATTATGCAGGGAGACTATATGGAACGAAACACTACCATGAAGTACATGTATATACCAATTTTTCAAGTACATAATGGTTTTGCCAATGTGCCATATGTTACCCTTCGACCTGCGTGGTCGTGGGCATGAGACCAGACACTGTCGCTACCCTACACTGTGTACTCTGGAGATGACAGTGATACAGCATATCTGTTTATTTGTTTGGTGAGAGCACTTTTGTGTCCCCAGTAGGGTAGTGACAGTGTTTGGTCTCATGCCCAGGACCACGCTGATCAAAGGGTAACACCATTCAATTCAATTTGACAGCCTTTCAAGATGGCTATGCGAGATCTAGTAGAAGGGGAATGTGGAGGTGCTAACCCCTTGATGAAACTTGTCTCCCACTTCACTCAAGACAAGTCCTTAAACCAGGTGCATGTACTTGTAAATAGGGGATATTACATGGTGGTGCGAAGATATGAAGTTTATCCTCTCGAGTCGAAACCACGTGCTCGCTTGCAAAATGTTTTTGACTCGAGTATAAACTTCATATCTTCAAACCACTGTGTAGCTTTCTTTTTATTATATATGGACAATTAAACTGCTCTAAGAACTCTAGCTAATATCTATTCATTTTAATTACAGTGTACTGTCAGTACAAACTTCTTTGTGATCTTTCTAAGCTGTTCTGGGGAGTTTCATCAGGTTTTCTTGTCTCTTTGTTGCAGTCGAGAAAATATTTAGAGTTTTAGATCATATTTGGCTTTTTGTGCTTGGAATATTCATTAATTGTCATGCAGCTCTTTAGACTGTTTTCATCTTGAATATCGTGTTGATAGTTCATTCCACTGGTAAAAACTTAACTAGTGAAGATGGCTCTTGCTGTTATTGGTCTCTCTTCTCGGCTAACATCGGGCAGCGAATCCAAATATGTTGGGCTGAGAGTAAGATGTACAATTGAACGACTTGGAAGCGAAGTGCCAGGTATTGGTCAATAGAGGTGAATAAAGTAAACTTCATGAGTAAGTTTATAAATACACAATAATTTTATACTCTGCTTACTCAATTTACTACTTTAAATTACACAAACATCGACAGCATTTCAGAATTTATATTAATACGAAAACTCAATATGATTTTCCTATCACCTGATGCTTGCAAGTCTTTTCAAGAGCTATCTAATCCCCCTTATCATCAAGAGACGTCACCATCTTGGGCCCATTTTTGCATTTTTTGAGCCCAGCTTGGCAAATTCTGCTAGGCATTCTGGACTTCATGACCATGATGCCACCAACCAGTACAAACCACAGGGATCCCATTCACAGGTCAAACTTACACGTTTTCAAACAAGCGTAGAACATTGAGTATTCTCTGTAAGCCAAAACTTTCTTCACAGAAGTATTCAAAACATTTTGAAGGTTCATAGCTATAAAACTTGGAAGAAGGGTTATCTATAGGCACTTTAATTAATACTTCATGTATAACTGACCAGTTACAGTTACATGTACAAATAACAATTTGTCTGTATTTTCAGGAGGGGCTTGTACAGGATAGGTTTGGTCCTCAACAGCATCTGGTAAGAAAACGCTTTGGGGAACTGCACAGGATGGTTAGCTTACAAGACAGAGTGTTATTTGGGGCTAAAATTAGACATGGTTAAAGTGCAGTGTAAAATATTTCTTACTTTGATTGCTGCGTCTATGAGTTGTAGAGGTTTCCATTTCCGATATGCTAATTATATGACGACATGCGAGGACTCGTTTATTATACAAAAATGTACTGGCAGAAATATACATATTTTTTTCTAAACATCCATGTAATAGTTGGGCCTTATACCAGTGATTTTACCAAATATTTTGTATAAATCAGAAATAGTTTCATTCATAAGGAGAAAGAAGTGACCTTTTGTTGGCCTCACATGTCGTCACATAATTAGCATATTGGAAATAGAAACCTCTATAACTCAGATGCAGCACTCAAAGTAAGAAATATTTTACAATATTATTCAACTATTTACTTGATGGAGAATCGATTTTAATGATTAAAAAAATGGGGCTCATACATGTACATAATTATACATGTATGCACTTTAAATATCCAGCGTACACTGGGTCCAAGTGGCAGTAGTGTTGGCGCAACCCTGGGAATGTTAGCTTATTGTGATTGCACATTGATTCGTAATTGCTTGTCAGTTGCTTCGCGTTCCGATCAGGCTTGCTGCTTTTCCCTCTCTCCCTCCCTACCCTGTTCCTTTGTCTACACTTACAGTACCGCCTGGAATTATTGAAGCATTTACCGCGGTTTTACCGCATCCAATGACCGCGGTAATACCGCGGTTTGACCTCAGAATGACCGCAGTATTACCGCGGTAATACCTCGGTAAAACCGCGGTCAACTGCGGTAATTAGTTGGCTGAGATTTGTATCACGCCGAAATCATTGACTGTGAAGATGTAGCAGTCATGATCACAAACGTGCGAGTTTGGCGCGATGACTCGGCGTTCTTTTCATTCTTTATTCAACACCGCTGTTAACTTTAGAATCTTTTATTTTCGTTTCATTGAGAACTCTAACGGCGGGTAGAGAAGCACTCATCGGTGAAACTAAGACTTTAGAATCTTTTATTTTCGCTTCATTCAGAACTCAAACGGCGGGTAAAGAAGCACTCATCGGTGAAACTATAAAGACTTTAGAATCTTTTATTTTCGCTTCATTCAGAACTCAAACGGCGGGTAAAGAAGCACTCATCGGTGAAACTAATTAAGACTTTAGAATCTTTAAGATTCTAACCCGCCGTTAGAGTTCTGAAGGAACGGCGAAAATAAAAGATTCTATAAAAGTCTTAGTTTCACCGATCACCGTCAAAGATCAAGTTACTTTTTCCGGCTCACTCGGTCAATTCGACCAACCTGAGTTGTAAACTTTATTCGGACTTTGACTAACTGAACTTTACGGCTCACGGTACAGGAGGACAACTGAAGAGTTTACTTCAGTTCAGTGAGTATAATCAGGCTAAGAATGGCTCCGCTAAGAATAGAAATCCGATGCTTTGAACCCGGTTTGAATCGAAGGGTAATGAACGAAAGGAATGCGTTACTATAAATCGCACGTCTCAACTTCGGAAGTGTTCAATTTTGTAAACGTTATCCGTATATCCACAATAATATTCAGATCCTTCAGCCTTCCAGAGCTTTGTAAAAGTCATTGCATAAAGTTTTCAAGTAAATTCGGACCATGCAGTTTATCAAAATATCGTGAGCCGTAAAATAAACAAAACAACGGATGCTCGCTTAGTTCCCAGACCGGCGGTGCGTTGGCCCGCTTTAAAGCTTGACTCACTCCGCTGAGCGCAAAACATAACACCAAATAAACTTTTGCTTCAGTGTAGTTTCACATTTACGGCAGATCCTTGTCTTGTTACTAGTATTAAAAGGTTTCAGCAGAAATCATTGTAAATGTTTGTGTATTAAAATCTCAACTCTTCTGAATTTCCACGTGCAATCAGTCAGGCGTGAACGTGTCAGTCTGAATTTTTACAGAACATCAACAGAGTTTTGAAGCAACGTTTGTCATATTGAAAGTCGTGCCAAAACTTCTATACTCTTATCAGAAAACTTCTACTGGGAAAGTGCAATTCCTTTTGAATTAAAAGAGCTGTAATGCATCGGATCAGATCAGTCAGTTCGCGTAAATGGAAATTAATTGCGCCCCGCGGTATTTGTGTCAGAAATGAGACACGCGTCTGGCTGACAGTTCACGATTGACGGGGACTTTTATTAAGAATCTTGACTTTTTTACGCCTCTGGCACGCAGGTTATTTACCAAAACCATCTTACTGTACGTTCGTAAAACTGTTTGTCATGAATTCGAATTTGGCACGCGTTAATCCTAGTGAAAGAAAGGTTAAAATACAAAACTGGGCAATGAACACGTACGCTTGATCACAATATTTGATCACGATATTTGATCACGATATTTTGATAACCTGGTCCGTATTTTAGTTTGACAATAAACGAAATATCGTCGAAATGTCGCTCGCAGGTTGGCGATATTTCGCCTTGGCATTCGAATTTTCGCGTATCTGATCGATTCTTCGTCGAAATTTCGAACGAAAAGTTGCCCAAACATTCGTAGGAACAAAGAGCGAAATTCGTCGAAATACGTTTGCATGACTTTTGCACAATACTACAGTATTGTGTCATGACCGTGGATTTTGACCGCGGCTTTCATTGCGGTGAATAATTTGACCGCGGTAAAGCCTCGACTTTACCGCGGTAAAACCTCGTCCACGGTGCGGTAATACCGCGTCCAATGACCGCGGTATTACCGCGGTTTGACCGCGACCCGATGCTTCAATAATTCCAGGCGGTACTGTATGTGTGATATTGCAGTGCTAGATGGGCTGATTGGTTGTTATGGTACATGTATCCCGGCAACCAAGCTCACAAGCACTGACCCTGTGCTCAACCCTGGGCACTGAACCTCATACTAAGTTTAATCATCATTTAGGATGGATGAGCTTCTCTTGTAGTTTATTGAGTACAGTAGCTGGTTTATTTAATGAGTGAAAATGGATATAATTGTACGTGTTGTGGGGCAATTTTGATCACTGGTTCAATTTGTTTTGAACTGGGGCAAATAGTTTAGAACTGAGGCAATTCTCAAGATTCTAAAAAGGGATTTTATTTTTTGGGGATGCATACATGTATATTAAAGAAAAACTGGGGTAAATTTGTTTTTTTTTGGGGGGGAGGGGGGCGGTGGTGTGGGGGGAATTTAAAAAGAAAAAAATTCCACCCACCCTTCCCCTGCAAAATAATTTTGACCACTCTCCCCTCCCTCTCTATTCGCTATTATCGCACTTCGGCCATCTTGGATTGAAAGCGAGGCTTCCGGGTTGTCGGTTACACGTAGCGCTTACTATTTGCTCTGTTGTTGGTCGCGAGTTTGGATGAAAAACCTATGTCATCTCCACTTCTGTTATTCCAATTGTACAAATAATAGTCAGAAAAGAAGATCTAGGGATTCTTTTCACATATTTGATTCCAATGAACAGCTCTAAAAGCGATGGAGTTTGAAAATACGCGGAGATGTCGACCCACACTTCAGACTTCGATAAAATATCCAGTGAGTAAAAAAACAGCTGATTATAAAATACTTCTAAGCTTAAATAAGTGTGACACGCTCCCCCAGACTAACAGATAGCAGAAGTCCATTTTCTACACGTAAAAAACAAGAGAAAAACCTCACTGCAGTATACCCTGGGACTTCAAATGATCACTTGAAAACCTGTGAAAAATCCTTCATAATTTTATAGCTTGGGTGTACTCGTTCTAGGAATGATTTGGGTTGGAAATGGTTAGGGTTTTTGGCAAATTTTGGGTTAGGTTTTTAGAAGGTTTGTATGAGGATTTGAGAAAATGCATTATCAATGAACCAAAATGGTTCACTTGCATAGATGGCTGATAACATTGCAATGGTACTGTAACTATATCATATGTATACCAGGTAGTGTATGTTAAGATGATGATAATGACAGTATTACTGACTTGCAATGTTGGGCCATTATCAACAAATGGCTACTTGGAAATTGACCAAAATTACCTGTAGAGAAACTGAGATATGGATCATTTGACCATGTACAATGATGATAGTGACAATGGAAATGGTACTGGTGATGGTATTAATGCAAAACAATATTGATGTTGATGACAGTGCTAATAATGGCAATAAAAATTGCAACAATGACTACCTAATTGTTTTTAAATCACCTAACTTTAGTTTTCAAACTTTGTACAATTATTTTAAATTCCATAATTTATAATTGAAGTGAATATTAATCTAGATATTCAGAATCAGCTGATCAGGTTGGAGTCTGGCAGGGTACAGCCTACTTTTAGTTGAGCAATACTGTAAAATTATCATCAGGCTGGATATAGCCAATGGGTTAGGCCTTGTATGTCTCGATCGGTAGTAACTATTTTGTAAACCAACTATCTCGTGCTTTAGGGGAGCAGCCATACTAACAATATACCATCCAGCTTTTGTATCACTATTAATATTATATTTCAATCATGTAAATAAATTGTAAGATATTAAAATATATTGTAATAATAATTTATATTATGTTAATAAATACTGCCAGACCCCAACACTGTCTCAGTTGTCTGTTTTGGTATATTACAACATTTTGTACAATATATTTTCTTCTGCCATAATCATTGCAATGATGCAACTATGTTTTTTTTATAACCTACATGTAGCTGCTAGCTGGATGGGTACTCCAGCATCATTTACATCCTTTTTATCAATTTATTATAATTAATATTATTTCTTTCCCAAGCCAAGCCACAGAAATTATGGAGGATAGCTTGATTTGAATTTATTCATAGATAGAGCAGATTTTTTTAACCCTGTTTAATAAAATTGAATAGACCTAACAGTCAGGTTACTGGTAAGTAAAATCAGTCCAAACTCCAAAATATTATTATTATAAGTAATGGCATGGCATAAGGTAAATTAGTTATCAAATTTCCCCCGAGAGCTGAGGGAGGATTTATGGCTGCTAGGGGGATTAGGGAGAATTTGCATAAATCCTCCCAAGGGTCAAGGCGAAATTTAATCACTAGCTAATTTCATGCTATTACTTCGTAATACGATTATCACTGACTAATAAAACTAATCTCAGAGGACTTTAGTTTTTCTCTGCCTAAACTAAAGTTATCATTGTTGAGTTTTTTTAACGTTTTGTTATGCTTGATTGAGCACCACTGGTTGAACTGGACCCTGCAAGTGTGTTGATTTTGTGAAGAATAAATAAAATGTCAAGTAAAATGTAAAAATCAAATGTAATATGTGGCTGACTAAATATTCCAGGAGCACGCATAGAGTTTAATCATGTCATGTTTGTGGTTTTAAGTATAATTATCTCACATGTATGGAAGAAGCGGATTTGACAAATGAAGAGAAGACCTTACTGGAGCCATAAAATAGGTAGGGTACAGGGTTGACAGGCATTCATGCACTCTGCCAGGGACTAATTTTTATAATGACCTGCCATAACCCTCATCGGCATGCATGCCCTTCTAATTTTCATTCTTGCATGTCAACGAGAGAAAATTAGAACAAGTATGCATGCTGATGAGGGAATTTAGAGTTTAAATGTCCCTGAACAAACAAAGAAAACTGAGGTGATCATGGTATTACTAAGAAAATCACACATGAAAATCCCAGATTAACTAATAAATAAACCTTCATTTCATACCAGAAATTTGACAGTGATAAATATCATTGCATAACACCCATGACCATTCTAATAAAACCTCCCAAAATATTTCCCTTTGATTCAGTACAAATACATATGATATATAATATATTTTACATAAAAATTATTATTCACACATTAAAACTTTAATATGATGGTCATGACACTTTCAAAATTAGTGCCAATTTATTATTAGTGGTGTGCAAAGTACACAAGTCTTATTCGTAAAATGAAAAATAACGATCAGCGTGAAAATAGTCCCATGTGCATTAAAAATTATCAAAATATAATAATAGAGGGTGGCTGGTGCACGTGTATATATATTTATTGAGAACAATAACTTAACATGTTCCATTCGCCCTGCTAGGTGAGATTTCTCTCTTCTTATTTTACCTGTAGAGACCGACACTTTAACCGAAGAAGTATTACTTGTTTTTTTTCCCTCGCTCTACCTCTGGATATTTATCGAAGTCTGAAGTGTGGGTCGACATCTCCGCGTATTTTCAAACTCCATCGCTTTCTGAGCTGTTTATTGGAATCAAATATATGAAAAGAATCCCTAGATCTTCTTTTCTGGCTATTATTTGTACAATTGGAATTACAGAAGTGGAGATGAAGTAGCTTTTTCATCCAAACTCGTGACCAACAACAGAGCAAATAGTAAGTGCTACGTAACCGACAACCCGGAAGCCTCGCTTTCAATCCAAGATGGCCGAAGTGCGATAATAGCGAATGGTACTCACCCTTCTCCCTCCCTAACCCTTTTCCCTTCCCTAGTATCCCACAACCAACTTTACAACTCACTCATTAATGACATACAGTGTATCATTTAAGAAATGAAACGGATCTTCTGTGTTTGCACAGGCCTCATGCAAACCGAGGTAAGTTTGGGAGAATTTGAAAGCAGAACAAACACGAGACCGCAGGTCGAGTCTTTGTACATGCTCAAGAATTCTCACAAACTTCCCGAGGTTGCATGAGCCTGTGCAAACATGGAAAATCTGTTTCATTTCTTTTATAAAAATTATAATCATTTTGATAATAGAAGCACTTATGGCGCTTGTCTTACAGTGTGACATTCATTTCCATGTTTGCACAGGCTAATGAAAACATGGCTATCAGCCAATCAGAACTTGTGTACTATCTAAATTATTTTATAATACTACATGTACTTACTTTTGTTTCAATTTTTCGTTCACCAGTAGTGGGACTTGAACCTGCAACCCTTCGATTGGAAGGGTTGACTCTTAACCCTCTAAGCCCTGAGTTAAATTGAAACTAATTTTTAGCTATTTCTACACTGAAAAGAACTCCTCCCCTAGAAAAATTGTACTCAATTTGTTGCCATGGAATTTTGAACTGACCTACATGTATACATTTGTAATAATGGGGGCTCAAAGTTTTCAGTCAGCTGTTTTGGATGAAAAGACATTGGTTGCTATGGAGTTGGCACGAAGTTTGTTTCGGGAATACAGAGAATTCAAGGCTTTTTAAAGCCTTTTTCACCATTTATAGAGTGCTGGAGGACATCATTAAGCCTGATGAGAGCTTCAATCAGCACTTTCTCGAAGAACTGAGTCTGTGCCTGTTATTGTGATAGAGAAAGAGGGTGAATGGGCCAGGGCATCTTCTGTCAGTTTAGCGTGGGCTTTATAAATGGACGTCTGGAGCCTGACCTACAGTACCGTGCAAAAAGATTTCAACGCTAATTGGGGATATATCCCTGGGGATATATCCTTTAAAAGGGATATATCCCTTTTTCGTAAAGTGAAATAACCCCGTTTGAAAAGGATATATCCCCTGAAACTTCCCCCAAAAGGGAAATATCTTTTTTTCAGGGGATATATCTCTTTTTCAGAGGATATATCACTTCCCCCGTTGAAATCTTTTTGCACGGTACTGTACATTGTACAGTATATAGCATACCTTCTTTGGAATATTGGACAACATTAGCTTACCATTGATTCCAATATGAATAAACATGTATTAGCCTAGTAAGGTCGATATGGCTAGACTGGTAGTATATATTTATTTTGAAGAATAAAGATGGGGGAAGGGCTATGCCAGTGTTTGATTGGAAAGCACTGTAAAATGATCCAATTGATGTGACCACAGGGATCCTAATTATCAGCTTGATAGAGTACATGCATGTCATGTATGTGTGTCTATATGTACCTGTAATCAAACTACATGTACGTGTAATCTTATATGTGCATAAAAGGAGTTATTGTTTCTTCAGCAGTATGAACGATCTTTTCATGAAGTACAAGAACACGAGGTAAACATATATAATTATTATTATAATAAACAAACATACATTCATTCATTTCATTCATTTAATAATATGTTATAATTGTAGAATTTATATAGCACTACACTCCATGAATTGTCCAATGGCGCTTTACAATAATAATTATATGAAATATGATAAAAAATATATCTAAGAATATTTAATAATCAATCTAAAAAGTCCTAAAAATATAGAGATAATGATTTAACTTATTAAAAATGGCTATGTTAAGAGTAAAAAGAATTATAAAACTATGACTACAGATTATAAGTTATATGCTTGTTTATAAAGAAATGTCTTGAGCTTACTTTTAAAAATATTTACAGAAGAGCTTTGTCTAATGTCCAGTGGCAATTATATTTATAACCAACTACAATGTAAGAGTCTGGGTCCAGTGCTAACTGCCACGAGAAGTGAGTTGCAGTTTAATTAATGTCTACTGAAAACCTTTCTTTTCAAAAGAGTCTATATGACGCAGTGACAGTAGAGAAGTATTTATATTATGTTATACGTTTATATTTTCTGTCGTATATCAGTCTGTGTTTATGTATATATATTTTAAATTAATTCTTATATTAATATATCTTTTTAAATTTTTATAACAGGTATAGTTATTCTTTACTATAGTTAGTTATTTTTACTATTTTCTATTTTTTAATATAGTCTTCTTATACTCCATGTAAGCGCATTGAGATTTTTAAATGCGCCATAAAAACCTATAATTATTATTATTACTCCACTTGTAATCTCAGTTGGTGGAGGAGTTCCTCAGGGATCCCAGGACACATGCTCCTCCACAGACATTCCACATGAATGATCTGCTGCACGAGATGAAAGAAATAGAACACAGAAATCTACACCACACTCCCATTCGAGGTGAATGATTTAATTAATACAAACATTTTAGTGCCCAGTTTTGGCTTAGTTTTGAACTGTTTTAAAACATCTTTTTCATTATCCTAAGAACACATTGGCTAAAGCCACAGCTACAATGTACATGAGTGATGCAACATGACTTTCTGTAAAAAAAAACTGTTGTGCCCCCAGCACATACATTTGTAGCTTTGGTGAGAAATGTTCAGTGACGAGAAGACCATGCAACAGTTACACATGGAAGACTGGGTACTCAGACATTCATGAACAATTTGTCATAAGTTCATGAACATATTTGGTACATGTATTTACCAGTGACCATCAAATATTCATGAACAGTTCAATGAACATTTCATGAATTTTAATACATGAACTGAGACAATTGCCATTCAAGAACATATCAGTAACTGTTCATGAACAGTTCATGCTGGTTCATGAAACATATTTTTGCTGGGGATGTACACTATTGTTGCATAACAGGTGTGGAAAAAAGTTTTCAGGTGGCTATATGTGTGACAAGTCCATAGTTGTTGCACAAAATCCAATGTACTTAATTTCTCGGGATAGTTTCTGGGATTATTTCATACGAGTCATGTATCTGTGCAGGAGTGGCTGGACATGATTTTTCACTGCATGCTGGGGAGGAGACAGTTCCTCAAAAAGTTGTGTTGCTTGTGCTAGAAAATTAAATTGCTTGTGTAGCAGCTGCGGCTTAACCATCCTGCATGATTTTTTACCCATCATGTGCATTATATATGTTTTATAAAACATGTGCTTGACCAACCCTTTTAATGTTCCAACTGAATGCTCAGTATGCTGTGGTCACCAATAGAGTGCTGTCATAATCCAATCACCTGCTTGGATTTTGTACTGTGCACAAAATTGAAATATTAATATAAACATACATTGTTCATGTAGCCTAATTAAATTGTTTGGGTGCAATACAAATGTAGCTCCAGGAATAGCAGACCTGGCCAGTAGTGAGTGGGCGGCAGAGTATATGTCATCAGAAGTACAGAGAGAAGAAGGTAAAATCATTATTCATGTCTGAAGGAAAGTACATTATCACTGCATACATGTATGTATTTTTGATCCAATGGTTTAGGTGGCACAAACGTACATGTACTGTACCCTTGCTTACAAATGTACAACATAGATCTATACAATAATAATAATAATTATTATTATTATGTATTTGGAGCATCATACAAAGTCTCAATGCTCTTACAGATTAATCCTATTAAAATGAAAAAATATCGTAGAAACTATTTACAATATTGATTACATATCAAGAAACTAATAATAATTAAAAAGATAGGTCTTTATAGCTGATTTAAAATTACTTAAAGAATCAATACATCTAATTAATATGGTCTGGCAGCGTCAGTTCCCTAACTTAACAGTGGCAATGGGAAAATATGTATCACCATAATTATGTCTTAGTTTGAGATTTTGGAACAGCCAGGAGATTACCGGCTAACAATCTTAAATTGCATGAAAGCTTGTATTGATTTAATAGTTCAGTGATATAAACGGGATCCTGACCATATAAGACCTTAAAAGTAATTAAAAGCAGGTACTTAAAAGTAATCCTGGCTCTAATAGGTATAGCCAGTGGAGTTTACAGAGTATAGGAATTATATGGGCTCAGATTTTTTAGATCTAGTGACCAGTCTGGCTGCCGTGTTCTGAATATGCTGCAGTTTGTCCAGTTCTGTTTTTGGAAGACCATAGAATAAATGCAGTACCGTTACACGGTCAAGTTTGAAAGTAACAAAAGCATGGAATAAAAAGTGGCGAATAAAATACAATACAATACAATGGACAAGTCTCTCGCAGTCAGCCTGCGTCAGATGTTTTATGATCTTACCAATGTTCTTAATGGTAATGTAGTACCTGTTCCCATTTAAGTACACTTGTAATCATCTGTCAGTATTTAGCACTATTTTCAATATCTGAGCTGAGGGTTCTTAATCTGTAGGCAGCATTAAGTTCTCGGTTCATATCGAATTTAACCCTGAGTGATGTGTTATCTTAGGTTCTCAGTATTTATTTGGAGAGGCTGCTGGCCAATAATTGGAAACTATAAGTGGCTACATACAGTTTAATAACATTTAAATCTGTCTTTTCCTGAGTGTGTGTCATATCGGGGATTTTGTTATGGTAAGATCAATAGGACAATAATTATTTTAGTAGGACTGATAAGGAGAGTAATTTTGCTTTTCGCAAAAACCTCAAATGGAAGGAAACAGAAAGCAACTGGACCAGCGTCTACTGTCCAATGACTATGCAAATCCCTGCTTTACAAATGTATACATGTACATGTATTTCCTTGTTAACTTACAAATGTACAATTTACTCATGTATGCCATGTACTGTAATTAAGATATCTAAACAGTAAAACATTAATCAATAAACTTGACACTTCACAAAAAAAACCAGATCATATAATCAATCATAATTTTATAAGTCTTGTGCTTTCAAGAAAATGATCAGACAGAGCTCTATAGACATGTACATGTAAGTACTTTAATCCTAACAGTTGGCAAAATCTGCTGGATGCAGGCTAAAATATTTTGCTTCAGGAGAATCATTTCTACACCAACATCTATTTATTAATTAATGGTTGATTTAAACAGCTTATAGTACAGGTATGTGTATTATTGCATCAAGCATTATATATATACATGTATATATCATGATCTACGTAGTGTTTACAACATTCGCATCCATCTTGTATCAGCCTATACAATCTCGAGCCGGAGGCGAGGGATTGTATAAGCTGATACAATACCAACACGAATGTTGTGACTTGCTTATGAAATGAGAAGTATCTGTAGCAGTGATACAAAAGTATCAGTGATACAGACGTTGATGTTTTTAAACCAGTAGCTGTATATGTGATACAACACTGATGTTTTATCAATCAGCTCTGTATGAAACAAATGCTGAAGTGTCTGTCTATGTACGGACTGAATATCTCATCAGTTGTATACATGTACATGTATCAGTATGTGGGTTTACAGACTCCATGTGACTCGAAAGCAGCGTTTGGATTGGTTATCACCCTTACGAATTATTAATAAATTTTACAAATGTATGCATGGCACTTCAAGGTGAATATAGTGTATGTAGAACTTAAGCATTATTTCATATACAACATGTACATGTACCGCCTCACTGGTTAGCTCAGTTGGTAGAGCATGGTCTAGAGTGCGGGTCAGGTCAGGAGTTCGAATCCCGGCCGCGTCCTTGGGCAGGGACGTTTATAAGCTGTTGGCCTGGTCTCCTACTACTTCTAATCAGTATTTGAAGGGGACGTGAAAGAACCTGTTGTACTACTCGGAAAAGAGCAGGGGATTGTCACCCGGTACAGCAGCCAGTGGCCATTGCACTAACCACACACTCAATATTGTAAACTGCGTGGCAGCTACAGTATTAGCGCCGTAAGCAGTCCAAAAAAATCACTGATGGGATATGTCAGTAATACCATGAGACAGCCATGAGTGGTGCTATACAAATATGGCCATTATTATTATTACAAGATTTAATATTTTCCCCCAGAATGGGCAAAAGAGTATGACGGTGAGGTTAGGCCACAACCCAGAGCAGGTACGTATCTATAGCAGGTTACGTACAATGTAGCTATAGCAGGTTACGTAGCTATAGCAGGTTACGTAGCTATAGCAGGTACATAGCTATAGCAGTACATGTACGTATCTATAGCAGGTTACGTATCTATAGCAGGTACATAGCTACATGTATAGCAGGTACGTATCTATAGGAGGTACGTAGCTATAGCTGGTACGTAGCTATATAGCAGGTACGTAGCTATAGCAGGTACATAGCTATACATGTAGAAGGTACGTAGCTATAGCAGGTACGTAGCTATAGCAGGTACGTAGCTATAGCAGGTTACGTACAATGTAGCTATAGCAGGTACGTAGCTATAGCAGGTTACGTAGCTATAGCAGGTTACGTAGCTATAGCAGGTTACGTAGCTATAGAAGGTTACGTAGCTATAGCAGGTTACGTAGCTAATTAGCAGGTTACGTAGCTAATTAGCAGGTTACGTAGCTAATTAGCAGGTTACGTAGCTATAGCAGGTTACGTACATGTAGCTATAGCAGGTTACGTAGCTATAGCAGGTACGTAGCTATAGCAGGTACGTAGCTATAGCAGGTACGTAGTTATAAGCAGGTACGTAGCTATAGCAGGTACGTACATGTAGCTATAGCAGGTACGTAGCTATAGCAGGTACGTAGCTATAAGCAGGTACGTAGCTATAAGCAGGTACGTAGCTATAAGCAGGTACGTAGCTATAAGCAGGTACGTAGCTATAGCAGGTACGAATCCCCCTAAAAGGTATGCATAAAGTAATGGAACCAAGAGAGTCTTGATGATTTTGACCCCTAAAAGCTACGACCACTAGACCTCTTTTAAAATTAGTTTTTAATCACAAACACAGTAACAAATACATCTAACTGCATCAAACACTTTGCAAAGCATCGTCATTTAAGATGTGTTCATTACTGTTAATATCTAAACCCTAAATGGTACGCAGTTGGCTTGCATAATTAGCCGTCTACCTATACACCCCCTAAATGGTATGGGTGCAACAGAAAACAGTATGGCCGAGCACCCCAGCCACTTCAGTGTAGGAGTTCCCCCCACCTCCCCCTTGGCCAGTTCCCAGTACATGTACATGTATATTATCTTGTTTTGTAATCTTGGTCCTTAACTGAAAGCTTAATAAACACTTTATGTTAGTGATCATGTTACCTTCCAGCTACATGTAGTATAGGCTCAAAAGTGAGCTGGTACTTTTTCTGACTATTACGTTTTTCACAACTCAGAGCTCCATGATGCTCCTACAAAATGGGCTGATGAATATCTGGCAGATGTAAGGTATGGAACGATCAGGCAAGGTGGAAGCAAATCAACATTGGGGGGGATCTGACCAATGGGGATTGATTTTTGTAGGCAGAGCTGCAAATTTGTTGAGATTTGAAAAAAAGTCATTTATTACATTTATTATCATTTGTTACATTTATTATCATCGCATTGAACCATGATTTTAATTTATGTAGACTTAACAATACCCTGGGAACCAGAGGTTTATTACCTCTTTGTACACTAACTTTCAGGGAGGAGCAAAGCGATGAGAAAGAAAATAATTTTCTTTCTCGTCGCTTCGCCCCTCTAGAGAGAGGTAATAAACCTCTGGTAGCAAGAGTAAATTAAGAATTGAGCATTTAAAAAAATAACTTTGTAAATTGTTTTCGAAATTCAGAGATGTCGAGGAACCCCTAGATGATTCTAAGTGGTAAGTTCCTTGTTTTACATGTAGCCATATATATCAGCTACATTTGTAGATCTTTATTATATAGAGGATATTACATGGCTGCATGGAGATACAGATTTTATTGTCGAGTGTTGATGACATATCTTACGAGTGAGCGCAGTGAACACAGGTGTCCTTTTTAACAGAGCACGAGAAGCTTCAGTCTTCTCCCAACACTCCTAATCTCGGGCATAAACTCCTTGCTGGTAGAGGAACTTGGACTCAGACCCCTCACGGGCTAGCAGCCTAACAGCCCTAACTAGTTGTAATACGAGAAGGGAGGAAACTAAGGTCACGTGATGGCTTGATGATCATCACACGATACATGGAACGGAATTAAAATTTCAGAAAATCGAAAACATGGAAATCAGAAAGAGAAGTACATAATTCAATTCCACGATTACAGAATTCAAATTGTTTGTTTCGGTTATGGTTAGAATATTGGTTATAGCGATATATATGTGTTTGTTTCGTTTATTCATCCAACCCTACGACGTCACTATTTGATTGTTCAAGGTTGTCAGTCATCTGTGCGAAATTACTTCCGTTCCATGTATCGTGCGGTGAACATCGAGCCGTTTGTCAAACAATCTTGTACTCCTGTTTTAGTGTTTTGAAATGAATCATCATTGTTAAGTATTGTTTATAAAATAAGTTAAGTAAAATAAAATAAAATGGACGCTTGGAGATATGAAATTTATCTTCTCGTGTACTCGTGAGATATCGAGTTGCGCACTCGAAGATACATTCCATATCTCCGCACACCATGTATTATTCTTTATTTATTGTACCTAACAAATAATCCTCCAATTTGGTCAAATGTGTGTATTAGGGTAACATATGCTAAGTTGACGACTCCACGCGTCACTGGAGTCGTTTAGTCAGACTCAGTTTGATTTGGGGTGGATATAATGACTTTTCCAAAGAGCAAGTTCTCTCCTTTTATCAACATGATTAGCAACAAATAACGTTCTTCTATTACCTTCGATAAAGTCAAACCCAATTTGAAAAGTGACATGCGGGGTTCAAAACTCACACATCATATTTATAATTGGCATATCTCAATTTTAGTTGATTTTCGGTCAGTTACGCTTCAACGGACTTAATATGTGCATGCCCTGTTTCGGGAGAATAACAATTTCTTTTGCTAGGAAATCTTAAAAAAATGTCTTTCCTTTCTCTCTCTCACCGCGGGAAGCAAGAGATCTCTGCTAGCAGGGAAAGGCCTCAATGAGGTCATAGTTCGGAATTAAGTTTTCTGCAAGAGACTTGCAGGCCTTGGCTGCATCTTATTCGTATCTCATTTCCGCACGGGGAAAAGGTCTGGTAATGGTGGTACCAGAGGAGTCCATAAAGCACTGGCTGCTTGCCAACAAATTGACACTGAATATTCTAATTAAAGACTGAATATATGGTTATTGGGGCAAAGCAGAGATTAGCCAATGTAGATATGGGTATTTGCTCTCGTGGAAACCAGGATTGTTTTGTATATATGTGGGAACGATTTCCCCCATCTAAGCGTTTTGGATGCAGGAACTAAACGAAATTTTCCCAGTACTAAACAGCTTTTAAATGTCGTATTTATTTTTAAAAGCATCATCCGGCAATAATCTCTGCAGTTATGAGCGCGTAGATGAGATATTTATTATTATTGTTGCGTTCGTGACTAGCGCGCTGGCTAAAGCTGAGAGTACTAGACGGAAATACATGTAAAAAAAGCCGTGCTTTCCCACTTTATCATCCGAGAAGGTTCAAAGGTTATTTCAGAAGTAAAAGTTTGTTCCCTAAGGTTTTATTAGTTATGAAAGCGTCGACACTGCAAACGAAAACATTAGCAGTATTAGCGAAAATATGATAATTACAAAGCATATTATAACGATCAAATATCAAACCTTCCAATGAATCATGATTTTTAAAATTCACAAATGATTTCATTTTTCGCATTGCTTACTACTATTTTTGGACAAATATTGCCATTGAATTAAAAAAAATGATTTAGAAATAATTGCTTTCTAAGTCTAGAAATTTGTGCGTACAATGAATTTACATTTCAGTATCTCCTTTGTATGTTATTGTTTGTTGAACACGGCCCGATATTGTTGGTGAAGGTTGGAAGGCTTTTCGTAAGAAGGGCTTGAAATTGTCTGCACCTTAGATAATGAGGCTAATAATAGAAAAACATATTCTTATTTACTTCATATAGTAGTCTGTTAGCTGGGCTAGACGTTCCAAACAGCCAGCGCGCTAGTCACGAACCGCGACAATAATCTACGCGCTCATAACTGCGGAGATTATTGCTGATTATTGCTGAGATGATGCTTTTTAAAATAAATACGACATTTAAAAGCTGTTTAGTACTGGGAACATTTTGTTGAGTTACTACATCCAAAACCCTTAGTTGGACGTTACAGTGCAACTAACCCCTTTTGCAATTTTTATATATATGAATCTTTGAAAGGTTTTGAGTACTTCTGCGAAGAAAGTTTTGGCTTACAGAGAATACTCTATGTTCTAGGCTTGTTTGAAATGGTGAAAATTTGACCTTTCCTGACCCATGACCGCGTAAGAAAAAGCCTGGGTCGATTCTTGATCTTACGTCATCCAACTCATTCGACTTTGCAATAATTTGAATACATACATGTATTTAGCATTTTGTCTAAAATAACTGTTTTCTTTACTAACAACTCACAGACTGTGTATATTCTCTATATATCGATGTTGTTGTGATGGAAAGGCGCCATGGAGAATATTGCATTAATGAGGTGACGTAAGATCAAGAATCGACCCAGGCTTTTTCTTACGCGGTCATGGGTCAGGAAAGGTCAAATTTTCACCATTTCAAACAAGCCTAGAACATAGAGTATTCTCTGTAAGCCAAAAATTTCTTCGCAGAAGTACTCAAAACCTTTCAAAGATTCATATATATATAAATTGCAAAAGGGGTTAGTTGCACTTTAACAGTACGTATACGTAGGCATTGTCGCATCGGTTCCAGTGCGGGACAGTAACGGGAAATCGTTCCCACAATGCACCCGATATGTTGATATGTTGAAAAGTTGGACACCTCATAATTTTTGCAATTTGCTGTATGTATATAAAAATTATATATATATATTATTTATGCCTGATGGGGATCGGTATTCAAATAACGATTCATTCAGTTGTCTCTAAGATTGCAAAATAGACCAGTTTATGGTTCATACGCTGTTGTACAAACCCTTTGTTTATTTGGCAGATGTTAGACAATGGTGGCCCATAAGACTTGAACAACTGTGCATGAACCTTTATACATTCCTTGCCGTTCGGTGCTATCACTCTTAGCTGGAGCATTAGAGCGGATTTCAATTGAGTGTCGGAAGTGTTTTGGTTTTGCGTTTACTAAGCTCTCCTATTGGCTGAGAAAGTAAACCAACCAATCAGAATCCAAAGTAAAACCAAACACAAATTGGTTTTACCTTTGCTTTGGTTTGTCGTTGGCTCACAGGGAAGCCATTTATGAGTTACTTGTGATTACTCGCTCCTATGATTGGCCGGCTGTGGGTAATTTGCGTTTGGTTTTATTAATTTTGATCTCGTATTATTAGCATTTATAGAGCGGATTTCAATTGAGTGTCGGAAATGTTTTGGTTTTGCGTTTACTGAGCACTCCTATTGGCTGAGAAAGTAAACCAACCAATCAGAATCCAAAGTAAAACCAAACGCAAATTGGTTTTTGTTTTGCTTTGGTTTGTCATTGGCTCACAGAGAAGCCATTTATGAGTTCCTTGTGATTACTCGCTCCTATGATTGGCTGGCAGTGGGTAATTTGCGTTTGGTTTCACTACACTCAACTGAAAACCGCTCTATTATTTATCATATAGATGTATGTATCTTTATATTTAAGGCTGGTTCTCATATAATCGTACTGATCCTCCCGATCGCTTGAACCTTTTGTTCGGTGTGAATCGAAGCGTAAATTAATATGCAGAACAAAAGAATCAAGCGATCGGGACGTTTGTATGAGAACCAGCCTTTAGTGCCAGTTATGTTAGTTATAAAATTACTGTATGTGTGTGTTACGTTTACTGCTGACACCCTTTAAGTAATTCAGTGTAACACTGCGAAACATGGTTCAAAAAGACTGATATTGGTTGATCTCAAGCATGCAGATTGCTTCTCTGTTTCGATACCGTCTTCTTATTGGAATTATAATTTTTTTTCAATTTCCAGGGTTGAGGAATTCAAACAGGAAGATGACAATGCACAACTCGCCGAGGTAGCAGGAACTTTACTGGAGAATAATACAGACCCAAAGTTTGTAAATTCCAAGGTGAGATAATATGAACAGGGTTTGTTGGATTAAATTAGAGTTTTGATTTAGATTGTAAACATTTGTTGCTGGCCGAGCTTTGCGACGGGAGAACATGTCAGACAATAGGAGTCAAGGTCCCCTACTATGTTCGTCTGCTTTGCAGTTTCACGTGGAGATACAGGGAACCCTTACCAGGTCTCCAAACCAGTCGTTTATGTTTAAGTATTCCACGAATTACAGGGTTGAACTTGACATTAGGTTGGTTTTGGAGGTGGGAGGAAAGCCAGAGAACCCGTAGAAAAATTCTCGGAGCAAGGTTGAGCTTCCAACAAACTCAATTCACACATGGTGACCCGATCGGGAATCGAACCCGGGCCACAGAGGTGAGAGGTGAAGCGCTTACCAATGCACCACCTCGGCTCCTTTGCTCTTCTGCTCTGACCAAGGGCTAGCGCTCGAAACGTCAGCTGCTACTCGCTTCTCGCGGCAGTTAACATACCGTAATCGAGTTAGTTGATTATACCACTGTTTATCTTCCCCGCCAACGCAGACCAACACTAGTTTTTATAGGGACTACGTTGTATTTACCCATCCTTTCCAAGACTTGAGAGTAGTAGACGAGGGCAAGATGTTGTACCGGTATCGATTGCCTTCTCTTCACGAATGTTTACGTCCCCTATTTAGTAAGAGAAAGTGTTGGGATACAAGGCCAACAGCGTTTACAACGTACATGTACGATGTACGCCACTCCCGTGACAGCATAATTGGGTTTCTGCTTGAAGAGTTTAAATCATCAGGTTAAATTCTTTTTCTGTAATCTTATTTCAGTTTATGAAGTTCATGACGAGGCTAAGGGATGGGGATTACAAAGTTGAAAATAACCAGGCATGTAAAACTATTTATTCTATAAACTACAGTGTTTTACAAGGATTTCCAGCATTGAGAAACATCGTATCTGAACACGCGTAAAAATACGATAATTTAACGTGTGTGGATATCGCCTTTCAGCGAATCAGCGATTTCCACGTCACGCGCTTACTCTTGCTTCGAACAACCGGGCCCAGGTCCAAGTGTTATTTATAAAATAAATAAAATAATACATGTGCGCTCACTCGTGAATCGAGTTCAACACTCGAAGATAAATTTCATATATCCGCGCGCCCATGTATTATTTTGTATGTACATGTATATTAATTTGTAGATAAAAAAAAAAGGAAAACCTAGAACAATATAGTTGTATCATCTCGGTCATCTATTTCAATGCCAGGAGCATTTGATGACCTTGATTGATTGATGGATGGATGGATTGATTGACTGATTGCAAACAATAGCTGATATTACATTTACGTCTACGAATAGCAGTTTCAGTGGTATTGATCTGAACGCCTCAGTTCGATGTAATGAAGCGCCATTGAAACCATCATTATTGCGTGACACCTCGTAACACAAGCACAACTAATTTGAATTGATACACAGTTTTTATGGCGCTTAATTACATGGAAGTGAGGCGTTCGGGACAACATCGCTTAAACTGCTATTCGTAGACGCCACTGTAAGTAGTAGTTAAAATATGAGCGGGAGATCTGTATGGGCATTTACAATGGCGAGCCGCTTCGGCGAGCCATTGTAAAGCCCATACAGATCGGACGCGAATATTTTATCTTACTTGTGAAATGAATAGATAACTAAAAGCCATTGATATGCACAACATAAAATTTTAACCTTTGATTTCTGCCACCCTGCTATCGATGTGGGATGAATTAGTTTCTCACAAAAACATATCCCACATCGAAGAGACAATGTGTATGCAATAAGAGAGCAGAGCGTAGCATGCAGAAAAACAGGTCCCACATGGAATAGATGGTGTGTACATAATAAGAGAGCAGATGTACTTTGTCATTTCACCCGTCCCGGGATAGGGGTTGTCAGTGATCGGTCGTGAGACTTCCCTCACTAGCTTAGCTAGTATTCTGTACCTGATACAGAATACTACTAGAACTATAACGGACCATGGGGTCTGTATCACGGACCATGGTGTCTGTATCACGGACCATGGTGTCTGTATCACGGACCTAAGTGTCTGTATCGCGGACCATGGGGTCTTTATATCGATAACAGAACCTGATGTTTTATTAATCAGGTTTCTACGTGGGTATACAGAGGCGATCATGTGGTGTCATTCAGCACATGGGATTGGCTAGTACCCTTATGAATTATTAATTAATTTTACAATACCAGTTATTGAATAATTGGCTGACCGACTGGCATTAGTCATAGGTTATTTTGTTTATTTACATGTATGCCTTCCATGTACCTCTGCGGGCCGGGTTCAATTCTGGCCGGCTAAGGTCTCATGTGGGCTTAGTTGCCGGGCTGTTGGTTCTCTTTCTGGGCTTGCCGATTTGTCCTCCATTCTCTTCAACCATAGTTAGTAGAGGAGACTGGTTATGAAAGCCGGCGGACTTCAAGGGCGCCAAACAATAGCGGCTCTCTGATGTTGAGCCTGCACGTCACGTGACACTGACCCTGCACACAGTGAAACAAGATGGCGGAAGATACTGACGCGCTTTTCTTATTTGGTGATGATTTGGAAGCAATTTTAGATGCATTGGAGGAAGATGACGGTGTACAAGAAGAATTTTCAGCTGCTGTGAGTAATGTAAGTGTAGAAAATCGGATTTTTGACTCGAATTCTCGATCGAACAAGCTAAAAAATCTGCACGATCTTCCTTCGTATGAAGTAACACACTCGCCATTGCCCATGTGTGTTGTGCATATTATATGTGTATAATGTCAGTGAAAACAGCACAAAATGTATTTTAAGCATCCATCCTTGCTTTAACTTATTGCAGCTTTTCGTTTATCTTTCGTTTATAGGCACAGACTCGAGAAATTATTTGTGACTGCGGAAAGAAGTACAGGACTGGAGGAGGATATGAAAGGCACAGGGCCACGAAGCATGCAGAAAATGATAGGGAGATGGTCAAGTTCACAGCAAACCTTCTAGCCGAGATAGTAAGCAGTGCTGTGCTGAAGGTTAAAGAGAGAAAGGAGTTCGATGCAAGTCTTAGGAATGAGATGACTGGCCTCATATTCGAACTGGAGGAAGGATCTCAAGAATTCTCTCTTCTCAAAACAACCTATGAATCACTTCAAAAGAAAGGAGATGCCGAAAAGTTTTATTCCATTTTTTACGGAAATGTTGCAGTGAATGCCACCAAATACTTCAAAGGACTTACACGGAATGCAGCAACTTTGCTTGCAATGAAGGTAGCAGACAGTATGGTGGTACACTGCAAGCAACAGAAGCACTCTGCTACAAGCAGTGAAACCTTGCCTCCGCTGACAGACAAACAAAAGGCTGGTCTACAGTATGTTGCTGGAAATGTTCTACAAAACCTCTACAAGAAACACTATAGAGTGAATTCGGATGAAAGCCAACAAGCTATGGCCATCCTCAAGCCTGGAAAACTGGAAATTAGTGACTCACAGAAGCAGAAGCTGGTATCAAGTTTGAACAGAGGGGGGCTTTGGGCAGTTACTTTACCAGCAGAGAAGATTTTTTTGAAGACTGAACATTATTTCAGACAATCAACTTTGAAAGCTGGTTTGCAAAAAATTGACATTGTGGGTATAACTCTCAAATCGACTAGCGATGGTGATGTATTGGCCAACTACCACCTTATTGTGGCTGATGCTGGATGCAAACCTGACAGTGATGTTAAGAAGGGTATTTTGCATGACATTGTGAGCTTATATGTAAGAGTGCGCTCATTCTCCTATGCTAAAGACATTGTCCAGCGGTATTTATGATGTTATTTCGTTCGTGTCTATAATTTTTGCGAGTAGTTTTGACTTGAATTCAGTGCCCTTGGGCGGCTGGTACAAAACGCAGGTCACAGGTCCAGGTCCAGGTCACAGGTCCAGGTCACAGGTCCAGGTCACAGGTCCAGGTCACAGGTCCAGGTCACAGGTCACAGGTCCAGGCCACAGGTCCAGGTCACAGGTCACAGGTCCAGGTCACAGCTCCAGGTCACAGGTCCAGGTCCAGGTCACAGGTCCAGGTCACAGGTCCAGGTCACTTAACTATTTTTGTATTTTCCAATAATCTATTTTTCCTTCCACTCCATTCCTGTAAATACAATATCCGTGAGCAGCCTGGAAACAAGGTTACGTCATTTTCGTGATTCTCGTGGTCACAAACATGGCGGCAGATGGAGCAGATGAGGTACAACTTGCCGTTCTTTGTGTTTTAAGGGCGTAGGGAGGGTTAGATATTTGTTAAATAAGATAAAAAGAGTATTCAATGCTGGGAGTGGAGAGGAACGGGTAGTGAAATCTCCCTCCCTAGTTTTACTGAACATTTCTCCCGCCTCCCTAGTTATTTTTAGCCCTTTCTCCCTCCTCGCTAGACCGTTCCTCTGCACTCTCCTGGTACTTCTACTACCGGAGTCGTACTTTAACAGGCTCTGTGTTATCTTTACTTCATGAAGCATTAAAAAGAAAACCTATAACATTAACATTTATTACAGTTGAAAACAGAACGACGTATTCATTCAACATTTAGTACAGTTAAAAACGTTAACTTCTTGTTCATAGCCCTATGTAATGCCTCTGTTTATAGCAGATCTGAGAGAAAGGACTCCCTTTTACTGAAATGACACAACTTTGCTCGGAAAAACCTTAACATTTAGTATAGTTGAAAACTTTAACTTCTTGTTCATCGCCGTATGAAATGCCTCTGTTTACAGCAGTTTCAAACCACGCCGGACGCCTACAGCAAGACTCCAAACTCTTTTTGCAAATGATGTTTGTGTAGCTCGGTAAGTCGTGGTCTTATTACTCCTGAAATTATAATACTCCTGAAATTATAATATCCCTAGAGTGAATACTTGAACACTTGTTCAGGACACATCTTTTTCTTGGATGGTAGTACACATCTTCGGGCTCTATTGTAACCTGTAAGAGAATGAATTCACGTGTTTTACAATACACTCGACAATATAGCTAGCTTAAGGAAGAATACCATGAAACTGTTATTGAAAACAGCAAGCAAAATCAGCTGCCTGCTACAGCCACAGATATATTTTTATTTCCAGATTTGTGAGTTACAGTAGTTATTTGTTCAGTTAAGCAAGTGAACATTGTTTTGAAGGGAGAAATAACTTACAGATTACCAACCGTTATTATACACTAACCTTCAGCTGAATGGTTCCACGCTTCTGATAAACACGGCGTTCTTTATGTCTAAGCATCACATCGTATGGTGCTGGAGGAGTTGGCTCACTTGGTTTGTCCCTTACCTGTGAATTATTATATATATATATATATTATATTTAATGGCAAGTAATTATTTTTGGTTAAGGTTTAAATAATATCGTAGGGTGATTCTTTCTTATACAAATACCTTTGTTCCACAGCCATAGCAAGTTAGAGCTCTTGTATCTGTCAGGAATACGAGGTGGTACTCGGTTGGTTCAAAAGTAGGCATCACTTGAGGAACTCTCTCGGAGTAACCGGTAGTACACCTTTCCTCTGGCTTTCTCCTGACTCTCTTCTTATCCTTCTCGTTTTCTTTCTTTCCAGCCCCAGATGGCATACTGCTCTGCAACTGACGTGTTACATTAGGCCTCCACTGGGCAATCAGTTGCTCCAAAGAACCTGTCTCAGATGCCACTGCAAATACATGTGAACAGAGACTGTGTTCCTTAAACCACTCACAGTCACACGTACTAGGCAGGTTTCCATTGCTGACTTTGACAAGATGAAAACCATCAGTCGTTAGGGAAATTACTACTTTGTTGGTTGCACTGCCAGGTGCCTGCCCAACACCTTGTGCTTCCAAGATTCTTTCAGCGTTCCTCCATGAACCCTTGAACAGATCCGGAAGACCACTCTCGCCGAAATTGCCAAGGAGTTGTGTAGTATTATCCTCGCATATACACGAGTTATCTGATTGTGCGTCATTAGCATTTCCAAGCAGGGGACTCAGCTTTTTCAGATGTGTTTTCTTCTCCCTTTCCGTCATTGCGATCCAATCTTCTGGAGTCTTCAATAAATCTTGGTACTGTGGAGAAAGTTTGTATGGCCCTTCATCAATGACAGCTCTCTCAACATTTCTGGCCGCCCTTTCGCACATTTCAACATATTCGTCAACTGCTTTTGACATTGTGCACTTTGGAATCGGCTTGCCTGATAGAGTGGCATCACTGCGGTTTTGCTGTATCTGCAACTTGTACTGGAAGTGGAGAGATTCTGACGCGTTGTTATAGTAGAAGTTTTCCCCTATGCCAGCTGCCTTCCTTGTGGAAGCAATCATGCCTTCCCTCATGTCGTCTGCCACATAAGTGATGAAGTACTTAGAAAACGTTGGAGCAGCATTCATCTTTTCCTGAGTTTCCAATTCATCCCATTTACGTTGTGCATCGATAAGCTTGGAGTCAAACTCTTCAGGTGAACTGCTGTCAATTAGGCCTTTTTCCTTTCTGTTGTCATCACCGAATACATCTTTCATAACTTCCCTTTTCAACCAAGCAGTAAATTCAAGACTAGAGATCTTAAACTTAATATTGTCCTGTACATGTTTTGTACAAGGTAAGAAACTTGCAATTCGGAGAACTCGGGCAAGACCATTTTCTTGCGGTTTACAGCGATCTAAACCGATAAAAAGTAAGCCATCTATTTCATGTTGTTTCTCTACCAAAGTATGGGCAAAATAGACGAACTGGCTTTCGTCTTGCTTCATATGTACCATTGCTGGTCCTGGAAGATATGGAGGTGCCCCGGTTAAACGACTTTGAAGCTTGAAATGTGGATATGCTGTGCTTGTGACATAAAATTCTCCAACATTGTAAGTGGTATCAATGGAAAAAATGCCAAAATTTGCAGGATTACAGCAGTTAAGCACAACATCTTCTAGTTGTGGTTTTGATGCAATCACTGCCCGCGGACATGGTGTCCACTGAACATTATGGAGCCATTCGCTGTTACGACTCTTTTCAAGGAAAGTGGCAAACTCGTCTAGGTCTGTTTTTTCCCTCAACTTGGACCTTTGGTACTTCACTTGCCTGTCATTTCTGGGTAGATCAGACACTGCCTTAACCTCTAAAATTCCTCCAGCTTCTTGGAACACTTGATCATAAATTTTACTTGGCCCTTGCACTGAGCGTACCCTCTTCATGATGTTAACTCTTGTACTGTGGGAAGTTGGATAGTAACGTTTACTACCAGCTTTAGCGTTTCCATGTTTCATGGGAGAAACGTTGTGAGGTTCATCCTCAAAGAGGTATTGAACCATCGATAGTGGCTGTACCTCCCCTTTCCAATTGTTTACTACCGTTGTCCTCCGTTTGATGATGTGGTTTGCACAAGATACTGTCCTTCCTCCAGAGACGGCCTCTCGCTTTTTCTTCTTGGCATTCTTTCTGAGAATTCTACCTCTCCGTTAGCCACCGTTAAAATGTTCCCTGCATTCCCCTTGTTTTCAAAACTACCATGGTCATCAAATAGCCAGTCTTCAGGGTCTTTGAGACAACTTGTGTTTATGACAAAAGCTGCATTATCTTGAACACGAAGAGGTCTATCTACACAAACCCGTTCGATATCCACATCTAGAACTAGAATATTGAGATATTCTTCACCAAAGTAGGTACGAACTCCCTCTGCATAATATGGCGTTGTGATGTTGTCCTTATAGTAAACTACCACATCAGGTCTGGATTGAAAAAGTACAGGAATATTTTAGATTTGAGTAAGGTAGTATGATTAAATGAATACTATATATCACATTAACTGCAAATATTCTCTAAAGGCACTATTCTTAAAGTGCATATGAAGCGAAAATTAAGTTGAGCTAAAGTTAATTAAAATGCTTCGAAATAAGGAATAATGACATTTTCTGTTTGTCAACATCTCAACTCGTTTCAGAGATATTCAGGTTTTTGTAATATGCAAATGAGATGACCTTTGACTGAATTTCTAACGACACCTGAAACAACCATGGGGGCTGACCAAAGCCAGGTCCCGGCTAATTCGTTTCGAATATGACGTCATATTGTTTGCACAGCCTTGGAGACGAATCACAAAATGAAGAATATCTCTACAAATATTGGATAAAAACTATTGAAACTTTGCACATATGTGGTACTATGGAAAATACACATCATTGCGCAAATTAGGATGTTGCCATGGAAACACTCTGGCCCCAGGCTTCCACTGCAAATAACACAAACAACCCTAATTTCCCCTTTGTCAAACACAATTTTTGTGGTGTGGGTCCAAAATAATATTTGGAACAATGTAGGCATTGTATGTGAGTAGTTTAAGCAACTTATTTTTTGTAACAAGGAAAGAAATTGGAATTTTATGTTCAAGGTGAAAGGGGTGTGGGGCCATGAGAGTTTCCATGGCAACACCATAATTTCCACAATGATGTGTACTTTTCATAGCGTCATACATGTGCAAAGTTTCAGTAATTTTTATTCAATATTTGCAGAGAAATTCTTCATTTTGTGATTCGTCTCCAGGCTGTGCAAACAGTATGACATCAGAGGTCATCTCATTTGCATATTACAAAAACCTGAATATCTCTGAAACGAGATGAGATGTTGACAAACGGAAAATGTCATTATTCCTCATTTCGAAAGCATTATAATATTAGATCAACTTAATGTTCGCTTCATATGCACTTTAAATAAGTTAGTTGCCATTGAAATAAATTTTAATTCCAAGAAGGCAAAACAGTAATTCTGTCACAGATATTCTGCAAGACATATCTGGTTTATTTGTGTACAGGGGAGATGAAAGAAGGTTTATGCCAGGATTTGGGAGAATGTATTGCACAATCAGAGACATGCATCAGATATTCGTTTTATTCTTCACATTAACTCCCTCTAAATTATACTGCTGACAATGAATTCTCAGCATATTACAAAGCCAACCTTGTGCCTCATAGTTTTAAAATTATTGTTCTCCTCAGATTTTGGTTTTTTTTTTTCATCTTCAACCACATGATAATGTTTTACATATGTCATATAAAAAAATAAACATTACCTGAGAAACAAATACAAATTCTGACAGAGGTAATTTTGCAAACCCCTAATACATGTCTTAGGTTTTATAACAATTAAAATTTAGAGGTGGAGTTTAAAAAGCGAAAAAAATATCAAATCATTGGAAATTTACATTTCCCAAGCTCGGTATCCCTGGCAACAAATATTGTAAATAGTATAATATTAGACACTCAGAGGCTTTGAAACAGCTCGTACGAGACAGCTGCCAACTCTTAACTTTCTATATTACTATTCATTTTCATACTCAAATGAGATGGTCAAATCATATTTTCATGAAAACGGGTGGTGACAACTCTAAGAAGGGCTGTTTCGGGAGAAGTGCAAAAAATGTCCGGGAATCTGAAAAATTCTGGGAATCGGGAGCCTTTATTTTCCGGGAATTAATGGCGCTCCTCAAAAATTTCGGGACATCTTTTAGTATTTTTAGGGATCAAACCTTCAAAAGTCGGAACGACTCGACGAATTTTCGGGAGAGTGGTCTTCAAAACATCGTACTGCCAAACAGCGTTTGTCAGAGTTGACACCCCCCGTAATAAAAGATAATAAACACAACAAATTACATTATTAATTCTAAAAAGTTCTTACTCTGTATAGGGCAATCCTTCCTCCTCAGATCCATGCTTTGGGAGCTAAGGTAGTAATAGAAACATTTTAAATAAGTACCAGGAGCAACTGAGACAGATATCATAGCAATATTCTATTAGTATTAGTACTATAAAAGAGAAGCAATGTTGGGCAATTTACAAGCGCGATCGAGAGTATATTCAGTATACCAAGTAAATCCACTGTTCAGATAGTTTGCTTAGGACATGGAATACCCTTTTTATACGGCGCTTTTATCTTATTTAACAAATATCTAACCCTCCCTACGCCCTTAAAACACAAAGAACGGCAAGTTGTACCTCATCTGCTCCATCTGCCGCCATGTTTGTGACCACGAGAATCACGAAAATGACGTAACCTTGTTTCCAGGCTGCTCACGGATATTGTATTTACAGGAATGGAGTGGAAGGAAAAATAGATTATTGGAAAATACAAAAATAGTTAAGTGACCTGGACCTGTGACCTGTGACCTGGACCTGGACCGGTGACCTGGACCTGTGACCTGGACCTGTGACCTGGACCTGTGACCTGGACCTGTGACCTGTGACCTGGACCTGTGACCTGGACCTGTGACCTGGACCTGTGACCTGGACCTGTGACCTGGACCTGTGACCTGCGTTTTGTACCAGCCGGCCCTTGGGCGGTTCGTCGAGCGGAGGAATTAATGGCTACAGAAGAAAACTTCTGTCTCCTGGTAGTTTCATCCAAAGCATTGAGAGGGGGACAATGGACGGCCTAGGAAACTTGGAGACAGTGAGAATGTAGGGGAGACATTTACCGCTGCTTGTAAGACGCTGAATGTTCGCGTGTATTTATTGCAGTGTCAACACGGCCTTCGCTCGGTACAGTTCGAGCTTGCTATTTAGCAAAATCGAACTCTTTTCTTCCCCAATTTTGTAGTGGAAGTGCTCTTATAATTGTACAACAACTATCCTAAAAATTACAAAACCCCAAAGCTATGAAGCCAGAACATTAGTTTCCCCGAAGCGAAACTGCAGTTTAGAATGGAATATTATAATTCCCACAGAAGTTGTTGTTTGTTTATGTCAGTCGGCATTGTCGAGTGGATTCCTAAACTATTATCCCGAATCCCATACATGCAGATCTTCGAAGCACTTATGTCTTGGTCCAGTGGGGAGTTTATACGATTCTAAATCCTGAACTTCTCAACTGATGCAAATCACAAAACTATAAACTCTAGATTTCGTGCTAGCGAAAATTCCAAAGGTCGTTCCAGATCAGTTGAGTTTTGATGTGACGTGACATAACAGCGTGATTTTCCATTGTCTTTGACATTATTAACAATCACGTGTTACGCGTGCGCATTAGATTTCGAAACACAGCCAGAAAGTGCAAAAAAATTGTCAAATAAAGTGCGACTCGTAGTTACTCACGAGTCGTCATCTTGTTGATTTGTGTGTGCAGGGTCGGGATCACGTGACTAAGCGAAAACCATAACAAAGAGATGTTCCTTTGAAGTCTGCCGGCTTTCATAACCAGTCTCCTCTACTAACTATGCTTCAACCAATCGTTGCTAATTCAAACTGGTTAGAGCTGTGTCCGAGGTCACACATGAACTGTATAGCAGCTGCTTGGCGTGCCTTCATATGCCGTCAGTTTAACCAATACTAGCTAATTCAAACAACTGGTTAGAGTTGTGCTCCGAGGTCGCACATCAACTGTACTGCGGCCATCTTATAGCGGCTGCTTGAGGCGCCTTCATATGCCGTCAGTTTAACCAATACTAGCTAATTCAAACAACTGCTTAAGTTGTGCTCAGAGGTCGCACATCAACTGTACTGCGGCCATCTTATAGCAGCTGCTTGAGGCGCCTTCATATGCTGTCAGTTTAACCAATACTAGCTAATTCAAACAACTGGTTAGAGTTGTGCTCCGAGGTCGCACATCAACTGTACTGCGGCCATCTCATAGCAGCTGTTTGAGGTGCCTTCATATTCCGTCAGTTTAACAAATACTAGCTAATTCAAACAACTGGCTAGAGCTGTGCTCCAAGGTCGCACACCAACTGTACTGCGGCCATCTTATAGCGGCTGCTTGAGGCGCCTTCATATGCTGTCAGTTCGACCTCGTGAGCTGAGCCATTTGTGTATTTGAAGTGGCGATAAGCGATTTTAGACTCGCTTTTTTTTGTACACATAGTTGTTGCTCAAAGGGCGTTAATTCGAGACGCGGCGTTAATTCGAGACGCGGCGTTAATTCGAGACGCGGCGTTAAATTCGAGACAGGCGTTAAATTCGAGACAGGCGTTAAATCCGAGACATGCGTTAATTCGAGACGCGGCGTTAATTCGAGACGCGGCGTTAAATTCGAGACAGGCGTTAATTCGAGACAGGCGTTAATTCGAGACGCGGCCTCTATTAAATGGGGTACATTCTTCGTTATTTTTCAATCTCACTTATTTCCGTTTCTGATATTAACACTCGAACTGCTATAGATTCCTCATATTCAAAGAATTTTAAGGTAAAAAAAACGACAAACAATACTATTGTAAATGGTGTAAATGTTATGTCTTTCTTGGTTCACGAGAATGTATAATAAATAAACAGAACATGACCTGTTGTCGCCGTGGTTGGTTTATAACGTTAGTTAGAATCACTTATAGCGACATGCTCTAATAGACACTGGTACCTCGAATAGACGCCCCCTGCTTCTATTTAAAATTCCGCCTCGTCGACCTGGCGTGTATTCGAGACAGTGACAAAATGGTCGCCATAGCGCGCAAAGCATGACGGTAAGTAATAGTGAGCAGTTTGAGAGAGCGGCAAAGATACTGACATTTAAATACAGGAAAAATACAAGCTAGTTAGGCATAACTGGCTCAAACCAATACAAATGTCAGGTCCCATTAGAAATTCAGGATTTTTTTTACGCTGCAGGTAGTTGACGCTAGAACAGGACAAGAGGTTACCGATGAATCAGCTGAGGTCGAGGAATGGATCGAAGACTACGGCAAGTTGGGGTCAGGTGAAGCTGAATGGGCCAAGGAATATATGGCGCCAGGCGCTGCGGAACAGGTGACTAATTTGACAACAAGCTATACATGTTTTTAGGTACTGAACCAACATGGCGATGACCAAGAAGACAAATACGTCATTTTTCGCCAAATTATATTTACGCAAAAGCAAACCAGCGTGAGTGGTATTTTTTCGAGGATATCAGTTATAAATCTGTTCCGAGAGCGAACAGTTTCCGAGAGTGAAGCTTCGGGGAAACTGTGAGCTTCGAGTAATGTGTCCAAGGACACTGAAATATCAGTTTTTATTTTCACATACATGTAGCTCGGTTGGTCTTTGTTCATTTCGTGGGAATATATCTCGAAACCCCTGCCCACTTCCACAGGCAGATGGATCTCGTAACATATTTCCCTGAACAAATTCCCCTCGACTTATTCCCCTTGCACTTTCCTAGTACTAAGTTCTACTTAACTCTTTACATACCGCGAAGTACATATTTATTTTAAACGGTAACTTCATGCAACAATAAGCCAGGCAAAGAATGCTTCCTACTGAATGATTTATGAAGATATATTGTTATTTCGTGCAACGAGAAAGCCTCGCATTTCGGAAAAATAAGCATTTGATTGGCCTTCCGTTCGGGGGTATGGGATTTATTCATTTATTATTATTATTAAGCTTTGCCAACGTGTTAGTCAAATATATAGAAATACAACTTACTAGTAAAAGTAATAGGTGGACATACATTGTACAAACAGAATGGATATCGAAACGAGTAAATAATAGGAAGACTGGGATACCGTGGACCTGTGGATTACGAAACAAAAAAAACGTATACAATGTTATCAAGTTATTTACAGGAAAAACATATGATAACATCTAAATCAACAAGATAGCGCGTGGACTAGGCCGCAGGCAGCATTACACTTAGGGCAGATAGACTTCCATCACTGTGGGTCGTCTTGGTCGTATACATTATTTAAAGAGTAGTATTCCAACAATTTTCTAAAAGAGTTCAGAATAACAGTTCTATCTTAAGTTTTCAGAAAGTACATTGCATATTCTCCATGTTCTAGTAACAAAAGACCGCTGATACGTGACAGTTTTGCATTTCTTTGGTATGAAAGTATATTTAACAATTCACCGAAGTGGAGGTGAATAGTGGTGGATATTTACCGAACCGCTTCGGCGAGGTAAATATCCACCACTATTCACCAACACTGAGGTGAATAATAGAAAGGGTAGAGTCACTACTTACGTCAATCAAGCCACTAATGGCCTTAAAAAAGAAAATGAAGTCAAGGAATTCGTGCCAGTACGAGATTGATAGCAAGTTAGTCAGCTGCAGTCTCTCCTCGGATGAAATCTCACATTATTCACCTCAGATGAATAAATCCTATACCCCTTTGCTCCCGACCGATAACCTTACATATTCCAAATTGCTAATTAAGTTATTGTCTTTATATTTCATGTAATATTTTATTTTATGAGAGCCCATGCCCGCTACGCTCACAGGGGATGTATATTTATTGGTGATTTCATGGTTTTCTATCGAATATGGGCGAATATTTCACGAGAAATTTGTATTATTTGGAGGCGAGTTGTATACCAAATAATGATATGAATTTCGAGTTAAATTTTCGCCAGTATTCCAAAGGAAACTATGAAATAACCATATTATCCTATAAATAACAAATTTATAATATTTATAACTTACCGGACGATAGACTGACAATTTTCTCGCCGGAAAACAAAAATTTCGAGTGGCGGACGCGTCGCCAGACTAATATATTATATATTCAAAATCTTGAATTCTTATTGGCTGATGAAGAAAGGGCGCGAAATTTCCTGCATTTTGATTGGCTCTGATCTAGCCATGAAATACCGCTCTGTATTTCATTGGAAACCATCAAATACCGCCCTGTATTGCATAGTAAAGCTGAGCTCTGATTGGCTGAAATATAATATTTATAGGATAATCACTGATATATGTCGTCTGACGGAGAGAAAATGCTGAGTCACGTGATGTATTCCACCAATGACGCGCGAGAGAAAATATTTGATGGATCTTAAAGATTGACATTACAGTGCGACATTACAGTGCGACATTACAGTGCGACATTACAGTGCGGCATTACAGTGCGGCATTACAGTGCGACATTACAGTGCGACATTACAGTGCGACATTACAGTGCGACATTACAGTGCGGCATTACAGTGCGGCATTACAGTGCGGCATTACAGTGCGGCATTACAGTGCGGCATTACAGTGCGACATTACAGTGCGGCATTACAGTGCGGCATTACAGTGCGACATTACAGTGCGACATTACAGTGCGGCATTACAGTGCGGCATTACAGTGCGGCATTACAGTGCGGCATTACAGTGCGGCATTACAGTGCGACATTACAGTGCGACATTACAGTGCGACATTACAGTGCGGCATTACAGTGCGGCATTACAGTGCGGCATTACAGTGTGGCTACTGAAACGGAGGCCAGGTAGACAACGAGAACTAAGCACTTTGTAAAACGAAAATATAGCATTCTAACTTACAAATCATAGCATATCCACGCGATGTTTCTCATTCAAAAGACTTCAAAACTACTCCACGAAATTTGCTTCTTACGGAATCGAAGCTAGCCTGCTATGCAGACGTATTTTTTCACTCATAAATTCGAAGAAAAAAGTAACGCCTGCTTACCCGAGCGCAGCGCTTAATTAGTTTCCAATATGCACACCTCATTGTGTTATGGACCAATCAGATTTTACCTTCCATATCCTGGAAAGTGACGTAATGTTGCATTTAAAAGGAATTCAGACACTACTTTGCCATTGACCAATCATAGGAGAGTGTTCACTGGCGCGCAAATTCACTAAAATTCTAACAATGGCTTTGATTGGGAAGAAAAATAAAACAAACGTGCAGACGTCGTGCTTGCATATTGGACACTAATTAAGCGCTCGGGTAAGCAAACGTTACCTTTTTCTTCGAATTTACGAGAGTGAAAAAATACGTCTGCGTAGCAGGCTAGATCGAAGCTTGAGCAATTTGAAATGCTATTGTCTTGTACTCGACTCTGATTGGCTCAAATAACCGTAAGTTGGAATGCTTTGTTTTCGTTCTACAATGTGATTGGTTCTCGTTGTCTAAACAATCATCTGTTTGGTCTTTTAGAGTGATGCGGATTTCTGGAATAATTTACAAGGTGAATGGGAGGATTTAGTAAGGTAAGATTTTTGTTGTGAGAAGATCAGTGGGAATAGTTGATTTTGATGGTGAAACAGTGTCCCTCAAAAAGTGTACATGAATTATAAATTAAGTTGATCTCATTTGAAAGTCCTTTCGCATTGAATATGGATGGCATTTTCCGTTTGTCAATGACTCTCTCGTTGCATAGATATTCTGTTTTTTGTTTCAAATATGCAAAGGACTTGATTATGACGTCAGTTGATTGGAGTGTTACTATGGCAACAGAATAACCTGCATTTCAATTCTTCTTACCAACTTCCCTTATGATTCGATTTAGCGTCCTACCGGCAAACACTCCCTCTCTAATAAGCCCCCCCCCCCCCCCCCCTGAATGTGTTTTGTTAATAAACGCCCCTTACCAATAAGCACCCCCAGTCCATTCTGCTACTGTGTTACCGTAATTATTGTAATTATTGCCGTGTTTGTTATCATTAAACTAGAACGGTGCAGTAATAAGTACATACGGTGAATGAAATGAATACCGAAAAGCGAAGGAGGTTTAAAAACTGTTTACATTTGATATCCTAAATGATATAAGGTAACACAACCTATTACCGGACTGTTTATTTTGATCGCTTCCAGTCGTATAACGACGAGGGCTATTGCCAATGTTTTTCTTCCTGATTCCTTTTGAATTTCACTATTCACCTGATGTGTGTGCCTTTTTGTAATCATGGAAAAACCTTTAAAAATGTTTGCATTGATGCTATATAGCTAGAGTATCCAGCAACTATTTAGGTCTGTAAAACGTACTTCATTTCGGCCAAGCGTGGTGGGAATAAGCACTGTTGTTGCCTCGTTGCATTTAGTTGTTTTATAGCTTCATCACTGTGCTATAGTGTGCTTTATGTTTTCATATTCTTATAATTAACCGTTTCTTTGCGATAACTTACCTTTCCTTTGCCTTTTTCACTATTAATTTGTTCGTTTAACACTCTGGGTAAAAAAAAAAATTCCCGCCACGGCCGCCGGCGTTCGCGCGCCACATCGTCATGTTTCATCGACAGGGTTCCGATAACAAGGTTTGCGGAGTTACGTTGAGAATTTACTCTCAGCAGTGGAAATTCGCCACAGGACGCGATAAAGTAGATTTACGAGATAAAGGTTGGCCGTAAAAGTGTTCTGGTGGAGTTATGTTGCTTTCGGCTTTGATTTTATTCTTTTTTTTTGGGGGGGGGGGGGGGGGGGTCGTATGGTCGCTGCAATGAAGTACAGCACGTCGAGGAAGGAGCGCCATTTCTGCGACAGATAACAGAAAGTCTTATTTCACTTAATTTTGAGTGTTCAAAAACAAGATGATAGGTTTAGTATCGATATAAAGTGAAGAGTCTCGGACAGGCGTGACAATGATTTTGTGTGCCTCCTCTAGGGAGATGTTTATTTGTTTACATGTGTGCCTGGGAATTTGTTTTGTTCGATAATAGGTTGTGTTACCTTACTGGTATATTTTTTCCAAGATGTTCATGTTGAGAAAAAAAAGCGCCCCCTCCCTAATAAGCGCCCAGGCGCTCAATCGAATCACTACGGTATTTGCAGAGATATATTTTTTATTTTGAGATTTGTCTTAAGGTTTTTCAAAAAAACTGACGTCATAGATCGTCTATTTGCATATTGCAAAAACAAGAATATCTGAAACGAGGTGAGATGTTGTCAAACGGAAAATGACGTCCTTAATCATTTCGATTTTCCTTAATCATTTCGACATTAGAAGGACAACGTAAAACTCTTATTATAAGGGTCTGTTTGAAAAAAGGCCGAAAAAATGGTTTGCTCTTCTGAAAATATTGCTAATTTTGTAATTACGTTTTTTTTATCTTGGTAATCGCGATTACACTTGAGATGTACGAACTATTGTATAGCGACAACGTCAGTCAAATTGAAAGAGAAATCCAAATTAAATAACCCATTGATTGCTGAGATTAATTTGATGTCGACTGGTTGTCGCATCTGACAAAGAGATGGGCGCCTCCAAAGCTGCTCTTCGGCGTCTTTGATATTTGGTAGCGCTCAACAATATATTGGTTTGCCAAAGGTTTGGCGTTGACATATTTTTTTTGCAAAACAAACTATGTTTCATGAAGTGCGAACAGCCCCTAAGTAATCCCCGTTCCTGGGAAACTACCCACCCACCCCTCCCTTGGATATGCATCGTTCTATTAATGATTAGCCAATAAAGGTTAGGTGAAGTGTGGGGGAGAAGTCGGGATTTGAATTGCACGAGACAACATTTTATTAGGAATACGTGTACAGTATGCATTCGTATTCGTCTATGCGGTAAAGATAACAAGCACACTGGATTCAGCCGCAAATAAAGACAAATACATGTACACAAAGGGTAATCATACTGTCCTTCGAAATATTTTGGGCAACCATCTCATCGTTAACTAGTTCTTTCCATTGCGACGGTGAATTTAGTAAAATTTGTTCAATGTGGTTTTTTTTCTCGGTTTATTCAGAAACGAAGGAGAGGAGGCGCATTCTTGGTACACAGAATATGAAGCGACAATACAGAAAGTAAGGGAACCAACAAATCCAAAATAATGTGCTCTTTTGAGTTTTTCTTACTGTATATCCTCGAATAAGCACCTCCTTGAAAATTAATTAGAAATAACCGCCCCGGGCGCTTATTTGAGGGAATACGGTACATGATTTTAAACTTAAAACTTGATAATAAGGCCATTTATACGAGAGAAAATGAAGACGCGAAGTGCCGTTTATACGAGAGTTTTCATATCTTATTTTAGACGCGACCTAAGAACATCTAAAAACCCTCTTCTTAAATTGAGATGCGTCCTTAGTTAGACACAAACAGAAATATTAGGGCCATTAATACGAGAGGAACTTAGCTGCATCTTACCTAAATTCACACAAAAATTTCTATTTATACGAGGTCTTAATAGCCCACTTCCGAGATTTGTCTTACTTCCAACGTATTAAGGAATCAATACGAGGTTCCGTGCATAATGCTCAGTCGTTCGTGACAAACTACAGAAGTGCGGTAGTCAGTCCTGTAACACTAACCTCACGAACGACTGAGCATTATGCACGGAGCCGGCCAGGCATACATGTATATCAGAAGTGTATGGTTGGCGTAAGAACAGGAGCACTCAACAGCCAGGAATGCACAAAGGTATCAATTTTTCTACTGTTGAAACTTGATATCTCATTGGTTATACACAAATAAACCTCCTAAATATAGGAAACAACTCTGATTTCACAATATTGTTTTAAAGAATGATTGAAGCGGACAATCTGAGAGCATGTTCAAAAAAGTTTCAGTTTTCTTTTTTGGTTACAGGAATACAAGTTCGAAGAGGACAATCCATTAATAGACCATCCTAATCCGTTCGAGGAAGGATTAAAGAAATTGAAAGAGGGTGACCTCGTTAGTGCTATATTACTCTTCGAAGCAGAGGTACGTTGATTAAATCAATCGTTTTACCCTTCCTAATAAATCTGAGTATTGCATCGAGTCTACTAAGCAATTGAATGCATAAACAGACTCTTATGAAACACTCCTTAAGCGATCTCGGCTGCCATCGTTACATAACATGAAACTACAGGATACAGCAATCTATATGTACAAAGTAAAAAATCAACTTGTACCTAATAGCGTAGCAGAAATATTTTAAACGATCGCGTTATTCACTAAGAAATAGTGATTTTAATATACCTAGATATAATACCGCTAATTACGGCAAGCATTCACTACGGTATTTTGGACCAGTGTTATGGTCAAGGTTGAGCAATGACATCAGGAACTCACCGAGCCTTAATACGTTTAAGGCTAACATACGTAAGCTAGACATCAAAAGCATGTTGGACAATAACTGTAACTGCTGTGACTTTTGCAGAGCATGAATCAATACCTAGACTGATTTAGGAATACCTATGTATGTTACACAATATATATATTTTTAGTCTGCATTTATAATTAAGTATATAGATTCTATTTTATTCATATCTATTTTTAATCTTTTTACTATACACTTTGATATTTTTTAGCTAATTGGCCGGGTTAGTACATTAGATTGATTATGTAAGATTATGTTAGATAGCACAGTGTCCCCAATTAGCTTGTCAAAGCTAAATAACTTAGACACTTAAATAAAGTGTATTATTATTATTATAAACTGAGCAATTCTTCCTGTCATTTCTTTACTTCCATTGTTAACATTTTGTTAATTCTATCGTCATATACAGCTATTTCAAAAACGATTGTACTGGGTGGCAAAAAATCAAACTTCATTTATTTAAAGGCACTTGTACTAGATCGGTAGTGGCAAAATCTGTTTGTAAATGTTATTTTACACTTCCAATCAGTTATCAATCTTTCTAAAACAGTGTTTTAAAGTTTGTTTGCCAACCTGTAAAGCCTTTCCCATGGAATCATGAGTGTACTGAAATAATTGGTATATCAGCACGTGACTGTTTCCAGTGCAGCCTTTCCCATTGGATCGCGAACGCGAACATTGACAATGTTCCACCGTATTGTGCATGGAAGCATTGATATCGAGAAGGACTCGTATTTGACCCCAGTGCCTCGTACCTCAAGAAATGGTAACTCATTATTATTTTTAAGACCTCATTCGAATTGTAACCAACATAGCAACAGCTTTTTCCCATGGTCAACTCGAGAGTGGAATAAGCTTCCCGGCACTGTAACTAATATTAATGACATTAACAAATTTAAGACCGCTGTAAACCAACATTTTATTGAATTAGGGGAATGATTTTAACCTAATTTTTTTTTTTATTATATTATTATTATTTTTTAATATAAATTGTAGTATTGTTACTTAATATTTTTTTTATTTTTTATTATTATTGTAATTTGGATTTTTTTATTTATACTGATGTGATACGGATATACCGTTTTATCAGTCAATAAAGTAGAAGTAGAAGTAGAAGTAGAAGTTCATTGGTTATTGATGTGATATATCAGCACGTGACTGTTTCAAATAAAGCCTTTCCCATGGGATCACGAACGCAGTTCATTGGTTATTGATGTGATATATCACCACGTGACTGTTTCAAATAAAGCCTTTCCCATAGGATCACGAACGCAGTTCATTGGTTATTGATGTGTTATATCACCACGTGACTGTTTCAAATAAAGCCTTTCCCATGGGATCACGAACGCAGTTCTTTGGGTATTGATGTGATATATCACCACGTGACTGTTTATTCAAAGCAACAAGCATCAGGCCAAGACCGAAAAGGATGTCGGTACTTTATGTTCGAATTTAATTTATTCAGATGTGTACGTGCTAAGTGTAGTTTTAGAGAAGTGAAAAGCTGCGGGCGTGAACATAACGTTCTGGTTATTTTGTTTTAACCACCACATATTTACACAGACTGTGCGGATATGATCATGAAACATTAATTCTAAAATAGCTATATTCATACGAACCAGAGTGCTTTTCGGTCTTGGCTTGTTGCTTTTGATTGGACAACCTTTATTGCAGCATGATCTCGAGTTTGAAATTACGATTATCGTTAATTGTTATTGGCCGCTGAAATTACGATAATCGTAATTCTCGTGACCAGTCAAGGATAAAGATAAACATTTGTTCACATTCCGAACGACGATAGACGAGCTTAGTGTAGTGGTGATGACCTCTGTGCTACTCTTCACTACACGCAAAGGGTTATGAGTTCGAACCCCAGTAGGATCGCTCAGAAAAAAACTTTCCTCTTCTTCGCGTTCTCTTCTTGTTTACCTGTGAACCCTAGCTCTAGGTGAGTGAGAACCCGTCGTTTACCCGTGAACTCGATCGATGGTTATAGGGTTAGTTTTCTGGTTAGTTTTCTTCTAAGCTACTTTTGGTATCCCAATACTCTAACTATGGCAATTACATTTATTAATTACACTCCATGTAAATACAAGACTGAGTATGAATAAAGACTCGTTGTTGTTGTTGTTGTGGTTCGGGTTAGGATGTCATTAGAATTACTATTATCGTAATTTCAGCGCCAATGACAATTTATGATAATCGTTATTATAAGCCTCGAGAACACGTTGTTTACTGAAATAGCTGTATAGACCCTATGCATAAGTCCTGGTAACTAGCATGTCAACGAGGCCAGTAGGTCCTCTGGAATGTTGAAATTGAAGCGCCCGGGGAGATTGTGAAATGCACTGAAGGAATGTTCAGTGAAACAATGCCGTTAATTTGCTATGCGCCTGGCTGGTTGTACTATAAAGAAACATTTTTCAACTAAACAATCATGTTCAACACGTTTCACACTTCCTGCTAGCATTTCAACTTCAACATTCCAGAGGACCTACTGGCCTCTTTTTCGTGTTGTGACCGCGCGAGTTATGCATAGTGTGTATAGGTCTGCGACTCAGAGCCCAAAACCGTGTCCGTGACGTCACTTCCAAATTTTTGGTAATTAGCTATTTATGCATAACGAAGTCAAAACGAGATGGCGATTGAAATGAGATTTCGAAGTGTAAAGTCCGTCGCAGAGTAAATTTCTCAAATTTGGAATCCCATCTCTCAAATGTGAACAGCTTAATGCTTTATGTAACTTTATTCGTGGGAAAGATGTGTTCTTGAGCCTTCCAACAGGCTCAGGAAGCTGGATGGTCACTGATATTTTGAACTGGCGGCCCCTTCAAACCAACTGGCGGCCAGGTTCGGGCTTTTTGAAGACTGAAAAATGCATTTGTCATTGAAGTTTATATTCCGCTTGATGCCCTCATTAAGGATTACACGGAGGTCTTTATTAACAATGTTGTTTGGAGGTTGGGGAAAAATTGATTTTACATAGGAGTATAACAAGGATCGAAGTAATGAAGCATTTGTTTAGTTCTGCTATGTTTCTCACCTAGCTCTCACCGAGCTTAACTATATATTACATTTATTAATCTCTGTCCAGACAATTAAAATCTCTGCTCAAATATTCACCTTAAATCCATGACTATGTAAGCGCTTCACTTGATCCTTCATGAGGGCAACAAGTGGAGTAACTTCAATGACAAATGCATTTTCAGTCTTCAAAAAGCCCGAACCTGGCCGCGAGTTGGTTTGAAGGGGCCGCCAGTTGAAAATATGAGTGACCTTCCAGCTTCCTGAGCCTCTATGTTGGAAGGCTCAAGAACACATCTTTCCCACGAATAAAGTTACATAAAGCATTAAGCTGTTCACATTTGAGAGATGGGATTCCAAATTTGAGAGAAATTTCCTCTGCGACGGACTTTACACTTCGAAATCTCATTTCAATCGCCATCTCGTTTTGACTTCGTTATGCATAAATAGCTAATTACCAAAAATTTGGAAGTGACGTCACGGACACGGTTTTGGGCTCTGAGTCGCAGACCCTACATGGGGAGAAACGGAAACGATGAAATCGCTGTTCTCCCTCAAGTAGGGGATGCTGTACGCAGGCTATAGTTGTGTGGTTGCATTGATCAAACGTGGTTATTTCATCGTTAGGTTAAAAATTAACTCGTATATAGACTGTAGAACAGGCCCTTTCATACTCGCAACTCTCTCCAAATTCCCTTTTCTCTGGCCACATGCGCTCTCGCCGTCATCATTTGCGCGCTTGTAGCCCTGTTTCTCGACGGATTTTCGCGATATTAAAGGAACTGTTTTAATCTAATTTTAGGAAACTTTACTAACAGTGAAATATAGAGGATATTACATGGCCGCGCGGAGATACATAATTTATCTTCGAGTGTTTAGCTTGATAACTCACGAGTAAGCACAGTGAGTGCCAAGTAATTTACTTTTTATTGCATGAAAACGAGTTGTTGGGCATTTTCATTTCTAAGTTTGAAAATCACCAACATTTATTTAAAAACCTGTCAAACCAAGTATCAAGATTACGTTGTCGCTATTTAAAAGTAATGTTTTTTCACATTTTAGGAACATCAGGCGGGAAAAAAGAGCAAATTAGACATTAAGTTTTGATCTGTGAAGTAATATCCCACACATGTTGATAATAATGGTATCCATACTGGAGACAATCTGATATTATTTTTACGAGTTTGCTATCAGTAGGTATTCCACTGACTAACATGTAATAAATGATAGTTATATACGATGCAACGACATAGCCTACTTTCGATTAGCCTAAGCAGCAAGCGTTTCTGTGTTTTTTCCCCCGGGGTTTTCGCTTTTTTGGCCGCGCGAGAAAAGGCGCTCGCCCTAATCTCGCGCAGCCAAAAAAAGCGAAAAACCTGGGAAAAAAACAACGCATCCTCGCTCCACAATTACCAATAATCAATAAATGGCAAACACGCTTGAGATACCTATTATTGGTAATTCTACGAAAAATCCTAACTCGAACCATAAACCGAATCCTAACCATCGGACGAGTTCACGGGTAAACGACGGGTTCTCACTCACCTAGAGCTAAGGTTCACAGGTAAACAAGATGAAGAGGAGGTAAACGAGATTTAATTTTTTTTTGAGCGCTCCTACTCGGGCTCGAACTCGTAATTGTTTGCGTGTTGTGCTTGGTAGTGCAGGCGTCACTCCCACAACTCTAAGCGCGTCTACCGCTTTGGACAATTGTTTATCTTTATCCTTGACTGGTTTTAAGAATGTTATTGTTTAATTTGCGTTCCAGAATTAGCGATTATTGATAATTGAAGAGCAAAAGCCAATTACTGATTATTGACAACAACAACAACAAGTCTTTATTCATACTCTGTATTTACATGGAGTGTAACTAATAAATGTGATTGCCATAGTTAGAGTATTGGGATACCAGAAGTAGCTTAGAAGAAAACTAATCGAGTCTGGTATCCCGAAATATATTTTTATAGACAGTATAATATGGGTCGAACTAGATAACGAAAAACAAAACAAAAAAACAAAAAAAAGAAAGGAAACATGAAGAAATATATATATAACATACGACACAATTGTATATTATCACACTTGACATCAATAATACTAAGCACTAAATGACGATGAAACTACACACGGGTATCTTGGGGAGGGAGATGGGGAGATGCAAATACAAGATTTAGAAGAGAAGATGGATATAAGGGAAAATAAATATAATGAAATTAGTAATTCTCTATGAGCTGTTTTTGGAGTCTAGATTTGAAGTTGTAGAGCGAGGATATGTTGAAAAAAAACTACAGAAACGCTTGCTATGCAGGCTAACTTTCGGTATATTCTTCACTTGTCACGCGGCAAATGTTTCAATATGAGTCTCCGGGAGTAAATTAAATTGGTCTATCATCCAAGTAAAGAATATATTTTATTTATCCCAGAGCCTCATATTGAATTCGGCTCAATCCCGGTTAATGAAACTACCCACCCACCCCTCCCTTGGATATGCATGTTCTATTAATGATTAACCATTGAAGGTTAGGGTGAAGTGTGAGGGTGGGGTGGGGGTTTCCCAGAAACGGTGATTGATCCTTGAATCCTTTGTGTGCGACAATCAAGTGAAGCACATATCGGAAGCAGGCTGTTGATCGTGCAACGCTAATGCGCATGCGTGAGAAGAAACAATTTGGGTCTAGATACGAGATAATTCGTTGTTGTCATTTCGTTTTTCGTACAAAATAAAACTAGAGTAATCAGTCTTCTCAAATTGCCTCCCAGTTAGCTCAGTGGTTAAGCTCCGGTCTGTCGAGCGGGAGGTTGCCGGGTTCAAACCCCGGCCGGACCAACACTCGGGGTCTTAAAATAACTGAGTAGAAGGTGCTGTCTTTACATGATCCAACAGTAAACGGTTAGACCTTCTTGTCCCTTCTCGGATAAGGACGTAAAACCATAGGACTAAGTAAAGAGGGGCCACGTGTTAGATTACTGAACTACATGTTAGCCGGTAAAATGGATAAATAAAAGTGACTTTACTTTTCACATATGTTTTCGCCGATATCGTAATCAGACACTGGGATTTTAAGTGTTGCTATTAAAGACACTCCACTAATTCAAACGGTAGCCGTTGGTTTTTGCACTCGCCACATGGCATTCACTGTTCACTGTGAACTGGTATCTATTTTATATCTTACATGCTACTTTATTTTCTGTTTGCAGCTTCGGCAAAAATCAGAGCATGCTGAGGTAAGGGTTGTTTTTCCGAAGTGTCCCTACCCTCATTCAGTCTTACTTATTTATTTATATAATTCCTCATAATATTAGAGTAATTGTGTGAAAAAAGTTTTCTTTGCGTGAATCTACAACCTGTTCAGTTTAGTTGGCTAAAAAAGGAGAAAACTGAGTGATCCGAGTCGATAAGAAGTAAAGTAATAGCCCACTTCCGAGATATGCCTAACTTTCGACATAGAAAGGAATCAATACGAGGCTCCGTGCATAAAATTATATATATAATATATATCATTATGCTCAGTCGTTCGTGACAAGACTACAGCACTTCATCTGTAGTTTGTCACGAACGACTGTGCATTATGCACGGAGCCTCGTATTGATTCCTTTCTATGTAGGAAGTGAGGCATATCTTGGAAGTGGGCTATTAGAAGCGTAACATCTACAACAAGTGCTACTGAACAATGTAGTTTGCCTAACCGTTACGTTATTTGGGCAAGACCCCTAACTGCGCGGTTAGGGCTAGATTCCATCCGCCAGAAGGACGCAATCCCAAAATGCACTGCACTAAAATACTTCATTGAGAGCAGGAACTGGTGTCTAATGAAGTAACGCCTGCTGATCAAACAGCATGCAGTATAAAAGTTCTAAAAAAGCGGTTGTTGAAAGAAAATCGGTAGGTACTTCATATATCGTTAAATAAGCACTAATATATAACGAATACAAACCAAGAATATAAGATATTAGTGCTTGGGACATTTCATTTAACGATATATGAAGTACCTAGGAGAAAATCCCTCGTGGCGTAAGGGATAGTGACGGTTAGGGTTTCGGTTAATAGATGGGTTAGGGTTTCGGTTCGAGGCTTCCTGTAGCCGATATTTTTGTTATATAGTTGAGGGAAGCGTACTTGTTTGCCTAAATTTCTAAGTGCCGCTTTAGTTTGTACCATATATAGAATTATTATACGACTTGGCGTTTTCGAGTGCAAATACGGGCTAAAACGAGTGCAAATATGAGACCGTATTACACGGGTCGCGAACAGGTTTGCACAGGTTTATTCAACACTTAAAAAGGTTTTTTAAGCGCGCGAGCCAATCGAAATGGGGCTGTTTGAGTAACAGCCAATCAGCTTTTAGCGCGCGAAAAAAACTTTTCAGTGCGCGCTCGCCCCCGACGTGAGGCTGAGAGATTTCTTCTCTCGAGATTTCTTCTCTCAAGATTTTCTTCAAACAGAGCAGTAAGGTAAGCGAAAACAAACATGTTTTGTTCGTGTTAGCTGTCGTATAATAAACAATTTATTACACGAAGAGTTGTGTAATACGGCTGGGAATTTTTACTCGTCAATTTTATTTTTTCTCGCCTTTCAGGCTCGAACAAATAAAACTGACTCGTAAAAATACCCAGCCGTATTACACAACTTTCCGTGTAATAAGCTCTTTATATAACATCGGAAACTTTGCAATTCGACCTTCTGACGGATGGAATCTAGCCGCGACCTAACTGCGCGGTCTTCACGCAAATGCGCTTTCATCACGCGGCGGCCATGTTGAGTCCCAGGAGAATACAAAACCGGTTTAAACTCGTTCTGAAACCCACCAGTGTGAGGCTATCGGGGCCCAAACCATTGGTTTATCTAAGATTGTCCCGCTCACAGTTCCCTTCATGTAAATAGTTATGAGAACGAGGCGAACGGTGACTCGTCCGTGAATATGAAACAAGAGAATTATCTTTAAAACAAATCGAGAAATTCGATGTACAGTCGTGTAATATTTCTATCTACCGTACTTTGACTGTTGTAGCGTCACTCGAGTCACCGCTCGCCTCGTTTTCAAGGAGTTTTATCACTACAAGTTAATGGCGGAAGGAATTGAACTGTGAGGGAGACTATGGGCCCAGTTCCTCAAAGCCCGATTAAGCTAATCCAGGATTAGAGCGGATTTCAATTGAGTGTCGGAAGTGTTTTGGTTTTGCGTTTACTAAGCTCTCCTATTGGCTGAGAAAGTAAACCAACACCAAACACAAATTGGTTTTGGTATTGCTTTGGTTTGTCATTGGCTCACAGGGAAGCCATTTATGCGTTACTTGTGATTACTCGCTCCTGTGATTGGCTGGCTGTGGGTAATTTGCGTTTGGTTTTACTACACTCAACTGAAAATCGCTCTATGCTAACTCGTGGACCACTGATTTATGATTGAAAACATTGTTTGATGATGAATGAGTAGTAACTGTCAACCTGTAACTACAGATTGGAGAAATACACCTTTCACCAAGAGAACCGATATCCTCAGTCGGTTATAATTTAATCCGGGATTAACGCTAATCAGTCTTCGAGAAACGCTGGCCGGAATTTGAACCACGATTTCAAACTCGGGGATTATACCGATGTCTTTTTTTATTCATCCTCGATTTTCATCTTCATGTAGACTTTGAAAAGAAATAAAACTAAAATGGAGTTTATAGGGGCACATTAAAGCTCGTTAAACCTCCCCTAAATTTGTCGTTTTACAATACGTTGTGAGTTTTCTCGTGGTGACTGTTTTCGGTTCAATCCCGATTTCTGGGAGACTACCCACCCACCCCTCCCTTGGATATGCATCGTTTTGTTTAAATGTTTCACCATTGAAGGTAAGGGTGAAGTGTGGGGGAGGGGTGGGGGTTTCCAAGAAACGGTGATTGATCCTTGTTTTCTCAGGCTAGCATTTTTACGGCATGTAATTGTTATTCTCGCATCTTTTTAACGCTGATTAGTCGTATATTTATTCTTGGTATTTAACCATTTGCGTCCGTAGGCTTGGCAATATCTTGGGACGAGTCAGGCCGAAAACGAGCAAGACACGGCAGCCATAACAGCTTTAAATAAGTGAGTTTCCAGCACTTCTTATCTCGGGAAGTTGTAAAGTTTACTGTTGATAGGCAACAATACGCGTACTCAGTCATATAATTTATATATAGGCTTGTACACAATTTCATTGAATGGTACAAAATGTTATAGAAATGTCCATGTTGTATAACATATATGAACAATTTCTTGGCAAGAATCCTGAAGTGGGAAATGAAAATCATCTACAAATGTACATGCCCAGTATTGCCCACTTTAGGAACGAGAAGGGAATGGGGCGAGTTCGGTTTCGCAAAGGCGCTTGGGATCGTTATTGGGGACACCCTACAAAGAAACCTGGCAAATATCGTAATTAACTGTCCCGGCCCAGTAACGATCCCAAGTACCTTTGCGAAACCGAACTCGTCCCATCCCCCTACTCGTTTCTAACGTCAAACATAATTTACTATGTGACAAACTGAAAATCTAGCTATGAAAACCCGGCCATTGAATTAGTATCTCATTAACTGGTATATTAGCTTTCTTAAGGACCGTAGACAGCGTGTATGTTTTAATGCATATGTTACTGAATAGAAATTTATAAACAAAGGCGCAACACAAGGAAGTGTCACTGGGCCCTATTTATTTGTAATTTTCCTAAATGATATTGTCATGGAGTCCAACGCGGACATATCTTTGAGTAAATACGTGGACGATTCAACTATTCAAGTTAACTTTACTAAGAACGCCCCAGACATGTCCTGCCTGGCCTTAGAATTTTTTTTTAAACTAGACTGATGCTAATAGTATGAGTTGTAATCCCATTAAATGTAAGGAACTTATTTTTAGAAAACAAGGACAATCAAATGCAATATGTTTTGACCCCGAAGGGGGGATGGAGCAATATAATGAACTAAAGATCCTGGATGTTATATTTCAATCTGATTGTAGATTTACGGCACATGTTAAGTTTAAGTTAAAGGAGGCAAATAAGTGTTTGTATGTGATTAGATCTCTCAGGAAAGAAGGACTTCAACAGCCCGCAATCGACCACTTATTTAACTCACTCGTAATGCCTAAGATAACGTACACTCTACCTGTAAATGGTGCTAGCGAACCGGAACTGACCACTATACCACACAGCGGTCAAATGTCTGCGCATGCGTCAAAAGTCTTGCAACAACAACATATTCCAAAACAAATTCAAAGCGAGCCGGCGGCCGTCACTGTTTCAAACCTTGATAACTTTTTGGGTAAATTACGAAAAAATTTGGTAAACTCACAGTTTGAAGTTTGTTCAATTTCCCGTCGACTGTGAAAATAAAAAGTTTAACTTTCACGTATTTTTCTTAACTTTTTGGGGTAGAACTTCACTGTAATATGCTTTAAGATAAATTTTGCGCGGGAAATTCGCGCGACCGCCCACCAGACTGACCGTAATACGCACGCGCAGACGTTTGACCGCTGTATGCCACTATACAATGTTTTCTTGAAAAGTGTGACAGAAATATGTTTCATAAGATAACTCATATTACTCACCACCCGTTAAGATCCATACTACCAGTCAAACAGCCAGTCATGTACAACTTAGGACGTCATCACAGTCAGAGGCCTAAAGTTAATACTGAATGATTTCAAGAATAGTTTTATTAACAGATTAACCTTTAGATACAACTTACCTTTTAATTAGATTATTTATACTCTTAGTAGTTTTTAGATATTCAGATACGTATAATGTCATACCAACTTTTTATCGATTTTTATACCTTCTAGTATGTATGTATATTTTTAACCATATTGTAACATTCAGTATGTATTGTATTGGACGTTTAAAGACTATTATTATTATTTTTCATGGGTTGCCTTTGGATCCTGTCACTTCCTCTATAATTGAACCTTTTGTTTCCAAGAAATCCTCAAATCAGCGGTCCATTAGCTATCTTCTAATTCCATTCGAATTTTAGCATGAGAACATTGTAATGCATTTATAAGCTTACCTGGAAGTTAAGTTACAACAGGAAAGCGAAGTTCTATTTGAGAGGTTATAGACCTGAGAAGGCTAATATAGGTTCTACAATGGTCGCCTGAGTATTGTATTGTTTTTGAAAGATAATTGTTGAAGGGGCTGTGTCAGAGTGAGAGATCGTTATACATGTATTCGCCGGACATAGTTATCTTCAACAATCTTCATATGAACTGACGAACCTCGAATGACTCAGTAATAAACTGTATATAGACATAGTTTCCAAGGAATATATTGTGTATCATTTCAATCAAGCATCGAGGGAGAAGATTATATAAATGATTTTAGGATAAACCAACTAGTGGACTATTACAAATCCTGCATTCTGATTGGCTACCCTACTTTTGGTCTATTTGTTATAGCCCATGGTACGTAGAGAAAAACAGCACGCATTTTCATAAAAAAAAAATCAACTTCAATTTGTTTCTTTCTATTATTTTCTACTGTCCGACTAGTTATTTTATACTAAAACAATTAGACCTCTCGCCCTTATGGGCTACAAGTTAAATAGCCCATTCGGTTGTGCCTCATGGGCTATTGACTCGTAGCCCATTCGGACTGCGGATCTAATTGTTAAATAGTCAATTAAAAGTTAACACTTGAAGATTGACTCCACGCATGGGCAACACCGTGACAAGCCCTGTAAAGTCCGGTCCTTATTGACATTAGCACATGTGCATGCGTATTAAACATCTAATTTTCGTCACCACTCTTAACAATCTCGTTTTCAGAGCCCGTGATCTTTTGGCCAGCGCCAAGATAGTAGTGGTTAGGTACTTCGTGTAATGTACACATATAGTATTTGGAGATGTCACTAAAGAACAGATAAATAACAGATAAATATAATGCTTCTTTGATGGTCCTGTGGATTGATACAAACCCTACCCCTTCATTTAAAAAAAAACACCCTAACGGTCAACAACGGGTTCAATACTATGTGTTCGTTACACGAAGCACCTAGGTAGTAGGGTCTTGGCGCTGACCAAAAGATCGCGGGCTCTGGGAACGAGATTGCACTCAACAGAAGAAAATTAAATGACGGGGAGTCGACACGGAGGTGTTTAATACGCATGCGTATCTGCACAGTATGTTGCTGCTGACCGTACTACCTTATGCTTATGTCGTGTATGTCCTCACTAGGAAAAAAACAGTGGCACAAGCATAAGAAGAACAGAACATTTCGATTTTCTTGTTCTTATGCTTATGTTATTGCTGTCCTCACTAGCGCATAAAGCTCTTGTGCTTATGGCTTACTCTTGTGTTTATGGCTTACTCTTGTGCTTATGGCTTACTCTTGTGCTTACGTTGTTGTCGTTAGTGAGGACACGGCTTAAGTAAAACTCTAAAGCTTCCTCTTGATTGTTTTGTCTTTAAGGTGTCTTGACATCCAGCCTGACAACTTGACGGCGTTGATGGCTCTGGCTGTGAGCTATACGAATGAGTCTATGCAATCACAGGCAAGTATAGGGTTCTACTAGGGGTCAACACAATGTGTTTTACAAGTCTGGCTGTTGTTTTCCAGCGTTTAAACGATGGCGAGACTTGTAAAATACATGTGTAAAAGTTTTATTGAATTGGCCCCAGGTATTGTGCCGTCTGTAGTACTTAAAGGAGTAACGATTTATATTTTCCGATCCGGAATCTACTGAAATCGCGTGCTGTGATTGACTGGCAACCCGGTCTGGTTTTTTCTCATGTACGTACCTTAGAATTGAATACGTTGTATTGAAAGCCTTTTAAAAAGGGGAAGCTATAGAAAATTGCCAGTGATTAGAGTGAAACTGAGATCCTATGCTCAAGACTGACAAATGTATCGCTTCTTGTGCATGCGCGCAACTGAATTAAGGAAAGCAAGTACAATAAATTGAATTGATTAGGAAAAAACCTATATATTGTTATCATTAATTAGGAAGCTTGCACGGACAAATTTAAACAAAGAACTTTACTGTTTGGAGACTCCAGTCTATCACTAGCACAGTATGAATGTTTTTAAGGCAGCTCAAATCTCTCTAACGGAGTCAAATCGTTTTTCATAAGTTGTCCTTGCAGTTCGCATTCTTTAGCATATGTCTGTTTCTAGACTATAATTTTTTTTGTATTTTAAGTAATAGTTAAATACCGAGAAACGAGGCACTCAGCCATATACATCCCGAGGGCCGTACTGACTTATTGCATTATTATTCGATAACCTTTATTTTACTAGCATTCCAGTGAATTTCAATATAAAGACCTGATTAGGTAATGACATCATAAAAAGACCTCCATTTAAAATCCTTGAATATCTAATGAGCAATATATTGAAATTCACTGGGATCTTAGTGAAATAAAGGTTATCGAATAACAATAGAAAATGTAGCTTGAAAAATCCGCCGCTAGCTGAGAGGTACGCTCGGTTTCAGCCGTTGGGGTGTCGTTTCTCCAAAGCCTTAACGGCTGGGCGCGTGGTCAATACACGTGTCCGTGACGTCAGCTCATTAAAATTCAATATTGTTCAATTTGCGTGTTTTGACAAGAAACGCTGTTTACCCTTTCACGACTTAAGCGTAGATTCTCAACTTTCAAAACACATTGGGACTCTTTAAACTAAAACTCCAAGTGTGAAATAAATTTTCAAGAACAAATGCCATTTAAATTCATTGAGAAACCAGGCTGCATTATGTGTTACTCTTTAATACAGTGTCGCTCAAGACGAAGCCGAAATTTCAAATTTACGGGGATATAGTTCAGATGTTATCTCTGAACTATTCTGAGTTAGAGTCGAGTATTCCCACTCAGTACTTGTGTAGAGTATGTCTTGGAGACATTACAACATTGCATAAACTTAGAACATATAGCCATGAAGAATTATAAAACTCGATTGATCCCGGGGTTTTATGCAGCGAATTGTGATCGCACTGAGAACGTGGCCTATATTTAATATGGAGTCGTCCGTCTTTTCTTCTCCGATAAAGGCAGCACTAATTTTCTTTGAAGTAAGAATGGCTACCTGGGTCTTGCATAGGCAAAGTTAAATGAGAAATGACTGAACATTACGGGCTTCGCGACCTTCGAGCTTGGTACAAGTGACGGTTTCCCAAGTGACTTTCCAAAGCCGGTGTGTTTACTGACAACGTGTATTCACCCAAAACTAACTCTCTTACTGTTTCCTTGTGTGAATCCTTGAATTATTGGAATCCAAACTTTTCCAGAGCAAATTTAAACGCATTTTGGAACAGCAATCCAAAGCCTCTGGTCCGGCTTTGATAGCTCTTTGAAATACCTATTACAATGTAAATTATGCAAATACATTCAGCGGCGGGAATTTAGTGGCAAGTTTATGATTGGCTAAAAACCAACAATGTCACAGCTCGCGCGACCAGCCGTGAGTGGGGAGAGGATCGCGGGCTCACCGAAACCCCTGGAAACCAAGCGTAGCTGAGAGGGAGATGAGCGTCGGATTTTTCAGGCTATAGAAAATGTGTCAAAAATGAAATAATATCAGTTTTTTTCAGGAGCCCATAACCAGGAGCGTCCATATCTCCTATATAGCGGTCACAGCGTTTTCAGAAGTTGGGCTATTTTTAGATCATTTCCCCCGCCAATTAGTGAGTTGCACCAGTGGCGGAACAAACGATGCCTCATTAGCTGGATTTCTTATACCAACAACATGTGACTTTTGTGATTTTTTCCCTAAGGAATGATTGCAATCCAAGAATAGCGGAAAGCCGTTCTAAAAATATCCTAACTTGTGAAAACGCCTGTTATGCGGGATGGGCGCTCCTGGTTATGGGCTCCTGGTTTTGTAGCGATTACGTATGAATAGGAGATATTGTAGTTGAGTCTACGAATAGCAGTTTCACTGAGCAGTATTGACCCAAACGCCTCACTTCAATGTAATGAAGCGCTATTCAAACGTGTATCTAAATTAGTCGTGCTTGTTTAGGAGGGTGTTGGTGTCGTGTAAGAATGATGGTTTCAATGGCGCTTCATTACATTGAAGTGAGGCGTTCGGGTCAATACCGCTGAAACTGCTATTCGTAGACTCAACTACAATATCTCCTATTGTTAGTTAATGAATGTGTAAGGTCTCTACATCTGTAGATGAGCTGCTTTTCCTGGAGCAAACACAAATGGAAAAAAAAGAAAGAAGAAGACATGAAAGGAATGAAATAAGTAACAAGGAGCATATGCACTCCAGGACCATAGTTCTACGACAGACGGGGCAACGTTTATAGAAGGGGGAGAGGTGGGGAGGGAGGTGGGGGGGGGGGGGGGGGGGGGGTGGGTATTCAGCTCTGCGTACTTCAGTATTTTGTAGTGGAAACGTAGCTCTCTGCATATGCTTGAGATTTAAATATATTTTTCTGATTTACAGTCTTTGTGGAAAAAATAGAAATGGGGTACATGTAAGCGTCTTGTCTGCATGCCTCTTTCTAGCTACGGTCATGCACTAGAGCAGATTTCATATGAGCGGGACAAACTACGGCACTGCCTACGACACTGTTACTGTACAGCATGCCATGACATTGAAATGGTTTCCCGGTTGTTATTGTAATTCTGATCCAATCAAATTACAGAGTTACAGTACGGTGACGGACATGCCGTGTTTGTTCGCATCATACGAAATCTGCTCTATTGTTTTCGACTTTTACACGCATAGACTTTATCGCAACCCCGCTGTCGCAGTGCACTCTCGGATGGATATCTCCGGTACCATTGTTAAATCCAAGATGGCCACCCAACAATAGTGGAAAACTGCGATATCCATCCCAGAGTGCACTGCGACGGCGGGGTTGCGATATAGTGTATATTTAGCAAGTGTGGCCATTATTTCATCTCAAAACAATAGCCGGCCAGATTTGTAAAATACCTGTCTAAAAGGATTTTTTTACATCCTAATCTTTAGTAAATTTACTTTTGTGTTCTTTTAGGCATGCAATACGTTAAAGAACTGGCTCAGGGCCAACCCAAGGTGAGAGGTGTGAGTCTGTTTTTAGAAGGTTGTTTTGAGGTTTTAATAATTATTTATTTATTTTATTTATTTATTTACTTCGGCCATAATAGAAGATACAAAATAGAATAAAGTAAAATATACAACAAACAAAACATAGAGGCCAGGAGAACCAACACAGCGTTAGCCAATTACGTTGGTTTCCTATGAAAAATAAAATTACAATAAATGATCTAATTGCAATACTTATTTCAACCTAAAAGCAGCATTTGAGAGGTGCGGTTAACTGTCTTGCCTGGTGACATTTCAGACATACAGACTTCCAAGACCTAAGGTTCTCGATGTCAAATACAGAAGTGATGGCAGACACGTAATATTTAAATAGTAATGATCTAAACTTAGGTAAAGAGATATCTGATTTACGCAGTTCGTGTGGAAGTGTATTCCAAGTTCGGGAAGCTCTTATAAAATAACTATTATGGTAACACAGGGTCTTGACATTAGGAATCCGATAAGTAATAAGATTAAGTGAGTTATCCATCGAACGTAGAGAGATGCTTAAATTCATTAATTTAGGTAATAAAGAGATATTTTATCATAATTCTAAAGAACTTTAGATTTTGTAAAAAACTAAAATTACATCATTGAAAAAACATATACCGCAAAAAAACCAGGAGCCAATTCAATGAAACTTTTACACGTGTATTTTACAACTTCTGGCCATTGTTTCATCGCCGGAAAAAAGCTGTTGGAAAACCTCCTGTTGAATATACCACACTCCTGGGAGCGGTGGGATTTCCAAGACAATTTGTCCAGGAGTGTAGAAAATACACATGGAATAGTTTTATTATGTTGGCCCGTGGTATTCATTGTACAGTGTATATGATCAACCACTTTTAAATATACTGTTAGTATAGGTATTTTAAGGTTTCTAGTTCAATTTGGGATACATCTGATGAGTGTGTTTTTGAAAGGGTATAGACCCTATGCATAATTATGTCCTGGTAACCAGCATGTCGACGAGGCCGGTAGGTCCTCTGGAATGTTGAAATTGAAGCGCCCGGGGAGATTGTGGCACTGAATGAATGTTCAGTGAAACAATGCCGTTAATTTGCTATGCGCCTGGCTGGTTGTACTATAAAGAAAAATAAAGGATAAATGAGGAAACATTAGCAACATTTTTCAACTAAACAATCATGTTCAACACGTTTCACACCTCCTGCTAGCATTTCAACTTCAACATTCCAGAAGACCTACCGGCCTCTTTTTCGTGTTGTGACCGCGCGAGTTATTCATAGTGTGTATTATTGCGTGAGCCCGTAAGGAGAACGCAAATTGAGCTGTTTAAAAGGAAGCGAGTTACAATTAATCCCAAATTGTAACCGGATGGTTACCTTTTAATAACATGATAGATAAAAAGATGAACAAATAATAATTCCGTCGAGTGTTCATACAAAAGTGATACGTTTGTCAGTCCTGAGCGCGTGCTCTTACTAGCTACTGTATTTTTCACTCAAGTCACAGGCAATTTTCTGCAGTTTTCTCGCCTTTTCTTAGGCTTTAATTAACCAGTAGTTGGCAGAAATAGGTACTGATTGACTGAGTGAGAGCCGGACGGGAAAATATTTGGCTCGAGTTCATGACATAGAGACCGAGTGCATGTACAAAATGACCGAGAGCCAAATATTTTTCCGTCAGGCCCTCCCTCAGTCAATAAGTTTTTTTTATCATATGACCATTTAGTTTGTTTTGATAATGGGAAAACAACAAGCAAAAAAAAAAACGAAAAGGGAGGGACGGCTATTTCCAGTCCGCTCACGTCAAGCACGTACGGTCCCCATCACGTGACTTTGAACAGAAAGCGCGCGCGGGACCGTACGGGTCATAGCAGGTGTGGGCCGAGCGAGTGATCGAAAAAATCCCGAAACCCTCGAAACCCTCCCCCCCCCCCCTCGCGCGCGCCCAAGTCTAATATTTATCGTGCCGTCGGAGGTTCGAATATCGAAGAGAACACCTTTTCTCTCGTTTTGTGTTTTTTTACTGGGCAACATTTCTTTTAGCTCTCCTTTCGTAGTTGTGGATTTTTTTTTTCTTACCAAATTATCATTTTTATAAAAATAACTACGAAATAATAGGCTTTCAAAGCGATCTATTGAAAACCTTCAATCCCTCTCTCTGAAATATTTCAGCTAGTCAATAAACCACAATTCCTATCAATTTCCAGAAATCATTGGAGCTCCGCCTATTGGTTCACCCTCCTCTATATACATTATATACATTATATACATTATGTACATTATATACATTATATACATTATGTACATTATATACATTATATACATTATATACATTATGTACATTATATACATTATGTACATTATATACATTATGTACATTATATACATTATATACATTATATACATTATATACATTATATACATTATGTACATTATATACATTATATACATTATGTACATTATGTACATTATATACATCATATACATTATATACACTATATACACTATATACACTATATACACTATATATACATTATATACACTATATATACATTATATACACTATATACACTATATACATTATATACACTATATACACTATATACACTATATACACTATATACATTATGATAATACAAGGCTTCAATGCTAGGATACGTAAGAATCTCGGCAAAAAATGTTTGAAATACTTTGTGAAGAGTGTGTGTTACACTTTTTGCACTGGTGTTACGCTTTAACTGCACTGCTCTTAGCCAATCGATGTTTTTTCATGCATGTTATGAAACAGGAAAGCAAACACTTGCCTATATGTTGAGCATTTTCCCATCAATATTTACCCTCAGGTACAGTGATGTCGTGCCTAGTGAGCCTGCTGGACAAGAGGCGGCTGGTCAGCGGTATCGTCCTGTAACGTCAAGTATAATGTCCACCGACATGTACAACGAGATCAGGGATATGTACATTGCGGCTGCGCAGAGGGCACCCGAAAATGACATTGATGTAACAGTGCAGGTGAATTACATGCTCATATTTACAATGTCATAAATATAAGTATTGCTACTGTTACTATTAAAGTGCCTATATCCCTAGCCAGTTATCTTTGATTTAAAAGTCAAACTGGAAAACAAAATGATCGACGTAGGAAAAATAATAATTGTAGTCTGCCAATTTCGCGATTAAGGTATCAAATTAACCTATAACCTATAAATAGTTCCTTTTGCTCTGTTTTTGTCTGCTCCACTTATTAAAAGATCATTCTCTAAGATTGTAAATACCGAATGTCTGACACCTGAAAAACAACTGTACAAATGAAGAAATTCAATGTTGACTCAACTCATTGTCAACTCATTTGCATAACGTCCCTTAAATGACGTCATTTCAAGGATTTGCAATGCTTTTTACAGCAATACTACGACCATAAATCGCCCGAAAATGGTTGAACAAGATTTAAAACACTTCACGACGCCCAAATAAATGATTTCTAGCTACGGGTTATAGGCACTTTAACAGACTGAGGTAATCATCAAATCAAATCAAATATTTTGTTTACCCTCTAATATTAAGGCTTATTAGGCCTCTAGCAGATCCTGCCAATGATCCGAGCATTCTCCACACATGCTTTCACTACGTTCAATATTTACAAGTCGCAACGGCTCAACTCACGTGTTGATTTTTGCGGAGGTAGGAAAACGGAGAACAAGGAGAAAACCCCCGGACATGGGTGAGCTCATCTCACCAATTTGGCGCCGCGTCCGGGATTTGAACCTGAGTCACAGCGGTGAGGGCTGTGCGCTGCGCAACCCCTATGGGTTCGATTGCAATTCTGGATTAATTTTAACGAGTGAGTTTTTCCAAGAGTATCAAAATTGCATTAACTCGTACGGCGAATGTAATTTGAGCACTTTCAAAAATCTCACGAGTTCACATTAATCCAGAAGTGGACGAGAAAGCCATATGATTACTACTCTGGATACGAGAGGTTTATTACCTCTCTCTCTACACTAATTTCCCAGAGAGAAGTAAAGTGATGAGAAAGCTGGGGGAAAAACCTCTGGTGGCAGCGGTGGAGAAGCTCACTTCCATGTTCGGATCAGGTACAAGATTTGTACCTTGTTGCTGATTGGTTGTGTATTTGCCGTGACATATTCAACCAATCGTGTACGGCGCTGATATAAGACGTGAAATAGGGAACCAATCGACAACAAGGTACAAATCTTGTACCTGATCCGAACATAGAAGTGAGATTCTCCACCGCTGCCACCAGAGGTTTTTTCCCTGGCTTTCTTATCGCTTCGCTTCTCTCTGGAAAATTAGTGTAGAAAGAGAGGTCATAAGCCACTGGTACCCTAATCCGTGTATTTGTGCTTTTTGTTGCGTGGTTATTCAACGATTTTGCTTCAGTTTTCAACTTCTTTCGGCTATAAATGTGGAAATATCTCTGTTATTGTCTTATATTGCAAAAGTCTATAAAGACCGTTGGCTGTCAGTCAATCTAATTCATGAGTCCTGATTGGATATATTTTGCTCACATCTGAGTTCGGCACTGCTGTTTAGCATAAACGTAGCTGTTCTCAGCCAATCAAATTCGAGAAACCGTTGCATGTATGTTATTAATATCATCATCGTCGTCATCATCTTCATGGTAATCATCATCATTATTACGTCAAAAATGTTTGCTGCTACGTCACATCCGTGTTCAAGAATTGAGTTGAAACCAGAGGGTTGTATTGTCTTCGAGGTTCAGTGTAACCTTATGAAACACGCAATGAGTGTCTGAAATGGATGGTAGTAAAACAGGCGTGTGGGAAAATTAGTGGAAACAAGACTTGGGGACGCACCGTTATTTTTTGGGATGGGGGACGAGGCAAATGGGAAACAATTGTTTTCAGAGGCTGAGAACTAAAAATACATTGTTTGCAAGAAATAGGTATTTTGCAGAGTGGGAATTGAAAAACAAAATCTTTGCATGGCTGTTTTTCACCCCCCACCCAATTAAAAATATAATAATAATGGTTTGTCCCGTAGAGCTTTAGTGTCGTGAAAACAAAACCTAAGTAATTTCAGAGCCAATGACGGTAGCCGGCGTACCAAGCGTTTCTTTTTTTTTCATCGGGTTTTTTGCTTTTTTGGCTGCGTGAGAATAGGGCGAGCGCAAAATATAGAGGGAGGGGGATGGAAAAAGGAAACGGTTGCGGACAGACCCTGGGATTCTGAAAACTCCGTTCGTTCGTATCAAATTAACCTATAAATAGTTCCCTTTGCTCTGTTTTTGTCTGCTCCACTTATTAAAAGATCATTTTCTAAGATTGTAAATACCGAATGTCTGACACCTGAAAAACAACTGTATAAATGAAGAAATTCAATGTTGCTTTTTTGGCTGCGTGAGAATAGGGCGAGCACAAAATATAGAGGGAGGGGGATGGAAAAAGGAAACGGTTGCGGACAGACCCTGGGATTCTGAAACTCCGTTCGTCCACGAACGGGGTTTCTTATTGGCGTGGCTCGAGTTCTTTGATTGACACCCATCAATCATATTTTGACGCGTGCAGGGCTTCGAACAATCAACTCGTCTTGACCGCTAAAAATGTAAACTGGCCGAAGAATCTTTCGAGGAAGTGCTGAATCGGGCGCTCAATTTCCTATCCGAGCGAGGATTTAGTCGTCTAATACGGGATGAGCCTTCTGGTAGATCATCAGTATTGAGGCACGACTCGAGGCTATCGTTAGCGTTTATTTGGAGTCTTGCCACACCAACTGTCAAAGACTTACGCGAAGCTTTCCCTATAAACAACCGGATAATTCATACGAACTGTCTTTTCACAGGGGCTGCTGCTTTCCGGAGTTTCTAGCAAGCGTTTGGAATTCGGGTTTCTTGATTTTTGGGGAGTCTTACTTCCTATTGAGCCAGTACAGAGTTCCAAGGTTTCTTATTTTCCTGGCGCAAGGATTGCCATTCAGTCAGCTATCTCGATTCCCGTTCCCTTACAGATATCTGCTAGAATTACACCACTGCAATCTTTCAATGGTTTGAAGAAATTCTCTGAGGAAATGTATCCCTATTTCTCTAAGCAAATTGCCAAATTTCACTTTAAAATCGCACTCACAAACTCTAATAATAATAACGGATTAATCAGTGGCATATCCACGAGGTGGCTCTTCATCCACTGATGGGCCTACGATTTAACGTCCTTAACGAGAAGACGAAGGTCTAACCATTTGCAGCTCGTGAACGAAATTGTTTCACAAAGGCAGCACCTTCTACTCAGTTATTTTAAGACCCTGGGTGTTGATCCGGCCGGGGTTTGAACCCGTGAGCTCCCGCACAACAGACCGGCGCTTAACCACTGAGCTAACCTTGATGTATTCATAAAGGATTGAGTAATTCCTTGTATGTAGCCGCTAGTCCGGAGCTTAACGATTGAGCTAACCGGGAGGCGGTTATCACTTGTTACTACAGTTATCACTTGGATTCTTCGAGTTGTTCGACATCACATCGAGCAGATTGGTTTTGGGAAGTATTTTTTTTCTTCCCCTGTTCTGACGCTATCTTCCAATTGTCAACATTTGACAGCTCAACGTCATCGAATGAACTCAGGCGTGAAAGGTAAAGTGGGCGGTTTTCAGAATCCCAGGGTCTGTCCGCAAGCGTTTCCTTTTTCCCTACCCCCTCCCTCTATTTTTTTGCGCTCGCCCTATTCTCGCGCAGCCAAAAAAGCGAAACACCCGGAAAAAACCCGGAAAAAAACAGAAACGCTTGAAAAACACGGGGAAAAAACGGAAAAAAACACACACAGAAACGCTTACTACGCAGGCTACAATCACGGAAGCAAGTAACACAATAAGCCAATTACGAACTGAAGTAATTCGTAATTGATTTTACTTGAACCAATCGCCAGGAAAAGTTAATGCAATCGTGGATAACTCTACAGGAAAGTAGATTGCGCGACGGACCAGAACAATGTTTGGTTTTAGACCAGTTTACGGTTCATGCGCAGGTGTCCAAGTCTTGTGTGTCAACTATCACTATTGTCTAACATCTGGTGTCCCGCCAAATAAACTAAGGGTTTGTACAACTGCGCATGAACCGTAAACTGGACTATTGGTTGATGATAACGAAAACAACAACAACAACAACAACAACAACAACAACAACAACAACAACAGCTTTATTTGTACCCTAGATTCTGTCATAACGAAACGCAAAATCAAAGCAATAAGTTATTACCTTCGACACTCAATCGAAAACCGCTCTAAAGATTATCTTTTTATTTCAATCAACATGACCGCCACGTCTTTGTTACTTGAATCTGGGGATTGTTTAAAACTACTCCTGACAAACCAGGAATAGTTGTAGCCTGCGAAAACAGCCGCCTCTATTCGCGGGCCGAACGAGGAGTGGGGCTCCGTTCGGTCCGCGAATAGAGGCGGCTGTTTTCGCAGACTAGAATAGTTGAAGACAATCTCGTACCCAGATCCCATTTGTTTCTTACTGCGCATGCTCGACGAAAAAATAGGGCTCTGGAATAATCCGATTCCGGAAGTCCGCGAATCACGGACTTCCGTTGACTCTGCGCATGCTTATCATTACGTCACCCTGAGAAGTCGTTTCTTCGGGTTCGATTCTCGCACAGCGCCTCTCACCCGGTATCTTGATAGTGATCGTTTGCTTGCTAGTGTCAAGGCAAGCCTTAGGGAGTCTCTTTCATCTTCTGCCGTTTTTAAGTTGGATTTTAAGGCTTTATTTTCATGCATTTGGCTCGTGTTTCTTTATCGTGCGATGGATATCAGATATCACAGATTCCTGAGTGCACAAGAGGATTCATGGGTATCGGAAACTCGCTGAAATCGCCTTACCTGAGCCAGATGACCACACAAACAGCAACTGAATACACGGTAGAAGGAAGTCAAGGCATTTTTACTTACGATTCTCTCGTATTTTAGCTCCTTGAAAGCTGGAGTTCGTTACATTCCGATACAAACGCTTATATTTAAGCGATCAGCGCCTGTTCACAAGTTTACGAAATCGGAAAACGCCACTTCTGCCTATAGAGCACTTACGAACATTGTTGTTAATATGGGAATGTATAGTATTACCTATCTGCTACGGTAAATCCTTCGGCTATATCCAGTTGAATTCGATTTTCGAATTCTGAGAATTCATGTACTGTGTGCGATGTGTGTGTGCGATGTGTGTTTGCGATGAAGTGAGATGAACTCCCGAGTGGATACAAGCAAATATCTAAGAATCCCTGTTTTTTTTTAGCGGCATCCATTTAGGTAAAATCCAACGGTTTTTAGCGTTTAGATAACCCGGCCCTAATTTCCAATGCCTTTGTCCAAATAAATCAACCCTCCAGAAATGCTTTATGTTTGACTTCCGGTGAAATTGCATTGTTCAGAACAGCCAATCAGAATATACGAAAATCCGATTATTCCAGAGCCCTATTTTTTCGTCGAGCATGCGCAGTAAGAAACAATTGGGGTCTGGGTACGAGATTGAGTTGAAGAAGAATAGGTAATCTCAGAGGAAAGAAAAGTTACGTTGTGGGAATACTTTATTCTGTTCCATCTCAGGTTGGCCTGGGCGTTATCTTCAACCTCTCAGGAGAGTACGATAAGGCTGTTGATTGTTTCCAGTCTGCTCTACAAGCTCGGCCAGATGATTCTCTTCTATGGAACAGACTGGGCGCTACCTTGGCGAATGGTGGGCGCAGCGAGGAAGCGGTTGACGCTTACAGACATGCACTGTCGTACAGTCCAGGGTTTATTCGTTGCCGTTATAACCTGGGTATAAGTTGCATCAACCTTGGTGCGCACACGCAGGCAGTGGAACACTTCCTGACGGCACTTAATATGCAAAGAAAGGTAGCAATCTTCCTCTTTCGAAATGAAAACACTGCTTAAAGTACCTGTTTACATGAAGGGAGGTTTCCCGTAACATTAGGGCTATCTTCATTGTGTTGTAATCCCTCGAGACTGTTTTTCATATCGACAACAATGCTGCTGGTCCTAGCTCTAGGGCTATCTTCACTGTATTTTAATCCCTCGAGACTGTTTTACATATCGACAAAATGTTGCTGGTCCTAACATTAGGGCTATCTTCATTGTATTGTAATCCCTCGAGACTATTTTGCCTATCGACAAAAATGCTGCTGGTCCTAGCACTAGGGCTATCTTTATTGTATTGTAATCCCTCGAGACTGTTTTATATATCGACAACAATGCTACTGGTCCTAGCACTAGGGCTATCTTTATTGTATTGTAATCCCTCGAGACTGTTTTACATATCGCCAACAATGCTACTGGTCCTAGCACTAGGCTGTTTTGCATATCGCCAACAATGTTGCTTGTCCTAGCACTAGGGCTATCTTCATTGTATTGTAATCCCTCGAGACTATTTTGCCTATCGACAACAATGCTGCTGGTCCTAGCACTAGGGCTATCTTCATTGTATTGTAATCCCTCGAGACTGTTTTGCATATCGACAACAATGCTGCTGGTCCAAGACTTGGGTTATCTTCATTGTATTGTAATACCTCGAGACTGTTTTTGATATTCATTTTATCGCATCTATGTTCGTCCCCGTAAATACTATGACCAGGATATATACTGGTGGGAAACATGAATAACACTATGATGCGACGTTCTTCAAAGGAAAAACATTCTTTAAAAAATAATCGATAAATAAAGTCAGCAAGGCGACTGAATGTCATTTTTTTTTTTCAGGGTTCTATAACTCCCGATGGCTCCATTTCAACCATGTCGGATAACATATGGTCCACACTGCGCATGGCACTGTCGCTGATGGGAAGATCAGACCTTCATGAGGCTGTGGACTCACGCGATCTTGATCGCCTGAATAGTGTGTTTCCTCACGAGTCCGATCCTGTACCTGTAATGGTTTGACAATAGGGTGCGGTGTATTGCCGTAATGCGACAATGATTCGAGCAGTGTGCTCATTTGAACTCCAAAAGTCGCGAGAAATGAGAATTTGTCCGTTATACACAGCTGTCTTTAAAGAACTGAATGACAATTTCGGAGAAGTGAATTGTGCAACATTAATAATTCGGCTGTGTGAACGCGTTTGAGTAAAATGCTCGTTGATTTTCGGGGTTCGCCTTGGATCCTGTGACATTACAGGATACGTCATCACAACCGTAAAACCGGTTGAACTTGATTGATCAACCTATCCATCTTCTTCAAGAATGCCAAGTTTTTACCGAGTGCTCCAGACCTAGGCACTGGCCAGGATCTTATGCTTCACCTGTGTTACATTATGAAGGTTTTCATGTGAGAGTGAGTGTGTTAGCGTGAAGTACCTCTGAATAAAAATGATTTCATTTTTGACTTTGAGACACCGTTAATCGATATAAACCTACAAAAATAACTTTATCAGATAGGAGAGAAATATAATGTGAATGTCCTGATATGCTTTTCAAACTTTTTCGATAGCGGATAGCAAAGATTACAAAAGTTTATTCTAGAAACTTGATTTCGGTTTCAGTGAAGTGATTTCAAGTTGCCCAAAATTTACGAACCTTTGCCATCCATCATCAAAATAGGCCATTTTGACGATGTTGCGCATGCATCAGTAGAACAATAGACGCGAGCTGCTAAGACTCGTTCTGGTTCACCAGCCTTTTGTGCGCGCAACCTATAGTATACCTGGAAAGCGGTATATACTTCATGGTAGTGTTTCGTTCCATATAGTCCCCTGCATAATCATTTCCTCTACTGTTTTACAGTATTATGCAGGGAGACTATTAGACTTTCTCAAAGTCCTTCTTAGCCCACTTGCAGCGCGCCAAATTTACCGGTTGATTTTTCAATCGGAGGCATGGCCTATGACGTACTAAGATTTGTCCAATCACAAAGAGTCCAATCTTCAAGCATTGTATGTTGACGTGTCAAGTCAGTCGAACGTGGATGTGGTATTTGATTGTACTCGGAAAGAGTTTCTCAAAGGCGCGAAATGTAAGCTCCGCCCCTGAAACGTGTTTTCGCGCCAAAACATAATCTCCCGATTCAATTTCCTGCAAGTGAAACAAGTCGAACTCGCCTCTCGCTTCGATTCTCGCGCTCGATTTTTGACCCAGTATCGCTTACCCAGTGACTCGGCGAGTTGGACTTGGAGCAAGTCTAGGAGACTATATGGAACGAAAGACCCATGAAGTATATACCTGGAAAGCATACTTGACTAATCTGAGTAGTTATTTTTGTATTTCGTAATGATAAAGTTGATCATTTGAGGATCGACAGTGCCCCTGTATGCAGGAGGTGTTTTTTTTACGAGCGAGTGGGTGTTAGGTATGCATGGGTTGGGCAAGAGAACTCGTGAAATACAGACACGATATTTAACATATCCTTCCTTTAAAATAATAAACAGCCACATTAATTTCGTGCATTTCAAAGCTGGCTGTTTGCTAAACGTTTCTTGATAAACGTATTGCACATTAGACAGACTTCATTCATTAGCTCTTTGTACTACATTGGCACATCAGATGACTGCTAACAATTTTATAAATAATTGGTGAATGGTGGTGAATTATTCTGTAATCTTAAAAATCTAATATATACAGTTATCGCTAACATCGCCATTATTAATTCTGTGCTGAAATTATGGTGGATTGCATGTTCATACAGTCAAACATTTTTTGCTGCTACTGTTGTGACGCCTCGGGGGATTGATGATTGTCGAAAATAGTCATTTTTCTGTGACCCTATTTTAGGTTGAAAATTGGTACCTTTCCAGGCTTGAAACTGAAATGTGAGCCCCTATTTGAGGGACACGTGATTAAATAATTACCATGCACTGATTTACGTTTATTGAAATTGTTAGAATACTAAATTGCTGCCGCTGAAAATTAAAATAAGCCCCAAAAAATAAACAGCAGGAAGCTAGTTCAGTTAGTGTTGTAAACATTCAAGTGTTTGATTTACATTACGTGCGATAACAAAAGTAAGAGATCACTCAAGCGGAGCATGAGATGTTCACTAAAGTCCGAGTGAGAACTGAAGGTGCGAAGTGCCTGGCCTTTTATAATGCGGCTTCGTGTTTAAGGATGATAAAATACCCATACGGGGAGCGACTGTTGTGTCATGTGTTAAAACGGAGTTAGTAAATCGGCAAGAAGCGCGTTGTGTTTCTTCATCGTTTTTAATCACGAGCCCTTTATTCTAGTACGGTCTGGGATGGCAAGGCTTAAATAATTGGTAGAGCTGAAAATATATGTATAATATGTGAGAGCTGTTTCGACAGGCCTCTAACTCGCAAAGATAAATATAACTTTCTTCATATGTACGTGAAGTCGTTTTTAGTAGAAATATGCCTCCAGGCGTTGTGTTCTACAGGCAAGCGTTAAGTGAATGACATCACTTCCGCTGAATAAACCTTTGTTTAAAGCTGAACAAAGGGAACGGCCTCCAGTAATGGCGGACGTTTAGATTCAATATTCGGAGCATAAAAAGTAAGACTTCCTGTCGTATCGAAAAACAATTCGAACTGGTAATAATATATTAACTCTACTTTATGAATATGCAAAAACATTGATATGTCAAAATTTGATCGTAGTGGCACTTGAAGTAAAATGTCTATGAAGTGCCCTGCAAGATGCAGTGAACGTGGAAGTGATAATGAGAAACAGCCGAAGCTTTCTACCCAATGGTTGGTGAGCACAAGGACAGGAACATTCAATTTCTCCTCTGGAAGAAACACATAGTAACTGGGGATTTAACATTAGGAAATGATTTAAAATTCTATTTTGAGAAGCGGTTTATACTTAACAAATAGAACAGGGTTTGTTGTGTTCCAGGAACGTAGGGAGGTCCTGAAAATTGGGGGGAGGGGGCAAAATGATGAATTCTGCGACATTTTCATTTATGACTTCTGACAATTTTCTTCTGACTGGGCAGGTTGGGGGGGGGGGGGGGAGTTGCCTCCCCCATCCTACACCACTGTTGTGTTCTGTACTCTGACAAAAACACGACTGGAGCTGTAGAACATGAAGAAAGACGGTACAGGAATCACGAGCCGTTCCATGGATTACGTCACTTCTCACAATTTCGATCGTTTTCAGTGCAATACACCCGGCTTTCAGCTTGCCTGTTTGTTGCCCCATTTCAGACCACGTGACTCTTCCCTTGAGTAACGCGTTTTTGTTTTCCTGTATCCCAAGAGGAAATGTACCAATTTGAAAACAAAGCTCTGGAGTGCTGTCACGTGGTCTGAAATGGGGTAACAAACGGGCAAGCTGAAAGGGTCTATTCCGCTTCACTACTTTCAGTTTGCTGTAAGAAAATAATTTACGATAGTTTACCGTGGTATGTCGTCTTATTTACCCCGATGTTCGTCTTCTCATAGACTATCGCAACCCCGCCGTCGCAGTGCACTCTGGGATGGATATCTCAGTTCCATTGTTAAATCCAAGATGGCCGCCCAACAACAACAATGGCAAACCGATATCCATCCCAGAGTGCACTGCGACGGCGGATATGGTCGGCTGGCGCCTCGTGAAGTCCACAACAATATCACGGCTGCGATGACGCAAAAGGCGGCAAATAAGAGGACACACTACGGTAAACTATCGTACATTTGTTAAATCGCTCCATTTATTCAACAGTGATAATGCGTGTTTGCTCTAAACACAACTTTGACGGTGGTTACATTTTCCAAACAACTCCAGAAACTGAATTAAGTGGAAGCACAAGAATAAGCGATATTGGTTTGCTGGATAGAACAACATAGTCTTGATGTTTATTTTGAGGTCCAAATATATGAAGGACTATGACATAGCATTATGACTACAACTGCCAGAATTCAACTACCAGAATTCTTGTCGAATTCGTTTTCTCATTCAGATTTTAAACTCCTTTGAGAATACCAAGGCAATGGTCCAAATTGAGGAACAAAGGATCGGCGCAAGATGTTCTGGTAGTGTAGTATGTGATGTCATCCTGCATAATCGCTGCTTTGTCCCCCGTCTCTCGTTTACTGGATACGGGAGAAGAGCCTTTGGAAGAGGCAGACATGATCGCGGCTGGGAAACCCCCACCCCTCCCTCACACTTCACCGTAACCTTCAATGATTAATAGAACGATACATATCCAAGGGAGGGGTGGGTGGATAGTTTTCAGAAACTGGGTTGAGCATTTTCAGTTAGCAATCAGTTGTTCTTCGGCGATGGAATGTTACAATATTGAGTTTTGAAATACTTTTATTGTAATAGAAGGAAATCGTATAAAACATACAACGCATACGATACATTCACTCTTATCACGCGGCGGCCATGTTGACTAGAAACAATAGATTTAACACGCGTAGCCTCGCAATGAGAAGTTTCAGAACGAGGTTGAAGGGGGGAAACAGGATTTTATTCTCCTGGGATTAAACATGGCCGCCGTGTGAATAAGGTCTTGCAGACCAGAATACACACATGGCTAACACTATAGTGAATACGGCAAGGGCACCCAACGACGTTTTCGGTTAAAAAGCTGTTCGGGAGAGTAAGTTAGCCTAAAACTTTCGGATTTGAAAAAAATGTCCCTAGAAAATTGGTTTCTGAAATACTGGCTAGAAAAATTGTTTTCAATCCCCTTGAATCCCTAGAAAATTATAGAAGAAAAGGGAGACTAAAAGGTTTCCCTAAAATATTCGTACGTCCCAATTCGTCTAATCAATAGAGTCAGAACAACACATTTTCATTCCCTAAGAATTGCCTAAAGGAAAATAGAATCCCTAAAAAATTCGTACCTCCACAAAACTTTGCAACATGAAGTTATTTGGGCTAGAAAATTCTCGTTTCTGTTCTAGACTACTAACAAATTCGTAGGCCCGGAATATTTTGCCATAGTATTTTCGGTTGACGCGATTTCCACCTAGAAAATCCGAACAGCTAATAGCTTTCTAGAATACGTCAAAAGACATGGCTAGATAAGCTGCAGACAACTGGTTTCAAACGAATTTCAAAAAGTACTCGTTGGGTGCCCTTGATACGGATCGCTAATTCGTTACAGGAGCTAGGCCTTCACATTTGGATTGCACTGACAAATAATTCCATTGCTTTAGGGTTTGTATTGTTACAGGGTTAGGCATTATTTGGATAGCCAGTACTATTCCAGGTTCCGATAGGCAGCCTTCCACATGTTAATAAAACCTCTCATCATGACTGAAAAAAATTGAAACTCGAATGTTGAGGTTATAAAAGAATAGACATCGAAAACATGGAGGATACCTAAAAAGTGCTAAAACTTGCTTGTGTCTAGAAGGATTTTCCTGAATTCCGTGCTTACAAAAGTATCGTTTAAAGTGCCTTTAAAGGAGAACTGAGCCCTAAATTAATCTATTCACTGGGCACGGTTCGAAGCAAAGGAACTTTATCCCTAGGATAGCACTAAATATGTAATAGCCCACTTCCGAGATATTCCTTCACTTCCTACGTACAAAGGAATCAATACGAGGCTTCGTGCATAATGCTCAGTCGTTCGTGACAATACTAAAGCACTTCTGTAGTTTGACATTACTAGATAAAGGCGTGTCTCCCACCGTGACACAGCTCCGTTGACACACTCGTACTCGTCGTATAATTACCTATACTTACAACACAAAGGTGGCGCCAAACCACGGGCAGTTCACGTGGCATTGCTACATAACATGACATTACTACAGACACCTGAATTTAAAGAAACCCTGACCATTCCAGCGAATACAACACAGGTAAACGACGAGAACTCACTCACCTAGGGTTAGAATAGGCCCTTTGCAGGACCTGGTCACGTGACCATTTTAGCCTGTCAATCCCAAAAAAATATTTGGCGCTAGAACAACATGCATGCCAGAAATGGAAAGAGCAAGCCAAAATTAGTAAAAAGCCCAAGGTTTAGATTCATATCTTTAAAATATATCTTGAAGGAATGGCAAATGTTTGAAGACTAATTTAATAGAGTTTATGAGGCTGATTCCTGCTGACTTGCAAGCCGTGCCAGTCAGCCTCACAAACTCTGTTAAATTTAGAGTTTCAAAAAATTGCCATTCCCTCAGTTTTAAAGATATGAACCTAAAACTTTGGCTTTTTGCTAATTTTGGCTTGCTCTTCTATTTCTGGCATCCATATTGTTCTAGTGCCATTTTTTTGATTGACAGGCTAAAAAGGTCACGTGACCAGGTCTTGCAAAGGGCCCAGGTAAACAGCTGGCTCACACAAACGACTAGTTTTTAATCGAGCTGCATCATGAACTACCGATGGTTTAACCCTGCCCCACTTCCATCGCACCACGGTGTACGATACGGGGTTTCACAGTTCGAAAAACAGGATGTGTAGGTATAGATGCTGTGGTTGAAGTTTTTTCTTACCACTGGCTTAAATTTTCGTGATACTTTTTTTCAAGCAAGGTTTAGGTTTCAGGGTGATCTGGCATAATAGTGCCTAGAAAAATAGCACCAACCAACCGAAAGATTATATAGCCATACACTTCATTGCACTGAAAGCAAAAGCTTGTTACAAATGTTCTCACTTCAAAATAACAATGGCTTATTTTGTACTGGCCAGTTATCAGATATGCAGAATTCATAGTTCCAAGTGCCGCAAAAACAAGCCGTATTTTCCCGTCTTCTGATTGGTGTGATTATTTTGATTGACAGGTATGGAACTATGAACAGCAGGCCCGGCAACACAAGAAAGCAGAGTTTAACTCTTTGATCTTTACATGGTGAAACAATACTCTTAAAGAAAAATATATCCGGCAAGTCCGTTACAAAAATATACTACTATCTAATATTATAAGTAATATAAAGCATTTGCAGATTAAACAACGTTATAGTATCTCCACGACAGATTAATTATCGATTCTTTATGACCTGTTCCGATAGCTTATCGATTGGCCCATCGCTTCATGGTCTCTTGCCACTCCATGTCTTCGTCATCTGTTCGTAAAGTCCCCTCGTCGTCGTCCGTTTGGATATAGCTCTCATCGTCAGTCATCTGAAATAAACAGGCATTTAAGAGACATTAGACGGAAATGTAACGTGTACAATGAAAGTGGAGAGGACAGAAAATAAACAACTACCCTGGGTTTCAGAGACTCGTAGAAATAAAAAGAGAAGAGACGAAAGAGAAAAGAGGAGAGAAGTAGAAGAGAAGAAGAAGAAGAAGAAGAAGAGCCTCTGGTGTTATCCGTTCAGAATCTTATTCCATATACCTCATTCATAATGACCGCCACCTAATTTCCATAAATTGGAAGATTAATGTGCACAGAGAAACTATTGCTACCATATGAATGATCGTACCTAAATTAGTAATTGACCACAGTTTGAAAGCAATGTTTCAAATTGCTGTCGAGTTATTGGCATTTTAAACGTAGAACTGAAATACAAGAAAGCGAGGCTGTAAAGGACTACACGGTTTTTCTCATACAGATCTCTCTAATTTCAAATCGCTGTAACTTTACATCCTTTTTTTAGCTACAACACTCAAATTCTACAGGATCGCCAATGTTAGTATGCTCTTTCGCATGGCAAGGATGTTGTTTTCCATACATTGTACAAGTGGCTAAACTGTTAAAATACAGATAATACCCCTTATGGATGTGGTGTATGCAAAGGTATCACAACGCATCGGACCACTTAACCGCAACAAAAGGTACATACCAAATGCAGAAAGAATAATATTTTATAATGCACTAATTAAGCCTGTGATTAAGTATTGTGCCACAGTTTGGAACGGCTGCTCCATACAAGGCAAGTACGTCTTAGATTACAAAAACGAGCTGCTAGAACTATCTTAGACGCACCTGCAATTAGCTATTCCATTCCCTTATTTAATAAACTTAGCTGGATTTCTATCCATGAAGGCTGTAATTACTTTAGCTGTATCTTAATGTTGAAGATCTTAAAGGGACTATGTCAGCTAGTTTTAGCATCACTTTGAAACGCTGAAAATTACATTACCTACTCTAGCCTGCTGTCTCTTCGAAAATTAACATTGTTTCGTATTACTTAGTGAGCCGGTGAGTATTTTTCTTATAAAAAAAAAATCTACATTATTATTTGACAGAAAATCAGAAAAATCCCGGTGACATAAAACTCCCTTTACATGGCTATGCGCCAGCCTATCTTTCAGATGGCATTATATACCTATTAAGAAAGCACACAATAAACATTCGCCCGTCTGGTTTAATGTACAGATTCCTAAGATATCCCTAACAACAGCATTTGCTTTTAGAGCCTCATCATTGTGGAATCATTACCAGTTGATGTTAAAGATGTATCCTCTTTGAATATATTCAAGTCCAAATACTTTTCTAGCATTTTATCACAACAGAAGTCAATTGACCATTTTAAAGTTTAGCATTTTGTAACTCACTTGCTTTTATCTTATTCTCTCAGTCACTAGTTTATATATTTACTATTTAACAATTAGACCCGCAGCCCGAATGGGCTACGAGTCAATAGCCCATGAGGCGCAGCCGAATGGGCTATTTATCTCGAAGCCCATGAGGGCGAGAGGTCTAATTGTTTTAGTATAAACTAACTAGTCGGACAGTGGAAAGTAATAGAAAGAAACAAATTGAAGTTGATTTTTTTTTTCGTGAAAATGCGTGCGGTTTTCTCTACCATGGGCTATCACAAATAGATCTATAGTAGGTTAGCCAATCAGAATGCAGGATTTGTAATAGTCCACTAGTTGGTTTATAATAAATGTTATTAGATAGTAATTTTTCTTCTGCATGGTTATAATTGTATATAATGTAAATCGAAGTTCTTGTGCACAGTTTTTACCATATTTGCTAACTATATGTAAAGTTATATTTCATGTTTAAATTAGTAGTTGAGGGCCACAAGTTTGTAAGCTTTGCTTTTGGGTGTTTCTTTAGATAAAGAATATTATCATCATCATCTTCACTGTTATTATGCGCTGAGTTTCCAGTCAAGAAAACACGTCAAACCGGTTTTACTGGCTTTGGGCTATTGAAAATGACCGTAACATCTATAGCACTCACGGTTGTGCCTGGTAATGAGTAGATTATCCAATCAGAGATAAGGTTCAAATTCTGAACCTAATGTTCGCATGGAAATGAGATTCTCAACAGATAACACCAGAGGCTCTTTTTCTTCTCTCCTTTCTCCTCTCTCTCGCCTCTGCAACCCAGGGTAGATTTCACCATTCTCCTTTGCGCATCTCTCTCATAACGTCTCAATAACCAAAATTCTTTGCACAAATCCCTTAACACATCTAAATATCCATATTCGTGTACGCAAACCCCTTATAAGTAACACTGAACTATTCATCGAAAAATCGAAGTGCATGATTGTGAAGACGAAATCGAGGTAAATATTCTACATTATAACCCATCAAATATTCTCTCGCGCGTTTTTGGTTGAATGCATCACGTGATCCGATATTTTCTCTCCGCGAGCAGGAAATATCAGCGAATACACCCCCTGTGAGCGTATAAGAGCGCTTCAAAGAAAATATTTGAAGGATGATAACAATAATAACCTACATTGTAGCGTCGAAATATGCCTGATATTTGTCCTTGGACATTATCTGATCCTCGAAGCTCGCATGCATGCAGTTTCCCTCGAGCTTCGCTCTCGGGAACTGTTCTCTTCTCGGATCAGATAATGTTCGCGGACGAAATATTAAGGCATATTTCAACGCCACAAATAGGTTATTGTATTTTTATCCTTTAAATATTACATTTCAGCCAATCAGAGCTCAGCTTTACTATGAAATACAGCGCGGTATTTCATGGTTTTTCTATGAAATACAGAGTGGTATTTCATGTCTAGATCAGCCAATCAAAATGAAGGAAATTTCGCGCCATTTCTTTATTAGCCAATAGGAATTCAACTTTTGAATGCACACCTAATCTGCAGACTCTTCCGCTACTCGAAATTTATATTTTCCGAGAATTTTTTTAATCCATCGTCCGGTAAGTTACTTTGTTTTCGTTATAAATCTTCCCATACATTTGTTATTTATAGGATAATATGATTATTTCATGGTTTTCTACCGTCGAAAATTTCACTCGAAATTTATATTATTTTGGTATACAACTCGTCTAAATAATATAAATTTCTGATGAAATATTCGCCTGTATTCCATAGAAAACCAGTAAATAACCAGCAAATACATCCCCTGTGAGCGTAAGTACGCGTCAAAGTAAATATGTGAAGGGTGATAATAATAATAACCTACATTATGGCGTCGAAATATGCCCTGATATTTGTCCTTTGACATTATCTGATCCTCGGAGCTCACAGTTTTACTCGAGCTTCGCTCTCGGGAATCGTTCTCTTCTCGGAACAGATGCCGCAAATAGGTTATTATTATATGTACACTGAGACTAAGATGAATACTTGTTTTAGTATAATTTCGGAGTTGAAAATAAGAGGAACGTAAATACAGAGTTTGTATCTGAATATGCATACTCCTTTGCGCAAATGTCTTTGACATTTTAATTCACGAGGGAAGAAGAAAGAGGCTTAACTGCCACTTCAAAAGATCACTTGGATACACCTTGTAAACTGTAAAATTCGCCAATATAGCTCAGGTGTATTTTGGGGGTAGGTTTTAGAAGGTTTGTATGAGGATTTGAGAAATTGCAGGGTATTCTGCAGTTATTCCTTCAATAGCCTTCGATATCTAAGCCAATGAGGTGGACGACTGAAACAATTAGTACCGGGGGAGGGGGTGGGAGCTACACATTCAGAAGGTGTACTCGCTAGAATTATTGGACTACCACTCATGTAAAAGTCGTTTTACAAAGTGCCAATAAACAATCGCTGTCTGTCTGACTCGCAGAGCAATTTGTATTTTGATTAATAATCGCATAACAGGTTACAATATTTGAATGTGCTCTACGGAGCAACCAATATTTACCAGAGTCCTGGTAGAGGAATAATGTTCTTTATCTGGAAATTTATCTCAGTTCTTCGTAAAGGTCTTTCCGTAGGATATATTCGTAAGCTTTCAGTATAATATACTGAACACTCACGCAAATGCATGGAGCAGTGTAATAAAGTAGAGCATTCATTATATCCGTGAAATAAGTTTACACAAAATAAGTCGTATTAACTCCTTTGTTTTCTATTGTTTAATTAGTGCTTTTTAGTATTAGTATATAACATACAAGTGAATAGTGCTTTTCGCGCGCTCTGATTGGCTACTCCCGAGGTGAATATCCTTTGCTATTCACCTCCGAGCGAAGCAGCCACTATTCACCTCAACTTCGGTGAATAATTGTTCACTATATGATAGGGGCCAACCATTTCACTTTTGAGGGGGGGGGGGGGGGGGGGGGGGGTGATCTTGTCTGCGCAATTTTTTTTTTGTTTGGCGGTGTCGCCGCAGGAATTATTTTTGCTCAAAATACAAAGCCTCAATTAAAGCGTTCGTATAGTTGCAAGAAATTTGATTCCAAGACAGCTGCTGGCTTGCAGGATCTTTTCTTCCAAAATCCGACCCAAACCCCCCTTCCCCCCTCAAAAGTCAAATGGTTGGCCTATTAGGAAATGTTTCACCATAGTTAATAGAGTGGAATGGTTAGGAAACTCAGGGACCTTCTTTGTTATATGTCTTTGTTAGCTTTTTTCAACCACTACCGTGCACAAAACACAATAGAAATTCCAACATGTTAATCAATCAGCCAATAGAAACGTGTGAGTTCAGTCGTTCAGGGAACGCTAATGAACTATGATCGTGCACAATCTTTTGTCTTACCCCTTCCAACATAAATCGCAGCACCTTTGTTAGCCCTTTTGAAGTTTGCCGGGTTTCCTAACCATTCCACTCTATTAACTATGGTTTCACGGATGTAATGACTGCGCTCTAGTGAATATTACATTTCAACGCACGTGTGTATATTGATACTACGCCACTGAGCTTGTCGTTGTTACCTGAGTTCGAGAAGAATACTTGGGCTCGCCTGTGCGTAAGTGAATCTCATCATCGTCCGTATCGGTATCTGTGCGGTCGCTGTCTCCGCGTATTAAGGGCCTCTTCCCAGCAACTTTCTTCCCTCCGTTTCTTTTCGTAGCATCACCATGACCGTTTGTGAGGTTTGCAAATCTGGAGTTCTGTGTTTTGGGCTCTGCGCCTCGTAGAGATTCCCTCATCTCATTCACTTGGTATTCTAAGGCGTCTAGATCTACTGCGGTAGTTCCGTTAGAGGCCTGGGGGCGATGGAGATTTTCATCTTCATCTTCTGTTGTACGAATGAAGCGAACGCAAAGAGAAGTCCAAATAAGTTACAGGTTCTTTACCGCGAGATTAGACAGTTAAAATACGTAGCTGAAACAGTCAAAATACGCCGAAAGCTTCCCTTATCCAGTCTAACAAGTTAACGAATCCTATACTGCTGATTAGTTTGGGCAATTCAAACCCGATAAAATTAGAGGTGAAATTCAACATCTCAGAGTCGAAGTCTGCATACGCCTGCTTTCGCGTGTCAAACCCTTACGTGATTCAAAAGCTTACTCTTACAGTGCGACTACTGTAACATTGCATAACGAAAACAAAGCATTCCAAAATGTTCTTCATTCAAAAGCCTGACTTCAGAATTTTCCTTTTACCGAATCGAAGCTCGAGTAAGTTGAAATGCTATTGTCTTGTACTCGACACTGATTGGCTCAAGTAACCGTAAGTTGAAATGCTTTGTCTTGTACTCGACACTGATTGGCTCAAATAACCGTAAGTTGAAATGCTATTGTCTTGTACTAGACACTGATTGGCTCAAATAACCGTAAGTTGAAATGCTTTGTCTTGTACTAGACACTGATTGGCTCAAATAACCGTAAATTGAAATACTATTGTCTTGTACTAGACATTGATTGACTCAAATAACCGTAAGTTGAAATGCTATTGTCTTGTACTAGACACTGATAGGCTCAAATAACCGTAAGTTGAAATGCTTTGTCTTGTACTAGACACTGATTGGCTCAAGTAACCGTAAGTTGAAATGCTATTGTCTTGTACTAGACACTGATTGGCTCAAATAGCCGTAAGTTGAAATGCTATTGTCTTGTACTCGAAACTAATTGGCTCATGTAACCGCAAGTTGGAATGCTTGGTTTTCGTTCTGCAATGTGATTGGTTCTCGTTGTCTAAGTGGTCCCGGTTACACAGTAGTCGCATTTTAAATACGCTTGGACGCTTGGTTTTATTTCTTAAAGGGGAACTCAACCCTAAAATCAACCCAATGTCTATACAAACATGTATTCGAAATAAATAGGTTCTGCTATTTAATTTTTCTGTGTTGCGCGTCTAGCAAGAGAAAATCCGAAAACCTTCCTCACAGCCTCCGGTATGTACAGACGGCTCAAGTCTTGTAATTTGTGACGTAGTATACGGGGAATAAATTAGTTTTGCCATGCCGTCCCCTACATTGAATAGCAGGCCTAATGGCTTCTAATTGCGGACCATTGTGCTTTCTTTGTGCTAGAGGTGTGATCGTTCTTCCTTGGTATGTGTGACGTACGTTATGGGGAAATTTGCACTGAATTGAGCCGCCACACAATATAGATTTTTCAGCGGAAAATCGAACTTGGAGACTAATTTTCTCGTCATAGACGCGCAACACAGAAAAATAAAATATCAAAACTTATTTCTTTAGAATACATCTTTGTAAAGACGTTGGGTTGATTTTAGGGTTTAGTTCTCCTTTAATATTCATGGTAATTTGCATTAAAACACTGAACCTCCTAGCCTGCTATGCAGACGTATTTTTCACACTCATAAATTCGCAGAAAAAAGTGACGTCTGCTTACCCGAGCGCTTAATTAGTTTCCAATATGCAAGCATGACCTTAACACTTTTGCCCAATCAAAGTCATTGTTAGAATTTTAGTGAATTGGCGCGTCAGCGAACACTCTCCTATGATTGGTCAATGGCAACTGTATTGTCTGAATTCCTTTTAAATGTAACATTACGTCACTTTCCAGGATATGAAAGGTAAAATCTGATTGGTCAATAACACAATGAGGTGTGCATATTGGAAACTAATTAAGCGCTCAGATAAGCAGACGTTACTTTTTTCTTCGAATTTATGAGAGTCAAAAAATACGTCTGCAAAGCAGGCTATGAATCTCCCAACAGAACAAGAAACGAGTCACTGTTAATCAAAACGCGCTAACTTCGGGCGAGATGTAGCAGTCAGAAAAAACTACTTTTTGCACTTTAGTGGCCACGTATGTTCAGTCCCAGGAAAACAGAAAATACATATTGTTGCCCTTCTAAAAATCGTCCTAAATCTGCTCAGTACGAGACTAGTAGTACAAACACGGACTAGCGGCTACATACAAGGAATTGCTCAATCCTTTATGAATACATCAAGGTTAGCTCAGTGGTTAAGCGCCGGTCTGTTGTGCGGGAGGTCGCGGGTTCGAACCCCGGCCGGACCAACACTCGGGGTCTTAAAATAACTGAGTAGAAGGTGCTGCCTTTGTGATCGAACTGCAAACGGTTAGACTTTCACGTCTTCTCGGATAAGGCGAGAAATCGTAGGCCCTTGGAAACCTCCACAGAGGGGCTTTACCTATTGAGTTTCTCCGTCCACCTTGGAGTGGTATGTAAAACAGAATAAATCAAATAAATCAAAATAAAATAAAATATCTATACATGTATGGATTCACATCCGCTTGTAGCAATTCTCCAATGTCCCTCCCTCCCTGACCTATCCCCTAAACACTCAGCTCCTAAAAAGAAGTGAGTAGTTTCTGTATTTAGCTGCATAGACCTTTATCAGGCGGCGGCCATCTTGGAAGAAAACCATCGTTCATGGCCGTCCAGCCTCGGTTCAACACGTTTGAGAACGAGGCTGCACGGGCATGGACAATGGTTTTGTTCAAGATGGCTGCCGCGTGACAAAGGTCTATTGTGTCGGATAACAGGTCTAAACTCACCCGAGTTCAGCTCCTTGACGAGGGAGGACATAGCATTGGTGACCGAGTCAGCAGCCAAGAGCAGATCATTCCTCAGGTTACGTCCAGCGTTCATTTGATCTCCAAACGCTTGTTTGATGTCACCATCTACTCCACTCAGCTTCGTCGAGTCCGGTGACATGGGAGTGTCAGGGGTGGGTGGCTTGACGAACAGATCTGAGGCTGGCAATGCGGCCATACGTTCGGCTTTAGGACTTCGCGACACTCGAGGAGAGCCAGCCTGTTAAGTATTAGACATCGAAGATTCAGTACAATAGACCTTTCCCACGCGGCACCCATCTTAGAATAAACCTATTGTTAATGCTTACCCAGCCTCGGTCTCAAATGTGTTTAACCGAGGCTGAGTAAGCATTAACAATAGGTGTATTCCAAGATGGCCGCCGCGTGGGAAAGGTCTATAACTATAGTCTCGCTAACTTAGAAGATTGTATATGAATCATATATTAGTGTAGGTAATCATACAGTTTCAAGTCAATAATTTGAGATTAATTTGATCGAGTGGTTTACGAAGAGTATCATAATTGCGTGAGCCGCAACTTGAACACGTCGAAAACATGCGTTTGAAATAATCCCAAGTAAGCCTTTTGCAGAAAACAGTCACGTGCTGATATAATACTTAGCTAACGAATGAATTGAGCTGGTGATCCCCATGGCAAAGGCGTTGCCATCCAGCATATATTTACAGACGCTGTTTTAGAAAGATCGACAATCGATTGGAGGTGGAAAATAGCATTTACAAACAGGTTCTGCTAATAACACTACCGATTTCGTACAAGTGCCTTAAAATATGAATAGAATATTTTGTTGCCACCCAATATAACCACGTAATTGCATTCCTACAAAAAAAACATTACATGAGAACACCGCATGATTACCTTCTGATAACATACATCAAAAATAAACAAAACTTTTGAGCGCGCGCTCTTAGTTGGAGAATTTAAAATTTTCACTAAAATCGGTGGAAATTTTATGAAGTTTTCCTCCTCTCCGAGTTTCTCTTAGGTTTTCATTGTCAAATATATCGCAGCAATACAAGGTATTCAATGCTAGGGTACATTACGTAACAATAATAAAAATAATGGCCATATTTATATAACGCCATATCACCACAGTCTCATGGCGCTTTACAAATTACTGACATCCTGTTAGTGAAGTTTAAGACTGCTTATACGGCGCTGATAGCTGCCACGCAGTTTACAAGTGTTGAGTGTATGGTTAGTACAATGGCCAGGCTGCTGTACCGGGTGACAATCCCCTGATCTTTTTCGAGTAGTACAACAGGTTATTTCGCGTCCCTTTCAAATACCGATTAGAAGTAGGAGACTAGACCAACGGCTTATATGCGTCCCTGCCCAAGGACGCGGCCGGGATTCGAACCCCCGATCTCCCGCACTCTAGACCGTGCCCTACCAACTGAGCTAACCCAGTAAAGCGGTAAAAATCTCAGCAAACAAATCGGAAGCAAAAACGTGTTTGAGATACTTTGTGAAGTGTAATGTGCACTGGTGTTACACTTGAACTCCACTGCTCTTAGACAATCAGCATCGAGAAATTATTTCATACGGGAGCATCCTTAGAACGCGCGATTTCATTGGTTAAAAGACCTGACTCAGCATGATTTAACGAAAATAATGAATACTGCATGAGACCGAAGTACAGTCAACAAGTGCCTGTATTTGTCATTGGTATATACCACAGCAGTAATTAGTGTTTTTCGCGCGCTCTGATTGGCTACTCCGGAGGTGAATATTCTTTGCTATTCACCTCCGTGCGAAGCAGCGATCACCTCGCGCGAGTTTTTATCCATTTGACAGAAAATAAAATTGGTGCTAGCTATTCACTTGACTATTTGGTGTTTCACTAAACTATTTGGTGCTGGCTATTCACTTGACTTTGTGTGGCATATACTAAAACAATTATTCACTTCCACTTCGGTGAATAGTTGTTCAATAACAGACAAACATGAAGACACTCTATAACGTTTAATATTCCAGCTGAGCGCACAGCGTGCATTGGTTACCAATAAATTCGACTGCTTTGTCTGTATCGCACAATCATTATGTTTATAACACTAAGATGTAAATAGACCGGGATAAAATCGGAGTAGTAGGAAGCACCCCTTTCCTTCCTTAATAACAGGAGATATCCAATATCATAACACCGTGCTGTTATCTCTCTCCCGGACAGGGATGAAGGTGTTCATGAACTTCCGTTATCCACCCTCATTATAACCACATGATCGCGGAAGTGATTTTTAAACTCTGGTGAATCTTTTCTTCTAAATGTCCCGAAAGGATTCACTACGTCACAGTGCAGTCAGTGAAGCAAGCTCAGATTAATTACGAAGCAGCTGCTAGTGTTATTGAACAGATTCTAAAGGAATTGATGGTAATTTATATGCAAAATTAGAGCTAGCTACTTCGCACGACGATATATTTTATTCGGCTTCTGCATGTAATTTCATATTATTGCTTCGCTCCAAAGTTAGTTAGCCTGAAGTTTAGTTATTCTAAAGACGCCGTAAAGCCTGGTTCACACTAGTGACATAAGTATAAAGCCTGGTTCACACTATCGGCACAAACATAAGCACAAGCAACATACGCAGACGAGGTAATACGTTGATCATTAGCAGCACATGTTCTTATATCACACCTGTGAGTAGAACAAGTACTGCTAATGATAAATACGGCACTGCGTCTGCGTATATTGCTTGTGCTTGTGTGAATCAGACTTTATAAGAAAAAGTGTTGCTAATAACCAATGCATTATACTGAGTCTAGACGTCATCAGCAAAGAGCAAATACACTGTAAAACCTCTTTTCCCCGGGTCTGGCTCCTGTACTTCGGCTTCTGTTAGCTCTTGAATTGTTTGGTGCTTTTTTAGCACAGAATAGCATAAGGAGTGAAGTTTTATAACTGAAGTTCTCTAAGTTCTCTAAGAGACGACTCACAAATAGCAAATACAAAAGCTTTTGCTTCTTAGTTCTGGAACCCCAACGTTTCCGATTGAAACTTCACTTGAGTTAAGTTTAATGGCATTAAAAATAAGGCGAAAAAGGATTTGTGTCGGGAGATTTCACGTATTTTTAGAACCACAGGAAACGCCACCGTATGTATATAGGCTTTGTAGACAAAAGTAGCTCAAGAGCAACGAGCCTTTGTATAGCGTTTATATCATGAGCCCCTGGCTCGGGAGATTGGGCAACCACTTCCTGCGTTACCGACGGTAAATAAATTATTATTATTATAATATTCAACACCAAACGCATCCATCCATTCACTCACTTTCGTATCCCTAAAATAACAGGCATACTGACCGGGGTTCCACTCGAGCAGTTAAACTAGTTAAACGTCAACTAAAATTTGAAGTTGAAACCATCATTCGAGCAAAATCTAGAGTTAACGAAAGTGACGCAAAGTTTAAAGGAGTGAAGGCAAGGCTAGAAATGCTTTACAAAATGGTTTTATCAGTTGCTTTATCTAAGCGAAATTTTGGTGGCCAATCACAGCGAGTTATGGTAGCAAATAACGGGTAAAACATTACACAAAACACGCCAGATTATTCGCTGGTAATTAAACGATTGTAGATCATTATTATTTTGTTAATGAATTATTTGTTAATGACACGTACAATAAAACTCTCCCAAATATAAAATATAGTTTAGGGTATTGTTAAGCCGGTGCTAAATGTTCGAACATTATTGTATCACATGGACCAATATCGTTAGGTCCAACATTGTTAGACTGTTTAGCACTCCACAAGAAATGAAAATTGAAATTTGCGCAATATAAGTTAATACATTATTATTAAATTACTATGTTGGACCAACTCGTTGGATGAAAGTTTGCTTCGGATCAAACATTTCGCGCAACAAAAAGTGTTGAACCAACATTGTCTAACATGAGGTGCGAAACGGTATATACTTCAAGGTAGTATTTCGTTCCATATAGTCTCCCTGCATAATCATTTTCTTTACTGTTTTACAGTATTATGCAGGGAGACTATATGGAACGTGACACTCCCATGCAGTATATACCTGCGAAACGGTGCTAACATTGTTGGAACCAACAATATTGGCTGCTGAGTTTAATGAGCGTTCCATACGATGCAGTATTTGAAAACGCTAAATCTGGATACCAACAAAACTAAATAAAAGAAATACTGGGACTAATCCATGGTCATATCATTAAGGGATCGTGGAATTGAATATACAATGAGATCCAACGTCAGAAAAATCTCTGTCGACGTGCACTTTTAAAATGCTTATTGACCGAAAATACTTGCTATGAAATGAAAATCGAAATTACTAAAAACTTTTTAATTATAGCTCTCCCAGAGTTAACAAAAACGCGGAACTAATGTACTAATCGATACTTGAGTGTTCAAGTTCAACGCAGCAAAGTGTTTAGGTGAAAAAGGGACAAGAATGAACTTGATTTTCTACGGTCACAGAATAAGTCTTTAACTTGCCTAACCTTAAGGGAAGAAAACATAGCAAATTCTGATCGGAAAATACTAACTTAGTTGCGCCTTTTGAAATAGCACAACTATGAGATTTCAGAACTAGTGCGATAATGGTCATGCATGCACATATGATTTCTCTAAAAAGAAGTTTAACAAACTTTTCTTTCAAATCGTAAGCAACTTTCTAACACAAAATAACCATTCCTTTCCTTGAATTTCTTTTGAGAACTTTTAAGTAAGAACCCACCAACAACAAAGTATTGCTTATTCGACTCAAGGGTTCACTCAGTTGCATTTCCCGTTCATTTAGAACTCGTTGCAGAGTTTTGAAAGCGAATTATGAGTCTTTCAAGTTAAAACACGTTAGAATGTTGCAAAATTGAGAATGGATATTGAAGAAATTGGTGGCAAAGCATTGGAAATCAACTTATCTGACATATTAAAAATATTTCAAGAAATGTAAAGTCACATATATCATACCTGTTTCACGTTAAATAATGACATCGCAGGATCAAACTGACAGCCTGCACCACCTAACTTAGAAACCGTTGACATCACCATACAAGTGACACAAGGTGGATCAAAACTCAGCCCAAACCATGTCCACAAAACGTAGGACTGATTTGAAAGAACCGTCAAAACACAGAAGAAGATTATTGACCTAACGGATGGAAAGGTTCTCCTAAGTGCTGGGGTACACATTTTTGAAACAGAGTCCATGGTTCAAAAATTGTCAATTTACGAAGAGCAAACGTTAGGTCAGCTTGGCGGAATAATCTCGAGTGGGAGTTGACTCACTCTAGGTTCATATTTTATACTCTCCACTATTGTGTCTAAATGTCCGGAACGTAAACAATAAGCGACAAAGACATCCACCTACTCTGCGTAAATATTTCCTTTAGTTCGGCATAATCGGCTCGTTATTACGAGTAATTAGACATGGGTGAATTAGGTCCTTTGTTGGTAGGCGACAGGGTGCTATATGACCACTGTGCGCTATTAAAAATCATATGTACAGAGCCCACAAAGAGCTTGGCATCACTTTAAGAACCTCAAAAACGTATTACCCAGTCTTATGATTAACGCATATCTTGTTTATTTAGCTAACTAATTAATTACCAGTATTTCAGTCTTTTTCTTCGTTCATTCTTTCGTTCTTATTTGTAATTACTAACAGTATAATCTTACATTAATCCTGTTTTCCACCGCTGCACAGATTCTTGATAACAGATGGACTCTCTTGTCAGAGTCACAGAAGGTTAACATATTTTTTGTACGGTTCGCAGCTATTGACGTTAGCTCAAAATCGTTAAATTTTCTACCAGGTTCAATATTACATAAAAACTACAAACGTTTCCAGTAAAGCTGCTGACAATAGTCGTCTGTTGCCACAAATTTCTTTTTGCTTTCTTGTATTATTATTATTATTGTAACTTATATTATTGTTGTATAACTTGTCCTTCATCCACACTTGTAATGACATGTCGGCGAAAGCTCCCTCGATAAGTTCTCGTGTTTTTCAGGCAAACGCATACGTGTAAATAAAAACAATGTATATGTATTGTTAAATTTACTTTATGTATACTTTTTCTGCCTATGCCACTACTATTTATTGAAGTCAGTAGAAACATCCAAATAATGGCTTAGTTTCATCCAATGTCACTTAATATTAACTCAGATTTGCTGGCGAATAGGATTTTGTTTTGTTTTTCCTCTTGCTGCCGTACCTATTAGAAGCACGTGTAAATAATTAATAGGTACTGACAACATACTGGCACGTGTATTGGGGTCAGGGGAGAAGCCATTACAATGCACCCCCTCTTTGAGTCACGCAGTTCGCACGTGTGTGAACATTTGCTGGTGTTTGGCCATTCAATTGCGATTTTCATCGATTCAGTGAAGAAATGTTTCGTTTTCCCACCTCCTCCCTTTGTAAGCCTGTTGGCGTTTCTATTGATCTCACCGGGCTAAATGTATTGTAAAGGTATTGTAATCACTTTCAATGATTGACAAGTAGCCCTGGGCATTTACTCCAAAGAATTGTGTGTCAATATTGTTCTTGTAGTGCATAGTAAACAAGCTCTCAGTCAAAGCAGGACTGAGTATATAATTATATAGGAAAATCACATGCCTGACACGGAAGTTCCACAGAAAATTGCACGAGAAAACCGATATCACCGGAGCCGCAAAGGGCGCGCTTTTCCGTGGAATTACCTCGTCAGAGGGTCTGAATGGGATTATGTGACTATTGACAAACGGCCTTAAAAATAACTGAAAAATGACAAATGCCGATTTGTTTTACTGACAACCGAAAAATAACTGACAAATTTTTTTTTTGTGGGTCAAACATTGTACATTTTCTCTAGTAATGATTAACTAGGGCTAACTGACAACTGACAACTGACATGTAGACCCCCCCATTCAGACCCTCTCGTCAGGCATGCGATTTTCCTTGAATCGCATAGTCTCATGGCTTTTGTATGGTTTTACTGAGGTTTCTTTTCTAACTAATGTTTCCTTTTTTTTTAAGTGTTCACAAGTTTTTAGCAAATTGTAAACGTTTTTCAAAGTTTCAATAGTGTTTGCCCACCTTTCATTTCATTCTTTTCATTTTCTTTTATTTGTACGGTATATTGTGTGTTCGTATCCTCAGTTTGATTACCATGTAACGGATAAGCAAAAGCTCCCTAGATAAGCATCATTGCTTTTGGAGTAATTGCTTCAAATATTGTTTAAATAAAAAAGAATCGCATAGTCCCCTGAATTAATTGATTATTTATTACTTTTGTTGATATTTTGCTAAAAAAAACACGTTATTAATAGCGCGCGTAGACAACAGTGATACCATTCCGAATCACCACTCCTCTCACCCAATCAGCGTCTGATGTCGTAAACACACCAGAATAGATTCAGGTGTGACAATGCAATTCTAATAACAATTGATTCTAATAATCTATTAATCTATTAATAATTAATATATCAATAAATAAATTTTAAAAATAAAAAATAACAGAAAGATAGAGTTATACACAAATGGAGACTAGACATAAGGCTTGCCAATCTAAAGGGGAAACTAATGGCTACAGCTAAAAATGAACCATATAGCCTCGTTTAAAATGATATCTACGTTAGTCGTTACAGATAAGATATGAATCTTCTGCATGCATTTTGAATTCGGAATAAAAACATATATTGTCTAATTGTCTCGGAAATAATCCTTTCAGATAGGATTCCAGGAGATTGTAAAGGAAAGAGGAAAACAATACCTGTAATTTTAATGTGTTTTTTCACTTCATTCAGGACAAGTTCATCAATTGAAATTGAACAATTGCTTAGATAAAAGCACCAAGGAAACAAGATAGGCTAGCGGGCTATTCTCTCTGTATCGGCTGTGGACAAAGATGGGATAAATATTTAAAAGATTGTCAAATGATATCGGAAATGTAGGTTGTGAATAGCGAATGAACTACACACCAGGGCAGATCTGTGATTGAAACATTTCACTTCAAGCTGTTACGAATCCTTCTCCATGTATCCCGCTATTTTTCTAAAAGGTTTTCTCCAAATTCGGTGTTAAAAAACATTTACACACAAACAAACAAAGAATTATGCTACCGACAAAGTCTCAAATTCATGTCATTTTCACAATCTGCTCGCAAGATATTATTCTACAAGTTCTTGCCATTATCGAAACCATGTCTGCGGTTTCCTAAACCCGCCTATTCTTTAAGTGAATGACAACAAATTTTCCCTAACTGATCGCCTGATTATTTAAATCGTATTTAATCTAATTGTGGTTAGCTGGACTGACAAAAGGAAGCATTAATTACCTCTCCAACTCAGTTCATCACCGACGGTTGCAAACCACTTTGCAAACAAAATGAAGGAAAACTGTAATTGTTCTAACAGAGAGAAACATATAGCAAGGATATGAAGGGTAAGTATTATAATAGTTCAATTGAATGTTATGATATTATTGTGAAAGGTATATTTTTTGAGATTAGAGAAATCCCAACAAGATACCAAACAAAAACGGGGTTACGGGTTAAAAGAATGGTAATTCTTTTGTCGATTAATCTACTCAGTCTCTTACCGAACCTTTCCTTTCGAACTGAAACTTCAAAGAGAGAAATTGGAGATGACAGGGTACAAGGTAATATTTCTAATGTGTAGCTATCGCTCTTCGATGTCTTTTAGTCTTTAAAACTCTTAACAATATATTTTGAAACCGTAAATAACAACGAATAAGTAGTTCTCAATAAAATATACAAACAAAACCGAAGAGATTATACTATTGAGGATGCAAACATTCAAAAATAAGACAACTGTAAAAGTTGTAAAAGTTGTAATCTGTAAAAGCTCCGATGGTATCTCTAACATAAAGGGCTCCTAAGCAAGCAAAACTTACTTTGCAAGAGGTAAGTAACAATCAACAGATTAGTACATGTATATAAAAACGAAACAAAAGGGTGTATATGCAGTCTGTACGAGGGCTGTATTGTCAACAGACAAACAGGCTGAATTTGGGCTTGATAACGGCCTGATAACATTAGCCCGAGGAGTGTGCTCATTATCTGTTTGTGGAGATCTTAATTACAACGGTTTTTGAAAACAATCATTTAGTTTTGTCCTCTCGTACGAATAATTCAGTTAGAAAGAAGTTAAAAGGTAACTAGAGTACCGAAGTCTTGTAAGAAACTTACTCCCACGTCAATAGCAAGGTAATGAAATGTCCCACTTGCGACGCCGGAAAAAAACTCGAGCTTCATGGCACGGTGCGACAGATCTATAACAGTCTGAACAAGGACTTGATAGGAGCCTGATAATATCACACCCTTATCTGTTTCTGGAGATCTTTATGACTATAACATCGGCTTTCGACAGCCAAAATAAATATATAAATATGGCCCACTACTCTGTAGTTTGAGCACTTTGGCATGGTACAGTGAACCTTTTAAACTGCCTTGTTGCAAGCTTGCTTGCTTCATAGCTAAGGTTCAGTCTGAAATCTCTGTTCTGCACTGATGAGCTCACAAAGAGCGAAACAGTACTGTCTGCAGATTGAGTATATATATATATATATATATATATATATATATATATATACAGCCGTTTGCAAAAATTCTGACCCCCCATGAAAATTATATACTTATATACTTATATCGGTTGCATCATGGGTAACCCAAAAATGTGCTTTTCAGACATTTTTCTAACAAAACATATATCAGGTAGGATTGAAAAATGTACGAGTTAAACATTTTTAGATCATATGGGCCCATCCGTTGAAGACAACAAGTTTTATTTTCAGTTTTAGTTGTACTAATTTATTCCATGCGTTTGGCATTGGGTCCGGTGGACCGAAACGCTGCTATGACTTCAAGGAACTCACTGTATTCTGAACTTAAATTTCTCCACGTCGCACTAGCTAGGTTTACCCTATTGCCCTGAATGAGGCTAAAGTATTCACTAAATTGATTTCAAACCTTGGAGCCTAGGTTTAAGCGTATTATCATTGTGAAACACGTTCTATATTATGGTAGTTCGATGTGTGCGATTCTGCCAAACATTCAACCAAATTAATTAAACACAGCGTAGCTAAGAACATTTTTTTATGAAGTTCGCAATGCGGTTGTAAACATCGCATTTAGTTATTGGAAAGGAAAGAAAGATCAGAACCGAAGTTGTTTTAATCTGTTTAAATTATGGACCAGAATTAAATGGTTTTGGTCTTGTGTAAAAATAATTTCTCCTGCGTGTTACCTAAATTTTACAATTGGTCGTCAGTTAAACTCACATTGAGACTTATTCATAAGTAAACCTATTATTTACTTTGGCCTCACTAGGTTGTAAATTTATTGGTATTCCCGACAATCATTCAAAGATAATTTTTAGTAATAAAATAAATCAACTGATACGCAGTTTGATTAAATCTTAACCACTTTATATAACTTACAATTTATCTCGCGTAGAGTTCTAACGTCGTTAACTGCAAGATATGTCAGAATATAATTAAATATGCATCACGACATCAAAACGAAAACCGCCCGCATTCAATTCTGAATAAAATAAAATATGTTTGATCAATACTTCATATGCGAAATAATTACGTCGCAAAAAAAAAACGCAAAAGAAAACTGGTTGTGTTCCCAGTGAAATTTTAGCTCTTTTGCAGACTTCATAACGGCAACAATGTTTTAGCTGCGTTTGGCTTTGAAGTGTTGAATTTGGTTCAGTTTGTTTGGCAGAATTGCAAACGACTGGTGGAACTGCCATAAGATAAAATAGAACGTGTTTCAAATTGATAATAAACTTAAACTTAGGCTCCAAGGTTTGAATGCAATTTAGTGAATACTTCAGCCTCATTTAGGGAAATAGAATAAACCTAGCTAGTGCGACGTGGAGAAAGTAAAGTTCAGAATATAGTGAGTTCCTTGAAGTCATAGCAGTGTTTCGGTCGACCGGACCCTGTGGCAAACGCATGGAATAAATTAGTACAACTAAAACTGAAAATAGCACTTGTTTTCTTTAACTGATAGATCCATATGAACCTAAAATGTTTTATTCGTACATTTTTCAATCCTACCTGATATATTTTTTGTTAGAAAAATGACCTAAAAGCACATTTTTGGATTACCCATGATGCAACCGATATAAGTATATAAGTATATAATTTTCATGGGGGGGTCAGAATTTTTGCAAACGGCTGTATATATATATATATCATATATATATAGAGAGAGATAAATAAATGTTTCGATTAATTCTATCAAACAGTGCTCGATACAATGCTGTAGAGCAATAATACTAAGGATTCGGAGTATTTAAATTCTTGGTTGATTCATATTTCGCTCTACAATACTGTTTCGTGGGGACCAAAGTCCTCACTCGTCAGGAGTTACTTCATTCACGAAGTAACTCCTGACGAGTGAGGACTTTGGTCCCCACGAAACAGTATTGTAGAGCGAAATATGAATCAACCAAGAATTTAAATACTCCGAATCCTTAGTATATATATATATATATACAGTCAATGCCAAAAAGGTTGTCCAGCAGAACATAATATAATACTTTAATATCCATTGTTTTGGCCTATTGTCTTGGTCTAGACAATAGCCCAAAACAATGGATATTATAGTATTATATTATGTTCTGCTGGACAACCTTTTTGGCATTGACTGTATATACATTTTAAAAATATCATTAACTGGCTCGAAGCTCTTACAAAAATCGAACGTTTTTCATACTTAGGCGTGTATGTTACTTTATAACTATACGTGCTAACCGGAAAGAGTTGGAGAAATCGATTCGATCACAAAGGTAAATATTACAACAGTTCTTGAAAAAGTGTTCAATGAAAACTTCCAGCATTTTACCGAAGAATTTCGCCGATTAAAAGCAAGCGAGAGACCATCACAGATGCAGTTAAATGGCTTCCCAGGCCGGGCGAGGCCGCGGGAAATTATGTACTGTTTATTAAACGAGCAGCAGTGTTTTATCAGGTTTAAAACTCGAGGGCGCAGCCTTTTGTGGGGCTAGCGTTTGCGTGACGACCCTGAGAATGGCTGCGAAGGAGACTAGGTTTACAGGGGTATCCACGTGACTTGAATGCTGCATTTAGATTGGTTAGCACCTATGAATTATTAATGAGTATTACAAGGTCGGTACAACTGTTTGTTTGAAACAGGTTTTTTTAGAAGACTTTACGAAGTATATTGTTGTTATAAGAGAACATAAAAAATCCTACTTGGAATGCATGACAATTTGCAAATCTTGGACTGATGCACTGACCGAAAAAAAAAACAAGAGCGTTTCAGTTGCTATGATCAAAAGTGTTCGGCGATATTAAGTAGTTTATTAAAATACAGTACAATTTGTTTACACCTAGAGCTACCACGGCTGTCTAACGGAATAGACACGTGTATTCAAAAGTGAACATTATCATAATGCCAAGAGGTACAATGCACAACCAATTTCTGTAACAACCAACACACGTGCACATTTCTTTACAGAAATTAGTTATCCCTTGTACCCCCTGGTCATTATGATAATTTCTCTCTAATTGAATGCACGTGCATATTCCGTCATTCAGCCGTGGCTGCTCTAGATGTAAACAAAGCACCATCCAAAGCCTCGGCTATGACGAGCTCCTCTTTGAAAAATCATATCTCCAATTGTGTACATTTTCAGCGATAGGACTTGGTGTATTATTCTTATGAAAGATTGAATTTAATGCTCAAAAACGTTTACAAAATATTCTGGAGCGGTTTTTTAGAAAACCTAAAATTTATAAATTTTAAGTTTTTGCCATTTTTCGACTTTTTTACTCTATCAAAATAAATATTCACAACCTTTTTTTTACTGTTTTTTCCATTACAATTTTATTTGGCATCAAGATTTAGTAAGCTTTGGGAAATACTTTTAATCAGTTTGGATTCTGATCACTTCTATTGACAGAAAGCTACGCGGGTCCTATCAACTTTGACAACGTTAGTAAAGTGAGAAATTCATAGCCAAATTTTCACCAACTTCCACCCAAGGGATTTTGATAACATTTGCAGTGTATGTGTGTAATAAGTTTGAATAGTTTCCAGTGGTTTGAACAAAATCGTTTGCCTAGATTCGAGTAATGGACAGGTACAAAATGTCGAAAAAGTGGGGTTCACTACGTCACAATTACGTCATTAGTATGTGCGATCGGGTCAGGATTTTGACATTATCAGTTGTATCAGTAAATTGTGTACTGTTTGTTAAAATTTGAGCAGAATAAAGCAAACATCTTGAAAGTTGTGAGAATTTGTATAAATTTGCAATGTGGCTTCCGAGTTTCGATTGAGACACCTTTAAAAGTTAGCTGGCGCACCGACAACGATCTTAACGAATACACTTTTTAATTACTGAATCCTACTGACGTTACAATGCATTAATATACCTCGATAATGGGTGCTATACATTTCCTATTCAAGGTTTCAGCGTTTGAAGTGATACATAAATCATTCTATATTTATACACCAATCATCTGCTTGATAAGTTGGAGTAAGCCATTAACAATTTTAAACACAAAATGTCATGAGCAATGAGATCAACACCCAACACGCCATATCCACCGCAAGCTAAACATAAGGCTTGAGAAAAAGGTACAATTCCTCCATGTTTCTTTTTACATAAGATAAAGTGCTGTGAATAATTCTTAGTAGCGAACGCCTTAGAGAACTTAATGTTCCTTCAAATAATTTGTTAAATGTAAATTCATTGATTAACTTTGTGAGTCAATATTGAAGAGAAAGCATTCTGATCTATGGCAGTCTAGTTGGATTATACTTCATGGGAAACCTTATAGAACTAATACAATTTCATGAATATCACTTCAGAATCACTTCATGTTAAATTTCAAGAGGTTAATAGGCACGAGCAAGGCGGCGCAAAGGCAAAACATGCATTGAATTCTCTTAAATCTTCAACACTATTTGCATAATACCAGGGCGGAACCAAAGTAAAACGAAGTGGATTATTCGATTCATAGTAATCACCACCGGAACTCTTTTTGATTAGAATAAACGTTTTTTGATGTCAGAACTATTTAGTACAATGTTATGTCTGGTATGGGTTCACTTGGAAGCAACTACATGTACGTTGGAACTAATAAACCAATGATAGAACGTTTAACTAATCGCTAATAACATTTAACAGTATTACTCATCAGCCTTACAAACATCTTTTGATGTAAATGCACCAATTACCTGGAGGTTAATATGCCCGAAATGCTGCGCACAACGTGATATCTTTTCTAATAAAGTATGTTGTTATTAGACCTTATAAGACTAATAACTCATAATTTTGTTCTCACTTATTTTGATCGTATTACTTTATGTTAATTTCTATTTCGATTGATCTACCAATATTAATGTACATATATTAATGATGAAAGCATTGTAAATAAATAAAATAAATATGTAAATAAATAAGTTGATACTGCATTATTCAACCAGAGGTACCACAAACGATAACATATGACTAATCCGACCAAACTAAGCGAAATTATTTCTTGAAAGATATTATTCGCATGTATTACTTTTTTCATTATGCAGAATAGAACCTGGAGTAAGAAAAGCAGTGACCAGAAACACAAACAACATAGCACCAACAAAGACTTTTGAGTTTTGCTTTCCATTTCTAATGTATACACTTTACCGTAAACTTTGCAATATATATCAGTTTAAGTTTAAGCGTGCAAGCAACTCTTATCCTCAGACCCTTGCTCATCTCTCTTATACTACAGGAAGCCCGGTTTCACATCTTTTTTCTCCCGATTTTTTCGATTTTTATTAGGAGTTGCCTGCGGAGGAGGCTATGTTCCATCGGCCCATTGTATAAATGGCGTCAAATTTAAATATGTATTATTATCATAATAATATACATGCAAAGAGTTCTCGAATTTGATTGGATGAGAGCAGCTCTATTTATGCTAAAAACCAGTGCCAAATCGTGAAATACCACTGCCAAATCATGTGATACCCGAGTGCCAAACATGTAATACCTTAGATGTGAACAAAGTATATCCAACCAGAACTCATGAATTGGATTGACTGAGAGGCGGCGGTGTTTCCAAACTTTTGCAAAAATGTAGAACAATAACAAAGAGAGATTTCCACATATACAGCCGGGAAAAGTTGAAAAACTGAAGCAAAATCCTTTGAATGAAATATAACAAAAAGCACAAATATACGCGGATATATCATATGGCTTTCTCGTGCAATTCTGGATTATTTTGCACTCGTGAGATTGTTCAAAGAGATCAAATTGCATTCGGCCTACGGGCTTATGCAATTCTGATACTCTTTGGAAATCTCACTTGTTCAAATTAATCCCGAATTGTACTCGAATTAATCCCGAATTGCACTCGAATTAATCCCGAATTGCACTCGAATTAATCCCGAATTGCACTCGAATTAATCCCGAATTGCACTCGAATTAATCCCGAATTGCACTCGAATTAATCGCGAATTGCACTCGAATTAATCCCGAATTGCACTCGAATTAATCCCGAATTGCACTCGAATTAATCCCGAATTGCACTCGAATTAATCCCGAATTGCACTCGAATTAATCCCGAATTGCACTCGAATTAATCCCGAATTGCACTCGAATCCATATGATTACCTATTTATACGAATGAAAACGAGCGTGTATCGGGCTGTAAACGACATCTAGCAAGCTGCAAACCCTGTTCTCATAGCCAGTCCTATCCACTTAGACCAATCAGATTTGGCCGCTGACGCGGGAAGCTATTCAGGTGCAAATCCCGCCAACGAGTCGCCAGCGAGTAATTCTGAAAAGTTTGAAGCACTCACTGAACCTCACCCAAAGCAATATGCCAAAAAAAAATCTCGGTGAACATGTTAAACTTTCAGTGAAGATGAAAAAAATTGCCAGAATTCATTTAGCCTTGTGTTTTGGTAATAATACCAAAAATAACTTTTGTCGCGTCACATTTACTGGTTATTTCATGGTTTTCTATGGAATACCGGCGAATATCTCACGAGAAATTTGTATTATTTGGTATACAGCGAGCCTTTAGACGAATTTCGAGTGAATTTTCTCCCCGGAAAAGAAACGTTTCGAGTGGCGGAAGCGTCTGCAGACTAATTATATACTCTAAATCTTAAATTATTATTGGCTGATAAAGAAAGGAAGCGAAATGTCCTGCATTTTGATTGGCCTGATCTAGCCATGAAATAACGCTCGGTATTTCATAGAAAAGCCATGAAAGACCGCCCTGTATTGCATAGTAACGCTGAGCTCTATTGGCTGAAATATAATATTTACAGGATGTTTTTTCAGCCTTTGCAGTACCATTTGCTTTCCTCGCGAGGCTTGGCCCGTAAATAACGCGGGCTGAAAATACAATATGTCCTACAAAAGTAGCACTAATTAGGACTAATCAGCACTAATTGGGATTCGAATAACTAGGTATCTAGTTCAGTTACACAGGATCACATTGCGAAAATCTAACAATTTGTTTTGAGTTTCACAGGCTGCTCCACCAGGTGGAATATCACTAAATGACAACCATGGATGTAACGCCATCGTAGGCGCTACTTTGGTTTGTATCGACCGCGGAACAGAGGTCAAGTCACATGGAAACTGCGTCACTATACGCTGTTTAGTCACCTAGTTTCTGTCCCATCTACGCCACACCGCAGCAAAACGCTACACTCCGCTGGCCGAAAGAACGAATGCTCTGGAGTTCATATACAAGTTTCCGAGGTCTTAAACTTTCTCAGTAAATAATTTTATAACTTAGCAAACTCACAGTGAATTACAAATTAGGAAAACGTCAACCCGTGAAAGTCATAGGCTTAGCTTTAAAGTACTTGTCTTGTTTTTCGCGTAACATTTCACGTCAATACACCCTTTGCACGTGACGTCATAGCCGCCATGTTGGTGTACAGGTAACAATAGATTCTTCGTTAGCTTCTTTTGTTCTGTACACCAACTTGTCCGCCAAGCCCTTTGTCATTTGAATCTCTGGAGATTGAGTGCAAACCATCAATACGCATACGTACTTAAAACTAAATAAATGATTGATCTTAAAGTACCAAAACCCCAATTTGTTTTATTTCTTTCCACAAATCTTCATAATATTTAGAGTCATTCTGCTAAAACGGTTTTGTGTGAATCCTTGATTGTCTACGACCAGTTGAAGGCGAAAAGCGACCTGGCTCCTTTCGTGGTCGAGCGGCAGTACACTAACAGGAGCCCATAACCAGAAGCGTCCATGTCTCCTATATAGTGGTCACAGCGTTTTCACAAGTTGGGCTATTTTTAGATCATTTTCCCCGCCAATTAGTGGGTTGCATCAGTGGCGGACAAACGATACCTCATTAGCTAATTTTGTTATACCAACAACATGGCTGCTATGCTTTTGTGATTTTATTCCCTTAGGAATGATTGCAATCCAAGAATAGCGGAAAACTGTTCTAAAAATAACCTAACTTGTGAAAACGCTGTGACATAGGCCTAGTATGCAGGATGGACGCTCCTGGTTATGGGCTCCTGACACTAATTAGAATGCACACATTAGAAGCACTGGTCTACAACAACGTGCATTCTGTGTGACGTAAGATAAGGAACCACAATAATAGAAACTACAAGTGCCAGTGAACAGCTGCTTTTTACATGATCGTCTCTCTTGAGCAAAACCCCACAACTGCGCGGCGGTGAAACAAATTGTCGATGAATTTACGCTCGGTTTAAAAATCAGTGATTATACCGATTTCCTTCTTTTTCTTTCATTCGTCCTCAATTTTCATCTAGACTTTGAAAATAAATAAAACTACAATGGGGTTAGAGACACTATAAAGTGGACGAGACAAGTCCAAACGACTGTAAAATTATTAGAATAAAACTGTGTTTCTTTTGTGTCTCCATTGTATCTCTAAACAACACAGGGAAACCCTTGGGGCACTGTCCTGCAGCCAATTCGAAAAGAGATTTCACGTGTATTTTACAAGTCTTGTTTCTATGGCTTACGGTAATGACCAGATTTGAAAAATAAACGTGTAAAACTCTTATCGAATTGGCGCACAGTTAAGTTACCAATACCATCAAAATGCAAAGAATGTATAACTATAACCAATATATTATTATTGGACGAGGCTGAGCAGTGTTATGATTTGTCACTTTTATGCCGATGCGAAAGAGACGGCAACCTTGTTACCAGAGACAGCATGTTTATTGGTGCTGACCAAACGGAACGCGGGCTCTGGAAAGTACATTGAAGACAGAGCACCTCTGATGATGAATACATTACTGCGCCTGCGCTGTTGCTTTCTCCAGCATCCATGGCAACGCCTTTCCCATGGGGAGCACGAACTCAACTCATTCGTTACTGAACGAAGTATGATATCAGCACGTGATTGTTTCCAGCAAAAGACCTATTTAACACTTACTAATGACTATCCTATATTATGATATATTTCCTCGATTATTAATTAAGTAATACCATGATCCCCTCGCTTCCTTTTGTTTGTTCAGGGACATTTAATCATCAGCATGCATACTTTCACTAAATCTCCCTCATTCACCATGCAAGAGGGAAACTTAGGAGAGCGTGCACACTGGTGAGGGGACACCAAAGTCCCCCTGTCCGCATCAGGTTAGAGTGAGTACTCGGTAAGTACTTTATCATCTAACCCCTGCGCCCTCCGTTGATTTATGAGTGCGCGATGCACCCCTCTTGATTCCTTACACCGCCGTCTCCCATGTGGGACTGCTTAAAACCATATACGTATGGCCTTTGAATATTTAGTCAAGCACATAAGTACATTGTGTTTTACTGCTATTCTTCTCAAAAAGAACACACTTGTCCCCAGAGGAAGCCAGGCTCATTCAATCTATTGCGCACAATCAAGAATAATAACAAAACGTTTTCGAAAGCCACTCAACTGCGACGTGTTTACTTCTTACAGAGAGAACCAAACTACTCGAAGATTACTTCTCTTCTTCGGAGATCATAGTATTACAATCTAATAGCATGACATTTTGGGAAATTGGCGATTAAATTCCCCCTCGAGCCTCGGGAGGATCTGTAAAAGTCTTCCACAGATCTTCCACAGATCCTCCCTGGACTCTCTGGGAAATTTAATCGCTAATTTCCCTCATGTCATGCTATTACTAAAAATAATGTTCCGGCTAAGAACGATAGCACTGAACGGCAAAGACATGTAAAAAGTATTAATTGTCTATTCTTCTTTCTCGTAATTTCATTGGTTGATACTCATAAATGCAATAGAAAACCATCGAAATAATATCCTTTCATTAGATAACTTTTGAAGTTTCAATTTAGTTTTGATCAAACTATGGTTTGTTTTGGAAGAAAATCGTATGTCAAGTTTTCAAATTTACGATTCAAAAGCCGTTTACTCCTCCTTTCCTATTGGCTGGATGGTGTTTTCTTTACGTTTTCACAGTAAAAATAGCCAAGAGGCGGAGCACACAGTTTCCTATATTTTCTGATCGTAACTTTGACTGTGGACGGCAGCATGATTTTCACTGGCGTCATAAGCATAGGCACAAGCACCATACGCAGATTCGGTAATGCATTGATTGTGAGTGGGCAAGTGCCGCTAATGATAAATACGGCACTGCGTCTGCGTATGTTGTTGTCCTGTTGTCCTTAAGGTATATTCAAGCAAACTCGTATATTGCCGCAGCCTGTCTTTTTCTAGCGTTCTTAGGCAAATCATTACTTAAATTTCACTCTCAGTCGATTCAAGATAGGGAACCGACATTACTGTAACCAGTTGACCTTATATGCCATGATTAAGGGGGCGCTTAGTCGAGAAATTACGGTAAATCAAAATCTGGACAAGGCTTAAAACTCCTATATGAATTAGTTTTCCACAGCAAAGGAATATCACTATTCACTTCATCCAATATACCCCTCACCCTATTTAATGAATGCTGGTATAATAAACTCTGAGTCTATAAAGGAATGCTAACCGCCGTGAAAAGCTAGTAGCAGCTGACGTTTCGAGCGTTAGCCCTTCGATCATCAGAGCAAAAACTGAGGTTTTTTTATGCACAACTCCGTCACACAGTTTTCCATCATATTTTATTTTCAGCAAATACGAAACTTTTGCTCGACATATTGGTATCCTCCAGGAGCCCATGTATCCTCTGAACCCTTATCAAATAGTTCCTTTCCTTAGCTTATCCTGTATTTCCATAGAAAACGAATTCTAATCCTCAGTGTGATCGCATTACTGTTGGAGTAAAATATTCAAGTATGGAACCGTCGGGATAAATATAAGAAAGTTGTCGTGTCTGTGGCAAAGTTCCCGTAGGATTATCGCGACAGCAGACGGCCGTGAGATATGCATGCAAGAATAATTGGATCAATCTCGCTTTCTGGGAAACTACCCACCCACCCCTCCCTTGGATATGCATGTTCTATTAATGATTAACCATTAAAGTTAGGGTGAAGTGTGGGGGAGGGGTGGGGGTTTCCCAGAAACCGGGATAGATCTGAAGAACTCATGGTGCAGGAGATTGCTCCGACGCTCCATAGTTACTGTTGCTAAGTCCCACACGTCATCAGATTTTACCAGAAAACGGCACAAAAAATACATTGATTGCAAAAAAAATGTATTGGTTAAAATTTAGGAATTCTAATCATACACCAAAACCAAATCCGTGAAATGCTAAAAAAGTTTCTAAAAATAGCCAAGCCTGTGTTGGGACATATATTATTGTGGGAAACCTGCTACGCTGTGATTGGTTGGAAGTGTCTTAATGGAACTATGAATTGGACCAAGGCCAGTTGCTCCTTGGTTACCACCGCATGGCAAAACGTTACACTCCGCTGACCGAAAGAATGATCGAAGGCTCTGGAGTTCAAATACAAGTTTCCAAGGTTATTTTTTTTAGTAAATAGAGTTATAACTTAGCAAACTTACAGTGAATTACAAATTAAGAAAACTTCAACCTGTGAAAGTCTTAGGCTTAGCCTTTAAGTACTTTTTTTCGCGAAACATTTCACGTAAATACGCGTACGTGCTTAAAATTAGAAACAGGGGTGATTGCCACTGTTTTCTTTTAGTTTTGGCGGGAAACTGGGGAGACTCGTGCGCGACCGGCTCGTCGAAAGCGCATGCGCGTGACGTTTTGCCGCGGTGTGTTCCTTGGTAGGCCAATGTTTCAAGGCTTCAAGTCTCGTCTGACCTTCTAGAAATTAATTACTGGTTATTTCATGGTTTTCTATGTGATACGGGGGAATATTTCACAAGGGATTTATAATATTTGGTATAAGACGAGCCTTCAGGAGAGTTGAATACCAAAATTATAATATATAATTTCTAGTAAAACAATCGCCTGTATTCCATAAGAAAACTATGAAATAACCATATTATGATATAAACAATAAATGGGTAATAGTCTCTATTTTATTTTTGAAAGAGATGTCAGATTTGACCAGGAAGCCATATGATTATGAAAAACTTTATTTTAAATTTTCTTTTGAGGCCAATGGTCGTCAGTGAGGTCCACGTATCGGATATCGCGATATAACTGGGTGTTAACAAGCCAATCAGAATACTCCTTGTATATTTTTTACTAAACAAGTTGCCACTCGAGAAGTAACAACACCTAACGAGGAATTCTACGTTTAGTCATCGGCTTTTATCACGCAGTGTCCACGTTGAGTCCCAGGAGAATAATAACCTTTATTTTCCTCCGGTAAACTCGTTCTGAAACTGCTCCAGTGCGAGGCTAAAGGGACAAAACCTATTGTTTCTAACCAGCATTAGAGCGGTTTTCAGTTGAGTGTAGTGAAACCAAACGCAAATTACCCACAGCCAGCCAATCATAGGAGCGAGTAATCACAAGTAACTCATAAATGGCTTCCCTGTGAGCCAATGACAAACCAAAGCACAACCAAAACCAATTAGCGTTTGGTTTTACTTTGGATTCTGATTGGTTGGTTTACTTTCTCAGCCAATAGGAGAGCTTAGTTCCGTTCTAACATGGCCGCCGCGTGATCAAACCCCATGTGGTCTGAACTGGCGGAGAAGAATGAGAGCCTGCACGGACGCAATACAAATTTGAATATCTACGTCCAAAATTTAGACGCAAACTTTCTGGAGGATTTTTTTTGCAGCCACTGATATGATACTGAAGGGCAAGATCCGCGCATCATTGACGGACTGTAATTACTGTGCAAGTTATATGCTTCGTTGTTTGTATTCTCCAACATTTAAGCTTCCTTCTTAATTCAGGGAATACTGGTACCATAATAGTCTCCACTGGGGAGGGGAGGAGCAATCCTTTGACGGGTTTATGTTCTTCGCATTCCTTGCAGCTTGGCATAAGGACAGCGTTTTACGCAAATTCGCGAGTGCTTTGTCGTACTCTGTAGTTCAGGCAAATTCTTCGATTGTTTTTCTTTCCACAGTTCAGTCCTTCAGTGCTCGATATTAGTCTTGTGTTTTGACGTGGAGTTTACTAAAACAGCGAGTTTAACCCAGAAAATGTTTTGTAACTTGATGATCATGCATACTAAGTTGACGACTCATGAACAAGTAACTGGAGTCGTGGAGGCGACGGACTAAGTGTGAGCACATATGTTTGATAGTTTGGGGTGGAGATAATGGCTATCAGTTTTCCAAAAAGCAAGATCTCTCCTGTAATTGGCCTTCGATAAAGTCAAGTAGCCGGTTCAAACTGACACAATTCGCATTTACAATTACATCCTCAATTACATTTGATTACCGGTGTTTAAACTTCACCTGGGAGAACAACAGTGTTTTGTGCTGGGAATCTTAAGAAAATGTCGGGAATTGGTAGGCTCAGGGAATTTACCGGGAAATCGTTGATACGTCGGGACAAAATGAAAATAAATCGCGACAACTTTTGAGAAAATACACCAGAGCTCAAACAGGCTTCAGTCGCACGATAGTCCTAACACCTTGGTAGGCCCAGTAATATATATTTCCTGCCAAAGAGCTACTGTAGTTTTTCTTCTAATACACTTTAACTGAGCGGCAGCATTCACTACCTATTAGGTATACTAGTTACAATTGATAACTTTGGTCGTTTGAGATGCCGCTTCACTCATGTACCGAACTTAATTAGATCAACAAAGCCGCCCAATTAGTATCTTCTGCTTAAACGAGTCTAATGATGGATCAATGTTGGGGGTAATTCACATTTATATAGCGTCCATGTAGGCTCCTCTTCCCCCTCCGATCCTCCCCTCTGCCCATGAGCCTGTTCGAAGGCTAAGACTGAACGGGGCCAGCACCGTGCGCAATGCAGAGCAATACCGCGAGCAATGCAGCACCGCGCGCAATGCAGCACAATGCGCAATGCAGCACAACGCGCAATGCAGCACCGCACGCAATGTAACATGCACAACATGCGCAAGCACTTGACAACATTTTCTGAAACAGCTTTACACATAGAAATTAACAAGACCACGTGACTCTATCCGAGACATAAATTATTTACTTGGCCATAACTATAAAATTATCACCACTATAATAATAACACAGGCCACATATTAGTCCTTAGTTTTTATCTATACATATTATTCTACAGTTAATGCCACTATTTCAAGTGCATTTTAGTACAGTATACATATTATTTGATTCTTATTACTATTTATAGTTAATTAATAGTGCATTTTGGTAGTCTCGTTCCCAGACACTTCTCTTAGTTAAAACAAGTGACGTCATGCCCATAAAAGTACTGAGGACCACACCGCGGCAAAACGTTACGCGCATGCTATTTCTTCTCGGCGCGGCCGCCCCCAGTTTCCCGCGAAAACTGAAATGAAACAACAGGCACATACCCGTGATTTTAAAATTTCTGCTTAAAAGTATCCATTCGTGAACTGTTTTGTCAAAAAATAAGAAAACTACTTAAAAGATAAGCCTAAGACTTTAACAGCTTGAAGTTTTCTTAATTTGTAATTCACTGTGAGTTTACTAAGTTATAAAATGATTTACTACAAAAGTTGAAACCCTCGGTAATTTGTATTTGATAGCAGAGCCTTCATTCTTTTGGCCAGCGGAGCATACCGTTTTGCCGCGGTGTGACTGAGGACTGGCATATAACCTACATATTATCCGCTATCTCGGATTAAAGCTATTTTTAAATTAATAATTCTGTAAAAGATGGAGCTGTTTTCGATTGAGAGTCGAAAGCAATAAGTGATTGCTTTGGTTTTACGTTTGCTTAGTTTTTCTATTGGCTGTGAAACAGATTTCGTAATTATCAGCCCATCAAGTTCTAATTTAAAACCAAACATTGTTTTGGTCCGTCACGCAATCAATGTTCGTTTTCGCGAGACGGTTAGCCACGTTTGCGTTTACTTTTCCTCGTGATTGGTTCCAAGTGAAACAAACAGGAATTACTTCAGTTCGTGATTGGCTCATCACGTTTTTACTTGCTCCTGTGATTGGCTCATTACGTTTTAACTTGCTCCTGTGATTGACTCTGTATCGAAAACCGCTCTAAGTTTCCAAACACTAATGTGACTGAAGAGACCTCCAGATAATACAAAGAGTTTCGTAGTGTAAGTATTAGATACAGAATGAGTAGCCGTATTTTTATCGCCGCATTTACTAACTCGAGCCAGGATGGCTTATCAAACGTCAAGATGTAGAGCAGGGTCCGAAATTAGCTTTTTCACGTAGGCGCCAACTGGCGACTAGCCAACATTTTTTAGTCGCCAACACTCAAAATTTTGTCGCATTGGCGCCAAATAAGGCGCAATTTCGGACCCTATAGAGTCATGTTTTTCAAATATTTTGGCCGAGAAAATCGAAGCACAGGTTTATGTAACTGATCAGGACGAATCTGTATCACATTTACAGATCACCTATTACACATTCGTTTCCAGGTTCCTCCTTCAACAATGATTAGTGATTATATTTACTGAACATTTCTTCCCTCTCCGGAAGGCTCTCTTTGTGATGAGCTCTATAAGAGAAGACTGGGAAAGAGACTGTTATATTTTATATCAGCATTCCAGCACTGTTTATCTTAGTATTACTTTTCTTTCCAATTATTTATTCGAATTACGTCTTATTATTTGTGAACTGAATGTTTTTACAAATAATGAAAAATATACCATGATTAAAGGAAAATAACTATCTATCAACTCCTTTGGTAGCTTTTATTGGTGACTGCAGCATGGCTTAGCCTGAGAAAACAGCTCATTTCCCACTCGTGAATGGGCCAGGACGTCTACTGTCACTTTAGCGTGGGCCATATCAATAAAATAGCAAGCAAAAGTGTCGTTTTGAACTTCCCGCGGCCTCTTCCATATTAGGAAAATTCCATATTCCATATTTGGAAGAGCTGCCAGGATATTCAAAATGGCGGTTTCTAGGTCCCAGACCTCTAATCGACACTCGTTGTTTGATATGTTTATAAATGGTGTCTGGAGCCACCTATCATATCTTTTTTTTGGAATATTGGACAACATGAGCTTGCCATTGATTCCAATATGAAGGTATTAGGTCGAAATGGCTGAGTTTAGACTTAGTATATATTTTGAAGAATGAAAATGAGGGGAGGGCTATGCCGCTGTTTGGTTCCAACCCCCCCTCCCCCCCGAGAGCCCGGGATGAGAGGCTGCCGTTTCCTCAGGGTTAAGCCAAGCTGCCATACAAAGCGCTACTGTTGAAGGCCATCAATGGCTCTAGTAGTATTGATGCTTCTGCTAACCCTTCTCTGAGCCTGGCCAATCTATTTCTATATACCTTTATCAAATAGCAGTCATGCTGCGTCCCAGGAGAATAAAACCTTTGTTCTTGCACTTCCAAACTCGACACAGAGACGAGGCTGGAAGTGCAAATCTATTGTTTGTAGCCGAAATGGCCGCTACGTGATAAAGTTCTAATACAGAAGGTTCGTCAGTTCGCCAGCCCGTGGCCCACAGGGTTCATTTCAAGGAAATAATGCATTATGGGTTTCAAGAGACCGTCTTAACCAGCATCCTTTGCGCACCTCAAAAGCTATCAGATTCCTTTCCTGTAAGCCAGATCTGAATTAAACAAATTAAGGTATCCAGGATCTGTTGATTACCGTACGTATTTCTTCAAATCATTCTCACTGGAGTTGAGAAGCAGAAACTATAAAACTGGATTTTGGTTTGGCCTTAAAGGCTGATTCACGCTCGAGACATAAGAATAAGCATAAGAACATACGCAAGCGCAGATTGTACTTTATGGTTAGTTAACTCCTTGATACTCGAGTAGAACAAAGCATTCATCCAACCTTAAAGTACAATCTGCGCTTGCGTATGTTCTTATGCTTATGTCGCAAGTGAGAATCAGCCTTAGAGCGGTTTTCAGTTGAGTGTAGTAAAACCAAACGCAAATTACCCACAGCCAGCCAATCATAGGAGCGAGTAATCACAAGTAACTCATAAATGGCTTCCCTGTGAGCCAATGACAAACCAAAGCAAAGCCAAAACCAATTTGCGTTTGGTTTTACTTTGGATTCTGATTGGTTGGTTTACTTTCTCAGCCAATAGGAGAGCTTAGTAAACGCAAAACCAAAACACTTCTGACACTCAATTGAAATCCGCTCTAAGTGTACAAATCAACATGTAGAACCCTTGCACTAACGTCATGGAGATCATTGCTTGGATGACCTTGTCCCCCACAACGGGAATACACCTTCATTGTTTCAATTGTTCTTTTATCCAATTACCTTCTGAGAACTTAACATAATGGTGACGTCATTTGCAAGGGGTCTATCACAACTGGTTAATTAAAATCCTAGTTCATGAAAGGGCTACTACTTCATGTAGCTGTGACAATAGCCTAAATTAGACTAATTAGTGATTAGCTCTAAAACACCCAAAATTAGTGACTACCTCTAAACACCCTAAATTAGTGAGCACCCGTTGTTGACGGTTAGGGTGTTTTTTAAATGTAGAGTCAGGGTTTTATAAGGGTTTGGGACAGTTTGTGCAGCTACATGAAGTACTTGCCCATGAAAGTATTTTTTTTCTATAATTCAAAAAGCCTGTGGTTCATAGTACCCATGGTGCATTGAGCTCGTCTTTTGCATTTTAGTAGTTTTCCAACGACTACGATTTGTGAATTTGCTGCGAATCACTCCATACTATAGCAAAGATTGTCTGGTCTCTTGCAGTCCACACAGTTGTGTTATCACAAGTTGTCTGCCTGCAAGAGACAGAACAAGGTGGATTAATAGGTGCTCCTGTTTTGGCCAGCGAATAGACTTTGTGAAGGAACAGTCATGTGCTGATAGATCACTTTAATAAGCAATAAACGGGCCTTTTGCACGAATGCAATCACGTGTTTGTACTGGTACGCAAAACAATCTGACTTCATTGATTTAAAGGCACTTAGAGCGGATTTCAATTGAGTGTCAGAAGTGTTTTGGTTTTGCTCTATACGAGATCGGTTGTTATATTAGCAAAACTTGTTCGTAAATGCTATTTTCCACCTCCAATCGATCTTTCTAAAACGGCGTTTTTGAAGTTTGTCAGTTGTCGTTCAGTAAAGTCTATAGAGCAGATTTCGTATGAGTGGGACAAACTACGGCATGTCCGTAACTGTTCTGTAACCGTGCTGTAACCGTACTTTACCGTATTCCTGTAATTTGATTGGATCAGCAGGACAAAAACAATGGGAAACCATTTCAACGTCGCGGCATGCCGTACGGTAACCGTGCTGTGGTTTGTCCCACTCATACGAAATCTGCTCTATCAGCACGTGACTGTTTTCTACGAAAGGTCTATTGAGCTCGTGATCCCATGGCAAAGGCTTTACTGGATAGCAAACAATCTTCAAAAACGCAGTTTTAGAAAGATCGACAATCGATTGGAGGTGTAAAATAGCATGTATACAAACAGGTTTTTCTAATAACAATACCGATCATTGATGACATATTTTTTGCCACCCAGTACAACCACGCGATTGTATCCTACAAAAGACCCATTTACGAGAAAGCTAAATATGAGTATTTGGTTGATATCAAAGTTTCAATAAGCCTTTCCCAATATAGAGTTGATTGCTCGCTGGGACTGGGAAATACACTTATCACTGACCTGATAAGTGCAGTCTTAGACTCGATCTAAAGCTAAATATTCACAAATACCAGCGATAAGGAGCTGTGAGTAGCCACCTCGCCGTACACACTAGATCATACAGTCTAGAAAGACAGCCGAGAAATACTGGGAACTAACAGGAGCCGATAACTAGGAGCGTTCATCCCGCATACTATGCCTGTCACAGCGTTTTCACAAGTTAGGTTATTTTTAAAGCGGTTTCCCGCTATTCTTGGGTTCTAACTAGAATACGCGCGTCTGTGCGATCATAATGTCGAATATATTGTTTTATTATACGACTTGGCGTTTTCGAGTGCAAATACGGGCTAAAACGAGTGCAAATATGAGACCGTATTACACGGGTCGCGAACAGGTTTGCCCAGGTTTATTCAACCAATCGAAATGGGCTGTTTGAATAACAGCCAATCAGCTTTTAGCGCGCGAAAAAAACTTTTTTCAGTGCGCGCCCGCCCCCGACATTGGACTTCAGTTGAGGCTGAATGGTTTCTTCTCTCGAGATTTTCTTTAAAGGGAGCAGTAAGGTAAGCGAAAACACTTAAAAGGTTTTGTAAGCGCGCGAGCCAATCGAAGTGGGGCTGTTTGAGTAACAGCCAATCAGCTTTTAGCGCGCGAAAAAAACTTTTCAGTGCGCGCCCGCCCCCGACGTGAGGCTGAGAGATTTCTTCTCTCGAGATTTCTTCTCTCAAGATTTTCTTCAAACAGAGCAGTAAGGTAAGCGAAAACAATTTGTTTTTGTTCCTGTTAGCTGTCGTATAATAAACAATTTATTAAACGAAAAGTTGTGTAATACGGCTGGGAATTTTTACTCGTGAATTTCAGGCTCAAAAAAATAAAACTGACTCGTACAAATACCCAACCGTATTACACAACTTTCCGTGTAATAACCTCGTTTTAGTAACCGGTGCAGCTAAGAAGTGCGCGAGCGCGCTACAATCTCATGGCGGCAAAATATTTTCGCGCCATTTCGCGCCACGAGATTGTTGCCGCGCGATCGCGCACTTTGCTTCAGTTGCTTCCGGTTACCAAAATGGTTTGTTCCGCCCACTGGTGCAACCCACCAATTGGCGGGGAAGATAATCTAAAAATAGCCCAACTTGTGTAAACGCCACGACACCTATATAGGAGATATGGACGCTCCTGGTTATGGGCTCCTGGTACTAATTCAATTTACGATCAGATCTAGAGTATTTCTCGGCATCCTTCTATAGCGCATGATCTAGGCATTACCACGTCGTTGGTATTCATGAATGTCTAACACCAAAACAGTAATCCACTTTGTTCTCAAAATATGACTTGCAATGTATGAATATTAGGCGCGCTCAAAAAGTAGTTCATCTATTTGTAATAGACTTAGTTCAAATGGAAAGTAATTCACTCTTTTCACCTAAAAGGTGAAAAGGGTTCTTATTTACTATTTTCACCTGATGGCCATCTTAAACTAAAAGCGAGGCAATCCGTTGTTTTTGCTAGGTTAGCCTCGCACTGAGGGACATCAGAACGAGTTTAGCCTAGCAAAAACAAAGGGTTGCCTCGCTTTGATTCCCAGATGGCTACCAGGTGAAAAAAGTGAAGACCCTTTCAGCTTGCCTTTTTGTTGCCCCATTTCAGACCACGTGACTTTACCCTTGACTAATATTCTTTTGTTTTTCTGTATCCCAGAGGAAATGCATCAATGTCTAGAATTAGGAACGAAATAGCACTCAATCCTCTGCACTATCACGTGCTCTAAAATTGAGCAACAAACAGCAAGCTGCAAGGTTCTATTAACTACATTTTTTAATAGACCCTTGTCATGTAGCAGTCATTTTGGCGACAAACAATGTTTGCACTTCCAGTGTAAACTCTGCCTCGAATTTGAAGCGTAAGAACACAGTTTTTTTATTCTCCTGGGAGGTGACACGACCAGTGCGTGATAAAGACTATGTCAGTAAATATGGCAGGGCCATTAAAACTGTTTTCGGTCGGAAGATGACAACCGCCGAAAGTAAGCTGAATTCATCTACAAACCATTTACTCCACCATGGGGAAAAATATGGCGGCTGTATATGTGACCACAATTCCTTGCGAACCTTTCACAGTTCAAATAACACGTAGAAATCATATATTCTCTTAAATAACATTGCCTTGGTAACAGCATTTGTACTTGCTTGTTTTACAGATTCAAGACCTTTCTCCATCTTGATTTCAAAACGGATTTAAAGTTTTTCGTGCGCGAAGGGTTGTGGATAAAAGTACTTTCTTATGATGGATTACCACATCATTCTTTGTCTAGTATTCTTTTCAGCTTTGGTACTTTCCCCCTAAAACAGTCGGCGGAGATCTTCACTTCGATAACTACCACTTTTCAGTTTTGTCCACCTCAATGTTCAACTGAATAATGGAATAATTATTAGACCTTGGCATACTCTTCAACTGTTATTTACTGCTCTCTATACTACTCAAACAAGATTTGCCATTTTGGAAGAGGGTGTAAACAGTGACCAAGAAAAATTGAGAGAGTTGCGCGCAAACCTATAGAAGATTATGTTTATTTAGAAAAAAAAAGACAAACGTCATATTAACGCAATTATGTCTCACGGTGTTCCGTGAATGGAGGATATTCTTGGTGACGTCATCGCTGCCATGTCGGTGGATGTTTACAAAACAGTCCTCGTTAGCTTTTCTTGTTACTTCGACCCAAATGGCCGCATTGGCTTTGTTATTTCAATCTCTGGGGATTGATTGCAAACCAGCATTAGCATAACCCAGCCATCGTCTATTGGGAAAAGCTCGCCATCTGATTGGCTAGCCAGGCGGTATATTGGCAAACACCATCTGATTGGCTAGTCAGGCGCCATCTATTGGCAAACTCGCCATCTGATTGGCTAGTCAGGCGCCGTTTATTGGCAAACTCGCTATCTGATTGGCTAGCCAGGCGCCGTTTATTGGCAAACTCGCTATCTGATTGGCTAGCCAGGCGCCGTCTATTGGCAAACTCGCCATCTGATTGGCTAGCAAGGCGCCATCTATTGGCAAACTCGCCATCTGATTGGCTAGCAAGGCGCCATCTATTGGCAAACTCGCCATCTGATTGGCTAGTCAGGCGCCGTCTATTGGCAAACTCGCCATCTGATTGGCTAGCCAGGCGCCGTCTATCGATCGATAGTCGACCGTGCACGCTCTGCAGACTAACTTTTTGCGAGCTTTTTCACAGTTTTCTCGATCACTACGTTTATCAACGGTGGCTAGCTTATGCTAAAAGTTCCACTCCTCACCAACTGTCAATAGAAACCTCAAGCTTAAATAGACGCCTTCACAATATTTAGTTAGCTGTGAAAAATATATTGATGTATTAGTTCTTTGCCTTAGGTATTGCCTTTTACTTTTCAGTCCTATTGTTGAATTTCATCAATGATCCACATTTCGCATGAATCACATTTAATAGCCACGAATTCGCGATTCTAATCTGAAGATGAAGTGATACACCTGACGCCGACAGTGAAGATAGTGATAATAACTTAGTCATTACAATCATTATCTAACGCGAGAGGAAAGCCAGCCAACTACTACAACGGCGGGCGCATCAAAAGACTGCCCTCCTACAAGTTTCAAGAATACCCCGACTGAGAGGCAGCAATATATCTATCAAAACTATGAACTTTCACATATAGCGATTGTGATTCTGACTACGCTACCACAAACATTCGTAAGTGAATAGTTTATTTAGGAGTGACAGTCGGTCATATTTGCTGATTGTCCTAATTAGTGGAAACGTATTCCCCGCCTAACGCAGTGGCACTTAACGTTAACCTCCAGGCAAGAAGGCAGGTATAAATAAACCTTAGAAAGATACATTCTAAAAAAAAAAAATCTAGTCTAGAATTGACTGACGTAGAATGAATCATCTTTCCCGCTCAATGCTTAAATAGTAGGTTCCAACGAATGCCTAGACAACACCCGAGCCTCTAATTCGTGCCATCAGAATATCAATCTTTGACTAATTCGTTCCTTCGTCACTCAACCGTCAGAAATTACATTTAGCTATATGTATACAGGCTTTCAACCAATGTGCCAAGATTTTAGAAAGTTTAAAGCGACAACTGAAAACAAAACATTACAGTTGATATATACAGTAGTTTTCGCCACCCAGTCTCCTTTGTATGAGATATATCTGATTAGCGTTAATCCTAACATTACTTTTACGTACAGGACTTTCGACCAAGTCCTTGAAATGCTTAAAATAAGTAGCTTAATGATAGACTACATAAGCTTTGCTTAATATATGCAATAACCAGCCCTTCGCCGCCTTGTAGTCGTAAAATACTACGTGATTAGCACTGATTATGTATAAATTAGCTTCTTGAATGCTAAAAGGCCTAGTCTTCAAGTGTTATTTCCAATAGCTTACGCCGCGTTGTCTTCTAGACATAAGATATGCTAGTAATAGTGTTCATCCTGACATTAGGCCCTTAATAAAATGAATAATATTTAATGATATTTCCGGAGTTCTCCGCCAGATTGTCTTCTTGCTCTACGATGTGCTCGATAAGTACTTATTTATCCATCAGTGTTTATTCATTTTTTAAGAAATCGCTTCCTGAACATATCCAAAGGCTAAAAGCACATTACCGCATGCACAAAGAGAACGGAGCATTGTCAGTCAAAGAAGTCAGAAAATTCACGCAAAACAGCTTCCAGTCAGTGATAAATATTTTCTTTTCAATTGTATAACTAAAGAAAAAGAACACTACCAAAATACTACTCTTACTACCACTTATGTATGGATTTCGAAATACATTTTTTACGTACGTACGAAGAATGAATTCCTAATCATTTCAATACTTTGCTTACATTTGATCTCGAAAAATCATCAATTTACACCCCAAAATATCCTGAACTTCATAGAAATATAAGATTGACCTCCTAGTCTCTATTGACTAAAATGTAAGCACATTCAATAGTCCACTGTCGATATATGCTTTACTTGTCGCGCACAAAGGTTTCAATACGAGGCTCCGGGTTAAGTTAAATTGATTCTATTATCTGAGAAAATAATCAAGTTAATTTACCCTGGAGCCTCATACTGAAACTTCTGTGCGTGACAAGTGAAGTAAATTTCGAAAGGGGATATTTATTTCTTTTGTCAATTAAGTCTTGATTAAAAATATCCCAAACCAAACATCTCTGATCTCGGGGTTTTGAGAACTCGGCGACAAATAATTAATTTACTGATTTGGATATTTCCGTCATTGTTTGTCCTTTTGGAAGACAAAAAAGTGCCAAAAGAAATGGCTGAATTTGTCATAGTGGCACTTTAACCGTATTCCGGATAAGAATAGATAGAACAGTTTCTGGAAATCAAAGGCTCGCAAAGGGTCTTTTTGCACTGTAACTACGAACTCTTCCTGACATATGATATTCATGATACAGTTACTATTCCAGTGGCTAAAAATCCCGATATAAGCGATTTGTAGTGATCATTCTGTGTATTCTTATTCCGGAATACGCTCAATCGAACGCTCCCTTATTTGGATACGGTCAATCGAACACTCCCTTATTTGGAATACGGTCAATCGAACACTCCCTTATTTGGATACGGTGAACCGAACGCTCCCTTATTTGGAATATGGTCAATCGAACGCTCCCTTATTTGGAATACGGTCAATCGAACACTCCCTTATTTGGATACGGTCAAACGAACGCTTCCTTATTTGGAATATGGTCAATCGAACGCTCCCTTATTTGGAATACGGTCAATCAAACGCTCCCTTATTTGGAATACGGTCAATCGAACGCTCCCTTATTTGGAATAAATTGCGATCAATAATCGTTCTACCGAACAGTTACATATTTATTTTACCTTGGTATCCAAAATATTTGGAACGAAAATATCACGAACTTGTCGAAAAAGACCCTTTGCTTTATCAACGCGGCGGCCAATCGATTACTTACGAGCGTTTATTGATTTGTCGAATCGTTTGACTGGAAATCACTATGACTTACTTTGAGCAGGTTCATCAGACCTTCCAACTGGACCATCAATTCTCTTCTGCTTTCCTGTAGCGCGCTCATGCGCAGTTCGAGCTCATCTTTTCGTTGCCTTAGCAACTTTAACTCCGCCAGCAGCTCCGGGTTCTGCGCTATCTGGGCAGCGGACTTCGAGGCTTCGTCATGCTCGTCACGGAGCCGTCGGATTTCTTTTAGGAGAAGCCTACAAATGATGTCAAACGAACATTTTGAACTACGTTCCATACCATTACCCTAAGTTCTGACCGGCAGCGAAAGGTTCAAACAAGAACTGGCCTAATGAAGGTAACAGCTTTGTATGGGACCAGACAAACTAGACATGCAATTTTCCAAGCTTCCTTTATGAACGTTGTTGTTGTTGCAATTGACCGATTTAGCTTGTACAATTGTTGTCCCAATTCAGATCGCGTGACAGCTCTCCAGGCCCAGGGGTAACTTATCCCTAGGATAGCGCTAAATTTGTAATCGTAATCGGTACAGTTTACCCTCGGGTTAGCGATTTAACCCTAGGGTAGTGCTTATCCTTGCTTCGAATAACCGTGCCCAGAGGATTCACTGCTTTGTTTCCGAGATCTACAAATTTAAGCATTACCTCTTCGGATAGAGAAAAACATAAACATTACTCAGCAAGAAGTCAGGTGACCTGAATTGAGACAACGAATGTACAAGCTAAATCGGTCATTTCACAAGAGTCCAGCAGTACAACAGACATTGGGACCCCTTGATTACTACGGGCTCGAATTCCATGTCTACATGATACATGTATCTCCTATACAATGATTTGTTGAAAGTCTACATGGATGTAAGAGGGTAGTAAAGATCAATGCGAAAAGTACTGACCGGTTTTTGTTTTCCAAGGTCTGTATCAGTTCCCTTTGTTCCTTATTGGCGTCTATACTAAGCTCACTTGAAGACTTCGTGGGAACTCTTTGACGCTAAAATAAACACAGCAACATTAGAATGGTTTACCCTCCAGCATCAGTTTTACAAAGTCACATGACCGCTTTGTTCAAGAGGTCTATTAGCAAAAAGGCGGCGCAGTTTTTATTATCTAATGCAACGTACAGCCACTCAGGCAATTCCTATTTTATAGGAAAATGAGTAGCACACGATAACAACTGAGATTTCAGTTGATTATTTAGGTACGGACAACTGCAACAGTAAGTGTAACATTGCCGTCAATTGTGCTGAAAAGGGGATGATGACACACGCTGCAACAGTGCATGGAACATTGCCGTCAATTGTGCTGAAAAGGGGATACACGCTGCAACAGTGCGTTGAACATTGCTGTCAATTGTGCTGAAAAGTGGATGGCACATACTGCAACAGTGCGTTGAACATTGCTGTCAATTGTGCTGAAAAGGGGATGACACACGCTGCAACAGTATGTGGAACATTGCCGTCAATTGTGCTGAAAAGGGGATGACACACGATGCAACACGTTGCAATTTCGCTGTTGCCGGCTATTGCAGCGTGGGTCCGTTCCTTGGAAGCCCGTCTGTAATACGAGCCGCCAGAAAATCCGGGCGCCATTGTAGCTTGGTGCTTTCAGTAGTGATTTTTTTTGGCGGATTTTTGGCTACGTTGTTTTGGCTCATTAGTATTAATTAGTATTAATTAGTATTGATTAGTATTGATTAGTATTGATTAGTATTGATTAGTATTAATTGCAGTCAACCCGAGTATCATAAAAATTCTGTCAATCGATAGACTTGATTCTTACAGTGCAACTACTGAAACCGGGGTCACTTAGACAACGAGAACCAATCACAGGCCACTTAGACAATGAGAACCAATCACATTGCAGAACGGAAACTTACGGTTACTTGAGCCAATCAGTGTCGAGTACAAGACAATAGCATTTCGACTTGCTCGAGCTTTGATCTGGTAAAAGGCGAATTTGGTTGACTAGTTCTGAAGTCGAAGTCTTGAAGAAAATCGCCAGGATATGCTAGGAGTTGTATTTTAGAATGCTCTATTTTCGTTTTGCAATGTGCTTCGTTCTCATTGACAAAGTGGCCCGGGTTACTGTAGTCACACTGTAAAGCGGCATGGTAACCCCCCCCCCCCCCCCCAAAAAAAAAAAAAAAAAAAAAAAAAAAACGATAAACTGTCCTCGTAACTCAAGACAAAAATCACTACTCAGATTAGCAGAGTATGCTTTCCAGATGTACTGGAGAAAATGTGAGACAATGTTGTCGAAGGCTGGCAAAGATTCAATCAGATGAAACTTATGTTAAAAAGAGAAATTTGAAGCAACTTTTCAGTTCACAGTACACCCAAATAATGTTGTTAGAAACAGGTTAGGTGTTCAACTACAATCTTTGTCATTCTCTTAAAAACAGTTTGAAAAATCCTAACGTTAACGCGACGTTCATTTCGCTATTTCTCTTATTCCACGGGTGTTTTTCTTGTTGTTCAGGAGAGTCTTGAAGGTTTAATTCGACTGACAGCGTCCATTTGAAGTACCACTACGCTAATTTTCACAAACCTGTACCGATGTTTTTGCGTATTTGGAAATGTTTTCCTGTCCAAACCATTTTTCGATATGACTACGGGAAGTCGTATTTTTGGACTCAGTTGAGTTTTTATCTCAGTTGAGTTTTTAATGTCCGACATACGCGCATCCGTTCCGGTGACAGCGCTAATTTTCAGTGACGTCATTTTACTCAACACATTGTTCAACATGCGCGACTACTTTCCACACAAACCTTCGCGCGAATTTAAAAGTGTCACAACCATCAAATTTTGACATTTCAATGTTTTTGCATATTCATAAAGTAGAGTTGATATATTAATACCAGTTCAAATCGTTTCTCGATATGACGACAGGAAGTCTTATTTTTTTTAACTCCGAATATTGGATCTAAACGTCCGCCATTAAGGTGAAGTAATACGGGCAACATTTCTTGCAACTTGTCGCGCAACAATGTTGCGTTGCGAGTTGCAGCGAGTGTTGCTCGTATTACCACCCGCGGCCACGCAACAAATTTCCGTGTTGCAAGTTGCAGCAACATGTTGCAGAAAGTAGAAGTCACTTCTACTTTCTGCAACATGTTGCTGCAACTTGCAACACGGAAATTTGTTGCGTGGCAAGTTGCACGCGCGGTGGTAATACGAGCAACATCTCGCTGCAACTCGCAACGCAACATTGTTGCGCGACAAGTTGCAAAAAATTGTTGCCCGTATTACTTCACCTTTACTGGAGGCCGTTCCCTTTTGTTCAGCTTTATGCAAAGGCTTATTCAGCGGAAGTGCTGTCATACATTCAACGCTCGCCTGCACAACACAACGCCTTGGAGGCATATTTCTACTAAAAACGTCTTCACACACACAAGAAGAAAGTTATATTTATCTTTGCAAGGTTGGCTACGTTTTTATGCACACTATTTCGTGCGACGTGGTTGTCGTGTGAAGTATGACATCACTTCCGCTGAATAATGAGAACGGCTTCCAGTAATGGCGGACAGGATTTTACCGGTAAACGTTCCTAAAATGTTGTGGTTTAACTTGCCCATTTGGGAATATGTTTTACTATTTCGGATATTTCTAACACTGATTGACCATTTGACACTGAAAAAGTGGCAAATCTAAATGGTAAATTTTCGTCGTAGTAGCACTTTAACAAATTTTCCACAAAGGAAAGAAAATAATGAAGTTTTGAATAGAAATGTGCCTGAAAAATAGCGACATGTTGAGAAAATTATGTCACGACAGTAAACCGCTGGATCAGAAAATCGCGAACTATTATTTTGGAACACACTTCAGTAATGCCGGACAAAATTCATAGCCTAATTTGGTTCTTTGGGGGAAAAAAACACTGCTTTGGAAAACGTGAGAAGAGCCGGAGGTACTTACCGAGTTGGCAGCCAATCTGTTGGAAAATGGAGGGAATAAAAACACCTGTCAGCGTCATCAACTGTCTTAATAGACTTTACCGATTATGTTCTCGCGGCGCTGCACAGAAACAGTGCGATTGGGTAAAGTGAACTAATACAAATTACGCTAATTCAGTAGCTGATGCAAGTAAAACGAATTAGTCATACATAAATTCTGAAATGGTAATTTAGTTTTTACTTGCGTTAACTACAAAATTAGTGCAATTTTTATATCTCACTTTACCCAATCGCCTTGTTTCTGTGTAACACGAGAGAAATATGCGGTAAGGTCTGTTTCGTAAAGCAAACATAATCTGCCTTAAATTTCACACAAAATGTTAAACAAGGATATACTGTATTCATTTGCATTGAATTTATAAATACAAACAAAACTATAGTTATGGAGTACTCAAACTACAACGATTTCTATTAGTTTGATAGTTTACACGAAGGAAGGTTGACCCTATAGTGCTAGGACCAGCAGCATCGTTGTCAATAATGCAAAACAGTGTCGAGGGTTTCCAATACAATGAAGATAGCCCTGTCGTGGACCAGCAGCATTGTTGTCGATATGCAAAACAGTCTCTAGGGATTACGATACAATGAAGGTAGCCCTAGTGCTTAGCGTCAATCTCCCTTCATGTAAACTTAGCTTGCCTATACTGCTCGAAACTAGACACAGCATTGGCTTACCTTACAATACAAAACACCCTAACCTTTAGAACGAGCAGTACACCAAAACAGAGCTACAGTATATGGGTCCAATTAATCAGAATACAATTCTCGAGCGGTACTGTATTACTCCTCTGTTTGGTAGTTTATCGTTCGTAATGACAAAACAAAGTACTGCGCATCTGGCATTGTAATGACAATAACCTCGAAAAAGTCCTTAATTAATGGCTACTTCGAGAAGTTTGAATAAAACCTTAAAAGCAGCAATCAAAACGGCGAGTAAACACGGATGCTACATCGTAGTTCTACTTTAGAGAGAGGCTTGCTAAATTGACACACACACCAAAATGTTAAATAACCCACGGTGAAAACGCACAAAAACAACAAATCAATAAGTCGAAAAGCCAAATTTAAATAAATGCTTTCTTTCTCATTTATGAAGTCGGATAGCTGAGCTTTTTAAGTGGTTGTTATTGTTTCTGTCTTAATTAAATGCACCCAAACAGCCAGCGGAGGAGTAACAACTTATCCTTTAAATAAACGGGCAAAAGGGGGCTTAACCTCGGGGTAAAAACAATTTCCCAGAGACCATGCTCCAGCGCGCTCGGTGACTTGTCGTATTACATATTATAGTGTATTGAATACTATTAAGGTTACCGTATACCTTCGCGGCACGTTTTCTTAAAAAAAACTTTTTTTAAATTCTTTTGAAGTTGATGGATTGATCTTCAATTTTCCGAAAAAAAATCTTTAAAACATGCAATAGTTTGAGAGATATTAGAAAAAAACGTATTTTGAAGGAAAGTAAATAAATCGCTTAGGCGTTATAAATCCCTCTAATCCCATTACATGTACGTACCACAGGCATTCGCTGATCTGCGAATAAGTCGCCATCAAATCTGTAACACTGAATTATTCCGTTAGCCGTTTATAAGAACATCAACACGGGAAGATATGTGCTTGAGTAGAAACTAAAAGCTATACATACCCAAGAGATCTCATCGCCGCTAACATAGCAGGTTTAGGGTCAACGTTAACGTTCGGAGCACGAGGTTACTTACAACTCGCTTTTCAATTGCCTTTCGACGTGGTTTTATTTTCGCTATCCGGCCCTCTCCCTTATTGGTACAACCCGTTGATCTACCGTTCTTTTTCTTTTTTTGCGCATTATCTCCAGTTTTGGCCATAACACAACGCTCTGTCGAATATTTGTGAAACTACACTAGTACGCGAGAGCGGAATGCAGGTTTCTTATGCAATTTGAGCTACTTACTAATTTCCCGCGAATGTCTGGACTATTCATAAGCTCCGGGGGTCCTTACATATAATTGGCTAGTTGGTTTTAGTGTTGACGTTTGCTTTGATGAGGTGTGATGTGTTTACTAACTCTTCAGAGCCAAAAACTCCGATAGATTTTTATGAGTACTCGCTGTCTTTGGATGAATTTATAGGATATGAAGACTTGTGAGATCTTGATGAAACTTGGTCTGAAGTTAGAGGAGCTACTTACGAACCAAAGTGTGTGAGCGTTTAGCGTTATTTTAATTAGTTTTCTTATACGAGTACTTGCCACGATGAAACACAGAAATTATTTCGATTGAAACTTTGAAGATGAATTGCATTTGAACAAAGTAAAATATAAAAAAACGCTCACACACTTTGACAGGCTATCATGTGCTGATTGACATTATGCAGCTGAATCGTTCGTAGGCGCAAACGCGGAGGCACATAAATTCACTTCTTTGAGACTCGTCCTTTTTGCGTTTGTTGCCTTAGCATTTTCTGAAAATGTAATATTTGTGAGAAGAAACCATTTCATCGCATTCTACATTCTATAATCTTTCCAGTGATATATAGGTTTCTGTAGTTTCCTTAGAAACGATGCGCGTACGATTTTATTTGCGAGACACATCCGCGAAGGTATACGGTAACCTTAATAATACTATATTTTATTCATCGACTCGTCATGAAAAAAACGATTGCCGCCAACGAATTCATTACTGGTCTAGCGGTTAGGTTTGGGTAGGGGTGTGTCAGCCGTTCTAATCTTATCTTCCTGGGTTCGATTGTTACCCTCAGCGTGTTGTGTAATTATTTTTCAAGTAGAAGCTCCCCAATTCCTTGTAAAATTTATAAGTACCGCTTCGGGGACTCGGGAAATATTCTAAGTCGCAAATTATTCCTAAGTTAACAACGAGTGTTTTATGACGCAGTCTGCGAGGTTCTTACAGGTAACGCCCAGAAGTGGTACTATCGATCGAATTGAGCCTTCACGTTTCTTTTAAAAATAACACCCTGAGATAGTAGAGAAATACCATGTTAGAGAAATATCATATGGCTTTAAAACTTTTTCGATAGAGGATGGCAAAGACTGAAGTGGATTACTCCAAAGCGTATTCTAGAAACTTGATTTCCTTAAACAGCATAGTAAACGTTGCTAGAAATTTCTCTCTAAAGCAGTGTTTTTCATCCACTCGAATCTATGCCATACTTCTTCTCAAACTCATTAATAATTCATGAGCTGTTTAGTCAATTAGAGGACTGCATTTGGTAAGGTGGATAAGTTTGGTACCCAAAGAAACACTAGATGAATATCACTGTGCTCTCATTGGGTATCAAGATTCATGAATGTGAATGTGCTCTCATTGGGTATCAAGATTCATGCATGTGATGGACCTAATTAAGCTACAAGGATTACAGCATAAATATGACTTTACGTGGAGAAGTGAAGGAGAAGACGGACATAAAAATTGGTCGGTCCAGTGTGACTCGAACCATCATCTTCATGGCTGCTCTTGACTACTAGTCCGCTGTCTTGCCCACTACGCTATCAGGCCGTTTGTTGAAATGACCAACACAAAATAACAATCACAACCCTTGTGGTCTATAAGTGCATGCAATGAAATTCCAGGCAAACAATACTTTCTAATGATTTATGTATGCAAGTATTGTTTTCGCTTGAGAAGTCATCTAAAAAACGAGAGCTTCGTGTTTCACCAGGGAATCCAAACACCTCGAAATAATAAAAAAGCGGCCTCGTGCTTTCATCTTTCTCGGTGTCTGGATCAACTGGTAAAACACTAGCTCTCGTTTTTTATATATTACATCAAAGTTGTCTCCAATTTTCTCCAGTATACCTGGAAAGGCTACTCTGTTAATCTAGGTAGTTATTTATCAAGTGCGGATTGACAGTGCCTCAAGACATATCTTCTCTTTTCACCGGTCAAACATTGAAATGGAAAAGGAAAAGAAAATATATTAGGTAAAGATCCCTACCATTATTTTATACCTTGGTCGGAAGTTATTTTACATTTTGTTCTTGAGAATAATGACTGTTGCGGTTATTAATTCATAATAGAGTCGCCAGAGGAAATGTCTTTACACACATTTCAATATTGAGAGAGTCTTTGTCAATATACCGGTGGATCACGGCGTTAATTCATTGTATTCGAGTAACAGGAATCATAGAAATGGGTTTGCTTTCTAGCCACAACGACATAACATTGTCGAAACAATATAATATACCAGTGCATCTACATCAAGAGAGAACACTAATCCTTTTTCACAACAGTAAAATGGGTTATCGGTTGAATTATAATAAGAAATAATTTCAATGTAATTAAAATTTAGCTCGATCGAAGATAAAGCTGATTTTCTATTCAAATGCCGTGAATGTGTTCATGTGAGCTCGATCGAAGATAAAGCTGATTTTCTATTCAAATGCCGTGAATGTGTTCATGTGAGATTGGCCACAAAAATATATTAAATTGACTGAAAGGGTAGCGTTAAAATAAAACGGTTTTTTTTATTCGATTTGTTTCTTAAAACTGTTTTAAAATATTTCTCTTGCTATGTTTTAGTGAGGAAAACGTTGAATTTAGCGGATACGTTGTTCAACTCCCACATCGTGATTTAGCCTTTCCGGCTTTCACCTGTACTTCTCTTAACAACAACAAAAACTACTTGGAGGTTTGCGTGAAAGGTCTCCCTTTCTACTGTCTATCTTATTTCGAGATCAATTAAAGCTCCATCTGCAATATCTAATTCAATTGGAGAAGATTCTACAGATCAGTCAATTTGGCAAAGACTAATTTCATGAGATAATGAAACAGAGCCTATTTCTAGAACGATATGATTGTTTCTTATTTTCTTTCATATTTTTTTGGCCTTTTGGAGCACTCAAACCGTCGTTACAGTTGCCTACGGCTTAGGAAAATGCTGGGTATTAGAATTTCAAATCCAATCAGACCACAAAAATTGCTGGTTGGAGATTTCCCAATTGACTAAGTCATTTCCTCGGGAAAGGAAATACATGTAGTTGACCGTAACACAATAAAGCGATAAAATCTTGGTTTCAGACGATTACAAAACGCATGGCAAAGCTGTTTTATATTGTAGTGCCAATTCCCCAAGCTTCTTATTCTCTAAGCACAGTAATATCTTAAACGGAAGACACTTTTTAAAAAGGGTTCCAAGTTCCCGACTGCGGCTTAAACTAATGAGATAATTCAACACTGTGGAATGAATACGAAGTTAATGCTAGTAAATGAACTTTTTTTAGAATAGTCAGTTCCTGTGGAGAACGCCGCGAAACATTCACCACTTCAATTTCTTTCTCAAATCTAAAAGTACCATTTACCAACCCTGAGGTTTAACAGTATAGGTTTTGGATACGTAAGTCAATAGGTGTCTGTGTAATGCAGAAAAAGGAAAGCTTCATTTGGCAGTTCTTGACAATAAAGCCGATTTATACGCCGGAAAAGCAAAATATTATTTCGATTTTCAAACACGGGTGTCGTTTCCTCCAATTGTTGCGAGCAGTTCGGCAGCTTCATCAGCTACCCAAACAATAGCACCGCTGAGTTTTCTATGAACGCTAACAATTCCTCCCAAGCCACAGATAATTTTTTTAGGCACCTTTTTGAAAACAACTATTACACTGAGTATAGTTTCTCGATAAATAAATAAGCACGCTCAAAGGATCGAGAGACAGAATGAAGAACACCTAAATCGCCTGTAAATTTAAGGGTTGGCGTACATCGAACGGAAAAGCGTTGCTATGTGGGAAAGTGAGAAATGATGTTTCAGGGACTAATCGGCTGTTGTCAGCACGAAAAAAGGGATGTTATATTCAAGGGCTCCCAATTAAAGTACTTTCTAGATGGGGATACACACTGAGCTTTCCAACCACAAACTTGAATGTGAAATAACTGAAAAATTACGAAGCGCGTGTAGAGAGACTGTGGTTACCAAAATTTATTTATTACCAAACTAGAATAATATCGTAAAATGGAAGGATGGTACAACGGAATGGCTATTGAATTTGGAAGAAATGGTGCGCTAACATTGATTAGGGTCTTAACCACAGATTCAGAAGTTAGAGCCTAGCTCTTATAGATGATATAAGCTTATTGGAAGGCACAAGCCAGTTTACCTTGCCGCGTAGCGCGATATCAACTTGTGTTCATCGTCCATCCTGAAATGAAAATTTCACAACAAAATGTGTTAGGAAAACAAGGAGAGAACCCTTAACTTTACTATTCTGATATCTAGGATAACACCACTCCGTAGCTACAGTAAATACACCAGTCACGACAGTGAGTAGAGCAATTTAAAGGACATCCAGGCAAATAAATAAAAAAATACGAGTTAGCTCGCTTAAATAAACTACCCAATGTTTGCACGTCGATATATACATGAAAATATTCTTTTTTTTTCTAGTCTAGTCCAAAAAAATAAAACAACGGAAGAAAATGGCAATCTTGTACAGCACACGGGCAACAGATGTGAAACATCAAACGGTTCTCGAAGATTTTATCCTAGTCGCGGAATTTGGATTGTGGTGAAATTCAAAGAGGCATATAATTTAGTGAGCGTAGAGCTAAACAACAGCTGTAATTCTCACCTAAGAACATCGCCGACTGACTCCATGGTGAAACTGAGTAAGCATGTGACAAGTTCTACTTCATATATTGCATTACCATATAAAATAGCGAGCACGTTTTCCCGAGAATTGCTAAACAGCAGCTTGAGATTAACAAACAAAGGTCAACCGGCGAAAAAAAAGGGAAGTCCCCAATAAAAGCGAAAGATAGGGATCAAGATGAATATATCCACGCGAAAAGAAACTCTCTTTTTGGCTTCAATAAGGAATTGCGTATTATGTACAGAACGGATGGTAGACGTTTTTCCTTGGGTCCGGTTACGGTGATTAATTTAATTTATACACAAGAAAGACAAAATAATTAGTATTTTTTTGGGAAAGTGATTGATGAGAACCAACAGCTGACAGGGTAGGGTTTTTGTCTAATGAACGGGGAGAAAATTGTGAAAGTTATTGTGGTTTTCTAGTTTGCCGGTGTAATACAGGATATGGGAACACAGGATTACTTCAAACGATTCCGGACCCAAATCGTCTGCCAAATCTCATCAGCGATTTAGAGAAAAGCAAGTTAATTAGCGGCCCAAGCGAAAATATAGAATCAGACCACGCTATCGAGAGCGCGATATAAACCCTCGGGGTTCGCTCCAATGGCCGCGTGATCCTGCTAATATTATGCGAAATAATCCATACTGAAAAACCATGATGGATAGCAAGCACAATTATTTCGCAGGAATTCGACTATTGGTAATGGTAATTTTTATGAATGTTAATTTCAAATTCGGTGGATTTTTGTTTTCATATTTACAAGAGTGACTATAAACACACCCTTATTGATTAGGTTTTCTGAAGCACATTGTTGACACACTTGGACTAAACATTAGAAAGCCCTAATAAGCTTAGTCGCCGATGGTTATGGAATATGAGATGTGTTTTCGAGGTGCCTTTGAACCCAGACAGGCACAGAACTAATGTAGGCACAATAACTCGTAACACCTGCTAGGAACTAGGCGAAATCAAGACATTAATGTAGCTCCTCTCGGCGCACTGAATTAGAGATATCAAGAGCCCATAACCAAGAGCGTCCATATCTCTTACATTGATGCTACGGCGTTTTTACAAGTTGGGCTATTTTTGCCGCCAATTAGTGGATTACACCAGTGGCGGAACAAAAGATGCCTCGTTAGCTTCTTTTGTTTTACCAAAAACACGTCTGCTACGCTTTTGTGAATTTATTCCCTTAGGAATGATTGCAACCCAATAATAGCGAGAAACAGTTCTAAAAATAACCTAACTTGTGAAAATGCCGTAGCAAAGAGGTAGTATGGGAGATTTGTAGATGTGTTATTTTTACAAACATGTTACCGATACAGTTATTTCAAAAAGGTCCTTCGTACTTACAAATGGCACACAACAAATGACACCATGAAACCGTTTGTTTTTGGGTCAACTGAAAACTTGAAGACAAATATTAATCTGGCTTCAAAGAGTTTAAAAACTCTCATCCCACAATATTTGATTGAAAGGATTTTGAATAGACTATATCTCTACACAATTTTTAGTCATGTTATTATTAATTATTATTTAGGTATTATATAGGGGGATGTACAGCGATGCCGCACCCGCGTTTTAGCCCAACTTTCACTTCCCAGTCCAGTTCTAAAGTGGCACTATGACAAAAAAACGACTCTTGTCTTCCAAAAGGACACACAGTGGCGGGAATATTATCCAAATTGGTGAAAAATATTGTCAACGGGCCAAATTAATCTATGAATTTTGTGGAGAGTTCACCGTTAAAATCACGTCCGCCATTACTAAAATGTGCATGTTACAAATATTTCGCGAGTTTCGTTCAGTGGTTTGCTGTCGTGACGTTATTTTCTCAACACGTCGCTATTTTAAGGCATATTTCTATTCATAACTTCGTTCGTTTCTTTCCTTGTGGAAACATGGTACCTTATGAAACATGGTACCTTGTGGAAACATTGTACCTTAGTTGAGGGGGGCGTAAGGGTTTACGGTGATGCGGTTTTGCGTTATTTTTGGTGCGGTGTTGCGGTTTTACAAGACTAAGCGGTTCGCGGTTATTATACATTTTAGGACACGGTAATCGGTATGGTATGGCGTATAACATGACATGCATCTAAAAATGACAAATATACGACCATCTACAAAGTATGGTATTGCGGTATTTTACGTTTTTCTGTGCGGTTTTGCGGTTTTCGGATCCCCCTTATGCCCCCCTCTTAGTTATAAGTTCGCGCAAGGTTTGTGTGAGAAATATCACCGCATGTTGTTGAGTTGAGTAAAATGACGTCACTTCCACTGAAAAGTATCTTTGTCACACGACAGGAACGGGTTCGGGTAATGGCGGACAGAAACTCTAGATTCGGACTCAAAATAATAAAACAACCGTCATCATATCGAAAAACGGTTAGGACAGTAAAATAATAGCAACTTTACTTCACAAACACGTAAAATATCACTGTCTCAAAATTAGATTGTAGGTGCAATTTGTGATAATCCGGATCAATATTTACTGGTTATTTTAAGGTTTTCTAATGTAATACTGGCAAAAATTTCACTCAAAACGCGTGTTATTTTGGTATATAACTCGTCTAAAAGCTCGTTGTATATACCAAAATAATATGAATTTCGAGTGAAATTTTCGCCAGTATGCCATTAGAAAACCATGAAATACAACTATATTATGTTATACATAACAAATTAAATAATTTACAGGAAGATTTATGACGAAACCAAAGTAAGAAATTTCGCAGTCTATCGTCCGGTAAGTTGGAAAACAAAACCTTTTGAGTGGCGGACGCGTCTGTAGACTAATTATGTATTCAACGTTCTTGAATTCTTATTGGCTGATAAAGAAATGGCGCGAAATTTCCAGCATTTCGACTGGCCTGATGAAATACCGCTCTGTATTTCATAAAAAAACATGAAATACCGCCCTATATTTCATAGTAAAGCTGAGCTCTGATTGGCTGAAATATGAGATTTATAGGATAATATATTATATTTAGATTGACAGTTGAACTTGAACGATTTCTTTAACGTGTAGAAAATAGTTTTTTCCTTCGACTTCCTCTGAACAAACACGGCAAACATTTTGTCTTCCTGAATGAATGGCCGTTTATATCGATCTCTTTCAATCTCCAGTTCATTGTTAAATACCCGGGACTCATCTCCAAAAATGCACGAAGAAGTCAAGAAAGCTCTGCTTGTACTAACATTATAATGCAAATAATAATAGCAATCATCACGCTAATACACATCGCCATGCCAATACTAATACAAATCACCATACTAATTAACAATTAGACTACCAGCTCAAAGTTTCGATCAGCCATAGAAGCTGAGAGCGAGTCGTCTAATCGTTTTAGTAGAAACCAACTAGTTGTATAAGGAATTTACCTGACTGTTGGTGAGGGATTCAAAGCCAAAAGCAAGGCACAGCTCTTCGACACAACGTTTAAAAACATCCAAAGAGAATATTTCCCTACGCTCGCTCGAAGCTTGTTGAAAATTTTAATTTATGTACAAAAGACAAACGGATCGGTGATTGACCAATCAAATTTTTTGACTGGATTCGGGTCAAAAATACGTCATCAGTATGGAATTTTAGAGCTGGTGCCGCAGACGTTTCTTTGGGGGAACCGTTTCGGAGCGAGCACAAAGATGCGGCTGCTTTCGCAGGCTAAGTGAATTGTTGCCTCGCATCAAGGACTCAACTTTAAGACTACGGAGACAAGAAACCTTATGGCCAATGATAAATACAGAACGTTTTATCAATAGGTGTATTTTTTAATATAATTTAGCTTTTTAAATATTTTATAATGAATTGCCTATGTTAGTATTGTATGTAGATTTATTTGTAGTGTTTTTTTTTATCTGACTGTCCTTTTATCATAATATTGTAACTATTGGTATGTAATTTTTCATTAGTAATAAAGACATATTATGATGATTATTAGCAGGGCAAAAACAATGGGAAACCATTTCAACGTCACGGCATGCCGTACGCTAACAGTGCTGTAGTTTGTCCCACTCATACACGACTTTCATAATGGCCGCCTCCTAATTTGCATATGTGATTTCCCGTTTCGGTAGTTTATCCACACGTATAGAAAATATAAACATTGCCATGTGAAAGAGCATGTTGACATTAGTGAACTTGTGAAAGTTGAGTGCTGTAGCTTATAAAGCAATGAAGTTACATCCAGTTGAAATTAGAGAGATTTGTATGAGAAAAACAACGGAGGCCTTTATAGCCTCGCTTTCATATTTTTATCAATTACAAATGCTTATAGCTCAACAGCAATTTTCCACATTGCTCCAAAACTCAAAACAATTACTAGTTATAATGTGATCTTTCATGTGGTAGCATTGGTTTCCCCCTACAGATTTATCTTCCAAATTATGCAAATTAGGAGCTGGCCGGACGCGGCCATTATGAAAGTCGTGTATACGAAATCTGCTAAGGCACGGTTCCTGTACGGCATGCCGTGACATTGAAATGGTTTTCCTATTATTTTTGTCTTTCTGATCCAATCAAATCACGGAGTTACGGTAGAGTAGGTTACAGTACGGTTACGGGACTACTACGGAAAGGCTACGGACATGCCGTAGTTTGTCCCACTCATACAAAATCTGCTCTAATAATACTACTTATCATACCTTGGATCAAAGTCGTCGGACATTTTGGTCGGGTTCGACGACACGGACGAAGCGCCAGACTCGGGAGACGGCGACGTGGTTACGTAGCCCGAGGTGGCATGGTTTGGCCCGGCCAGGTCCGACGGCAGAGGGGGACTAGAAACGAAAAATATTACCAGTTTTAATCACTAAATGCATGGTTCACCGAAGAATTCGTAGAGAAAATCACATGAACGCAAGTGCTGTACGTGATTTTTATAGGCACTGAGTAATATTTTGAAAGTTCCGATAATCGCACGAGTTCAATTTGAGAACTTCAAAATATCACTCAGTGCCTTGAATCAAGTATAGCACGAGCAGTTCATGCGATTTTTGGTTTATAACATACTGAGAAAACATTTGTTGATAGCATGCGACTCAATAACCTTTTTGTGCACTCGTTATTGACCAATCAGAATCCAGCTATTTTGTTGAGAATATTATAAATGTTCTAATAGGCGACTCTTTGTTTACGTTTTTTCCTCATTAGCAAAAACTTCAAGCGACGTACATACAAACAAACAGAGTACATAAATCGAAAGTGATTGTCGCACTTGATAACCACCGAAAATTTGAGGGTGATATCATAAATATATTACAGGAATGAGCGTTTAAAAAGCTCAAAATTTACAAAGAATGTATGGCTGTCAGCAACTCTTGCTTTTTACAGTTTTGAAAAGTCAATTTCTCCGTAAATATTTAACATATCAATCTCAAATTTTCGGTGATTACTAAGTTTAAAATTCTCTTTCAACTGATGTAGTCTGTTTGTTTGTAGCTTGAAGTTTAATTTATGCTAATGAGGCAAAAATGTAAACAATGACGTCAGCGTGGATTGGCCTATTGATAGTTCCGACGCCCCATAGTTACTGTTGCTAAGTCCCAACGTCATCAGATTTTACAAGAAAACGGCACAAAAAATATATTGATTGCAAATGTATGTATCTTGTTGAAATTTTAGGTATTCTAATCATATATCATCATCAAACTCGGAAATGCTAAAAACCTTTCCAAAAATATCCAAGTCTGTGTTTATGTCTGTGGGACATGATTTATTCTTTTTGTATGATGCAATCACGTGGTGGTACTGGGTGGCAAAAATACCTGACTTCATTTATTTAAAGGCACTTGTACAAGATCGGTAGTGTTATTAGCAAAACATGTTTGTAAATGCAATTTTCCACCTCCAATCGATTGTCGATCTTTCTAAAACAGCGGGTTTTTTAAAAGTTTGTTTGCCACCAGTACAGCCTTTCCCATGGGATCATGGGCTCAATAAATGGTTTGCAGATTCAAATGACAAAGGGCATGGCGGCCATGTTGGTGTACAGAACAAAAGAAGCTAAAGAAGAATCTATTGTTAACTGTACACCAACATGGCGGCTATGTCGTAACGTGCAAAGGGTCTATTCATTCATTATTGAAGCGATATGTGAAGTAACTGCCTCCCGGTGAGCTCAGTGGTTAAGCTCCGGTCTGTTGCGTGTTCAAACCCAGGCCGGACCAACACTCAGGGTCTTAAAAGGTAACTGAGTAGAAGGTGCTGCCTTTGTGAAACAACTGCAAATGGTTAGACATTCGCGTATTCTCGGATAAGGACGTAAAATCGTAGGTCCCACGTCGGCCTCAAGTTTATCAGTCTCACTAGACTGTCACGAAATAAAGTTGCTTTACTTTACTTTAATTTTTACTTTATGTCAGCACGTGTTACTGGTACACGTTTTTCAAACAAGCTGTTACGGAGAGCGTACAAAGGACTATCCTGAATACCACACACTGTACTACCTCTATGCCAAACCCCTGTTTCGGGCTTAACAAAATAAACAAATAACTTTTTCAGTACACATGTCTAGTCTTCAAGCTGACCCTAAAAGGGGACACGAATTACTCGGTCGAATTGAAATTTAGATTGGTTTTTGAGGAGGCAGCAAAACCGGAGAACCCGAAGAAGAACCCTCGGATTAAGAGCACCGCGTTTCAGTTGACCGAACAAGCTTGGTCAATAAATGTTTTATGACTTTTGCTGAACAAGTGATTCTGGATGAAGCTCCATGATTGTGCTTTCGTTTTGTTCAACAATACCGTGCAGAGTTTTTTTTTAATGCAAACTACAGTAGCATTCTCTCTGATTGGTCAGCTGAATGAGAGATAATTTCTGATTGGCTGAACGTATAAGATTGAAACCCTTTCAAAGTTATATGGTAGTTTAGGTGTAAGAAAGTGAAATTCAGCCGTTCACCTCGAACTTTCCGGGAAAAAAACGCAAAGAAAATCCGGCGAAATGTGTACCAAAACTCTTCAAATCATCATATGTATTGTTACTGATTATTTACTGGTCATCATCGTTGCTTAGGGCAATCCAGCGCCATTTCATTTGAAGATTTTCAACATCTTGCGAGACATGTTTTTGGTTCCGTGTTGACTTGAATGCATGGACAGTTTCATATTAAGCCGACTTCCCTTGCCGTGCTGAATAGAAAGTTGCCATCGTTTGGATTTTTAAGGACTTCTAAAGAGAATTGGAATTCGTATCCTCTCATGATATTTGTTTGGTTCGTGAATTATCTGTGTATGCTTCGCTACTGCGCCGTTTCTCTTCAAGTTATTTTAGAAAAACCGACATGCACAAAGTAGCTATATTTCAAGTATGTTTTCGAGTATTCTTAGCTTGTATTGATTCCGTGTTTTCCAGGCGAGTTTATAGGTGTCGTCCATTGTCTCGTGTTTGGGCAGGTGTTCAGAAATACTGAAAATACAATGTTCCTTTCATTGGTTTGCCTTTCTCTGTGTCTCTTAGGGTGTGTTTTCACAAGGGCATTTTTCTGGTATAACATTTCTGCAGGTGTTTGTTTACAGACCGACTTATACTAGTATAACGTGTCTGACTGTTTTACTGTGAAATTCGAGGTGTTGGTATGATAAGTGGTTCTAATTACCAACCGCAGCATTCGAAAAAAATGGCGGGAGAGCAAGCATTCGTGTTTACCGCTCTGCTTTTAATTCTTGCTGTATTTATGCGAAAACGAAGGCGATTTTTACAAAAATTACGATCAATGTCTCTTCAAATGAGTCGAATAAGAAGAATAGCAGCATTTCTCGCAATACGGCAACAGAACGGAGGTAATCGCAGAAGAAGGAAATCAGTCTAGGTATATCCAAGGCCACAGTTCTGGTTTCAGCACCTTTTGGTCGACAATTATCAAGACCATCTGTGGCGTGAGCATTTCAGAGTAAGCAGGGAAATATTTGATTTGACTTATGAAGCAAAATACAATCCTGCGTGAAGTGATTACCGTAGAGAAGCGGGTTGCTGTTGCTCTCTGGCGATTATAAGAAGCGACACGTGCAATGCAAAAGGTCTGCTAAATGCTTGCTTTGACAGCTGAATAAATAATCTGACAGGCGTCTGTCAGTTCATGTGCAGTGATTGGTAGCGGCATGCGGCAGGACAAGTTATACCCTCTCCCGAGGTAGTATATTAAACTTGGCTGTAATTTCGGGTTTTTAAGCCGCAAAATTCCTAATGAAAACACTTTGCATGTTTAACTCGGTCAACTTCAACCGAAGTGTTTTCACTGTCTTTTCAGATTTTTTATGTTTAACTAGTCAAACATGTCCTAGTGAAAACACACCCTTAGTCCCGTTTCGGACGGCGAAGTTGTCATGTACCGAATGCAATGGTAATGACCATAACAATAGATTTAGCTCAATAGCATTGGATGCTAATGACCATATATTTATCTCATTAGCATGCACCATAACAATAGGCTTATCTCATTAGCATTGGATACTAATGACCATAATAGATCTAGCTCATTAGCATTGGATGCCAATCAGTGAACCATAATATATTTATCTTATTCGCATCGGATGCTAATGAACCATAACAATAGATTTATTCATTACCATGGAATGCTAATGACCATAACAATAGATTTATCACATTACCATTGAATGCTAATGACCATAACAATAGATTTATCTCATTACCATTGAATGCTAATGACCATAACAATAGATTTATCTCATTACCATTGAATGCTAATGACCATAACAATAGATTTATCTCATTACCATTGGATTCCGCGCATGAAACGTTCGCAGTCTTTAACGAGCCTTACATTACTTTTTGGAAAAAGGTTTTTTGCTATTTTAATTATCTTCTGGCGTTACTTTTTCTGTAATATCTTGATTTAAAATGATATTTTTTCGTTGCTTTTTTACGCTATTCACGTTTCGTGTGGAAACATTCTCAATCGACACGTCTGGCAGCGGTAAAAAATCATACCGACCGGTTGTACGGCGATGTAACGGACCGTTGAAAACCCATTCAGATTTCTCCATTCGCCGCGAGAACAACTTCCTCTATAATTCAACGACCTGATGAAATCCACACAGCGGTCAAACGTCTGCGCATGCGTCATAAGTCTTGCAACAACAACCTATTCCAAAACAAATTCAAAGCGAGCCGGCGGCCGTCACTGTTCACAAACCCGCTTTCAAACCTTGATAATTTCTTTGGTAAATTACGAAAATTTTGGGTAAACTCACAGTTTGAAGTTTGTTCAATTTCCCGTCGACTGTGAAAATGAAAAGCTTAACTTTCACGTATTTTTCTTAACTTTTGGGGGTAGAAGTTCACTGTAATACGTTTTAAGGTAATTTTTGGCGGGAAATCTGACCGTAATACGCACGCGCAGACGTTTGACCGCTGTGTGGATGAAATCATGTTCACGAGCTAGAAAAACAAACCGCTGACACCCAGAGAAGCAAACGACATGCCCAGACCGAAATGAATTGTGGACTTGTTGCTGAAAAGTGTGGTAAATTCGTTTGTTTTGGGGTTCAACACCTTTGAGGTAAATATCAATGGTTTCTGTCGAATGGATTTAGTTTACCGTTCCTTGTAGCTTCACTGGTATAACCACGATCCATTTCGATCTGTGATTGTCCTATGTCATCTGTCAGTGAACCTATAATCATCGTTACAGCTGACTGACGCATTTGATGACAAACGTTCTAAACGGAAGTGCCGTTATTGCAAGATCATAGTATAAGCCTGGTTAAATGTACTGACTATTCACTACTGTATTTCACCAAGTAGCATCAGGCCATCAGAGAAGACCATCATACATAGGTTTCTCAGCTCTCGTGTATGATCATAATATTTCTCTAACCACTAAAGTACTTCACGTACAGTTCAACCGAACCGATGAAACTAATAAACAAACAAATCATTGGGTACTTAAGTTGCAGATGACATGTTATAATTATCTCAAGTCTCTGTGTATGAGGTAGTTATACCCCACTGTCAATATATGCTTCACTTGTCACGCACAAAGCTTTCAATACTAGGCTTCGGGGTGCATTAAATATATTCTTTTCTCCGAGAATATAATACATTTACTTTCTCCCAGCGCCTCATATTGAATTCTAATAAGAGTGACTGCACTAATGAAGTCCTAGATATTAATTACGCGAAAACTGGAAAACTTTTACAAGTGCTCGTGACAAGAATATTGAAAATAACTCGCACTCTATGAGATACTTTTTCAATTAGGTATTTTCTTGGCGAATTCACGCGTTCTTTATTATTACGGTACTAAGTACAAGACTAATTCTCGCCTATAAAATTACAATGATACAGTTGCCAAAAGAACGGTTAATTGCTCAAGCGTATAACCCTTAAAAATGAACGAATTCCTGTTTCTTCGAAACTCGGAGTGAGAAACATTTATTTACTTGTTTACTTACGTGCTGCCGTCGCTTGAAGGAGCCCGTACCTTTATTTTTGACTGGCGGGTAAATATATAACAGGACTGGCCGGGTTTCAAAACAAGAACAACACATTTCCCATCCTCGACTTTACTCATGTCGTGGAAATAACTGATTCACGATTATAGCATCCTGTACAACTGATGGCAATATCGTAGCCCTGAACATGTTTATCCATAGTCGCCTCGTATCATTGTACACAATTCGGAACGTGTCGAAAATGATTTCTTTCCTGGTTCAAACGCCGTTAATTATGGATGAATTTATCTCTGTAGCCGTTGTTGGTGATCGGATGTAAATAAATAATAAGCGGTTACCCGTGAATCGGCAGCTACTCGAAATAAACATTCACAGCAGAATACCAACTGTCCACTCCTGTGTTCTCCATACGTAAGAAAGTTCTATCGTTAAGGACAAATAACGCGGCACTGGGATAATTAAAAGACGTCAAAGTCTGGCATAGCTTGGCAAAAATACCCGCCAATCATTGAAGATGATAGTGCCTCGGAAATTCATTTAGCTCCAACACAAAAGTATGGGCAAACGATTGGGCGCAAAAATGCAGATATTCATATTCATATCACGACATGAAATGTTGGAATCGAAGGTATTTTGTCGAGCGAAGGAACTTGGGTGAAATAAATACAATTTAACAGAGCTTACCAAGTAACATTGGTGATAATATTATGTTAGCTTCATGACTACTTCACCCAGACTGCCAAATACACCATGATAAAAATTGACTGATGACCGACTTATTAGGAAGAAAAGCTACCTTGCTCGTGACAAAAATAAATATACGTTTTAGTGTGATTCCTCTTGTTAATATAAATAAAGCTACTACGATTTAACCGGATCATCACCAAATTGATTGTATTGCGATGTCCTATTGTTGTTAGAACTGATATCTTTTCAACGTACGCAATGCATTTGCGCTCTAGTGATCCGTTAGGCAATGGCAAACGAGAGAAAATTGTTCAGGACACATTTGTGAATTTCTGTGTTGCTTCGGCGAGCAAAAGGAAAACATTATTTTGTTGCGGAAGCAAAATCGTAACGAGTTTCACGCGCTGGCAAATGAGTAAAAAAATTGGGAAACACTGAACTTCGCAAATGTTACCGTAACACAGTTACATTTACACTGTGTTCTTTCTATTTTCAGATCTTGTTCTTTTCATATTTTATAAGCTTCATTTAACCAAAACTTAAACAAAAGCCGACCACAGAATATATATTGATTCACGTGTCAAACGTTTACTGTCCTGGTTTTACTTAATTTAGAATTTCTCTGTCAAAGTGGAACTAAAGAAGACAATGAAATTAGTGTCTTGCAACGTCTTATTGTCTGATACACACTGTGGTTTGGGTTTTCATGTTGTGTTAGGTTGTGTTTAGGCTAGGTTTAGGGAGCAGTGCTACGGGGAGTTGGTTAAACAGTGACCAGAAACAGTAAATAACGAGAAATGTTTAAACCACAACATCGAGTTCACGGTGAAATTTCCGACGAATTACAACCTGTGCCTTAGTGCAAAGGTAAGTGGCGTACTATGCGATCAATTTGTATACATTTTATTGGCTTTACACATGTTCAAACTATGGCAGATTGTTGCTGACAGGTTTCGCCATCGGTGTTAAACCGACAAACAAAACAATTACAGAAACTGGCACATTTAGTAATTATGAAATTAAAAGTAATATGTTTAATATCTAATAGCTCATTATGAGGCTCCCGGTAAATGAATTGTATTATTTTTCTCAGCGAATAGAAAAAAATTTATTTACCCCGGAGCCTCATATTGAAACCTTTCTGCGTGAAAAGCGAAGCATATAACGAAATTAGGTTATTAGAAATCTCCATTTGAAAACAGTCCAATTCAATGTTACACAATTCTCAATAAATAAATCAGACCAGTTACAGAATGCAGCCGCCATTTGGTGCCACAAGTTCATCAGAAGGAGATAAAAACACAAACCGAGTTCTTCGCAGAGATTTAAGAAATTCAGCGAAAGATAAGAAATGGATAAATTATTCAGAATGTTACCCGGCCAATCGCGCTAAATTCCAATTCAATCTGTGGTGTGTATAATAGCCGGATCCCGACTTTCTGGGGGAAAAACTGAATTTCTAATGAGACCTGAAACAACGATAGGGCTGATCAAAGAGAGGGCCCGGCTAAACCACAGATCGAACTGGAATTTAGTATGATCAGCTCCTGTGGTCATTTCAGTGCATTGCAATGAACTAAGCCTTTTCCGATATGCCTTTTGCAGGAAACAGTCACGTACTGATATAACACATCAGTGCCGTGTCAGTTATGTATATTGATGTCACGCTTTTGTGATCACCACCAAGCCTCTATGTGGAACAACATTTCCTCTCAACACAGAAGTGAGGCTTGGTGGTGATGACAAAAGCATGTCATCCTTATCACGCATAAGACCTATTCCGCTTGTGATCGCATTGGAAAGGCTTTTCTGATCGACAAACAATCGATTGGATGTGACAATAGCATTAACAAACAGGTTTTGCTAATAGAGCGGATTTCAATTGAGTGTCGGAAGTGTTTTGCTTTTGCGTTTACTAAGCTCTCCTATTGGCTGAGAAAGTAAACCAACCAATCAGAATCCAAAGTGAAACCAAACGCAAATTGGTTTTGGTTTGGTTTGTCATTGGCTCACAGAGAAGCCATTTATGAGTTATGATTACTCGCTCCTATGATTGGCTGGCTGTGGGTAATTTGCGTTTGGTTTCACTACACTCAATTAAAAACCGTTCTAACACTACCGATCGCATACAAGTGCCTTTAAAGGCGCTGTGTTATGGTTGTGCGCATGTCTGGAATCAATGTTCGATTGGTGGCTGTTAATTGGCTTCAAACAGTTAATGCTTGATTGAAAGGATATGCAATATTTTCCTTGAAGACTAGATCTACGAACAATTTTGTTAAAAGGGAACTCAACCCTAAAATCAACCCAATGTCTATGCAAACATGTATTCGAAAGAAATAGGTTCTGCTATTTAATTTTTCTGTGTTGCGAGTCTTGCAAGAGAAAATCCGAAAACCTTCCTCACAACGTCCGCTATGTACAGACGGCTCAAGTCTTGTAATTTGTGACGTCAGATAGGGGGAATACATTAGTTTTGCCATGCTGTCCCCGACATTGAATAGCGGGACTAACGACTTCTAATTGCGGACCATTGTGTTTTCTTTGTGCTAGAGGTGTGATCGTTTTTCCTTGGTATGTGTGACGTACGTTATGGGGAAATTTGCACTGAATTGAGCCGCCACACAATATAGATTTTTCAGCGGAAAATCGAACTTGGAGACTAATTTTCTCCTCATAAACGCGCAACACAGAAAAATAAAATAGCAGAACTTATTTCTTTCGAATACATCTTTGTAAAGACGTTGGGTTGATTTTAGGGTTGAGTTCCCCTTTAACAATTTTTGCACAGTTACTTTGATTTCAACCATCCCACATGAATACTAGGGTCGTCAGTTTATATGAAAACTACTGAAAATCATTTTGTTCCGGCCCAGAACATAAAGCTAAAGGCGTGTCCCTCACCGCGACACAGCTCCTTTAAAGGCGTGTCCCTCACCGTGACACAGCTCCTTTAACGGCGTGTCCCTCACCGCGACACAACTCCTTTAAAGGCGTGTCCCTCACCGTGACACAACTCCTTTAAAGGCGTGTCCCTCACCGCGACACAGCTCCTTTAAAGGCGTCCCTCACCGTGACACAGCTCCTTTAACGGCGTGTCCCTCACCGTGACACAGCTCCTTTAACGGCGTATCCCTCACCGTGACACAGCTCCTTGAAAGGCGTGTCCCTCACCGTGACACAGCTCCTTTAAAGGCGTGTCCCTCACCGTGACACAACTCCTAACAAATGTCAGATTACGTTGCCGTCCCGTACAATCACGTGATTGTATCCCTGCAAAAGGTCGTCTACACAACCGTGATTTTCTGTTTCTGTTTATTACTTGGTTATGCTGAGTTGCTTTACACCAAGATTATACATAACGAAAATAATAATAGATAAAAATAAATAATAATATATAAACAATCAATTAATAATAAATAATTAAATGAAATGAGAATTAAGGGTAGCGGTCATGTTTACATAGCAATGATAACTTAGGTTCGAAACGTGTTAACTGTATCGGCTTCAGTTGTGTGGCTAGGCAAGTCATTCCATTCGGGAACGGTACGTGGGAAAAAAGAATACTTGAAACAGTTTACAGATGGCGAGAAGACATTCAGTTTAAAGTTGTGTTTACGTCTGGTCAAAGTTTGTGAAAAAGATACATAATCTTTAGCGTCGATGGCAATATGACCATTTAGGATCTTATACATTGTAATCAGCCTATTACACTTTCTTGAGGAGGCTAAGCTAGGCCAATTTAAGTCATGCAACATTGCCGACACACTCTCCAGATACTACTTACACGATGTTTGTCATGTCCAGTGTCTTGTTAGGTTCTGGTTCACGAGGATAATCAGGTAGCGAAGGCTTTTTCTTTTTACCTACGCCACACAAAAACTTGCTTCTTGGCGAGGAACTGCCCTTCTCTCCAGAATTCTACAAGAAATTAAATATCACCATTATGTTCCAACCAGTCTCAAAAGGTCGGTCTCTCAATAAAACAAAAAGTGGAAGCTAATAACAGTGGAGTATTAAAGTGCCACTACGATCAAATTTTGAGAAAGTGATATTTTTGCGTATTGTAAAGTAACGTTGCTATATTTTTTCCTATCCAAACCGTTTTTTTATATGACGACGGAAAGTCTTATTTTTGGGAATCCGAATCTCGAGTTTTCATGTCCGCCATTACTCGAACCCGTTCCTGTGACAGAGATAATTTCCAGCGGACGTCATTTTCTCAATACAACAACACGTATCACACAAACTTTCGCATGAACTTATAAGTAAAGTATATTTTTATACTATTTTTTTCCCAAAAAGGAAAGGAGAGCCAAGTTTCGCATTTACAAGAGCGACGCGATGAGAAAATGACGTCACGACAGCAAACCGCTGGTCGAAAATCGCGAAGTATTTGGAATACACTTCACTGAGTAATGGCGGACGTGATTTCGACGGTAAACTCTGCAAAATTCATACTTTAATTTGGTCCTTTGGCAAAAAAAAACACTGCTTTGGAAAACGTGAGAAGAGCCGGAGGTACTTACCGAGTTGGCAGCCAATCTGGATATTTTCGACACTGTGTCGTTTTGGAAGACAAAAAAGTAGAAAAGAAAATGGTCGAATTTCGTCGTAGTGGCACTTTAAAAGAGTTAGAGACTTTCTGACTGTACGATGAAATCAAAATTTCTTCATAGTGCATTCAGCTTCTATTTAGACTTTTTCTCCACCGCTGAAAATAGGTCTATCACAGGAACGGGTTCGTGTAATGACGGACATAAAATCTCAAGATTCGGTCCCCAAAATATAAGACTTCCCATCATCATATCGAAAAACGGTTTCGACAGGAAAACTACAGCAACTTTATTTTAGAAATACGCAAAAATGCCACTATCTCAAAATTTGATCGGGCCCCTTAGACAACGGGAACTAAACACACTGCAGAGCGAACATAAAGCATTCCCAAAAAAAATCATATGTCTCGTAATCGACGCTGATTGGCTCAAGTAACCGTAAGTTGTAATGCTTTGTTTTCGTTCTGCAATGTGATTGGTTCTAGTTGTCTAATTGGCCCTGTGATTGGTTCTTGTTGTCTAGGTGGCCCAGACAGCCCAGGTGTTAACTAGAGGCTCACCCAGGTGGTATACTCCCGCATGTCATGATCTGTTTTGTGACCTTGGGACACCTTTCCCCTCCAGAAGCATTCCTATTAAAAAACATCAGAATGATCAGCAAATACAAGAGACCGACAAATGACAGACAATAACTCGAGTTCACAGGACACTGTATGCTATCTCAGGATATTAGAAATATGAGTGGCACCCTATAACGCCCTCTTAAAAAAACCAATACATCATGTAATTCATTATATGTCCTGGCATAAGTGTTAAATAGTCCAATAGACCTGTTTCGCATTCAAGAATTACCGCTGGATGCGATGTCTACAGGCGCATTTACTCAACGTTAGTCTCATTTTTATGTTAAATATTCATAAATACCAGCGAGAAGGTGCAGAAGTTCAGACTACAACAATACATAGAGTTGTGAATAACCCATCAGAATAAGACTAACATCTAATGTTAATTCTTGAATGCGAAACTGGCCTATTCATAGCTCTCGGAACACCATTCTGAAAGGTAACCAAGCCTCCGGTGACATTGAGGCTGGAGTTGAGACAGCTTAGTTAGAGGCTTGTATCTAGTTAGCAGGATAATCAAAATATATCCATATTTCATAGAAAGAGGGTTAGTGTCAGTGCAGAGTCAACTCCATGCGAGTCTGATGCGCGATTTACACCACAAGTATTTTGGACCCGACCACTCCGAAAATTTGAGGCACATGCCCAACTTTATCGGCACAGCACTCCTCATTTTTGTTGTGTAAATGGGAATGTTCTGGGTACACGTGCGTAAAAATTTAGGGGTTCTGAGACCTTGTGATAAGGTAGTCTCGCGACTGCTGCCGGAAGTAATAGTGAACAATCACGTACCAAAGTTGTTGTCGGTAGGTTGTCGGTAGATTGTCGGCCGACAACACGCCAACAACCTACCGACAACTACGTAAATTCCACCGACAATCTACCGACAACTGCAAGAAATCGGCCGACAATCTACCGACAACTGCAAGAAATCGGCCGACAATCAATAAGCTTATGTGTATCTTCTAAGACAAGATATTGACGAATTTACCGACACTTAAAACTTACCAACACGTCATATGTGTATCTTCTAAGCGACAACCTAACGACCCAAAATTTGGTACGTGATTGTTCACTATTACCGCTGCCGGGCCCAAAATGCTTGTCGTAATTGGGCGTGAGGCTACAGGCATGCACATTTGTGTCCCACTCATACCAAATCCGCTCTATTTTTGTCAGCGGTCGGGGAAGATGGCGGATGTGTTTTTCTGTAGCTCCGCCATTAGCGCAATTTAAGTGTTTGTTTTTACATATTTTGTGTCCTAGTATTCCCTGATTTCTATTTTCATCATGACTTCAACTAATTTTATAACATTAGAGCAGTTAAAAGCCACTTTGGACGACAAACTAGCGCCTTTAAAGAATAACATTTCCGAGTTGAGAGAGAAGCTCAACGAAGCCACAGAGTTTCTTAACTTGGCGAACATCAAGTCAATGAAATTCATAATTATAACACACGATCTGCAGCAAAACAGTCCTATTATCTACCAAGAGCTAGAACAAACTACGGCCAATTTAATATTAGATTTCAGGGACCAAAAAATTGGAATTCAATTGAAGAACAAATAAAATTATTAACCTCACTGAGACAATTTAAAACAAGATTAAAAAACATTTTTTTATGTAAATACTGACCCTGCCTATTTCTCAAGATAATATGACTGTTTTCTCTTTTCTCCTTTCTCTTTTCCTTTTATATAAAATCAATTAAACTAAGTAAATACATTACTTCAATTGTGCGTTAAAATAGAATATTAGGGTTTTTATTTGTGCCTAAGTTTGTGTGTTTTGTGCCTGTGTGTGAATTGTACCCGACCTAATAATGTAATTTTCTTACTTGAAATCTGGCTTCCAGGCATTTTTAGCTTTTAAGTTATTTCTGGAAGCCAGTACCCTATATTATTTTCAACTTCCTTATGTTTATATTTCTCTATTGTAATTTTAAAGGGTACAATAAAGATGTTGTTGTTGCTCTAATTATACAATGATGTACTAGCTTGCATATATATGGTATCCCAATGTTTCAGTGTTCAAAGACATGACAGGCGAGGTAACAAAATATCCCATATCCCCTGAAAGAGGAACTGAACCCTAAATCCACCCAACGACTATACAAAGATGCATTTGAAAGAAATAACGCATCTACATGTATGTAGAGTAAATTAGTTTTCAAATTCGAAAAATAACGTATTCTCCGCTGATAAATCTAGCTTGCGAGGTGGCTCGATTCAGTGCAAATTTCCCCATATCGTACAGTCCGTCACACATACCAAGCAAAACGATCACATTTTGAACAAAAAGAAAATTCGATTTATGGTCCGCAATTAATTATATTTCTAAGAGCCGTTAGTCCAGCTTTGCAATGCCAGGGACAGCATGTTAAAACTAGAGCATATTTCGTATGAGTGGGACAAACTACGGCATGTCCGTAGCCTTGCCATAACCGTGCTGTAACCGTACTCTGTCGTATTTCTGTAATTTGATTGGATCAGCAGGACAAAAACAATGGGAAACCATTTCAACGTCACGGCGTGCCGTACGGTAACCGTGCTGCAGTCAGTGCTGTAGTTTGTCCCACTCATACGAGATCTACTCTATTTATTCCCCATACAACACAAATTACAAGACTTGATTTTCTTTACGCACAATACAGAAAATATAATATATGTAGCAGAACATAGTTATTTTGAATAATGAAATCTTTGTATAGTCATTGGAATGACTTAGGGTTCAGCTCCCGTTAATTATGTAGCCTTGTATATTTTACACAACTTTCTCACCCTTTAAAATGATGACATTATTTGGCCACAACAGTACAAGTATTCTACGTACTTTAATTTTGGTTAAAGACAGATTAAATGAAAGAAACAAAAAGCGTACGAAACTGAGAACCTCTACATTGTTGGTGAGCAACATGTCAAATTGTGTGTAGAAACGTGACACCGTTAAATACTCAACCTGAAAACGTAGTAAAATTAATGTTGTACATGTACATGCCTGGAGACGATTTAAAAAATTAACTATAGGACATACCCATTATGCCACCATTTTACCACATTTCAAATTCTTTTTCTCATTCAGAGAAAAAGACAGTGGCCCAAATTAGAGAAAATAAAGGATCCACACAAAGAGTTATTGCAGTTGTACAGTAGTATGTGGTGGCCTATTGCCTGTCCAAACCCATTCTTTTTACCCTACCAATACCCCACTCACCCTAAAACCCCATTCACCCAAAAAACCCACCCCTACCCCCACCCCCACCCAGTTTAATGGGCCGCCTCTAAAGGAATAGAAATTATGTAAACAGGTAGGAAGCTTACCTACCTGACATAGGATATAGTTATAGCAATGCAGACACTTGTACCTAAAATGAAGCACAAATCTTAAAATCCAGCAGTACTTGACATGATTGTACAACTCAATGGTTCGTGTTGAAGAGATTTTGGTGAACTATAAAACAATAAACACTGGATGAAATACAGGGATTTTGTTTGATTATATCCTATCTGACAATTTTCCTTGATAGGGTTAGATCAATAGGACAATTGCAGTGTGTTTAGACTTGCAAAATAAAACAATGTGACACGTCACAAATCACATATCAGATGTCTTTCACTCAAGAGAAACTGGGGATGACTGTTTGTTCAAAATGGTGTGTGGAAGGAATTGGTTTTACGAGTTGTTCTCTGTTTTTGTTTTTCTGAAGGAGAAATTCTAAATTGTTAACCAAATGATTTCTAAGGTGCACTTTTTAATTTATTCTTATAATGCAGTACATTTTGAGAAAACCTCGGATGGAAGGGAGCAGAAAGCAATCAGACCAGAATCCTGTCAACCAGAAAATATATCAGACATTTTGAGAAATGATGTCATAGTTCGCTGTCCAATGATGATTTGAATCCCTGGAATACATGTACATGAAGTGGTAAATTGAAGAAGAAGGCATGCCACTCACCTGAATCCTACAACCGGTTTCTTTTTGCAAACTTGACATGCAACCTGGTGTTCAGCTGTAGAGGAGGTTGATTTTTCAACAAAATAAAAACATTAGGAGAGAGTGACATTGGAGTCAATAAGATATGCTAACTGCTGTGGAAAGTCAGTAGCAGCTGACATTTTCAGCACTGGCTCTTCATGAGAGCGAAAGACAAAGGGCTAGCGCTCTTACAGCGCAACGTGCAAAAGCAGTTCGTTGTTTGTGGTTTCGTTTATTTATTTGATGAGCCGCTCATATGTGATTGGATAACCTCGCACGTGGCATGCCGCGAAAGTATGGAAATATATTAAAAGTTTTCACAATTTGCGTGTCACACTGTAACATCAACTGCTACTCATTCTCTGCATAGTTAGCATACCTCAATCGACTCTTATTGTACATGTAGTTCATAATACCAGACCTACATGTACACCAGTTTACAGGAACTACATGTGCATATATTTATCCATTTGTATTTGAAAAGAATTAGGTTAAATCATTATTATACAGTATTACAGACTTACAGTAATAACAATACCAATCACAAATACATACATATGTACATGTAGTAACAATTATTCACCACACAGGAGGTAAATAGTGGTGGATATCTACCAGAAGCAGCTTGGTAAATATCAACCACTTTTCAGACACTGAGGTGAATAATTGCTTTTAATTAGTAAATACCACATAAGTGAATACTAGCCAGCACCAAATAGTTATTTGTTTTCTGTCAAATGGACAAAAACTTGCACGAGGTGATCACCGCTTCGCTTGAAGGTGAATAGCAAAGGATAAATATTCATCTCCAGAGTAGCCAATCATTGCTTGTGTGGTATATACTAACAACAATATTATTCTTCAAAGCTGTACGTATTGTATCATTGTATTGTTTCCAATGTGAGAGTAGGCTAATCAACACTCTCTGAATTGTACATTGTACTTTAGAACACTATCTTTTGTGACAACATTGGTGGCTACAAATATCCCCCAGCATTTACATGCACACATACTGTCGGTGGCACCAAAAGGTTGATGTGTAGCCGTCAAATGTTGCCAACTCTGGTGCCACTAACAGTTGCATAATTTTTGAGGGAGACTATAAATATGAAAATAATCCACAACAATAAGCACTTGATATTGTATGTGTGAAATGTTCCTGAGGTTTCATCAGGTTTCATCATGGGTTCTATGTACATATTTATGTACATGGAAAACAGACTTACATTTTACCACATTGTTCATTTTCTGAAGTGTACAGAGCCAGGCGTATGGTGGAGGTGTTTCCTTGTTCATAATGCATTCCAGAAAATTGATTAACACTGTGTCTTGTCTCTTAAAAGGCTACAAGAGAAAAAAAAATTAAATGACCTATGTTATACATTGCACAGTTCATAAAGATTTCAGAATATTTTCTTTGAGGAATTTTAAAGACTTTTCAAGAACAATCCACACTTTTCAAGAAGTCAACTTGTTTTCCACAGGATCACACATTAATTAGACACAATTTAGAAGTGATGTTAGACCCTTTCTTTGACTTTAATTGTTTGTATGATGAATCGTCCAGTGCCACTCTAACAGTCATTTGGAGGCAAATGTGAGGCTGTTTTAACTGTCTTTTCATACTCCAAGGTTTCAATAAAATTCAATGAGTTTTGGTAAAAATTCAAGGTCTTTTCAAGGACAAAACCTAATCTGTCAAAATCCAAGTACTTTTCAAGGACTTGGTATTATTTCAAGGACTTTTGAAGGGCTGTGCGAAGCATGTATTGTAAATAGTATATGTATTCCAGAGATGTACATGTGTATGTTGTACAGTAGCTACTTTTTTACATGTAGATACATTGTAGCAGGATGAGGCAAAATTATAGAGGGGCCAACCATGGTTTTACAATGTTTATCTTTGATATTTACTGCTTGTCCCAGCCAGTCCAAAGTTGAAAACCGCAAGGGACAATAATGGCTAGTATTGCCTGGCTTTTATCCATAGATATACATGTATACAATGTATCTGATTTTCAGGAGCTCCACTGCATTAAAAACCTAATGAACACATGTAAATACAGAACTTTACATGATTGTACATGTATACTTAACTTATAAAATCATGTAATAATACGATGTACAATAATTACATCACAGGAATTTTTTTGGAAAAAAAATACATCACTGGGAATTCATCTGTGAATACCCAAGCATCAGTGATGGAAAATGGAATTCTTCCCATCCATCACTAATGCCTTTTTTGCCTGAAGATGTAAATCTGCCAATTTCCACTGCATGTATTCCGAAATTACCTTAGTTGATCACTTATAAGCACAGAATTTTGCCACAAAATTTTGAAAACTGTTTGACAAACATTCCCAAAGTTAGGGGTGTGGCTTATAGCCAAGCACTTGCCAAAAACATTTCAAAATGTGTTCCAAAACTCCATGGACTTCCATGTGTTTAGCTTTGAGTTTTCAGTATTTTTGTCAGGTTTATGAACTATAAATGTCTTATGACTGGAACATAAGACATCCTCAAGCTACATGTACATAATTATCATAGATAATTTGAGATCCACAAACTTCCGAAAAGTGAGGAAAAGTTGCTCAAACTTGACTTGGTTTTGGAGAGAAATCGCTAAATAATGATGTACATGTAGCTTACGTTGTATAACTATAAGTGAGACTTTTCCAAAACATTTTCAGACTTCAAATTTGAGTTATTGCAGTTGTCAAAGTTAGGGGTGCCGCTAATAAGTGAATGCGGCTTATAAGTGATCAACTATAGTATGTTGTGTTTTTAGGAGAATTTTCCTGTGTATATGTACATACATTATGTGTACAACAGTATTGTTACTTACCCCTTGTGGCTTAAAAAATAAACTTGCAACATCTTCTGTGAAGCCAAATGTTGGACCTTCTCCAACTGCATTAGGCATCTAAAAACATGACACAAATATCAGACAGAGAAAACCTTACCAAATAATTTCCAGCCCTACACAAAAAGGAAGCAATTGGGTAAAGCTATAATAATTGTGTTACTTTAGAAAAGTAGTTGATGTAAGTAAAACACAAACATTGTAAGAGTAATAAATAAACTATAAAATAGCAGATCAGTGTGTTACTTGCATTAGTTATTAAAGCCTGGTTTTTACCAGTGATACATTAGCACAAGAGCAAGCATACATGTATAAAGCACAAGATTCAGTAGTTGCTAGTCCCATTCCTGCAGCTTCTACCATCTTGTTTTCACACGAAAGCATGTGGTTTAAAAAGAGAGGGACCGAGAACAAGTGTTTTGATTGGCCAAACGTAATGAGCTGTCAAAAACTCCCTTGTGTCGTGTTGTCTTCTGTTTTCATGAGCACAATACAAATGCAAGCATAAGTGCAAGCACAAAGCTCAAGGATCACAATTTTTCATTTTCCTGTGCTTGCATCAGTTCTTGCACTTGTATTGAGCCAGTATGTTTTCACTGTGAAGTAAAGACTCTCATTATTAAAGTAACACAGACAGAGTAGGCAGCTGTAATAGGATGAGTAGCCGCCTGAGCTCTGGCAGTAGCCAGGTTCTATTGAAAGCCCTGTGTCTGTAGCAAGAAGCCATTGTTTATATACTTCTTATTGTTTTAATAATTATGACTTTGTTTTATATATAGTTTTTTATCTGTTTCAGGTCTTGGAAATTGACAATACAATGTGTGAGGCTGGCATGAAAAAAATCCAGGTCGATCGGGTTACCAGAAACACACCATTTATTTTGTTTGGCCTAGCTAATACAGTGTACAGGCCAGATGTTTCTACCAATAAAAATAAAAATTGGTGTGTAAAAATACCTGCCATACTACACACTAAACTGTCTAATAATACAATATTTATTATCAAACTTTCTCTCTAAAAAAAGGAGAGTTTCCTAGATAATTTTTTTACTGTACAATATCACAGGAGATTTGAAGGGTTGTGTGCAACATACAAGGGTGCAAGTGGCTCCTGATCACATTCTAAATTCTAAATATCAAGCACTGTGGTAACTGGAGAAAAGCACTAAGAGGAGAACAGGTATTAATTTTCTTAAATTTTGATTTGAAAATAGCAGCTACATGTACATGTACATGTATTATTATTTTATATCTTTGAGTGAGATCATTCCAGACTTTTTTACAGATTGAAGCATATTTACACCCTTGTTGCACACCACACTGCTGCAAAACATTATGCTCTGCTGGCCTAGCCTGCATTGCGGCTCTGGAGTATCGGAGCGCAGCGAGCGGAGATTAGGGGGATTGGGGTGAGGAAAAAAAGAAGGGGGAGGGGGTGGGGAGGAGAGGAAGAGAGAGCCTGCCGGCAATTAACCCATGGTTATTTTGATATCCACCCACTAATTAAAATGCATAAAGTTAAAAAGTCATTCGACCGATTCATCCAATCATCATGTGGCGGAAATGAAAACCATGTTTAATATCTGTCAAACTCACGCGTGGAATATCAAGGAATCTCAACTCGAGCGTAAAATTCAAAACAAAAAATATACGAACTTGGAGAATATCAGCTGTAAATGTCAACAACTTTTGCAGGATATGTAATGTATGTTTTAAGCCAGCGTTTGGGAATTCAAATATTTCCACGGCGAGAATCTGTTCAAGAAAAGAGAGCCAAAGCTTTAAATAATTCTAGCTGGTTCCTGCAAAAGAATTGGTCTTCATATTCCGAAATCTGCTGCTCTATCAGAGCGAGTCTGTCGTTCCTGAGGAAGGAAGATTCGAAATGCAGTAGAGAACTACAGTCATGTACACCTATGTTCGTGAAGGTTTGCAGGATAAAGATAACTAAGATAAAGATAACTAAGATAGTTGCCGCTGAATATAAAGTCGCCACCAAATCAATAAAGAACACTGCCGACACAATAACATCCGAACGAAGTTCTGCCAAAAGCACTAAAAACCATCCACGCAGCGGTACGAAATCATCAAAGCAGCCCGTATTTTCGGAAGCACAAGCCTGTTCCTCGTACACACTGGCCATGTTTCAACCGTGTGCGTTTCGTCGAGCAAGACGCTTGTGGAGTTCCGATACAGGGTTCTTCAGTTCATCGCGAAATTAGATCTCATTACAAAAGATCTGTAATTCTTTCTTTAAATTCATCGCTGAAGGAATTCTCGGTATGTTTGTTGCAATACTAATTGGTTTCTGCTCTTATCGCATGCCAATGATTTCTGTCAAACACGCATTTTAGCCAATAGCAATATGCAGCCTTCCGAGGCCGAGAGTTATCAAAATAACCATGCCAGGTTGCCAGCAGGCTCACTCTTCCTCTCCTCCCCACCCCCTCCCCCCTCTCTTTTTGTCCTCGCCCCAATCCCCCTAATCTCCGCTCGCTGTGCTCCGATACTCCAGAGCCGCAACGCAGGCTACTGCTGGCCAAAAGAATGAAGGCTCTGGTTTCAAATACAAATCACAGAGGGCTTAAGGTTACCGTGCAGGTTCGCGGGTGTCTCTCGTTAAAAATCTCTTGCGCGTGTGGTTTTAGGGAAATCTACATAAACCTATATACCATTTTAAAGCTTATAAACCATAGAATGAGCCTGCGTAATGTTTTTATGAAAATTTTAAAATCGGTAAGAACGGTGAACCTAGAAACGCAAAACAGGTAGTGTTTATAAAGACGAATTACCAGGCCACGCGTTGGCGCGTATGGCCGATTTAACTGCATAATGTCAATCAGCACATAGCAGCCTTCAAAACGGTGTGCGGGTTTTTTGACATTTTGCTTTGTTCAAATGCAAATTTAAATCAAAGTTGGAGCTTCAAAAAATGCCCTTGTCATTTGACACCGGACAGCATAACTAAAGAATCTTTTTGAATTTCAAAAAAGCCGCACACCGTTTTTTTCTTCAATATGTGATGAAGCTCTCTGCCAAATTTCAATGAATTATGTTGAAAGCCCGAGCTCCATAATTCGTTCAAAGATAGAGAATACGCAAGAACTTCTAAGCCGAGATATTAGCGTTTTAGTTTTGTAAACAGCTAACACCTCATTAGTCCATCTGTCAATACTGCGATACCGCCATCCAATGAGATGCGAGAACCCCGTGGTGGTCTCGACAAAGGGTTCAGAGATTCGCGGGAAACCGTGTTCGGACAGAAAACCGAACTTATGATGCAGAAACGCAGAACGAAAACACAAGCTAAACCAAGTACCGCCAACGAAAAGAGAAGAAAGACAAAAAGACCCATGGCGGAATCCTGTAAAACAATATGCAAATAGTTCGGAGCAAGTTCCCGGATGTTCCCGCGAAAAAGTTTGAGGGGCGCTTTTCACATAATAGGATTATCACACGCTGGCTATTTGTTTGCTTTTCCGAGAAAACACGTTTCTTTCAATATCTCGCGAAGTTTTTAATGTATTGGATTAGTTTTTGTTTCATATTGTAGAATATTCACTTTGTAAAACGTCAGGATAAAAAAAAAATTAAATAAAAAACCGTTACACGAACCTGTACGGTAACCTTAAACTTTTTTAGTAAATAATTTTATAACTTAGTAAACTCACAGTGAATTACAAATTAAGAAAAGTAGATTTTTTTTTTGTGTGAAACGATTCACGTAAATATGCATATATACATGTACTAAAATTTAGAAACAGGGGTGACTGACTCTGTCTTCTTTTAACTTTGGTGGGGAACTGGGGAGATCAGATGCATGCGGCTCATTGCATGTGGTTACACATATCCCTTCATTTGTATTCATCCCAGGCTCTCTTGGGTATTATTTGAAGGGATGTGTGCAAAAAGGGTATAAGTGACTCTTGATCACATTAAATTCTCCCTTAGAAAACTTACCTGTAATAGTTCACGGAGATATGCCTCAAACTTTGGAAAGTTGAGAATTCCATTCTCATCCTCAATTTGAGAAAAATGATCTGCAAATTTATATAAAAAGTATGTCAAAGCATAAGCTATTAATGAATCTAACAATGTATAACCATTGACTGTAAATGACAGCTTTAACATGTACAATGTACATACATGTGCATGTACCAGTAGTAACATGTATGTACAAAATAATGTAACTGGTGAAATACAGTATTTAAAGGGATAGCTACATGTACATTGTACATGTACGTATACGTATGTCAACCCCAGAAAGTATGTTTTCCAAAATTTGAGACGATGTTGATGAAGGATGGCAAAGATTCGAGTGGATGTAAAATACTGTTTTTAGTTAATAGTTTTAGTTTTAGTTAATTTCAGAGCAACTTGAAATCAGTTCACCCTACATGTACATACTGGCATTAAAACTGAAATTGCATTTCTAGAATATGATTTTGTTATTTTTCAATCCTTTTAATCTTTGCCATCCTCAATCGCAAAAAGTTTGAAAAGCATACCATGCTATTCATTATGGTATTTCTCTTCTATATCAGATTGTTATTTTGTAGTTTTGTTTTAAAGAAACACTTGCCCCTTTTGGGCTAGTAATCCATTGTGCTAATTGTGCTAATTGTGCCAAGAAATGGTCAAGTACGTGACATCACAGCAAGATGGTCATTTTTTTCAAATTACACATAAGTGGAACAGCTCAGTCTATAAATTTCACAAAGTTTCTAACAGACAAGTGAACAGTTGCACATGCACTCTTCTCAGAAGCCTTACATCTTAACTTGTCCACAAGCCTTCCATAACATAAAGTAGACAATGCTGTCTTCACAGACAGTACTCTGATTCTGCCAATGGCATCACTAGAAAGAAGAATGAAACTTAGGGTGCGTTCGATAGACCGTATTCCGGAATAAGAATACACAGAATGATCACTACATATCGCTTATATCGGGAATTTTTAGTCACTGGAACACTAAATGTATCCTGAATATCACATTTCAGCAAACGTTAGTAGCTTATAGTGCAAAATGTGCCTGAACCAGTGATTTCCAGAGATTATTCCATCTATTCTTATTCCGGAATACGGTCAATCGAACGCGCCCTTAGTGATTTTGTAAACTGATAAAGGACTGGGACTGAGTATGTAAGTTTCTTTGAATTAAAATAAAAACACCAACCACAAGAAAGACCAAATAAAAAAAATATAGTGTTGACTGAGTTTGGAGACGTTTGGATTTATATTAATGACGTGGCAAGCTTTCAAAAATCACAAAAATAAGAGAGTTCAGTACCCCCATGACTCCCAAGGTCAGTAGGGTTGTATAGAGCTCAATACAGTTTGGGGAGTCTTGTATAAAGACGCTGAATGTACTATGATTCGCTTGTATTTACTGAAGTGTCAACACGGCCTTCGCTCGGTACAGTTCAAAGCCTTTTCTTCCCCGATTTTGTAGTGGAAGTGCTCTTATAATTGTACAACAACTCATCCTAAAATCACAAAGCCCAAAGCTATGAAGTCAGGATGTTAGTTTCCCTGTAGTTTCGCTTTTGCTTCGCGAAACTGCAGTAGAGTGGAATATTATAATTCATACAGAAGTTGTTTATTTGGGTCGGCATTGCCGAGTTGATTCCTAAACTATTATCCCGAATACCATACATGTACAATGTAGATCTTCGAAGCACTATCTCATGGTTTATATGATTCTAAATCCTGAACTTCTCGACTGATGAAAATTACAAAACTAATTCTAGATTTCTTGCTAGCAAAAATTACAAAGGTCGTTCCAGATCAGTTGAGTTTTGACGTGACGTGACATTAACAGCGTGATTTTCCATTGTCTTTCTCATTGTTAACAATCATGTGTTACGCATGTGCATTACCGTGGCACTGTTCCTTTAAAGCGTGAATAATTTGTCTGGCTTGTTTACTTTACAAAATTATGTGATGTTTGGCAGTCAATCAAACCTGACACTTTCACCAATGAAATTCAATCACTATTAGCATGTGAAACAGTGACGCTTCTTCACACAACAAGGTTGAACGCAAATGGTAGTATTTACTCAAACATCTTCAAACACAGCAAACATAATAATTCCGATGTAAACTTTCATGTGGTAGGATTCTTTTTCAACATTTATAAAATCGTTTTTTACTTCAGTTAAATTTACACGCAGTCCCACTCATTCACCAGTTTAAAAATCAGACATTGATTAACTGTACAAACATGTACATACCTCCCAAGTTACAGAAATTAATGGTACACATGTACGCATGATGCATAAGTTGGGTGTATATTTTTACTACTGGTTAAAGATGCTACCATGTATGTCAACCATAGCACTTTGCGCAACTTAAGCAAATTTCTTATTGTATGAAATTCAGAGCTTGAAAATGTAAAAACAATACCAAAAGGATATAAATAAAATTTAGTATTGTAGTACATTGTATATTCCCAGATGGTATGTACATACCAATAAATACATGTATATAAACTCTTTCAAAGAATAATGGTCAACTGAGTCTTTAATTTATGTCATAATTTTTATGTTGTTCTCAATTGGTAATTTCAAGGGAGTTAATTTTGAAGGTACATGTAACGTGTCAACCAGTACATGTAGGTAAGGTATCGAGTATGGAGGGCAGATGCAAAGGTTGAGCAACAAAAATTGTACATGTATGTAATTTATATAATGTAAATGTATGTATAATTATCTGTATTTGCAATATTTATTTTTATCTTGGCTCACTATGTGGGGTGACAATTATCTAAAGAATTGTATGAAAATTTAATAAAAATGCATGTATTCATTTACAAATTAATGTATACATGTGCATATAATATACATTGCTGTACACATTTGTATAAAATACAACACAACACAATCCAGATGTACATTGTATTATTAATAATATACATGTACATCTATATATATATATATCATATGCATGTATATACATTTATGTACATGTATATTTATATATAATTATATGTATATACCTGGATATCATACATGTACAGTACATTGTATGTTTGATATATTACCTATCATATGCATACAATAGCCAGTTTGTTACCAAGCTGATAGATTTCTCTACATCGACATTATGAGTTGTTGGCAGCCTCTTATTCAGGGCATAGAATATACTGGAAACAATGGCCTCAAGACGGAGCTCGTGTAGTTCAGTGTTGTGATCCAGCGTATTGAGTCCATTCTCACGGAATGCTTCAATCATATTATACACATCCACCAAATGCACTGCAAATGGAATAGGTTAGGTTTTCAATATTTAGCAGCTGGCAGTTTGCAAATTCACCATGTCTATTCTGTATATTTGTGGCAGCTACTTTATACATTTACGTTATACATGTACATTATTCGCATTCTTCACAAAGGATGCCAATCAAACCATTTATCTTACAATGATTATCATTTGTTGTACAAATTTTGCTTTGTAAGCTTCATTAGTGACCATGGACAGACACATATTTTTTGCTGAAATGGACATCAAGTTTCAATTTTATAAATACAAACAAATATATGTAAACGTTGTTTAGCTTCTATATTATAGATTACAAAAAGAAAAAATGGGGGTATCCACGCATTTTAAAAAGTTATGTGGACGGTAGGCCTCTTTATCGCTAATTTTATTTTCAAAAATTGACATTTTTTACCAAGGCCTCCCTAGAAAATTGGTTTCTTTTATTGCATTCTGGGAGATTTTCATGATGGCGGTGGGGAAAAGAATCAGTCCCATCTTTCGACTTTCTTCATTGAAAATCAAACCTGTTACTGCTTCCTTTGTGCTCAAACCCCATACAGTCCTTCCTTCTTCGTTCTTCTTTGGATTTCCAAGAGGTTTACCCATTTTCACAAAGCTTATTTGACCGTATTCACACATTGTTTATACTCGGCCGAGTCAATGTTTGGAGAAACTGACGAAACTCGAAAGCATCGACAGGCCTAAAGCACAAGGTGCTGAGCGAAAAGACAGCAGCAATTCATGGCAGTCCAAACAACCTTCATTCAATTGGTCGGGTAAATCTCCTAAATCTACTATTCTTCAACCATCTCCCCACGATAAATCATTGAAATGGTTGGCTCTTTTAATACCATTCTAGCTGAAAATTGTCTTTCATGGCCGTGTAGTGGAATTGAAAGATTTCCCAAATCGTTCATTTCTCAAGCATATCCTTCGACGGTATTTTAAAATCCTTCATATTTCTGTCTGTCAAATTACACAATTAACACAGCTTTTTCAAAATAGTTCTGCAAATGGCCTGTCTCGCGGGAAGACCCGCGGGACACAAGATGTGCAGAACGGGTGCGCGCTGACAATAATAGGCACCGTCCTTAAGCTCTGCAGGAGCTAGCTTACTACAACATTTAACAAGACTCTTTTTATGGAAAAATAATTGTGCAATCCCACACAATTTCCCGCACAGTTGACGTTTTCCCCTGCACAATTTTATTTTTTTTCCCGCACCCTAGCTACAATGTATCAGAAGTTCTGTAGAAAACAAAGAATGTAAAGGGGAATTTAGAAGATCAGACGTCACTTATGTCCTTGTTGCACACAGCTACATGTATATATAGCCCTTCATTTAAGAATACCACTTTGTGTTATCACTTAACAAAAGAATACATTGATCTAAATACTTCTATTATTGAGCAGCTGCAGATGGGGCAGTTATTCTCAATTAAGCTGAGGTTGGTCCTGTTTATGTCCTCTGAGCTTAGTTTTGACCATAAAGTAAGGAGTCAAGTGCAGTACAAATGTATGTACTGACAGTACAATGTACATGTAAATGGCGGTTTTGAATTTTCCGTCTACCCCACAGAATGTTCCAGCTATGAGAAAACTTTTTCAAAACTATGATTACAGCAACAGAAGCAGAATGATATTATACAGAATTGTTTATAAAAACATTCTGGTTTGCTTAGGGGTCTGACATATATTTTTGGATTTTGGTCTCTCTTTTTGAACTTACAATTTGTCTTTCGTTGGATGAATTGCAGCTTGGCAGCTGCTCTATATGATGCAAACCTGATTGTGTCAAAGTTCTGATCATCTGCAACAACAAACAGGATTTTCAAAGCATAAATGACAGATCTTACATGTACAAAAAATTCTGAATTTCAAATGGACCTGAAACAACCATAGCAGCTCATGATCAAATTCAGGACCCAGCTACAGTACAGCCGTAAAATAATGCACGCGCAAGAACTTCTTTTTGCGTCCGCAAGCCAACAGGTTATTGCGTGCCGCATGCGCTTGAAATTACTGAACTAACGCAAGAACTTAAGACCCGCAAGAAGTTCTTTCCGCAAGAAGATCAACCCGCAAGAAGTTCATTCCGCAAGAAGTTCATTCCGCAAGAAGATCAACCCGCAAGAAGATGTAAGAAGGTATACTTTAAGAAGACCCGCAAGAATGCTGAAGAACACGCAAGACGTGGCATATGAGAAAATGTTTGTGTGTATGTGAGATCGCTAATAAGAAACGGAACCTTTGAGAACCATGAAAGTTTACTAATATCTTAAACTTTTTGAGAGATTAAACACCGCGTTCTACGGCAAACGGGAAACGTCAGCCCGCCGTCAAAATACGAAATAAATATATAAGAAAAGTGGAAAAGAATTTCAACGTAAACAACAAACACGGATCTACTCGACCTTACGTAAAAACTGAAAATGTCAAGCAGCAAACGCGCGAAAATTGTGGTCATGTTTTCATTTCTGCCGTTCGCGGGAAGGAGCTAATAGAGAGATTAAGCATCGCGTACTTCGATACCCGCAGACTTGAATATTTTATTAACTCGTCACAAAGAAACTGAAATCAAAACTCCAGAAGATTCGGTACGATCTCATGCAAATTTGCAAATTACCGTGTATTATGTACCGATCAATTCGAAACATCACCATCCCCCCCCGGGCAACCCCCGGGCATTTGAATTTTTGGAGTTTGGTTTGTTCAAATTCCCGTCCCCCGGGCCAAAAATGTTGTTCAAATTCCCCACCCCATCGTCGTATTAGGCGATCAAATGCCCCTACCCCCGGGACATAGTGGGTTACACCGCATTTTTTTTTAATAGACAGTTGTAGCACAGCCTTTATTTTGTGATGCGACTTGTTCCTTGTTGAAACAAAGTTCTAAAAAGGATAGAGACAAACTGCTGATTCAATATATAGGTTTTATTTTACTTACATGAAACCTAGCCGACCAATACGTACTCAACAAACTTTTGATTACAAAACCTTTTTGTTAAATAGCAACAACATAGCAATCATATCCCCGGCCAAAAAACACTAGGTTCCTGTTAAAAAAAAACATTAAAATTGCATACCGTTATCAATGAATATCTGAGACATGTTTTGAGCAGTTCGCAATCCATACAGGGATAAGTTGATCGCTACGATCACTGGAGAGTGGTTTACATTTAAATGCATGATCGCTACATTCGCCGAGATATACCTATATTCTAATTCAGGGCTCTGAAAATGTAAAACTCCACGCTATTTAAACGAATCAGTTCTATGCTCAAAACTGTGCCCTGTTAGAGCACGTACATTTACTTCTCCCTCTGTAGCTATACAATGTTAAATCAGCGGTAGATTGTCTCCAGGCGTTAATTCCCTGGCCAATCCAAAGAAAGCGAGGTGCTAAAGAGGTTTGCCACGGCCTTAGGCCCGGTTAACCCCACTACTGAAGTCGCGGGAGTCGGTGGTTGGGGTTCAATCCCGGGGTACAATTGACTGATGCGTAAATCGAACGTTGCAGAACTTTATACAAGTATCTCGAAATCTTTTTCAAAGTGCTTTGGGCGTTAGTTTATAGCTACGGTACAACATGTCTTTTTAACCCGTTTCCTAGCATGGCTTGCCCACTTGCGGTACACGCATGTACACAGGGCACCCAACGAAGTTTTCGGCTAAAAAGCTGTTCGGGAGAGAAAGGTAGCCTAAAACTTTCGGATTTGAAAAAATTGTTTTATGAAATACTGGCTAAAAATTTTTTTTAATCCCTAGAAAATAATAGAAGAAAAGGGAGACTAAAAGGTTTTCCCTAAAATTTCCGTAAGTCCCAATTCGTCTGATCAATAGAGTCAGAACAACACATTTTCATTCCCTAAGAATTGCCTAAAGGAAAAAAGAATCCCTAAAAAATTCGTACCTCCACAAAACTTTGCAACATGAAGTTACTTGGGCTAGAAAATTCTTGTTTCTGTTCTAGGCTACTAACAAATTCGTAGGCCGGGAATAGTTTGCCATAGTATTTTCGGTTGACGCGATTTCCACCTAGAAAATCCGAACAGCTATAGCTTTCTAGAATATGTCAAAAGACATAGTAGGCGCCTTAAAATAGCTAGATAAGCTCCAGACAACTGGTTTGAAAACGGAGCCACATTAGATAAAAAAAAAAACTCCAGAATATTTATTTGGTAGAATTAATCATTGGATTTCCAGTAAAGCTGAGAAGCTTGTTTTGCATTTTCAACTACAACGCAATAAAATCACACTTTCCTCAAAGTTCGCGGTACTCTTGATCTTGTGTCAAAAACCAGACAATCAGTCTCCACGGCTGAAAGCGCACGTGAACTCGGAGAATCGTTGTATCACCGAAAAGCTGGCTTCTTGAATTGAAAACATATGCAATAGAAGACTTTTAAAAATACTGAATGATTGACGGATCTATTAATCTACAAAAGCTAAAGTTTATCAGATGAAATAAAAACACCGAACTAACGATAGGACGGTGTTTAGTAACGCAATCCCACGCAACCTTTCTTTTGGCGACCCTGCGATAATTATTAATTTGGTCAATGGTGAGCCATTCATTATAACGTTTTGGTAGCCATTCGATAGTCAAGACCATCAAGGAACATTCATTATGGATTTGAAGACTGATAGCTTCAAAAGCTTAGTTTAATACCGCTGTTTCATTGCTACACGATAGCGTGAGACGTACATTCCCGCCGCGCCAGATTTTTGCCGCTCATCGTGATTTGTAGTCTTTAATACTATCAGTAAATGAATATCATGGAACTCGCGGTATCTCAAACAATTTTTCCCTTCCCTTGAGTGTATCAATATTTATTCTACTTGCCTGCTAAAACAGCCGAGTGCTTGAGATACATATATTTGCTTTTCGATTATCGTACTCTAGAAAACCTTTAGATTCAAGAGGGAAATAAAAGGCGAACGTCGATATCTGAAGTTAGAAACATAAATCTTAGCGTACGAAAACAGCCGCGTCTTCCCGAGCTCAAAGAAGCGACCAGTTCTTGCGTTAAGACTTCAACTTCTTGCGTTTCATCTTCTTGCAGATAAGCTCAAAATATTTAGTTCTTGCGCTTCAGCCTGAACTTCTTGCGGTTCAGTAGTTCTTGCGTCTAAAGCGCAAAAAGTTGGTTTAGGCCTTCTTGCGGCAGCTTGCGTGTTCTTGCGTCGCAAGAAGTTGCTTGCGCCACTTCTTGCGCGTGCATTATTTTACGGCTGTACTGTACATGTAAATGATGCTTAAAATCCCACTTACACTTACTGTACACGTGTGTACCTGTATGTACGACGTAGCACTCGGTGGGTGTAAAGTACAGGTCACAGGTCAGGTCACAGGTCAGGTCACAGGTCAGGTTGTTAATTCTAAGGCAAATCCTAACCCTAACCACAAACCTACCCTAACCATCGGACGAGTTCACAGGTAAACAACAGGTTCTCACTCACCTAGAGCTACATGTGTAGGGTTCACAGGTAAACAAGAAGTGACTAGGCCTGTGACCTGACCTGTAACCTGACCTGTACTTTACACCTGCCGCGTAGCAGTGGGCTTACAGTATTCTTTTCTCAGAGAATTGTTAGAAAGTTAATTTAGACAAAGTTAGAGAGTTAATTTACCTCAGAGCCTGATCATACTGAATCCTTTGCATGTGCATGACAAATGAAGTAGTACTCATGCACTGACATTACTTTGAATAATTCGTACAATCGGTCTAAAATCGCAATTGATTGCTTAATTGAGCAAGTTTCGCATTATCAGTGAATTTGTTTGCAATTTGAAAGAAATAAAGCAAAAAATCTCCTACAAGACCTACATTGCATCATATAAAATTATATTAGAATTTTCAGAATAATTAATAATATATTCAAATGTGGTTAAGCCTATTTACCTCCCAAAACAAAGAGCACTGTAGCTGTGAATCAAACAACCAGCCATTCTTCTCAATTTTGCATGTGAGAGACTGCCACTAGTTACATGTATTCTTTAATGAGAATCCAAGATGGTGAACCTCAGACACAGGAAAAAGTTCCTCCATACCAAGTTTGGTAAAGATGGAAAATTGTTGGTAAACCATTTCCCAATTGCAAGTTTGGGAATTGTGAATTACCAAGTTAATACCAACAAATAACAGAATTATTTTTTTATCGATTTTCCTGAAATTGGGTTATTGTTGGGAGTCAAACAAAAAAGCTAAAATTGGTAAATTTTAAAGTTGGTATTGGGATATTGTGTTGGTAAAATGTTGGTATTGTACAAAATCCCCAAAAGCGGTAAAATGAAAAGCAAATATTTGCTTTATTATACCAAGTCCGGAAGAGTTGGTAAAGTTTTGGTAAACTATTTCCCAATATTGGCCGGGAATAATGTGATACACTGTACCAAGTTAATACCAAGCAAATAACAGAAACAATGTTGTGCCAACTTTAGGGAGATTTGTACAATGTATAATGTTGGTAATTAATAATAATAATAGTCTTTAGCTGGGAAATTTTGAAGTTGGTATTGGGATATTGTGTTGGTAAAATGTTGGTATTGTAAAAAATCCCCAAAAAACTGGAAAAATGAAAAGCAAATATTTCCTTTATACCACGTCCAGAAGAGGTAGTAAAGTTTGGGTAAATAAATTATGGTATAATTACCCTTTCATTTACTCAAATGCTTTATAGTTCTTTTACATTGCACATGCCAAACAGACATCAAAAAGTAATATTTTACTTGTTCAGCAACCTCGATAAAAACTCGATAAAAACTGAAAAATTGTTTGCATTAAATACAATGTACATGTACATTGTAGCTAGGTCATTCTGCCCTGAAAATGATGCACAATTTGCTTTTATCAGAAGCCCAGCCTTGACGTTTTACCTTAATTGTTACTCCTTTTCTTGTTACTCATTAAGTACTGTATTATAATACATGTACTTGTTTCAGTAACACTCCATGTACATGTATGATTACAACATACATACATGAAGCCTGCTTGTTAATGCACAGTAAATACATACACTGTACATGAGAGTATGGAGAACTTACTCATCTCATTAATGAGATCTTGAAGAAGATGCTCTGCCTCATCCTTGGGAATTGATTCATTAAGAATACTAAAAATAAATAAATAAATAAAATGATCAATGAATCCATCAGTCCATCAATCAATACATCAATGGCTGCAGTGACACTGGACAAAGTTTACTACATTGTACATTGTAAAGCTAAAAAAGTGGATTTAACTGATATATAATTATGTTGTGGTTCAATTATTACCTCTGGTACAAATATATTTGAACCAGTACAATTTTTTTGAACCAGTACAATTTTTTTGAACCAGTACCATTTTTTTGAACTGGTTCATTTTTTCAAGATTCTAAAAAGGGATTTTATAATTTTTTGGGATTCATAAAAAAAAGGGGTTTAGTTTTTTTGGGGGGGATTTAAAAAGAAAAAAAACAATTTCCACCCACCTCTCCCCTACAAAATATTTTTTTGTCAACCCTCCCCTTCCCTCCCCTTCCCTCCACTTTCTACCCTCCCTTCCCCTGTCCCATCCCCTTTTTGCCTTGTCCTCCCTGACACACGTTACCGTACCACTTACCTTGACGGTCACCCATCCACTTACTAACCTCGCCCAGTCTAACCTCGGGCTTAACTTCAGACAGGATCACGAGGAACGCCTGGTAGATGATGATCCAGTCGATTAACGCACTGCGCCACAGAAACCCTTGTTGATTTTTACACCATCGTTTATTCTATAGGTGACTAATCGTCGAACCCAGTCCCTCTCCTTATGCTAATTTGTTTCCAGTCTCTTAATTTTATTCGCACATGCGCACTGCTAACAAAATCGGTCTTGGAAATAAAATTACATGGACGACAACACGACCCCTTAAACAGACAAAGTTTGTGTTGACTGCATTCTTTTATGAAAACTGCAGCAACTCAGGGGAAGTAAGATAGCTAAATACAGGAAAATACATTGTTTATAGATCATCAGATGTACTTTACGGCTCCACTCGTACTTCGAAACAAACGGGAGATGATTTCCCCCGGGCGTAGAGGGAGGTTCAGTTCGCGGTGTCACAGACATAATTACACGGAAAATTATGCTGGCAATTTTAAACTAACTAAAACCCTACCCTGAACCATAAAAAAAAACCTAACCGGTCAGTAAACAAGATCTTACCGACCTAGAGCTATGGTTCTCAAGAAAAACTCGCAAACTCAACCTCCCTCTAAGCCCGTGTGAAATCGTTTGCCGAAAGAAACAAACTGTGTCAACCGAGCCGACTTTTACAGAGTAATCACAGCTGCGGCTGAGCTAAAAGAAAGCAAAAGAAAAGCGAATCACCTGACTACCATTGTATCTGGAAGAAGACTTCTACGAAAGAGCTAATAAAGAATATCTTAAAGTATTAAACGAGTGTAAATGATCTTGAAGTAACCCCTCGTACTTGTTAGACTCAGCTTACCAAATGGAATAAAACACTGACTAGAAGTACTCGAAGTATAAGAAAATGCGAGTACGCAAACAACATACTTCAACTATAATCCACAGATCAAATTGGAATTTAGCGTGTTAGCTGTTGTGGATGGATCAAGAAAGCCGGAGAAAAAACCCTCAGAGCAAGAGCGAGATAATGTGGCACCATGCGCCACCCCGACTCAAAGAAATGCTGTAACTATTCTCTTGTTCTCTCATCAATGAATCACCCACAGAGGATGTGAAAAGATGCAAAAATGGATAAATGATCAAGAACTACACATAAATAACACAAAAAAATACAACATTTCTGTTTCGCTTTGCCTTTTCCAAGTGGAGTTCACAAGGGCCAATAACAAGCAGATTTTTTAAAGCCAGTTAGCACTCCTCCCTAACTCCAAGCAAACTCAGTCATTCCAAACACAATCCAAGACCTATATAAACCGAACATTAAAAAAAAAAAAAAACTTCGGTAAACCCAAGTGCTCACTAATTTAGGGTTTTTAGAGCTAGTCACTGAATTAGGATTTTTAGGGCTACATGTAGATCACTGGACAACACAAAAATTATGCTTCTTCAATGGTCATATGGGCTAATCCAAACCCTACCCCTACCTTTAAAAACACCCTAACCGTCAACAACAGGTGCTCACTGATTTAGGGTTTTTAGAGCCATAGTGACTAAATTAGGGCTAAGTCACTTGTAATGCTTCTTCAATGGTCCAGAGAACTAATCCAAACCCTTACCCTGCATTTAAAAACACCCTAACCGTCAATTTAGGGTGTTAGTTGTATAGTTTTCTGTTTATATTCATATTAAAATACATCACTGTGCAAAGTAACTGTGTTTCCAGTACATTCCAGCTACAAGTTCACACTTGTAAATAAAATTTGAACTGATTAAAAAAATGGTACTGGTTCAAAAAATTAGTACTGGTTCAAAAAATTAGTACTGGTTCAAAAAATTAGTACTGGTTCAAAAAATTAGTACTGGTTCAAAAAATTAGTACTGGTTCAAAAAATTAGTACTGGTTCAAAATATTAGTACTGGTTCAAAAAATTTGTACTGGTTCAAAATTTTTGAACCAAAGATAAAATTGAACCACAACATAATACACAACTGTAGTTAACAGCATCCTCAGTGTGACCTGCATTTTATGGTTTACTACGTAGTAAAGTCAACCGTGGTTTCATATAAATTATTGTAGTTGCTCCATAACGGTGGCAAGAAGAAAGAAAAGTTAACTTCCTACAGTAATCTTAAGATCAACACTGTCATTATAAGCACAAATTAAAATGCGGTGACATATGGTTCTAATCAGCTAGCTTGTCTACTTTAATATCCAGCTTCTCTAAAATTAGACATTCATAATTTTGAGTGAGATCAGAACCAAACAAAACCTCTCAATTTTAGAGTGATTTTTCATCATGCAAATCACGCCAATCGTGCCTTCTGGCATGCACAATCTCCATTTTGCAAATCATGTAAATCGCGCAAATCACACACTTTTTGCAATTTTTGCATCGAGCACTTTTTTTGTTGCAATTTTTGCTTATTATCACTTTGCCAAGAAATATATTTACATCAATGCAAAACTATTCATAGTATCACTTAAATTTTGAGTATTGAATGACAAGATTAAAACTTAAATGTATGTTCAACAAATGAATGTTGTTTAATAGCTAGTATCTTTAAGCTTTGTCAGAATTCTTGCTTTATGCAAATTTTGCTATCTTAGTGATCCGATTAAAATCATGTGCACAGATTGCCTGTCTTAATTCATAGTGCAATGTGGCCATTCCACAGTATTTGGGACATGGAACTCTTAATTACTGAAAACGTACAAGATCATTGCATTTTTCCATTATGTAATAACTAAAGTATAAAAAAGTATGATTTTGAAATGTCAGCACTTGTCATAAATTATCATTAATTAGCTGAAATACAAAATTGCCTGTCATGAAGGGGAAAACCACAAAAAACCTATGAGCTACTTGCTTTATGTCAAAAACAAATAAAAAGTATCAGGACACACAGTTCTTCACACACACTAATAGAGAAACACAAAATAATTTCAGTTGCTGTTAAGGGGGTGTTGCTATAGCTTGTCCAAGAGGGAACTTTCCCCTCTGTGACAAAATTTGGTATAAAAGTTTTGATATTTCCAAAACAGTCTAAACAAAATTCACAATAATTATTTTATAAAGTTCTGAGTTCAAGTTCAATACAACTATATACATTTGTAAATGAAAACAAATTCTGAACTGCAAGTCAACTGTGTCACGGAGGGGAAAATTATGTCACGGAGGGGAATTAAAACTTAAAAAGCTGTTTAAATTACTTAGAAATTGCATAAAATGAATCATTTTCATACATGCATTCAACACAATATGTTGTTTGTACCCAAATCAGATAATTGTAACCTCTGAGCATGCTCAAGCAGCAATGCATTGTGGACAAAAGTTCATTTGAGCATGCTCATAGCAGCAATGCATTGTGGGCACCCTTTGTCGTGGGCACCCTTTGTCATGTGCTCCATGTAAATAGTAATAAGTTTGATTGCTCATAGATTGACATTTACAGCCTTGTTTATGTTCCCAGGATAATTACATAATGTTATATAAGTTAAATTAATATTCCAGTGGGATTAATTAAGACAAAATTGGTATGGCATTGTTATGGGACAAAACTTTGCCCTCCGTGACTTCCCCTCCGTTCAACTTACCTCCTAGCTGGAGAAGTTAGAGAAATTAAACATTTGATTATTAATTTTGATGTCATTTGTTAGCTGATGAACTAAATGTTTAATAAAACTTGTGTTTAAAGTTGTTGCTTTTATATATTCACAGGAATTTGGGGTTAGTTTTGGAATTGTACTTTTTGTGACTTCTCTGTTCCCCTCCGTGACAGCTAACATTAAAAATAATATCTCCCTGGGTATTTTACAAAACATTTTGAAATTCATCACAACTAAAGAGCTATTGAAAATGGTATACATTGTACATGATGGTTCAAAAGTTTGTTTAAATACAAGTATCTAATTGTTAGGCAGCTTTCAATCTTGTGATTTTCCCCTCCGTGACATGCAAAATACTGTGGAATTTATTTGATATTCATTCAAGTTTAACTCCAAAACACTGAATTAAAAAAAACACTGAATTTCTAACAGGACCTGAAACAACCATAGGGTTGATCAAAGCCAGGACCCGGCTGATCCATAGATCGAATTGGAATTTAGCATGTTGGTGTTTGTGGAGGCAGGAAAACTGGAGAACCCGGAGAAAAACCCTTGGAGCAAGGGCAAGATATCAACAAACTCAACTCGCATATGGCACTGCGTCCAGGGATCGAACCTGGGCCACAGAGGTGAGAGACAAAGTGCTTAACCACTGCACCACCCCTGCTACCCCAGCACACTAGAAACCAAGAAATATTATATGGTAACTCCAAGAAAGATCAAGTAAATCCTTCGCCAGACTTGGGGCCACAATATGGAACAGCATTCCACCAGACTTACGTACGCTTTCAAAGATCAATTTTAAGAAAAAAAATACATAATCTGTTGTTACAGGTTCTGACAGATGAGAATGTTTATGTTGACATGCCTACTCTAATTACAAAAATTGCAAAATCGTGATGATAATATTATATATATAATATTCAACTAAAACTGTTAATATTAATTTCTCTTTTGTATCTGTATCTCTTATTACACCTGTTTCATTCTTTATTATTATAACTATACAATAATGTCATGTAGATTTCCTATTTTGAAAACTGTAAGGATATGTAATAAGTTGTACAATGTATTCTGTAAAGTTTTTAATTTACTCTCTTGTCTTAACTCCCTTTTAAATTTAATATCAACACTACCAGCCATGGCTGACAGCACTAGTGTACCAAAAAAAATATTGTACCAGTGCAGAGTGTACTGCTACAAATGTAGCAGAATCTCTGGATCCGTAATCCTGTCTGATAAAATAATCTGTAGCATTTCATTCCTTCCTGCTATTCCAATTATTCTGAATAATAATTCACATCAGTCGATCTAACTGTGTCAATTAGAGATGGAAGTCAAATTAAAAATGACATGTTATAAGCTTGTAACCTATAAAGCTACTTTGGCAGATATATACATGTTAATACTATTAGGGTGTCATAATAATATGTTCACCACAATAGCATTTCTTAACCTTACTCCATCTAGTTACTATGAAATACTAAACAGATTATATTAATTTGTATAACTCTTTCCTTTGGCCTTATAACCTTGATACAGTAATAATATTCAAGTAATGGCTTTTCTCTTCAGCAAGGTTCATGTACATGTACATGTATGTTTGCGCTATTATTATATTGCCATTCAGGACTCTAGGTATCGTAGACAGAATCCCAAGACTTTAGTAACAGGTTTTGAGTACATGTAAATGTAGGTGGCCATGAAAGAAAAGTTATTGTCTGTACTTGTCTGTACATGTATTTGCTTTATTTCAATAGCTTTATATATCAGCAGTGAGAGCCAGAGTACTCGGCCATGAAAGACAAGTTCTTACAAGTCTGGATTTGTGACCTCACATGCGAAAACGTACACTAATGGTTATCCGTTAAACGGGCAAATTTTAACGGTTACCTAATGCTTTTTCGGATCGTTTAACGGTTTGGCAAACCATTTAAACGGGCAGCCCTGAAAAGCTACATGTAACGATTTTCGATAACCGTTAAACGGTTTGGCTTGAAAAGCTAACGGCTTGCATTTATAAGCTTTTAAACGGCCTAGAAAATTTTTTTACGACCTACCATATTAATTAAACGGTTTCTCTCTAAAAACTAATGCTCTGCATAAACGATTAAACGGCCTCGCCAAAACTTATTTCTCAGCACAAATGGCGATCTCAAACGATCTGCTGAAAGTCAACAAATTCTGGACTGAGAGAAATTATTTGTTGTGAAGTGGATTTAACCTCTCCGGTCATTTATGAAGTAAAGTGATCAAAAGTGATCTTAGAACTGTACTCGGAATCCCTGTACTCAAAAGCACTAGGGATGCAGTGCTAGTTTCTTGTTCAACGCCTAAAGTTGCATATTTTCACAGCGGACTTTCATCCAGTCTGAAAATGAACTACTTTCATGCCTATTTGAAGCTGTAAACCAACAGAGAAACAACGTAACTTAAACACCACTCATAACTTTACAGTACAGCCGCAAGACGCAATTAAGAAGGTAAACTTTAGAAGACCCGCAAGAACGCTGAAGAACACGTAAGACGTGGCATATGAGAACCTTTGGGAACCATGAAAGTTTACTTTAATTATATTAAACTGAAGTAGAGATTAGCTGGATACCCGCAGACTTGATTGTTTTATTAACTTGTCACAAACAAGCTGAAATCAAAACTCCAGAAGATTTGGTTCGATATATCTCATGCAAATTATTAATCAGACAACAAATTAAAATATCCAAAAAACTTTATATTCACCAGTGTATCAATTTGACAGAATAGACTCAAACCAGTTTTCACATCAGGTGGAAACTGTTCAGATCGGTAGATAAAATGAAACTTTCAAAACATTTGGTTCAGTAGGAAGACAATTTTTAGCACGATCTCAAAGCAAAACAAACACTGCGGAGCTCATTGATTATTCAAATCGGACTTCCTCGCCTTTGAAAACGGAGCCACATTAAATAAAAAATAAATAAAATCCAGAATATTTATTTGGTAGAATTTATCATTTTCCGACAATCAGTCTCCACGGCTGAATGCACACGTGAACTTGGAGAATCGTTGTATCACCAAAAACCTGGCTGCTATTGAAAACATATGATATCTGGTGATTTTGGCCAATTGAATACCTTCTCAATGATCCATGAAAGAAAAGTACATTGTATTTGCTGTATTTCAATAGCTTTATCAACAGTGACAGACAAAGTACATGTACATGTAGGAGACTGTATGAGGATAAGTAGCTGCCAGAGCTCCAACAGGAGCCGGGTTCTATTGAAAGCCCTGGGATTCTTGAAAAGGCTTCATCATTTGGGGCTTTCTCTGGATGTTTTAATTATTTTAGGTCAAACATTTTACTAACCACTTTGGGCATCCAAAAGTTGAAACTACTCAATGAGACATGACTTTAAATTTGAGCCCTGACACTCCAACACAAAAACTTAATAAAAGAAATGCAGACATGTCAATGTATGTCAATAGCCACTTACTACTGATGGGTGAAGTGGTTGACCTACATGTACATTGTACATGCAAGGGTCAACATTACCCATGCTGACATTAGCTGTCCTATGAGGGGAAGGGGGAGGATGGCTGGACTTTCAATACATTTTGGAGTAAGCTGCAGTGAGTGAAAAGTAGCAATTACATCTGTATTTGCTAAAAAAATCTAATTTTGGTAAAAAGAGACTAATCAATAGTGACAGACAGACAGAGTTGTACTGTACGTGTAGACAATGGGAGAGGTTGTTGGAGGTATGCCAATAGCTTATATTACCGTGGCATCAATGAATAGTACATGTAGTTCAGCGGTGTTGACCAAAATGCCTGACGTAATGAAGCACCATTGAAACCATCATTAATTTTTGTATGACACCAACACCCTCTTAAATTTGTAAGCACGACTAATTTAGATACAGTTTGAATAGTTCTTCATTACATTGAAGTGAGGCATTTGGGTAAATAAGTACTGCTGAAACTGCTATTCATAGATGCCAGTGCTGTACATGTTATATCAGCTATTAGCTGTATATATGTACATATCCTGTACTGACACATACATTTACATTGTATATTTAAAAAATGTACAATCATGTACCAGGACATTGTATCAAAGTTCTAAGCTATACAACAGGTTCATTTCCCAATTTACAACTATAATATGAAAATAGGATGTTTCAGCACAATTTGAGCCAATCCTGCGTTGGACTTTGATCAATATGCATACATTATGGGACAGACACTGACAAAACTACATGTGAAGGGCTGTGTGCAAAATGGGCCTGGAGACTAGTGACCTGTGACGTGTACATTGTAATTATGTAGTAAGGCGTCCTTCCAAGTCCATACAAACATCTCTTACTTCTGCGACTCTTGAAAGCTCGCCACATGGTAAATATCCAATGAAATGTCACCAAACTTGGTAAATTTACTAATTTCGATGTGCTCTTTCTTGTGATGGAGTTTATTTCATACTGATTAGACTACAATAGGACATTAATTTTTATAATAGGACTTCCTTTTTGATTTTTTTTTCGTATTCAGATTTTCCAACTCCTTTGAGAATAGCAAGACAACGGTCTAAATTAGAGGAACAAAAGACACCATGCAAAGGATTCTGGTAGTTATAGTATGATGATGTCCGATTGGTGTCACAACTCCAGGCCCTCACCAAGACTCGCACTGACTTCCAACTGGAAACAGGGAGCCCAATACGGATGTTTTCCCTAACTTTGATGCCACTAAAATCGCTTAAGTTTAGTTTTTTCACTTTTATGTTTTCGAATTCTTAGTCAGGGCGCTATACAGAATCGATGTTAAAAAAATTTTTTGGGGATTATAGGCTAAATCTAAAATGAGCCACTAAAAGACCAGCTATTTTTCACAATTGAAGGGCTCCGTGCAAGAACAACGTAAGTGGCTTTGATCAACATAAAATTTCTCTCAAGCACATTTACTTATTTCCTTATACTTGAGTAGGGAGAAGTTCACATTTGATCAAAGTCACTTACATCATTACTGCAGGGAACCCTTCAATTGTCCAGCAAATTTAAAACTTTACGACAGCCCTAGCTGGTACACACACATACATTGTACATACATGAGTACAACCATTTGTTTCCTTACGTATAGTATGAGGAAAACACTTCATACATGTACATGTATCTAGATGATTTACATGTAAAAGCATATACACATGATAAGGCATTCAGACAGCTGTATATTTTGATACATACTTCCCTGTCAGGATGGGCGAATTTGTTCCATCAAGGCTTGTACTCATGTTTCTATAAAAAGAACAATCATTTTAAGTAATCTACTGTACCTCTACAAGTACACAGATTTAGCAAAGAGAGTAAAACTGAATGCTACATTATTTCAGGCTTTCAAGCTTAAACCAACACAGTAGAGACCTGTAGGTCCGAGTACAAGTACAACTTTCCACAATAATTATGGTCCAGTTTCGTATTCAAAAATTACTGCTGAATGTGATGACTACAGATGCATTTATACAGGGTTAGCCTCGTTCTTAAGTTAAACATTCATAAATACCAGCGAGAAGGTGCAAAACGCGAAATTACCACCATACACAGAGTTGTAAATATACTACAGCTGATATTTATGAATGTTTAACCCAAGAACAAGGTGTGTCTGGACTATTGAGGAATAGGAATTATTGAGGAATTATTAATAAACTCAGATGTAATAATAATACATGTAGCTAGCATCTATAGATATACATGTAAGACCTAACCATTGCTTACTCTGATGGAATGCTGATGTGCCCAAACTCTGTCTCAACTATTGGGCACTTGTTGTCAAACCAATGCAATTGACAACATTCGTTAACATCTTGTTCTTTGAAATGAACATGATTACCCTTAGTGATACTTTTCTTTTTCTCGTCATCCTTCTCTTTGACAACCTTTTGCTTTATATTACTCAACCACATTTCATTCCTTTTACTCATTAATTAAAATGTGTTTTTGTTTTTTTCAAAGCAGTGTAAAGAAATAGGTTAAAGCTGTTTTGTTGTGTGACAACAAAAATGTATAGAACTACCAATGAATTGGTAAAGAGCATTATATAACTGAAAATATTACTTTTGATCCAATATTACTAACCGGATACGGGCTCCTGCCGGATACAATATATTGGAGCTGCAATTGGTTCATATGCAAATTTCCCACGCAAAATGACCAGCTAATACCTTATTTGATTAAAAACTTGCAGCCTCATTAGTTATTTATGAATTGTCCTTGAAGTGGCCATAGATCTAGAATAATGCTTTTGATTTCTATTCAAAACAAGTGTCTGACAATTTACCAAAAATGACTATTATACTTTAAGTGTAAATGACAAATACTGTTCTACTTTCAAGAGCTTTTCTACTAAAGAGCTGAACATAAAGTTAACTGTTTCAAGAAAATGGGGGCACAGACAGATGGACATAAACCAATCTCATGGTATTTTTTTACGTAATAATATTACAAAGGCGTTGCATTTTTAATGAGACCTGCAAGATTGATCGGCAATTTGCCAGTGAAAGTGCGCTCGTTTGTGTCATGAAGCTAAAATCAATCTATTTTAATTGTTAACATCAATCACCATTCATAAATACTATAAATTTTATACAATTCGTTTAAATGTTATAATAATCGCTAACACGTACCTGCTAGACTAACTGAGGATTATAGGAACTGGTAAAATGCTAAACCATTGGCAAGTTATATTGTACTGGCTACTGTAATTACCACTTGCTAATTTATTATTCTAGGAGAAAATGTATTGATCGAGATGCAATATTGGTTATGCATGCACTTAAAGTCGAATCGGTTCCTATTTTGGGAATCTTGGCGGGCATACATCTATTCTCTGGAAATCTTTCGTGGTTGAAGCCCAAAGTTCAAAACACCTTGATTTAATAGCTTTTCAAACAGTTTGTGTGGAGGACATTTGTTGGCTTCGCGATCAATGAATGAATGATAATTTACTACAGAATACAGTATAGTGCATGATGGCGGTAATTGCTCATGTATATCATATGCGTTTAGAATTTAGATGATAGATCCGTGGATGAGCTAAACAAAAGCATAAAATGTATTTCCTGAGTACTTATTAGCCTTTCCGTAACAGCTGAAGGCAATGAAAGCTAATTAAGTCATAAGTGAAAAGAAAATAAGCCAGATCTGAGCTCATGCACTTCCGTTAAATTGGTAAAATTCATAAACAGCCACACATAATTCATGAGCGAAAGAAATAACTCCAAAAGCACGGAATAGTTATGGGGGCCGTTATGGGTCCAAGGGCAAGGAGACAGTGTTAAAATCCGTGTAAATCTGAGGGATTGACCTCGCCGCTTCACACCGAAACCCGACGCTCACTAAATCAATGTGCCATTACTTTATTAATAGTAGACACTCTGCTCCGCAATGCGAACTTGGGGAATAAAATCAGCCTCAGATTATAGAGAAATTAAACATCTCATGGCATGATCAATAACCCGTAAAACAGCACAGCCCTTGAAATACGAATCAGAATTCAGATCCACTCCCAGTGGATAAAGTGTTGTTGTTTACGTGTTGTGACAAAAGGCCCAAGCTAGCAAGGCATAAAATGTCACTACTTTCCTCCGAGACAGCCAAGAAATACGCTGTATAACAACACATATGGCTCGACTATTGTATTGAGAGTATAGAGAGAAAACATAAATGTCTTACCTAAAATATACATGCGGGGAATCGAGAAATTCCTTCTCTTAATAGTGCTGGTAGATCACTGATACCGCTCCGCCATTTCATGCCCCTTGCTTGCTTTGGTCACGTGTTTATAACGTGCCACACGTGACTGGAAGAACCCGCGAACACTCGAAACACCGCGAAGAATGTGAGTTGAATTGGCTCTTGGTTTGTTGGTATCTCGCCCTTGAGCCTAGGATTTTCGTCGGGTTCACCGGATTTTACCTCCGCAAAAGCCAAAGGGTTTTGCAAAACCTCACTTTGATCAGGTCCGTGCAAATCGCTTGCGCATGCGTGTAATCAAATCACGCTTCGCTTGCGCGCTCTGCATCATTTTGGTTGAAGCATTGTTACAGAAAACAAGGGCACCCAACGAGTACTTTTTGAAATTCGTTTGAAACCAGTTGTCTGCAGCTTATCTAGTCATTTTAAGGCGCCTACTATGTCTTTTGACGTATTCTAGAAAGCTATTAGCTGTTCGGATTTTCTAGGTGGAAATCGCGTCAACCGAAAATACTATGGCAAAATATTCCCGGCCTACGAATTTGTTAGTAGTCTAGAACATAAGAAGAATTTTCTAGCCCAAGTAACTTCATGTTGCAAAGTTTTGTGGAGGTACGAATTTTTTAGGGATTCTTTTTTCCTTTAGGCAATTCTTTCCTCTTCTGACTCTATTGATCAGATGAATTGGGACGTACGAATATTTTAGAGGAAACCTCCCTTTTCTTCTATAATTTTCGCGGGATTGAAAACAAATTTTCTAGCCAGAAAACAATTTTCTAGGGACAATTTTTTCAAATCCGAAAGTTTTAGGCTAACCAGTACTCTCCCGAACAGCTTTTTAACCGAAAACTTCGTTGGGTGCCCTTGAGAAAAGTACAAGCTTTGATTTTAAGTCCTTTCACGAAGGAGCCCAAATTTAATTAGATTGATGACTAACTAATAAAACCCTTACCTCTTGCGATTTCAGTCCCCTTAACCCCCACCCCGAGCTTTTTTGCGATGTGTCGAGTTTTTTAACAGAAACCTAGATCTACTCCTGCCATTTCTATCGCTGACTGGCAGCATTTTGCAGACCAGTGTCTATTATTAGTGACCGAGCGAGAGCTGGAGGCGAGCAAAAAGTATCTCCGGGGACCGGCGGGAAAGGTCCCGAGGGGGGGGGGTACTCCTGTAACTTCTGACGTATTATGTATGTGCCGCGGGGTGGGTCAGGGTTTTGAGCTCAGTTTGGGCAGGTAGGGTCAGGATTTGAGTTAAATTTGGGTCTAAAACATATAAGAGTTGCCTGCGGAGGAGGCTAGGTCGGAGTTCAGTTTTTCCCCCAAAAAAGGAGGCAATCAGGGTTTCGTAGCTCGGATTTTGGGTCAAACAGGGTCAGGGTTTGACTCTTGACATACCTACCCCATTTTTCATGTAAATAAGGGTGTCATTCTCTGTAGTCGTTAAGCAGTCGCCTTTCTACTTCAATGCCCAACTGTCCTACGATTCCCAATAGATAGTCACGGGAGAGGTCAAAACGCACACAAAGACACTGTTTGTTCCAATCGACCTTTATTCAATCTGTTCAATGTTCGAAGGCCGGTACGGTGCAGCAGCACGGGCAGCGTAGCGTAGCGTAGCGATCAGGTAAGAGCAGTCTTAGCATAACTAAGTAAACCGTGACTTAGGTCAAGTAGTGAACTATAAATCTTCGTAAATAAACCATATACTAAGCCGGTGAATACACGCCATCAGAACTTGAAATAACATCACATGGCCCTTACTTTGATCTCCTGGCTTGCACGTAGCTGGATTAAGTAGCAATGGACTAGTATTTTACGTCTTCTTGATTCCCAGATGTTCGTAATCGTAGCTAATAATAGGTGGCCCAAGTAGCAAGTGTTTGCTCTCCTTAATTTATGCAAGTTCTAAATTATAGTTCTGAGATCTGATTGGCTAATTAGGTTTGGATAGCGGGAGACTATTTTTGGCTGAATATGTAAATGATGAATTAATGTTAACTAATGGCATAGGCGTTTCAAAACTAACATTCTCCGGCGAGGTTTGTCAGTCTCTCCCATGTCGGGAACGGCACCATTCATTATTTACGGATGATCTAGTGGGTTCTCTCAATTTCAACCAAAAGATCGGCGTTAGAAGAACATCGAATCCACCCTTCTTTTTGACGACTTTAGCACTCTGTGATCCTTGTCACATTGCTCGTCCCGAACGTCTCAAGCAGTTTTAGAAACGACTGAAACGATCGGGTCTATTATTATAATTCGGGGCCATTTAATCGTCCCGATCGTCTGAAAGAGTGAGAGCTGAGCTGGGTCTGACAATATTTTCAATTGGCGCGTTAGACTGACGTAAGAAAAATGATTTATATGGCTTCTTAGCCACTAATCCAAATTACTAAATTCTGTAGGGATTGGTACGGCATCGCGCCCAGAACGTAACGGCATGTGCAAAGTATTTATCTTCCTTAAAAGCCAGCCATGCATGTTCGGTGCGAATATTTTTTACTTATTCTCTGCCTCTGATGGCTCGAGATTGAATTTTTCACCAATATGGACCTCCAGCAATTCAAACTTGTAAATTTCTTCTTAATACGAACTTGGAACTTGGAAAATTAGGAAAATTGACCACTATGAATTTTTCCTAAGATTTTTATTTTATATTGTACATGTATGTAAAGCGATAATGGACTGTATAGGGAATTGGCGCTACATAAATGTATTATTTTATTATTATAATTATTATTATTATGGCATTCGTGGCATAGCAAAGGACTGCATGGTTCATCTCATACTTAAACAATAGAAGGCAAGTTGTGTCAATTGGCAGTGCAAAATCAAATGTGCACCTTGTTTCTTGTGGCGTCCCACAGCACTGTGCTAGGGCCTTTATTGTTTATTTTATACGTAAATTATTTTCATAATAGCACATCCATCTTTGATTTTCATCTATTTGCTGATGACTCAAATATGTTTTGTACTAATAAGGGTCATTTAACTTACCTAAAATTAATACTTTCCCTCAATATTGATAAAACAAATTTTGTTATTTTTCATCCGCCACAAAAAAATGTAGACACAAGGTTAACTTATCTATAAATCAGAAGGCTATCTCACAAGTAAAGAATATTAGATATCTAAGGCTTTTTATAGAGTCAAATTAAACATGTTTACAAAAAATGAAGAGAAGTACTAGTATAGGTGTTCAACGTAAGATTCGCCAGTTTATCATTCAATTATATTTTTCCTTGATATAGCCTCATTTAACTTATGGATTATCTGTGTGGGGCAACACCTATACTTCTACCCTGAATCCTTTAACAATCCTACAGAAAAGAGTTAATTGTTCGAATTATAACTTTTTTTAAATGTGATGAACATTCAACTCCTTTATTCAAACAATTAGATATTTTGAAACTTAATGATCTCATTTTTTCTATATAATGCACTATTCATGCATTATTTTTTAAAATAAACTTCCTTCTTCTTTTGATAGTTTTTTGAAACATATAAGAAACGTACACAATTACTACAACACTAGGCTAGCCTCCAGAAACACCTATTATATTAATTCAGTTAGAACAAGGTAAATTTGGCCTTCGGTTTCAAGGCCCTAAGACCTGGGACTCTATTGATGATGAGCTAAAAAATCAGAGCAAATTAATCTTCAAAAACAAAATCAAAAAAAGTATAATTTATGCTTTCCCCTTTAATAGTTTTTTTTTTCAGACAAGGCTTGGGTAAATGTAATTGTGTGTATTTCACTAACTAGTACCCTTTTTTCTGTGTTTCGTTTTTGTAAGTGTTGTGCCAAAAATCTTTTTGACCTATTATTATTTACTACATATTTGAATGGCTATCGGACTCGTTTGGCGTAAGCTATTTCGTTAACCTGTACCATAATTTTAGTATCTTTCTTTATCTATTGTAATAATCTTATCTGTGCTGGTGCAAAATAAACATTGTTGTTGTTGTTGTTGTTGTTGTCCCGCGAGAATCTGTTGTATTTCCTCCATAAATAAAGCAGAGTTAAACTCATTTAGCTAGTCACTAATATGAGTTTTGACTAATGCTAATCCAACCCTACATTTAAAAATACCCAAACCGTCAACAACGGGTGCTCACTCATTTAGCTCATTGAATTTATGGTGTTTAGAGCTAGTCACTAATATGAGTTTTTAGGGCTAGATCACTAGCTAAACAACACATGCTTCTTCGTTCTCCCTATATATATGAACTAATGCAAATCCTAACCCTACATTTAACCTAACCCTAACCGTCAAACTAATTTAGGGTGTTTAGAGCTAGTCACTAATTTTGGGTTTTATAAATACATCACCGCTAATCCAAATCCTAACCCTACATTTAAAAATACAACTCGCAACTAGCAACTTCATGACTAGCAATATACCTGTACCCGTTCGCTGGATATACAGTACGCATGCCGATCTTTCGTGAAGCATTTCGTAAAACAGTACGAGCGGTGTTTATTGTTAATTTTGTTTTTTTAAACAGATGATTCTTTGTTAATCATTTTACTTAAAAATAATTATGATCACCTGAAAGAATAGAGGGGAGAAATAAGTAATACTTTAGTTTATCCAGTCGCGCGCTCAAACAATTTCGCATGCAGCCTTTGAGCGCGCGCTCGTTGTTCGAAAATGACGTGATCAGATTGCGTATGATATGGTGCCGCCATATTGGAACTGGTGGCAGGCTACTGAATACTGGGAAATAATAATAGTGCATTTTGGGATATGTTTGGATCGCTTCAATCGTTCCGATCCGCCTGAGAGTAGTTCCCATATGATCGTTCGTCATCTTTCACGATTGTCCCGATCGTCAGGATAGAACTCAGTTCTATCCAAGCGATCGCGATCGTCCGGGTCATCCGAGTCGTTTTCAATCGTCCCTGATCGTCTCACTAGTGTTCTCAGTCATATAATCGTCCCTGATCGTCTCACTAGTGTTCTCGGTCATATAATCGTCCCTGATCGTCTCACCAGTGTTCTCGGTCATATAATCGTCCCTGATCGTCTCACTAGTGTTATCAGAGTTATATAATCGTACCGATCGTGAACGACTCGGACGATCGGGACGATTATATGAGAACCAGCCTTTAATGCTGATGAAGTGAGCGGGAGGGATAATGTACTAATAATAGTTAAATTTATCTAAATCATCAACACCGATGTTGGAGTGGAGCATCTATCTGTATTGGATTTGTGAAGTCGAGAAATCCGAGCTGTTCTATTTTTAGCTTGAGATATTGACGCGGTATTTCATTATTGACACGGTTTTCACACATCGGGCATTACTTTGATATTGATCTACTGAATGGTACGTATCTCATTTGCATACTGTTAAAACAGGGTTTGAGTTTTAGCAATTAATTGGCTGTTTAATATACCTTTCCCACATTCCCCTCCAATGCCCACGAATAATTAATGCAATGGCAGCAGGTCGAGATTGAGACATTTTCATACATGTAATACGTGTATTTTTGTCTACCCTAATCTCGACTTGGTGCCATTGTTCGATCAATCGAATGCGTGACAGGTCTATATCTCACCGGTGGTAACCATAACAACGCCATTCTTTTGTGTGGGAATTGAATAGACCAGTTCGAACTTCGCGGCCGCTCCTGGTAATGGGTATATTACAGGAAAAAAATACTAATACTTCTACTAAAAAAAAACAGCGCTATTAATTATAAATTATAGTAAAACAATAGTGGTTACTGCTAGAACTACCAAAAAAATATGCATAACAAATTAGGAAGGTACATTCTGTGATTAGAGTATCCATAGATGAGAGGTCCAGGAGGGCAGTATGACGGCTGATAGTTTCTCTTGGAAATTTGGTGTTCTTAAAACTAGCATATAAACCCTGACGAACGAATATTTCTGCACCTCAACCCTCCTAACGTAACCTTGCCATCTTGACTTGGGAAGACCTGCAATACCCGACGTCGACCGAGCCTCCCCCTGACTTGGTTGGAGTCATGTACAAGAATCAAGTCTCCCTTCAGTACCAAGTTTCTCTTCTCTGTATGCCACTTTTGACAGATCAGTAGCCCCATTGGGAAGAAGTCTCTTGTACATTTCTTCCAAAAGGCATCAGCGACTATCTCTTCGACTGGCGCGAAAGTCCCACTCCAACCCCTTTTCCGATCCAAACTCTTTTAGCTTATCCAGTCCCAGGCTCCAGTATTTGTCTTTATATAATATAGTTACTTGTTAGAGCGGTTTTCAGTTGAGTGTAGTAAAACCAAACGCAAATTACCCACAGCCAGCCAATCACCATAGGAGCGAGTATTCACAAGTAACGCATAAATGGCTTCCCTGTGAGCCAATGACAAACCAAAGCAAAACCAAAACCAATTTGCGTTTGGTTTTACTTTGGATTCTGATTGGTTGGTTTACTTTCTCAGCCAATAGGAGAGCTTAGTAAACATTCAATTGAAATCCGCTCTACTGGCAACTAGTTGTGGAACCTCGTCAGCATGGATCGATCTTAGACGGATAACCGCGAAGCGATACGTATTTCCTCAGAACTCTCGTAACTCCATCCGTACTGTAATTATCAGCCACATCAACACACACCGTTCGAGTCCCCATGCAGCTAAACAGGACATCATATGCATTGTCCGTCATTTATCCTCTTCTGAACTTCTCACCTCTGGTGGTGAACTGAACCCAAAGATGTCGACGCCTGTACTAGTGGTACCACCGCGGTGGTACCATTATCTGCACCTCTGGCCTCTTCTCCAACCTTCTACATGTAACGCAGTTGTACTTGATAGACCTCGCCATCCTATGTAGATTCATAACCCAAAACCTGCTTCTGATGGCAATGGCATGGAGCAACCACTAAGTTAGCCTGATTTTCAGATGGTACGAGGTCGTCATCTCACTTTCTCGAGGAAGTGAGCGGACGACCTCGTACCGTCTGAAAATCAGGATACCACTAAGTGCTCCTGATTGTGAATATGCACTGAGCCCGGTGGGTTACTTACATGAAAAATGGGTATGTATGTGAGGCCAAGAGGCTCAAACCCTGACCCTGTTTGACCCAAAATCCGAGCTAGAAAACCTGATTGCCCCCTTTTTGGGAGGGAAAAACCTCATACCTAAAAAATACTGAACCCCAACCCTGGCTGCACGGCCCAAATTAAACTCAAATCCTGACCCTGATCTGCCCAAATCAGGTCAAAACCCTGACCCTACCTGCCCAAACTGAGCTCAAAACCCTGACCCACCCCCGCGGCACATACATAATACGTCACAAACAGGTGTACTCCCCAACAATACTGAATCGCCTTTCAACGGTATAATAACGATTTTTTTTAAGGAGAGATTTAGAGCGGCAAAAAAATAAGTGTTTAGTGAACTATAACGCGAACATCTTAATGGCGTCATTTATCCATTTATAATATATATAGTCAAGGTTAGAAAGCCACAGCAAAAACCGTGTACAATCAATCCTGCCAGACGTTGGATAAAAAAAACAGATCTTGATCAGCAAGTACAGTGTTTTTCCAGGCTAATCGGCAAGAAGAAGCAAATATAACGATATTTATAATAGGTTTCTCCATATTTTCAAGTACTTGTAAGATAATAAAGTTTTTTTTTTTCAATTCTCCTCTTTGGGAACAAAGTAATCGAAAACCCGATTTCGATTGGTTAAGAGGAAGAAAAGTTATTTAATTTTCATAATTTTCCCGCCAAATTTTGGCGGGAAATAAACAGCATAAAACCATTTATGGCACATAAACTTAAAGTAGGGCCTTAGTACCAAAAATCGTTTGATTTTAGAATTAAATATTTTTAATGGTAAATGCTTTCAAGCTTAAATTTAAAAAACGTAAACGTCACTATGACGTCATAAGTATTTGAAAACGCCCTCTAAATATAAAACCAAGCAAGTTGCATGGCACTGCCCAACACACGCTACGGCGTAGCTATAAGCGTCTAACACGCATGCTCACATCTTATTACCCGTGGAGTGGCAGCCATGTACAGCTGTTTCGTCCTTGTTATAATAATAATAATATTATTTTGACAGGGTACTCTCGTCACCGAAGTGTTTTCCAGAGAGGCCCTGTAAAAAGAAAAACTAACTAAATGGAATACTAAGTAAGCATAAAAGTTACAAATAGAATAGTAGTTAAGTATTAAACGTGTATGGTTAGAGTTTAAAACAACTGATTACATAAACGGAGTTTGAGCTTGAATAGAGATAATGATCTTACAGTCCGAACATCTAAATCTAAGTTATTAAAGTCCCTTGGTATGAAAGTTTTTGTTTGCCCCAGTTTGTTTTAGGCTTTGGCAGATGTAAGTTTGACTTGGTTCTGGTATTATAACCATGAATTTCACTGTTCTGTGTAAGACTAAAGTCAAATTCTATAAGATTGTTCAAACATTTAAAAATAAAAATACAACGATGGGCTTGACGCCGTTGATGGAGTATTCTCCAACCCAGGACCTCTAGTGCTTCAATAGCAGACGAGTAATGATGATGGAAGGCCTAATATCAGCTTGGCTGCCTTATGTTGTAGGATTTGGAGAGCATTCATGTGGGTAGTGTTATTCTTGTTTCCCCAAATGGAGTCTGAATAATCGAACAATGGAAGCACCAGGGTGTTATAAATGGTCAGGCGAGCATCTTGAGGTAAAAGCTAGGTATCTTATTCTCCTGAGGAGCTCTAAGCGTTTGTTGACTTTGGAAATCAGGAGTTCCACGTGCTTAGACCAAGTCAAATCTTCACTGAGAGTAACCCGAAGATATTTAAAAGAACTTTCACGATCAAGGTGACTTCCGATCCACTGACGGTTATGGATAAGACACTGAATGACTTCAAACGGCAGCTGCTACTTGTTGGGACTCATTAGCAGCCCCCAAGACCATGCAACTTGCTTGGTTTCCTCTAAATATAGATGAGTGAGCATTATATCTATCATTTGTTTTTAAGAATGGCCTTCTAACACACTAACTAGTTGCATTATCGAGTTTCTTTTTCTTTTACAGTACGAAGCCCATTATATTTATGTCAAACACATTACGTCACAGATATGACGTCATGAAAATATTAAATCCTTAATAACTTCGGGAATATTTATCATAGCGACTTCAAAATTGTGCCAAATGAAAACGCATCGACATATCTTCGTTATAGCATACTTTACTTTAAACTTCTATTTAAAGAGGAATTTGACCAAAAACGGAGCTAACTCTTATGACGTCATATTAATTAATGTCATGTCAATGTTTAAAACTAATTTAACCCAAACCTTAAATTTGACTTGCATAGTAAACTGAGCCTGAAAATTTCATTCAATTTCAGACATAATTTAGGAAATTGTGCCACTTAATCTAATTTTGCAATTGGTCACCCTCAACCGTCATTTATGCCCAATCTCGTATCCAGACCCCATTTGTTTCTTACTGCGCATGCTCAACGGAAAACAGGGCTCTGGAAGAATCCGATTTTTGTGTATTCTGATTGGCTGTCACGAACAATGCAATTTCAATGGCAGTCAAACATAAAGCCATTTATTTGGACAAAGGCATTGAAAATTGGGGGATCTCTAAACGCTAAAAACCGTTGGATTTTACCTAAATGGTTGCCGATCCCTCCAGGGATTTTTAGATATTTGCTTTCTTGCATCCTATCGGGAGTTCAAATCACTTCACCTGCGAACACAAGTACATGGATTCGAAAATCGAACCCCACCGGCAGTAACAGTTGATTTACCGTAATAGATATTAACAACAATGTTCTTAAAGTGCCTATAACCCTTCTTGCAATTTTGATAGTTATGAACCTCCATAAAGTTTTGAATACTTCTGTGAAGAAAGTTTTGGTTTACAGTGAATACTTTATGTTCTATGCTTGTTTGAAATCGTGTAAATTTGACCTTTCCTGACCCATGACCGCGTAAGTAAAAGCCTGGGTAGACGTCATATAATTAATTCGACTTTGCAATCATTTGAAGAATTACATAACTTTTTTTCTTTACTAACAACTCACAAACTGTGTATATTTTCTATGCATCGATGTTGTTTTTATAGAAAGTCGCCATGGAGAATAATGCATTAATGAGATGACGTCTACCCAGGTATCGACCCAGGCTTACGCGGTCATGGGTCAGGAAAAGTCAAATTTATACGATTTCAAACAAGCGTAGAACATTGAGTATTCTCTGTAAACCAAAACTTTCTTCACATGTACAGAAGTATTCAAAACATTTCGAAGATTCATAGCAGCTATAAAAATTGTAAGAAGAGTTATAGACATTTTAAGTGGGTTGCACTGGCGTTCATGGTGGTTGGTAGGAACAAAATAAACCACATTTGCTTCTTTTGTTCCTACCAACCAAGATGGCCGCTACGCTTTTGTGATTGTATTCCCTTTATAGGAATAATTGCCACCCAAGAATAGGCAGAAGTGGCATTTTCCGATCTCGTAAATTTGTGCACTTGCGCTGATCGCTTAAATATAAGCGTTTGTATGGGAAAGCAACGATCCTTCAAGGAGCTAAAATACGAGAGACTCGTAAGTAAAAATGCCTTGACTTGCTTCTACGGTGTATTTAGTTGCTGTTTCTGTGGTCATCGGGCTCAGGTAAGGCGATTTCAGCGAGTATTCGATCTCTATGAATCCTCTTGTGAACTGGAAGTGGAATCTGTGATGTCTGATGAATCCACCGTACGATAAAGAAACACGAGCCTGATGCATGAAAATAAAGCCTTAAAATCCAAACTAAAAACGGCAAAAGATGAATGAGACTCCCACGGCTTATCCTGACACAAGCAAGTAAAAGATCACTATCAAAATACCGGGCGAACTTCCATACCAAAACCAAAACATAGGCCTGAGGCGCTGAGCGAGAATCGAACCCGAACTGAAACGACTTCTCACTCAGTGTGACGTAATGATAAGCATGCGCACAGTCGACGGAAGTCCATGATTATGTAATATGTAAAGCGCCACGTGACTGTGGTGATATGGCATTATATAAATATCGCCATTATTATTATTACTACAATAATGATTCCATCATCCCTTATCTTGGGACACAGCCGTCTATATTTACCATTTTTCGTGTCCTGTCTTATAAGGTTCTGGGCTTTCCAAATCCAAAAACATCTCCGCCGCCTCCAAGTCCTTGTTATTTTACAACCGCGTTAATGTTACATCCTTCAAAGATGAAGTTGGCTGGCAGCAGTCTCGTTGTTACTTTAATTATCTTCATGTATTTCGAGTAACGGTCGATGTTGATCCGGTTCGCTAGCGACTCCATCACTAAAACTTCGACAGCCAACGCTGCCGTGCTTAATGTGGGAACATCATGTACCAAACAGTTTTGTTGGATTGACCATTCAGCCACCTCAAGCTGAGGAAATTTGAGGATCTTGCTGCCATATACTGACTATACATACAAACATACACTTTATTTATACACGAGTAAACATCAGTAATAGCATAAAACAATTACAAAATACAGAGATTGTTAAAAAGTAAAAATATGCCTACTGTTTCACATGAATGTCGTGTGTTGAAGTATGATAGCTAAACATAGGGAAGTTAGGTTACAATATTGATAATCGTTTCTTAAAAATACTTATTTTATCGGAGGCTCTGACATCCTCGGGCAGTGCATTCCATATCTTTGCCCCGTCAAAACGAAAGCATTTTTTTTACCAAAGTTTGTGCGCGGACGAGGAAATGAGGTTTTAGTCGACGAGCCTCTGAGATAATATTAGATAGCTTCGGTTATTCTCTCAAACATTTTAGTCAGATACTCGGGTGCAAGGCCGTACAGTGCTTTATAGACCATGACTGCTATTTGAATGGCCCTTTGAGATTCTAGTCTTTTCCACCCTAGGTTACTCAGTAGCTCGTCAACATGGGTATGAAATAGCAGACCAGTTAGTATGCGGGCTGCTCTGTTTTATAGTTTTTGTAACTTGTCAGAGAGCTCTTAGTTTAAGTTTCCCATATGCAGCTACAATAGTCAAAGTGGAGTTTAATTAATGCCCCATAAACACTTAAGAGAGTCGCAAGAGGAACAAATGGCTTCATGCGTTTAAGGCCCAGTTCAAACGTCGATCTTCTCATGAGCCGAACCTAAAACGTGAATTAAGTTCATGAGAAGTACGACGTTTGACTCAATTAAGTTCGACAAATTGTATTAAGATCGACACAGTCGTACAGTTCTACAAGTGCAGTCGGGAATTACGACTTTGGAGCGACTCTGATTCAAACGTCGAACTTTTCATGAGCCGTACCTAATGCATACATTATTATAATGTAGTAAAAATTATTATAATAGCTTTTTCATTCCCACAATCCCCTTCCGCCCCTTAAAGGCATGCGCAGAAGATGTGGAAAAACATGGCTGCCTGGAGAAGACAAATAGGCCATGAAGACATGTGGAGTTCATGCTTTGCGACCACTAAATACTACTGCATGAATTGTACGTTGCCCATATGCAACACAAACGATTGTAAATTCGCGTTTCATTGCTCTCCGAACATCTTAAGAGCGCAGTGATGAGACACAAATTTAGCAGCAATCTCCTTCTTTTATCGACATATTGAATGCAGTTTGCATCATACTTCTTCTAGCTTCTTCTATTTCGTTAATTCATTTCGGGAAGAAAAGCCCTTGTTATAATTGTGTTATAATCCAATATATCCAATAGCGCTTTACAATGTTTGGCTAAATAAATGAATATATAGAATTATAATCTAAAACTATACTAACTAATGTTAAAGATTGATGCTAAAATTTGTAAGTTAAGAAATGGTGATTGATAAAAAATTGATAAATACATTAATATAAAAATATTTGGCTATGAAAAAGAAAATTCAGCAATAAGCTTTCTTAAAAAGAAATGTCTTCAGATTGTTCTTAAAACTAGAAACTGAGGGGCTACGTTTCAGTTTCTAACGGCAACGCATTCCATAGACGCGGCGCACACACTGAAAAAGCACGGTGACCGTATGTCTGTAAATTATAAGACGGCTCCCTTAAAAGCATCTTGTTTGCAGAGCGAAGGCAGCGCTGCGGTATGTATGGCTCCAAAAGTTCCTTAAGATAACTAGGCGCAATATTATTAACTGCCTTGTAAGTAAAGAGCAGGATCTTAAACTCAATGCGCTGCTCAATAGGCAGCCAATGCAGCTCAACCAAAAGTGGTGTTACATGATCGGACTTACGAGAAAGTGTGACAAGCCTAGCTGCAGCGTTCAGAACATGTTGCAGGCGCTGAATTAAATGCTTAGGTAGGCCATATAACAACGAATTGCACTGATCAAACTTAGATGTCACAAAAGCGTGCAAAAGAATCTTAGTGGTGTTCAAACTTAGGAACTTCCTAATTCTAGAAATGTTTCTAATAGAACAAAAGGCAGATTTACACATTTGAGTAATTGCTTGTTTAATGTTAGTGTATTGTCCATCACAACCGCGTGAAAAACGATGATCTCCGTTTAATTGTCATTAAGTTTTGGATTGTTACTTAGCATCCATATATCGATGTCTTGGACACATGCCTCCACCTTCCTGGCATGCTCTTGGTCGCCAACAACCGAAGTCTTGAAACTAAAATAAATCTGAGCATCATCAGCGTATAGATGGAAATTAAGATACGCCATGATGCCTCATGATGTCCCCAAGCGGCGCTGTATAGAGTGAATACAAGAGCGGGCCAAGTACCGAGCCATAATCATGGTACGTCTGGAGGAACGGTCGTTGCCAATATATACAAACTGCTTACGCCCAGTGAGGTAGGACGTAAACCAGCTAAGCGCACTGCCTTGAATGCCAAAGCGATTGGCGAGTCTGTCAAGTAATATCTGGTAGTCGACAGTGTCGAATGCAGTGGACAAGTCCAACATCAGTAGGATATAACACCTTTTCTCGTCAATCGCACGTAATATGTCATTCTGTACACTTAACAACGCAGATTCTGTACTGTGTCCGACTCCATATGCAGACTGAAACGTCTCGATTAATTCATTTTCTTGCAGATGACAGTTCATTTGTGATGAAACAACCAGTCTCTCGCATGACTTTGATATAAAGGTTAAATTAGATATCGGTCGTCTGAAACTCGGAAACATTTCATAGTCAAGTGATGCCTTTTTAAATAGAGGTTTCAGTAGAGCTTCCTTCAGATTCTCCGGCATAAGACCCTGCACCTGCACAAGTGATAAGTTTACAATCCTTGTTACAACGGGTAACAAAATATCAAGACACTCCTTTAGAATAGACGCTGGAAGTGGGTCCAGTTCGCAGGACTTCGCAGAAGTGGCTCCTATGATGACCAACAATTCTTCACTCGTAACTGAATTAAACTCACAGAGCTTGACATCAGATACACTGCGTTCGGGGAACGAGGACATGAGCCCAGTAGACCTCCTAGCATCAAGCCCAATCCATATCTTGGATATTTTCTCTGAGAAGAAATCGACAAATGCTTCAGCCAATGCGGATCAATCATCCCACGTAGGAAGTTTAGTTTCAGCACTAAGCTGCAGCAACCGGTTTACAACAGAAAAAAGGCGCTTAGGTTCCGCCGAGTGATATTCAATAAGCCCAGAATAGTAGTGCATTTTTGAGTGAAGACTGCATTCGTTCACTATTTTGCATTGGTTGACGTAAAGTTCCCTGTCGATGGTCAGTCCAGAAGCACGCCAGCGCCGCTCCAATTTTCTTCTCTTCAGCTTTTCCTCTTTAATATTCTCATCGTACCACGGTGCAGCAGGACGCAATGTAATAATGCGCGTCTTTAACGGCGCATATTTATCCAATAGCGCAGACAGTACACGATTATACCGGTCGACAAGAGCAGACACATTATCATTATCAGCGCCATCCAGGGACACTAAAGGTGAACTCACAATATCCTCCCGCAGCTGTGACAAGTCGACGGACTTGAGTTTGCTATAGCATATGTTCTTAGTTTCGTGAGCAGGCTTTCTGAGGGAGAGAGTACATGAGACCGCGGAGTGATCAGAAATGACTGGATCCGACACACAGAAATCCTTAGCAATATTCTCATCGGCCCTTGTAAATATGAGATCCAGCGTATGACCGTTCCGGTGAGTGGGTCCAGTTATATGCTGCTTGAGATTGAAAGTTTCCAGTAACTGAACAAACCGGAGGGCAGCTTCTTGGACAGAAGCGCCACACCGCCACCCCTTGATCTTCTGAGTACATTGTAGATTTCATAGCCAGTTCAAGTTCAAGTTCAATTTATTCACACTTGTTTATGTTACAATTATTGGTTGAATATAACAAGCCATGAGAAAGAGAAAAATAAATAGGAGATAATAATTACAATCTTTAGATAATAGTGTGTAGTGGTGAAAGGAGCGAAAGCTTTCGAGTTAACCACTACCATTTTGAAAGTTAATGAGGGGAGGAATAAACAAACGAATAGGCTTGATTGTATCTTTACAGGGTTTTAAAAAGTGTGACTATTGGTTATAATGAGAAAAGAGGAATAAAATAAAATAAAATAAAATAAAATAAATAAAATAACGGCTGCTTACATGTACAAACTAGGTTTGGATATATGGTAATTTTACAATACAGAATAATGTAGACATTTACAGTAAGTATTTATAAATAATAATTGATATATACATATATCATAAATGCAGCTAACATTTTATATCTGGCTTTCAAGGAGGAAGAGCTTATATTGTTTTTTAAAATTGTTATGAGGCAAACATTTTATCTCGATTGGTACTGTTTCCCATATTTTTGATGACATTACTTTAAATCTTGTAAGTCCATAATTTGTTCTCGAGGCTGGTCTGTAGAGGTTTTGGTTACAGGAGTACCTAGTGTTATAATTGTGAATTTCAGAGGCATACAGAACCAAGTTAGAAAAAGTAGTAGGGATTTCCATTGACACATACTTAATTTTATGTACGAGGGAAGATATTTTAAGATTAAAAACATTATCAAGTTTAAGGATTTCTAGAAGTTTAAAGTAAGGAGCAGCACTCTCTCTGTTATGTGCAAAGAAGATACAACGGAGGCATTTATTTTGTTTTACTTTAATTTTTTCCAGTAGGACAAATGTCTCGAATAATTAATTCATCGGACTCACGTGAACAGAGCCACGTCTCTGTTAAAGTGCCTATGAAGCTTATTTTTTTATTTTAGGTATCAATTCTACATCAAGTGAATAGTAGAATGGTACAATATATCTTGCTTTGAATGCTGTGCCGCTGAGTTAAGGAAGTTTTAATATCCAAAATGCTAATTACATGACGTCAGGGGAGGCATCTGCAACACTTCTTAGTGGTTGTGAATGGGCGTTTCTACTGATATAAAAAAACAAATTTCAAATAATACTTTATTTCAACCATGAGTATAACACTGACAATTTTTAAAATTTGTTTAATTGTAACAAAAAAATTGTATAATAATTGATGCCTCCCCTGACGTCACGTAATTAGCATTTTGGATATTAAAACCTCCTTAACTCAGCGGCACAGCATTCAAAGCAAGATATATTGTACCATTCTACTATTCACTTGATGTAGAATTGATATCTAAAATAAAAAAATAAGCTTCATACGCACTTTAAAGCTAAAGTTAACTAGGGACATAGGCATGTCCATGCTTTGAAGAGAACCTAGCCATATTTGTGTTTAAAAATCATGATTAAATGTTTTGTTTTCTTGCGCAGGTCCTTACGAGATCACAGTGTTGGGGCGATCTTTCCCGGCAATCTTTCCGTATTTACGAGAAGGAAATTAATTCAAGACTGTCTCAAGTCCAGAGCCGGTTCTACAACACTAAGATATACGAACGAAGTTAAACGTTTTTTTGCTTTTCAAAGAAAGAAGTGTGGAGCGGTTTACTTACCAGCTAAGGTAACACATTTAGCCCTTTACCTGTCTATAGTTTACTGGAGAAAAACACAAAGACGTCCGTTCAAATGGCATATGCAGCACTTAAATGGATTCATGGAATACTACCTATTAAGGAAAATCCGGTAGATTTTACTATATGTAAAAATTTAGTGGAAACAGAAAAGAGAATGCCACATCCACCTATTAACAAAAAAGAACCAGTAGATTTAGAATTAATGAAATTAATAGTGGAGAAATATGCGCATAGTATGTGTAATTTAAAGGACCTCAGAGCCGCGACGATGTGCGTTCTAGCTTTTGCAGGTCTATTTAGATCAAAATAATTACTTTACATTTCTTTAGCTGATAACCATATGATTGTTTCTAAACCGTCCAGTAAAACAGATGTTTATAGACAAGGGCAACAGGTCTTCATTTATAAATCTGGTCGGTTTACATGTCCATGTACACTACTACTGAGATATATGAAGGACACAGAAATCGACATAAGCAGCAGCGAAGAGTTTATATTCAGAAACGTAAAATTAATCTAATCTAAGCAGAAATATTCTCTAGGTAGCAGGAAGCTATCTTATACCAGGTTTAGATAAATCTTTAAAGAGGTTATTTCGTCATTAGGGTACGATTAGAAGCTGTACGGTTTACACAGCCTGCGTTCAGGTGGGGCATTGTCCGTTATCAAGGGTTTGCAGAACGACCTTCTAAAGAAAAGTTATTGAATTACACGGAAGGTGGAAATCGGAAAATGCCAAAGACATGTATGTTAAAGAGCAATTGGAAGAAAGGTTGAAAGTCTCTAAGTTTTTGGGATTATAGAATTGTAACTCTAATTTAATTATGTTATCAATATTGTAAGATGTAATGAAAAAGGTGTAAAAAAATTAAACGCGGTTTGTACATTGCTTATAATACAACCTACCATTTAATGTGTATTATGGTTTATTCAGTTATGTAGCGGGATTAGGAAATTTATTTTCACTCCGACGAGTAGCGAGGGAGAATGAAACATTAGTGCTGGCTATTCACCTGGAGTGTGGTATATACTAAAAAGCGGCTCGGTAAATATACACCACTATTCACCTCCACTTCGGTGAATAATTGTTAAATATCAAAAGTTCAAAGAAACCGTGGAAGGGTCTATTGAAATCATTCCACTGTAAAACGGCATTGTTGTCGATTTAGTTTCGACTTGAAAGAAAAATGAGCATTTATTTTTTATTGAAAGTCTTGTTCTAAAACGTATTCATTCTGAGCTAAGATATAGAAAGCTTCATGCTAGCTAGTGCTCGACTACTCTTGGTAAACAGCCGCTCAATTCCTTCACGCTGACCTAGACCACCAGTGTATAAGAAAACGTGGGTTGAATATGCTCAATTAAAATCACGCCATTGTGAAAACCCTGGTTATTAGAATTAATGAAAATTCCAAGACAACTCATGCATCGCATTTCACCTTTTAAATAACAAGAGCTAGGGAAGGTAGTCAGCGAATGCTCTTTATAAGATTATCTTTAATTTATCTCTAGATTACAGCAACAACTCCTTATGAAAGCACCTGTTGTATTAGTTTGATATGTTAGGGTGATTGGAGCTCGAAGGCCAACATGGACTTCAATAACCTCGCATGAGGTCTCTAATAGACCCTTTCAGCTTACATTGCACACATAAAATTTCTGACCAGCATTTCTAATCTTGACATAATGTTTAGAAACACTGAGCTGAGAACAAAGTTTGCCGTGTCGTGCGAGCAATGAATCGTAAAGGGCTATTTATCTCAAAGATTAATGACAATACAATAATTACGCATTCTTTCACCATTTGCACCCGGCAACTCAACTGACGTCGCGTATTGGAGTTTTCAGTTCGGCAAACACTAGAGATCGGGGGGGCAAGAACCGTGATAAAAACAAAAAACAAAAATACCACGATAATGCCTGAACGAAGGGGCAAATTATTATTCATGTAAAATTACTATTACATGTATTAGTTTACAAAGGAAAGGTAATTAAGGAGAGTGCCGGGGAGCTGGAGTAACCTAAGCTCCCCATTACATTGAAATACATAACACAAAAATATGATCTAGGTGCAGGGGACATGACAACACAATAAGTTAATATAATAATATCTTACTATTAATTAATTTATCTATAATCTACAATACAATAATATAATATATAATAAATATGTTCGTCCAGAATGTAGTTAGGTACATCTAAGTGAACACAATTTGTTAATTTCTTTTTAAACTGGTTTCTTGAAGAATTTTAATTGAATCTGGGATCGAGTTCCAAGTTTGTATACCAGTGATCGTGAATTTAAGTGAACATTTTTCCATAGTTAGTATAGAAATTGAAGGTAGATGATAGTTATGTGTGGAGTAGCGTGTGAAGTGAGGATGAATATTAGAAGCTTGTTTGAAGTAGCAGCTTAACATTTATGCAACAAAGCCTCATCAATATCGCCCACGCCATTTTAGGCGGTCCATCTACCGCACGTTTTTCTTCAATTCCTTTTTCTCGTTATAAGTCTATAAGTGAGGAAGAGCATATGAGCCATTTATCTAATATCAACAACTTTTGTTCCAACAATAACAGTAACAAAAAATAAGGAATTAATCGAATTCACTAGTGAATACAAATAGAAGCCGTTTACACCAAAACGTATTTCAACCGACACTAATTGGCTATCGTTCATTGACTAAAAACTTTATTTTGCATTTTTTAAAAGATTTGTTTGTAGAAGCTTCATCAGTTTTCAAACGTATTCGTCTCAATAAAAGAAGAAAGTCTGAAAAGATTTACTTATGGAACCGTCCTTTATATGTACGAAGGAGCATATAACTCTAGGTTAGCTCAGTGGTTAAGCGCCGGTCTGTTGTACGTGAGGTCGCGGGTTCAAACCCCGGCCTCACGCATGAGTGCCTTTGTGAAACAATTTTGTTCATGAGCTGCAAATGGTTAAATGCCACTGCGGATTAAACCGTTATTATAAGATAATTGTATCAGTAGAATATCGAACCCCGTAACACATTTATAACTTGCGAGTAGCGTTTTCAGACTCACTGTATGGACAGATCATAAGAGTTATCGCTCGAAATTTCAGTTGTACCTCACTTCCAACCTCAGTTAGCATTCCGATATCGACATTTCTTTCATCTTAATTATTATCGTAACAGGAATACTTGGGTCACTGATTGACTGACTGATTGATTTAGATATTGAGTGAATGAGTCATTGTGTGAGTGACTGTGTGATCTCGGTAAGAGACATTGTTTGAGTGAGTAATAAAGTTAGATATTAATGGTTCAGTGACTAAGCGAACGATTGATTGATTGATTAATTAATGGTTTGGTGGAATGATTGATTTATAGCCACCCTTACACCTTCCAATGACAGTGAAGAGAACAAAGTCTTTGATGCTTCACAAATTTATTGTTCTTTCTTAACCTGTGTTATTACAGTGAACACTATAACGCAGACGTACCGTTCAGGTTTTTCCTGACTAATTCTAGCTTTACAAGTGACATCTTTTCTCCAGCAAGATTTTCATCTCAACTCTGGGACTTATCAATTTTCAAGTTCATTTTCCAAGGCACCAGTGAATGCAACTATGAATGAGATCCTTGTATTCTGTCTTCCGGTGAAACTCATAACAGCGATGCCTCCGACTCTTGGTCCGTTGCCTACGGCACTTCCTGTGCAGCCTACCGATTACGCAGTGATACGCACAGTTTGCGACACGATGTTTACAGAAGCCTGGGTGTCTGCCTTCCAATCGGTAAATACATTCCTTACAATGCTTGTTTTTCTGCCAGCAATAGCGTCGCCACACAAAGCAGGGGGGTTCCTTCGTATGTGTCTTGTTTTTGTCCTGGTCATCTAATGTGGTAAAGAAAGCATTAATCACAGCATTAGTTTTTGAAGAGTAAATTGTTTTACCCATCCGTTTATGCTGTAATTATAAATTTCAAGGATGACGTTAGGGAGCATAAGCATTAGAACTAAACACCGTACCAGCGCAAACTCCCAACTTTATAGGTTATGAGAGTGTAAAAAAAGTGTAAAAAATGAAACGTATTTGAAGCTCCAGCGCGCCTAAGAACTCCACCTAGTTTCTAACGCACGATCTCCCACGCTTTACTGCATGTGCCAATCGGCCGGTGGTGCATGTATTGTATTGTTTAATTTAAATCAATGGCCTGGTCCTAAATCGGGATCCTTTGCGCAAATCATAAGCTATTAGTTTTCTTTCCTGTGATATAATTCTAAATTAAACAAATTAAGGTATTCACGACCTTTTGATTACTGTATGAATATCTTCAAATCATCAGCACTGGATCTGAGAACCTCGAGCTATAATTTGTTTTCATCGCAGGCCATTTTCTAGACTATTAAAAATAGAGGCTGAGAGGACAATGAGAGGATCCATTATAAAGAAGAGATAAATTTACAGCCACGTTCAGTGTGAACTGATTGGTTTGGAATCAAATATCACTACTTATGCCTTCAGTCGTCTTTTTCAACTTTAATTATGTGCGGCTTTTCATCTCAACCAGTTTAGGGTAAACTCCTGGGGGGGGGGGGGGGGGGGGGTTCTTCAAGGTAAAAAGGTTACGGCGGAAAAATTCGAAAAATACCCTAAAAAATAACAAACCGTGAAAAAATTTCCCAACCTGAAATATACCTCATGGTGTAAAAATCATCCTGAAATATGGATTTCGCTTGGACAACCCCTAAAAATACTATTAAATAATCAGACTTCCCGTAGCAATTTTGAGTTAAGATTTGAAATGTAAGTATTTAGTAACATTACTTTCCGAAAGTGAAGAAAACAGGAAGAGTGTAATTTGATCGCAGTATCACTTTCAAATGTCTTACCTTCCTCGAGGTCTTCCATGATGTTCGCGTGCTCGCCATATTTGGCAAGTAGTGACTGTACTGCAGGAAATAAAGAAGCCACATATGTTATTTAAACATTCCTATACCTAGCTCGGAAACTCGTTAAAAATAACCAACCTGAACACACTAGTGAATAAGCGAAGTTTAACAAACAGGTCGAAAAAACTGATATTCAAGTTTCCCCTAGCATGATTTACCATATCAGATTTATCTATTAACTGACTTATACAAGAATAATTATTATTAGTTTCACTTAATAGTTAGCACTTCAATTCTTACCGGCATACTGATCTTGGTCAATCTCTTCATCTGATTTTGGCTCATCATTTTCGTCATCAGCTGGAAAGAAAACATTTCATCATTAAAGCTGACACAGGTATAATACTTGTGTAGTCTGTGGTAGTTCTCAGTATTTTCAGAGGTTTAGTAATATTTTATTTCTGTTCATTTTTCTGTTTGAACTATGAAGTTTGCGATTGTGTAGGTGTTCCCAAACTGGGCGTGTACGAGTTGCAAAGTTAACTGAATTCAATAGTATGGTTGAAATTAACTTACAACGCCTAAATTCGTATTTGTTGAAGTCTGCATCGTCGACATTTGGCTCAGCTTCCTCGGTCTTCTCTTCAACAGGAACAGCTCCTACAAAGGCTATGAAACCCAGCAGCAACAAAATAATCTTGGACTTCATTTTAGAGGCTTCGTGATCCAATCTTGAGCGAAACTAAAGATAAATGAATGTGTTGTGCCTTTTATAACCAATCATGAATATTCAGATAAAATGATCAGCTGATGTGCTATAATTAGAAAACAGCCTCACTTTGAAGCTGCTAGTAGAGCATGAAACAATTATTTCGTCGGCTTCTTTTACACGAGCTAAGTGATGTCTTTTAATAAAGTGAAAGCTGTGAAATTGCACGCCTGAGTTTGTCTGCAAAGCAGAAATCAATTCGTGCTTTTGTTTTGCTAATATAATAAACAACTTTGAAGAGGTCAATGTCAGTAATGTCCTTGGTTATGAGGTCTGGTTCTCAAACAATAACTGATACACATGTACGCCTTTGTACACGTTTCCTGGTATATTTAGTTACGAGTTTTAAGGCCAGAAAATTTATTCAATCTCAAAACGTGTTCATAAGTTAAGTCAATTTTAAAATCATTCCGGAGACGGCTGAGATACAGAAACCTAATGCTAGTGTTCGACTATGGCTCGACTGACTATTTGAAAATAAGCGTTGAATTCCTTCACACTAGATCACCAGGCGCCCGTTCAGGACTGACGTGTTCAATAGACCCTTCCACGGTTCTTTGAAATTTTGATATATACGTATAACAGCAAAACCGTCGATGTTGCTGAAAGGAGAACCTCGAAGTTACTCAAAATCTCAAATTTGAGAGTTATATCTTGAATAGGAGCGAAGTTATAGGCCCGCAAACTCGGAAAATTTCGGAAAATTTCACAGACATTTATTTGGATGGAAATTGTGATTGAGGGCAAGTTCAAAGAAACCATGGAAGGGTCTATTGAAATGATTCCATTGTTAAACCCTGCACGCATGGCTTTGTTGTCGATTTAGTTTCGACTTCAAAGAAAAATGAACAAAATTTTTTTTATTGAAAACGTATTTTTTCTGAGCTAAAATATAGAAAGCTTTATACTAGCTTGTGCTCGACTACTCTTCGTAAACAGACGCTGGATTCCTTCACGCTGACCTAGACCACCAGTGTATAAGAATACGTGGGCTGAATATGCTCAATTAAAATCACACCATTGTGAAAACCCTGGTTATTAGAATTAATGAAAATTCCAAGACAACTCATGCATCGCATTTCACCTTTTAAATAACAAGAGCTAGGGAAGGTAGTCAGCGAATGCTTTTTATAAGATTATCTTTATCTCTTGATTACAGCAACAACTCTTAATGAAAGCACCTGTTGTATTAGTTTGCTATGTTAGTGTGAATGGAGGCCAAAATGGATTTCAATAACCTCGCATGAGGTCTCTAATAGACCCTTTCAGCTTACATTGCACACATAAAATGAGGGTCTGAGGGTTTCGCATTCTAAATCTAAATGTGGTTCTAGTCTTCCTCATCTGATTTGCAGACATGTTCAGAGACAAGTAATCGGAAGGATCGAAGTAGCTGGACTCAGAAATGTTACCGAAGTTTAAAGAAAAAACCCATTGAAGCTTAAAGAGTCGTACTTAATAATTTTTAATAACATTGTATAATTACCATTTCTAACCTTGACATAATGTTTAGAAACAGCTGAGCACAAAGTTTGTCGTGTCGTGCGAGCAATGAATCGTTAAGGGTATATTTATCTCAACGATTAATGACAATACAATAATGACTAAGCATTCTTTCCGAGCCCATGCAAAACATCCATATAGTTCACTATACTATTTTTGTGCAATTATACATAGATGCAAAAATGATAAAGAACTGATATTTACGATTCCACCATTTGCACCCAACTATATAAACTGACTAAACTTTACGTATTGGAGCTTTCAGTTCGGCAAACACTATAGAGACGTTTATTCAGACTTGGAATGACACTTTCTGTACGGATCGGGGGGCAAGAACAGTGATAAAAACAAAAAGCAAAAATACCACGATAATACATGCATCAGGAGTACCGGACTTCCGGTTGGATCACACTGCATTCTGGGTAGGTGGGCTCAGAAAAGTGGGCATCAACTTCCAGAGCGGCGATATTGGATTTGAGCGCAGTCAACTTGGAAACTTTTATTTATCCCGTTCTAAAGCTTAAACATCGACTTAGAACTCCCAACTGAAGAATCTGTAAAGGTAAGATATTCCGTGTATTAGGTAGTAAGTTTTTGAACTTGCAAAGGAGCAAAAATTGACTGCACTCAAATCCAATATCAAGGGCACCCAACGAAGTTTTCGGTTAAAAAGCTGTTCGGGAGAGTAAGTTAGCCTAAAACTTTCGGCTTTTGAAAAAATTGTCCCTAGAAAATTGTTTTCTGAAATACTGGCTAGAAAATTTGTTTTCAATCCCTAGAAAATTATAGAAGAAAAGGGAGACTAAAAGGTTTCCCCTAAAATATTCGTACGTCCCAATTCGTCTGATCAATAGAGTCAGAACGGGAAAAAAGAATCCCTAAAAAATTTGTACCTCCACAAAACTTTGCAACATGAAGTTACTTGGGCTAGAAAATTCTTGTTATGTTCTAGACTACTAACAAATTCGTAGGCCGGGAATATTTTGCCATAGTATTTTCGGTTGACGCGATTTCCACCTAGAAAATCCGAACAGCTAATAGCTTTCTAGAATACGTCAAAAGACATAGTAGGCGCCTTAAAATGGCTAGATAAGCTGCAGACAACTGGTTTCAAACGAATTTCAAAAAGTAGTCGTTCGGTGCCCTTGCAATATGGCCGATCTAGAAGTTGATGCCCACTTTTCTGAGTCCACCTACCCAGAATGCAATGTGATCCAACCGGAAGTCCCGAAGTCCTGATGCATGTATGCTTGCACGGAGGGGAAAATTACTATTCCTTTGATCGCGAGATGTTTTGAAAATCACAATTTTCATTTACACAGGCGGACAAGTGATACTTTGAGGACTTCAGTAGTTTACTCTATTCACAAATTAAACCTTTTCCCCATTTTTTTACTAGGGGTACCACATGCGACTGAAATCTTACTGATCAGAGCTCAAAGAAGAAGAGGCTATTACATAATCTAAGGTGCATTTTTGAATAGCGCGATTACGATGGATTTTATGCAGTATATACGAATTGCGAAGCACTATAAATATACTGCTATTCTGCTACTCTGTCGTATACTAGTTACCATAGGTAATGCAAAATCGTAAATCTCTTGAAAAAAGTCAAGGGGCGCTTCCTTGTAGCCTAGAGCAATAGCTCCAAAACGTGTATGTGTGCTTCATTTGTACAACTAACAGTTAGTGCTTTACATGTCAGTTCATTTGAAATAGAATGCTTTACAAATGCGTTTCTGTGTAGCCCATGATACGGCAAGTGTACTCGGTTAATTACGACCGGCCCATGTACCGAGATTTGATTAAGCCAAATCCCGGTGGGAGGCCCTGAGAAAAGGTCATGTCTCTATCAGTACAGGATGAAGTCTATGTTATCGTATAACATACTCAACAAAATATATGGATTCTGATTGGTCAATGAAAAGTGCATCTAAAGGTTTTTGAGTGCACATTCGCACGCTCTCAGCAAATGTTTGCTCAGTATGTGATTTGAGCTTTATGTGTGATACTACATGTAGTTTCGGATAAGAATAGTTATCCTTGACCACTCTGCCATTTCCACATTAAGTCATTGTGCTAATGCATAAATTCTCAATCTTTTCACTAAAATGCTTGAGTAGGTTTGTTAATTAAACAGTTGGAAACAAATTTTTTTTTTTTTTTGAGTAAACTCAACAACAGGCTTCTTGGCTCGAGTGATATAATCTTGTCTCAAGTTCTATAATACAATAATAGTCAATTTAATTCAGTGACAATCTGAGTTCAGTGCCCTGATTGTATTCTATCAATGACTACAGAGAAATACACAATTTCTGCGACCTTCTCAGGTTTGCATAATGAATAACAGACACTCTTGAGTCTTGATAATTTTTTTTGCTAAAATGCTAGCATTATTCTCAATGCTTTGACCTTGTTAAAATGCTCAAAGAAATGCCAGCATATTGTGGAAATGCCTATCTTTGATTCGGTTGGTGTTTATGATTTTTATTTGAAAACTCTGTCTAAGAGCCATATATTAATTATAGATCGGTAATATTTCAGTGGTTGGGATAGTTTAAAAAGCCTGTTGCTGAATGACTATAGTGTCCCGAACAGGGAGACCCAGGGGCAGTTGGTGGTCTCCGAGGATGTGATTATGTAGTAGCTGGGTACAAAGTAATTAAACGGTCAATTTTATTTATCCATTTTACCGGCTAACATGTAGTTCAGTAATCTAACACGTGGCCCTCTCTTTACTTAGTCCTACGGTTTTACGTCCTTATCCGAGAAGCGACAAGAAGGTCTAACCGTTTACTGTTATGCAAAGGCAGCACCTTCTTCTGACTCAGTTATTTTAAGACCCTGAGTGTCAATAACTGATCGGCGGCAAGATTGTTTGTAATAAAGTTGCAAAGTCCACTCCACTGATCTACTCATCAATATTTCTTACAAACGGATCAGTTATTGTCACGTAAGGTCTTTAAAAAATCTCAGAAAAAGGTGCTGTCTTTACATAATACAACAGTAAACGGTTAGACCTTCTTGTCTCTTCTCGGATAAGGACGTAAAACCATAGGACTAAGTAAAGAGAGGGCCACGTGTTAGATTACTGAACTACATGTTAGCCGGTAAAATGGATAAATAAAATTGACTTTACTTACTTACTTTGTACCCAGCTACTTAACGTAATCACATCCTTGGAGTCCACTAACTGGCCCTGGGTCTCCGAGGATGACATCATCACTGATCATAATACGTTTTTACATATTAACAACAAGTGTGGATCATCCCTTTACAAATATTCCTTCCATTTTTCTTTCATAACGTTTGGTTAAGATATTCAGTTCTCTCGCATGGTTCACGAGGGTACAGTATTTTTAGCTCACTTTTTGTCGGTCCACCGTGATAATCAGATCAAATATTTGCAGTGTTACGCGATAATATAGCGATGTTCACTACATGTCATCCACAATCATTAAGGTACCAACAAGAGATCCATTGGTTCGGCCTTTTGAAATCATGGTTGACGTTAGCATAACAATCGTAATGCTTATCAACACGAAACATCGCTATAGTACGCCAAGGACCTCGAAAATTTTACTTTTAGCAAACAACACCGAATGTTTGTTTCAGTTCCAAATTTCGATAGACTGAAATTACATTGGACCGAATCGAAGCCCAGTTGCATGCATATGATTGTGCAAAGTTTATATTTTAGGCGTCTCATACATTGTTGGAGCACCCATGGATACTCACTGCCGACTCATTATTGCATATAGTCATTAATCTTTGCGGTTAATGTTTTCTTTACGATTCATTGCTCGCACTACACCACAAAACACTTATGTCAAGTTAGAAAGTGTTATTATTAATATTGCCTCTCAATCCCAAATTTGAGAGTTATATCTTGAATAGGAACCAAGTTATAGGCCGGCAAACTCCGAACATTTTACAGACATTTGTATGGAAATTGTGATTGGGGGCAAGTTCAATGAAACCGTGGAAGGGTCTATTGAAATCATTCCATTGTTAAACCCTGCACGTATGGCTTTGTTGTCGATTTAGTTTCGACTTCAAAGAAAAATGAACATTTATATTTTATTGAAAGTCTTCTTCTAAAATGTATTTTTTTCTGAGCTAAGATATAGAAAGCTTTATGCTAGCTAGTGCTCGACTACTCTTTGTAAACAGCCGCTGGATTCCTTCACGCTGACCTAGACCACCAGTGTATAAGAATACGTGGGCTCATAGTTAATAGAGTGGGCTGAATATGCTCAATTAAAATCACACCATTGTGAAAACCCTGGTTATTAGAATTAATGAAAATTCCAAGACAACTCATGCATCGCATTTCATCCTTTTAAATAACAAGAGCTAGGGAAGGTAGTCAGCGAATGCTCTTTATAAGATTATCTTTATCTCTTGATTACAGCAACAACTCTTAATGAAAGCACCTGTTGTATTAGTTTGCTATGTTAGGGTGAAAGGAGCTCGAAGGCCAAAATGGACTTCAATAACCTCGCATGAGGTCTCTAATAGACCCTTTCAGCTTACATTGCACACATAAAATGAGGGTCTGAGGGTTTCGCATTCTAAATCTAAATGTGGCTCTAGTCTTCCTCATCTGATTTGCAGACATGTTCAGAGACAAGTAATCGGAAGGATCGAAGTAGCTGGACTCAGAAATGTTACCGAAGTTTAAAGAAAAAACCCATTGAAGCTTAAAGAGTCGTACTTAATAATTTTTAATAACATTGTATAATTACCATTTCTAACCTTGACATAATGTTTAGAAACAGCTGAGCACAAAGTTTGTCGTGTCGTGCGAGCAATGAATCGTTAAGGGTATATTTATCTCAACGATTAATGACAATACAATAATGACTAAGCATTCTTTCCGAGCCCATGCAAAACATCCATATAGTTCACTATACTATTTTTGTGCAATTATACATAGATGCAAAAATGATAAAGAACTGATATTTACGATTCCACCATTTGCACCCAACTATATAAACTGACTAAACTTTACGTATTGGAGCTTTCAGTTCGGCAAACACTATAGAGACGTTTATTCAGACTTGGAATGGCACTTTCTGTACGGATCGGGGGGCAAGAACAGTGATAATAACAAAAAGCAAAAATACCGCGATAATGCTTGCACGGAGGGGAAAATTACTATTCCTTTGATCGCGAGATGTTTTGAAAATCACAATTTTCATTTACACAGGCGGACAAGTGATACTTGAGGACTTCAGTAGTTTACTCTATGCACAAAACCTTTTCCCCATTTTTTTACTAGGGGTACCACATGCGACTGAAATCTTACTGATCAGAGCTCAAAGAAGAAGAGGCTATTACATAATCTAAGGCGCATTTTTGAATAGCGCGATTACGATGGATTTTATGCAGTATATACGAATTGCGAAGCACTATAAATATACTGCTATTCTGCTACTCTGTCGTATACTAGTTACCATAGGTAATGCAAAATCGTAAATCTCTTGAAAAAAGTCAAGGGGCGTTTCCTTGTAGCCTAGAGAAATAGCTCCAAAACGTGTATGTGTGCTTTATTTGTACAACTAACAGTTAGTGCTTTACATGTCAGTTCATTTGAAATAGAATGCTTTACAAATGCGTTTCTGTGTAGCCCATGATACGGCAAGTGTACTCGGTTAATTATGACCGGCCCATGTACCGAGATTTGATTAAGCCAAACCCGGTGGGAGGCCCTGAGAAAAGGTCATGTCTCTATCAGTATAGGATGAAGTCTTTGTTATCGTATAACATACTCAACAAAATATATGGATTCTGATTGGTCAATGAAAAGTGCATCTAAAGGTTTTTGAGTGCACATTCGCACGCTCTCAGTAAATTTTTGCTCAGTATGTGATTTGAGCTTTATGTGCGATACTACATGTAGTTTCGGATAAGAATAGTTATCCCTGACCACTCTGCCATTTCCACATTAAGTCATTATGCTAATGTTTAAATTCTCAATCTTTTTACTAAAATGCTTGAGTAAGTTTGTTAATTAAACAGTTGGAAACAAATTTATAAAACAAATTGAGCAAACTCAACAACAGGCTTCTTGGCTCGAGTGATATAATCTTGTCTAAAGTTCTATAATACAATAATAGTCAATTTAATTCAGTGAAAATCTGAGTTCAGTGCCCTGATTGTATTCTATCAATGACTACAGAGAAATACACAATTTCTGCGACCTTTTCAGGTTTGCATAATGAATAACAGACACTCTTGAGTCTTGATAAAATTTCTTGCTAAAATGCTAGCATTATTCTCAATGCTTTGACATTGCTAAAATGCTCAAAGAAATGCCAGCATATTTTGGAAATGCCTATCTTTGATCCGGTTGGTGTTTATGCGGATTTTTATTAATTATAGATCTGTAATATTTCAGTGGTTGGCAAGTTTAAAAAGCCTGTTGCTGAATGACTATAGTGTCCCGAACAGGGAGACCCAGGGATGTCTCCGAGGATGTGATTATGTAGTAGCTGGGTACAAAGTAAGTAAACGGTCAATTTTATTTATCCATTTTACCGGCTAACATGTAGTTCAGTAATCTAACACGTGGCCCTCTCTTTACTTAGTCCTATGGTTTTACGTCCTTATCCGAGAAGGGACAAGAAGGTCTAACCGTTTACTGTTGGATTATGCAAAGGCAGCACCTTCTACTCAGTTATTTTAAGACCCAAAGTGTCAATAACTGATCGGCGGCAAGATAGTTTGTAATAAAGTTGCAAAGTCCACTCCATCTACTCATCGATATTTCTTACAAACGGATCAGTTATTGACAGGTAGGGTCTTAAAATAATCTCAGCAGAAGGTGCTGTCTTTACATAATCCAACAGTAAACGGTTAGACCTTCTTGTCTCTTCTCGGATAAGGACGTAAAACCATAGGACTAAGTAAAGAGTGGGCCACGTGTTAGATTACTGAACTACATGTTAGCCGGTAAAATGGTTAAATAAAAGTGACTTTACTTTACTTACCATTTCGACCCAAAATCATTCATAGAACGAGTCTAAATACACGGGAAGAAAAGTGGAGAATTTAACGCAGCTTTCAAGCGATCTTTTGAGTGGAGGGGGTATTCTGCAACTAAGCCCAAAATTATTGTATCATGGGACTGAATATCATAAATCTAGAAACATTAATAGTAAATTTAATAGATTGCATGTATATGCAGTTTGCATTCTTTCTTGCACATCCATCATTTTTGTTGTGGGGGGGGGGGGGGGGGGGGGGGTTTCAATACAATTTTATAGGGGGGTCATCTAAGTTTTAATTCATTTATAGACATGGCCAAGAATCGAGGACAGCATGGCTGCCAAGTTACACTGAGTATGCACAGTTCGCTCATAAATAATGGAGTCCTTGGCACACAATGACTGAGAAAGCCAAAAAAAAAGTAACTTACTTTATAGTCATATAGATGTACCGGGTGCGTAAATCCCAAAAGCTTCGCGTTGACTTGTTCCAGCGTTAGGTGTCCTTTTTTCGGGAACGACTGCAGAATACCCCACCACAGCAAGTAGACTTTATTCATGTCAACGCGTCATCGCGTCAACGAGTAGACTGCGGTTGATTGTAGAACGAAAGTAGTAATATATAGAGAACACTTTATTCATGTCAACGCGTCAACGAGTAGACTGCGGTTGCTTGTAGAACGAAGGTAGTAATATATAGAGTACACTTTATTCATGTCAACGCGTCATCGCGTCAACGAGTAGACTGCGGTTGCTTGTAGAACGAAGGTAGTAATATATAGAGAACACTTTATTCATGTCAACGCGTCATCACGTCAACGAGTAGACTGCGGTTGTTTGTAGAACGAAGGTAGCAATATATAGAGATAATAGCAAGATTGATAATGGACGTTACGTCAATTTACAATTTTATTTCATTATTTCATTTCATTTTCAATTTCATTTATATGTTTGACCGTGACAACGCGTCAACGCGTTGACTCGTTGACTGTCAACGTGTAAGGCAGATTACGTGGTAGGGTATTCTGCAGTCTAGCCTTTTTTCGTAGGTTTAAACAGTATAAACTCCAGCAAAACTGTGTTGAAGTCCTGAACGCTGAGCTGTATATAATCGTGTGCAAATATGCAACATTTGCCGTACCTAGCCAAAGTTTTGAGCTTGTAGTTCCATGAAAATCGTAAGTTGTAGTTCGAAGAGTGTTTGACGATTTCCGTTAGTTCGTTTGACAATCAAGCTTCAATAAAGTCCGGCACTTTTGGATCTAAAACCGATGAAAACAGCTGAAGTAACTAAAATCATGTTCGACAAGTCTGGTTTGCCAAAACTGGCCATTTTGAGTTGGTTTCTTCATGTTTTGGCTTGAGTTAGTCCGCCATCTTGAAATATACAACCACAAGAGAGACTGGGTCTAAGTTTACGTCAGAATGACGTTTTAGGACTCGATCAGACTCGATCAATTATTTTCATCGTAGTACCACAGGTAGCCCACTAAAAAACCACAGGTATTTCACTTTCAAGTATATTTCGCAAAAACAATTTTAGAACTATATAACATTTCAAAATCCTCAGCAATAGCAAAATCCATCTATCTATATACAGTTTTACATTTGGCATATCTTGTATATATCTTGAATACAGTTGTATACTGCTCAAAACTTCAAAATATGCGCCCGCTAAGGCGCTAACCGTACCGCTGAACTGTCCTCGATTCTTGGCCATGGGGGGTCATAAAAGTTTTAACAAGACAAGCAGATGAAATGCCAACCACAACCCCCCCGCCCCCCAAGCCATAAATAATGAACACTCCCTTATCTCTAGTTTCGTTGAAGATTGGATCACGAAGTGACCAATATGAAGTTCAAGATTAGGCAGACAGATAGCGATTGTTTATTGGCACTTTGTAAAAATACTTTTACATCAGTGGGAGTTCAATAACAATAGTAGGCTGAATAAAAAGGAAAATATAGCTTTCTAAGGCAGTGCCTTTTTTCTATTTTGGAAAATTTCTTGTCCTAAAGTTTGGAAACGTAACACATGCATTTGACGCTAGAAAGTTCAATACTCGCGGAAGTACGCAAGGTTAATTACTAGTGGCAGTTTACTAGTTTGCACTATCGGCTGTTATGGAGTGGAAACTTACTTTCACAGCTTAATATGTATGTCGATTGGTCAGAAGGATATCTTGTTTCAGATGCTACGGTCCTTTCGGCATCAGGAAATTTTTAAGCGGGAGTTTTCGTACAGTATTTCAAGCTATGCTGTAGCGCGAGTTAAGTTAAGTCACAAATGTCTGTGAAACTATAAATAGCGCGTTCATTATTATCAGTTTGCTCTATGGATTCTCATGTATTCAATAATTACTTCTGGAGCTTCATATGTATGTCGATTGGTCACAATGATTTCCTCTTTCAGTTTTCCCTGTTAGTTTGGACATTAGGGCGGTTTCATAGCAGTTCGATGTTTGACTCTCATGTAGTCGATGATAACTTATAGAGCTTCATATGTATGTCGATTGCTCACAACGATTTCTTCTTTCAGTTTTCCCCGTTAGTTTGTACATTAGGGATTTATTCTTGGAGATTTCGTACAGTTTAGCGACCGTGTAGAAAAGTTCGCTTGTCACGAAAGTGCGAATACAGACAAGCGGTTTCATAGCAGTTCGATGTTTGCAGACTCTCACGTAGTCGATAATATAAACTTCTATAGCTTCATATGTACGTCGATTGCTCACAAGGCTATCGTATTTTAGGTCATGAGGTTGTTTTGCCAGCAAAGAAAGGTTTTATCTAACTTTTCGTACAGTCTTTGCACTCCGGTCGGTTCATATCATTTCAGCCTCAATCGTTTCTAAGCCGTAGATATATATTTCTTCGTGTTGCTGTTGAAAACTGTCATATCATTTATAATATGACTTGAAAAGTTTCCATGTGTTTCGTGAACTTTACTGGACATCCAAACCCTCTTCGCTTCTGGTTGGAATGCCAAAAAGCTTCCATTTTCTTGCGTTTTTCGGCTGCTGTATTCATAGTACTCAGTGGCGGTCTTCCCCGCCAGTAAGCATCACTTTGCTTTTTTGTTTTAGTTGTGTTGCAGTCTGCAACGACTAATTTTGAATAAACAAATAATTAAAACTCATTTAAGCACATCTTACATTTCCATAAATGACTAAAGGAGGCAAATATGAGTTAAAAAAGAACACTGATGGTAGTCGATTTAAAAATCGGTATTTCACCGCTCTGAGAATTTCGTTCCGGGCTAGAACATAATTCTAAAATCATCAGATTTTCACACATGCGCAGTACCGTGACATGTACACAGCGCCTTTAATACCAGAGCGCAACAGAGTCTGCAGAAAGCGCTAGCAAGCTATTAGCCAATCATAATCGCTTATTTGGGTATTAACATATTAATGAGCTTCGAGTTGGGTCTCCTTCTTCTTCCACCTCCCTGGTAAAACACCTCTTTACACAGGGTCCTAATTTTCCGTATGCGAGGGTCCACAAGTTCGGTCCTCTGGGGCACGTAATGTATTCGATTTCTTTGCTGAAGTAAAGCCTGTATACCTTGTTTAAATCGGTTCCAGAACTTCAAGCGCCAAATTTAAAGGGCCAAGTCATTCCTTTTAAGCGCAGGTGATCGTCGTGTCAAACAAGCTGCAAAAATCGCTCTCGTCCGCCATTTTAGTTCTGTTATTGCGCAGGTAACTTCTCCTTCTCCGTGAATATAAGAATAGAGCTCCCTGTGGTACAGGTTTTGCATAAACAAAAGCTCGGGAAAACAAAATGTCAGACGGATTGAACAGGAGCTCTTTCGCAAAATGTAATTTTTGACGTTTGAGCGAGGCAGGAGCGATATAGTCAGAAATATATATTCTGCCGGCACGGTAGAGAGGTTTGGGGAGGAGACTATAGCATTATGGGTAATGCTTCTAGCATATATAATGCTTCGAGCGGGAAAAGTAGTCATTCTAGGCCAGTCAGCTCCACGTCTTAGTGATTATAGCACGGTTACTTTGTATTGACTTAGTAAGTCGATTGTTAGTTCTTTAGCCCTCGGAGAATTCGGGTTGCTGCATTAGATCGAGGAGTACGTTTCCGCATTTCACCACGTTTTTTGGCCACAACCCCAGAGTGGTTTTTTCGTGGTTTAAGCGGTTTTTCGTATCTGGCAGTTTCCCATTTTATAGTTAGGAATACAATTTATATTAGTATTAGTATTTATATTGTATTGTAGTACGGAGTTGTCTGGCGACTATCCCACAATAAACTATACTTATCAAGTCTCTTGTCAGTGTAGTCAGAATGTACAAAAGGCAACAAAACGTCACTGAGCCGGAAATAAGTTATTCGAAAAGATCGCTTGAGCAGAATTTGAAGCAAATGCATAAGAACATTCTGTTTAAATAATCAAAACATATGGCTACTTTTTTTGGGAAGAGGCAGCAAAAAAGACACTGGCTTCTGATGAAAACTAAATTGAATTAAACTGAATTAAAATATTAATGATTTTGGCATTTGCTGCATTGTAAATTTAACATGCATGCATGTCTCTGTGTCTAAGAATACGAATCAAAGCTGTTTCATTTCCCAGAAGATCATCAGTGTGTTTTACAGGTTAGGTGTGCTTTTAAGTTAACAATGTTTTCACTTTTGTACACATAGAAAATTAATTGTCAAAACAAAGTTAATATCAAGTTGTGGATTGAACCCTTAATATTTCAGGTTCAAACATGGAAAACAAGTCAGGCACATTTACTTACTTTGTATTGTATACCGATCTATCTATAGAGGTCAGACAGGCTGTTCTTCTCTTTCAGTGTTTGTTAATACCCTGTCAATATCTGAGAGTACATGAACCACCTTCCCTAACTCCCAAAGTTTTTGTGATGTTAAGCTTGATACATGTCCTACAACAACAAAATAGCATAGCAAGCTAGTGTTGTATTCCCGTACGTTGTATTCATGCAGAATTATAGTGCCCAAAGTGGTATTTTCGGATGCAACCACTGTTTCACTTTTCTGTGACATTTTGTAGAGTCTCTGGCACTTAAATTCCCCCAAATTAGCTGCAATGGTTTAGAGATGTATTTCCTTTCATTCCTTGGACATTCATAGTTCATCAACCTGACTAAAATACTGAAAATCTTGAGCTAAAGATTTTCCTCCCTCACGTCAGTCATCGTGTTTTACTTAGGTGAAGGAAACTGCTGACCACAAGATTGCCAGATTCAGCAGTAGATAGGGATCCGGGAGGGGAAAAAGTGTGTGGGAAGGGTGTAATTCCTCAATAAAGGAAAAATTATCTAAAAAACGTTTTCAATACGTTTTCACGTCACTCCAAAATATTATTGCTTAGTTTTATTTATAACAAGCGCGAGGAAATTGTGGAAAATATGTAGCATTTGCGAGTGCCACCCAGGCATTAATATGATTTATACGCGCTAACATGATCCCTCATTCCCTATTTATTAAAGGTTTTGCCTTCGAAAAGAAATCATATTAAACTCAGTATCAGAATTCGAGTACTCGGAAGAACAAACATAAAATAATCGATTTTTTTGGACTTCGCGTGCAACTAATGGCTAGTAATGCCTTACTTCCTATGGTTTTTGAAGCTTTTATGCTAATGGTTGGTGCATGAAATATTTTCCCGCCATTTTTTGAAAATGAAATAACGGAATGACTTCAATGACTCTTTCTGATCTATCCTCCTCTTAATAATAATAACTTTATTAACGTGTCATATGTAAAATTTAGCATTACTGCTAATAGGGGACACTTACTAAATGAATAAATACAAAGATATGCATACTACACTCGTAAATAATAATGTATATGATGTGTACATTAAGAATTATTTAAGAATAGTGTTATGCCAACTATAATCTACAATGTATATTACAGTCACTCCAGAAAAGGTCGCCCACACAATACGCCAACATATCCGCTGCTCCCCACTGCCCACAGGACAGAACAGTAGAGGAACAACGGACATGCGAGCACACGGCGCGGACGATCCCCCCAGGAGTAACAATAGTCAATACACATATACAATACACGCCTTTCATAAGTTTTACTTCCGGTTACGAAAACGAGGCTCCAGGTGGTTTGAAATCCAAGATGGCGGACAACTGCACAGTCTCAGATAGAAAGTACCTCCGAAAATACTCCCAAAAGTATGTTATTCAGTCAATCATACCTGTGTTTGTTTTTACAATCACTGTATTTATGTCCATGTGTAGTCTGCATTATTTTAGTATATTGTTTAGCGCACACGGAAAAGTACGTTTCTACTTGATCAAGTCATCAGTCATTTCCGAACAATGTACACCGGACTGACCCGACACTGGTTGCAAATCTAAAAAAACGTTTGCAGCTTACAGAGGACGATATTAATTATTTCAGTGGCATCTTTCCGTCGAAGATATCTAAGGCTAACTTAAAGAAGTCGGAAATATCTTCTGCCTAAAGTAAATTAGTATTGTGGTCTAAAATTGAGGCAAAGTGATTTATGAGGTGCAAAGCAAATTTTAGTTTATTTCTGATAGGCTGTTTAATAAGCTCATGTCATGATATCTAATCTCTTTTGCTATTTAATATAGCAAGTGAAGTGCTATCGATGGGAAATGTAACTACTGTTCACCTAACAGAAAACAAACATTGGAAAAAGCTGGAGTCAACTGATAAGATGCAGGCAACGAGTATACCGAAACAGCAGTCATTATACTGGATAACCATCTAGACATAGTTCCAGTTAGAATATGGTTTATGCGTTCATAGTTCCCCAAAGCCGTTTTCACTTAAATTATGTACATAACTTTTACATTAATAAAGAATGATAGCACGTTTTCCTTCCCCTATCCCTACCCATTATATGGTAAATTCTATTTTTTCATACCCTTTTTTCACATTGTATACAATTCATACCCTACCCTTCAATGTACATTCCCTGACTTTGTATCACTTACATTATTGTGTAACAGCATACGGTATTGATTTTATTATTCATATACCATTAAAATAAGTTTATTTGTAGTTAGAATATATCTAGCAGAGGCTTTTGGACACTGCTTGGGCTTTTTGAATGGCATTCAAATTTCTAACACTACCATTTTGTACAAAATATTCTTTTGTGCAATTATATATAATTTGATAATTATATATAATGAAAAGCTTAGCACAAACCGATTGTAATTAGTAGTGGTTCCTTAATTCCCCTATCCCTGCATGCTCTGTTTGGTATATTAGCTCACCCTATCTAGGGTTTTAGCCAGTCAAATAAGGGGATGGGGCAGGGGTGCCAATGCCCTCCTTTCCCCAAGCAACTTCCCCCACTCCCTTCACTCTCATATCATCAGGCCACCACATTGTTATATCAGTTATTGTTTATTTAGCAGCTCTCACTACTCATAATGTTCCTTTTTTTTAGTGTTTTTCTCATTTTTGATTTTGCTTCACCTTTCCCCAAACCTTCTGGGCTAAAACCCTGCTATCCATACACACATTATTACTCATCTTATGATTCCCCCAATTTCATGTGGACTAATTTTAATATCACCTTCAACCACCACTTAGTTAACACCTATTTTACCAGTTAATAGTTTTAATATGTTTGTTACGATTTATTTAGTACCAGTTTAATGTTTTCATATTTTTATTGACCTGTATTGCTTGTATAGCCACTGTTTATATAAGTGGTATTCCCTCAGTTCCCATATTAATGTTAGCCTCAATTAAACATTTATTTCAGTAAATGATATTTCTTCCTTCTCTCAAACATTATAAAAATCATACTAGACCTGAAATATTTTAGAAGATGAGAATCCTGTGTAGAAACTAATATTATTTTTTATTTCCTTGAAGAAGAAAAACGAGCAGGTTTTTCAATAGCGGTCGGTTGAATCTGTATTTTCATCGTTTGACTGGTGCGCATTGATTGAACATCATCAACAGTATTTTCTTCATTCTGGTAGCTGTAGCTATCATTGTTTCCAAGAGCCAGAATTATGCTTGAAGATTTCTCTTCTCTTGAGTACGTTGACACCAAGGGAACATATTTTTCCGGGAATGCCTGTACCTAATACGACGCCTGATGCCCGCATACTTCAAATATCACTTTTCTGGGTGCTTCTTGGTGAAGCAGATTCATTGTTTGATTCATTGTTTCTGGGGATAGGGTTCTTTGTATTTCAGGGTGTTGTTTTGCTTTAGAAGACAGTAGTTTTCTTTGTGTTACATATGTGGTGATCTGTAACACCAAGAAACCCCCACTTCCCTCAAAGTTATACGTTAACTGAACAACCATAAGTTAGTCATATTTCAAGCAACCGTATCAGCCATACTCTTTCTCAGTTTTGGGTCGGCTTACACTACAAATCACGTCTCAAGAGTTATTCCAGTACATAGTGTACACAGCAATGCAGTATTTCATACGGCGTGTGCTTTTTGTGGTACTGATCTGTTGAGATTTTCAACAAAAGTTAATAGTTTAAAAGTTTCATCCGCGCTCTTTAGGTATTTTGCCCAAAACGTGGACGTTTTTCATGCAAACCATCAGTTAATATACGGTAGACTATACATGAACATAAATACAGTGATTCTGAAGCCAAATTCAGGTACGATCTACTAAATAACACACTTTTCTAGTCCTTTTCGGAGGTACTTTCTAGCTGAGACTGAGCATTTGTCCGCCATCTTGGATTTCAAACCACCTGGAGCCTCGTCTTCGTGACCGGAAGTAAAACTTATGAAAGGCGTGTATTCAATAAACTAGTAATCGTTAAAAAGTGAATAAATTCTAAATTTGGCGTAATCAGCTCTTCAGGACTGTGTGTAGGTGTTTAGCCCTCGATGTTTTTAATTAATTAATGTCTCCATAAGGCGCAGTCGCCTCTACAGTCATTATCAACTAATGTGGATAAGTCTTTGCTCCTAATTAATTTTCTAAAACTCTTCAAACTCGTTTGAGATCTAACTTCCTTAATTAATTTGGCCCACAAATAAGGGCCAAAGTACTTAATTGAATGTTTCCCGTACGTTACAGTATTAAATCGAGGAATCGAGAAATCTGAGTTTCTTACCTGAAAGCTTTTTAATAGCCTCAGTAAACCTGTCTTTCTTGCCAATAGTCTTAAGCCCCAAGGATTCCAGTGATGTCTCTGTCAATATTCGTTGCGACAGCAGTGTTCGTCCATCAGTTTCTTCTTTTTCGAATTACCTAGCGATATCTTCTTTATGATCAAAGTGCTCCAAAATCCATTCCCTAACTTGTTGAATCGTCCATTCTGTAATATATTAAGTTCAGTATAAATGCTTACTAACTGATCACAAAGATCCCTAGAAAATAACGGAGTGAGCATCTGAAAAGAAATAAACCGGTTGAATTCGGATCTTCCTTTAACCGCTTGGAGCTTATATTTTCTCCAGAGCCAGAGCAGAGGTGCTTGTGTCGACATCTTTTACACGTCGTTTACCTCCAGGTAGCGATTGGAGGGGACCAAAAGACCCTCGAGATTAAAATTATCGTCGTCAGATTCACACCCATTTTCATCCTCAAGATTGGTAGGGCACTCCGGCAAAGAAGAGCGAAAAACTTCTCCTCGTCGCTTCGACGCCATTTTACCGAGTTATCTGTTCTCTGCTGTAAACTCAGATTTAAAAGAGTGAAACAATTAATCCGACGTTCCTATTGGCCGGCATGAACATAATTATAAAAGAAAGAATGTAATTGGCCAGTAGTTTTCCCGCGCGAAATGGCTAGGCGGGGGCAGGCGGGGGCGGCAAAACGTCAAGCGCTCGTGCGCAAGTTTCCCGCCTAAACCCAGGCCTAAACTGAAAGAAATCAAAGGCAACCTCCCGGCTTCCGGCAAAAGTACATACTTCATACCGCCATCAGTTTGAGCATCACTCATAAATGTTTGATGGCCCGTCGAAATTATGATTGACTGCAGTTTAAAAGCAAATCATGGTCACTGTCTGCATGGAATTCTCCGTTCACGTTACATACTTGAAAAATATTGCTGTAAATGGCTAAATGGTTTACAAAGAAATTACCAGTGTACTCAAATTAGGACATGATCAAGTCGACTTGGTATATTTAAAGCTGGATTTGGGTGTTATTTAAACTTGGTGTTATTTAAACTTGGTAAGTGCATAATCCAGACTTGGTATTTTTTAAGACGTTTTTTTAATGCTGGAGTTTTTGTTATCCGAGCTTGGTTTATGTAGGAAACCACTAAGTGGAATGTAAAATATCCAGATTTGGTATTTTCGATGTAGGATTTGTTGTTATCCAAACTTGGGTTATGTTGGAAGCCAGTACTGGTATCTGCATAATCCAGACTGGGTACTTTTTAATACTGGATTTGTTAATATCCAAACTTGGTTTATGTAAGAAACCACAGTACTGGTAAGTGCATATCCAGACTTGGTATTTTTAAAGCTGGATATTATATACAAAACCCCAAATGAGATAAATGTTAAATCCAAGAAGAAAACAAGTACACTTACTTTGGTTATTTGGAAATCCAAACTGAATCTGGCTTCTTTGATTTCCAACATGCAGAATAGTTGTGATTTTCAGGTGAACAAGGAAAATCCAGGAAAAATCCACATGGAAACCAAACACAGATTTCTAACTAAACCTGGATTTTAAGAAATCCAGGAAAAATCCAACTGAAGACAAGTTTGGTTTTTTGTTATTTATTCCAGTGTATGTCGAGTAAGTGTCTTATTTTCCCAATCCAATGCAATAATATTTAAAAAGTTAGCAAGTACGATTTATCAAAGCCTGAGGAAAGTGTGTGTTACATGTACCTCTGCATGGAGCATTCGACAAAGTCTGATGTCCAAACTATATCAAGTCAAACATGGTCTGTTCTGCACCTTGAAGACGAAGTTGAAAATCAACTCGGCCATAATTTGTGCTGAACCTGAGTGAATCTGCGCCAATAGCAATTTCTGTTGGCTTGCTCGCTGTATCGTATTCTGCTTTTCGTTGTACATACAGGTACTAAAACTTCAAACAGTAAGATTTTATAAATCATACCTGGCCGAAGAGAAACTAGGTCTGAGTTTTCTAGACACCCTTTGGAATTGCCTTGTGTGAGTTGTGGCACTACATCAGTGACACACTCCATGCATGTGTGCATCTTGGTTATACAAATTAACACTACATTCAGGAAAAGAGTTAATCTATAACAACATTTTGATATTCCAAGGAACTTGCATATGAACACAGTACGAGGTGAGAGAAATTCAAAGTACCGAGTTCGTTGCTGTGTTCCCAAATCAATTAATATACACTGAATTTCTAACGGGACCTGAAACAACCATACTGATAGGGTGATAAAAGCCAAGACCCGGAACTAACCTGACTACCAACATTGATCATAAATTATTCTGTAACTACCAATGGCACTCAATATTCTGCAGCCAACCTTAGCTTGTTCTCACTTGAAAAAATAACATGCCCAGAAATTTGATACATCATGGAACCCACGCATGCGCGTTGACGATATTAATGAGAGAAACAGTGAAAAATAGGCGTACCTCGTAGTTTTCTTTCTCTATTGTTTTACCCAGTAAATATTGTGTTGTGTCCACTAGTCCCAAATTGAAGCGTGGAGTTGGTAGCTTTTCCGAGTGTCGAAATCGGTTCCAAAAGCAATGCAAAAAATACACACACAAAGTAGAGAAGCAGCCATACTTGTTCTCTAATTTAATTAGCCTGAATTTCAGCCGTCTCCTCTGATGCGAGGGTCCACAAGTTCGGTCGTCTGGGGCACGTAATGTATTCGATTTCTTTGCTGAAGTAAAACATGTATACCTTGTTTAAATCGGTTCCAGAACTTCAAGCGCCAAATTGAAAGGGCCAAGTCATTCCTGTTAATCGCAAGTGATCGTCGTATCAAACAAGCTGCAAAAATCGCTCTCGACCGCCATTTTAGTTCTGTTATTGCGCAGGTAACCTCTCCTACTCCGTGAATATAAGAATAGGGCTCCCTGTGGTACAGGTTTTGCATAACAAAAGCCCAGGAAAACAAAATGTTAGACGAATTGAACAGGAGCTCTTTCGCATAGTACAAAAGGCAACTAAACGTCCGCTTGAGCGAAAACCTGTCTTTGCTGTGGATATTCCTTATCCTCTTCTAAGAGGATGGCATAACATTGTAAGTACATGTGGCATAGAGCCATTTTGTTTTGGTTCTACACACTCCCACTAATGCAAAAGTCTGAAATATATATGAGCCCGCAACAAATTGAACGCACCGCGGACTGTATCACATTTCTGGGCATGATTTGAATGCAGACTGAAGGAACTGGGCATGCACATGCATGTATAGTTTATGTTCTACACTGGAGTGTACTCAGTATTGTGAATGCTAGGAAGTGGAATGCAGCTTATACACATCTGAATAGCCGTAGTTAGTTATAACTAAGGGTTGATTGTGTTCTACACTAATTCCAATTATTGCTTTACACTGTATACCACACAGCAAAATGTGCTACAAATGCCTAAATGAATTATAACCATATAAAACACACTTGTACATATAGCCACATAAGCATCGTATCCAATGATAATTACACAAAGATAATTACAGTTTTAAACCCAGATGCATCTCCTTGTATATTAACTTATAAGTCAAGGCATTCAAAATTTGCACATTAGTAAAAAACAAATATTTTTGATCAGGATTATTTACACCCACAGTCTACAATAATGACTCATGCATTATTGCATCAATCTTACAGTCTTTTGGGTTACCACAGGAAGCCCAGTCTTTTCTCTTACAAAATAATATGTCGAACGCATTTTGATAATCTATGATTACTTCTAGTTAGCTGTATAATCTTGGGTCGCCGTCGGTGCTTGAGAAGGTTAAATGCATCTATTTAACATCGCCGCTTGGCAGTAAATAACATGTGTATCTGTGCAATAGTCCAGTTTACGGTTCATGCGCAGTTGTACACATCCTTTGTTTATTTTGCGGGCAGGCAGATGTTAGACAATGGTGGCCCGCTAGTTGAAACCGAAGACATGAACAACTGCGCATAAACCGTAAACTGGTCTATTGAATTTTTGGGTATTGTATAATTTCATGTCAATTTTCGTTTTAACTTTATGAACAAAATCCAGTGCCTTGAATTGAAAAGCCCAGCTTCCATATAATCGTCCCGATCGCCCGGATCGCTCCAAAAAGTTTCAAGCGTTCGCGACGATTATATAGAAACCCTTGCGGGACGATGCCAAACGATCGGACGATCGCAATCGCGTGGATAGAATTCAATTCTATATCGAGACGATCGCCAATTTTTAATGGACCACCCTCGCGCGATCGGCCCCATCGAAGCGAGCAACGGCTATCCCAGAGTGCACTGCACTTGGTTATCTCGTTCCTAACTGGCGTCTAAATGTAGTACTGGACCCAAGCCTTCACAACGGATGTACACTGTGATCATTTAAGCGATCGAGGCGATCTTATGGAAACCGGAAATCGTCCAGATGATTCCGATCGCTCCAAAACCTTTTTGGGGCGATAAGGGCAGTCAGGATGTTTATATGGAAATCGGGCTCATTAATTAAAAATTACGTTACAACTGCCGAAATTTTAGAATCTAACTAGGGGCCACACCTGTACCGAACTTTACTCGGATGGGTCGGCGGACGGTCGGTTTGTCTACTTGGTCGGGCCCAACCAGCTGAGTACTAGGACGGTAGATGGACTGTCCGATTATGTGGCCACACCTATCCAAGCCGACCTAACGATCTATTCAATCAAGTGGCTACTCCAGTTAATACAGAACCTTAATTGCCCGATCGGGTCGTACATCGTTCTTAAGCTACTCGATGATCGCAAGCCACATCCACTAAACGATCCGACCACCTTACGATCATCCGACCGCAATACGACCGTCCGACTATCCGATTTACCAATAATCGGATAAGTGTGGCCCCAGCTTAGGTGCTATACTCTTTATTTGCACCACCAATTAGCATTTTACAAAGCAAAATGAAAAAGTATCTTATAAATTACCGTATACATGTATTACGAAGGATAGGTAATTAAAGAGAATGCGGGGGAGCTGGAATACATTTCGAAGTCAACTCCTATTACATTGAAATACATATCACAAAAATAAGGTCTAGGTGCAGGGGACATGACAACACAATAAGTTAATTTAATAATATAATAATATCTTAGTATTAATTAATTTATCTATAATCTACAATACAATAATATAAATATAATAATAATAACAAGAATGTTTTACAACAACCGCCAAATTTCTCGCAATCTGATTGCCTTATTTTCATATGCAATATTTGGATAGACAACCAAAGCTGACACAGTTGTCAAGGAGTGCGGTGCGGCTTTCGTTTGAAGCTAAAGTGTTTTGTTGTTGTAAAATTGACTACATTAGTTTGTTGTTGTTGTACAAAACAAATTGAAGTTAGTTTCTTATGTGTCTGAAGACGCCTCGTGGATCCACAGCTATTTTGACCATGTTATTGTCAATATTAGGACAGACAGATTCAGATTCAGATTCATTTATTTTGCACTATTTTTCCTTTTTTTAAATAAAATTTACAAATATGTAGGAAAAAGGAATGATAATATAAGCTATTAAATTTAATGAGCTAGGTTAGATGTGCGTAGTGGTCAAAGTAGCCGCTAGGCTTTCGAGTTGATCACTACCATAGGTATAATAGTCGAAAAGAAATTGAGGAAAAAGATTCCAGAGGAATTATACAAAAGAGATAAGAAAAGAGCAGAGGATAAGGGTGTTGGTAATACGAAAGGAAATATTGCTATAATTCATGAATATAATAATCCTAATGCTAATGTTTCTCAAGTTTCATAATTTCTTGAATATAATAATCCTAATACTAATGTTGATACTTATGTTAATTATTCTAATGCTAATACTAATTCTAATTCTAATACTAAGTACTGTAACAATACTAATACCGTAAATAATACGAGTAGAGGAAAAGGGTGCTAATAATACGAAAGGAAATATTGCTATAATTAGTTTACATATAAATAATATCATAAATATAATAATAATGTTAATGTTTCTCAAGTTTCATAATTTCATGAATATAATAATCTAATGCTAATGTTGATACTTATGTTAATTCTCATACTAATACTAATTCTAGTACTATTACTAAGTACTATAACAATACTAACACTGTAAATAAGTTTCTCAAGAATGTATAGTAGTCATATATGCCAACTTTATGAAATTAATATTATAGCTGGCTGTCAAGTAGGAAGAGTTTGTATTCTTTTTTAAAGCCACTATGTGATAAGTCTTTAATTTTCAGAGGGATTGTTTCCCATATTCTTCATGCAAGGGTCTTGAAACTTGATAAGCCATAGTTTGTCCTAGAAGCTGGTCTGTACAGATTCTTATTTAAAGCATATCTAGTATTATAGTTATGGATTTCTGAAACAGATGGGATTAATTCAGCAAAGGCTAGGGGAATATCTGTTTTAACATTTTATTTTATGAATAAGAGTAGAGATTTTAAGGTTAAAGGCATTCTCAATATTAAGTATATCAAGGAGCTTATAATATGGAGCAGCACCCTCTCTTTTTTTAGCAAAAAATATAGTGCGGATACATTTATTTTGTTTTGTTTTAATTACTTGTAACCGAGATTGACAAGCAGTGCCCCAGCTCATCAGGCCGTAATTAATATATGGATATATCAGGGTATAGTAAAGTTGTTTAAGTGTGCTAATAGGTACATAGTATCTAAGTTTATTTAAAATACCTATATTCTTTGCAAGTTTATTATTAACATGTTTTATTTGTGCATTCCATTGTAAATGGTTGTCAATAAAAACACCTAAATATTGTATCTGCGTTTTTTCTTCCATATTACATATAAGGGCTTTTGTTCTAGGGGATGTAATTAGCATACATAATTTGTCTTCTTAAAGTTGATTGAAAGTTTGTTAGCAGCACAGTATTTTAGAACATTAACAAGTTCATCATTTATAACCCTTTCTAATTCATTCAGGTTTTTTGAAGAATAAAACAATTTGTATCATCTGCAAATATTCTAAATAGCAGTTTCTTAGACGAGTTTTGGAGTTTTGGGAGACACATACAAAACTAACTTCAATTTACATGTTAAGTAGTGGAGTAGCGTGTCAAGTGAGAATGAATAGTAGAAGCTTGTTTGAAGTAGAAGCTTAAAGTGCAAGTACAATGTCGAAAAAAAAAAATATTGTACTTTTGTGTTTGTTTCGCACAAAAAGGTATTAATCTGGCATGTAAACCCTAATTTTGGTTACTTTTCATGGATCCTGTGACGTTATAAGATGAATCAACTCCTCCCAAGAGAAAACTACCACAATAAAATCCCGTAGGTTTCCATTGTGACATCACAAGATGGATAAATCCCGCAATTCGGCTAGCGTTTATTCTAGTTTAAATGCTGTTCCTGCCTCTCAAAGAAAACTAAGTTAGACAACTGAAGTATATCACAAATAGAATTTGGGACAAAAAGAGTTCATGTTGTTTTATGCGCCATAAAAACATAAACAACAAAGCTTCATCGCCCACACCATTTTAGGCGGTCCATCTACCGCACGTTTTTTCTTCAATTCCTTTTCTATGTATAAGTCTATAAGTGAAGAAGAGTATCTATATGAGCCATTGATCTACTATCAACAACTTTTGTTCCAACAATAACAGCAACAAAAAACAAGGAATTAATCGAATTCACTAGTAATACAAATAGAAGTGTTTACACAAAAACGTATTTCAACCGACACTAATTGGCTATCGTTTATTGACTGAAAACTTTATTTTGCATTTTTAATAGATTTGTTATTGACGCTAGCTTTTGTAGAAGCTTCATCAATTTTGAAACATTCTCAAAACGTGTTCGTCTCAATAAAAGAAGAAATTTGGAAAATATGTACTTATGGAACCGTCTTTTATATATACGAAGGAAAATAACTATTCTGAACTCATCAAGGTAAATAATGACATCACAGTGTTGTCAGCAAAACGTATAAAGGGCCTTGCTTGGGGGAATATATATATCATAAACCGTTCACACTATAATCATTCCAAAACGATAAATTGACTACAACACAATTTATTAGGCTTGGCTGGCTGCTGCACATGCTAGATGCTGCTTGGCCACACAACTTTATTTAACTGTCACAGATGGACAAATGTGCTATAAAGCAATTAGCCAGCCAGGAAAATCCCCTGATTTCAGAGGAAACCTGGACCTCCCCTATGCAACGCAGGCAGTTCTGGAGGAGAAGAACTTCTACTGATTAACTTAACTGAACCACTAACTACTAGAAACTATGTAACTGGGACCTTGTCATTAATTAATACATAATGATGAATTAAAATTGATCGCTAGGTTGACTTTGCAGCAGCGTTGCCTAGATTATCGAAAACCCTTGCGTAACCTTTATAAAGCTTGCGTTACCCAATCAACGCTTCAGATACAACAATGTATTGTGTGACAGCCAATAGGATGGCTCAAAGAATAATAACCGTGTGAACAGCATTTTGCTACTATTCTACGAACCGTACCAAAATATCCATTTCCTATTGTATCAGTAGAATATCGAACCATGTAACACGTTAACTTGCGAGTAGCGTATTCAGACTGACTGCTGGTTCAAAAGTATGGACAGATCATAAGAGTTATCGCTCGAAATTTCAGATGTACCTCGCTTCCAACGTCGGTTAGCATGCCGCCATTTCTTTCATCTTAATTACCGTTACATGAATACTTGGGTCACTGATTGACTGACTGATTGATTTAGAGATGGAGTGACTGAGTCATTGTGTGATTAGCCTGCGAAACAGGCCCTCAGTGTTATTTCAAAGCAAAGGAAGTGATAAAATGATTTGGCCGCGTGAAAATGGAAAGAGGAGACTGGCACGAGAGAGAAGAAGGAGGGCCTGCAGCCATCCCTTATACATTTTCATTTCCCGTCCAGATTCTGTACGGGAAATACTGATTGGTCAATTAGCTATCATCGCAGTCATGTATCACGAAATGTCGCACATTCCGGCTCCTGCGAACTGACTGAAATGGCGGCGACAAAAGAGAAGTGATCGAGCGGTTGAGCGTTAATCCAGGAAAGTATTTAGAAGAACAAAGCAGGCAGTGAATAGTCTACATTTGTACTTTATAGGCGAGATATTTTGGCGGTTTTATCAACAGGTGAAAGCCTTATTTTCCAACTGTTTGTCCTATATTTTGCAAAGCATTGTGAAGGATCAGTTAATCGAAACTAAATACACTGGGACTTAAAAGCCATCTCCATCTATACGATCTAGACGTAGAACTGAAGGAAATTACGAAGTTCCCTAAAGTAATTTTCGATTCTGCTGTCAGAGGCTGTTCGAGTGAAAGAGTCAGTCAGGGTCGAGTAAATGAACTGATGAAGGAAAAACTGAGCGAGGACTGAGCGAATAAATCCCACACTATAGAGACTTGGACAGGAGAAATAAAGGTAACAACAATGAACTGTGCAATGTTTTGACTACACATCTTAGATACCGACAAAGTTACGAATACACAAGGTTTGATTGACATGTCTAATAATCATGTTAATCCATGCGGAAAAGGGGCAGAATTCAAATTTTCGTAAGATGGCGGCAGGCGCTTATTTCGCTCGGATTGGTATCAGAACTTGCTCCGCTCGTATCGGCAGAACTCGCTCCGATCGTACCGGAAAAGCGCCTGTTCTGCAGGCTATTGTGTGAGTGATTGATTGACTGTCTGATACATTGTTCGGGTGAGTATAAAGTTAGCAATGGTTCAGTGACTAAGCGAGTGATTGATTGATTATTGATTGATTAATTAATGGTTTGATGGATTGATTGATTGATAGCCATCCCCTTACCCCTTCCAATGACAGTGAAGACAACAAAGTCTTTAATGCTTCACAACATTTATTGTTCTTTCTTAACCTATTTATTACAATGGACGCACTATAACGCAGACGTCCGTTTTCCTGACTAATTCTAGTTTTACAAGTGACATCTTTTCTCGGGCAAGATTTCCATCTCAACTCTGGGACTTATCGATTTTCCAGTTCATTTTCCAACGCACCAGTGAAAGCAACCACGAATGAGACGCCCGAAGGCTTTCTTCCCGTAAGACCTATAACAGAGATGCCTGCTAAACTTGTGCTGATGAATATCGCACTTCTTGTGCACCTTATAGACTGCGCAGTGATACGCACACTTTCCGACACGAAGTTTACAGAGGATTGGGTGTCTGCGTTCCAATCGGTAAATACATTTCTTACAACGACTGTTTTTACGCCGCCAGCAATAGGGTTGCCACACGAAGCAGGGGTGTTTCTTCTTACGACCCCTTTTGTCCAGGTTATCTAATGTGGGAAAGAAAGCAATAATCACGGCATTAGTTTTTAAAGAGTAACTTGTTTTACCCATCCGTCAAATGGTGTAATTATAAATTTCAAGGATGACGTAGGGAGCATAAGCATACGAACTAAACACCGTACCAGCGCAAACTCCCAACTTTATAGGTTATGAGAGGAAGTGTAAAAAATGAAACGTATTTGAAGCTCCAGCGCGCCTAAGAACGCTACCGAGTTTCTAACGCAAGATCTCCTACGCTTTACTGCGTGTGCCAATCAGCCGGTGTTGCATGTATTGTATTGTTTAACTTAAATTAATGGTCTGGTCCTAAATCGGTGTCCTTTGCGCAAATTAGAAGCTACAATGTATTAGTTTTCTTTCCTGTTATATAATTCTAAATTAAACAAATTAAGGTATTCACGACCTTTTGATTACTGAATAAGCTTATATAGTTTCTTATATAGTTTATATAGTTTCTTATATAGATTACTGTATAAGCTTATATAGTTTCTCAGAGGCTTCCTTGTCACTCTCAAGCGTTAATTTCTAGTTTATTCTAGTTCTTTTATATATTAAATATTTGTAAACTATCTATATTTGTAAACTATCTATCTATATTTCTGTGTAACTGTAATATTAAATGTAACGTTGTGAGTGACAAATAAATACAAAAAAAAAATACAAAAGTATGAATATCTTCAAATCATCAGCACTGGATCTGAGAATCTCGAGCTATATATAATTTGTTTTTGATCGCAGGCCATTTTCTAGACTATTAAAAATGGAGGCTGAGAGGATCCATTAAGAAGAGATAAATTTACAGCCACGTTCAGTGTGAACTGATTGGTTTGGAATCAAATGTCACTACTTATTCCTTCAGTCGTCTTTTTCAACTTTAATTATGTGCGGCTTTTCGTCTCATTCCAGTTTAGGGTAAACTGCGCGGGGGGAGGGCGGGGGGAGGTCGGGAGGGAGGGGGGGGGGGGGGGGGGTAAACAGGGTAGGGTGACAGTCGGAAAACCTCGAAAAATACCCTAAAAAAAGACCTAACCGTGAAATTTTTTCCCACCGTAAAATATACAACATGGTGTAAAAATCACCCTGAAAAATGGATTTCGCTTGGACAACCCCTAAAAATGCTAAATCGCCGATTTCAAACCCTAAAAAATACGACGATCACCCCTACCAGCCGAATATAGGAAGAACCCCCCGTAAACTATTCGTCAAGTACTATTTACTGTTAGTAATTTATAACGACGGCCAGCTTGAGCTCGAACTTAAATAATCAGACTTCCCGTAGGAATTTTGACTTAAGATTTGAAATGGTAAGTATTTAGTATCATTACTTTCCGAAAGTAAAGAAAACAAGAAAAGTGTCATTTGATCGCAGTAGCACTTTCTAATTTCTTACCTTCCTCGAGGTTTTCCATGATGTTCGCGTCCTCGCCATATTTGGCAAGTAGTGACTGTGCTGCAGGAAATAAAGAAGCCACACGTGTTATTTAAACATTCCTATACCTAGCTCGGAAACTCATTAAAAATAACCAACCTGAACACACTAGTGAAATAAGCGAAGTTTAAAAACAGGGCGAACAAACTGATATTCAAGTTTTACCTAGTATGATTTGCCATACCAGATTTAAGGAGACTAGTTCGAGCTGGGAAGAGAATGCCTTCGTTTATTTTCTTCAGGTCAAATTGTTAACTGACTTATACAAGAATATTTGTTATTAGTTTCACTTAATAGTTAGCACTTCAATTCTTACCGTCATACTCATCCTGGTCAATCTCTTCCTCTGATTTTGCGTCTTCATTTTCGTCATCAGCTGGAAAGAAAACGGCATTTCATCATTAAAGCTGACACAGGTATAATATTTATGTAGTCTGTGGCAGTTCTCATTATTTTCAGAGGTTTAGTAATATTTTATTTCTTTTCATTTTTCTGGTAAAACTATGAAGTTTGCGATTATGTGGGTGTTCCCAAACTGGGCGTGTACGAGTTGCAAAGTTAACTGAATTCAATAGTATGGTTGAAATTAACTTACAACGCCTAAATTCGTTTTTGTTGATGTCTACATCCTCGACTTTTGGCTCAGCTTCCTCGGTCTTCTCTTCAACAGGAACAGTTCCTACAAAGGCGATGAGACCCAGCAGCAACACAATAATCTTGAACTTCATCTTGGGGGCTTCGTGATCCGATCTTGGGCGAAACTAAAGATAAATGAATGTGTTGTGCCTTTTATAACCAATCATGAATATTCAGATAAAATGATCAGCTGATATGCTATAAATAGAAAACAGCCCGCTCACCTTGAGTAGTATAGTAACTAGCGGTTCTGGCACACATTCCTGAAATTCCTCAAATTCCTAAGACCAATTAGTAAAATTGTTGCATTTTCGTTGTTTTTTTCATCTAATGGACTATCCTCACTTCGTTCGGCCCTCACTTCGTTCGGGGCCCATTAGATGAAAAAAACAACGAAAATGCAACAATTTTACTAATTGGTCTTAGGAATTTGAGGAATTTCAGGAATGTGTGCCAAAACACGCTAGTTAGTATACTACTATAGTTCATTTATTGTATTTATGCATTATATTAAAGGATCGGTTTCTACAGCTTCTTTCCGGATTGGAGCAGTTTCGTTGTACTATTTTTTTCGTTGTATTTTTACAATTTAACACCTATTAAAGGAATGATTAGTTTACAGTATATCCACCCATGGTACTAACGTACATTCTCTACTTCACGATATTAACGTATGCTGTTATCTTAGTACGTATTAATACCACACAGATTAGACAACCGCGTGTGATTGAAGAACCTCAACGTAGACGTCACAACTAAGATACCAATTAGACATATAACATATATAGGTATATTGCACGATGATTGAGACAAGAACTTGTGATTGGTTGATGCGAGGAAAGACCACGAAATGTATAAGTAAGTGTTCAAAGACGTCAGAGTATTGCTCTCAACATAACTTCCAGATAGGAAGAGGATGTGCTATATTCGTTCCATGTTAGACGTGCGGTCGAGGCTGTCGTACTAATCACGAACTTTGTGCAAAATGTGGTGCACCTCAACGTCGTACCATTCGTAATAAGAAGAACCTTGATAAGAAGCGAGCTAACGAGTCAGCGAATATCACGCGCTCAAATGTAGTAGAATCGGAGAAAGATCTAAATGTAGTGGAATCGGAAAAAGATCAAAACGTGGTGGACATTCACGATCTCGATAATGCGTTGGATGACCTCTTCATCAGTGAGAAATATCTAAATGTGGTAGAATCGGAGGATAAGTAGAAATCACGATACAAAAAAAATGAAAAAAATGAAGAGAAATCGTTATGCGACCTCTCTTCATTTTTTTTTTTTTTTTTTTTTTAAAAAACGAACGAACAATTGGACAATTGACAGGCATATGGTATACAACTAGTATGGATGATCTTATCAGATTACTTAGTCCAGAAATTTGTGCAAGCCTACATATCAAACCATTGTCGCATATCAAACCATTGTCGAATATTAACACCGGTGAAACATGTTCCGAATGTCTATGCCCGATGGAAATGCAAGGAGCGGAATTCATATGTCCCGCCTGTGGTCTTATTTCCGAGACCGAATCATGTGAAGAAACAACCACCAATCTTACTACTAGGTTACGTATAGTAGGGCCGGATAGCTTTAGGTATCAACATGATCTAGACCGCACAATCCCAAAGCGAAGCGATAACAAAGAATTGCAACTACAAACGATTATGCGAGAACTACAGGCATACGATACTATTTATAAACAAAATTACGCCCTCTCGTTTCCCATAAATGTATTAGTAATCGTAGCCGATGCATTCATTCAAGTACAGAAAGTTTGTATCAAACGTAGCTATGCGAAACGAACTATTTTAGCTGCTATACTTTATCAAGCATGTATACAATGTGGGTTCATTAGATCTAAAGGAGAGGTCGCTCGTTTTATGCAACTAAACAATAAAAGCATATGTCGTGGAGAGGTCTTTATACGTTCTCTACATGATGACGATAATATCGATATAGATTTAAATACCGATCGAATAGCTCCTCACATTGCAACGACTTTTGCTAAGCTCGACCCCCAAGGAGTACCTAAGAATGTCCAACAAATAGTTTATGAGATTGTTCATAAGGCAATAGAAAACAATATAGGTACCAGTTCCACGCTTAGAACTAAAGTCGTTGGAGCGAGTTACGAGGTATTACATCGTTCGGGATCTCGTATGTCTCTTATTGACGTTGTTAAATGGTGTGGTATAAGTAAGGGTTCGGTCGTGCGTTTTATCAATGAGTTGATTGCTTACAATTCCCACTTTGAGCCCACCTATACGAGACACGGTCTAAATAGTGATAAAGTTTAATTACCTCGAATAACATATGTGCGATTACTTAACTAAAAGTTTAACGACTCATTTCCTATTTAACCAAAACGGCTAATTCGTGAGAACAACATCCGTCGATATGTACTCATTCAAGAATTTAGTCTAAGACAGTAAGAAGAAAAAAATTAAATAACGAAAAAAACCAAAATACCAAAACTGGTCTCACCAGAACCTCTCTAGGAACCCACTTTCACCTTTTTCCTTCTTTCTCCTTTTTGTTCCTAGAGAGGTTTTTATTCTTGCCGGGCCCGGCTTTTCACTGTATTCGTTCTACTGTAGTTCAGCTTCTGACCACATTTGGTTCTCACACAGGTATCTTGTACTCTGGCCGCTGATTTCTACTGTATTACTTTAACTTCTGCCACATCGGCAGACGCGCTACGACTTGTGTTGGGCTGGGATTCTTACCCAACACAAGCCGATCTACCACACATAGTCCGCCAAGGTTTGAACACCAGAACTCGTGAACGGCTCCCATCTCGATCACAAGTCCCAGCGACAAACCCGTTGGGCTATGTGTGCTAGACGAAGTATTCAGTGATAAAATATCGTACTTATGTTTTAAGCAGTTGACGTATGTTAATTAGCGTCACCCACGCGTTGTCTCGAAATTAGCATATGAACCAACAACAACACGGTAATTTATACGAATTAAGAGCAGTTGTTTTTATCGAAGTTAAAATGAAATCCATGCTGGTTTCTTTTTGAAGGAGATATTTATTCTTACCCCCACTAGACTACCAAGTTTTGCTCTCATCTCCTTTCGGATCTCGGATCGAAGTTGTTCTACGTTTTTTTGATCCTCTTTCTTGCTGTCTCGAAATTGTCTCGAAATTAGCATATGAACCAAAACAACACGGTAATTTATACGAATTAAGAGCAGTTGTTTTTATCAAAGTTAAAATGAAATCCATGCCGGTTTCTTTCGAAGGAGATATTTATTCTTACCCCATTAGACCGCCAAGTTTTGCTCTCATCTCCTTTCGGATCTCGGATCGAAGTTGTTCTACGTTTTTTAATCCTCTTTCTTGCCTGTTTTTTTGCCGTATTTCTAGTTTAAGCGTCTCATATTTCCTTTTCTCATCAATAACGCTTCCGAACTCGGCTTCTGAAATGTTACAATCGGATAGAGCTTTTGAGACTTTGACTTCCACGGAATTCGCCTTAGCTTTTGCTAACGTAACAGTCTTTTCATGCTTCGAGATGTGAACGCCAAGTTTCTTACTAACGACAGCCATCGAAGCCGATATGGCGGCACACAGGAACCCCGCTGATCCTAATGAAATACCCACAGGTATCCCAACCCCCGTAAATGATGAACCTAACGCAAAAGCTGATAAAACGCCACTCAGGCTACCTGTGGCCACAGCAATCCCATGAACGATACCACGCGCTCGAGCATATTTTTTGCGAACAACTTCGTAGTGCTTTGCTTGTTGTTCTAGCTCAGCGAGCGTATCACAGACTTTTTGCAGTCTAAAACTCGATCCATTTATATCGCTAAGTTCCTTTATAGCTCCCAATGGATAGATATCTGGTGCTGTTGGAAACGGTTGAATCGAATCGCCATCCATTGTATATACGTATGATTTACTCAAGCTTCAATACGAAACGTAGAGGCTGCTTGTTGAAGTCTATGAGATTGCCTTTCTCATCGCAAACTGTGAGGCGAATGTAGTTCCGTATCGTTCCTAGGGCTCGAATGGGTATGAGGGTTGGTGGAAAATAAGTTGTTTCACCAAAAACGTGTGATGTCGTTTTTAAAGTATGTAGGATTTTAGATGGCTTCCCATCAAGAAGTGAGAAATCTGAATCCACCACATCACAGTAGATATATATGTGATTAATATCTTTTGGCACCAGGACGTACTTTCCTTTATCGATAGTCGCATAATCTGTCACATCTTCATTTACTTCGATACCAAACAAATCGCAGACGTTCTTAGTGAATTTGATTGGTTTCTTGACCTTCATAAGCCAATATTTCCTAAATGGGTAGTCTATGAATTCTAAGTAACCAGCCTCAACTGCGGGATCGAGGTAGGTTATCAAATTTTCTATCTTATAATGTCCCGCCTTAATTTCGTGTGGAAACGTCAAACTATTGGGGGTAATCCACTTAAAGCCCCCTTTCTCTGCTAGGTTCCACCAATTGTGACTAAGAGTGACCTCAACTAACGAAATATTATTGATAAGAATAGGGTTATAGAAGTAGACAGTATGGTCAGCCGTAGGACATGTGACATTTAAGATAACCATTATATATTAAAGGTATAAACTACATACATAATTAGCTTTAACATGAGGAGGCACGGAGGTAATTTCAGCTATCATTATGAGGGTGGAGACGACGAGAGAGATGATGAGACCCCAACACAGAATGCTAATTTACGGTCAAAGGCTGAGAGAATAGCTAGTAGAGATAGAGAGAGAATAGCTGAGGAAGATAAGAAGGTCGCATCATTGAATGCCGATCTATTAGCGAAGTTCAAGAAAAGATACCCACATGCAGATTTTCACCAGTTCTATGTATCAACGGATATAGACGGCCCTGGCAAATATTCAACTAGTATTTGGTTTCGAGGTGGGAATAATGGTTATGTGGTTTATGGCGACGATGTCTATAAGCTACCTACCACCATTCAAAAACTCATCGATAATGCGTTGTATGGGATGGTTGGTGGTTACCCATTTGTGTTGACACTAAATAAAAGTGTGAAATATCCCATCGCAGCAGTTCCTTTTCACGAAAAAGCACAAGATATCGATTTAACTAATCTATGGATATATGTCACACCTACGAAAAGGTTCAAAGCAGGTGTTCCGAACATATTCAAGGAGACCGTTATAAAGCATATAACAGCAAATGAGTCCTACCATTGGTTACATGGTCCGGATTTCAAATATTGGCCTCAACAATTGAATTTCGCAACGTGGTGTGCGACTTCTGGATGTGGAGTGTCATTGTTTGATTCTATTTTCAAAACGTATCCACCTATCATTCAAGGGTTTTTACGATTTCACGTATATTTCACGATACGAAGAATTCTACATGAACTTGGTGGTGCTCATGGAGTTCCTCTACCTGGTGAATCTACTTTCAAGCAAATGGATAACCCCTATAGCAAATCAACTCTTGAGAAATTATGCATCGAATTTGGTATATCTCGAACACCAGATTTCCGATGGCACGGAGGTAGGAATAATGGATTAGGAGATGTATTCCTTTTGTGGGATGATTTCGAAAACGTCCACGTAGTCAGAAGTAACGATAAAAAAGCAGATAATTGGCCAAATCACAATAATTTATTTGCAGACCAAGGAGGTAGGAAGGATCAGGGTGATCTTGTGTCATTCATTCGGAACGATGAACATGAAGGAAAACAATATAATTGGTTTACGCCACCAATCGGTAAGGGATTAACGGATGCTGGATTAGGTAGATTGAATCGATCCGTTGAAGCTTTTGGATATTGCGTTCTATCTGCTCAAAATGATCTTAACCATTCCATCGTAGATAGTTTCAATGTCAAAGAAAAATTTAAGAGATCAGTCGAAGACGCTATTCTCGAAAATGGTTTAGTGGTAAGCTATAAAAACTATCTTACAGCTATACTACACACACATAAGAGATTAAACCTAGCAATAGCTATGGGGGTACGATTACTACCGAGCAACCTCGAGTACTACCTCGGTAAGAAGGATGGTTATAAAAATCCAATCCCGACCGCCGCAGAAGGTACGGTGTTTGGCGTAAACGATATTAATGCAGATATTCTCGAAACCAAGTTACCACCAGATATGAAAGGGAAGAAACGAAAGAAACAATTACCACATCAAGTTCCACAACAAGTTCCACAACAAGTTTCACAACGAGTTTCACATAGCATCTTACAGAATCCTACTCCACAACATGAGACCAATCTAGTGATGGTATCTATTGCAGGAGCTGGAATTGCATGGGCGTTATTTCGTTAACGTCGTTTGTATTGCTCTATTGTGATCACCACTATAGCTACGATGAATAACAAAACGTTCTCTGCTAATACTCCTAGAGCTTTACCGGCCATAGTAAATATGAAATTCGCAATTGATCCAATCATTCCAGGTAGTATCTGTCCAAGTTTCTTTCCAATTTCCTTTAATAAATCACCCGTCGTTTTTAATCCCTTCTTTACTGTATCTGCCACTTTGTCGATACCATCTTTTACTGGTTTCGGTACGGATTTCGATAGCTGGGAAACTATTACACTAACGATAGCACCAATAGCAGTTACCACCGCAAGAACAGTCGTTCCATACTTCCTGAAAATGTATTTGACCCTTTCACGTAGCGATATACGTTCTAGCATAGCTTCTTCTTGACGTTCAAGTAATTCTCTTGCCCCACGGATAGACATTAACTCTTTCTTAGCTATTTCTTTCTGAGCGTCGGTCGATTCGGAGTCTTCAAGAATAGATTCGTTATTTGCTTCCCGATCGGCGAGTTGTCGTTCTGCAAATATTACTTCATTAGCAGCCTCTTCATTATTTGGACCTAAAGCATCTTTGAGATCTTTCCTCATCTTCACGCGTAATTTCCTATCATAATCATTACCGACGAATAGACGTTTAAAGGGTTCTTTGCTTCCAAGTTCGCGAACGGTAATGTTTCCATCTACTAAGGATATTTCTATATTATGCCGAACACCAGCATCCGGATATTGCCCTTTTACTATGCCAACCAGCATTTCTTTTGCCGAATCTGGAATTGTTTGTTCGAATGTGAATCCTCGAAGTGGGTCACCTTCTATAGCGTAGTCATGCAAATTATCCATGGTAATTGTCTCACTACCCCCAGCTTCATCTTGATTATCACTCAATAAGTAAGCCACGTATCTTTCATTTGCTTCTCGTTGTCGGTCTTCTTCATCTCTTTCTGATCGGTTTTCTTCATCTTGTTCTTCGTATCTGTCGGTACTATCCTCAGGTCTCACATCAACGTCGACCCTATCTTCCATATTGAACATAACTATATATCATGGTATATTCAACATGATATCATTGAAGTTAATTCCTAAGGAAGCACTAAGAGTGCCACTCGCACTCAAAGCTCAACGAACCTTATATAGAAAAACTTTCACACCATCATCTGCTAATCCAGGTGAGACGCTCTATGTGGAAGTTCCAACGATGGGAGAAGATATCGTATTAGTACCTGGTAGTTTAGCATTATTGTGTGATATCGTATTGTCTGGTGGACATGTTAATAATCGAGTCGTTGCAAATGTTGGACGTTGCTTAGTTATACATCGAGTTTGTAAGATAGGAGCTGAAATAGTAGAAGACATTGCTCGATCGGATCTATTACAAACATATTCCGATATCTATCTATCTACACAAGAGAGAGAATCGAGAGTACAACAAGGTATCCAATCAGATAACGTAAATAAACTACGATCTAAGGCTGGTGATGCAGGTACTTCAGATGTTGGTGAGAATGCATTGTTAGCTGCATATGGTTCAAAATATAGAATTCCGTTAGACGTTGATATTCTTACACAACATGGAGTTCTATATCCACATGCATTAGAAGACACTATTTCATTCGAATTAACTCTAGCCCGCTCTATCGATATAATCGTTGGATCAGATTCGACAAAGATAGGTACGTACAAGCTTACCAACATCCAGTTAGAATACGAAGCAATCAAGAATGAAACGCTAGCTAGGAAGGCATTTCACGCATATGAAAAAGGTACTGCATTCCTATACGATCACGCAGTTCACTTTAAGACAGTACCTATCGCTAAAGCATCAGATACTTTGATATCTCAGAATATAAATGTTCCACGACGATCATTCGCTGGATTACTCTTTCTATTCGTAGATCCTCCCACCGCCGGTTCACGAGATAGCGAAGCATTCGTAAATCCTGATATTTCAAAGATAGAGATAGACGTAAATGGAGTTCCAAATAGATTCTTTCCAGGAGGTATGTTAACATCAGATTTTTGGGAGTCCGCAAAAGGATGGTTTGGTAAATCCAATACTTCTATGACTCCTACCAAATTTTACAATAACAGATTTGCCATCCTAGTCGATTGTCGTACAGCAAAAGATTCCTCTGCTCATGGCGATGGAATGGCACAAACTGGAGGTGGAAAAGATATCGATATTCGTATACATAGAATTTTAAAAGGAAGTGGAAACGTAAGCATGCATATCTATGTCCTTGCTGATGCTCAGCTTAAGATATTGAACAGATCTTTAGATAGTATAACATACTGATGGATTCCTTGGTAGAACACATCCCATTCAACTCACTCATAGTAGGTCCAACGAATTGCGGAAAGACTGCATTTCTCATAGAACAACTTCGTGGACCATTTCGTGGTAAGTTCGATTATATAGTATTAATTTGTCCTACGTAATCCCACAACAAGACATATCATGGATTTGGTAATCGAGATACGCATTTTTATGTCATATCACCATCTCAGGATGCTATCGATACCACATTAAATATTTGTGCAACCTTTTGGTCAGGTACCAATACACTATTGATTCTTGATGATTGTGCCGCATCAAAAGACGTAAAACGAAGAACTGACAAACTAGTAGATTTAGCATTCTCTGCTCGACATATAGGACTATCTATTTGGGTACTATCCCAACAATTAACGAGTATATGTAAGCCTTTTCGTGAGAACGTAGCTATCGTAGTAGCGTTTCATACGGCATCGGTCATAGATGGAAAGAGGATATTCGATGATTACGGAGGTTCACAAGAATGTAATGAATTACGAACTATACTTCGATCTCATAAGTTTGCTCGCATATGTTTCTGTTTGCGACATCCTTTTGCAGTAGTGTTAGAGATACCCACACCTATAACATATTATCATGGATGAATACGTTAAAGAACTGGAAGGTGAGGATTTAACAGGTCCACCACCCAAATTGGAATTTTCAACCGAATTGGAGGATATTGAAGAATGGCGGGAAGAACTTAAGACCTTAGCTGTATTGGGTAAAACGAAAGAATGTCTAGGCCAGAATTTCTCCCTAACAGATATAACTAAACTATCTGAGAAGGACGTAAAACGTTTACATAGTAGATACCTGGCCGTAGTAGCAAATCAAATAACGGTACACTTAGTAGATGGTGTACTACGTCAAGTTACTCGCGCAGTCTCATACGTAGCTACACTAGACAACCAACAAGCACTGTTTAAGGATCTACAAGAAAACCAATTAGCCCGTCATCAGATATCTATGGCGGCTGGGCGATTAGCACTTAAACACAGTCGATTTGTAGCTCTAGCTAGTGTCTTGTTCAATGTAGCTGATCACATAGTCGTTCCTAGTACTCCTATTAGACATTCGCAAGTAACTACTATATCGAATCAAGATGGAGGAACAGACGGATCAGATAACTGCGAATCCACCGAAAACAACACCAACTAAAGTAAAAGATCCAAAGAGGGTTGCTGCTGGGAAAGCATTAGCACTAAGTAATAAACTTGCTAGAGAGGCTCAAAGGAGAGAGATTACACGTGAAAGTGAATTACCTAAAGAAATCAACGTAGATGAAAGTTGGATGAAAAATGTGTCTATCAATACTACTATCGCAGTTATTGGTACGGGTGCTGCATTAGTTGGCGTATACTATCAATACAGAAGATATGTGGATGACACTTCTAAGAACGTTAGTACGATACGACCCACTAGTCCTGTAGATACTACGGTACCAGATATGGAGTAACAATTAAAGACTAGAGATATACGATATATATTAGGATGGAAAAGGACTTGATGAAAACAGCGACCGATGCTGCTATGATAACTGGAATAGCTACTGGTATTGGTTGGATCGTAAAAAAGGCTACCAAGGAATCTATGCTTAGTGATCCTTCTATTTCTATCATAAATTACGTGAAGTGGACTGCTGTAATAGCTGGTAGCATATATGCAAAACAATATCTCGAGAAACGAAAGATCGTACCATAATGGCAATGGCGGCGTTAGGGGCTATTGGAATGTCTATTTTCGGAGCAGCTTTGAATGCAACGGCATTTACTGGTGGTGGATTGCTTGCTAGGATGTTTGGTGAGAAAGATGAAACTGCTAATATAGAACGAGAGAGACATAATAGGGCAATGGAAAAATTAGATAAAGATAGGGAGGCTTATATCAAAGGACGTCAAAGATTGTCCGATTGGACGTATAAACAGGAAGTTGCTGAACGCAATTCTCATAATAATCAACTTGATAGTAACCGAAATTTCATAAAATCCGATAAGTTACGTCAGGAACTGAAACGACTCAAAGCAATGAAAGAACCTCGTTTATCTGACTACTATCAACCATCTAACGCACAGAAAAATGGTGAGTTGATCTATGTTGGTGGTGGAATGCTAGTCGCTGGATACGCTATTAGTCGATATACCTTTTAAAAAACGAGAATTTTTACGATCGACGAGATACTAAGAAAAAAAAAGAATAAGAACTAGTTGGTTAGATAAGTTCTTATTCTTTTTTTCTTTTTTTTTTTCTTCTTGTTGAAGGTTAGAATACATAGATATATAATGGATGCTAAATTTGCGAATATCTTCTATGGTCCTATGGGCTATTGGAAAGGTTATGCTGCAATTGGTAAGCTATCGGTAGCAGCGAAAACATCAGAAGACGTAGCTAGGAGTTGGTTGGAAAAGCAATCTATGTGGCAAATATATCTACCACCACCAAAACACATTCCACGTCCGCATTGGACTGTATCGAAACCAAATGAAGTCCACCAAGCTGATTTGATATTCTTACCACACGATCGTCCTGGACGTGGAAGGAAACTATATAAGTATGCATTAGTGGTAATCGACGTAGCTTCTCGATACAAAGAAGCCGAACCTTTAGCTTCGAAAGATAGTGGTGAAGTTTCTGCGGCATTCGAACGAATCTATAAACGTAGTCCACTCGAATGGCCAAAGACGTTGCAAGTGGATCCTGGTAGAGAATTCATGGGACGTATGTCTGAAACGCTAGAACTACATGGTACGAAAGTTCAACGGGGTGAGGCTGGTAATCATAGAGCACAAAGTTTTGTCGAACGAGCAAATAGAACTCTAGCTGAGAGATTGTTCGGATACCAGTATGCACAAGAGATGGTGCTTACTTCGGAAGGATCGGATGCACGTAGTAGAGAATGGGTATTGAGGCTTCCTGATGTTATCAAAGCTATGAACAATGAAGTTACTCGACTAACAGGTAAGGAGCCTTCGAATTCTATAGGGACACAACAAGTAAACATAAAGACTCCTATATATTCTCGAACTATTGGATTGGATGAAAAGCGACTACCATTTGACGTTTTAGTTCGATATCTCTATGCATCTGGAGAATTGGAAGGTGGAACTAAACGAGCGACTGATCCTGTATGGAGTTTACAGACATATTATATTTCTCGAAGTGTGGTATCATCAAATCAACCAGTTCTATACTATTTAGGAAAAGATGCACCAAAGCGAGGGTTCGTTCGTGAAGAGATACAAGTGATACCACCAGATACAGAACTACCACCAAAAGGTATTCTAAGATAGAAGCAAGTCACGAATAAAGTCGTCCATATCTTCATCCTCTGTAATGACATTTTTACGATTGTAGGATAGTGTATCGATTGCGTTCGATATTATATTGCTAATAAAATCGGCTACTTCTTCATTATCTGGAAAAAGTCTCCATGACCGTAGGCTATCGTATCTATTCCGTTTGCTAAAATACATCTCTTACTATCGAATGGTGATAGAGATACTTTGTTCATATGTATACCATACATCTTATGACCTTCACTTCGAAGCATATTCATTCCATGTTTGAATACTTTCTTATCCATCAAGCACTCTTTATATTGTTCATGACGAATACGATGTTTCACTACTGCCTTCTTGGTACCTTTAGCTTTACGAATCTCATCGCCATCTACTCTCAATATAGAATAGAGCTTAGATCGTAGTCCAACATATTCGACTATAGGAATACCTCCACATTCATCTTTCATTTTACCAAGTACTTTCTTGTTGTCGATACTATACAGCGGATGGTCTTTGCTGTAGTTACTAGTATCATATAGATGTTTATGAATTGCCATATCTGCATAGATATCTTCAGTTTTAAAGTGTAGTAATAGACTGTCGGTATCGGTATAAAGTAGATTACATCGTTGCCCATATTGCTTCTTGATCTCGTTGTAGTAGAAGTCATACATCAGATGCTTTGATAGATCTAGAATTGACATTCCAACATATATGGGGCGGTTCAGCAATAGCTTACTTTTGTAGTTATGTACCGCGGCAAGATCATCATCAAAAATTGTGGATCGAGCATAACTAGGTTTATTCAATAGACGTTGTAGTTTGTTTCCTTCTGATGCACGCACTAATTGGATATCTACACGCTTACGTAGATTCTCCATTGTTTTTCCAAATACGCTATTGTTCATCAATTTGTATAGATCCTGCTTGAAGGTGCTCTTCGCTTGTTTTCGTAACTCAGTATTCATTTGTATATATGGTTCCATCCATGGTGATTGGTCAAACCGTAGTGCCTTATGGATCTTTATCAAACGCATACCAAGAGATAGATACAATTGTAGGTTACGGTAGTGGAGCACATATCGTTCTTTGTTATATAGATTAGGTACAAGTTTTTCTACTTTCAAAGATCCATTACCTTTATATAGTTCCTCAAATAGATCGGTCTGATACTCTGAGAACAAATCTTTATTCACCTGAATTCTCTCGGGAGCTAGTGGATAGTCGTTGTGCGTATCGTGAAGTTCTCGAGGATATTCGAGATCAACTTCAAGGATATAACCCTTATCTGAATCTATTGCGTGATTGGTTATTCGTTCTTCTGTTGGTGTATACCACTCAAATCCTCCTGTTGGTAAATATTGGCTCATGGCCCATCCATATAAGTTATTCGCGTCTAGATATAATATGTGGCTATTTGGTTTTTCTGGATCGAAATCCTGTACGTTGTTATTATTCGCTTTGGCATAACGTTGTGATACCATGGATATACCACCACGTAGACCTCTCTCGATGAATAGATACATGTCATAGTCAGTTAATAGTTCGAGTTTCACTCCAGTTATCTTTAATAAAGCGTCCCATGAAAGTCCTGGACTCGTATAATAATGTGCAGGATCTAATCCATAGTTTTGCATACATGTTGTACGAAAGTCCTCGAACACATCTGCTAGAAGAAGTACATCAGTTTGTAGATAAAGATCATGATAATCACCTAATGTCTTACAATCAAATACATTCCAAACTCTTATTGCATGTTCGTAATCTTCATCGGATATGTCCTCTAGAGTTAGTTTACTATAGAACGCATCTTTAGGTGGTAGAGAAGTCTCTGCAAATCTATCCCACGCATCCATGTACTCATATGGATATACTCCTTTACGAGTTAATAGATTGGCTTTCTCTTGATTAGATGTATATTTTACAATTTGTTGAAATGTGTCTGATTCTGAACTCGATACCAATGTACTAAGAGATGATGGTAGAAATTGAAAGCTATCAATGAATCGTAGGTTACCAAGTGAGAATGAAATATATTTCTCCATATTGTTTGGAATACAAGATATCTTACCTAATGTTATGGATATGGATTGCATTATTAGGTGAGCATCATATCCACGAAGATTATGGAATACGACTGGGATGGTAGGAAAAGCACGTAATTTTAGATTACAGGTATTGTGTGCGGCACCTCTAAACTCGCCTGTGGTGTGGCAATGATCACGTACTTTATCACCAACCAATGGCTTCTGACAGATATGACAAATTGTTGCGCTATTATAAGCCTTATAGTTTTCCCATGACATGCATAGTGGTTTAGCTTTTTGGGCTTTGATCTTCGCCTCTTCCTTTTGCATACATTGTAGAAAACGTTCGATAGTATCCCTACCTCTATATAGTACTGGTGGTTCGCTATGACCATCGGAACGTACGACTATATAGCAAAATCCACAAGGAATGTGTTCCTCTGTTTTAAGTGTGTTACTCTTCTTTGGGTCTTGAGCAGGTCCTTCGATCTTAGTGGTCAATGCCTCGAGATCTGCATAGATAATGTACGGTACTTTAAGCTGTTTGTGTACATTCTGAAACGAAACTTTGTCGTTCTTATTGGTAGGCATTTCAATGCGTATGGCTCTGTCATCGGTGCCGTTACACTCTGTAATGTGCTTTGTAAGAAGAGCTTCATTGGAATATCCATGTAGACATCGTTCACAGAAGTGTTTCCTATGTTCGTACTTCGTCTGATCGAATAGGAGTTTGTTGAAGTCCTTTATCCAGCAATAGTGTTGTTTACCGCTCTTTGGGTCTTCTATTAGTAGTAGATGTATATGCTTCGAAAAAGTCTTCTTTGAGATATGATATATGATTAAGCACTTTTCCTTTGGGTCCCAACCATATACATTAATAGAAATGTTGTTTTGCTTCTCCAAAAGTGGTATTTGTGAGATTGGTGTTGGTGAGTCCACCCCACTAGATTTCACCTTATCTATTTGATACTTCGATATCCTCTGAGGATTTGTTTTAACTGGAAACATTGCTGCACATATCGACCAAAGTGCACAGTGTTCGTCTTTGTTGTTTACATTGATCACAGCTTTCTTATTCGCTATTTCTTCAGGTAGTGGTAAATATGAACCTCCACGTAGTGGTTGATATTTAGCAATGTTTAACCATAGAATATTGACTCTATCTATGGCCCAATTCGATCCACGACTGATCCACTTCTCAATTTGGTTGTGTATCTGAGCATGTGCATCTACTATTACACCACGGATCCCAGCATCATTGATCAAAACAGATTGTTTGCTATAAAAGGTAGCTGTCTCATATACGTAACCATCAGGTTTATCGAGTACGAAAGTTATGTTTAAAGCTAATTGGGCCTTAAAGGTATTGTGGTTTCGTAGTTCTTCCTTAAACTTTTCGGTAGTTTGTTTACGTACATCAGCAAGGAAAACGGCTGGATCCGCTCCCATAGGATTGTCATCAGGAATATCCATCTTCCATCCACGTAAGTAGTTCTTTAAAGGACGTACTCGAACGAATGTTAGTGTATGCTCAGCCATGATATAATACCTTATTAACAACACTCCTCTAATAGGGTGTTAGAATACAATAAATTCACTATAAACCAAGTGTTCGAATAAATGTTAACATATGCAGTACCACGGATGGATATACTGTAAACTAATCATTCCTTTAATAGGTGTTAAAATGTAAAAATACAATGAACAAAATAGTACAACGAAACTGCTCCAATCCGGAAAAAAGCTGTAGAAACCGATCCTTTAATATAATGCAGAAATACAATAAATGAACTATAGTAGTATACTAACTAGCGTGTTTTGGCACACATTCCTGAAATTCCTCAAATTCCTAAGACCAATTAGTAAAATTGTTGCATTTTCGTTGTTTTTTTCATCTAATGGGCCCCGAACGAAGTGAGGGCCGAACGAAGTGAGGATAGTCCAATAGATGAAAAAAACAACGAAAATGCAACAATTTTACTAATTGGTCTTAGGAATTTGAGGAATTTCAGGAATGTGTGCCAGAACCGCTAGTTACTATACTACTCCTTGAAACTGCTAGTAGAGCATGAAACAATTATTTCGTCGGCTTCTTTTACACGAGCTAAGTGATGTCTTTTAATAAAGTGAAAGCTGTGAAATTGCCCATATATGGACTATACAGGGATGATCCGCTGGATATGGTATGGTTTTTCGAGTTTCTGATCTTAGACAGGGTATACAAGATCACAATAAACACTGACATCCAAGTATAGATAATTTGTTCTTTGTCCTATAGAGGGATATCAGATTTTAACACTTTGTCTGGAACAGGGTATGGAAAGTTGAGATAGAGCACCCTCCCGGGGGAAATTGCACGCCTGAGTTTGTCTGCAAAGCAGAAATCAATTCATATCGTGCTTTTGTTTGGCTAAGATAATAAACAACTTTAAATCTGACAACACTTGAGAAAATGCAACAGGGGGCTTTTAAAGCATGACACCTTAAAAGTAAAGTATATTCATGATTGACAGACGTTTGAAGAGTTTAGTGTCAGTAATTTCGTTGGTTATGAGGTCTGGTTCTCAAACAATAACTGATACACATGTACGCCTTTGTACACGTTTCCTTGTATATTTAGTTACGAGTTTTAAGGCCGGAAAATTTATCCAATCTCAAAACGTGTTCATAAGTTAAGTCAATTTTAAAATCATTCCGGAGACGGCTGAGATACAGATAGGCGTAATGCTAGTGTCCGACTATAGCTCGACTGACTCTTTGTAAATATGCGTTGAATTCGTTGTCAGCAATATGGGACAAAATGGCGTCGCGCATGCTCAATGAACGTCGAAAATCTTTCAAAATGGCGGCTATAATATTACAGTAAATGTATGACGGTAAAATAAAAATCTGCGATTTATTTTCAAAGAGTGATTCAATGCAGTTTGGCTCGCTCGATTCTAAAATACATGAATAAGACCGTTCTTTCTGTTGTATACTCTGACGAATCTTCTTGCGATAAAGTGGTTCCCCAATAAGTTGAAAACTCCAGTGAGGAGTCCATTTCATTACATACAAATGCACTAAAATTGTCAAAAATGCAATAATATAGGCCAGCCTACCGTACACACAGTTCATAATCACAACTTGGGCCTCCTCGATTGCTGTAGTATACTTTGTTTTGAACAAGTTTAACCGAAAATATCCTTTAAATAGTCGCTCCAAAGTGGTTCCTTTTGCAGTTAAAGACAGCACACTTCAAGTACAGTTCATGAGCCTCCTTTTGCCATTTTTAAAGGGCCTCGAAGTCAACAATAAGGCGAGAAAATAATGAATCGCGTACAGACTTTCTCGGAGTTCTCGTTCGATTTCTCCGCCATTTTCTTTAGCCATGCACTGTATTGTGGGATGTAAATTAGTTTCCAGGTCCTCTCCGATACCAGCAATTGAGCAGTGCCTGCTTGGTTTTGACTGTAAATAAATCTTTGAATTTTTTTCGACATGCTATCAGTCTTTTTGCTTCAAAAACTCCACAGCTGGATCTTCGCTTTTTCTTTCGAGACTCAAAACAATCAGCTGTAGATATACTGTTTAAAATATCGTATGGAAACCGGTTCCTAACCGATCCCGACAGTACACGACTTGTGTTACGCGTCACGAAATGCAACGGCGCTGACTGCGGCTCAAATGTCTCATATTGCTGGTGACGTCCTTCACACTAGATCACCAGACGTCCGTTGGACTTAATAGACTCTTCCACGGTTTCTTTGAACTTTTGATATATTTGTATAACAGCAAAACCGTCGATATTGATGAAAAGTTGGTCAAAATCCCGGCAAATTTGAGAGTTATATCTTGAATAGCACCAATGTTATAGGCCCGCAACCTTAGAAAATTTTGGAAAATTTTACAGACATTTGTGGAAATTTTGGATTTGGGGGCAAGTTTGTGCTATTCGTTGTTTGTCTTTTCAGCAGTTGTTATACGTATTTAGTATATACCACACCAGTGAATATCACTTTTCGCGCAGTCTGTTTGGCTACTCAAACAGTGAATATGATTTCATATTGACCTCCTTGCAAAGTAGCGATCATCTCGCGCGAGTTTTTGTCCATTTGACAGAAAATAAAATAACTATTTGGTGCAGGCTATTCACCTGGAGTGTGGTATATGTTAAAACTGAGGCGGCTCGGTAAATATCCACCACTATTCACCTCCACTTCGGTGAATAATTGTTAAATATCAAAAGTTCAAAGAAACCGTGGAAGGGTCTATTGAAATCATTCCACTGTAAAACGGCCGGCACGCACGGCATTGTTGTCGATTTAGTTTCGACTTGAAAGAAAAATGAGCATTTATTTTTTATTGAAAGTCTTCTTCTAAAACGTATTCATTCTGAACTAAGATATAGAAAGCTTCATGCTAGCTAGTACTCGACTACTCTTCGTAAACAGCCGCTGGATTCCTTCACCTGACGCTTGTATCACCCGGATATGTAATAATCAACAGGAAATGTAATACTAACCGGATATGTAATAAAAATCAACAGGATCTGTACTAACAATAGGATATGTAATAAAAAGTTAACAGGAAATGTAATACATTTTTAACCGGAAATGTAATAAAATAGTTAACAGGAAATGTAATAACAATCAACAGGAAATGTAATAACACTACTTGTTCGAGGAAGCGTATCATCAATCACTCTAGCAGTGAACAAACAACACCTACCAATGAATGACGTCATCAGTCATGTGAGTCATTTAGTGATCACAATCAGCTTCTCAACCTGCACGCCAAAGATCACGTGATCAGCGCTGCGAACGTCAGGTGGGTAATTCCGTGAGCATTAATATCTACCCTTGGAACAAAACAAGCAAATTGTATGACGTCATAGAACCACGTCACATAGGCTTATCCTTAATTATAGCACATTACCTTTTTACCGTTTTTTTCTTCACGCAAAAAGATTCCTGGTTTCACCAAAATATTATGTAGGCCGACTTCAAACGTCCCTTGACATAGGCTGTAGATCGTGTCATAAGTTTCGTCTTCCAGGAGGCAGATTTGCTTTTTCCATGCTGTCATGTTTTGCCGCTATAATTAGCGATGGAAGGAAGAGAAAAACCGAAATGAAGAGAGTCTTAGCCATAGGGGTACGACTGCAAAACTGGAGACTTAAGACAGAGAATAACTCACGTGACGTTCGCAGCGCTGATCACGTGATCTGTGACGTGCAGGTTGAGAAGCTTATTGTGATCATTGACTAAATGGTTCACATGACTGATGACGTCATTCAGGTAATTGGTAGGTGTTGTTTGTTCACTGCTAGAGTGATTGATGATATATACGCTACCTCGAACAAGTGGTGTTATTACATTCCCTGTTGATTGTTATTACATTTCCTGTTAACTATTTTATTACATTTCCGGTTAAAAATGTATTACATTTCCTGTTAACTTTTTATTACAAATCCTGTTGATTTTTATTACATATCCTGTTGTTATTACAGATCCTGTTGATTTTTATTACATATCCGGTTAGTATTACATTTCCTGTTGATTATTACATATCCGGGTGATACAACGCTGACCTAGCTAGACCACCAGTGTATAAGAAGACGTGGGCTGAATATTATTAGAATTAATGAAAATTTTGAGACAACTCATGCATCGCATTTCATCCTTTTAAATAACAAGAGCTAGGGAAGATAGTCAGCGAATGCTCTTTATAAGATTATCTTTAATTTATCTCTAGATTACAGCAACAACTCTTAATGAAAGCACCTGTTGTATTAGTTTGCTATGTTAGGGTGAATGGAGCTCGAAGGCCAAAATGGACTTCAATAACCTCGCATGAGGTCTCTAATAGACCCTTTCAGCTTACATTGCACACATAAAATTTCTGACAAGCATTTCTAATCTTGACATAATGTTTAGAAACACTGAGCTGAGCACAAAGTTTGCCGTGTCGTGCGAGCAATGAATCGTAAAGGGCTATTTATCTCAAAGATTATTGACAATACAATAATGACTAACCATTCTTTCACCATTTGCACCCAACTCAACTGACTAAACTTTGCGTATTGGAGTTTTCAGTTCGGCAAACACTACAGACGTTTGTTCAGACTTGGAATGGCACTTGCTCTACGGATCAGGGGGCAAGAACCGTGATAAAAACAAAAAACAAAAATACCACGATAATGCCTGCACGAAGGGGCAAATGACTATTCATGTAAAATTACTATTACATGTATTACAAAGGAAAGGTAATTAAGGAGAATGCGGGGGAGCTGGAGTAACCTAAGATTTCGAAGTCAACTCCCCATTACATTGAAATACATATCACAAAAATATGATCCAGGTGCAGGGGACATGACAACACAATAAGTTAATATAATAATATCTTAGTATTAATTAATTTATCTATAATCTACAATACAATAATATAATATATAATAAATATGTTCGTCCAGAATGTAGTTAGGTACATCTAATTAAGTGAACAGAATTGTTTAATTTCTTTTTAAACTGGTTTCTTGAAGAATTCTAATTGAATCTGGGATCGAGTTCCAAGTTTGTATACCAGTGATCGTGAATTTAAGTGAACATTTTTCCATAGTTAGTATAGAAATTGAAGGTAGATGATAGTTACGTGTGGAGTAGCGTGTGAAGTGAGGATGAATATTAGAAGCTTGTTTGAAGTAGCAGCTTAACATTTATGCAACAAAGCCTCATCAATATCGCCCACGCCATTTTAGGCGGTCTATCTACCTCACGTTTTTCTTCAATTCCTGTTTCTCGGTATAAGTCTATAAGTGAGGAAGAGCATATGAGCCATTTATCTACTATCAACAACTTTCGTTTCAACAATAACAGCAACAAAAAACAAGGAATTAATCAAATTCACTAGTAAATACAAATAGAAGTGTTTACAGAAAAACGTATTTCAACCGACACTAATTGGCTATCGTTCATTGACTAAAAACTTTATTTTGCATTTTTTAAAAGATTTGTTTGTAGAAGCTTCATCAGTTTTCAAACGTATTCGTCTCAATAAAAGAAGAAAGTCTGAAAAGATTTACTTATGGAACCGTCTTTTATATGTAGGAAGGAGCACATAACTCTAGGTTAGCTCAGTGGTTAAGCGCCGGTCTGTTGTGCGTGACGTCGCGGGTTTAAATCCCGGCCGGACCAACACTCGGGTTCTTAAAATAACCTAGTGAAGGTGCTGCCTTTGTGAAACAATTACGTTCACGTTTTCTCGGATAAGGACGTTAAATCGTAGGCCCATCAGTGGATGAAGAGCCACTTCGTGGAAATGCCACTGCGGTTTAAACCGTTATTATTATTATTATTATTATTACTAGTGGATACCGCTAACGATAATCCAACACGTGTGTTAGACGCTAGCTAGGTCATAGTGCGTTTTGGGTAGTGCCATGCAATTTGCATGGTAGTGATCATGGGTGTATGGTGATTTTCCACCTACTAAGGCTCAAGTGGAATTTTGGAGCACTTGTCGTGGAAATAAGTGGCCTAAACATGGTCGAAAAAGTTTCTCCTTGAAACGATTCTTATTTTGCATCCAAGTGCATGGAATGTCATCACAAGCTCGCGAACCGACAGTCATCCGCAGTTCATGCCGCATGGCAGTTGTCGCGTCGAGTACAGAAACCATGGTTTTAACTCTGCCACATCACTTGATCCATTGTGATTTGAAGCTGCAACCTCATTCTAGCCACTTCTAAACGGGGGAGGGTCCCATTATGAACAGGAAAGGCATAGGATTTCCCACCCCTCCCCCCTCAGTTTTGCAGGGTTCGCATTTCTTACCCCACATTTGCAAGCAAAATGTTGTGTTCGTCGTGTTTACTACCAACACTATGGTTTTAGCACTGCAACTTCATTCAAGCCATTTCTAATGGGGAGGGTTCCATTATGAACAGGAAAGGCATAGGATTTTCCACCCCTCCCCCCTCAGTTTTGCAGGGTTCGCATTTCTTACCCCAAATTTGCAAGCAATATGTTGTGTTCGTCGTGTTTACTACCAACACTATGGTTTTAATGCTGCAACGTTATTTAATCCAGTTCTGGACTCGCAAATAGCCAATGAAACTGTCCCAGCATGCTTTGCGGCCAAAACGGAAAGGGCGATGGATTTTTACGGGTAGAAAGGAACATCGTAGAGACATGGGGTTTTCACCAAAATGTTACCCAGAGAAAACTGCAGGGGGTCTTCTTAATTTGGTTAACATTGATGTTCAGAGGGGGAAACGACAGCCAAAATAAAATTTCAAAATGGCTTACCCCCCCTGGACTTCATTTGCGCGAATATTACATCAAAAATTAAATCTAGCTGGATGAAATTACATATGATAGGCTTGTTTTAATTCACATTAACATAGCGCAACGTACCTAACATTAACACCTCCAAGCTATAAATTAATATTATTCCCTACCCCACTACCCCTGGAAATGGTATACCCATTTGTCTTAGCAAAATGTCTCCGGAATGTCATTCATGACAAAACTGATCGGTTTTTAAGTTTTCACGTTCAGCACCGAAACACAGAATTGACGTTAACCAGTTGCCCAGGCCCCGCTCGGCCAAGCAAAAAGCGAGAAAAAACGCCTTAACCCCCCCTGAACTTCATTTGCGCGAGCGTTAACGCCAAAAATTCATCTAGTTGGCTGAAATTACATAAGATAGGCTGGTTTTTATGCCATCAACTAGGCGCTAGATACCGAACATTAATTATTTAATTAATTAATTAATTAACGAACATTAATTATTTAATTAATTAATTAATTAATTATTTATTTAATGATTGTATTATTTCTATGTTTATCGTTAGGAATAAAGGAACTAGTGGATACCGCTAACGATAATCCAACACGTGTGTTAGACGCTAGCTAGGTCATAGTGCGTTTAGAGTAGTGCCATGCAACTTGCATGGTAGTGATCATGGGTGTCTGGTGATTTTCCACCTACTAAGGCTCAAGTGGAATTTTGGAGCACTTGTCGTGGAAATAAGTGGCCTAAACATGGTCGAAAACGTTTCTCCTTGAAACGATTCTTATTTTGCATCCAAGTGCATGGAATGTCATCACAAGCTCGCGAACCGACAGTCATCCGCAGTTCATGCCGCATGGCAGTTGTCGCGTCGAGTACAGAAACCATGGTTTTAACTCTGCCACATCACTTGATCCATTGTGATTTGAAGCTGCAACCTCATTCTAGCCACTTCTAAACGGGGGAGGGTCCCATTATGAACAGGAAAGGCATAGGATTTCCCACCCCTCCCCCCTCAGTTTTGCAGGGTTCGCATTTCTTACCCCACATTTGCAAGCAAAATGTTGTGTTCGTCGTGTTTACTACCAACACTATGGTTTTAGCACTGCAACTTCGTTCAAGCCATTTCTAATGGGGAGGGTTCCATTATGAACAGGAAAGGCATAGGATTTTCCACCCCTCCCGCCTCAGTTTTGCAGGGTTCGCATTTCTTACCCCAAATTTGCAAGCAATATGTTGTGTTCGTCGTGTTTACTACCAACACTATGGTTTTAATGCTGCAACGTTATTTAATCCAGTTCTGGACTCGCAAATAGCCAATGAAACTGTCCCAGCATGCTTTGCGGCCAAAACGGAAAGGGCGATGGATTTTTACGGGTAGAAAGGAACATCGTAGAGACATGGGGTTTTCACCAAAATGTTACCCATAGAAAACTGCAGGGGGTCTTCTTAATTTGGTTAACATTGATGTTCAGAGGGGGAAACGACAGCCAAAATAAAATTTCAAAATGGCTTAACCCCCCCTGGACTTCATTTGCGCGAATATTACATCAAAAATTAAATCTAGCTGGATGAAATTACATATGATAGGCTTGTTTTAATTCACATTAACATAGCGCAACGTACCTAACATTAACACCTCCAAGCTATAAATTAATATTATTCCCTACCCCACTACCCCTGGAAATGGTATACCCATTTGTCTTAGCAAAATGTCTCCGGAATGTCATTCATGACAAAACTGATCGGTTTTTAAGTTTTCACGTTCAGCACCGAAACACAGAATTGACGTTAACCAGTTGCCCAGGCCCCGCTCGGCCAAGCAAAAAGCGAGAAAAAACGCCTTAACCCCCCCTGAACTTCATTTGCGCGAGCGTTAACGCAAAAAAAATCATCTAGTTGGCTGAAATTACATAAGATAGGCTGGTTTTTATGCCATCAACTAGGCGCTAGATACCGAACATTAATTATTTAATTAATTAATGATTGTATTATTTCTATGTTTATCGTTAGGAATTATTATTATTGTATCAGTAGAATATCGAACCTCGTAACACATTTATAACTTTCGAGTAGCGCATTCAGACTGACTGCTGGTTCAAAAGTATGGACAGATCATAAGAGTTATCGCTCGAAATTTCAGCTGTACCTCGCTTCCAACGTCGGTTAGCATGCCTATATCGACATTTCTTTCATCTTTATTATCGTAACAGGAATACTTGGGTCACTGATTGACTGACTGATTGATTTAGAGATGGAGTGACTGAGTCATTGTGTGAGTGATTGAGCCGTGACTGTGTGATCTGTCTGAGACATTGTTTGAGTGAGTATATATAAAGTTAGCAATTAATGATTCAGTGACTAACGAGCGTGTGATTGATTGATTAATTAATGTTTGGTGGATGGATTGATTGATTGATTGATTGATTGATAGTCATCCCCTTACCTTTTCCAATGACCCCTGCCAATGACGTAGAGGAGAACAAAGTCTTTGATGCTTCACAACATTTATTGTTCTTTCTTAACCTGTGTTATTACAATGGACGCACTATAACGCAGACGTCCGTTTTCTTGACTAATTCTAGTTTTACAAGTGACATCTTTTCTCCAGCAATATTTTCATCTCAACTCTGGGACTTATCGATTTTCCAGTTCATTTTCCAACGCACCAGCGAATGCAACCATGAAGGAGACGCCCGAAGGCTTTCTTCCCGAAAGACCTATAACAGTCATGCCTTTGTCTCTTGCTCCGAAGGCTACGGCACTTCTTGTGCAGCTTATAGATTGCGCAGTGATACGCACACTTTTTGACACGAAGTTTACAGAAGATTGGGTGTCTGCGTTCCAATCGGTAAATACATTTCTTACAACGACTGTTTTTACGCCGCCAGCAATAGGGTTGCCACACAAAGCAGTGGTGTTTCTTCTTATGACCCCTTTTGTCCAGGTCATCTAATGTGGTAAAGAAAGTAATAATCACGGCATTAGTTTTTGAAGAGTAAATTGTTTTACCCATCCGTTTATGGTGTAATTATAAATTTCAAGGATGACGTAGAGAGCATAAGCATACGAACTAAACACCGATGAGAGGAAGTGTAAAAAATGAAACGTATTTGAAGCTCCAGCGCGCCTAAGAACGCCACCGAGTTTCTAACGCACGATCTCCCACGCTTTACTGCATGTGCCAATCGGCCGGTGGTGCATGTATTGTGTTGTTTAACTTAAATTAATGGTCTGGTCCTAAATCGGTGTCCTTTGCGCAAATCAGAAGCTATTAGTTTTCTTTCCTGTGATATAATTCTAAATTAAACAAATTAAGGTATTCACGACCTTTTGATTACTGTCTGAATATCTTCAAATCATCAACACTGGATCTGAGAAGCTCGAGCTATAATTTGTTTTTGATTGCAAACCATTTTCTAGGCTATTAAAAATGGAGGCTGAGAGGATCCATTAAGAAGTGATAAATTTACAGCCACGTTCAGTGTGAACTGATTGGTTTGGAATCAAATATCACTTATCAAATATCACCTTTTCAACTTTAATTCTGGGCGGCTTTTCGTCTCATTCCAGTTTAGGGTAAACTCCGGGATGGGGGGTGGAGTGGGATTCTTTAAAGTAAACAGGGTAGGGTGACAGTCGGAAAACCTCGAAAATACCCTAAAAAATACCACACCGTGAAATATTTCCCACCTTAAAATATACCACATGGTGTAAAAATCACCCTGAAAAATGGATTTCGCTTGGACAACCCCTAAAAATGCTAAATCGCCGATTTCAAACCCTAACAAATACGACGATCACCCCTACTAGCCGAATATAGGAAGAACCCCACCCCCTAGTACTATTTACTGTTAGTAACGACGGCTAGCTTGAACTCGAACTTAGTAATCAGACTTCCCCTAGGAATTTGAAATGGTAACTTTTTTTTAGTATCATTACTTTCCGAAAGTGAAGAAAACAAGAAAAGCGTCATTTGATCGCAGTAGCACTTTCTAATTTCTTACCTTCCTCGAGGTCTTCCATGAATTTCGCGTCCTCGCCATATTTGGCAAGTAGTGACTGTGCTGCAGGAGATAAAGAAGCCACACATGTTATTTAAACTTTCCTATATATACCTAGCTCGGAAACTCATTAAAAATAACCAACCTGAACACACTAGTGAAATAAGCGAAGTTTAAAAACAGGTCGAAAAAACTGATATTCAAGTTTTACCTAGTATGATTTGCCATATCAGATTTAAGGAGACTAGTTCGAGCTGGGAGGAGAATGCCTTCGTTTATTTTCTTCAGGTCAAATTGTTAACTGACTTATACAAGAATATTTGTTATTAGTTTCACTTAATAGTTAGCACTTCAATTCTTACCGTCATACTCATCCTGGTCAATCTCTTCCTCTGATTTTGCGTCTTCATTTTCGTCATCAGCTGGAAAGAAAACGGCATTTCATCATTAAAGCTGACACAGGTATAATATTTATGTAGTCTGTGGCAGTTCTCATTAATTTCAGAGGTTTAATATTATTTTATTTCTTTTCATTTTTCTGTTAGAACTATGAAGTTTGCGATTGTGTGGGTGTTCCCAAACTGGGCGTGTACGAGTTGCAAAGTTAACTGAATTCAATAGTATGGTTGAAATTAACTTACAACGCCTAAACTCGTATTTGTTGATGTCTACATCCTCGACTTTTGGCTCATCTTTCTCGGTCTTCTCTTCAACAGGAACAGCTCCTACAAAGGCGATGAGACCCAGCAGCAACAACATAATCTTGAACTTCATCTTGTGGGCTTCGTGATCCGATCTTCGGCGAAACTAAAGATAAATGAATGTGTTGTGCCTTTTATGACCAATCATGAATATTCAGATAAATTGATCAGCTGATGTGCTATAATTAGAAAACAGCCTCACTTTGAAGCTGCTAGTGGAGCATGAAACAATTATTTCGTCGGCTTCTTTTACACGAGCTAAGTGATGTCTTTTAATAAAGTGAAAGCTGTGAAATTGCCCATATATGGACTATACGGGGATGATCCGTTGGACAGGGTATGGTTTTTCGAGTTTCTGATCTTAGACAGGGTATACAAGATCACCGATAAACACTGACATCCAAGTATAGGTAATTTGTTATTTGTCGTATGGAGGGATATCGGATTTTAAGACTTTGTCTGGAACAGGGTATGGAAATTTGAGATAGAGCACCCTCCCGGGGGAAATTGCACGCCTGAGTTTGTCTGCAAAGCATAAATTAATTCATATCGTGCTTTTGTTTGGCTAAGATAATAAACAACTTTAAATCTGACAACACCTGAGAAAATGCAACAGGGGGCTTTCAAAGCATGACACCTTAAAAGTAAAGTATCTTCATGATTGACAGATCCTTTGAAGAGTTTATTGTCAGTAATTTCGTTGGTTATGAGGTATGGTTCTCAAACAATAACTGATACACATGTACGCCTTTGTACACGTTTCCTTGTATATTTAGTTACCAGTTTTAAGGCCGGAAAATTTATCCAATCTCAAAACGTGTTCCCCGGGGGGGGGGGGGGGGGGGACTCTCCATAACAGTAGACGGGGGTGATCGTCGGCAAAATCAATTTTAACCGTAAGGGATAGCACATTGGGTGTGGTCAACAGCAAATTTACCCCTAAGAGATAGCACATTGGGTGTGGTCGAAGAAATTTTTAACCCTATTTGTTACCGACAATAAAGCCGGAAGTATTAAGCGATCAGTTTCAGTTGACTGTGTGGTTTATTGTAATATAGGTTCCGGGCCACCATTAGCGTGAGACCCCCTAAGGGATAGCAGACTCTTTGAACACCCCTAAGGGATAGCAGATGGTAGAATTTTATACCCTAAGGGATAGGACGATCACCCCCGTCTACTGTTATGGAGAGTCCCCCCCCCGGGACGTGTTCATAAGTTAAGTCAATTTTAAAATCATTCCGGAGACGGCTGAGATACAGATAGGCCTAATGCTAGTGTCCGACTATAGCTCGACTGACTCTTTGTAAATATGCGTTGAATTCCTTCACACTAGATCACCAGCCGTCCGTTGGACTTACAGTAGACCCTTCCACGGTTTCTTTGAACTTTTTATATATTTGTATAACAAACAAACCGTCGATATTGATGAAAAGAGCATCTCGAAGTTAGTCAAAATCCCGGCAAATTTGAGAGTTATATCTTGAATAGCGCAATGTTATAGGCCCGCAACCTTAGAAAATTTCGGAAAATGTTACAGACATTTGTGGAAATTTGGATTTGGGGGCAAGTTTGTGCTATTCGTTGTTTGTCTTTTCAGCAGTTGTTATACGTATTTAGTATATACCACACCAGCGAATATCACTTTTCGCGCGCTCTGTTTGGCTACTCAAACAGTGAATATGATTTCATATTCACCTCCTTGCAAAGTAGCGATCATCTCGCGCCAGTTTTTGTCCATTTGACAGAAAATAAAATAACTATTTGGTGCTGGCTATTCACCTGGAGTGTGGTATATGTTAAAAGGCGGCTCGGTAAATATCCACCACTATTCACCTCCACTTCGGTGAATAATTGTTAAATATCAAAAGTTCAAAGAAACCGTGGAAGGGTCTATTGAAATCATTCCACCGTAAAACGGCCGACACGCACGGCATTGTTGTCGATTTAGTTTCGACTTGAAAGAAAAATGAACATTTATATTTTATTGAAAGTCTTCTTCTAAAACGTATTTTTTCTGAGCTAAGATATAGAAAGCTTCATGCTAGCTAGTGCTCGACTACTCTTCGTAAACAGCCGCTGGATTCCTTCACGCTGACCTAGACCACCAGTGTATAAGAAGACGTGGGCTGAATATTATTAGAATTAACGAAAATTCCAAGACAACTCATGCATCGCATTTCATCCTTTTAAATAACAAGAGCTAGGGAAGGTAGTCAGCGAATGCTCTTTATAAGATTATCTTTATCTCTTGATTACAGCAACAACTCTTAATGAAAGCACCTGTTGTATTAGTTTGCTATGTTAGTGTGATTGGAGCTCGAAGGCCAAAATGGACTTTAATAACCTCGCACGAGGTCTCTAATAGACCCTTTCTGCTTACATTGCACCCATAAATTTTCTGACTACCATTTCTAATCTTGACATAATGTTTAGAAACACTGAGCTGAGCACAAAGTTTGCCGTGTCGTGCGAGCAATGAATCGTAAAGGGCTATTTATCTCAAAGATTAATGACAATACAATAATGACTAAGCATTCTTTCACCATTTGCACCCAACTCAACTGACTAAACGTCGAGTATTGGAGCTTTCAGTTCGGCAAACACTAGAGACGTTTGTTCAGACTTGGAATGGCACTTGCTGTACCGATCGGGGGGCAAGAACCGTGATAAAAACAAACAAAAAAATACCACGATAATGCGTGCACGGAGGGGAAAATTACTATTCATGTCAAATTACTACTACATGTATTACAAAGGAAAGGTAATTAAGGAGAATGCGGTGGAGCTGGAGTAACCTATTAAGATTTCGAAGTCAACTTTCCATTACATTGAAATACACATCACAAAAATAAGATATATAGGTGCAGTACTCCCTGGGACATGACAACACAATAAGTTAATATAATAAAATCTTAGTATTAATTAATAAATCTATAATCTACAATACAATAATATAATAAATATGTTTCTCCAGAATCATAGTTAAAGTACATCTAAGTGAACAAAATTTTAAACTGGTTTCTTGAAGAATTCTAATTGAATCTGGGATCGAGTTCCAAGTTAGTATACCAGTGATCGTGAATTGAAGTGAACATTTTTCCATAGTTAGTATAGAAATTGAGGGTAGATGATAGTTACGTGTGGAGTAGCGTGTGAAGTGAGGATGAATATTAGAAGCTTGTTTGAAGTAGCAGCTTAACATTTACGCAACAAAGCCTCATCGATATCGCCCACGGCATTTTAGGCGGTCCATCTACCGCACGTTTTACTTCAATTCCTGTTTCTCGGTATAAGTCTATAAGTGAGGAAGAGCATATGAGCCATTTATCTACTATCAACAACTTTCGTTCCAACAATAACAGCAACAAAAAACAAGGAATTAATCGAATTCACTAGTGAATACAAATAGAAGTGTTTACACCAAAACGTATTTCAACCGACACTAATTGGATATCGTTCATTGATTAAACACTTTATTTTGCATTTTTAAATAGATTTGTTATTGACGCTAGCTTTTGTAGAAGCTTCATCAGTTCAACGTATTCGTCTCAATATATAAAAGAAGAAAGTCTGAAAAGATTTACTTATGGAACCGTCTTTTATATGTACGAAGGAGCCGTATAACTCCCGGTTAGCTCAGTTGTTAATAAGCGGCCGTGAGGTCGCGGGTTCAAACCCCGGCCGGACCAACACTCGGGTTCTTAAAATAACTGAGTGAAAGTGCTGCCTTTGTGAAACAATCTCGTTCACGAGCTGCAAATGGTTAGACCTTCACGTCTTCTCGTTAAGGACGTTAAATCGTAGGCCCATCAGTGGATGAAGAGCCACCTCGCCATGACCCGGTAACACATTAAATTGCGAGTAGCGTATTCAGACTGACTGCTCGTTCAAAAGTATGGACAGATAAATAAGCCGTTATCGCTCGAAATTTCAGCTGTACCTCGCTTCCAACGTCGGTTAGCATGCCGACATTTCTTTCTTCTTAATTATCGTTACAGGAATACTTGGGTCACTGATTGACTGACTGATTGATTTAGATATTGAGTGAATAATGAGTCATTATGTGAGTGATTGGGTGACTGTGTGATCTCGGTCTGAGACATTGTTTGAGCATAGTTAATAGAGTGGAATGGTTAGAAAATTCAGGGACCTTCTTTGTTATATGTCTTTGTTAGCTTTTTTCAACCACTACCGTGCACAAAACACAATATAAATTCCAACATGTTAATCAATCAGCTAATAGAAACGGGTGAGTTCAGTCGTTCAGGGAACCCTAATGAACTATGATCGTGCACAATCTTTTGTCTTACCCCTTCCGACCTAAATCGCAGCGCCTTTGTTAGCCCTTTTGAAGTTTGCCGGGTTTCCTAACCATTCCACTCTATTAACCATGGTTTGAGTGAGTAATAAAGTTAGCTATTAATGGTTCAGTGACTAGGCGAGCGAGCGATTGATTGATTGATTGATTAATTAATGGTTTGGTGGATTGATTGATTGATAGCCATCCCTTACCCCTTCCAATGACAGCGAAGAGAACAAAGTATTTGATGCTTCACAACATTTATTGTTCTTTCTTAACCTGTGTTATTACAATGGACGCACTATAACGCAGACGTCCGTTTTCCTGACTAATTCTAGTTTTACAAGTGACATCTTTTCTCCAGCAAGATTTTCATCTCAACTCTGGGACTTATCGATTTTCCAATTCATTTTCCAAGGCACCAGTGAACACAACCAAGACCGAGATGCTTGTAGTCTGTCTTCCGGTGAGACTCATAACAGCGATGCCTCAGTTTCTTGCTCCGATGCCTACGGCACTTCTTGTGCAGCGTATAGATTACGCAGTGATACACACACGTTCCGATACGAAGTTTACAGAAGGCTGGGTGTCTGCGTTCCAATCGGTAAACACATTTCTTACAACGACTGTTTTTACGCCGCCTGCAATAGGGTTGCCACACAAAGCAGGGGTGTTTCTTCTTATGACCCCTTTTGTCCAAGTCATCTAATGTGGTAAAGAAAGTAATAATCACGGCATTAGTTTTTGAAGAGTAAATTGTTTTACACTAAAAAATACCAAACCGTGAAAAATTTCCCAACCTAAAATATACCTCATGGTCTGAAAATCATCCTGAAAAATGGACCCCTAAAAATACTAAATCGCCGATTTCAAACCCTAAAAAAATACGACGAATATAGGGAGAACCCTCCTCCCCGGGTGGTAAACTATTCGTGAAGTACTATTTACTGTTTGTAACGACGGCCAGCTTAAGCTCGAACTTAAATAATCAGACTTCCCGTAGGAATTTTGACCAAATGGTAAGTATTTAGTAACATTACTTTCCGAAAGTGAAGAAAGCAGGAAGAGTGTAATTTGATCGCAGTAGCACTTTCAAATGTCTTACCTTCCTCGAGGTCTTCCATGATGTTCGCGTGCTCGCCATATTTGGCAAGTAGTGACTGTGCTGCAGGAAATAAAGAAGCCACAGGTGTTATTTAAACATTCCTATACCTAGCTCGGAAACTCGTTAAAAATAACCAACCTGAACACACTAGTGAAATAAGCGAAGTTTAACAAACAGGTCGAAAAAAACTGATATTCAAGTTTCACCTAGTATGATTTGCCATATCAGATTTAAGGAGACTAGTTCGAGCTGGGAGGAGAATGCCTTCGTTTATTTTCTTCAGGTCAAATTGTTAACTGACTTATACAAGAATAATTATTATTAGTTTCACTTAATAGTTAACACTTCAATTCTTACCGTCATACTCATCCTGGTCAATCTCTTCCTCTGATTTTGCGTCTTCATTTTCGTCATCAGCTGGAAAGAAAACATTTAATCATTAAAGCTGACACAGGTATAATATTTGTGTAGTCTGTGGCAGTTCACAGTATTTTCGGAGGTTTAGTAATATTTTATTTCTGTTCATTTTTCTGTTTGAACTATGAAGTTTGCGATTGTGTGGGTGTTCCCAAACTGGGCGTGTACGAGTTGCAAAGTTAACTGAATTCAATAGTATGGTTGAAATTAACTTACAACGCCTAAAGTCGTTTTTGTTCACGTCTACATCCTCGACTTTTGGCTCAGCTTCCTCGGTCTTCTCTTCAACAGGAACAGCTCCTACAAAGGCGATGAGACCCAGCAGCAACAAAATAATCTTGAACTTCATCTTGGGGGCTTCGTGATCCGACTTGGGCGAAACTAAAGATAAATGAAATGTGTTGTGCCTTTTATAACCACTCATGAATATTTAAATAAAATGATCAGCTGATGTACTATAATTAAAAAACAGCCTCACTTTGTTGAAGCTGCTAGTAGAGCATGAAACAATTATTTCGTCGGCTTCTTTTACACGAGCTAAGTGATGTCTTTTAAAAGAGTGAAAGCTGTGAAATTGCACGCGTGAGTTTGTCTGCAAAGCAGAAATCTTTTGTTTAGCTAAGATAATAAACAACTTCAAATTTGACAACACTTGAGAAAATGCAACAGGGGGCTTTTAAAGCATGACACCTTAAAAGTAAAGTATCTTCATGATTGGACAGATCCTTTGAAGAGTTCAGTGTCAGTAATTTCGTTGGTTATGCAGCCCTGGTTCTCAAAAATAACTGATATAGTAGATTTAGTACGAGTTTTAGGCCGGAAAATTTATCCAGTCTCAAAACGTGTTCATAAGTTAAGTAAATTTTAAAATCATTCCGGAGACGGCTGAGATACAGAAACCTAATTCTAGTGCTCGACTATGGCTCGACTGACTCTTTGAAAATAAGCGTTGAATTCCTTCACACTAGATCACCAGACGTCCGTTGGACTGACGTGTTCAATAGACCCTTCCACGGTTTCTTTGAACTTTATATTTATACGTATGACAGCAAAATCGTCGATACTGCTGAAAAGAGCACCTCGAAGTTAGTAAAAATCCCAACTTTGAGAGTTATATCTCGAATAGGAGCAAAGTTATAGGCCCGCAAACTCCGAAAAGTTTACAGACATTTGTATGGGGCAGTTCAATGAAACCGTGGAAGGGTCTATTGAAATCATTCCATTGTTAAACCCTGCACGCATGGCTTTGTTGTCGATTTAGTTTCGACTTCAAAGAAAAATGAACATTTATATTTTATTGAAAGTCTTCTTCTAAAACGTATTTTTTCTGAGCTAAGATATAGAAAGCTTTATGCTAGCTAGTGCTCGACTACTCTTCGTAAACAGCCGCTGAATTCCTTCCCGCTGACCTAGACCACCAGTGTATAAGAAGACGTGGGCTGAATATGCTCAATTAAAATCACGCCATTGTGAAAACCCTGGTTATTAGAATTAATGAAAAATTAGGGAAGGTAGTCAGCGAATGCTCTTTATAAGATTATCTTTAATTTATCTCTTGATTACAGCAATAACTCTTAATGAAAGCACCTGTTGTATTAGTTTGCTATGTTAGGGTGAATGGAGCTCGAAGGCCAAAATGGACTTCAATAACCTCGCATGAGGTCTCTAATAGGGCGTTTCAGCTTACATTGCACACATAAAATGAGGGTCTGAGGGTTTTGCATTCTAAATCTAAATGTGGTTCTAGTCTTCCTCACCTGATTTGCAGATATGTTCAGAGACAAGTAATCGGAAGGAAGTAGCTGGACTCAGAAATGTTACCGAAGTTTAAAGAAAAAAACCATTCAAGCTTAAAGAGACGTACTTAAGAATTTTTAATAACATTGTACAATTACCATTTCTAACCTTGACATAATGTTTAGAAACAGCTGAGCACAAAGTTTGTCGTGTCGTGCGAGCAATAAATCGTTAAGGGTATATTTATCTCAACGATTAATGACAATACAATAATGACTAAGCATTCTTTCCGAGCTCATGCAAAACATCCATATAGTTCACTATACTATTTTTGTGCAATTATACATAGATGCAAAAATTATAAAGAACTGATATTTACGATTCCACCATTTGCACCCAACTATATAAACTGACTAAACGTTACTTATTGGAGCTTTCAGTTCGGCAAACACTATAGAGACGTTTATTCAGACTTGGAATGGCACTTTCTGTACGGATCGGGGGGCAAGAACCGTGATAAAAACAAAAAGCAAAAATACCACGATAATGCCTGCACGGAGTGGTAAATTACTATTCCTTTGATCGCGAGATGTTTTGAAAATCATAATTTTTATTCACACAGGTGGACAAGTGATACTTGAGGACTTCAGTAGTTTACTCTATGCACAAACCCTTTTCCCCATTTTTTTACTAGGGGTACCACATGCGACTGAAATCTTACTGATCAGAGCTCAAAGAAGAAGAGGCTACTACATAATCTGAGGTGCATTTTTGAATAGCGCGATTACGATGGATTTTATGCACTATATACGAATTGCGAAGCACTATAAACATACTGCTATTCTGCTACTCTGTCGTATACTAGTTACCATAGGTAATGCAATATCGCAAATCTCTCAGTTGAAAAAAGTCGAGGGGCGCTTCCTTGTAGCCTAGAGAAAAAGCTCCAAAACGTGTATGTCTGCTTCATTTGTACAACTAACAGTTAGTGCTTTACATGTCAGTTCATTTGAAATCAGTAGAATGCTTTACAAATGCGTTTCTGTGTAGCCCATGATACGGCAAGTGGTGTACTCGGTTAATTACGACCGGCCCATGTACCGAGATTTGATTAAGCCAAATCTCGGTGGGAGGCCCTGAGAAAAGGTCATGTCTCTATCAGTATAGGATGAAGTCTATGCTATCGTATAACATACTCAACAAAATATATGGATTCTGATTGGTCAATGAAAAGTGCATCTAAAGGTTTTTGAGTGCACATTCGCACGCTTGAAATCAGCAAATTTTTGCTCCGTATGTGATTTGAGCTTTATGTGCGATACTACATGTAGTTTCGGATAAGAATAGTTATCCTTGACCACTCTGCCATTTCCACATTAAGTCATCATGCTAATGCTTAAATTCTCAATCTTTTCACTAAAATGCTTGAGTAGGTTTGTTAATTAAACAGTTGGAAACAAATTTTTTTTTTTTGAGCAAAGTCAACAACAGGCTTCTTGGCTCGAGTGATATAATCTTGTCTCAAGTTCTATAATACAATAATAGTCAATTTAATTCAGTGACAATCTGAGTTCAGTGCCCTGATTGTATTCTATCAATGAATACAGAGAAATACACAATTTCTGCGACCTTTTCAGGTTTGCATAATGAATAACAGACAGTCTTCTGACTCTTGAGTCTTGATAAAATTTCTTGCTAAAATGCTAGCATTATTCTCAATGCTTTGACCTTGCTAAAATGCTCAAAGAAATGCCAGCATATTGTGGAAATGCCTATCTTTGATTCGGTTGGTGTTTATGATTTTTATTTGAAAACTCTGTCTAAGAGCCATATATTAATTATAGATCGGTAATACACTGTAAATTCAAAAGAGCTGAATTGACCCCAAAAATGGGGCCAAAACGGTGAGTAAAATTTGGCACATATTTTAAAGCTGTTTTGGCCCCATTTTGACGGGGCTAATTTAGCCCTAAAATTAGGGGCTGAATTGACACTTATTTGGGGTTGATTCGACCCCATGAAGTGCTGATTTGGAAAAAACTGGGGTCAATTTGATTTTTCAGGGGGCTGAAATAGCCCTAGAAATTGGCTGTTTTGGTACCCATTTGAGTAAGTATTTTAGCCCTAAATTAGGGGTCGATATGGCCCTTAATTAGGGGTCAAATTGACCCACCCTAAGTACTGATTTGGAAAACAGTGGGATCAATTCGATTTTTTGGGGGGCTGAAACAGCCCCAAAAATTAGCTATTTTGGTACCCATTTGAAGAGCTATTTTGGATCCAGCATATAAGGATTGGATCCAAACAAAATGGATATACAGTATTGGATGCATTTGATGCACTTTTCTGAATTCAGAAATGATTCACATCAGTGTCAGTTGTATTTCACCCAGACTGGAATTTACAAATTAAGATAACAAAGTTGGTAAGCTTTGCAATTATTCATATTTAATTGTATGAATGACTTTCTTTTACATTTGAAATTATCAATATAATATTCAAATAAATAACAGCACAGTATGAAATTAGAAATTGTCAATAGAACAGAGTCTAATGTATTTCTTAAAGTAGGAAATTGTCAATATAACATATAAATACAGTAAATAACAGAGACTTATATACATTCTTCAATTTAGAGGCCCGGTTAGGGGAGGTGGTGCGGTTTATCCCTGTTTTTCAGGATAGTTATCCCTTATCCCTGAGATGCAGATGGCTGTTATTGATTATCTCTTATCCCAATGGACTTTGGTTATCCCTTATCCCTACTGTTTTGAATTCTGGTTTGTTATCCCTTATCCCAGTATTATTTTGCTAGTTATCCCTTAATAACTCCATTTTTTTTACAAATCTGATCATAAAAAGTGAACAATGTTTGCCCTCAAATGATTATTAAACGCATGTCTGTTTCTGCATTTGTCTCCAGTAAATTGTACACTAGATGTAATTTATGCACCAATTTTCCAATCGATAGGGCTCATTTGAATTTCCTGTGTGCCACCATCTTGGATCTCATGACATCACAGTGTTGCCCCTACTGTCAGAAAGCAATAGTACTTTTGTTGTGTAACAATAGGGACAACACTGTGATGTCATGTGATCCAAGATGCCGATGCACAGAAAATTCAAATGAGTGTTATTGTCAGAAAAATCGGTGCATAAATGACATCTACATTGTATAGAGTTCTCCCAAAGCTTCTAGGCGACTGACGATTTTCCCAGTGTACTCAACTTGACCACATCAGCTACAAGTTTTCTTTTTACTTACCACTCTTAACAGTAGAAGCCTGGATTCGAAATAAATTCCCCAAGGTACTCAATTTTTTTCTCCCCCAACTATGCATGTTGGGAGAACCTGCATCTAGTGTACACTTGACTGGAGATGAACACAGCAATGTATTTAGGCATCTACAGTATAAACAAACACTTGAGAACAAACATTGTTTTCAGCTAAGTTTCCCTTTAATAATTTATTTTACGAGGACCCAGGCGATTACTTGTTAATAACATAGAGGGCAAACATTTTTGACAATAGTGAAATAAATTGTTATGTGCATTCTATCAAATGGGAAAACTGGGTTACGGTATTGTTGAATGTCAAACAACATGAGCACAAGGCACAATTTTTACTTTTCAAGAATCTCACTTCTGTCACTTGTTATTACTCGGGCAAGGCTAAAGATAAGTGTCTATCGTACAACCTCCTTATAAGGAAGCACAATAGGCCACCATATATATGACAGTGTAGAGGGTCACTAAAGTATGCAAGGGAGGCCACTGATGTACATACAGGAGACTCATCCCAGCTTTCAATTGACCGTGAGTTTTGCAAAATGAGATAGGAAAGCGGCCATGAATCATTTTGAGCCCCACTCGTTTAATCAGCCATTTTGAAACTTTCAGCCTCACAAATTAAGTAGAGTTCACAAGCAAGAACACTAAACCCTAACCCGTAACATAAACCTAACCCTAACCGTCAATAAATAAGTTCCCAGGTAAACAATGAGGTCTCACCCACATAGAGCTAGGGTTCACAGGTAAACAACAGGCAAATGATGAGTTTAAACCAAAATATAGAGGGGGAAAATATTCCAGAAAATGTTGTAAACATAATTTTGAGAAATACCGTAACTGGACAGGTATTTTTTTAAACATGAGTAACTATCCTAAAATAGCCCAGTCTATGCTTTTATAAGTCTTATCTGTGGTCTTCTCCCACGTGTATTCAGCCAACCAGTAGTCTTGTTGCTTTCCATATTGTACATAATGCCTGCCACTCCTGTTCTACAGTACATTGTATCTTTGCTTTTCTGGCATACACGTTTGCTGAAAAAAAAAGAAGAGTACATGTACAACATTACTGTTTGCAGTGTTCTTGCCACTTAATTTACATTATTTTGGGAATTAAAGTCATTGTTTTTGATTTTCAAGTTGTCTGTGTGCCAATTAGAAACCCCACTAACAATGAAAGTATCTAATGTTATTTTAATTAAGAAATTAAAACTAAAATCAAAGCAATTACAGAATACCCCGCTCAAGTATGTTAGGTGGAGACGACAACATGTCAATGCGTTAGTCCATATCTCTCTAAAGAGATGTCTGGATTTGAATGAGTCTTGTAGAACGAAGCAACATGTACATGTATGATGTTAATACGTCAACACGTTAGAGATATGTCTGGATGTGAGCGAGTCTCTCCGTTCACAGTAGTAGAACGAAGCAACATGTATTATGTCAATGCATTGACATGTTGGCATCAACACCTAGTGTACTTGAGTGGGGGGGATTCTGCAATCTATCCCAAAAACCAAACTTTTAAGGATTACTCTCTGGTTTCTTTGTCATGAAAATGATAAACCTTTTTCAAAATAAATAAAGAATTACTGACAGACAACCTATTGACAAATGTAAACAAGCAGGTAATATTAAGCCAACATAAACACTACATGTATATACTCTACATGTAGCTATTACATATTAGGACTGAACATGAAGCCAAGAATATTATTTTGTAATCAATGCTTGCCAACTTAAGTCCTCAAAGGAGTCCTGCCTACAAAATTGGGTCTTCAACATTTCCTGTACATCCCAAAAAAAAACATGCGAAAACCTACAGAGATGCATGTTGACAGATAATAATAACCTTGAATTTGCAATGGCACCACGGGGCTGATCTTAGCCAGGACCTGGCTAAATTACAAGCGTGTTGGTTTTTATGGAGGGAGGAAAACCTGAGAACCCGGAGAAAAACCCTCGAAGCAAGGGTAATATATAAGATACCAACAAACTCAACTCACATACAGTATAGCGCCGCTTTGGTGATCGAACCTGGGCTCTACAAAGCTAGATATTTGCTAAAAAAAATCAACATCTTGCCATTTCCCACAGATCCAGAGGTGAGACTGAGAGGAGAAGCGCTTGACCACTGCGCCACCCCGGCTCATCCTGTTTTTACACAGTTAGTTCGTCCATGAAATACTCATTTACTTTGTGTTAGTATTATTAAGGGACCTACTGATCAACATATATACTTGTAGGTAAATTAGGAATTACTTTAAAACTGATCATGACATGATGCAAGGCTTACCATCTATCATCTTCGAACTGTCGTCTTTAGTGTTTCGTTTTCCTCCAAGGATACCAGCCCATAATTAGCCATTCATGGTCCAAACGACGTCTTGATAAGTTCTTAGCTTGGTTCCAAAACTCTTAAACCAGCTAACCTTCTGTAAATCCATTAAAGTTGTAGGACAAGACCGCTCAAAACCAGAAACTGCTTCGTTGATCGTGACCGTTGAAATACTCGAAACCTGATATACTCATGAGCGTTGCCGCTGACAAATTTGCAGTACCGTAGTTACCAGTCTCTACTTGTGCACCAAGAGACACGGTTGTACTCGCGGAACAACTGCGGACTCTTCTGGACTATTTTCATAATATTATTTCGTACTTTTGAATTATTTTTCATTTATTAATGCATAAGCAATGTACATGTACATGCTAACTTCCTCACAAAGTAGAAACAATTTAAATAGTTATTCGCATCTGAGAAAATTTCCGGACCCTGCGGCTTTATGTTATATCCAATCATTGCGGTCTACGGTATAGGAATCAGCCCATGACACCAGACTTCATGCCTACGTGGTTTCAAAGAGTAGGAAAAAATATTTAAAATAATAGGGTCAATATGACTCATGCTAAAAAGCTAAATTGACCCTTATTGTAGGACTAAAATGGCCTAGGGACCAAATTAGAAATAATGGGGTCAATACGACCCATGCTAAAAAGCTAAATTGACCCTTATTGTAGGACTAAAATGGCCTAAGGACCAAATTAGAAATAATGGGGTCAATACGACCCATGCTAAAAAGCTAAATTGACCCTTATTGTAGGACTAAAATGGCCTAAGAACCAAATTAGAAATAATGGGGTCAATACGACCCTTGCTTAAAAGCTAAATTGGCCCTTATTGTAGCACTAAAATGACATAAAGGGGCCAAATTAGAAATCTATGGGGTCAATTTGTTTTTTATTGGGGCTGATTTGGCCTCATTTTTCAAAACGACCCCTATAAGAGCCAAATCAGCCCTAGTGCCTTTGGGGCTGATTTGGCTTTTTGGGCTGAAACAGCTCTTTTGAATTTACAGTGTATTTCAGTGGTTGGCTAAGTTTAAAAAGCCTGTTGCTGAATGACTATAGTGTCCCGAACAGGGAGACCCAGGGGCAGTTGGTGGTCTCCGAGGATGTGATTATGTAGTAGCTTGGTACAAAGTAAGTAAACGGTCAATTTTATTTATCCATTTTACCGGCTAACTTGTACATGTAGTTCACTAATCTAACACGTGGTCCTCTCTTTATCTAGTCCTACGGTTTTACGTCCTTATCAGAGAAGAGACAAGAAGGTCTAACCGTTTACTGTTATGCAAAGGCAGCACCTTCTTCTGACTCAGTTATTTTAAGGGCTGAGTGTCAATAACTGATCGGCGGCAAGATTGTTTGTAATAAAGTTGCAAAGTCCACTCCATCTACTCATCGCTATTTCTTACAAACCGATCAGTTATTGACACGTAGGGTCCTTAAAAAATCTCAGAAGAAGGTGCTGTCTTTACATAATCCAACAGTAAACGGTTAGACCTTCTTGTCGCTTCTCGGATAAGGACGTAAAACCATAGGACTAAGTAAAGAGAGGGCCACGTGTTAGATTACTGAACTACATGTTAGCCGGTAAAATGGATAAATAACAGTGACTTTACTTTACTTACTTTGTACCCAGCTACTTAACATAATCACATCTCGGAGTCCACTAACTGGCCCTGGGTCTCCGAGGATGACATAATCACTGATCATAATACGTTTTACATATTAACAACAAGTGTGGATCATCCCTTTACAAATATTCCTTCCATTTTTCTTTCATAACGTTTGGTTAAGATATTCAGTTCTCTCGCATAGTTCATGAGGGTATAGTATTTTTAGCTCACTTTTCAGTGTCGGTCCACCGTGATAATCAGATCAAATATTTGCAGTGTTACGCGATAATGATAGCGATGTTCACTGCACGTCATCCATAATCATTAAGGTACCAACAAGAGATCCATTGGTTTGGCCTTCTGAAATCATGGTTGACGTTAGCATAACAATCGTAATGCTTATCAACACGAAACATCGCAAAAGTACGCCAGGGTCCTAGAAAATTTTACTTTTAGCAAACAATTAACACCGAATGTTTGTTTCATTTCCAAATTTCGATAGACTGAAATTATATTGGGCCGAATCGAAGCCCAATTGCATGCATATATAATTGTGCAAACTTTATATTTTAGGCGTCTCATATATTGTTGGAGCACCCATGGATACTCACTGTCGACTCATTATTGCATATAGTCATTAATCTTTGCGGTTAATGTTTTCTTTACGATTCATTGCTCGCACTACACCACAAAACACTTATGTCAAGTTAGAAAGGTTTAATTATACAATCAGTGTTATTATTTATATTGCCTCTCAATCCCAAATTTCAGAGTTATCTCTTGAATAGGAACCAAGTTATAGGCCGGCAAACTTCGAAAATTTTACAGACATTTGTATGGAAATTGTGATTGGGGGCAAGTTCAATGAAACCGTGGAAGGGTCTATTGAAATCATTCCATTGTTAAACCCTGCACGCATGGCTTTGTTGTCAATTTAGTTTCGACTTCAAAGAAAAATGAACATTTATATTTTATTGAAAGTCTTCTTCTAAAACGTACTTTTTTCTGAGCTAAGATATAAAAAGCTTTATGCTAGCTAGTGCTCGACTACTCTTCGTAAACAGCCGCTGGATTCCTTCACGCTGACCTAGACCACCAGCGTATAAGAAGACGTGGGCTGAATATTATTAGAATTAATGAAAATTCCAAGACAACTCATGCATCGCATTTCATCCTTTTAAATAACAAGAGCTAGGGAAGGTAGTCAGCGAATGCTCTTTATAAGATTATCGATTACAGCAACAACTCTTAATGAAAGCACCTGTTGTATTAGTTTGCTATGTTAGGGTGAATGGAGCTCGAAGGCCAAAATGGACTTCAATAACCTCGCATGAGGTCTCTAATAGACCCTTTCAACTTACATTGCACACATAAAATGAGGGTCTGAGGGTTTTGCATTCTAAATCTAAATGTGGTTCTAGTCTTCCTCACCTGATTTGCAGATATGCTCAGAGACAAGTAATCGGAAGGAACTGAGTAGCTGGACTCAGAAATGTTACCGAAGTTTAAAGAAAAAACCCATTGAAGCTTAATAACATTGTATAATTACCATTTCTAACCTTGACATAATGTTTAGAAACAGCTGAGCACAAAGTTTGTCGTGTCGTGCGAGCAATGAATCGTTAAGGGTATATTTATCTCAACGATTAATGGCAATACAATAATGACTAAGCATTCTTTCCGAGCTCATGCAAAACATCCATATAGTTCACTATACTATTTTTGTGCAATTATACGTAGATGCAAAAATTATAAAGAACTGATATTTACGATTCCACCATTTGCACCCAACTATATAAACTGACTAAACGTTACGTATTGGAGCTTTCAGTTCGGCAAACACTATAGAGACGTTTATTCAGACTTGGAATGGCACTTTCTGTACGGATCGGGGGGCAAGAACAGTGATAAAACAAAAAGCAAAAATACCACGATAATGCTTGCACGGAGGGGAAAATTACTATTCCTTTGATCGCGAGTGTCTTGAAAATCAAAATTTTCATTTACGCAGGCGGACAAGTGATACTTGAGGACTTCAGTAGTTTACTCTATGCACAAAACCTTTTCCCCATTTTTTTACTAGGGGTACCACATGCGACTGAAATCTTACTGATCAGAGCTCAAAGAAGAAGAGGCTACTACATAATCTAAGGGGCATTTTTGAATAGCGCGATTTACAAATGCGTTTATGTGTGCCCATGATACGGCAAGTGTACTCGGTTAATTACGACCGGCCCATGTACCGAGATTTGATTAAGCCAAATCCCGGTGGGAGGCCCTGAGAAAAGGTCATGTCTCTATCAGTATAGGATGAAGTCTATGTTATCGTATAACATACTCAACAAAATATATGGATTCTGATTGGTCAATGAAAAGTTTGCTCAGTATGTTATTTGAGCTTTATGTGCGATACTACATGTAGTTTCGGATAAGAATAGTTATCCTTGACCACTCTGCCATTTCCACATTAAGTCATTGTGCTAATGCTTAAATTATCAATCTTTTCACTAAAATGCTTGAGTAGGTTTGTTAATTAAACAGTTGGAAACAAATTTATTAAAATATTTGAGCAAAGTCAACAACAGGCTTCTTGGCTCGAGTGATATAATCTTGTCTCAAGTTCTATAATACAATAATAGTCAATTTAATTCAGTGACAATCTGAGTTCAGTGCCCTGATTGTATTCTATCAATGAATACAGATAAATACACAATTTCTGCGGCCTTTTCAGGTTTGCATAATGAATAACAGACACTCTTGAGTCTTGATAACATTTCTTGCTAAAATGCTAGCATTATTCTCAATGCTTTGACCTTGCTAAAATGCTCAAAGAAATGCCAGCATATTGTGGAAATGCCTATCTTTGATCCGGTTGGTGTTTATGATTTTTATTTGAAAACTCTGTTTAAGAGCCATATATTAATTATAGATCGGTATTATTTCAGTGGTTGGCTAGGTTTAAAAAGCCTGTTGCTGAATGACTATAGTGTCCCGAACAGGGAGACCCTGGGGCAGTTTGTGGTCTCCGAGGATGTGATTATGTAGTAGCTGGGTACAAAATAAGTAAACGGTCAATTTTATGTAGTTCAGTAATCTAACACGTGGCCCTCTCTTTACTTAGTCCTACAGTTTTACGTCCTTATCCGATAAGAGACAAGAAGGTCTAACTGTTTACTGTTGGATTATGTAAAGACAGCACCTTCTTCTGACTCAGTTATTTTAAGTCCCTGAGTGTCAATAACTGATCGGCGGCAAGATTTGTCATAACCAAGGTTTGTAATAAAGTTGCAAAGTTCACTGCATCTACTCATCGATATATATTTCTTACAAACCGATCAGTTATTGACACGTAGGGTCTTAAAATAACCTCAGCAGAAGGTTCTCTCTTTACATAATCCAACAGTAAACGGTTAGACCTTCTTGTCTCTTCTCGGATAAGGACGTAAAACCGTAGGACTAAGTAAAGAGAGGGCCATGTGTTACTGAGATTACTGGGCCGGGTTGTTCAAAACCCGATTAGTGTTAATCCTGGATTAACTCTGCACAAAACCTATTGGTTGTCATGAAAATTAACCCTGGATTAGCACTAATCGGGATTTGAACAACCCGGCCCTGAACTACATGTTAGCCGGTAAAATGGATAAATAAAAGTGACTTTACTTTACTTACTTTGTACCCAGCTACTTAACATAATCACATACTCGGAGTCCACTAACTGGCCCTGGGTCTCCGAGGATGACAGCACCACTGATCATAATACGTTTTTACATATTGTAAAACAACAAGTGCGGATCACCCTTTACGAATATTCCTTCCATTTCTTTCATAACGTTTGGTTGAGATATTCAGTTCTCTCGCATGGTTCATGAGGGCATAGTATTTTTAGCTCACTTTTTGTCGGTCCACCGTGATAATCAGATCAAATATTTGCAATGTTATGCGATAATATAGCGATGTTCACTACATGTCATCCATAATCATTAAGGTACCAACATTTTTGTGTGTTAGTGCGGGTATTCGCACCCAGACATCAAACAGGGAGGGTGAGGGAATAGGGATGTGAGAGGGTAAAAATTATCACAGTTGTACATGTAGTTTTGTTTTTGTGTCAGTGTGGGTATTCGCACAGGAAGGGTCGGGGTGAAGGAATAGGGATGAGAGAAGGGGGCAGAGAGACTAAAATTGTGACAGATCCATTGGTTCGACCTTTTGAAATCATGGTTGACGTTAGCATAACAATTGTAATGCTTATCAACACGAAACATCGCTATAGTACGCCAGGGACCTCGAAAATTTTACTTTTAGCAAACAACACCGAATGTTTGTTTCAGTTCCAAATTTCGATAGACTGAAATTATATTGGACCGAATCGAGGCCCAATTGCATGCATATAATTGTGCAAAGTATATATTTTAGGCGTACTCACTGCCGACTCATATTGTATATAATGTTAGAAAGGTTTAATTATGCAATTAGTGTTATTATTAATCTTGCCTCTCGGGTCGTTTCTTTAAGGGAGCGGTCATTAATTACTGGGGGGGGGGGGGGGGGGGGGGGGGGGAGGGCTAAGATTTTTTGGGCTTAGATTTGGGGAGGGTCACAAATTTTTGGGCGGCTGTTTTAACAATGAAACTTTTAAAATATTTTAGGCTACTTCAATCGACCATTCAGCTCCACCCTGGAAATGTCCCTTAACCAGCAATCAGCGCGTGCTGGATGCTGCTAATGGGCAACGTTCGAGACCTCAAACATTCTGCTTGATAACGAGGATTTCAGGAGTAAAACAAAAGAAATGCTTTCCTCTTTTGTTAAAAAAAAGACGTATTTTTTTTATGTTTTGGGGAGGGCCAAGATTTTTTGGGCTGATGTTTTGGGGAGGGCCAACATTTTTGGGTCCTCATTTTAGATATTTTACCGGCCCTCCCCCCCCCCCCCCCCCCCCCCCCCCCCCCCCCCCCCCCCCCCAATAATTAATGACCGCTCCCTAAGCTACAGTGGGTTTTCTCTTTAAACTTCGGTAATATTTCTAAGTCCAGCTAGGTCATGGTTAGTTTTTATTAATCCCTTACAATTTCCTTCGATTAAAGATATGTAAACTCATGACTGCACATCGAGGAACTCAAGAACTACAGTTAGATATAGAACTCAAACCCTCACTTAATGCGGTGTTCATGCATGCTAGGTCATATTGAAGGTCATCTTGGTCAGCTAGAGTATTCCGTAAAGCTCCATACACCCTAACTAGCAAACTAATACAACATGTACTTTCATTAAGACTAGATTATTTCTGTAAACAAGTGATAAATAAAATCTTAAAAAGCATTCCCTGACTACCTTCCCTTGCTCTTGATGTTTGAAAGGATGAAATGCGATGCAAGAGTTGTCTTGAAATTTTCATTCATTCTAATAACAAAGGGTTTTAACAATGCCATGATATTAATCGAGTACATCCATCCCCCGTCTTCTTAATACGCTGGTGATCTGGCGTTAAGGAACCAGCGCCATGTTTCAAAAGAGCATTCGAGTACTGGCATGAAGCCGTTTCTATATCAGTCAGCTCTCCAGAAATATCTTAACATTTACGGAAAAGAATATAACTTAAAAGAAAACTAAATCGAACTAGAGAAGGAACTAAAAAACCCGTGCGTGCACAACATGTAACCACTTTCATATTGTTTGCGAGCCAGACCTGCATAACCAAGGAAAATAAACACTGGACTCTTTGACCAATAGTAAAGTAGCTTTATTCTTCAATTTGGAAATATCTTAAAAGCCCCCTGTTGCATTTTCTCAAATTCTGTAGCGTAGTATTCATATTATCAGTCTAGTCAAGATGTTTGATTTGTGCTTAGTAGCATAGTTCTTGCAAAGAAGCCGACGAAATAATTGTTCTACGCTCTATTAGCAACATCGAAGAGAGTCTGTTTTCTAATTATAGCAACAATAATTATTGACATGATTAATGTATTCTATTAAGCTTAAAGTGCAGAAGAGCTGTAGTTAGGGAGTGTTCATTATTTATGGCTTGTGGGGGATCGGTTAATTCATTGGGGGGGGGGACAAAAAAAAGTAGTGCTTTTGTAGGGGGGTCATCAAAGATTTTACCTACTCCTTGGAGGGGTCATCAAAGTTTTTACTACCTGTCATGTAAAATGCAATCAAATTGTTGTTGTAATGCTAAGCCAATGTTTATTCTCCTGAACACAGGAAACCAGTGTTTTACAGAGCAGTAAAATCTCAAAAATTTAGGCTCGGCCCTCGCAATATTTCATCACAGTCGACTTTGTTTTCTTCATACGCAGGATAGTATTCTCTAAACTCATGATCAAAGGTACATCCCCATAGGACAGATAATGCATTGGTGTTCAGGAGATTAGTTATGCCAATAATAATAATAATAATAATAACGTATTACGAGCATCCTACAGAGTCTCGATGCTCTTACATATTATACCTAATAGAAATAAAAATTACATGAATATATAAAAAGTATCAAGTAACTAGCTAAAAGCATCTAAAAAGAAAGGTCTTCAACTTGATTTAAACGTAATTAATGAATCAATACTTCGAATATAATCCGGAAGAGAGTTCCACAGTTTAGCTGCAGCGACATAGAATGATCTGTCGCCATAGGTTACAGTATTACAACGAGGAACTGACAGTAAATTATGTGAACTCAATCTGAGTGAACGAGAAGGTATGTAAGGTCTGAGCAATTCGCTTATATATTTGGGAGCTTGGCCATGGAGAGCCTTAAAAGTAATTAAAATTATTTTAAAAGTGATTCTATCTCTAACTGGCAGCCAGTGAAGTTTATATAAGATAGGGGAAATATGGTCAAACTTCCCAGCTCGAGTTACAAGTCTCGCAGCCGTATTCTGCACACGCTGTAGTTTATCAAGTTCACATGCCGGTAAATCATACAAAATGCTATTACACGAGTCAAGTTTAGATGTAATGAAGGCATGAACTAATCTTTCACAATCATCCTGGGCCAAGTGCTTTCGAATCCTTCCAATATTCCTAATAGCCAAATACGCAGACTTGCAAATATTGTTTACGTGCTTCGTCAGTTGGAGATGGGAATCAACAGTAACACCGAGGTCGCGTGCAGCCAGCTTTGGAGCAATGACAACATCATCAATAGTGATTCCCGAGATCAGATTACATCGTTTGGCATAACGAGACGTGAGATGGACAACATCAGTTTTGTTAGGGTTGCACGCAAGGCCATTGGAAGTGCACCAAATTAGAATATCTTTGATACATAGTTCGAGCCTGGACAACACAACTGAACGATCAGAACAGGGATTGATAGACACATAAAGTTGTGTGTCGTCTGCATACATCATGCAATTCAGGCCATGGGCAGAGATCACATCTTCTAGTGGTGCAAAGAAAAGTTAGAACAAAAGAGGTCCAAGCACGGAACCTTGAGGGACACCATATAACAGCTGTCTGTCAGACGAAGTAGTATCTCTTACCATAACCACCTGAGTTCGGTCAGTAAGGTATGAGTGAAACCATTTCAACACGGTTCCATTCATCCCATACCGGTACCGGAGTCTTTCAAACATTAGAGTATGGTCAATAGTGTCGAAAGCTGACGACAAGTCCAAAAGTACCAGAACCATTTCTTGGTGTCTATCAATTGCATATAAGATGTCATTAAACACTCGTAACAGGGCTGTTTCAGTACTATGAAAGCGCCTATATGCGGATTGCAGCTTAGCTAAAAGATCGTTGGCAACAAGGTAGTTCATAGTCTGTGTAGCAACTACTCGTTCAAGAGTCTTGGAAAGGAACGCAACGTTCGTGATAGGACGGTAACTTGGGAACTCATTGTGATCTAGGGTTTGCTTCTTGATAGATGGATGTATGACCCCTTTCTTGAGGGACGTAGGAAACACACCAGAACTCAGTGATGTGTTAATAATATTGGTAAGTGGAGAAATTAGAACATCAGCAGATTGTTTTAAAAGATGGGTTGGTACTGGATCCAGAATGCAGGATTTGGGTTTCGAGTGTTCCACAACTTCACGGATATAGCTTTCAGATACCTCAGCAAATTCACTAAATGAGCATTGACATGGAGTGGAATTTATAGCTACAGACATGTCCATAGACGCCAAACTTGACATATGCAGATTGTCTCTCAGTTTTTGTATCTTGGTTGAGAAAAACTCACTGAAGTCCTCTGCCAGAGAATGAAGGGGTAAATGGGACGGTAAGGGAGAAACTTGTTTAACCTTAAAGAGGCCATCAATCATGTGAAACAGCTGGTTGAGCTCTTTTTCATTTTATTTTATTTTATTGATTTTAGACTATGGAACAATGCAATATGATGCACTAGAATGCAATATGATGCACAAATTATCAGTACAATTTCAAGTACCCATCCGAGGGTGAGGTATTATTAATCAACCAATGGAGGGGGTATTCTGCAACTAAGCCCAAAGGGATTGTATCATGGGACTGAATATCATAAATCTAGAAACATTAATAGTAAATTTAATAGAATACATGTACTCTTGCACATCCATCTTTTTTGTTGGGGGGGGGGGGGGGGGGGGGGGGGGTCAATAACATTTTATAGGCAGGTCATCTAAGTTTTAATTCATTTATAGGCATGGCCAAAAATCGAGGACAGCATGGCTGCCAAGTTACACTGAGTATGCCGGCACAGTACGCTCATAAATAATGGAGTCCTAGGCACACAATGCCTGAGAAAGAACAAAAAAAAGTATAGATGTACCGGGTGCGTAAATCCCAAAAGCTTCGTGTAATGGCTCGTTCCAGCGTTAGGTGTCCTTTTTTCGTAGGTTTAAACAGTATAAACTCCGGCAAAACTGTGTTGAAGTCCTGAACGCTGAGCTGTATATAATCGTGTGCAAATATGCAACATTTGCCGTACATAACCAAAGTATTGAGCTTGTAGTTCCATGTCAGCTGTAGCTGGTCAAAGTGCAAAAATCGTAAGTTGTAGTTCGAAGAGTGTTTGACGATTTCCGTTAGTTCGTTTGACAATCAAGCTTCAATAAAGTCTGGCACTTTTGGATCTAAAACCGATGAAAATAGCTGAAGTAACTAAAATCATGTTCGACAAGTCTGGTTTGCCAAAACTGGCCATTTTGAGTTGGTTTCTTCATGTTTTGGCTTGAGTTGGTCCGCCATCTTGAAAGATACAACCACAAGAGGGACTGGGTCCACACCGCGGCAAAACGTTACGCGCATGCGTATTTGCTATTTCTTGTCGACGCGCGGCCGCCCCCAGTTTCCCGCGAAAACTGAAATGAAACAACAGGCACATACCCGTGATTTTAAAATTTCTGCTTAAAGGCATCCATTTGTGAACTGTTTTGTCAAAAAATAAGAAAACTACTTAAAAGCTAAGCCTAAGACTTTAACAGGTTGAAGTTTTCTTAATTTGTAATTCACTGTGAGTTTACTAAGTTATAAAATTATTTACTAAAAAAGTTGAAACCCTCGGTAATTTGTATTTGATAGCGGAGCCTTCGTTCTTTTGGCCAGCGGAGCATACCGTTTTGCCGCGGTGTGGACTGGGTCTAAGTTTACGTCAAAATGACGTTTTAGGTTCCACAGGTAGCCCACTAAAAACCACAGGTAGTTCACTTTCAAGTATATTTCGCAAAAACAATTTTAGGACTATATAACATTTCAAAATCCTCAGCAATAGTAAAATCCATCTATCTATATACAGTTTTTCATTTGGCATATCTTGTATATATCTAGCCTCCTCCGCAGGCATCTCTAATTTTTGAATAAATCAGATTATGGGCTCCCTGTGGCAGGTGAAGAAAAGAGAGGTCCTCCAACTTCTCTCCTGGAGTCACAGGTAACCAAATTCACGATTTTTTAAATCTGATTTCTTCTAAAATTAGAGATGCCTGCGGAGGAGGCTAGTATATATCTTGAATACAGTTGTATACTGCTCAAAACTTCAGAATATGCGCCCGCTAACCGTACCGCTGAACTGTCCTCGATTCTTGGCTATGGGGGCATTGGGGGGTCATAAAAGTTTTAACAAGAGAAGCAGATGGAATGCCGACCACCCCCCCCCCCCCCAACCCATAAATAATGAACACTCCCTTATCTCTAGTTTCGTTGAAGATTGGATCACGAAGTGACCAATATGAAGCTCAAGATTAGACAGACAGACAGATAATGATTGTTTATTGGCACTTTGTAAAAATACTTTTACATCAAAAAAATTATAATAGTAGGCTGAATAAAAAGGAAAATATAGCTTTCTATAAGGCAGTGCCTTTTTTTCTATTTTGGAAGCAATCATAAATATATGTATATAGTTTCATTAATTTTCTTGGTGGATTTATTAGTAGCCTAAATTGCTTGTCAACGGTTAGGTGTTGAAATTGGAGGTTGTTCTGTTCTCTCATGGTCTTGAGTCAATTGCCTTTTTAGGTCAGTGTAAAATCCACAATTGGCAAGAAAATGTCTTTCATCTTCCTTTCAATGGTACAAAAATGGCACCGCCTCTCTTCCGGAGGGATGCAAGGGGGTACATGTATCCCCTTTTCAATCATTAAATTATATTGCTTATTCTTAAATTAGTTAGTGAAATTCGGTATTTATGGTCCTTATTTGTAAGAGATAATCCTCTAGCGCGACCTCTGTTTTGAAGGTACGGAAGGTTCTTAATTTGTTTTGCTGGTTAAAGTTATTTCTATTGTCGTTAAACAAGCTAGAAAGGCATTTTTGTCTTTCCATATACCTCTGGCTCTGTTGAGAAATACCTTTGAAACACCTAGAGTTCAGTATTTGAGTTGCCGAGCAACCAAATTTCACCTCAGTATAATTATTGGGAAGGAACATTACTGTAACTCCCTCAATATTGAACGGAATGGCTTGAAACTTCACAGAAACTGAAAGGAATACACAAGAGACAGGTAAGAATATTTTGACGATTTATTAAATTATATTTTAGAGCAAACGGGCATTCGAACTAAAACTCCATACATTTACTGTAATTTCAAATATCGCCGGAAATAACCGTTACGCATAATGAGCCTGGGGAACCTGTGCTCAAAACGACTATAAACAAACATGGCGGCCAAGAAAATGTCTGTTCATAACCGCTGACCACCTTGTGGACCCGTAACCACAGGCAGCCCGAGCTAATAGTAAGCATCCGTGTAACTAAACTAAGCTAAACTAAGGTAATGCTAGAAACTAAGATTCATAACATTCATCCCTCTGTTTAAAGATCGAGTCTATCAACCGGGCGACGAGCCCGCTCAGAGCGTCGCAAGGTAAACTGTACATTATTAGGTGCTTGGCTGATAGCCGGGGATTGTCATTCGGCAAAGTGAACCGTACATTGGGTGCTTGGCTGATAGGGGATCCTGCAGCATCAGAATTGTCATTCGGCACGTGTCCCTCGGTTGATATCGGACTCAAATCAGGATTTAACCCCAGTTCAGGTTGCGGCAAGGGTTGGGACGTCATCCGATCTCGAGGAGCAAGGTGTTTCGTTGATAACGTTGTCTCCCGACCATCTGGATAGTGTACATGATCGTAGTGAGGGTTTGCTTGAAGCAGCTCCACTTCATCAACCAGAGGGTCAAATTTGCTGGTGCGGACCTGACGCTTGACAAAGACTGGTCCAGGAGTAGCCAACGACGAGGGGACGGAACAGCCAGAAGATGATCTTCGTGAGAATCAGAGGAAGCGCTCGTGTGGTGTCTCAGTCATTCATCGCTGTACACAAGAGTGGACGGATTGAGTGCAACACATCCGGAAGAACATCCTGCCAATGCTTTGCTTGGAGGTTGTTTGATTTTAGGGACGACGTGGTGATCGCTTTCCAGACTGTGCCGTTATGCCTCTCAACTTGACCATTACCGGCTGCATATCGTAGAGCTCTAGTAGTACGGCTCATAATGCTCTACAAATGTACCCCTTTTTCTGTTAGGAAGGCTCGTAGCTCATGGCTCATGAAGGACGCTCCACGGTCTGAGTGAACATACGCCGGCATTCCGAAGAGAGAGAAAAGCGTAGTGAGACACTTAACCACTGTCGTTTTTCGAGACGTCGGGGCATGGGAACACGAAAGGAAACCTGGAGAATTCGTCGACTTGGAGAATTCATCAACCTGGAGAATTCATTAACTACTAAGGTAATGCTAGAAACTAAGATTCATAACAAGAGTGGCGAGTGAGGATCTAGTGCCGAAGAAAAACAACAGTTAGCGAGGCGAAGCGACTCGACAAAATAATCCTTCAGCAGGGCTGTCGGAAAAACAAAGATCCTCAAAACGAAGACCAACTGAAGACCTATAGCCTGCGTCGCATCCGAACTGAACCCCAGGGTTCAGTTCGGATGCGACGCAGGCTAAAGACCTAGCTAAGACCCATAAAACGAAGACCCCCTAAAATATACAATTGCAATGCAATTCAATTCTGCAATATATGTACTAGTCAATAAAAAAATTACTGTGACTGTGTAGAAGCTTTCCTCAGTAAGTTATATCGTTGCTTGTTTTCGCGTAACATATGCCATCGAGTTCGTGCAGTTCTGGCTCTGCATTGGAGCTTTACATTCAACCTAGATAATCCATCATCTGCATGTTTCCTGCCTAATTCCCCACAATTTATCATTCTAGGATAAACATACCACAATTACTCGAGGCTCTATTACGCCAAATGTGGCCGCCATTTTTGAAACGTATCATTACCATATATGGTTGTCCCGCCCCGCTCTCGGAAAAACGAAGACCTATAAAACGAAGGACCCATAAAACGAAGACCCCCTAAAATATACAGACATAGATATATTATCACAGATTTATATCATTCTGAGATACATGTAAGATTTGTAAACACCGCCACAGGCAGCCCAAACGTCAGAACAGTCAGCGGTTACTGACCCCAACACGGCACAGTAACCCCATAAACTTGGCATCATATATCAGCGCTTTAGCCTCGTAGTCTTACATGTAGTATCGTGGTTCAAACATGGAGTTCAAACATTCAACCGCGTTACTTGTAAAAACAAAAAGAAGAAGTCAGCTTGATGTGGCAGGCTTATATGGTGAAATACCTTTTTACAATCTTGTTGATTTCTACGACAAGGAGGAAATAGGACGAAGCCAGGATTTGCATCTGTTTTCACAGGTTATGGTTTACTATCTCTTTTATACGTGTAAAGAAGTCGTTATAAATACCGATTTGAATTTTCTTTTGGTTTTCATCTTTACGTTACCGGACTTCCTGTATTTTGTGTGTTTGGGATCCCTGTGGCGGTGTTTATAAAATGCTAGGGTGGTGTACAACTGGTGCGTTTTAATGCCGGATCTATCTCTTGTGAGAATGATAAACTGTGGGAAATTAGGCAGGTAACAGTTGATGGTTTACCTAGGTTGCGTGTAAGCTCCAATGCAGAGCCAGAACTTCACGAGTTACGTGGAAAACAAGCAACGTTATTACTTACCGAGGAAAGTTTATACACAGTCACAGGTATTTTTTATTGACTATAGTAGAATTGAATTGCATTGTATATTTTAGGGGGTCTTAGTTTTATGGGTCTTTGTTTTTCCGACAACTCCTTCAGCAGTCAACATTTTGCTTTCTTTAGATCTTCTAGAAAACACTTGCGGTTCAAAATGACTACTACGTGAGTTTCCCTGGGATTTGCTATACTAAGGATCAGCGGTCTTCGTTGGAAAAACGAAGCAACCAACATGTAACACTTCTGACATCAAGATCATTCGTAATTATAATTTCGCACGGCTCAGCTCCACTGAGGTGTTAGGGTTTAGGGTTATGCGTGAAACTTCATATTAGCAATTTTTATTAGCAGAGAAAGCAATGCTTGCCCTTTACCTTTTTATCCTCCTCCAGTCCTGCTGCCAAAACTACAACCGTGGTTTCAAACTCCGATCCGCCAAGTTCAACTGTTTCGCTCCACTGTTCTTCGGTACAACTATGGAATACCCCGCCACTTCAAAAGATCACTTGAAAACTGTGCTGAACTGTTCTAAATTCTCCATTAGAGTGCAGGTGTATGTAGAGTCGTTCTATGAATGATTTTTGGTCGAAAATCCGGTAGAAATGATGAAATTCGTTACCCAAAGTGTATGTGTGCTAGCCTTTTATTTATGCGGCCGTTCCAATAAACAAACTAATCAAAACATTGGCGCAAAGCACCATGGACTCGGACACAGGGTCTTTAAGGCGTGTTTCACGTTCTTTAATGAACCCGTTTAAAAATAGTAAACGATAGTCAAGTTCTCTAAGCGTGAGTATATATATATATAAGTAATTAAAATATACTCGATATACTAGCTTGTTTACTTGATGAAAACTCGTTACCCCATCTTAGAAGGCCTTCCCCCTCAAATATTCGTGTTTACAGGTCATGTGATCACCCAAAATAAAATAAAAATATATTCTTTATCACGTGAAGTTCTATCGATGTACCAAGCTTCACATATTTTTGTCAAGGTCCTAGCTCTTAATCATGAAAAAATGTTTTTTTTTTATTATTTACGGTCAATGACTCAGCCTTAAAGGAGCTGTTTCACGGTAATAGACTTTACTTTCGCGTTCCGGGCCGGAAACAACTATTTACACAGATTTTGATACAAACTCACGAACCTCCCGGCCATGTGGGATGCTTAAAATCAAAACAAATATGCAAAAATGACTAACAAACAGTATATATAAGCAGTCTCCAGGGAACATATTGAAAATCCTTTCAATCAAGCATTGAGGGAGGGAGTTAACTGTTTGTTCCAATTAACAGCCACCAATCGAGCGATTACTCAATACATGCGCAGTACCATGACATAGCCCCTTTAAGATACTTGAGTATGGCAAGCCGATTGTAGCAATATTCAATTCAACCTCTTGTTCAATATTCAACCTCTTATTCAACCCTTTATTCAACGTTCAACCGTTCATTCAACGTTCAACCGTTCATTCAACGTTCAACCCTTCATTCAACGTTCAACCCTTCATTCAACGTTCAACCCTTCATTCAACGTTCAACCCTTCATTCAACGTTCGACCCTTCATTCAACGTTCGATCCTTCATTCAACGTTCGACCCTTCATTCAACGTTCGACCCTTCATTCAACGTTCGACCCTTCATTCAACGTTCAACCCTTCATTCAACGTTCGACCCTTCATTCAACTTTCGACCCTTCATTCAACGTTCGACCCTTCATTCAACGTTCGACCCTTCATTCAACGTTCGACCCTTCATTCAACGTTCGACCCTTCATTCAACGTTCGACCCTTCATTCAACGTTCGACCCTTCATTCAACGTTCGACCCTTCATTCAACGTTCGACCCTTCATTCAACGTTCGACCCTTCATTCAACGTTCGACCCTTCATTCAACGTTCGACCCTTCATTCAACGTTCGACCCTTCATTCAACGTTCGACCCTTCATTCAACGTTCGACCCTTCATTCAACGTTCGACCCTTCATTCAACGTTCGACCCTTCATTCAACGTTCGCCCCTTCATTCAACGTTCGACCCTTCATTCAACGTTCGACCCTTCATTCAACGTTAAACCCTTCATTCAACGTTCAATCGTTCAATCCCGCGTTCAGTCCCGTATTCAATCCCGTATTCATTCCTAATTTTTACAAGTTTATTGCTTGGGCTGCCTGTGTAACACCGCTGTTCAACGCACGCAGGCTCAGGAAAACTTCGAAAGCGCGGGAAACAGTACAGTACAGTGGGTCCAGATTATCTAAAACGTATGACTATCAGTGCCGTGTTATCCAGATTGACTGGCTCTACAACTACATTGTTGTTCTCGCCCTGTGATGATGGTCCCTGGGCATCATACCCATACATAGCTAAGTCATCTGGCTCTTCATCAAGTAACCCTTTTGCCAAGGTATTGTCTGCATGCATCATCCCATTTGTCCACATTTGCATAGGGGACCAGTTCCTTTCGGTGCGCACCTTGTGGTGATTGAAAGCCTCTGAGAACTCACTCAAGGCCTTGTTAATTCTTGGTATGTAGACCAAGTGTAAAGCAAACAGGTGGGCAGGGTCATCTATTTGGAGAATTCCAGTGGATTCCATTGCATAGAAAGCGTAGTAATAGAGATGACAAACGCACCTATATACATCTCTCCAAAGTCGCTCAATGCGCTGGTTGTGAGTGGAGGGACCAGCTATGAAACTTTCCCGACCTTCACCTCTAGTTGTCACCATGGCATCACAGACAAGGACATTTTCAACCCCTTTGTCAACTCTGATTCTTGACGACCAGAGATGACCGTCAGATTTAACTGCATCCAAAAACAGTTCAAGTACTGTTTCTGCAAGGTTGTTGGAAGAGCAACTTAAAAATATTCTTCTTCTGGAAAATCCATCTATACATCTGTGTATAACAAGTTTCCAGCGAATTAATGAATGGTGTCCATCCAAGTGCCAAAGAGAATTTGGCCACGGAACTTGGTAAGTACGCCGTGAAACTACCGCACCCCATCTCAATGCAGTATTCTGTGGATCCATTCGTGCCATACTTTCTCTTACTCTTTTCCTCTGCACTCTGAAACCAAGCGATTTAATGTAACCGGCAACACACCCTTGCCCAGTGGCTGATCCGTGGGTTGATATGTACGTTGTAACTATTTCATCTAGATTTTCATCTGATATATCGCTAAATCCCTGCAGGTCTTGTAGGTTGTATTTCGTCACTCGTCTGTGTATTGTCCATCTTGATACTCCCAACATTTTGGCAATTTTGCACCAAGTAAAGCCGAGTCCACGAAGCTCCTCGATTGTCTCTGAAGAAATGTCGTACGAAGGTCTACCAGGTGTCAAAACGTTACTTTCTGTGTTTGCATTACAGCCAGCGATAGTTGTAGGAGTAATAGTCCCCATGGCAGTGTAATGATGCCAAGAGTTCAAGACATTCGTTAACGCTCTTGACAACAAGTCCAGATCATTTCTGTCGTTCGTGTCAAGACCAAAACAATCACGTAGTGTGCTAATCAAAGAAACAGTTTTGTCAAGCACGACAGCATGTGCTTCTGCGATTTCCTGATCAAATGGACGCTGAGAAATATCCTTTGTTTTTTGAAGAATGGAACTTAAAAAGCTTGGCATATCTCTCCCCAAATCGAAGGTTTCTTGTCCAGCCATGTTGTCAAGCTCGGTTGCAGGCCTGGTCACTTTTCCATAGTCGGTCTCGGGACTGAACGGACTGAACGCGGGATTGAACGCGGGATTGAACGTTGAATGAAGGGTTGAACGTTGAATGAAGGGTTGAACGTTGAATGAAGGGTTGAACGTTGAATGAAGGGTTGAACGTTGAATGAAGGGTTGAACGTTGAATGAAGGGTTGAACGTTGAATGAAGGGTTGAACGTTGAATGAAGGGTTGAACGTTGAATGAAGAGTTGAACGTTGAATGAAGGGTTGAACGTTGAATGAAGGGTTGAACGTTGAATGAAGGGTTGAACGTTGAATGAAGGGTTGAACGTTGAATGAAGGGTTGAACGTTGAATGAAGGGTTGAACGTTGAATGAAGGGTTGAACGTTGAATGAAGGGTTGAACGTTGAATGAAGGGTTGAACGTTGAATGAAGGGTTGAACGTTGAATGAAGAGTTGAACGTTGAATGAAGGGTTGAACGTTGAATGAAGGGTTGAACGTTGAATGAAGGGTTGAACGTTGAATGAAGGTTGAACGTTGAATGAAGGGTTGAACGTTGAATGAAGGGTTGAACGTTGAATGAAGGTTGAACGTTGAATGAAGGGTTGAACGTTGAATGAAGGGTTGAACGTTAAATAAATGGTTGAATAAGGGGTTGAATATTGAACAAGAGGTTGAATTGAATATTGCTACAATCGGCTTGCCATACTTGAGCATATAAACGCTCGGAAAGGGGTAGGGTGTCTCGGATTCTCGATATAAACGGGCCCTAACTTTTACACCAAAACAGATCAATACGATTTTTTTTTTAAACAAATATCAGTTCTTATAACATACTGAATAAAAAAATAATAATAAGAATAAATTATAAAATTTATAAATAAACAAATATAATAAAATAAAAGCAAATATTTTGCTCAGTATGTTATAAACAAAAATTAGCATGAACTGTTCGTGCTATACTTGATTTATAGGCACAGACTGAGTGATATTTTGAAAGTTCTCAAATTGCACTTGCCTAAAGGCAATTATTAAAACTTTCAACATATCACTCATGCAGTCTGTGCCTATAAATTTTCGTAGGGGTTAGGGTTTTAAGGAAACATTTTGCTGAAATTCGCTGTAATATGGCACAGACATATAGTTAAGGAACACAAGAAGACACTGTATAGGTTTTTGTCGAGTTTTATTCAATATTTACGTTGTACATGGAAAACTAAAACATATCATACAAATGCTGTTAAATATTATACAGATCCCAAGCTTGGGCTACCGGTGGTTCGTTGCTAGTAGTATGTGGGAGTTTTTGTTGAGAAATTAAACCATTAATACGGTGGCCCGTAAGGGACATGCTGCAAATAAACAATTGCCTCGTGCGAAAATAAAAATAAACTGATGCAAATACAAAATGTTTGTGGAAATAATAAAAAAGATGCTGCAAATAAATGAAAATTGTCACTGCAAATTAAAACTGATTGCTGCAAATTAAAACTGGTTGCTGCAAATTAAAATTGGTTGCTGCAAATTAAAATTGGTTGCTACAAACTAAAATGTGTTGCTGCAAACTAAAACTCGTTGCTGCAAACTAAAACTCGTTGCTGCAAACTAAAACTTGTTGCTGCAAACTAAAACTGGTTGCTGCAAATTAACTGGTTGCTGCAAACTAAAATTGGTTGCTGCAAACTAAAACTGGTTGCTGCAAACTAAAACTGGTTGCTGCAAATTAAAACTGGTTGCTGCAAATTAAACTAAAACTGGTTGCTGCAAACTAAAACTGGTTGCTGCAAACTAAAACATGTTGCTGCAAACTAAAGCGTGTTTCTCCACCGCCTTCGTCAGCAACTCCTCTCCAGTACAGTGTCTGTCGGTAAGACTTTTAATGGGAAGTTCAGCCCGATCAGCCCACGTTTGGTGGCTATCGTCCCATCTTTAGCCAGCATTATTCCTGTTTGGATAACAACCTCTTGTGGTGCAGGATAGGGAAAGGGCGAGTTGAAAAGTGCGAGTTGCGAGTTGAAAGTTGAAATGTTACAGAAAAAAATGGCGGGGAAAATAGAGTGGATCTGTCGTGTGGAAAGACCCAGACTCTGGAAATTTCGAAGGCTGAGCCAAGGGCCTAGGGGAGCCAAGTCCAAGAGAATTTGACTTTAGGTCATGATTTCATTTGTTTCTGATAGAAGATAAACGATAAAAAGCAAGCATTTTTAACGAGCTTTCGATTCGGAATCAGTATTCTCCAGATACAAAACCGAGATGAACAGAGCCGAGAAGTTTAGAAATGAGCGAACTCGAGAACAGAACAGAGTCTGAACTGTACCCGGACTAGCTTATGGACACCGAGAAAACTGAACTGAGTGCATGAATAGAAGAAATAGAACTAGAAACCGAACCCGATGTTGAAACTGTTTGACGCCCATACACAAATGGAGAAAACTGAACCGAGTATAAAATAATATATATAACCGAAAACGAACCGTGAGAACCGTCAGAAATGGGATATGGCTTACGGACATGAATCGAATATACAGAACTTTGGATTGCAAAAACAATTTATCGAACTGGAAATGACATGAACAAACTAGGAGGTCAAACAAGAAAAGTATTGAACCCGAAAAAAATGACAGAACAAGAAAAACGAGCGAAACTGAACTCTGAGAGGAAATTATAAAACTGACCGGACCCCTGTGGAAACATCAACAAAGGGTGACTTCATTTCGATTCTCGCTGGAAAATCGATGGAAACAACGGGAAAGAACTTAAATGATCAAGAAGAAAATAATTAAACTGGCAAAAAAAGGAACGGAACATTTATCGAAAAAAAGCAAAAAAAGGTACAAAATATGACTGCTTAAGGCCTACCGCAGTGAAGAACGAAATTGTCTTGAGATGTGAGTTTGAACTGTCGTGATAGTTAAACTAAGTAATTGTGATTGCAATCGAAATATTGTAAATTAGAAATAGAAAGGACTTAGCTCTGAATAACTGTGAGGGCAAAGAGAACAAAATAAAACCTCCAGCGAGGCATAAATAAACGCTGGTATAAAATAAAATAAAATAAAAAATTCTAGGGGTCCAGAAGCGGCCCGGGGTCCACGTTTCATCGAAACTCGGAGTTCATGTATACGAAAACCAATTTTTTTTTCTCCCTCAAAAATCATTTTCCATCGCAGGAACTCTAATCTCATTTTTCTTACTTTTTCTTGCAACTTGCATTTTTCAACTCGCAGTTTTCAACTCGCATCATCCCCATTCTCCTTGTGGTGGGTCTAGCTTCTTAGTTTTCTTGGTTTTACTAGTAAAATGCCCCCTCCTATCCGCTTCTTTTCTCCTTCGAAAGTCCTCCATTGACAATATTCATCACTCCTTGAGGTTCCAGCACGAAGTGGATTGCCGCAACTACAACAATAGTTAGCCGCCGAGGAAAATACCTCGGCGGAACACGATGGACAGAACATCGTAGTTTTAGTACAACTACATGTAATATGTGGTTTCTAGTACAGTAAACAAGTCAGATATTCGATCGGGAAGGAGTATACTACTCACCCCCACCCCTCAGTCACAGCAGCTAGAAGTTATACGCATGTGCCGTAAAGGAAACCCGTAATATTGGTGGGAAAATTACAGCGACGGAGTTTGCAGCAACATGCACGTTAATAATTTGCAGCAACTAGTTTTAGTTTGCAGCAACACATTTTAGTTTGCAGCAACAAGTTTTATTTTGCAGCAACGAGTTTTAGTTTGCAGCAACGAGTTTTATTTTGCAGCAACCAATGTTAGTTTGCAGCAACGAGTTTCAGTTTGCAGCAACAAGTTTTAGTTTGCAGCAACGAGTTTTAGTTTGCAGCAACGAGTTTTAGTTTGCAGCAACGAGTTTTAGTTGGCAGCAACGAGTTTTAGTTTGCAGCAACCAATGTTAGTTTGCAGCAACGAGTTTCAGTTTGCAGCAACGAGTTTTAGTTTGCAGCAACGAGTTTTAGTTTGCAGCAACAAATTTTAGTTTGCAGCAACCAGTTAGTTTGCAGCAACGAGTTTTAGTTTGCAGCAACGAGTTTTAGTTTGCAGCAACGAGTTTTAGTTTGCAGCAACAAGTAATTAATTTGCAGCAACCAGTTTTAGTTTGCAGCAACCAGTTTTAGTTTGCAGCAACCAGTTTTAATTTGCAGCAATCAGTTTTAATTTGCAGTGACAATTTTCATTTATTTGCAGCATCTTTTTTATTATTTCCGCAAACATTTTGTATTTGCATCAGTTTATTTTTATTTTCGCACGAGGCAATTGTTTATTTGCAGCATGTCCCTTACGGGCCACCGTACATTAATGGTCTCTTTGACGAGCTTTTGATTAGCCGGAGTGAGATCTTTTTTAACCTTGGTGTAAAAACTAGTGTCGGCGAGTTGCCGAAAAGCTTCCTGAGTGTAGAGACCAGTGCGCCAAACCGAATACGGCACCGCCTTCGTCGGCTGGTTTGATTACCACATATTTTAATACAATTTCGAAGAGCTTTAAGTGTTAGGCGTTCCTCTGTAGTCAGGTTTATAAAAAACTTCATGTCCTGATTAAAATTGATGTTTTGAATGTCCCGACGACATTTTCCAATGCCGAAAAGGTCTACTGAAGCGAATTGGCCTTCTGGAGGTATCCAGACATTTTTATATATTTTTTAAATTTAAATTAAGATGTTGTATTTACAAATGTGGCTGGCCCGCAGGTACATTGTAGCTAGGCGCTAATCTAGGCGGGCCTAGTCTTATATAAAAAACGAAAATATGCACCTTTACATAATTATCATGAGGAGGAGAGGGAACTTAGGACAACATAAATGCTATCAAGATTATAAGTAACGACGGTATGAAAGTATGTATATATGTATATGTATATATGTACATATATATCGATATTGTGAGAAACAAAAATTAGATTTACGAGTATTTGTCTGTGTCAGGTAGGCTAGAACCGTCTTTCTTGTCGTGAAAAAAAGCTTCAAGTTAAACGCGACGGAGAAACTTCTTGGCATGGAATCCTGTTTCGCAGCAAATTCGTGTTTTTTTTAGAGATAAGTACAAAGTTTTTAAAAGCCCTTACTGAGAATCGATTTCTTAGCATCGAAAAGAGGTAAATTGTCAGGAATAGTTACAACTGTATTTTGTGGAACTTCTGGCTGCAAGGTAACGGAAGGAAGGCCGACAAATTGATTGAGTTTCTGGGTGCCGGGGTGGCACAGTGGTTAAACGCTTCGCCTCTCACTTCACGTGTGACCCAGGTTCGATTCCCGGAGGCGGCGCCATATGTGAGTTTAATTTGTTAGTAACTCGCCGTTGCTCCGAGGTTCTTCGGTTTTCCTTCCTCCTCAAAAACCAACCTAAATTCCAATTCGATCTAATGTTTAGCCGGATCCTGACTTTGATCAGCCCCTATGGTTGTCTCAGGTGCCGTTAGAAATTCAGAGAATCGAGAAAAGGTATTGTTATTACAGTAAAGAGTAATAGGAGTTCGTCAAAATACTTAAATATAAGCCTCTGTCTTGGGAGACCCGGTAACAGCTTCCCTGTATCTTCGACATAAAATAAACCATTTATTCTATTTTTTTTCTGAGTCTTATTTTCCTGAATCTTAACGCGTATGGAATTAACTAAAACGCGCATTAGCGCTGAGTTACAGAGCGGCAAGTTAAAATATCGCGGTCAAGCTCCTTACCTTTAGACGACATAGCTCTAATGGTAGATCTCATAATACTTCTAAAAAATGTTACACAAGCGCGGTTAACTTCCTCTAAATAACTAGTGTTAGAAAAAATGGACGGGTGAAAAGACGAGCGAAAGCCCTTAAGAATAATTTTAAAGTTAAGGCAACGACCTATGAAATTAATGTGGCTACAAAATCTAGTCTTAGTAAAAATAAGTATGGCTAAGCGAAATGCTAAATTACTACTAATGGAAGGAGAAGTGTGAAGGTAATTCACGATTTCCTGGCGCAACTCCTTGGTGAGTTTCTTGAGGCTAGGCATCTTGGAATCCTGATGGTCGCAGTAGGTTGCAGATAGGATGGGTATCAAGATCCTGTAAAAACTAGTATTCCAATTCCAATTCGATCTGTGGATTAGCCGGGACCTGGCTTTGATCAGCCCTCATAGTTGTTTCAGGTCTCGTTAGAAATTCAGAGTTGACTGCGTCGGCGGTGAATATAAACACTGATATAATCAACTAAAGTTGATTAAAGTATGCTAACCGCCGTGAGTAGCGAGTAGCAGCTGACGTTTCGAGCACTAGCCCTTGGTCAGAGCAAAAGAGGGAATATAAGGAGAGGGTTTAGAGTGCATGATTACCGCTGAGGAAGCATGTACTCGGATCAATTGGGTTCAAAGGAAATTGCCCCAAGTAAAGTGTTGAGTGCATGATTATCGCTGAGGAAATCAATTAGGATCAAAGGAGATTGCGCCAATAATAGAAATGCCAATAGCTGTAAGAGGAACAATAAAGAGTTACTGTAATAGAGAGTGTTAATGAATAAACTAACGAAACGTGCTGATCTAAGTGTGAGTGAATACGTGAATTCTGAAATTTCTAAAATTAAATGAACGAAAAGCGTACTGGAAGTACAATCAAATGATCAGTGACTTTAAGACAACCCTTTAGGTCCTGAACTAAGTGTCGTAGTTTTAGTATACAAGGCCGGCGGAACAGGGGCGTCTGGGGCGGCCGCGGCCGCCCCACTATTTCGGCTAAGTTTGAAATTTTAGCTGACGTAATCATTTTAAAAATGTGTAAAATTTATCGCGCCTTCGGCGCTCGGCCGCTCCACTTCCAAAATGCTTCCGCCGGCCCTGGTATAAGCACAGATATTGCAACGTGTCCGAGAACATTTAAAAGTGCCTGGTTGAAGAACAGTCTATAGTGATCCTTTGACTAGGGAATCACGGAAATTATTGTCACGTTTGAAAGAAATGAGAGGAGGCTACGGGAAAATAGAGGCGGTTTCTGGATCACTCTGTAAAATCTTAAAGTTCTTCTGGATATTTTTCTTGATAGACAGATTAGACGGATGACGGTATCCTATCTTCAGTCTTAGGTTTGGACGGCAGAGCTGTTCTTCTGTCGATGACACGGGCGCGGTCCGATGCAGTTGTCAAACAGAGTTAGGATAACCGCGCTCGACAAAGAACTGGTGCATCTCCTCGGACTTTGAATTGAAGTCGGATTCATTGCTGCACAAACGGCTGGTTCACACGCGTAACGCAAGCGCAAGGACAAGCGATGTTCACACGTGTAACGCAAGCGCAAGAAACATGATGCACGCATGCGCATATGTAGTTCCTATCCAAGATTGGGACAGGATACAAAATGTACGAAATGTTTTGGAACGAAGTGGGAACTCAAGGTTTTCGGTCCGAGTTAAACTAAACTTCTCGGTAATATTTTATGCCAAGCGAATCATTCATATGGGCTGAAACGAGATCAGTATCACTTCAGTCACTTACGTTCTTGGGTCCTGCTTTTAGCAACATCATCCCAGGATACTTTTCTCTTCAATTTATCCTTGAAGACAGGGCAACTTTTGTCATAGAGTACGGGATACTTTCTTACGGCCTCAGCCAACGTTTCATCTATTACCGTGAGGCTGCCATTTTGGATAAATGTTTAGCCGTGTAGGCATGGGACGAAGTTCCTTCTGATTGGTTCTCTGCTGATTTCCTTGCGTTTGCACTTGCTTCACGGGTGAATCCGTGAAGCAAGCGCAGATGCAAGCGCAAGATCATTTAGAGAATGGAAAAGTTTCCATTTTCTTGCGTTTGCGGTAGCAATGTTCACACTTACTTTTGCGCTTGCGTCTGCGCTTGCGTTACACGTGTGAACCAGCCTTAAGGAATTGAGAGTACGGAGTAGAGGTTTTAACATGTGGTGGACAAAAAATAAATGTGTGAATCATTTGGCTTGTAATGAACAGTAGTGGCTAGACTAATATTTCAATAGGCGGAACGAGAGTTAAAAAGATAAAGACAGTCAAATCGCTTGGTGGTCTAATATAGATAAGAACCTTTGCTGGCATGATCATATTCTACAGCAGAAAATTAAAAGAAGGCCGCTCAAGGTCTTGGTGTACGCGACATTTTACCGTTTAAAAACCTTGAACAAATATATTTTTCAATTATCCAGCCACATTTGGAATATTGTTCTGCTCTATGGGATAATTGTGGTATTACATTACGATATAATCTTCAAAAGCTACAAAACAGAGCTGCTAACCATCACTTATTCTGGCTATGAAGTCAAATGGAAAGATCTGCTAAATCACCTAAACTGGTAAACACTTAGGGAAAGATGATCTTTCATCAAGCAGTTTTGATGTATCAAGTAAACAATGATTTAGCACAAAATTGTCTTAGCAGACATTTCAAAACTGTTAATAGTAAGCATGACTACAATTTACGGGGCAACCATATAAATTTTAGTACTCCCGACCCTAGTGCCAATTTGTGCGGTACGGTATGGGGCGCCGTTTTGGACAGTATTACGAACAGTATAAATAGATCCGTAACTTCAAATATTCATGGCAAACTTTTTATTGCGTGCAGTTAGATTACGTTTTTAATGCCAAATGTAAAAAACATGCTAAACTTTTTTTCGTACACTTAATTTTCTTGTATAACCATGGCAAACTTAAAACAAACGTGCTATACTAAACTATGACACATTCGGAACACAATACAAATATACGTGGTCTTTCTCAAATATACATGCTAAACTTTTCATTCCGTATGGTATGATGCACCGCGCGCTTCACATGCAAACACACTAGTACCTAGGTCTCGTGCGGCTATCTCGCCTCGTGATCTTTCTTGTTGTGGCTGCTTCAAGATCAAAGTGGCTGATCGTCCAGAGAATTTCAGAGAAGCACTAAGCAACATCGCCCACCAAGCCAGATTGCTGCTTGGTAATTATAGCAATAGGAGTGTACTGCCGATCGAGCAGAGGCTTAGTGAGCCATCACTTCGTTCCAGTGTTAGCAGTACCAGCACAATAAACACAACTACGAATCAGCCATGTACAACGCCACTGAAGACCGGCTAGAGCAGCAGCTGCAGAGCTAGTTCGCTCATTTCCGACATTTAATTGTCGACTGAGCGGGATAGCCTCGACTAGAACTGTTACGTATACAAAAATCCGCCTTCGAAGAAGGGACTGCATAAGTCCTGGTGACTTGCATGTAAACGAGCTGGTATAGCATAGCAAAATAATGGCATTGTTTCACTGAACATATGTTCAGTGCATTTCAGACATCTCCCTGAGCGCTTCAATTTCAACATTCCAGAGGACCTACCAGCCTCGTTGACATACAAGTAACCAGAAATTATGCATAGGAGTCTATAGTATATAAAGATTGTGTGCTGCTTCCCTCTTCCTGCACAAAAGCTATGCCGACACATCAACCCCGTTGTCACCTCGAAAATGACGGGTTTGTTGTGCACTGATTTCCCCTGGACAAGTCAATGGATGAGGAAGATCTTGGAGCAAAGATGAGGGAGCTGTTCCCTGATTTACAGGGTACTGTACAGGGTTCAATTTCGTTAAGTCTTGCTATGGACAAATAGTTACACGAAAGCTTACAACTGATGTGAGTTTTTCTGCTGCACGCGTACTTGGCATTTCCGGCCAGCAGCAATCTGGCTTGGCGGGCTATGTTGCTTAGTGCTTCTCTGAAATTCTCGGGACGATCAGCCAACTTGAAGCAGCCACAGAACTAGAAAGATCACGAGGAGAGATAGCCGCGCGAGACCTAGGTACTAGTGTGTTTGCATGTGAAGCGCGCGGTGCATCATACCATACGGAATGAAAAGTTTAGCATGTATATTTGAGAAAGACCACGTATATTTGTATTGTGTTCCGAATGTGTTATAGTTTAGTATAGCACGTTTGTTTTAAGTTTGCCATGGTTATACAAGAAAATTAAGTGTACGACAAAAAGTTTAGCATGTTTCTTTACGTTTGGCATTACAAACGTAATCTAACTACACGCAATAAAAAGTTTGCCATGAATATTTGAAGTTACGGATCTATTTATACTGTTCGTAATAATGTCCAAAACGGCGCCCCATAGTACCGGCCGTTGATTCACTTCCAGAATCTACTCGAACATGTAGTAATCTTCGTTCATTTATTGCGTCAGTCCTCCTTTCTGACGTAAATCTTGAGGATGTGAACCTTGAGAACGTATATGTAAATCTTGAGGATGCATATATTTTTTATCTATTGTAATTTTTATCTATATTGAACGGCTCTCAGGAAGAGCACAGCTTGTATTGTGATGAGACACGGTGGTAAAATAAAGGTAACTTACTAACTTACTTACTTACACCCAATTCTAAAATCCCTTTCCCCCCATCGACCCCCTTCCCCCCCCCCCCTCCAAAAAAAATTAAATAAATAATAATAAACGGGCCTTATAGGCACTCTTCTAATGTCATTTTTCTTCGTCGGTTTTTTTCTCTTTCCCGATTTATTTTGCAAAGCAATTTAAAAATAACGAGAGAAACTAAGAGAAATCTATGAACAATCATAGTCATACTCTATTCCAGAGTAAAAACGAAACATCTGTAACCAGCTGTATTTGAGACTAAAGCAGCTGAAAACTATACCCTTTGCGCCGGCAGATACCGTATAGCTTATATATGGAAGTAGCCCCAGGACAGACAGACACATGTTTTTTTATTGGTATTGGAGCCCATTACCCTGTTGATACTTTATGCAATACCAGGAGCCCATAACCAGGAGCGTCATATCTTCTATATTGTTGTCACAGCGTTTTTACAAGTTGGTCTATTTTTAGATTATTTTCCCCGCCAATTAATGTTGTACCGTGGCGGAACGAAAGATGCCTCATTAGCTACTTTTGTTATGCCAAACAACATGGCTGTTACGCTTTTGTGATTTGATACCCTTAGGAATAATTGCAACTCAACAATAGCGGGAAACCGTTCTAAAAATAACCTAACTTGTGAAAACGCTGCGACATAGGCCTAGTATGCGGGATGGACGCTCCTAGTTATGGGCTCCTGTCACAATACTGTACATGCGTAGTTCGAAGTTATCCAATAATAATAACATTGTTAGCGTGCAAGAAATAAAAATAATGACTGTTATTATACGACTTGGCGTTTTCGAGTGCAAATACGGGCTAAAACGAGTGCAAATATGAGACGGTATTACACGGGTCACAAACCGGTTTGCACAGGTTTATTCAACACTTAAAAGGTTTTGTAAGCGCGCGAGCCAATCGAAATGGGGCTGTTTGAGTAACAGCCAATCAGCTTTTAGCGCGCGAAAAAAACTTTTCAGTGCGCGCCCGCCCCCGACATTGCTTGGGCTGAGAGATTTCTTCTCTCGAGATTTCTTCTCTCGAGATTTCTTCTCTCAAGATTTTCTTCAAACAGAGCAGTAAGGTAAGCGAAAACAAACATGTTTTGTTCGTGTTAGCTGTCGTATAATAAACAATTTATTACACGAAGAGTTGTGTAATACGGCTGGGAATTTTTACTCGTCGGAAAAATACCCAGCCGTATTACACAACTTTCCGTGTAATAAGCTCTTTGTATCCCCCCCCCCCCCGGCGCTCAAAGCGCTTGAAATTGCAAGCAGAGAACAATAAGGACATCAACTACATGTATAGACTTAGCCTCCTCCGCAGGCATCTCTCATTTTTGAGGAAATCAGATTATAGGCTCCCTGAGTAGATTTTTTACCCAACGCGAACTAACTGTCGCGCGCTGAGTCTACTGAATAAATCACGCCTGGGCTTCCTGTGGGTATTCCTGACAAAAGAGGGTCTGGTGACCAAGGTCTGGCATAACAACGGTAAACAAAGATGGCGGCCATGTGAACTCTTGACGAGTGCGACAGTCATAATGGACGAACTCTGACGCATTCTGGCTCATAATTTGCCAAGCTATGGAGAGAAAGAAATGTTCACTCTAAAAGAACCGTTATTTGATTGTAAATATCGAATTTGAGTGTGAGAAAGGTAGGGAAAATGCCGAAGAAAACTGGCAAAGGAAAACGGCAACTGAAGAAGAAGAAAAGTAAGTCTGTCGAGAATATAGCAGAACTCGGCAAAGTTTCCAATAGTACGATGGTGCAACAGATGGCTTCTGCGTCCCTTAGCCCTGTGGCGGACTGTCGTGGTACTTCGAAAGAAAGGGTGAGAGATATTTTAGATGACATTGATGTCATGTAATGCACCTATCCATGTCAACCCCCAGGGCCGGGCAGATGTGGGGCATTTGACTTTTTGGGAGAATTTTTGGTCAAAATCTCCGCCCTGGGGCCTAAATTCTGGGACAAAACGGATCTGAAATCCCCCACCCTTGTATGAAATTGATTTACACAAATTCAAGAAGTATTTGGAATGATCTATAGTAAATAGGAATGAAGCGTTGAAGTATTAAATTAATTTATATTTTTAATGTGAACTGGACGGTAAACCTACCTTTTAGACAAATCCAAAATGGCCGACAAACATGAGGCACCGATATTTAGTACCAGTCCCTCTCTTCCAAAAGTCAAATGTCCCCACCCTGGGGTCCAGGCTCCTGTTCAAATTCCCCAGGGTGGGGACACCAAGAACGGTCAAATGCTCCACATCTGCCCGGCCTCCCCCCCCCCTGGGGGTTGACATTGATAGGTGCATAACTACGTACTGACTCGTACATGTAATATTTGGGCCAGAACCATACATGTCATACATTGTACACCGTTTTAAAGTTATATATATTTTTTTAATAGCCACGTTCTTTAATTAACAAATAAAGAAGCCTTAGCCATGTTTTATACTATCGTATTTGAGAACATGAGAGAAATGTTAAAGCACAAGCCGAAGCTAGGCGTGTACGTGCTACATTTGTAGCTTTCAACATTTCTCTCATGTTATCAAATGACCAGAGTGTTTTATGATATTTTATATAATAACCCAGAGGAAACTCGCGCGCTGATTGGCTGAAAGCCGTATTTATATGAGAGTCCATAGACATGGAAATTCGCTGGCACGCGATTGTGAATGAAATCAAAATGTCAAACGACAAGGAAGAATGTTTTCACCAAACGTTGACTTTCAATAATATGATTGTAATCAGCAAAAGCGACAGATATATTTAACAAAAATACAGCCAACCGACAAAGTTATCAAATTTGCTAACCATTCCAGCCAAGATATTTTCATTCGCGGATCCATGCAACAAACAAAAGTCAAAAACACATACATGTACGGTAAAACTAAAACACACAAACGGCTAACAAGTCTAGTTTTTAAACAACCTCTTTATAGACGAATAACGTGAGCCAGAGGAATCGAGCTAGAGGCTAGAGTAGACGAGAGGGAAAAGCAAGTCAACACTCTTTCAAATTTTTTTCAATTTGTTTATCCCAAACTAAAACTAAAATGACATATATACGTACCGGTATGTACGCTTTCAAGTCTGACATTTTGTCAGCGACGAAGTCACGAAATAATAAGCCTTCATATAAGGCCAATGTTTATCATTCACCCTGCTTGGTCTTAGATAATTCAGATAAGGTTTTTAGCTTTCTACTTGCCATTTTATGAACAACAAGAGCCCATCTGGGCTTTCACTCGGGCCACATGAGATTGAAGATGAAATACACTTTCATTTGAAATCCTCTTAGTATCAAGTCGTGCTTTACTCGCCAGTGAGAACGTCAAAAAAACAGACTGGTCTATTAATCGCTTTTATGGCATGACTATGATAACGCAGGATTCGAACAACAGAATACTGGCAAATTCAAGTGTATAAATGCAATACAATGACATATTCAGACTTTGAATTTGATTGAAAATAGATCAAAAACTCGGGGAAATGTCCGGCTAAAACTGTATGAATAAATGTGAAATGAAACATAAATTTCATAGCAAGAAAAAAAATTGTAATTCCTATAAATGAGAAAGCTCTTCTATTAAACCGCTTCTCATATACACAGACTGTTTCACAAAAAACATTTGCGCTTATCGACACAAGAATTCAGTTGACCTTTCAAATAATTTATTCTGAGGTACGCATACTCTAAATGACAGATGTTAAATAAAGCGATAATTAGAAGGAAAAGTACATTAACAGACAAACTGAGAGGAAATTGATTCAAATCAAAAAGAGTTTACTTACAGTACTTACGTAACTGACACCTTCGTGCACATATGCACTGAATCGGAATGAAAGTCGAAGCCTACCTCGAACTTAACTTTCAGCTAACCTGTTTCCTTTCATTCCACAATGAATAATAATCTCATAAAGTAAGCCCGTAGCTTTCAATAAATTTGCCAGTGTCTGAATGAAACAGCTAGATCTTTTCCAATTTCTCTCACGAGTCACGGCAGAAGACAGACTGTCTCAAGCTACAAAACTTGAATTTTGATCCTCTTCACAGTAACGTAATTTAACGTCTCCGATCAATTCCTCTCTCTTTGCTGGCAGTTCATGCTTCTTGTTCGTGTAATCGCCCCACTGAGCCGTAACCACAAAACGAGCACAGCATTTCAGTTGGCATACACTGCGTACATCTGCTTAACTAATTAGATTTGTAAAAATCTTAGCGGATCATGTAAATATTCCGCTTGGCTGAAATATGAGGGTTTCTGCCGTCAAAGTTCATTTTTTGTTTCAGTTTTCCCCATATTAGCAGACTTGTATAATGTTTCGAGCTCTCCGAATCCAGTAGAAAGACTCTGGTTATTCTGTCGTAAAACATGGACCTGACTCAAATTTAGGTTGTATTGCATCATTGCCCACGATGGAATAGATTTCTGACAATGACTATTTGAAATTGATATCTCCTTGTCTCGCCTAGTCTGAGCTTTGAATTTTCTTATCTGAGCGCGCCTGAGGAAATCTAACCTTTGTTTGCGTGACCAGCACAGTGCAATCTGATTGGTTAGAATTTGACCTTTAACGCATGCGCAGAAGCAGTTTGACACTGATTAAAAAAAATAATAATAACCACTTGCATTTTAAGACTCGGCGCTGCCACAGGCAGCCCGAGTAACTACATGAATTTTGCAAACTCACGTGCGACAGTTGTGAAGTTGATATTTTGTTGATTTTTTCACAAAATGAGCTTTTCCCTCTTACCTTGCACTCTTAGCCTCATCTCATATTGGAAGGAAGGTTCCAACAGCTAGATCTTTCCATTGAGTTTGGCAAAAATAAAAGTTCATTCAACTAAAACCTGCTTCAAAGTTCAACAGGGGAATCATGTTTCCTCGTGTACATTCAGCGACAAAAACACCCAGTTCAAGTCGTCGATATCCACTCCTTGAATGCCTTTCGCCTTAAATTTCCAGGAAAGCATGTCTTGACTTCCGAGTTATTCTTTTTGGGGAATGTTGAAGCAGATGTTTTTAAAATAGAGCCTGACACACTGACACAGAGGACACAGAGCATTCCTTAGTTTCTCTCAGTTGTATCGGGGGATTTCCCGTGCTGTGCAACTCACCGTCGGTCAATTTCTGGCGACTGTTACAGTTAGGAGAATTGATCTTCTGGTCGTTCGTGCGTAAGATTTTTCTCTCTTGTTTTTCCTGTTCGTTATTTTATAAAAGCAATATAACACACTTTCCATGTCTTTGTTCTCTTATAAAAACACTTGGGATATGTTGGAAGAACGCAGAAAAAATTGTTCTCCCAACATACATGTATCCTGCGTGTTAATATAGATTTACGTGCACGATGAAAGGAAACTGACAGTTGAAAACAATAAAACACAGCAAATCATGTTATATACTCTGATAATTAAAACATGGCATTTTAGCCAATCAGAGATTGCGTACTATTGTATCTATATTTTAATTTGTGCTAGAACTGAGGGTCCATTCTCAGACTACAATCAAAGTTCTAATAAAGAAATCACTACTCTAGTAACTCTAAGCCCGTGCAAAATTATGTTCTTTGAAATAAAAAGTAAAAACTAATGAAAGGAGCAGCCAACAAATACTCCAGTTTGACAGATGGCCTATTTTTATGCACAAAACTCGCAGATCTAAAATGCATATATGGCTTTGAAGGGAGCTATTTTGCCAAAAACCACAACTCATTCCCATCAATTTGCGATGCACCTCATAATTTACACACAGCTAGCCCACAATTAAAATATTTCCATGAAAAATAATGCAAGCAAAGTCCTCACATTTTCCCCCACCCCAAGGGCATGAATTTGCTGCAACATCCCCACCTACAACCTGGGGTCCCCCCCTCGGGGAAGCCGATGACAAGTTCATTAATGCTTGGCCAGAAAATTGAAATGGGAAAATTCCTGGGGGTTAACAGGCCAAGAAAAGATTAGAGACCTCCGCTAATGAAGGCCCTTAAATAGAAGGTTACATTATTAAGGGCCATATATATATATAATAATAATTTGTGCCCATTGAACCCTATTTTTTATTTTAGATATCAATTCTAAATCTGAGTGAATAGTTATAAGAATGGTAAAATATATGTTGCTTTGAATAATTTTTTTTATGCTGTGCTGCTGAGTTAAGGAGGTTTTAATACCCAAAATGCTAATTACATGATGTCTTATGCAGGGGAGGTACATGCATGTATTTGCAATAATTTCTTAGTGGTTGTGAATGGGCATTTCTGCTGATATACCAGATGGCTATAATTACACTGATAATTTGAAAAAAATGTTTAATTGTAACAACATTTTTTTGTATAATAATTGATGCCTCCCTTGACGTCATGTAATTAGCATTTACAGGTAGGAAATTAAAACCTCTATAAGTCATTGGCACAACATTCAAACCTGTATAATATATTGTACCAATCTATTATTCGAACTTGATGTAGAATTGATATATCTAAAATAGAAATATATATATTGTTCATATATACATTGTAGGCACTATTATAAGCCTCGATCTGGCTTTGGCTTTTCTAATATAAACTCTTGTCAAATTTGAGCTAATTAATAGAAATCTTGAGGTTATTGGTCTAATGCACTTACAGTGTATCTGTGGCTTCTCCAGGAGGATTCCGTAAAAAGGATGGAACTTAACTTCATGATTTTCCCCAGGGGTGGGGGAATCTTACGAGTCAGTCCCCTGGGTCACAGTTTCCTATATAACAGAAAATCTCTCATATGAGATTACAATCTTATAAATCCCCCCTGCCCGAGCTATTGTATCTTGGAACTTCAAACAAAGTCAGTCATTTTCATTCCCCAACATATCCCTCAATCTGGTCGGCCCGGGGGTATTACTACCCATGGGGGAAGCCGCTGATAAGTGCATTATATACTGTAATTGTTCAATCTTGTCCAACTTTTATTAAGAAACTTGTTTTCGATTATTGTGATTATCAGCTGGCAGAGGCTTTGTATGAAGCTGAGATGAAAAAACAGAGACGATTCATGAAGGGTAAAATCAGCATGATGGCATATGAAAAGCTTACCCCTCAGGAAATAAGGGACTTAAAGCTTGTATTTGATACATTTGATACAGATAAGAGTGGGTAAGTATAATGCCCAGTGGCAGTCCAAGCTAGAATTTACATGAAATAGATACAAAATGAGTGGCTGTCAGCTTTATGAGATTTACAAACTCAAGCTGAAAGCGAGAGTTTGTAAATCCCATAATTAGCACAGCCATGAATTCTGTATCAGACTTATCAAATGTCTAGGTGTAGAAAGTCATGTTTTCAGTTAATTTGGCAACTTATTTTGGAGAAAATTGAGGCAAACGTTTTGTCCTAAAATTAAGATACATGTAAGTTATACAAGTATATATTAAAACTAAAAACCATGTAATAATCTAATCCTAAACTAATTAAAACACACATCACTACACTTTAAAACATTATATGAATCGAAGGGCTGTGTGCCACAACGGGACCAAGTGCCCTTTTCAGGACGTTTTCTCTCTCTCTAAATTTCGCTTAAAAATAACAAAAGTGAGTACACAGTAGCCTTAAAAAATGTCTGGAAAAGGGCACTAATGGTCCCTTGTGGCACACATCTATTTAATTATCAGTTGTATCAAAATCAGAGAGCATTTATAAGTAATTAAGAGAGGGAATCTATATTATTATTCAGTTCCTCAGTATCGTGAATTCTGATGGGTTGATTCACCTGCAAATAACTGCGTGAAAATAAGAGTTTGCCTTCAGATATTTTTGTGAGCATTGCGCAGTGCTCTGTTGAACAACAAATCCAACATGGCCACTCGGTTTCCAGAATGTTCAGAGGCCGAAATTGTGAGCGTTTTGGATGCCAAAAACTCTGAATAATAAAACAATTATTGGAACTCCAACTATTGCAAAATATGATGAATTGTCTGTGTCTCGCTACCAGTTATTTGCCTCTGCCTTCGACATCAGCAAATAACTGGTAGCTCGCCACAGACAATTCATCATATTTTGCTCAGCCTCGTCCAATAATTGCTTAATATGTGCACTAATATGCAATGATAATGTCCAATAAAATATATTTTTAGTAATTGCACAACAACATGCAATCTCATGGTGGGAAAATATTTTCTTGCTCTTTCATGCTATCAGGTTGTTGTTGTGCGCTCATGCACTTTAATTGCTTCAGCTGCTTCCAGTTACTAAAATACTGTAGATTTTATTAGACATCATCACACACCGCATGCTACAAGAATCCCTCTCTTACCTACATGTATACTCTCTTGGTTATATACATGACTGACAGTGTATAATTGTATTAATGGTATTAATCATATTAATTGCATTAAATGAATTAAGTGTATTAACTATCTACTATAGTCACTTATTAACTACATTTAATTATTTGACAATTAACTACATACATTTTTCATAAGGGCAACATTATTAGTGTATTCTATGTGTTGCCCTTCTCTATGTATTATATAGCAAAATCATTAATTTAATGTTATTTATTAAAATGTAAATACATGGAGATAAATAAAATTTAGAAAATGTATTAATTGTTTTAATTGTATTAATTATATTATAATTTAAAAGGCCTGCTAATGGCTAAGAGGCTAATGGCTAAGAGATTGATCATAACTGAGATTGATTGAACAATAATGCTAAAAAAAATCTAAACTCAGTTTTAAAAACTAACCATGCAAACCTATGTCTGAATTAATTAAGTCACTAAATGTTTTAAAACTTAATTTACAGATACAGTAATGGCATATGTCTTACATCCCTTGGTAGACTATTCTAATTGACCTATAACAAAGTCGAGTAATCATTGTTTGATTACATTTTAAGGAAGATGAAGAAGTACATTTAGGTCAGAACTTAAGAGCACAAGCTACACAATGTATGATATTCTACATGAGTGCTTTAGTACAATAAGATAATTAATATAAGATGGAGATAAACCGTGTTTAATGTTCAAATTTCGTGCATTGTACAAAATCCAAGCATGTGATTGGCTAATGAGCGTGCATTATTGGTGACCACAGCACTCGACCCAGACCCTCTCTTACCTATAGGGAAAGGGAGACCTATAGTCCTTCGCTTAGTTACGTGTTTGGACGGCTTGGAAAACCTCATCGCATATTAAACAGTGAAAATGCAGACAATTACTAGAAAGGTAACGGCAGGATTGAACTCTGTTGCCTGTGTGACAGAAGATATATATTTTGAGGCGAACATTTGCATAATCTCTCGTTGGAAATGGCTGATTTGCGAGTGCTGGAAGTACAACTTTACAAGTCAACATGTGTCCGAGTGAACAAAGGTTTCTACAACACTCTTATTCTAGTAGTCTTACTTAAGAAATGGATTGTATTTCCGAGACCTTACTCTGTCAATAAGAGGAGAAAATTAAGCGAGAATTCAGTGGATGGTTCGTAAACCCAGGATATTTGATTTGGAAAATGTTTGCATCGGAGCCGAGCACATGGCCGGAGGCCGGTTTCGAGTCAAGATTTCAATTCACTGCCCCACTGGAATCTGCAGGTTAGTTATTTTCGAATGAAAGAAACTGTTAAAGAAAGCAGACTATCTAGGAGTTAAGCCGGCTAAATAATTGATATTTGAATACATGGCTCCAAGAGAAACGTTTTCGAGTTAAATGTACAATCATACTATTCGCCTCGCATTATGTTTTCAGGCAAACATTTGCATAATCGTTCGTTAGAAATGGCTGATTTGCAAGCGCTGGAAGTACAACAACTAACTAGTCAACATGTGTCTGAGTAAACAAAAGTTTCTTCAACACTCTAGCAGTCCAAACTGAAGAAATGGATTTTATTTCCGGCGAGACCTTACTCTGTCAATAAGAGGAGACAATGAAGCGACAATTCAGCTGAAGGTTCAAAAACCTAGGATATTTTTATTTGGAAAATGTTCGCATCAGAGCCGAGCACATGGAGGCCGGTTTCAAGATTTCAATTCACTGGAATCTGCAGGTTAGTTATTTTCGAATGAAAGAAACTATTAAAGAACGTAGGCTATCTAGGAGTTAAGCCGGCTAAATACTCGATATTTTAATACATGGCTCCAAGAGTAACGTTTTCGAGTTAAATGTACAAACATGTACTCGCAAGGCGTCAACTAAACTGATCGAACGCCAAAGTAAATTGTTCTTTGCATAGTTATCTACTTCGTTTTTATTCATTGTCTATTGAAATGGCTTTTCTTTGTGGAGATATTTACCGTAAAATGATTTAATTCATGCGAAATATTTGACTTCTTTATGAAATTGTTATTGACAACTGATTGAAATTGAAATTCACGGCTGACAGTGCACTCAGTTTGAATATTAAAAGGGTTAGAGACTTTATGTTTGTGCTTTATCGGCAAAATACAGTCACTTGCTGACTGTACGATGAACTCAAAATTTCTTCATACTGCATTCGGCCTTCGCCCTCATGCAGTATTCATTATTTTTCGTTCATCGTACAGTCAGCGCGTGCCTGTATTTGTCGATAAAGAACTCACAAGCAGTCTCTAACCCTTACATAGCCAGCTTAAAAGTAATTAATAGATTAGTATCTTGAAATCAATGCAAAATTTAATGGGAATTAAGCCAGTGCAAATCTAATAAAATACATATAGGTCTGGATTGATCAGTAATTTGGCAGAACTAATAGGTTCTTTACAAACAAGTGACCTAACAGCCGCATTCTGAACCCATTGAAGCTTGTTCAGCTCATGTATTAAAACAGGCAGAACATAGAGTGGGCTATTACAATAATCTATATGACTACAAATAAAAGCATGCGGGGACATTAGTGTTTCTGAAACAGCTTATTTAAATATATTTGTGCATCATGTACAATATACATTTTTACCACAATTGCCGGTAATCTCGCGATCTGATTGGTCGATGTGCGGTGGTAAATGAGAGTCCAGACAACGGTGCTGACGCGGGGAAAGTTATAGACAATGCTGGCTCTTTCAAAGCTGTCACGCTTTGTAACGAAACGTTTTTTGTACGTTTTCTAATATTGTTGTAAAAAGCAAATTTCCTCTGGTTTTCCGTGGTGTGGACTCTTATTTACCACGATTTACGTCATCACATCGTCAAAATTTGTTGTGGAGATGCATGGGTACTGAATGATAGATTCTTGTTTTGATCTATTTGTTAAATACAGCTCTATTGATGGAAGAGAGTTACGGAAGGCAATGAGAACTCTAGGATTCAAGATCTCAAAAGAAGCAGTTTCTAGCATGATAGGTACATGTACATAATGTATATGACACTGTACAATTGAGGTGACCGTCATAACGCATGCAATATTGTATATGCATGCAATGAAAGTTTAATTCGTTAATTAAATAATATATTTTTATACAATATACCGTAAATACCCACAAACATTATAGGCTGCACTTTTTTGGACAAAAACAACCACTCACGCGAGGCTGAGCCTCCTTCAAAATCAAAAATGGCAGCCCTCGGACTCGTGCATGGAGAATGGGGATGATGCGAGTTGAAAACTGTGAGTTGCGAGTTGAAAAATGCGAGTTGGAGTTGAAAAATGCGAGTTGCAAGAAAAAGTAAGAAAAATGAGATTAGAGTTCCTGCGATGGAAAATGATTTTTGAGGGAGAAAAAAAACAAATATTTCGTATACAGGAACTCCGAGTTTCGATGAAACCCCTAGAATTTTTTTTTTATACCAGCCGTTATTTATGCCTCGCTGGAGGTTTTATGTTGTCCTCTTTGCCCTCACAGTTATTCAGAGCTAAGTCCTTTATATTTCTAATTTACAATATTTCGATTGCAATCACAATTACTTAGTTAAACTATTCACTTTCTTCTATCTCTGATTCTTTCAGAGACGTTTCGTATTATTTCTATGGCGACTCTTTGGTTTATTAGTCATACAACTCTCACGGCCCCTCCGGATACTAGACTGATGCGAGAACTAAAATGCCCGGCAATAAATCCTACTTAATATCAGTTTAAACATTCCTAACGAAATTGCTATGCTATCACGACAGTTCAAATTCACATCTCAAGACAATTTCGTTCTTCACTGCGGTCTGCCTTAAAATTCTAATATATCAAGCAGTCATATTTTGTACCTTTTTTACTTTTTTTCGATAAATGTTCAGTTCCCTTTTTTGCCAGCTTAATTATTTTCTTCTTGATCATTTAAGTTCTTTCCCGTTGTTTCCATCGATTTTCCAGCGAGAATCGAAATCGCCTTTCCAATGAAGTCGCCCGGCTTTCTTGATGTTTCCACAGGGTTTCCTCTCAGAGTTCAGTTTCGCTCGTTTTTCTTGTTCTGTCATTTTTTGGGGGTTCAATACTTTTCTTCTTTGACCTCCTAGTTTGTTCACAGGAAGCCCAAGCATTGTTTATGTAAATTTAATTTATAAGGGTTTGTATGGGATTTTTTAAATCTGGTTTTTCGATAAATATACTGTAATAAAGTGAATAAAACTTACCTGGTATCTACATGTATGATCTGTTTCTTGGCTGTGTCTGTACGTAGTTTCAGCGAATTTGGGCGAATTTTGAATCCCTTACTCTTCATACTAATGCACTAGTCAAAGTAAACCCCCACACCCCCCCCCCCCCCCCCCCCCAACCCGGGATAGGGTGGGGATTAGTGGGGATTTTGCCTCACAGGGAAAGCAAAAAAATAGAAAATGCCCCACCTATTGCGGCAATTGTGGACAGTAAATGCAGGCAAATGCCCCCACCCCAGGGGACACATCACTAAAAATAAGTCATTTTTGTTTTACAAACTTCACACATTTTAGCTTGCAGTGGTCTGGGTTGTGTCTTTTATTGCTCAATAGGGTCTTGATCTACATGTACTAATGAGATTGAACACAGAAGAAGCCAAACAACGTGACGGTATTGCTGAAATTCGTCCTGAACTATACACGGAAGTAGAACAGAGAAGTCTGCAGTGGCCTGGACTGTCTTCTATATAAATTGTACTTGTGAGACAGTCTTCTATGAACAATTCCCCGCCACATTTTGCCCCACGTTGTGCCCACAGTTCCCCCACACTCCATAGTGGGGCATCAAATAACCGATTTCCCCCAATCCCTCTGGGGCACTCTACCGTGTCAAAAGCGATCGCTTGCCTCACAGACAGACAGACAGACAGACAGACAGACTTTATTCATTAGCTCTTTGTACTACATTGGTACATCAGATGACTGCTAACAAATTTAAAAAGTTGGTTAATGACGGATAGATTGTTCTGTAATCTTAAAAATATAATATATATATAGTTAGTTATCATTAAATTAGCTTACATTATTTGTGCTGAAATTATGGTGGATCGCATGTCCATACAATCATAGACATATTTTGCTGCTATTGTTGTGACTTGTCTCGGGGGATCAATGATTACCGAAAATAGTTCTTTTTCTGTCATTTTTCTGCTATCTAATTTCGTTAGAGTTTTTAAGGAGGAAAAGAAATCATGCCTGATTGTCTGGTAAGTTTTGCATCTCAGCAGGAAGTGAATTTCGTCTTCCATTTCTTGTTTGCATGTTGGGCAAATTCGTTCTTCTGGTTTTAGATAAGGTTTAAGGTGTCTTCCTTTTTCAATTTGAAGGCAATGATTGCTTATTCTTAATTTGGTGAACGTAATTCTATGTTTGATGTTTCTGACAAGATCCAAATAGTTTTCGAATTCATACTTCGTTTTGAATGTTCGATAAACTCGTAGTTTGTTACTCTGGTTTGGATTCTGTCGTTGGTCATTAAATATATCACTTAACCAAATTTGTAGTTCTGTGTCTTTTAGGCGTTGCTTTATATTCTTCAGAAATTGCCTAAAATCTGGAGTATTATTTTGGAGTATCCATATATCACCATAGCCTAGGCTTTGTACGGTTCGCTTAATTTTGTAACTCCAAAAAACTGGGTTGCTTGATTGCATACTGTCGAGATACATATTTTTTGTAAGCATTGGCTCGTCCCTGGTTAACAATTTTGTCCAATAGTTAATACTTCTGAATGTTAATTCACATCTCAAAGGATATCTACCAAGCTCTGCTCTACATCCATTATTGACTGATGTTCTGCTGGTTCCTAATAGTAACTTGCAAAATTTTGTATGCACTATTTCTATCGGATCATTTTCGTTAGATCTTTTGCTATCGGTCCCCCAGATTTCGCTTCCATAGAGCAAGATTGGTTTTATCAAAGTGTCGAAGAGTTTGATTGTCAGTTTAATATCAGATCTAAAGTGGGATCCCATTTCTTTTTTTAGTTTAAACATTGCCTTCAGTGCTGATTTTTTAAGTTCTTGTGTTGCCACATTAAAGTTGCCGAATGCGCTGAAAGTAAGTCCGAGATATTTGTACATTCGCACATTTTCTAATTGGTTATTTTTATAATAAAAACAATAATTGTTCATTCGTTTTCCGTTATTATTAAAAACAATAGCTTTTGTTTTCTCTATATTAACAGTTAATTGGTTAGTGTCGCAATACCCTTCAAGGCCTTCCAGTAGACTTTGTAAATCATGTTTATTCTTAGATACTAGGACTAAGTCGTCTGCGTAGAGTAAGTTGCTTATATTAGTTCCACCGGCAATACATATGGGATCCTTTACTCCTGATTCGTCTAACACTTGAGGCAGATCACTGAGGAAAAGATTAAAGAGGGTGGGGCTTAGAATGCAGCCCTGTTTGACTCCAATGTAACATCTAAACTTTTCTGTGATAACATTATCTATTTTAACTGCTGAATAATCGTCGGAATACATTGAGTGTAATAGTGAGAAAAAATTACCTTCAATACCTGCCTGTTTTATTTTCTCGAACAGCTTTTCCCTTGGTATACTATCAAATGCTTTTTTAAAATCGACAAAGCAAGTAAAAAGCATGTTATTTTTCTTGTTTGCCTCACATTTGCCGCACCCTGTCCCGGGTTTGGGGGGGGGGGGGGGGGGGGGGGGGGTGTGGGGGTTTACTTTGACTAGTGCATAAAGAAGAAATGAAAGGTAGGAAACGAACTTCAAATCTCGAGTTCAAAGCCACTCACGTTTGGGTCGATTTTTTCACGAAAATCGCATCGATTTTACATTCTATCCCCATCAGCATACGCAGTGATAAATTTCCAGTCTATCTGTGCCAAACAAACGAAGATATCTGTATTTGCCGAGCTACAATCCACTATTGAGTCCGCCAAAATCTCGCCAGAAGCAGCCATCTGTGCCCGTGACTCGCCAGAGTGGTGCCATTTATTTTACACAGGAAACCCAAGCTCTGTTAAGGTCCGTTGGGAATTTTTAAATCTAGCTTTTCGATAAATATATTGTAATAAAATGAATAAAACTTACCTGGTGTTTATAGCCTGTGTTTTGACCATGTTTGTAGGCAGTTGCAGCGAATTTAGGCGAATTTTAAATCCTTTACTCTGCAACTAACGAAAGCTAGATTTAAACATTCCACAGCTTGGGCTTCCTGTGTTAATGGTTTTGGCACCACTTTGGCGAGTCACGGGTATAGATGGCTGCTTCTGGCGAGCTTTTGGCGGACTCAATAGTGGATTGTAGCTCGGCAAATCACAGATATCTTCGTTTGGTTGGCACAGATAGACTGGAAATTTATCACTGCGTATGCTGATGAGGATAGAATGTAAAATCGATGCGATTTTCGTGAAAAAATCGACCCAAACGCGAGTGGCTTTGAACTCGAGATTTGAAGTTCGTTTCCTACCTTTCATTTCTTCTTTAGTTGAACAGTAAGGGATTCAAAATTCGCCCGAATTCGCTGACTCTACGTACAGTCACAGCCAGGACACAGATCATAGACACCAGGTAAGTTTTATTCACTTTATTACAGTATATTTATCGAAAAACCAGATTTAAAAATTCCCATACAAACCCTTATAAATTTAATTTACATAAACAGAGCTTGGGCTCCCTGTGGTTTGTTGATGTCATTTCCGGTTCGATAAATTGTTTTTGCAATCTGAAAAGTAGTTTATTCAGTTCTGTATATTCGGATTCATGTCCGTAAGCCATATCCCATTTCTGACGGTTCTCACGGTCCGTTTTCGGTTCTATATATTATTTTATACTCGGTTCAGTTTTCTCCATTTGTGTATGGGCGTCAAACGGTTTCAACATTGGGTTCGGTTCAGACTGTCTTCTGTTCTCGAGTTCGCTCATTTCTAAACTTCTCGGCTCTGTTCATCTCGGTTCTGTTTATCTCGGTTCTGTTTATCTCGGTTCTGTTCATCGGTTTTGTATCTGGAGAATACTGATTCCGAATCGAAAGCTCGTCAAAAAATGCTTGTTTCTTATCGTTTATTTTCTATCAGAAACAAATGAAATCATGACCTAAAGTCAAATTCTCTTGGACTTGGCTCCCCCTTGGCTCCCCCTTGGCTCAGCCTTCGAAATTTCCCGAGTCTGGGTCTTTCCACACGACAGATCCACTCTGCGACAGATCATATATTTTCCTGCCATTTTTTTCTGTAACATTCAACTCGCAACTCACACTTTTTAACTGTCACGTGTCCGTATATACAGAATAAATTAACTTCCCTGTGGTTCGTTGGTGTCGCGAGTTGGTAAGATTCGCGGCTCGGACTATAGAGAACGCGAAGATTCTGAAGCAAGAATATTCGAGTTCCAGCCGAATAGTTTGGCAGCAAATATACAGGAGAGAGACACAAATTGGATAAATGCAGTATCAGTTTACAGGAAGGTTGCGTTTCATCTGGATTTGACGAGTAAACATTTGCGTTGAATTCTAGCAGTTTGGTCGTGCTTTTTGTACGAGTCCAATTGACTTTTAATTAAATACATGGATAAATGAGCGGAACAAATAAGCTTTGTTTCTGTTTATTCAGTCTTGAGTTCATACTATAAAATCTGTGGCTAAAGGTACGCACTTTTCTCAAAATAGTGTAATGACGGGGTCAACACCGTGCACGTGCAAACTAAACTTGCCATTAACTCAAACCAAGCGTAATTTACTGCATATTGTTTTCCTTTTCCCCTTATAGCTTTCATTATAAAATATTGGGTAAAAATATTAGATAGTGAATGCTAGAGAACAGTAAGTTTGGGAAGTTTTGAACACAGTTCGATATGTACAAATTGGAATCACAACACAACTGGTATGAAGTCATGTACATCAGGCAAGTCCATTCAACAATTGGTATTACAAAGTAAAAACGTTCAATAATAAATAATACGTAGGGAGGTTTGCTTCAGTAACTATTAAACAACTAACTTACACTGGATAAAAAAGCCGGAATGTTTTGCGATGTTTAAATCTTTTAAATCAACCACGTTAATTTAGTCTAGAATTAAAACTGTTGGTTAGCTTCGCAGATAAAAATAACGAAGCAAGACTAATTTTTGAATATTTAATCTTTTCTTAATAAGTGCCGTTAAAACAGCTGCAATTTTTGCCATTGTAGCATTTTCTTCAATGCATTATTTAAAATAAACAGATGTGGCTGTATTGCAACCGATGTATTTTTTCAATGATTATATGCAGACAAACTAAAAAGTTCTTCAACTAAGCAACACGGGGCAGTTTAGTTGTTTTTATTCGAGAAGCCAAGTGAACTATGCATGCATCAGCACGCATTCAGCTCCGATCGGACTGAACTAGTCATCAAGATTCAGTGGTTGTTCTTCATAGTTAAACTACAAATTAAAGAACGGAAAAAATAAAGCTAGAGCTTGCATCTATGATGTCAGTAAATTAAGCCGACTTAATAACTCGCTATCAACTCAGTACTGTGTTGTGGAGTCGAACATCCAACGGCGACACGGCCGAATATTATTTATTCAAACGTAGTATTTAATTTAAATCGAACAAGTTCATATATGAGGATGATCTCAAGGAACACTGAGTTATTACTCTCTCACCAATCGCCCCTTGAAATTAAATATCGTGACCAGATAACACAATGTTTGCCCTTGCGGTCTGCATGATAATTCCCTTCACGACCAAACTTCTAGAATTAAACGCAAGTGTTTACTCGGCAAATCCAGATAAAACGCAACCTTCCTGTAAACGGATACTGCATTTATCCAATTTTGTGTCTCTCTCCTGTATACTTGCTGCCAAACTATTCTGGAACTCGAGTATTCTTGCTTCCGAGTCTTCGCGTTTTCTGTATCTCCAGGCCGCGGGTCTTACAACCTCGCGACACCAGCGAACCACAAGCAATTTAATTTATTCTGTATATACGGACACGTGACAGTTATATGTGTGTAATTGACTTTTCTGTAAGACTACCTTTCCTGGATCGACTGTATATGTATATGTATAAGACATAGGTATAATATATATATGTATAAGACATAGGCATAATATCAGCTATACAGGTATGTGCATCTGGATCCAGGGGTGGGGGGGGGGGGGGTGGGGGGGGGGGGGTACTCTACCCAAAGTTGGGTAGGGGTGTGCCGCTGGGGCTCTGAAACCTTACCCTGTTTAAGAAGACAAAAAAACTCAATTTCCATACCCTGTTCAAGAGAAAGTGTTAAAATTTTATATTCCTCGATCTATAAGACAAGTGTAACAAATTATCTATACTTGGATGTCAGTGTTAATTGTGATGTTGTATAACAAGTGTCATAACTAAATAAGTCTTCATCAAGCACTAGACTTCTGATTAAGAGGTTTTGGAATCAAAAAGATATGACAAGAGGGTATTAGAGTTTCAAGGTCCAAATCCCCTCCCCCTCCCCCCTGGCACTTTATAGTGACAGCATACAGGGTCCAGTTCTTTAATTGCCAATCAACACTTATTTGAAGTGAGAACATTATTAAGTTAACACCAGTGTATAAGCCGCACCCGTAGATAAGCAAGTTTTGAAGCTTGAATTTAGGAAAATTTAGGAAATTAGAAAATCTTTTGTCCGAGTTCATAAACGCTTGTACTTGATGCCAAACTTCTCCCCCCAAAAAGAATAATCTTTTGTTGGAGTTCATAAATGCTCGTACTTGGAGCAGAACTTCATCAGATTGTCGTAAATACATAATCGCAACTTTAATTCGATCGAATATGGTTCAACTTGCCTTGTCATTTCTTGTGTATATTTTAACCTGTAGTCTTTAAATCACTCCAGAATTCTTCCGCTTTTATTCTCCCATTAACTAACAACAATTCCAAGGAACCGCTTTCCTTTAATCGCTAGAGCAAGAAATGTTTTCTGGCAAAACTATACTTGCACGAGTAGGTCTGAGGTCCGCCAGGCTTTAGACGATCAGGAACAATATGGCAGACGGTCGATGGTGGAAATTTCTGGTATCCCCCGTACGGCAGAAGAAAATACTGAAGCTATGGTGATACAGCTCTGTAACCGGCTACACGTCGAAGTCCAAGCCGAAGATATCGAAGCAGCACACCGGTTATCTGCGAAGGATACAGCAAATATAATCGTAAAGTTTGTCAACAGAAAAACGAGGGACATGGTACATAAAGCAAGATCCCAACTGTACCGCAAGACAACCCATGATCTCGGCCTAGTTCAAGAAAGGGCTCCAGCAAAAATCTATATAAATGAAAGTCTGACAAAATCCAGAAAAGAACTATTTGCAAAGGCACGCATGTGTAAAAGAGAAAGGGAGTACAAGTACCTATGGTCTAGAAATGGATCGATTTTATTAAGGAAAACCGAAAACTCGCCAGTTCTCTATATCCGAGATGAAACTGATCTCCCAACAGATTGATCAGTCTGCAATAATGACAGTGTTACCTGGTAAATCTTGGTATATCTTGGTATGTACTCTATATTGTTCAATACTCACGTTAGTTCATGCAACCTATAGACTTTGTGGCCTGATCTGTTTGATCTTGATATTCAAATTATCATACTTTTGTGTAAAATTTACTCTTTTAATTCTCTCTATATTAAGTATTAATTGTAATATATTAAGTCCATCTATTAGGTTATATCACTACTTTACTCTTTCCTATATATTCTTACTTAAGTTATCATGAATACTATCAATGAAATTCTTACATGCCACAACTGTCATAGGCATGTGCATGACAATCAATTTTCAATCTTTTGTGACCTGTGCAACACCTGGCTACATATTACTTGTATTAAAATGACTAGAACAAAATTAATCCAGCTAGCTTCCCAGTCTGATCCATGGTATTGTATGAAATGCATAAATAACACATTTCCATTCTCTTCTTTAACTAATGTACAATTAACTAAATTATGTGTCTCATATACACATCAAGCTACAAAACAATCATCAGCAATCATGAACGACAGACCTTTGCTTCTAAATAACAAACTTCCCAAATTATGCATCAATTCCAAATGTACTTCATGTAAAAAGAAAGTCAAGATAAATCAAAATAGCATTGTATGTGATGCATGTCACAGCAAAATTCACTTAAAATGTTCTTTTCTATCAACTAAGGAAATTTGTAACTTTAATCATTATGAGGTATTTTGGACCTGTCAACACTGTATCTCATCATCTTTACCCTTCTTAGGAGTCAGTAACTATGCTGAATTAACATTTAATAGTAATTTTAATTGTTCATGCTTAAAATCTCCTATCATAGAAAAAATAGAATCTAACTCATTTCCCAAACTAAAGCTCATATCTTCTAACTCTAACTTCATAACCTCAAGCCATGATCCAGACACTGAAATTCCACTTGAACCAAATTTTAAATATTACAACCTCCATGAATTTCATAAACTTAGTAAAAAGAACTCAGGAAGGCATAATAAAAAATTCTCACTAATCCACACTAATATACGAAGTCTAAACCATAATTCAGAAATGCTTGATGATCTTCTAAATAGTCTTGACTTTGAGTTTAGTATTATTGCACTTTCAGAACTATGGCTCCCAAAAAACAAGTTCAGTACATTTACAATACCAAAATTGAAAAATTATCATGATCCTGAATTAATGCCAGGAGCAACCTCAAATAGCGGATGTGGGTTATATATTTCAAATAAATTGTTATTCTTAAAAAGAGATGAATTATCTTATGCATTTTATTCACCCGAGTGTGAATTCCAAGCATTATGGATAGAAATTATAAATAAACATGAATCTAACATTATAATAGGAGTCATCTACCTACACCCAAAATTAAAAAAGCCGAAAATATTTCTTGACTATCTGGAAAAAATTCTTGGAAAATTAAGTAAAGAAAACAAAACTGCTGTCCTCTGTGGTGACTTCAATTTAGACTTACTTAAAGCTGATTTTAATGATGATATTAATGACTATCTACTCTTGTTATTATCCCACTTTATGTTTCCTCAAATAACCCAGCCTACAAGAATCCCAGAACACTCTAACCCAACACTTATTGATCATATTTGGATAAACTCATTGAAAACTAATATTATCTCTGGTAACCTCATACCACATATAACCGATCATCTACCAAATTTTATTATTTTAACGGATTTTAATATAACAATAAACTCCCCAAATAATTTATTCAAAAGGGACTATATACATTTTAATAAGGATCTATTCATAAAAGACATACAAGAACTAAACTTAGAGTATAACATCTCTCTTCTAGCAACAACAGATGAAAAATACTCGTTTTTTCATGACAACCTTTTAAGCACCATAGATAAATATGCCCCTCTTAAGAAATTATCAAATAGAAAATTGAAACAATCCTTCAAACCCTGGATAACTAAATCCATAAGAAAATCAATAAACATTAAAAATAAATTGTATGGAAAATTCATGAAAACTAAGAAAAATACTTACTTTGCTAAATACAAATTGTATAGGCATAAAATAAATCAATTAATACGGCTTTCTAAAAAGAACTACTACTTAAATTACTTTAGTAAATTCAAGCAAAACATGAAAAAAATCTGGCAAGGTATCAAAAACCTTATTAACACTAATACACTAAAGTCTAAAAGTTATTCCCTCCAAGATGGCAATAATCTAATTACCAACCCTAAAGCAATTGCAGATAAATTCAATTCATATTTTAATAATGTCGCTTCTAGTATAGTATCCAAAATGAAACCTTCAAAGAAATCTCACAAGGATTATCTTGAAAATTGTATTAACGATAGCTTCTTCGTAAGCCCCACCACTTCATATGAAATTAAAGATTACATAGGTAATCTTCATCCAAACAAAAGCTCTGGTATTTACAATTTTCCAACAAAGTTAATTAAACTATTATCAGACTATATTGCTCCTTCTCTAGAACTTATCATTAATGACTCATTCCTAAATGGATGTTTCCCAGAAAAATTAAAAATACAAAAAATAATCCCACTCCATAAGGCTGGATCAAGACTAGAAGTCTCTAATTATAGGCCTATTTCCCTTCTTCCAATTTTTTCTAAAATATTTGAACAAATTATGTTAAAAAGACTAAATAATTTTCTTAGTCACCATAACATAATTTTTAAACATCAATATGGGTTCCAAAAAAAAAAATCTACTACTCTAGCAGTACTAGATTTACTAAACAATATTGTTGATTCGCTTGAAAATAAACATTCTTCCACGGTTATATTTCTAGATTTTGCAAAGGCGTTCGATACCATTAATCTAGATATATTAATTGATAAATTAGAATCTTACGGCATTAGAGGAATTCCTCTAACATGGTTTAAGTCTTACCTCAAAGACAGAAAACAACTTGTAGCCATTAATGATAGCTTATCCTCAAAATTAACTGTACAATGTGGTGTACCCCAAGGTTCTGTCTTAGGCCCCATAATGTTCTTACTTTATATAAATGACATTCCAAATTCAATTAAGAACCTGAAATGTTTCCTATTTGCTGATGATACAAGTCTCTTTTACTCTAGTAATGACATTAAAGAACTGGAAACCACAATAAACTATGATCTTAGCCAAGTTCAGGAATGGCTCCTATCAAATAGGCTATCTCTTAATGTATCCAAGTCGAATCTAGTCAATTTTTATTCAAGACAAAAAAAAAGACATACCTCTCCAATCATAACAATAAATTCGGAAGTAATTAAGGAAAAAGATAATACCAAATACTTAGGAATAATACTCGATAAAAATCTGAACTGGAAAGACCACATTGCCTCAATTAGGATTAAACTTGCTAAAATACTAGGTATATTATATAAAACAAAACATTATGCTCCTCCAGAAATTTTAAAACAATTATATTACTCCCTGTTTTACCCACATTTAAACTATTCAATTTTACTCTGGGGTAATACATACTCTTCTACAATCGAACCCCTTCGAATTCTTCAAAGAAAGGCAATTCGTATAATCTCAAATGCAAATTTCTATGCACATACCCCACCACTATTCTACAAATTAGGCACCCTGACTCTTGATGATTTACATAAATTACATTCAAGCCTATTCATGTATGACATATACCATAAAATAATAAACAGCACTTTCACTAAAATGTTTACTCCACTTTCAGACATTCATCACCATCAAACTCGCCAAACTAGTAAACAATCTTATTTTATTAACTTTGCCAGAACAAATCACAAATTGAGCTTCATCACATACCATGGTATCAAGATCTGGGAGAAAATCCCTCTAGAACTAAGAGATCTAAAAAGAAAAATCTTTAAGAAGAGACTAAAGGCCATATTTCTTGAAGGCTACCATTGAAAATAGATTGTCAATAAGTACTACAAAGATCCATAAAAAAATTATAATAAAAAAATAAAAAAAAACTTCATCGTATGTTACTCAGTAATACGTAATTAGTCTAACCTTATTTAACCTTATTTGATGTTATTATTTCTTGTCTCCTTTCGTCCGCCGAGTGTTCCTGACTTGACAGCCTATAGGGTTTTTTTCAGGTCCACCTCTCTCTTATTTTCCTTATTTTAGATTAATATCATAAATTGTAAATAGACTACCATCTAAGAGTAAATAAAAAATAAAAAAAAATAAAAAAAAAAAAAAATTAAAAAAATATTGTTGTTTGGATTTTCATTAACTAGTGCCAATCTCCCACGTGTAAAATTGCGGAGAATGCCTGGTTGTTTAGATGCCTGCTTTGACAAGCGCTGCGAATCAGCGTGTTTTGGAAGGTAAATAAGCTTAATAACGTTTAAATATTCACTAAATTCTAATATATTAGGTTTAAGGTGGGTCTTAGAAGAGTTTTTGCTTTAATTCTTTCAAACTGCGTGTTTTTTTTTCAATGATTATGCTTAAATTGCTATATTACACGATCGGATGCGATTTGAACCTGATTGTAATATACGCACCATCGCATAATTAAAGCTTCATACAGGTTCATGATATGTAAATATATGTTAATGTTGGGTCTCCTTTCTAGGTATTCCCGTAGATAAGCCGCACCCCCGATTTTGAACGAAAATTTTGGGTGAAAAGGTGCGGCTTATCTACGGGTGTTTACGGTATATAGTATTACTATTATGTTTTGGTCTGTTATAAAGGCTGACTTATTAGACGTATTATATTTGTCAAGTATAGTAATTTACATGTGTGCATTATGTTACATTCAAAGGTATTTTCTCTAAATATTATAAGCTACTGCATTGTATGAACATAGGACTGGACATGCCACTTTTAAATTGAACATTTTAATATTTCATTTCATTTTTATATGTACCTAGCTGAACTGGATGCTGACCAGTCTGGGTGAGTTATTTCACAATACATAAAAAAGAAGTGTATATATATAATTCGATGAAATACCAGTGTATATTTCATTGTAATAAGTGATATCTTCACACGTGAAGATATCACTTTTGAAAATATGATTCGATTTCAAAGATTTCTAGCCTTTTTAGTAAGAGATTGAAACTGGTATTTCATCAATAATTATATATTAAACAGAACATTACATGGCCGCTTGGAGATACAGATTTTATCTTCTCGTGTTGATGAGTATCTTACTCGTTTGTTGCGCTCACTCGTAAGATATTTCATCAACACTCGAAGATAAAATCGGTATCTCCGCGCGGCCATGCAATATCCTCTATATATAATATAGTGTACGTACTAATATCAAACACGTATTTTGTGTACTGATTAATTTTTAAACAATCTTATTTAAATCATTTCCAGCTGTTTAATTGACTAGATTGTGGTTTGGAGTGAATTGGTCACACAATTGCATGACAGTGAATAACAAATAAACAGTCCGATACATCGATTTCACTCATTGAAGTGTGTATTTCAAAAACTCATGAATAATTAATGAGCATTTCGTCCAATCAGATGAAGCAGATCAGTCACGTGCATGCTCCTTTATACCTGATAAAATCTCATCATTCTTAAAAGCCCGCTGAGGGATTTGAATTCTGTCCCAGGGGGAAACGCGGGGTTGATGGTTGATGATTGAGTTTCAGCTTTCTCACTGAATTGCTAATTAGGATGAACGTTTTAAATAAAGAATACTAATGAACATGAAATGTTATATAAAGTTTCTTCCTAATTAAGAATTCACTGATAAAGACCCAAAGAGCAATAAGTACACGGAACAAAAAGAACGCAAAACGTACACGGAACATAAGGTACCTACAATAGATAATACATTTTGCACTAAATTTACTAATATCAGCAGACTAGCGTGATACACAGATAATATTTTTAAAACGAAGTTATCCAACTACCATTGTTAACCGAGCCACTGTTTAGTTCCAATTATTAAACCAAACTCAAAGCCGTAAAATAGTAAAAACGTGCATTAAACTTACAATCATCCTCTTCATATTTTGTGCCGGAGTCAAAAATTTAGAGTCTGCCGTCATGTCAGTCACATCGCTTTCTATAAGTCTTGAACTTTATCGATGTCAACCACCACACCAAATCCTTCAAGTGCAGCTTCTTGCCCAAGCTTGTTCTTTGCCACACAATGCTTTCAGCATTGCGAAACGCCGCTTCAAACAACATAGTATTAGAGGCTTTCTAACGTAGCTATTTGTTTATCACTTAAGTGATAGTTCATTAGTTTTCTTTTCTTGTACATACGTTTAATATTCATATTTGAGGTATATCAAGACCAATCAGTTTAGAATTCTTTCTCTCGCTTGCTGGACAGCCACAAGTTAGCCAAACTTTAGTTTTAATGTTTTAAATTATTATTCATCAAGATATAACCATTTTGGATTTAGCCCTCGGAGCCTTGTACGATTGCATTCAGTCGAGGAGTACGTTTCCAGAAGTTTTCCATGTAGCAAGACGTGGTTTTTACGATGGTTTTTCGTACCGGGCAACGTACATTATTTTCTTTAGATATCGATTTTTCGGTATTATTTGATTTAAGCATGTGAAAAGCTACTTATTATCATGTGATTACGTCATTTGATCAACTATCTTTTTAGGATGATGTATGGTTATGGAATGATTTTTTCCATTCCTTCATGTCCTGTTAAATATTTTGTAATATTAGAACTATGTATTAATTTGTATTACCGTAGTCCGTACCGCTGCTGTCCACCAGGCAACCGGCACTGGCACGCGTTGGGCGTGTTACGTAGTATAGGAATGGAAATAATTTCGTAATTCCCTTGAGATGTGATTACTCGAATATTTTGCATGGCGTTGTGAATACAAAGGTTCAATGGTTCATTAAGCAACCATTATAAGTTTTTGAAGCCGTTTAATAAACTCGCAGCACGTGTTTTATCAGGTCTAAAACTCTCGGGCTGCTCCCTCGAGTTTTAAACCTGATAAAACACTACATGTTGCTCGTTTATTAAACAGTACTTAACGTTACTATTATACTGCTTAGTTTAAATCCCCCATAAATGTCACAAATTTTCATTGGTAAATGTGTTTCTTTACCACTTTCGATGTGCAGGCAACTCGCATCGGGTGGTCAAACAACTTGCATCGACTTGAATGCAAATTTAAGCCTGATTAAAGTCAACGCAAGTCATAAGTCCATGCAAGTTGGTTGCCAAATAGAATGCAATGAATTCCATGCATGATGCAAGTTGGAAACTTTTTGATGAGGTATTAAGTAGTGCAGTGCTCATGTGCAATCTTGAACATAAAATGTCAATCATATTTTTTTAGGAAAATAGAGTTTGATGAATTCCTTGACTTCATTATTTCAAGACAAGCTGATGGTCGAGATGTTCATGACGAAATATTACAGGTATTAACTGTACATTATATAGACCCTATACATTTGTACATGCATGTAATATATAATACTATTTTTAGTTAATAAATTGGTCAACAATGGTAAAATCACGTGAGAAAATCAACGTTTCAGATTAAAGGACATATGCAAAAATAATTACTGTAAATACGGCAGAACCATCGGTGGTTCACCAGTTTCTGGATACTCTACTGCCAGTCATCACTGAAATGGTGAACTTATCACTGCAGTCTGGGCACTTTGCCGATGCTTCAAGAGGCGTTGGTGTTACCATTGCTAAAAAAATGTGGTCTTCAAGATCTTCCACCCAGTCAGTAACCTGCCGTATATATCCAAACTGTCTGAGAGGGCTGGGGCGGACCAGCTAACAGAGCACATGACAGCCAATGATTTACACTCCCTATTGCACTCCGCATACAAGAAGAATCATAGTACGGAAACAGCCCTGCTCATGGTTAAGAACGATACATTGATGAACATGAACGATCAGTACGTCACTTTACTTGTCCTGTTGGATTTAAGTTCTGCATTTGACACCATACATCATGACATTCTGCTCAATCGTCTCAAGTCTGACCTTGGCATTGGTGGGAAGGCCCTGGCATGGTTCAAGTCTTACTTGTCTGACCGATCTCAGCGTATTTCCGTCAATGGAGGTCTCTCACGGAAGTTCCCCCTCAAGCATGGTGTTCCACAGTGATCCTGCCTTGGCCCCCTGCTTTTTACCATATATATCCGAAAGCTCTTCCAAATTGTCAGTGATCACTTACCCCAAGTCCACTGCTATGCGGATGATACGCAGTTGTACTTATCATTAAGTTCTAATCTGTCCACTGATGCTGAATTTGCACTGATTTCAATGTCTGACTGTATTCATGATATTAAAAACTGGATGATCACAGATAAACTTATGCTAAATGACAACAAAACTGAATTTGTGATACTGGGCACTAGGCAACAGCTAGCTAAAGTTAATATCGAGAGCATCCAGGTTGGATCCTTAGAGATCCAACCTGTGTCTGTGGCGAGAAACCTGGGATCATGGATTGACTCCCCAATTAACCATGTCTAGCCATGTTAGTAAGTTGTGTGGCACTGCGTTCTACCACCTGCATAATATTAGACGCATACGTAAATATTTATCGCCAGACGCAACGAAATCTCTGATACATTCGTTTATAACTTCTCGGATAGATCATTGTAACAGTTTGCTGTATGAATTTCCAGACAACCAACTGCACAAGCTCCAGCGTGTCTTAAATGCAGCTGCAAGGCTTGTTTGCAACGCACCGAGGTATTGCCATGTCACACCGCTCATGCATGATTTGCATTGGCTCCCAATAAGGTCACGTGTCAACTTTAAAGTTATATTAATTACTTTTAAGGCGATTCATGGTCTTGTGCCATCATATCTGAGTGACTTGCTGCATATTAAGTCTTCTGCATATGGTCTTAGATCTTCAGAAAGTCGTAGGCTTGCTACTCCTACAATCAGAACTAAGACTACATTGGGTAATAGGGCATTTGTTATTGCTGCGCCTAGATTGTGGAACTCTTTACCTAAGGAACTACGCATGATTGAAAACATTAATAATTTTAAGAGCCATCTGAAGACCTACATCTGAAGACCAACATGTATCTTTTAAAATTAGATTACTAGTATTTTATCAACTTCCATTGTAATGATAAGTTCTTAAATTTTAAATTGGTCATTTTTATTATATTGTCACGTTAGATTTTTATATTGGTTTATAGTTTATTATAATATTTTATTACCATATAGTTTAATGATTCTGTGTTTGTCAGTTTTTACTTAAAACATGTAATGCGCATTGATCATTTTAATGTAACTTGCGCAATATAAGAATTTTTTTTATTATTATGGCCCTACCAGCTAGTAATGCTTTCATTGCCTTGCAAAGATTTAAATTCAAGTATGTATTGTTATATCAAATTTATAAGTACTTCAAACATAAATGAGAAATCTTAATGAAGTACTAATCAGAATCGCATAGCCAAAGCTGAATCGCACGGTGCATTTGCGAAATCAGAAGCTGATTGGCTGAGACGGAGTGGTGATTCAGAGTGGAATCACCACTGTAGACTACGCGCGCTATTTATAACTTAGCAAAATATCAACAAAAGTACTAAATCTTCAAGTAATTCATCGGACTATGCGATTCAAGGAAAATCACATGCCTGACTCGGTAATTCCACGTTAAATTGCACTCGAAAAACCGATATCGCCCGAGTCGCTTTTTTCTCGTGCAATTTAACGTGGAATTACCTCGTCAGGCATGTGATTTTCCTATAATATCACCGAACAAAAGATTCAAGTGATTGGGGAGATCGGGACGATCATATGGAAACCAGTACGATTACGGTAAGGCTACGGTTACAGTACGGTACGGTTACGGCAAGGCTACGGACATGCCGTAGTTTCTCCCGCTCATACGAAATCTGCTCTTGCTGCCCACAGAGGTCTACTAATCAGGAACACCCATGTCCTGTTATGTTCTTGTTTTCATGAAGTTTTTCCTTTTTGTAATGTTCTCTCTCTTCATTGTAGGGGTTCAAGATGTTTGATACTGGTAAGAAAAGTACATGTCTACTGTAGATGCTGATTGTTTTGTTGTTGTTTATGTCTCGATAGAAAGTGATTCACATACATGTGTACAATGTAGACTACATTCACACCAGGGGAAAAGTCTCTTGTTTCATACTGTTCTCTATTCCCAGGAGGACGTTCAACATATGAACCTGGACACTATTGTAAACATAGTCATAACCTATAATTATACTTTCTCAAAATCCTCCACCTTTTTTTTGCGATTTTGATTGGCGCGTCATGGCCAAACTTAGCGATGGATTTTTCAGTTGGTGAATAAATTATAAGAGTAGCCAATCAAACAGGTTTAGTGCACACCTGTCAATCATAAAATACGCCATACAAAGCAGCCGCTCTCTCTGGTCCTGCCTCCAAGAAGCTTGATACGTCATATCAATGGTTGTTTGGCGCCAAACACATCAAATCCCATAGGGGCCAACCACTGAACTTTTAGGGGATTGTTGTCAGAAAGAATATCCTACAAAGCAACATATTAAGAAAACATCGAAATCATGCATGCATGTGCTCTCAGCAAACCCTGCAAAGGGTAAAGGGATGGCTGAGGGGAAAAAACATGCATTTACCTGGGAGAAAAAAGACCTCGCATATCAGGGTTGAGAAAGAAAATTCATGCTCACACTAGATCACCCACCCTCTTCCTTTCCCTACCCCCTATGACGTTCAGTGGTTGGCCCCTAAGGAAAATGCGGATCAATCAGGGTTTCTGGGAAACCCCCACTCCTCCCCCACACTTCACCCTAACCTTTAATGGTTAATCATTAATAGAACGATGCATATCCAAGGGAGGGGTGGGTGGGAATTTTCCCAGAAACCGGGATTGAGCCGAAATTGCTCGATTCGCTTGCCTGTTGCCCGGGAGAAAAAGTGGTCGACTTGTGGTATATAGTTTCACACAAGAACAACATTTTAAGCCACAAGGACATAACAAAAACGACGGGCTTTGTCCTAGTGCTAAGAATATCCAAGCAAAACGATTTTCGTAACACGTGGATATGCATAGGGGATTTGTGTCACTTTCGATGGATCTGTAATGTGTTTCTCACCGCCAATTGAGACTGGGAACGACTCGATATCTGATATTTAGTCACGTTTGGCACTCGGTTGACAAAAGTTGGCTCAATCCCGTTTTCTGGGAAACTACCCACCCACCCCTCCCTTGGATATGCATGTTCTATTAATGATTAATCATTAAAGGTTAGGGTGAAGCGTGAGGGAGGGGTGGAGGTGTCCCAGAAACTGTGACTGATCCCAAAATTTTCGGATACGTATCGTAGATCTGTTTTCCGTGTAATGCAGTTCGCTTGTTTTGTCATTCCAGAAGTTCTTAACCAGGCTTCATTTAAAACTTGATGGTTGAGATACATGTATACAGTATTTTCTTTCTCTAAAATGTCGGAGACACAGGGGTTTTGTTCATTTGAGTTACTTATATAATCTGAGTCAGTACCGTTTAGGTGAGTCACCGTTATACAGGAAGAGAGCAATAATTCCGACTGATTCATACCTGGAGCGCGGCGCGCAATCCCTGCGCCTGAAAAGGGTGCCTGAAAAGTGCTGCACCTTCTCTACATATAAGGTTATTTTCGAACATATTTTTCAACGTTGGATCTATGGCCGAGCGGGAAAAGCGCACAGCTTTGGTTCGATGGTTCAGCGTTTTTAACCTTTCTTCCTTCTTCTTTTTGAGTTTTTTTAATCTTAAAGTGCATTTAAGCCAATTTTGTTATTATAAAAATAGATTCTTCATCAACTAAATAGTTAGCCTCCTGGAAAAAAAATGGGGGGGGGGGGACTGAACACTGGACACGGCTGTTTGGGAGGCTACTAAATAGTTGAATAGTAAAATATTTATTGATTTGAGTGTTGCGTCTAGAACGCAACGATAGAGCGCAAGTATTTGTCTTAAAAATGGCTGAAGTGGCCCCTACTGAAGCATTTCTGCACGATTTCTTTTGAAACTTTGTAATGAAGCAGACATTTTGAACTGGGCGCTCTTCTGCTTTAAAATATCCCGGATGTGACGCTGCATTCTGCGCAATGCGCACATCACTGTGACAGTCATTTTCACTCTTTGTGTGCATATATTCATTATTGGGTATTTTTTGTATCAACAGATAAGTCTGGCCATATTACCCTGGATAACCTCAAACAGGTATCGCGACTGTGCGGTGTTAAGTTGAATGAGACAGAACTCAAGGACATGCTACAAGAAGCTGACAAAGATGGCGACGATAAGATCGACCAGGACGAGTTCATCAACATCATGCTCAAAACGAATTTATTTCCATGATTCGTGCTATTACTACATTGAAGCGCTGGTTTATACTTTGCTGGTTTGAATAAGGGATGATTTTTCATGAACTACTTGAAACTGTTGGAACATAAGCACTGGAAACAATGGGCCAATTTCCATTGAATGGAAAAACTGTGGAAAACTTTGTAAATATACAATAGTCTTGGGAATTCCAATTTACAGCATTTTTTAAAAGTTTAAAAGCAAGGTTTTTAAAACCATGGTATTTCCATATACTTTCAAAAAAATGGAACTATTAAAATATCATGGAGAATATTGGAAAACCATGGAAAATGCTATAAATTGGAATTTCCAAGATATATAGACCCTTTGCAAGTGACGTCATAGCCGCCATGTTGGTGTACAGTTAACAATAGATCTTCGTTAGCTTCTTTTGTTCTGTACACCAACATGGCCGCCATGCCCTTTGTCATTTGAATCTCTGGGGATTGAGTGCAAACCATCTATAGGAGGTTATTTGGTCGACTAATCATCTAATATGGCTGTGTATTTTTACGAGTTATTCGTATTTTGGTGAGCCTTTATTACAATGTAATGTAGATATTAACCGACTAATATGTTGTTTATTAAATAAATTCTGCCAAGAAAATATGTTTTCCCCATAATAACAAAAAAACCTCCTTCTGCTTCGGTCACGTTGTGCGTGGTCAAGGAATATTAAGTACTGTTACGGATAAGAAGGAACGGGCTGAACAGCAAGGCATGTAAAAAGGTGTTAATTTCTATTCTTTATCGTAATTTTATTGGTTGATACTCATAAATTCAATAGAAGACTATCGAAGTAATGCACTTTCATTTGATAATTTTTGAAGTTTAAATTTATGTTTGATCAAACTAACTATGCTATGCATCCCGGTTAGACTTCACTGTTCTGTAGGTCGTATCCTATAGGTGGTTTGCACTCAATCCCCAGAGATTCAAATGACAAAGAGCATGGCGCCATGTTGGTCTACAGAACAAAAGAAGCTAACGAAAAATTTATTGTTAACTGTACACCAACATGACGGCTATCACGTAAAGTGCAAAGGGTCCATTGGACTGATAAAGAATCCCATTGTTTTAGGGTTAAGGTTTTATTGTTTTAGGGGTAGGCTATTATTTGGGTAACCAATAACATTTCAGGTTGCAAACGGTGAAGTCTGCCCCATGCATCACGTCAGTTGATGTGCACATATAATTATGTTCGTATCCGTAAATAGCGATACTTACTGCACGTCATCCATTGTCATTAATGTGCCAACCAGAGATCCATTGGTTCCTGACACAAAGCAGCCTTTTGAAATCATGGTTGGGCATAACAATTGTAATGTTTATCAACACGAAGTATCGCTATACGACAAAATACAGTGAGTGTTTTTCTAATTTGCATTCTAACTATGTCTTACCGGAGGGGCCTTGCCTTCTGTCATATTTTTTCTCAAAGAAACCGTGCCGTCGGCCTTTAACGGCATAAAAATTGTCGCATCATTTTGGGCAATTTGCCTGACTTCGACACGAAAAAAAATATATTCGCGCTCTCCACATTTATTTTTAATTGCACAAAATGGGCAGTGGAAGACTAAAATTTAATATATCGATTTTTTTCAATTCGTAGGCACTTTAAACGGCGAGAACCAAGACCTTGGTAAACGAAAAAACATTGGAGATAGTGTGTCTTGGGTTGAAGTTTAAATTCAAGTTTATTTTACACTATTTTTAAAGGAAATTACAATTGAAAGAAATACATAGATGATATTACACGCGCTAACGAGTGAAATGTTTTGGACTCGAGAGGAAAAACTTCATATCTTCAAACCACCGTGTAATTTTGTTTTTATTATATGGGCAATTAAACTGCTCTAAGAACTCTTATCTATTCATTTTACTTACTGTCATTACAAACGTCTTCGTGATCTTTCTAAGCTGTTCTGGGGTGAGTTTCATTGAGTTTTCTTGCCGTCTCTTCGTTGCAGTTGAGAAAATATTTAGAGAGTTTTAGATCGTATTTGGCTTTTTGTGCTCGGAACATTCATTGTAATACAGCTCATTTAAGCTGTTCTACCTCTGTGATTTTCACAAACCTGCCACCATCTTTGTAGTTCAACTGAAGGCGGCAAATTGAAACGTGATGTCATCGATATTTTCACTAGTGACGATATGGAAAATACGTCACTCAATACCCGGATGTAGTTTCGTATGAGTTCTATGAGCGCCTTCGGCTTGTGCTTTAATATTTCTCTCATGTTCTCAAATGCCCATCGTGCATTATGATAGTATAAAACATGGCTAAGGCTTCTTTATTTGTTAAATAAAATGGCAATTGACGAGGTATTAAATAAAGGCTGTTGTCTTTTATGTTTTCTTTTAAGAAGGAAATCGGTTAGCTCTACTTTGAAGTTGCATGAAAAAAATAATAAAGCGAAGAAAAAACTCTTTAGAAGATAAAATGTTCGTCCTTTTCCTTCATTTTCATTTTGTTGCCCTTCCCTTTAACTCGTTTATCGTCCGCCATATTGCGAGAAAGTAGAGCTTAAATGCGCATGAGGACAGAAGTAAACAACAGGACAAAACAGTGCAGGCTCAGAAAAAAATGCAATTGAACGAGTACGTAAGCGTGTACACGATGCACAGGAACTGAAAACACTGGTACCGAACCCAGTTTTTTCCGTTCCGTTTCGGGACCATTGGCGCACCTATGTCCCAGAACGGGTAAAATTGGCACGGGTAGAAGTAGGGTATGTATCGGTTACACGAATGAAATTATCCGAATGGTTCCACGTTTTATCCGAGCCGTGCCATTTTTGTTTTGTCGTGTAAACGGACCTTTAGTGTTGGAGCAGATTTCATATGCGAGGGACAAAAATACAGCATGTCAGTAGCGTTACCGTAACCGTACCTAACTTACTGTACCGTAACTCTGTGATTTGATTGATCAGAAAGACAAAATAAATAGGAACGATTTCAACATCACGGCATGCCCTACAGCAACCGTGCTGTGCCGTAATATGCCCACTGATACAAAATCCGTTCTAACACAAAAAGGGGCCATATATGGAAAGGAATACTCTGTGTTAACTTTGTGAACAAACTGCAAATGGTTAGACCTTCACGTCTTCTCGGATAAGGACGTTCAATCGTAGGTCCCACGTCGGCCTCAGTTTATCAGCCTCACCAAACTGTCACGAGTTACCAACGTTAAATAAGGTATAATGTTGCTTTACCTTTACAAAACGGAGTTACTTTCTAAGGCTCCTTTTGTGTTAACGTGACTCACTTTGTGTTACAAACTTTAAAGCGGCGGCGTTTCTCAGCTGTTGAAGGAGTTCAATGCGCTACACAGGAAAATAACCTGCTCTTCATTTTCAATTTGGGATTACCTTAAGCTACTTATTTTGACCAGAAATACCCGATAATAATGCCTATTTTCTTACTAGGTGGAAAATATCGAACAAAGAAATTATGGGACAGAAATTCGAGAAAAGCCAGAAACAGCCATTTGCCGGCCCTTTCATTAAAAACAAAAAAGTAATGGTGGCGGCATCTTCTACTCAGTTATTTTAAGACCCAGAGTGTTAGTACGGCAGGCGTTTGAATCCGCGACCTCCCTCACGATAGACTAGAGTTTAACCACTGCATGAGCTAACCGGGAGGCGGTTTGTGTTAACATGCCTCACATACATGTTCATAAATAAATTCCGTGTAATCGCGTAGACATCCTGCAAAAAGTTCAGGTAACGATAACAAATACTAAGGGGCATTAAGGCATGGGTATCAAACTTTCGTGAAAATACCTACTATATCAACAACTGTTACCGTTCTCCAGGAGGCTTTTCCCAATTTATTTTCCTTAAAATTAACGTTCAAAGGTCGCATTACACGTTTCCATGGAAACTGTCACAAAAAAAGTGTTGACGTTGTGTTGATATGCGGCAGCCATATTGGAGACCCATACCTTAACGCCCCAACGTTCTATGAGGACAACGAGAACTGAACCAGTTTACTTCCGTCATACCTAGTACTCTTGGTGCGAGAGAAGAGGAGAAGATAAAGTAGAGCCTCTGGTGTTATCCGTTTAGAACCTCACTTCCATGCGAACATTAGGTTCAGAATTTGAACCTCGTTCCTGATTGGATAATCTACTCATTACCAGGCGCAACCGTGAGTGCTGGATGTAATGATAAATTTCACTGGTTAGCTCGGTTGGTAGAACACGGTCTAGAGTGCGGGAGGTCGGAGGTTCGAATCCCAGCCGCGTCCCTGGCAGGGACGAATAGGTCGTTGGCCTTGTCTCCTTCCTTTTCTAATCTATACGAGGGGGACGCGAAAGAACCTGTTGTGTTATTTCAAGAAAGAGTAGCTAGGGGATTGTCTCCCGACACAACAGCCAGGTATTCTGAGGTACTAACAATCACTCATGATTGTAAACTGCACGGCAGCACATTGCGCCACGATAGCAGTCCGTATCACAAAAATAACCTTGTGAAGCGCATTTGAATACATCTATTGATATAGAATTTGCGCTATATATGTGGGTAACGTTTTTTTATACCTTTACCTTACTAATGGCCCAGGCAGCAAAACCGGTTTAAAGTGTTATCTTGATTTGAAACTCACTGGTACGGAAGTGAAAACCTAAAGTCGTGGAATCACCTGTATAATCTCTTAAACTCTATCAATTGAGCGGAGGCTTTAAATCGCCGAGAAAAGGTGAATCAGTAAGGAAAGCCATTAGCGTAGGACTACCTACAAAGTGGTACACGAAAGCTTTCCGTATGGCTGCCATAGAACCAACTCTTATAGACGTCACATTGAGGAATTAACAGTTTGGTCGGGTGATACGTTCTCGCTAGCGCTACGTAAGTTGACGCTTTTCGTGCTATTTATTTTCGACATTCGATGTCACTAGCTCGGTTATGAACAAATAAAAGCCGAAGATTGAAGCCGAATCTGAAGCCGAAGTGATTGTTTTTGGTCCCTGTAATGTTTTCTAATTATCACAATATAATTTGACATATTATTTTCTATAATTTACTTATTGCGATCAATTGTTCCTGCTTTCTGTTTTCTTGCTTTATCTATCATTAGTATAAGTCGTTTCCTTTTTCACTACCTTACTTGTTGTAAAAATTGTAATTGTAACGGTAGTGTGAGCTTCCTAGATGAGCACCTGGTTCTCTTGAGGCAAACAGTAGGACATTATATGTTTAAATAAAAAAAAAATTTTTTGAAGAAGCCAGAGAAGAGAGCAGATGAGAGAGAAGAAAAATAAGAGGCTCTGGTGTTATTCGCTGAGCCTTAAGTAAAGGCTACTGCGACAATTCTCGATATCATCTCGTCGGACAAGTATAAACGCGCTTATCATGAACCAGTCCTGTTACTTTCCGTTAATCACTCAACGTCAAATCTAGTTAAGTTGGACTAGCGCCGGATTGTTATGAAATGAGTTATTTGTTACTATAGCTAGAGCCCACTTGTTACTATTTTAAGTCCAATGTACATCTTACTGTTCCTTAAAACAAAAATGCATCGGTTAATTTCCGTCATCTTTAAATTGTGCTTGTTCTTGTGTTTTCTTCAACAACCACCCGGCCCGGCCCAGATGTTTTTTTCTTAGAACTTTCCGTCCCTTTTGTCAGTCGAATTTCTTACAACCGATTTCATGCTAGTGCATAGGCGCTGGTTCAAGTGTTTCAGACGTCAATCATTCGACGCAATTGATCAGTTTCATTCCGCGCAAATTTCCGGCACTTCTCATCCGCATGTTGGCAAAGTCTGTTGAGTAGTCGGAATATGAAAAAGCAGCAAATTATTTGATTCAAAACCTCAAAACAATGATAAACCAGTGAGTCCGGTTGCTACGTCGATTGATTGCTCTCTGCACGTAACACTGAAATCGTTTGTAAATATAATGCGAGGAGAGTTTGGTTGTTACGTATACCGCAGAGTATTGCTTGTGCGCAATTTAAACTACGATGTTTAATTCAAATATATCTATCCGCTGAATACATAATATTATTCTACGGAACTTTTTAACGGTGGAGTCAAGTAGGAATTAAGTTCAAAATCAGCCACATGCATCATCAGGTTTACCCTGAGTAGAACACTTCAGATATGGACGGAGGCAACCAAAACCCTCGGGGAACTCGAAGAAGAACAGAACTACCTCAAAGCTACGAAGAATGCATTAATCAAACCTTGAGTATTCTACAGAACATGTCCACTTCGGGATACACTGTTAATTTGGCAGTATTCATATGGAATATCCCATCGGCCTTTACCGCCCTGGTGCTAAATTTCTTGGTCATCTTAGCTCTCGTTTTAACGAAGAAAGACCCCAACGATCGAGTGAAACCTATTCTCTTCAGTCTTTGCTTCTCAGGAGAGCTTATGGGATTAATTGTGCAGCCACTTTATACTGCAAACATGTATCCTATAGCGGGAAATTTCAAAGGTCTCAGCTGCTACTCAGAAGTTGCAATATTCATAGACTCCCTGTTGTTGTTAAGTGCAGGGGGAGTCCTTTCAAGTCTTTCTCTTCTTAGTTTTTACCAGTTTCGAGCGGTGACCAATCCGACCGTCTTTCGATCTTCGTACACAAGCCGAAGGGCCATCAACCACGTTATTATTGCTTGGCTTGGGAATGCTGCTGTAGTTGTTGTAGCACAGATTGCTGGGCGAAGGAATAAACGTATAAAGCAAGACATTCTTTCCGTCTATTGCGCTGTGCTGGGAATCACAACAATCATTGAACAGCTAAGAACGTACGTATCATATAGAAAACACAGCAAGAACATGGTATCGTCGAATAATGGGAACGAGTCGCAAGCTGCTCGTAAACGGGAAGAAAAGATGGCTAAAACTGCAGCTATGATTTTTGTGGCGTTAATCTTCTGTTGTCTTCCTTCTCTTATCTTTTTCATACTTAGGTACTTTTTTCCTGCCTCTAGAGTAGAACCAGTGATGAGGCGTCTTAGCCGAAACAGTATTACGTGTGCGTTCATGATTTCTTCTCTATGTCCGCTTATATTAACTTTCACCAACAGAAAAATCAGGAAGAGGTTGTTTAGAATCTTTCATTGTTGGCATAGCAGATCAGACCGCGCAGACGAGAACCAAACGAAGGAACGGAATAATTCGAAAGAAAATGACCAAGCCAAGCGTTGTGGAGAAATTCCAAGTGCCGAGAACGAGAATGGCATTGCACTTCACGCAGTAAATAGTCAAAGGGTTGAACCGGTCGAAAATATATATAGTTCAGATATTCGTGTTATCTGATAAAACTATTGCAGCTTTACTGTTTCAGGGCCACTGTCAATCCCAAAGAACAGCTGAACGTCCTCGCGACCAAATACAAAATCAACTACCCAGATTAGCAGAGTATGCTTTCCAGGAATACTGCAGTATATAGAGACAATTTTAAACGTACACTATTTATTAAGGATGACAAAGAGTTCGAGTGGATAAAAAATGCTTCTAAATCGTTAGGGAGATTAATAGACCGGGTGAGGTACTTTAATGTGAGTGTGCTGGCGATCCTTCATTAAAACAGTGTGAACAGCAAATTAGAATGTTTTTTCTTCTATATTCCAGTGTGTTATGTTTGCAGTTTCGTGTTTAATTAAAGACACTTGAACTACCCTGCAAGCAGAGCCTTCTTCAACGCCACGGAAAGCGATGTAGCATTTGTGTCTTCTTGTCTTGTCTAAAATGACAAGCCTGTTAAAAACCGATTTATCAGCGCGCGGCTAATTTTTTGAGTTATACGAGGAGGCTCCGCCCCGAGGTCCAAACCCTTGCCCTTTTATATACCATTTTTTGACAGAAAAGGTAACCCTTCCACATATCCACAGTAGAAACACTGCATCCCTTTTCTATACGCTTGGAACGAACTCAATGAACGGTATCCCCGGAAAACATCAAGTGTTGACAGTAGAGATGTTAACCAAACAACAATATTATTTATTCAGTTCACGTCAGTATTTCCTATGCTTGTATTAATAAAATATATTAGTTTGTGTTTCATGTCTTTCGTTCGTCAGCATTTTTAAACCAGATATTACCAATTAAAATACATGAGTTGCATTGAAGCGAAAAAGTCAGCCGGACAAAATTCCCCAGCGCCAATTTTTTTTGTAGTCTGTTGAAGTGTCTATAACTTTTTGCAATTTTTATAGCGATGAAAGAACCGAAAAGTTTTGAATTCTTCTGTGAAGAAAGTTTTGGTTTACAGTGAATACTTTATGTTCTACGCTTGTTAGAAATCGTGTAAATGTGACTTTTCCTGACCCATGACCGCGTAAGTAAAAGCCTGGGCCGATTCCTATGAAGACGTCATCTTAACGTCATATAATTAATTTGGCTTTGCAATCATTTGAAGAAATCACCTAACATTACTTTTCTTTACTAACAACTCACAAACTGTATACTTTCTATGCATCGATGTTGTTGTGCTAAAAAGGATCGGAGCCATGGAGAATAATGCATTAATACAGGTATCGACCCAGGCTTACGCGGTCATGGATCATATTAGATGTATTGATTCTTTAAGTAATTTTAAATCAGCTATAAAGACCTATCTTTTTAATTCTTATCAGTTTCTTGATCATGATATGTAATCAATATTGTAAATAGATAATTTTATTTCGTAATCTGTAAGAGCATCGAGACTTCAGTATGATGCTCCAAATACCTATTACTATTATTATTATTATTATTATGGGTCAGGAAAGGTCACATTTACACGATTTCAAACAAGCGTACAACATAAAGTATTCACTGTAAACCAAAACTTTCTTCACAGAAGTATTCAAAACTTTTCGAAGGTTCATAGCTATAAAAATAGTAAACAGGGTTATAGGCACTTTAAGATGAGAGCGCGCTTGCAATAAGGGCGCGCTTGCAATGAGGGCGCGCTTGTAATGTACCAGAACGGTTCAAATTGGCACGGGTAGAAGTAGGATACGGATCTGTTACACGAATGAAATTATTCGAACCGTTCTACTTTTTATCCGAGCCGTGCCATTGTTTTCTCTCGTGCAAACGGACCTTTAGTGTTGGAGCAGATTTCATGTGCGAGGGACAAAAATACGACATGTTGGCAGCCTTACCGTAACCGTACCTAACTTACTGTACCGTAACTCTGTAATTTGATTGATTAGAAAGACAAAAACAATAGGAACCATTTCAACATCACGGCATGCCCTACATCAACCGTGCTGTAAGTCATTGCCGTATAACATGCCCACTGATACAAAATCCGTTCTAACACAAAATGGGGCCATATATGGAAACTGAATACTCTGTGTTAACTTTGTGAACGAACTGCAAATGGTTAGACCTTCACGTCTTCTCGGATTAGGACGTTAAATCGTAGGTACCACGTCGTCCTCAAGTTTATCAGCCTCACCAGACTGTCACGAGTTACTGACGTTAAATAGGGTAATGTTGCTTTACCTTTACGAACGGAGTTCCTTTCTAAGGCTCCTTTTGTGTTAACGTGACTCACTTTGTGCTACAAACTTCAAAGTGGCGGCGTTTCTCAGCTGTTGAAGGAGTTCAATGCGCTACACAGGAAAATAACCTGCTATTCATTTTCAGTTTGGGATGACCTTGAGGTACGTACTTATTTTGACCAGAAATACCCGAAAATGATGCCTCTTTTCTTACTAGGTGGAAAATCTCGAACAAAGAAATTATGGGACAGAAAGACGAGAAAAACCAGAAACAGCCATTTCCTAGGCTCGGTTTCAGCCGTTGGGGTGTCGTTTCTCCAAAGCCTCCCCCCCACTAACGGCTGGGCGCGCGGTCAACACACCGTGTCCGATTAAAATTCAAAATTATTCATTTATTTGAGTGTTTTTGTTTACCCTTTCATGAGCGTAGGTTAGATTCCACGTAAACTTTCAAAACACATTGGACTAAAACTCCAAGTATGAAATTAATTCTCAAGAACAACCGCCATTTAAAATCATTGAGAAACCAGGCTACTTTATTTGTTATTTAAGTGCCGATCAAGACTCTCACTGACAGAAATTAAAAGCCGAAATTTACGGGGATAAAGTTCAGATGTTATCTCGGAACTATTCTGAGCTAGAGTCGAGTATATCCCGCTCAGTATTTGTATAGAGTATGTCTTGGAGACATTAACAAAGTGTACAAACTTAGTATATGGGACTTGAAGAATTGTAAAACCCGTTAGATGCAGCGCTTTTCAAGTGAATTGTGATCGCAGAGTTAAACGCGTATTAAAACATGGCCTGCGTCAGACGTGATTTCCTCTCTTTCCTCTCTTCTATAATTAACTCTTTTAATTTTTGCAAATCAATTCAGCCACATGATTTTAGTGGCAAGTTTGTGATTGGCTAAAAACCGACAATGTCTCAGCTCGCGCGCCCAGCCGTGAGTGGGGAGAGGATCGCGGGCTCACCGAAACCCCCACGGCTGGAAACCGAGCCTAGCCATTTGCCGGCCCTTTCATTAAAAACGGAAAAGTAATATTGGCAGCATCTTCTCCTCAGTTATTTTAAGACCCAGAGTGTTAGTCCGGCCGGCGTTTGAACTCGCGACCTCCCGCACGATAGACTAGAGCTTAACAACTGCATGAGCTAACCCGGGAGGCGGTTTGTGTTAACATGCCTCACATACATGTTCATCAATAAATTCGGTGTAATCGCGTAGACATCCTGCAAAAAGTTCAGGTAACGATAACAAGTACTATGGCCGCTCAAGGGAAATCAGAGGGGGTGGTCCTGATCTCTTCGTGCTTAGTCTCGGCACTTTTACAGATTCGAAAAGTCACAACCTTAATACCTTTTTGGGCAGTTTCCATGGAAACGTAATGTTACCCGTGAACTCTAATTTTAAGAAACATTGGGAAAAGCTTCCTGGAGAACGGTAAAAGTTGTTAATATAGTGGGTATTTTCATGCAAGTGAATCAAGGTTAGTGCATACGTTACTGCTCCAATTTGAAAAGTTGGTTATTTTAAGGGAAGGCAATTTAAGGCAGGTGTGAAATTTGATATCAACAAATTTCCACCGAATTAACAAACATTCCAATAATAACCAACTTTCCAAATTGGAGAACCTAAGTGTACTAACATCGATTCATTTGCATGAAAATACCCACTTTATCAACAACTTTTACCGTTCTCCAGGAGGCTTTTCCCAATTTATTTTCCTTAAAATTAAAGTTCAAATGTCACATTACACGTTTCCATGGAAACTGTCACAAAAAAGCGTCGACGTTGTGTTGATATGCGGCGACCATATTGGAGACCCATATCTTAACGCCCCAACGTTCTATGAGTACAACGAGAACTGAAACAGTTTACTTCCGTCATACCTAGTCCTCTGGTGAGAACCGTTGAGATCCAGGCTTCCATGCGAACATTAGGTTCAGGATTTGATCCTCGTTCCTGATTGGATAATCTACTCATTACCAGGCTCAACCGTGAGTGCTGGATGTAACGATAAATTTCACTGGTTAGCTCGGTTGGTAGAACACGGTCTAGAGTGCGGGAGGTCGGAGGTTCGAATCCCAGCCGCGTCCCTGGGCAGGGACGAATAAGTCGTTGGCCTTGTCTCCTTCCTCTTCTAATCTATACGAGGGGGACGCGAAAGAACCTGTTGTGTGATTTCAAGAAAGAGTAGCTAGGGGATTGTCTCCCGACACAACAGCCAGGTATTCTGAGGTACTAACAATCACTCATGATTGTAAACTGCACGGCAGCACATTGCGCCACAATAGCAGTCCGTATCACAAAAATAACCTTGTGAAGCGCATTTGAATACATCTATTGATATAGAATTTGCGCTATATATATGTGGATAACGTTTTTTTATACCTTTACCTTACTAATGGCACAGGCAGATAAAACCGGTTTGAAGTGTTTTCTTGATTTGAAACTCAGTACGGAAGTGAAAACCTAAAGTCGTGGAATCACCTGTATAATCTCTTAAACTCTATCAATTGAGCGGAGGCTTTAAATCGCCGACAAAAGGTGAATCAGTAAGGAAAGCCATTAGCGTAGGACTAACTACAAAGTGGTACACGAAATCTCTCCGTATGGCTGCCATAGAACCAACTCTTATAGACGTCACATTGAGGAGTTAACAGTTCGGTCGGATGATACGTTCTCGCTAGCGCTACGTATATAAGTTGACGCTTTTCGTGCTATTTATTTTCGACATTCGATGTCACTCGGTTATGAACAAATAAAAGCCGAAGATTGAAGCCGAAGCTGGAGCCGAAGTGATTGTTTTTGGTCCCTGTAAATTTTTCTAATTATCACAATATAATTTGACATATTATTTTCTATAATTTACTTATTGCGATCAATTGTTCCTACTTTCTGTTTTCTTGCTTTATCTATCATTATTATAAGTCGTTCCTTTTTCTCTACCTTACTCGTTGTAAAAATTGTAATTGTAACGGTAGTGTGAGCTTCCTAGATGAGTACCTGGTTCTCTTGAGGCAAACACTAGGACATTATATGTTTAAATAAAAAAATAAAAAATTGAAGAAGCCAGAAAAGAAAAAAGATGAGAGAAGAAAAATAAGAGGCTCTGGTGTTATCCGCTGAGCCTTAAGTAAAGGCTACTGCGACAATTCTCGATATCATCTCGGCGGACAAGTATAAACGCGCTTATCATGAACCAGTCCTGTTACTTTCCGTTAATCACTCAACGTCAAGTTGGACTAGCGCCGGTTGTTATGAAATAAGTTATTTGTTACTTTAGCTAGAGCCCACTTCTTACTATTTTAAGTCCATTGTACAACCTACTGTTCCTTAAAACAAAAATGCATCGGTTAATTTTCGTCATCTTTAAATTGTGCTTGTTCTTGTGTTTTCTTCAAGAAACACCCGGCCCGGCCCAGATGTTTTTTTCTTAGAACTTTCCGTCCCTTTTGTCAGTCGTATTTCTTACATGCTAGTGCATAGGCGGTGGTTCAAGGGTTTCGGACGTCAATCATTGGACGCAATTGATCAGTTTCATTCCGCACAAATTTCCGTCACTTCTCATCCGCATGTTGGCAAAGTCTGTCGAGTAGTCGGAATATGAAAAAGCAGCAAACTATTTGATTCAATACCTCAAAACAATGATAAACCAGTGAGTCCGGTTGCTTCGTCGATTGATTGCTCTCCGCACGTAAATATAATGCTAGGAGAGTTTGGTTGTTACACAGTATTGTTTGTGCGCAATTTAAACGACGGTGTTTAATTCAAATATCTCTATCCGCTGAATACATAATATTATTCTACGGAACTTTTTAACGGGAGTCAAGTAGGAATTAAGTTCAAAATCAGCCACATCATCAGATTTACCTGAGTAGAACACTTCAGATATGGACGGAGGCAACCAAAACCCTCGGGGAACTCGAAGAAGAACAGAACTACCTCAAAGCTACGAAGAATGCATTAATCAAACCTTGAGTATTCTACAGAACATGTCCACTTCGGGATACACTGTTAATTTGGCAGTATTCATATGGAATATCCCATCGGCCTTTACCGCTCTGGTGCTAAATTTCTTGGTCATCTTAGCTCTCGTTTTAATGAAGAAAGACCCCAACGATCGAGTGAAACCTATTCTCTTCAGTCTTTGCTTCTCAGGAGAGCTTATGGGATTAATTGTGCAGCCACTTTATACAGCAGACATGTTTCCTATAGCGGGAAATTTCAAAGGTCTCAGCTGCTACCCAGAAGTTGCAATATTAATAGACTCCCTGTTGTTGTTAAGTGCAGGGGGAGTCCTTTCAAGTCTTTCTCTTCTTAGTTTTTACCAGTTTCGAGCGGTGACCAACCCGACCGTCTTTCGATCTTCGTACACAAGCCGAAGGGCCATCAACCACGTTGTTGTTGCTTGGCTTGGGAATACTGCTGTAGTTGTTGTAGCACAGATTGCTGGGCGAAGGAATAAACGTATAAAGCAAGACATTCTTTCCGTCTATTGCGCTGTGCTGGGAATCACAACAATCATTGAACAGCTAAAAACGTACGTATCACATAGAAAACACAGCAAGAACATGGTATCGTCGAATAATGGGAACGAGTCGCAAGCTGCTCGTAAACGGGAAAAAAAGATGGCTAAAACTGCAGCTATGATTTTTGTGGCGTTAATCTTCTGTTGTCTTCCTTCTCTTATCTTTTTCATACTTGGTACTTTTTTCCTGCCTCTAGAGTAGAACCAGTGATGAGGCGTCTTAGCCGAAACAGTATTACGTGTGTGTTCATGATTTCTTCTCTATGTCCGCTTATATTAACTTTCACCAACAGAAAAATCAGGAAGAGGTTGTTTAGAATCTTTCATTGTTGGCAGAGCAGATCAGACCGCGCAGACGAGAACCAAACGAAGGAACAGAATAATTCGAAAGAAAATGACCAAGCCAAGCGTTGTGGAGAAATTCCAAGTGCCGAGAACGAGAATGGCATTGCACTTCACGCAGGAAATAGTCAAAGGGTTGAACCGGTTGAAAATATATATAGTTCAGATATTCGGGTTATCTGATAAAACTGCTTTACTGTTTTAGGGGCAATGTCAATCCCAAAGAACAGCTGAACGTCCTCGCGACCAAATACAAAATCAACTACCCAGATTAGCAGAGTATGCTTTCCAGGAATACTGCAGTAGAGACAATTTGAAACGTACACTATTTATTAAGGATGACAAAGAGTTCGAGTGGATAAAAAATGCTTCTAAATCGTTAGGGAGATTAATAGACCGGGTGAGGTACTTTAATGTGAGTGTGCTGGCGATTCTTTATTAAAACAGTATGAACAGCAAATTAGAATTTGTTTTCTTCGATATTCCAGTGTGTTATGTTTGCAGTTTCGTGTTTAATTAAAGACACTTGAACTACCCTGCATGCAGAGCCTTCTTCAACTCCACGAAAACCTATGTAGCATTTGCGTCTTCTGGGCTTGTCTAAAATGACAAGCCTGTTAAAAACCGATTTATCAGCGCGCGGCTAATTTTTTTAGTTATACGGGAGGCTCCACCCCGAGGTCCAAACCCTTGCCCTTTTATATACCATTTTTTGACAGAAAAGGTAACCCTTTCACATATCCACAGTAGAAACACTGCATCCCTTTTCTATACGAACTCAATGAACGGTATCCCCGGAAAACATCAAGTGTTGACAGTAGAGATGTTAACCAAACAACAATATTATTTATTCAGTTCACGTCAGTATTTCCTATGCTTGTATTAATAACATATATTAGTTTGTGTTTCATGTCTTTCGTTCGTCAGCATTTTTAAACCAGATATTACCAATTAAAATACGCCAAATTTTTTTGTAGTCTGTTGAAGTGTCTATAACTTTTTGCAATTTTTATAGCTATGAAAGAACCGAAAAGTTTTGAATACTTCTGTGAAGAAAGTTTTGGTTTACAGTGAATACTTTATGTTCTACGCTTGTTAGAAATCGTGTAAATGTGACTTTTCCTGACCCATGACCGCGTAAGTAAAAGCCTGGGCCGATTAATTGCTATGAAGAAAAGGTCACATTTACACGATTTCAAACAAGCGTACAGCATAAAGTATTCACTGTAAACCAAAACTTTCTTCACAGAAGTATTCAAAACTTTTCGAAGGTTCATAGCTATAAAAATAATAAAAAGGGTTATATATAGGCACTTTAAGATGAGGGCGCGCTTGCAATGAGGGCGCGCTTGCAATGTACCAGAACGGTTCAAATTGGCACGGGTAGAAGTAGGATACGGATCAGTTACACGAATGAAATTATTCGAACCGTTCTACTTTTTATCCGAGCCGTGCCATTGTTTTCTCTCGTGCAAACGGACCTTTAGTGTTGGAGCAGATTTCATGTGCGAGGGACAAAAATTCTACATGTTCCCAGTCTTACCGTAACCGTACCTAACTTACTGTATCGTAACTCTGTAATTTGATTGACTAGAAAGACAAAAACAATAGGAACCATTTCAACATCACGGCATACCCTACATCAACCGTGCTGTAAGTCATTGCCGTATAACATGCCCACTGATACAAAATCCGTTCTAAAACAAAAAAGGGCCATATATGGAAAGGAATACCCTGGGTTAACTTTGTGAACGAACTGCAAATGGTTAGACCTTCACGGCTTCTCGGATTAGGACGTTCAATCGTAGGTACCACGTCGGCCTCAAGTTTATCAGCCTCACCAGACTGTCACGAGTTACCGACGTTAAATAAGGTAACGTTGCTTTACCTTTACAAACGGAGTTCCTTTCTAAGGCTCCTTTTGTGTTAACGTGACTCACTTTGTGCTACAAACTTCAAAGTGGCGGCGTTTCTCAGCTGTTGAAGGAGTTCAATGCGCTACACAGGAAAATAACCTGCTACTCATTTTCAGTTTGGCATGACCTTGAGGTACGTACTTATTTTGACCAGAAATACCCGAAAATGATGCCTCTTTTCTTACTAGGTGGAAAATCTCGAACAAAGAAATTATGGGACAGAAAGGCGAGAAAAGCCAGAAACAGCCATTTCCTAGGCTCGGTTTCAGCCGTTGAGGTGTCGTTTCTCCAAAGCCTACCCCCACTAACGGCTGGGCGCGCGGTCAACACACCGTGTCCGTGACGTCATCTGATTAAAATTCAAAATTATTCATTTATTTGAGTGTTTTCAGTGTTTACCCTTTCATGAGCGTAGGTTAGATTCCGCGTAAACTTTCAAAACACATTGGACTAAAACTCCAAGTATGAAATTAATTCTCAAGAACAACCGCCATTTAAAATCATTGAGAAACCAGGCTACTTTATTTGTTATTTAAGTGCCGATCAAGACTCTCACTGACAGAAATTAAAAGCCGAAATTTACGGGGATAAAGTTCAGATGTTATCTCGGAACTATTCTGAGCTAGAGTCGAGTATATCCCGCTCAGTATTTGTATAGAGTATGTCTTGGAGACATTAACAAAGTGTACAAATTAAACTTAGTACATAGGACTTGAAAAATTGTAAAACTCGTTAGATGCAGCGATTTTCAAGTGAATTGGGATCGCAGAGTTAAACGCGTATTAAAACATGGCCTGCGTCAGACGTGATTTCCTCTAATAATACTCTTTATTTGCACCACTATTTAGAATTTTACAAAAATAAAATAAAAATTATCTTATAAATTACCATATACATACATTACAAAGGAGAGACAATGAAAGAGAGTGCGGGGGAGCTGGAGTAACCTAGGTTTTCGAAGCCAACTCCCCATTAAATAAATTTCACATAAATAAGGTCAAGGTGCGGTATTTCTGTGAAGGGGACATGACAATAAAATAAGTTAACATATAGTATTTTAGTTAATCTTAATTAATTTATCTATAATACAATAATATAAAATTATTAATTATATTAAATTATGCACTGAAGTCTATGATATAATTAATGTCAATTATATCTAAGTAAACAAATTTGTTTGATTTCTCTTTTAAACTGGTTTCTTGAAAGATTTCTAATTGAATCTGGGATTGAGTTCCAAGTTTGGATACCAGTGAATTTGAGTGAAAATTTTCCGTAGTTAGTAGAAATTGAAGGTAAATGATAGTTACGTGTGGAATAGCGTGTGAAGTGAGAATGAATATTAGAAGCTTGTTTAAAGTATTTAGAGAAGGCAGAAGGTAAGTTATTATTAGTATAATCATACATGAAAAGGGAAATTTGAGTAAATGTAATGTCTTTTAATTGGAGGATACCTAGATCTTTATATATTGGAGGTGCATGGGTTTGAAAATGCGAAAATGTCATTATTCGTATGGCTTTATTGTTTAGGACATTTAGTTGGTTTAAACAAGTTTTATATGTATTAGCCCAAGTTATGTTACCATACTGGAGATAGGGATAAATAAGCGAGTAGTACACTTGTTTGAGTGTATTTAAGTCAAGATAGTATCGTAGTTTAGATATAATTCCAATATTCTTAGAAATTTTTTTACAGACGATATTAACATGATGTTTCCATGTCAGATGTTGATCTATGTGGATGCCAAGATATTTAAATGAGTCAGTTTGTTGTAATGGATGGTCACCCAATGTTATGTTTGATGGGGTTTTTCGTTTTTTGGGTGATGAAATTATCATGTATTTAGACTTTTTGACGTTAATTGAAAGTTTATTAGCTTTAAGCCAGTCTACTAATTGAATAAGTTCTGTATTAACTTGTTTCTCAAGACTGTTTATATTATTATTGGAGTAGAAACAGTTTGTATCATCTGCAAATAATCTTATTGCTAATAGTTCACTACAGTTTGCAATGTCATTGATATATATAAGAAATAATAAGGTTCCTAAATTTGAGCCCTGAGGGATACCACAAATAATATCAGAAGTTGTAGAGAGGATGCCATTCAAGTCAACAAATTGTTGTCGGTTAGTTAAGTAGGTCTTAAACCATTCAAAAGTGGATCCCCTAATACCATAATGCTGTAATTTCGATAGGAGAATGTCATGATTGACAGTGTCGAATGCTTTTGAGAAATCTATAAAGATAGCACAGGTATAAAGGGATTGGTCCATCGAATTTAGGAGATTGTCAATAATTTCACATAATGCTAAGGCAGTTGAATGATTTTTCCTGAATCCAAACTGATATTCATAGAATAGATTATGTTTATCTATATATGAAGTTAAACGTTTGAACATTAATTTTTCCAGTATTTTGGAAAAAGGTGATAGAATGGAGATAGGCCTGTAATTCGATAATTCGTATATGGAGTCAGCCTTATATAATGGTATAATTCTTGAGAGTTTCAAACAGTCCTCTCTTTCCTCTCTTCTATAATTAACTCTTTTAATATGGAGTTGTCCGTCTTTTCTTCTCCGATAAAGGCAGCACTAATTTTCTTTGAAGTAAGAATAGCCGGGCAACCTGGTCTTGCATAGGTAAATTAAATGAGAAATGACTCAACATTTTACGATTTGAGCTGACGGTTTCCCAAGTGACTTTCCAGAGCCGGTGCGTTTACTGGCAAAGTGTCTTCACCCGAAAACTAACTCTCTTACTGCCTCTTTGTGTGAATCCTTGAGTTCTTCGAAACCAAACTTTTCCAGAGCAAATTTAAACGCATTTTGAAACAGCAATCGAAAGCCTTTGGCTTTGGTCCGGCTTTCAAAAGTTTACAATGAAAATTTTTGCAAATCAATTTAGCGACAGGATTTTAGTGGCAAGTTTGTGATTGGCTAAAAACCGACAATGTCTCAGCTCGCGCGCCCAGCCGTGAGTGGGGAGAGGATCGCGGGCTTACCGAAACCCCCACGGCTGGAAACCGAGCCTAGCCATTTGCCGGCCCTTTCATTAAAAACGAAAAAGTAATATTGGCAGCATCTTCTACTCAGTTATTTTAAGACCCAGAGTGTTAGTCTGGCCGGCGTTTGAACCCGCGACCTCCCGCACGATAGACTAGAGCTTAAAGACCCTGTGTCCGAGCCCATGGTGCTTTGCGCGCGCAAATAAATTTCGTAGGCTACGAAAATCAGTAAGATCGTTGTTGTTGTTATGTGACTCTCAAATCTTTCGAAATCCATCCCTAGTTTGGGCCATCGTGTAATTATTCATAGGTATATATGCTTAACTGACTTTCTTTTATCTTAACTTTTGTATATATACTTTTTTAAATGAAACTTTAGTTCGAATATTTCTTCGAATCCCGGTCTAGAGTGGCGAGTAGAGGAATGCCGGAGAAAGGACCGAGACAGCGAGGCGAAGCGTCTCGACAAATAATCCTTCAGCAGTCCACATTTTACTTTCTCTAGGTCTACAAGAGACCACTTGTGGTTCAAAAGGACTACTACGTGAGTTTCCCGGGGATTTGCTGCACTAAGGGACCGGCGGGCTTCGTTGGACATACAAAGCGACACAAAGCAACCACTTCTGGCATCAAGATCATTCCTAATTATAATTTCGCACGGCTGAGCTCCACTGCGGTATTACAGACTTATCTGTATACGTTTTGCATTTTTATTAGCAGAGAAAGCAATGTCCTTAACCTTTTTTTTTATCCTACAGTACGTCCAGAAAGTCTTGCTACCAAAACTACGATAGCGGGTCAAAGTCCAATCTGCCGAGTTCAGCTGTTACTTCGCTGTGAGTTTGACTCGAGTGCGAGTACGACATTTCATTTTGCACTCAAAATATATCGTTCGCAAGGAAAGTGGAGATCTTCAAATACAGCTAAGCAATACTGGAGACATGAAAACAAGGTAGCAAGAGTATGTTTTTGCTTGTAGAGTTGTGAAAAGTCGCACTCGTAAACCTAATTAGAATCTAAAGACAGAACAACTGGCTTCCTGCCGAGACTGTTAAAATCATATTCGAAGCATCCGGGGAAAATTCGTGGGCTCGATTGGGTTTTTAATCCGGTAGAAATTATGAAATTCGTTATCCAAAGTGTATGTGTACTTCTTTTATGAAACTGATAAACAATCGAGAGCATTTTAGTTCGCCTAAAAGCTGGCCTTTAATTTATGCGGCCGTTGATAAACAAACTAATCATAACATTGGCGCAAAGCACCATGGGCTCGGACACAGGGTCTTTAACAACTGCATGAGCTAACCCGGGAGGCGGTTTGTGTTGACATGCCTCACATACATGTTCATAAATAAATTCGGTGTAATCGCGTAGACATCCTGCAAAAAGTTCAGGTAACGATAACAAATACTATGGGGCATTAAGGCATGGGTATCAAACTATTTCAATATGGCCGCTCAAGGCAAATCAAGAGGGGGTGGTCTATCTCTTCGTGCTTAGTCTCGGCACTTTTACAGATTCGATAAAGTCACAACCTTAATACCTTTTTGGGCAGTTTCCATGAAAACGTAATGTGACCCGTGAACTCTAATTTTAAGAAAAATTGGGAAAAGCTTCCTGGAGAACGGTAAAAGTCTATCTCTTCGTGCTTAGTCTCGCCAGTTTAGTATCGTGAGAAAGATGAACAACGCTCCAGTAGATTCACAGACTTTATTCTCTCACAATGGCCGCTCCGAACTAACTAGCCTCCGGCCACGAGACTCATCATACTCCATATAAGGAGTCAGTGTTCATATAAGGAATAGTCACGTGGACGGACAATTCTAATCAGTGAACACTACATCCCTCCAACAACACATAGTAAACCAACTATGTCATAATACAAATTAAACAATGTCCATAGATCCTCTAACAGAATCATAATTACTTAAACTGAATAATAACGGTAATGACAATAATACAACTCAGTTGCTCACCCATGAGCTAGCTCCAATCAGTACAGATGATAGTCGCTTAACTTTGCTGGAATCTGACGCTGACGACTGCTGACACGTGGAGTGGGCTCAGGAGTTGGATCCGACAAAGTCACATCCTCCGATCCGTCTCCAACCTCAGACGACCCAGAAGCCACAGGGTCATTACCTGAGACGATTCTACCTCTACTGGGGTCTGTAACTTCTTTGCACATTGGACGTTCCGCCTTACCACGGAGCCCGCTTCATCAGCACACACAATATCCGATCCACTAAGGCCTGTTACCCTAAACCGCTGTGGCTTAAAGTTTGGATCCAGCTTAGTTCTCTGCTCATTCTTCATCACTACAATGTCTCCTACCTTTAACTTGCTCTCTTCAGAGTTACGATCTGCATACTCTTTCAATTTGACTTTGTACCTTGCATCATTCTCTCTAGCAACCTCGAGTCCCTCAACTGACAAGTCCATTTGTGGCATTTTCGTCCTCATCTCTCTCCCAAACATCAACGAAAATGGTGTAAACCCTGTCCCAGAATGAGGAGTGGAACGGTATGCCACCAAGAACTTCCTGAACTCAGATTGCAGATCTGCTTTCTCTAGAGTAGCGATCTTCAAAACTTTCAAAATGGACCTGTTGGCTCTTTCAACCAAACCATTAGCCCGAGGCCAAAGAGGTGTAGTAGATAGCCACCTGATACCATTAGTCTTCAGAAACAACTGAAATTCTCCAGACACAAATTGCGGACCATTGTCAGTCCTTAAAACCTCTGGATAACCGAACCGAGAGAATATCGTGTCTAGAAACTCTACAATTTTCTCAGCTTTAGTGCACTTGAGTAGACCGGTCTCGAAATATCGGCTATAGTAGTCGATGACCACAATCACAGATCTCCCATCAGGTAATGGACCTAACAAATCTGTGCTGCAAAACTGCCATGGACCATCCGGCATTGTGGTTGTAACTAGAGGAGTGGGTGGGTCACAACTCGAGACTAACTGGCAAGATTCACATGTTCTACACAATGATTCTACATCCCTGTCCATGCCTGCCCGCCATACTTTCGTTCGTAGCCTTTGTTTACACTTAACTATACCCTGGTGCCCTTCGTGAGCCAACTCGAGAACCTTGCTTCGCAAACACCGAGGTATCAGAATGCGATTACCACGCAATACCACACCCCCACATTCACTAAGTTCGCCCTTGACTGCCTTGATACTCACCGAACACTTGTTCCAGTTCCCTGTCCTAAGAGCATCTCTTATGATCTGTATCTCTGCACAAGAATCAGAACTCACCTGAATTTCACCCCATGACATAGCCTGTGGTACGGAGTCTTCACCTATCATCGAAATGTAAGTACTTGTGTCATCGACAATGTCGGATGAATCACCACCAGTACACAACCTTGACATAGGATCTGCTATGTTAGATGATCCTGGTTCGTAGACAATCTCAAAATTGAACGGTTGTAATCTTAAACTCCATCTCTCCAACCTTGGAGTTGGCTTAGACTTCGCATTGCTAAAGATATGGGTAAGAGGCTTGTGATCGGTCACAAGACGAAATCTTGTGCCTAATAAGTACATGCTGAAATGTTCGCATGACCAAACCAAGGCTAGGGCTTCTCTCTCCGTTTGAGAGTAACGACATTCCACATCGGACAAACTCCTATGCCCATACGCGATCACTTTGTTGCCTCCATTCTGCTTCTGTAACAAGACAGCACCTAGACCAACAGGGCTAGCATCAGCAACCACAGTAATTGGTGCATTTCTGTCGAAGTATGCTAGCGTTTCACATGAACTCATGAGTTTCTGAATGGTCTTGAAACTCTTCTCCTGTACCTGTGTCCAACAGAACTCAACAGACTTCCTGGTCAAATCCCGTAAAGGTGCAGCTACTGTAGCTAGATCTAGCACATAGCGCCCTACATACTGTACTAAGCCTAAGAATCCTCTTAACTCTGAGACATTTGTCGGTGCCCTAGCACAGACTATGGACTTGACCTTATCTGGATCAGCTGTGACCCCGTCTGCAGATATGACATGGCCCAGGAATTTGATTGTTGACAAACCAAACCTACACTTAGCTGGATTGAGAGTTAGGCCACAATCAGATAACCTCTGCATGACTTTCATTAATCTATCCCTATGCTCTGTGTCATCTCGGCCAAATACTACAATATCGTCTGCCATGTTTAGAACCCCTGATAAACCATTCAAAAGCACTCTGGAGCACTTGACACTCCCATGCTGAGCCTCTTCATACGAAATAGTCCCAGATGTGACACAAATGTTGTTATGTCCCTAGATTCGGGCTCTAATTCGCATTGAAAAAATCCCTGTTTTAAATCTAGCTTAGAAAACACTGTGGATCCATTCAACTCAGCCAACATCTCTTGGACAGTTGGGATTGGGTATCTTTCTCGAATGATCGCTCTGTTAGCCTGTCTCATGTCGACGCACATTCGTATATCTCCATCGTCCTTCGGGACAATGACAAGAGGACTAACCCACCGAGACCCAACAGATAAGTCACTGCAGCGGCTGCATCATCAGTAGATTGTGACTGTCCATAAGACTCATTCGATTGTCCAATCTGATTTTGGTTTCCTGTATGAGTATTCTTCTTGTGGAACTTCCTCTTCGGATGTGTAGACTGCGTAACTGTAGATTGTTTATCTTTCTTGCAATATTTTGCTCCTGCAAAATGTCCAATCTCACCGCAAGATCTACATGTCTGGCCAATAGCTTTACATTTATCCTTCTCGTTTGATTTGTGACCGGTACGTCCACACCGGAAACAGTTCACTAGTGGAGTTGTAATCCTAGCAACTGTTGCATTACTAGCAGCATTAGCAACTGCTCCACCAGAACTACCGCTAATCTCCAGCAGAAGAAATGTGTTCGCTATTGTCACTGCCTGTGTTAATGTCAGTGTTACCTCCTTTTCCATTAGTTTCTTTGCTATGCCTTTGTGATTAATACCAACGATAAACTGCTCGACTAAATTATCGTTGAGTACGGTTCCAGCGAAACCGCAATGTCTCACGCCATTCCTGATTCTTAATTCAAACTTTGCCACAGTTTCGTTCTCCTTTCTGACTATAGAGCGAAATTTTGTGCGTTCCATTCTCACATTTCTAGTAATTCCATAGTGTGCTACTAATTTCTGGGTTAGTACATCGAATCCTAAACTTTTAGGCAAGTCCGGTGCCACCAGATCACGTAGAGTTTGATATTGCATACCTGACAAACCGCAAAGTAGAAGGGCTACTTTCCTTTCGTTTGTTGTTTCCATCAAATCCACATAGCACTCCAACCTTTCTAGATATGTTTCAATGTCACTCCCTTCATCAAACACAGGAATAGGTGTACTTGTAGCCATCCTTGAGTTCTTTTAATCCTCGTCGCCAGTTTAGTATCGTGAGAAAGATGAACAACGCTCCAGTAGATTCACAGACTTTATTCTCTCACAATGGCCGCTCCGAACTAACTAGCCTCCGGCCACGAGACTCGTCATACTCCATATAAGGAGTCAGTGTACATATAAGGAATAGTCACGTGGACGGACAATTCTAATCAGTGAACACTACAGGCACTTTTACAGATTCGATAAAGTCACAACCTTAATACTTTTTGGGCAGTTTCCATGGAAACGTAATGTGACCCGTGAACTCTAATTTTAAGAAAAATTGGGAAAAGCTTCCTGGAGAACGGTAAAAGTTGTTAATGTAGTGGGTATTTTCATGCAAGTGAATCAAGGTTAGAGCATACGTTACTGCTCCAATTTGAAAAGTTGGTTATTTTAAGGGGAAGGCAATTTAAGGCAGGTGTGAAATTTGATATCAACAAATTTCCACCGAATTAACAAACATTCCAATAATAACCAACTTTCCAAATTGGAGAACCGAAGTGTACTAACATCGATTCATTTGCATGAAAATACCCACTTTATCAACAACTTTTACCGTTCTCCAGGAGGCTTTTCCCAATTTATTTTCCTTCAAATTGAAGTTCAAAGGTCACATTACACGTTTCCATGGAAACTGTCACACAGATGTGTTGACGTTGTGTTGATATGCGGCGGCCATATTGGAGACCCATACCTTAACGCCCCAACGTTCTATGAGTACAACGAGAACTGAACCAGTTTACTTCCGTCATACCTAGTACTCTTGGTGCGAGAGGAGATAAAGAAGAGCCTCTGGTGAGAACCGTTGAGAACCTCACTTCCATGCGAACATTAGGTTCACACTAATTTGAACCTCGTTCCTGATTGGATAATCTACTCATTACCAGGCGCAACCGTGAGTGCTGGATGTAATGATAAATTTCACTGGTTAGCTCGGTTGGTAGAACACGGTCTAGAGTGCGGGAGGTCGGAGGTTCGAATCCCAGCCGCGTCCCTGGGCAGGGACGAATAAGTCGTTGGCCTTGTCTCCTTCCTTTTCTAATCTATACGAGGGGGACGCGAAAGAACCTGTTGTGTTATTTCAAGAAAGAGTAGCTAGGGGATTGTCTCCCGACACAACAGCCAGGTATTCTGAGGTACTAACAATCACTCATGATTGTAAACTGCACGGCAGCACATTGCGCCACGATAGCAGTCCGTATCACAAAAATAACCTTGTGAAGCGCATTTGAATACATCTATTGATATAGAATTTGCGCTATATATGTGGGTAACGTTTTTTTATACCTTTACCTTACTAATGGCCCAGGCAGCAAAACCGGTTTAAAGTGTTATCTTGATTTGAAACTCACTGGTACGGAAGTGAAAACCTAAAGTCGTGGAATCACCTGTATAATCTCTTAAACTCTATCAATTGAGCGGAGGCTTTAAATCGCCGAGAAAAGGTGAATCAGTAAGGAAAGCCATTAGCGTAGGACTACCTACAAAGTGGTACACGAAAGCTTTCCGTATGGCTGCCATAGAACCAACTCTTATAGACGTCACATTGAGGAATTAACAGTTTGGTCGGGTGATACGTTCTCGCTAGCGCTACGTAAGTTGACGCTTTTCATGCTATTTATTTTCGACATTCGATGTCACTCGGTTATGAACAAATAAAAGCCGAAGATTGAAGCCGAAGCTGAAGCCGAAGTGATTGTTTTTGGTCCCTGTAATGTGTTCTAATTATCACAATATAATTTGACATATTATTTTCTATAATTTACTTATTGCGATCAATTGTTCCTGCTTTCTGTTTTCTTGCTTTATCTATCATTAGTATAAGTCGTTTCCTTGTTCTCTACCTTACTCGTTGTAAAAATTGTAATTGTAACGGTAGTGTGAGCTTCCTAGATGAGCACCTGGTTCTCTTGAGGCAAACAGTAGGACATTATATGTTTAAATAAAAAAATAAAAAATTGAAGAAGCCAGAGAAGAGAGAAGATGAGAGAGAAGAAAAATAAGAGGCTCTGGTGTTATTCGCTGAGCCTTAAGTAAAGGCTACTGCGACAATTCCCGATATCATCTCGTCGGACAAGTATAAACGCGCTTATCATGAACCAGTCCTGTTACTTTCCGTTAATCACTCAACGTCAAATCTAGTTAAGTTGAACTAGCGCCGGATTGTTCTGAAATAAGTTATTTGTTACTATAGCTAGAGCCCACTTGTTACTATTTTAAGTCCATTGTACATCTTACTGTTCCTTAAAACAAAAATGCATCGGTTAATTTCCGTCATCTTTAAATTGTGCTTGTTCTTGTGTTTTCTTCAACAACCACCCGGCCCGGCCCAGATGTTTTTTTCTTAGAACTTTCCGTCCCTTTTGTCAGTCGAATTTCTTACAACCGATTTCATGCTAGTGCATAAGCGCTGGTTCAAGTGTTTCAGACGTCAATCATTCGACGCAATTGATCAGTTTCATTCCGCGCAAATTTCCGGCACTTCTCATCCGCATGTTGGCAAAGTCTGTTGAGTAGTCGGAATATGAAAAAGCAGCAAATTATTTGATTCAAAACCTCAAAACAATGATAAACCAGTGAGTCCGGTTGCTACGTCGATTGATTGCTCTCTGCACGTAACACTGAAATCGTTTGTAAATATAATGCGAGGAGAGTTTGGTTGTTACGTATACCGCAGAGTATTGCTTGTGCGCAATTTAAACGACGATGTTTAATTCAAATATATCTATCCGCTGAATACATAATATTATTCTACGGAACTTTTTAACGGTGGAGTCAAGTAGGAATTAAGTTCAAAATCAGCCACATGCATCATCAGGTTTACCCTGAGTAGAACACTTCAGATATGGACGGAGGCAACCAAAACCCTCGGGGAACTCGAAGAAGAACAGAACTACCTCAAAGCTACGAAGAATGCATTAATCAAACCTGAGTATTCTACAGAACATGTCCACTTCGGGATACACTGTTAATTTGGCAGTATTCATATGGAATATCCCATCGGCCTTTACCGCCCTGGTGCTAAATTTCTTGGTCATCTTAGCTCTCGTTTTAACGAAGAAAGACCCCAACGATCGAGTGAAACCTATTCTCTTCAGTCTTTGCTTCTCAGGAGAGCTTATGGGATTAATTGTGCAGCCACTTTATACAGCAGACATGTATCCTATAGCGGGAAATTTCAAAGGTCTCAGCTGCTACTCAGAAGTTGCAATATTCATAGACTCCCTGTTGTTGTTAAGTGCAGGGGGAGTCCTTTCAAGTCTTTCTCTTCTTAGTTTTTACCAGTTTCGAGCGGTGACCAATCCGACCGTCTTTCGATCTTCGTACACAAGCCGAAGGGCCATCAACCACGTTATTATTGTTTGGCTTGGGAATACTGCTGTAGTTGTTGTAGCACAGATTGCTGGGCGAAGGAATAAACGTATAAAGCAAGACATTCTTTCCGTCTATTGCGCTGTGCTGGGAATCACAACAATCATTGAACAGCTAAGAACGTACGTATCACATAGAAAACACAGCAAGAACATGGTATCGTCGAATAATGGGAACGAGTCGCAAGCTGCTCGTAAACGGGAAGAAAAGATGGCTAAAACTGCAGCTATGATTTTTGTGGCGTTAATCTTCTGTTGTCTTCCTTCTCTTATCTTTTTCATACTTAGGTACTTTTTTCCTGCCTCTAGAGTAGAACCAGTGATGAGGCGTCTTAGCCGAAACAGTATTACGTGTGCGTTCATGATTTCTTCTCTATGTCCGCTTATATTAACTTTCACCAACAGAAAAATCAGGAAGAGGTTGTTTAGAATCTTTCATTGTTGGCAGAGCAGATCAGACCGCGCAGACGAGAACCAAACGAAGGAACAGAATAATTCGAAAGAAAATGACCAATGCAAGCGTTGTGGAGAAATTCCAAGTGCCGAGAACGAGAATGGCATTGCACTTCACGCACGAAATAGTCAAAAGGTTGAACCGGTTGAAAATATATATAGTTCAGATATTCGGGTTATCTGATAAAACTATTGCAGCTTTACTGTTTCAGGGCCACTGTCAATCCCAAAGAACAGCTAAACGTCCTCGCGACCAAATACAAAATCAACTACCCAGATTAGCAGAGTATGCTTTCCAGGAATACTGCAGTAGAGACAATTTGAAACGTACACTATTTATTAAGGATGACAAAGAGTTCGAGTGGATACAAAATGCTTGTAAATCGTTAGGGAGATTAATAGACCGGGTGAGGTACTTTAATGTGAGTGTGCTGGCGATCCTTCATTAAAACAGTGTGAACAGCAAATTAGAATGTTTTTTCTTCTATATTCCAGTGTGTTATGTTTGCAGTTTCGTGTTTAATTAAAGACACTTGAACTACCCTGCAAGCAGAGCCTTCTTCAACTCCACGAAAAACTATGTAGCATTTGTGTCTTCTGGGCTTGTCTAAAATGGCAAGCCTGTTAAAAACCGATTTATCAGCGCGCGGCTAATTTTTTGAGTTATACGGGGAGGCTCCGCCCCGAGGTCCAAACCCTTGCCCTTTTATATACCATTTTTTGAGAGAAAAGGTAACCCTTCCACATATCCACAGTAGAAACACTGCATCCCTTTTCTATACGAACTCAATGAACGGTATCCCCGGAAAACATCAAGTGTTGACAGTAGAGATGTTAACCAAACAACAATATTATTTATTCAGTTCACGTCAGTATTTCCTATGCTTGTATTAATAAAATATATTAGTTTGTGTTTCATGTCTTTCGTTCGTCAGCATTTTTAAACCAGATATTACCAATTAAAATACATGAGCTGCATTGCACCGAATAAGGCAGGCGGACAAAAATCCGTAGCGCCAATTTTTTGTTGAAGTCTGTTAAAGTGTCTATAACTTTTTTCAATTTTTCTAGCTATGAACGAACCTCCGAAAAGGTTTGAATACTTCTGTGTAGAAAGTTTTGGTTTACAGTGAATACTTTATGTTCTACGTTTGTTAGAAATCGTGTAAATGTGACTTTTCCTGACCCATGACCGCGTAAGTAAAATCCTGGGCCTATTCCTATGAAGACGTCATCTTGACGTCATATAATGAATTCGGCTTTGCAATCATTTGAAGAAATCACCTAACATGTTGACTAAAATTACTTTTCTTTACTAGCAACTCGCAAACTGTATACTTTCTATGCATCGATGTTGTTGTGCTAGAAAGGAGCCATGGAGAATAATGCATTAATACAGGCCGGGTGATCGACCCAGGCTTTTACTTACGCGGTCATGGATCATATTAGATGTATTGATTCTTTATGTAATTTTAAATCAGCTATAAAGACCTATCTTTTTAATTCTTATTAGTTTCTTGATCATGATATGTAATCAATATTGTAAATAGATAATTTTATAATGTAATCTGTAAGAGCATCAATATACTTCAGTATGATGCTCCAAATACCTATTACTCATATTATTATTATTATTATGGGTCAGGAAAGGTCACATTTACACGATTTCAAACAAGCGTACAGCATAAAGTATTCACTGTAAACCAAAACTTTCTTCACAGTAGTATTCAAAACTTTTCGAAGGTTCATAGCTATATATAAAAATAATAAAAAGGGTTATAGGCAATTCAAGATGAGGGCGCGCTTGCAATGTACAAGAACGGTTAAAATTGGCACGGGTAGAAGTAGGATACGGATCAGTTACACGAATAAAATTATTCGAACCGTTCTACTTTTTATCCGAGCCGTACCATTGTTTTCTCTCGTGCAAACGGACCTTTAGTGTTGGAGCAGATTTCATGTGCGAGGGACAAAAATACGACATGTTCGCAGCCTTACCGTAACCGTACCTAACTTACTGTACCGTAACTCTGTAATTTGATTGATTAGAAAGACAAAAACAATAGGAACCATTTCAACATCACGGCATGCCCTACATCAACCGTGCGGTAAGTCATTGCCGTATAACATGCCCACTGATACAAAAGCCGTTCTAACACAAAAAGGGGCCATATATGGAAAGGAATACTCTGTGTTAACTTTGTGAACGAACTGCAAATGGTTAGACCTTCACGTCTTTTCGGATTAGGACGTTCAATCGTAGGTACCACGTCGGCCTCAAGTTTATCAGCCTCACCAGACTCTCACAAGTTACCGACGTTAAATAAGGTAATGTTGCTTTATCTTTACAAACGGAGTTCCTTTCTAAGGCTCCTTTTGTGTTAACGTGACTCACTTTGTGCTACAAACTTCAAAGTGGCGGCGTTTCTCAGCTGTTGAAGGATTTCAATGCGCTACACAGGAAAATAACCTGCTATTCATTTTCAGTTTGGGATGACCTTGAGGTACGTACTTATTTTGACCAGAAATACCCGAAAATGATGCCTCTTTTCTTACTAGGTGGAAAATCTCGAACAAAGAACTTATGGGACAGAAAGGCGAGAAAAGCCATTTCCTAGGCTCGGTTTCAGCCGTTGGAGAGTCGTTTCTCCAAAGCCTCCCCCCACTAACGGCTGGGCGCGCGATCAACACACCGTGTCCGTGACGTCATCTGATTAAAATTCAAAATTAATCATTTATTTGAGTGTTTTTGTTTACTCTTTCATGAGCGTAGGTTAGATTCCGCGTAAACTTTCAAAACACATTGGTCTAAAACTCCAAGTATGATATTAATTCTCAAGAACAACCGCCATTTAAAATCATTGAGAAACCAGGCTACTTTATTTGTTATTTAAGTGCCGATCAAGACTCTCACTGACAGAAATTAAAAGCCGAAATTTACGGGGATAAAGTTCAGATGTTATCTCGGAACTATTCTGAGCTAGAGTCGAGTATATCCCGCTCAGTATTTGTATAGAGTATGTCTTGGAGACATTAACAAAGTGTACAAACTTAGTATATGGGACTTGAAGAATTGTAAAACTCGTTAGATGCAGCGATTTTCAAGTGAATTGTGATCGCAGAGTTAAACGCGTATTAAAACATGGCCTGCGTCAGACGTGATTTCCTCTCTTTCCTCTCTTCTATAATTAACTCTTTTAATATGGAATCGTCCGTCTTTTCTTCTCCGATAAAGGCAGCACTAATTTTCTTTGAAGTAAGAATAGCCGGGCAACCTGGTCTTGCATAGGTAAATTAAATGAGAAATGACTCAACATTTTACGAGCTTCGCGACCTTTGAGCTGACGGTTTCCCAAGTGACTTTCCAGAGCCGGTGCGTTTACTGGCAAAGTGTCTTCACCCGAAAACTAACTCTCTTACTGCTTCTTTGTGTGAATCCTTGAGTTCTTCGAAACCAAACTTTTTCCAGAGCAAATTTACACGCATTTTGAAACAGCAATCGAAAGCCTTTGGCTTTGGACCAGCTTTCAAAAGTTTACAATGTAAATTTTTGCAAATCAATTCAGCGACAGGATTTTAGTGGCAAGTTTGTGATTGGCTAAAAACCGACATGGTCTCATCTCGCGCGCCCAGCCGTGAGTGGGGAGAGGATCGCGGGCTCACCGAAACCCCCACGGCTGGAAACCGAGCCTAGCCATTTGCCGGCCCTTTCATTAAAAACGGAAAAGTAATATTGGCAGCACATGGCGAACAATTTCGTACAGTCAGCGGTTGTCATTGCGGGCGCGTGCGCGAAAATCTACTTAAAAAAAGAAAGCCGTTGATGAGTGTTTGTAGAATGAGGAGAGGTTACATGGACATCGACAGTCAAAATGGCGGACGAGCTGCTGTTTTCAACGTCCTGCGCGAAGGGAAATGTAACAGCTGAACGAGTCGGGTCTGTCCCTTTAAACTTTGTACGTTTGGGAAGGAGAGTTTTGGCGTTAAAATGCAGTTATTTACAGGACGTTTGGAACCACTAAAAAAAGTATTTCAACCCTTTTTTCTGGCGTTAGAATCTACTTTGGTATCTGCAGAACAGATTCAAACTTGTGGACCTCAAACATGAACTACTTGGAAGTCTTTGTGATTGAGCTTTCTGACTGGCCTTTACAGTATTTAACGGAAGAGGTATGGCGGCTATAGCTAATTTGGATCGTTTTTTTAGCAGAGCATCGGGAACCGGTCTAATCATCCACAACTTGTTAGCAATCATATAGTCGAGGGCAGGAGCAGGCATGTTAACTGAATTTAAAACTTGTGGACCTCAAGAAATATAAATATTAAAGCAGCAAATTGGAAAATCGCAAAAGGTAAGCCTTGTCTTCACTGTTTTCACTAATTTTGGAACGACATGTAATGCATTCTACGCATGCGCGGCGGCCATGATGTTCGATATTGGTCGCCATGATCTTCTACTCAGTTATTTTAATACTCAGATTGTTAGTCCGGCCGGCGTTTGAACCCGCGACCTCCCGCACGATAGACTAGAGCTTAACAACTGCATGAGCTAACCCGGGAGGCGGTTTGTGTTAACATGCCTCACATACATGTTCATAAATAAATTCGGTGTAATCGCGTAGACATCCTGCAAAAAGTTCAGGTAACGATAACAAATACTATGGGGCATTAAGGCATGGGTATCAAACTATTTCAATATGGCCGCTAAAGGCAAATCAAGAGGGGGTGGTCTATCTCTTCGTGCTTAGTCTCGGCACTTTTACAGATTCGATAAAGTGACAACCTTAATACCTTTTTGGGCAGTTTCCATGGAAACGTAATGTGACCCGTGAACTCTAATTTTAAGAAAAATTGGGAAAAGCTTCCTGGAGAACGGTAAAAGTTGTTAATATAGTGGGTATTTTCATGCAAGTGAAACAAGGTTCGTGCATACGTTACTGCTCCAATTTGAAAAGTTGGTTATTTTAAGGGGAAGGCAATTTAAGGCAGGTGTGAAATTTGATATCAACAAATTTCCACCGAATTAACAAACATTCCAATAATAACCAACGTTCCAAATTGGAGAACCGAAGTGTACTAACATCGATTCATTTGCATGAAAATACCCACTTTATCAACAACTTTTACCGTTCTCCAGGAGGCTTTTCCCAATTTATTTTCCTTAAAAGTGAAGTTCAAAGGTCACATTACACGTTTCCATGGAAACTGTCACAAAAAAGTGTTGACGTTGTGTTGATATGCGGCGGCCATATTGGAGACCCATACCTTAACGCCCCAACGTTCTATGAGTACAACGAGAACTGAACCAGTTTACTTACGTCGCGTCATACCTAGTCCTCTTGGTGCGAGAGGAGATAAAGAAGAGCCTCTGGTGAGAACCGTTGAGAACCTCACTTCCATGCGAACATTAGGTCCAGAATTTGATCCTCGTTCCTGATTGGATAATCTACTCATTACCAGGCGCAACCATGAGTGCTGGATGTAATGATACATTTCACTGGTTAGCTCGGTTGGTAGAACACGGTCTAGGGTGCGGGAGGTCGGAGGTTCGAATCCCAGCCGCGTCCCTAGGCAGGGACGAATAAGTCGTTGACCTTGTCTCCTTCCTCTTCTAATCTATACGAAGGGGACGCGAAAGAACCTGTTGTGTTATTTCAAGAAAGAGTAGCTAGGGGATTGTCTCCCGACACAACATGCAGGTATTCTGAGGTACTAACAATCACTCATGATTGTAAACTGCACGGCAGCACATTGCGCCACAATAGTAGTCCGTATCACAAAAATAATCTTGTGAAGCGCATTTGAATACATCCATTGATATAGAATTTGCGCTACATATATGGATAATGTTTTTTTATACCTTTACTTTATTAATGGCCCAGGCAGCAAAACTGGTTTGAAGTGTTTTCTTGATTTGAAACTCAGTATGGAAGTGAACACCTATAGTTGTGGAATCACCTGTATAATCTCTTAATCTCTATCAATTGAGCTGAGGCTTTAAATCGCCGACAAAAGGTGAATCAGTAAGGAAAGCCATTAGCGTAGGACTAACTATAAAGTGAACTGCATTAGCAATACTGGAAGTAAATGCGTGCTCGCGCTAAAAAAAACACGTTTGTTTTTCCGCCCCTGAAACATGCACCAATCAGAGTATGATTATAGTCAGTTTGATACAGAGTTTGACAGCTGAGCATGAGAAGGGCATCCGCTGCCCACGAAACGCATCCGTTTTGTAAACGTGAAGTACAACAGTTCGTTTCTGGAAGAAGATTTATTTATTACATACTGAGATTTACGAATGGAATCATTCATGCGAAAACCCAGTTCACAATTTTCCTTAGCCAATCAGAATCGCGAAACGATTTTTTCACACGTGCGAAAAGCGTTTCGTCCAATCAGAAAACACCTGCCAAAACATATCGGGATTTTCAAACTAGACTTGAGATCGGAGGCACCACTTTCATTCACTGACGAAAGTTGGAGGTTTTGACTTTTTTTTTAAATAATGTAATATTGACCTGTAAACAACCAACTAACGATGTTAAAACTTCCAAGTCAATTGAGGAGTATATTATCGACCAAGAAAACAAAATCACAAGAGCAGAAACTTAGAGAAACAGACGTAAAGTTACTTAAAGAGACAAAGAAGATTACGAGCTTTCAATCTTTCGTGGAGTGATCAGTTTCAACTTCCATAGACCATCGACATTTGAAAAATCGTAAATATAATTCTGTGAGCAGAGAAAACCTACAAGCCGTGGAGATGTCTGGAAACTCGTACCAAACAACTAATCTATTGACGATGTAAACTTGTAAACTTTATTTGTTCAATCAAAGACAGTTTCATATTGATGTTGAAAACTATTTCAAGGCTGATGTCAGTTTAGAAAGTAAGATTTTCTTTCCATTTTGATTGTATCGAGCATAAATTTTAGTTTACGTTGAGTTGGATACGAAATGCAAAGTAAAGAATTGAAAGCTACAAATGTGTACGTGTTCAATGACAAGACCTAAATAAAACCTGTTTGATATTGGAGATCAATCTCAGTATGTATATAATAAACAAATTACAAGATAGAAAGTGGTTTTGTATGGTATTTACACACTTGTTTGTTTTCACAAAACTCACTCGCTCGTACCTCGCTCGTTCGTTTTATGAAAACAAACTCGTGCGTAAATACCATGCATACGCCAGCACTTCCCATTAAGTAATCTCTATATACCAAAATCTCTTCAATATTTTTCTCGGTACCACTTGAAATCTGACATTCTATGAAAGGCAGGAAACCCGTGTTTCGTACAGCTTTAGATAAATCAAACAATAGTTCAGTTGCGCACACAGCGGTCAAACGGCTGCGCGTGCGTATTACGGTCAGTCTGGTGGGCGGCCGCGCGAATTTCCCGCGCAAAATGTACTTTAAAACATATTACAGTGAATTTCTACCTCAAAAAGTTAAGAAAAATACGTGAAAGTTAAGCACCGCACTGCTGAGCTTATCACATACCTCATTAAACGCGGCTATAACCGTTCCTTTCTTGCTAGACAAATACAACGCGCTGCCGACATCCCTCACGCTTTTGCTCTACAAACCAAAGACACACACAATTCTAACCGTATACCTTTTGTTATTACTTATAACCCATCACTCCCTCATATTTCTGAAATAATTAAGAAGAACTACAGCCTGCTACACTCCTCTGTCCGCTGCAAGAAAGTCTTTCAACACTTGCCACTTGTAGCCTTCAGACGCACCTCTAACCTCCGTGATTTACTAGTTAAAGCTAAACTCCCTTCTAACTCGACTGATCCTCAGCTCCCACCTGGCTCTTTCCGCTGTGGAAAGAACTGTTCTACTTGCCCCTACATCTGTGACGGACAAACCACTTATACTTTCTTCTCTACCGGTGAAAGACGCTCTATCAGAACTAATTTGACGTGTAACACAAAAAATCTAATCTACATGATTCAATGCAACCGCTGCAATTTACAATACATAGGTGAGACAAAACGACGTCTGAAAGACAGATTTAACGAACATCGACGGACCGTAGACAAGTCTAATAACATATCTAAACCTACTACAGCTGCTGAACATTTTCTCTCGACACCTAATCACACCGCTAATGACATGCAACTAATCCCCATCGAAAAAATGTTCTCTAATAGAGACTCAATTCGTAAGGCCAGAGAAGCTACTCTCATTACACAAGCTAGAACACTCGTACCTTATGGTCTCAACATCCGTGACGAGTCATACTAGCTGGTATATATATAACCTCATTATCTTGTTATTTCTATATTTATAGTGTCAATCATTTGTCATCTATTTCCTGTATTTCGTAACCCATATTTCTAGTTAGTCACGTTCGCCAATGTAATAACATTTCTTCATATTACCTGAAGAAGGCTGGTTTGGCCAGCCGAAATATCGTTATAAACCTCTAAAATTTACGTTGTGTCGGCTTTGCTATTTTTAGTGAAAGTTAAGCATTTTATTTTCACAGTCGACGAGAAATTGAACAAACTTCAAACTGTGAGTTTACCAATTTTTTTTCGTAATTTACCAAAAAAGTTCTCAAGGTTTGAAAACGGGTGTGTGAACAGTGACGGCCGCCGGCTCGCTTTGAATTTGTTTTGGAATATGTTGTTGTTGCAAGACTTTTGACGCATGCGCAGACGTTTGACCGCTGTGTGCCAGTTGCGCATTAGAAAATTACCGCTGAATCCAATGACTACAGACACATGTACGCAGGGTTAGCCTCATTCTGAAGTTAAACATTAATAAATACCAGCAAGAACGTGCCGCTATTCACAACTCTGCGTATTGTCGTAGTGTCGCGTTTTGCACCTTCTCGCTGGTATTTTATGAATGTTTAACTTCAGAATGAGGCTAACCCTGCGTACATGCGTCTGTAGGCATTGCATTCAGTAGTAATTTTCGAATACGAAACTATTTAGTCCAGCTGTTAACGACCAAAAAATAGCAGAATCCTTCAACTTTGTGATACAAGCATGAAGCATGGCCAAGTTACTATCATCCCTTGTGGTGTTCTTGTAGCACTGAAATCTTCCTCGTTCTTATCCATTCGTGAAGTTCAAGTGAACAGTGATATAGAAATTGTGTCAGTTGAAATCTCCACCGGTTCAACTTCAAAGGTACTGGTTTGCTCATGCTACAGGCCTCCAAATGCAGACCTAACATGGCTCGACGAATTTAATATTTTCCTTCGGAAAATGTTTGAATCATGCGATAATAGTGATTTCAGGCGACTTCAACCTACCAAATGTTCACTGGGACTTCCAAGAAAACACGTCTGGCACTAATGAAATTGTCTTTACTGAATTGTTAAATGACTATTTCTTGACACAATTGAATACCACCGCTACTAGAGGAGACAACATACTCGATCTTGTTGTTACTAGCATGCCGGAGCAAGTGAAAGTTCGAGAAATCATGTCCCCTGAAGACGCTGGTGTCATAACGGATCACTCGTCGTTTATGATTTACTGGTTTTTGTTCCTCTACTTCCAAAGCTCAACAGAATTGTTTAGGACTATCGCCAAGCTGACTTTGATGGCCTTCGCTCAACTCTTTAGTCTTTAAACTTGTCTAACTTCATATCCGTTGAAGGTAGCGTCGATTACGATTGGCTATGCTGACAAGACACTTTTCTCGCTGCCGTGAAAGACCATGTTCCAACTAAGAAACTGAAAGGTAGAAATAACATTCCCTGGATGAACAGCGAGATTATTCACGCGATCAAGAAAAAGTCAAGTGTCCGTCGCAGACTCATCCGTTCTCCAACAGATCACCTGCTGGAAAAATTCAAAAGCTTGAGATCGGCAGTCAAACATGTTCTAAAAGAGAGCCGAGATCGTTTTTTAACTCTCTTGACAGCGATCTGCGATTAAGTCCTAAACGTTTTTGGTCTTTGTTCAAGTTAAAATCAAAATCAATTTACTTTCCCCAGGCAATGTCAATGGCTTCTAAGAACAACACCAGAGGCTTAAAGTGCATCTAACCCCTTTTGCGATTTTTATACCTTTGAATCTTTGTAAGGTTTTGAGTAATTCTGCGAAGAAATTTTTGGCTTACAAAGAATATTCTATGTTCTATGCTTGTTTGAAAATGGTGAAAATTGCACCTTTCCTGACCCATGACCGCGTAAGAAAAAGCCTGGGTCGATTCTGGATATTACGTCATCTGATTCATTATTCGACTTTGCAATAAGTTGAATAAATGTTTAGTATTTTGTCTAAAATAACTGTTTTCTTTACTAACAACTCACAGACTGTGTATATTCTCTATATATCGATGTTGTCGTGATAGAAAGGCACCATAGAGAATAATGCATTAATGAGGTGACATATGATCCAGAATCGACCCAGGCTTTTCCTTACGCGGTCATGGGTCAGGAAAGGTCAAATATTCACCATTTCAAACAAGCCTAAAACATAGAATATTCTTTGTAAGCCAAACATTTCTTCGCAGAAGTACTCAAAACCTTTCAAAGATTCAAAAGGTATAAAAATCGCAAAAGGGATTAGGTGCACTTTAATGCAGACACCCCTACTAGCATCGCTAACCTCTTCAATCGCTACTTCGCTTCCGTCTTTTATAACCAGGGAGCTCGAGAGCACAGATACAACAGAGGATGTTGATACAGTTTCAAGCCTGTCATCACCGCCGATATTAGATAATCTGATTATCTCCAGCTAAGCAGTTCTCTCAGCGCTCAAGGCTCTAGACACTAACAAAGCACTTGGCCCTGATGGAATACCTACTCGGCTTTTGAAGAGACTGCCTATCAAATTGCACCTTCACTCTGTACCCTCTACAACAAGTCTTTGCGGTTTGGTACTGTGCCAGATGACTGGAAACTGGCAAACGTCGTCCCAGTCTTTAAGAAAGGGGAAAAAGATCATATGGAGAACTACAGACCAATCTCTCTACTGTCTCTGGTTTCTAAAGTTATGGGACGGTGTGTACTCTTCAGCTTCATCAGTCGTGTTCAGCATGGATTTGTCTCTGGCAGGTCTTGCGCTACTCAACTCATAGAAGTCCTCGACTACATTGGAAGCCAACTTGAACTTGGGAAACAGATCGACATCATATATCTCGATATGTCAAAAGCCTTTGACAAACACCTGGTCAATAAACTTCGCCAGTACGGTTTCTACGGCAACCTCCTCGCCTGGTTTGAATCTTACCTTCAAGGTCGACGACAACAGGTCACCGTACTTGGCGCCATCTCTGCTCCCCTACCGGTAACATCGGGCGTTCCTCAAGTAAACAACTTACCTGACGCAGCATCATCCTCTAAAATAGCAGCCTTCGCGGACGACACAAAACTCTTTAAATGCATGTATCACAAATCCGACTGACAGCACCCTTCTTCAGCAAGACCTATATAGTTTAAGTGCATGGTCTTCAACATCTGGCCTGACGTTCAACGAGAAGAAATGCAAGGTGCAAACCATAACCCGGAAAAAGAACAGGATACGTTTTCATATTCAATGAAGAGCACCCCTCTTGAACGCTGCAAAGACGAACATGACCTGGGTGTGGGGATTTCATCTGATCTCACATGGAAAAAACAAGTTGTTGTACAGAGTACAAAGGCGAATCAGCTTTCGGGATACATTAGGCGTTGCACAAGACGTGTGAAAGCAGTTTCTACGAGACGTACCGTTTACCTTGCTGTTGTGCGTCCCCATTTGGGATATGGAACGCAAGTCTGGGCCCCTCAGACAGTATAACTTATTCAGCGTATAACATGTAGAACGCGTGCAACGACGTGCTTCTAAATTTATCTTGAATTTACCATTTCTCTGTGAAACGAGTTATAAGGATAGACTAATAAGAACCAGTCTATTACCTCTGTTACTGGTACGAATACTTAGATATGGTATTTTTTTTAAGGCTATCAGAGGGTTTATCAATTTTAATAACGATGCTTTGCCACAGGAAATCTGCCCTGTCAGACTAAGTAGGTTTAGTAATAACGCCAGCGGTACTGAGTTTAAGCAACGCTTCTCTAAAACAACAACATATCAGCAATCCTACATGATAAGAGCCACTAGAATCTGGAACCGAATTTTATCTAAGGAAACCCGACAACCAGCACTTTCACTGTCCTCCTACAAGTCTCACCTTTTACAATATTATACGTCAGCCCTGAAAACATCTTATAACCCAGACAATCCGCGCACATGGAAGTCAGTTTGTGTAAAATGTAACTCTGTCCGTAGCCTACTCAGTCCTTTAATTGTTTTTTTTGTCACCTTGTGGTTGTGAAGTCCTTATCATTAGTTCTTTCTTTGACTATTATTAATTTAATTTAGTGTCATGGGCCCGCAGTAATTGGCTTTAGCTGTTGCGGTCACCCTGCCTTTTATCATTTTGTTTCTACATCATTGTAATTTGTTAAAACTATCGTTTGTGGTATCATTCCTGATATCTATTTTTCCTTAAGGCGAAGCTTAATAAATAAAAATAAATAAAACATTTTTAGATATGGAGCCAGACCAAATTCCGCCGTACTGCGCATACGCCAGAATGATGCTACATGGAAACGAGGCTGAGATAAAAACCTTGTACCCCAAGGTTTTAACTTTTAGAAAGCTTTTGACGATCGGTTATGTTCACTGGGTGTATCTGTGCCACTCACGAATGTTAGAGAATAACACGTGATCGGTCACGTGACCACGCAATCGATTGTAGCAGGGCAGTTTAAAAATATTCCCACTTTGGTATTTTTAGCCTCTTTATCTCGCCTATAGTTCCTTTATTTCGATTGAAGTACCTCATGCTCATGACGCTATAATAAAATGACAACGAATAATAATCATTCAGTTGCTGTACACTGCGCATGCCTTAGTTTTAAAAGCAGGAAACAGATCCTTGAACAGATATCGCAACGAATTTTCAAAATCGATAAGCCATTATACGTATTTCATTTTCCTGATGATGATAAAATCATACCATTTGCAATGCCTCAAGGCCGATGAGTTATTTTTCTCAGCGCTCCGAGGAATCTTAAAGTGTCTATAATCCCTGGCCAATTTTAAAAGTTAAAAGGTTCAAAATAGTATTTTCAAAAGAAAAAATATCCGATTCGAGTTTTTCACTATTTTTTTAGCGCTGAAAGTCGTGGGTCTGATCACTTAGAAAACCTGGGAACTAGTCCAGTGACGATCTGGGTAAACGAGAAACGATACAGAACACAGACCTAGTTTATCATCGCTTATTTCAAAAATACTATAAAGTTGTGTTCCATATCCCAGAAGCGCTCAGGCATACGGTGATGCCAAGACTTCAACCTGGGTGAACCAGAAAGGATATATTACACAGTCCTAGTTTTTCATCGCATATTTCAAAAATACTATAAAGTTGTGTTCCATATCCCAGAAGTTCTCAGGCATACGGTGATACAAGGACTCCAACCGCGGTGAACCAGAAAGGATATAGGACACAGACCTATTATTTTATCGCACATTTCATCAAGTTTGTCAACAAATCAAGTTTTAGATTGACTTCTAGAGTTGGCATGTCTATCAGGCTGATGCAGCTTGGTGTCCCTCACTGCCCAAGCAACTGCAGCAGAAAGGTTGACTTGATAACCTTGAGGACTATTGTCTGGCAAGGGCTTGGTTTAAAAAGACACTTTGATGACCTTTCTGAATTTCTCTCCTCTCTTAATTTATCTTTTTAAACTATTGGTATTTCTGAAACCTGGCTAGACGACTCATCTAAAGACTTGTATAATCTTCCTGGATATTCTTTTATCTCGGATAATAGACAATATAAAATTGGTGGTGGTGTTGGGCTTTATATTAATTCCAATCTTAATTTTAAACTTCGAGCTGACCTTCAATCTCCAGACAGCAAGATATACGAGTCCATCTTTGTTGAAATCCTACAGCCCAAAGGCAAAAACATTATTGTTGGCTGCATTTATAAACCTCCCGACATTTCTGTTAATGATTTTAATAAGTGTATTAATAATGTTTTATCCATTATCAGTTTTGAAAATAAATTGTCATATACATTTTGTATTATGGGTGACTTCAATATTAATATTCTCAACACTGATTCACACAACCCTACCAATGATTTTGTCAACCTCATGACATCAAATAGCCTCTACCCTCTCATCTCTAAGCCGACAAGAATTACCTCATGTTCTGCCACGCTTATTGACAACATCTTTACAAATAATCTTGAATATAACATGGTCAGTGGTCTACTTTATACTGATTTATCTGACCATCTTCCCATTTTTCAAATTACTCAGCTAAAATTGATATCTGATTCGTCACCCCGTAAGAAAGTCATTCGCCTTGTTAACTCTTCTAATATGTTTAAATTTCGTGCTAAACTAACCAACACTGACAGGTCGTTTCTTTATGACATTAATTCACTAAATGAATGTTATGATCATTTTTCCAATCATTTAATACCTATCTATAATCAAGCTTTTCCTCTCAAAACTGTTTCTTCCAATATCTCTAAACTATCTAAGCCATGGTTCTCTCCTGGCCTCTCTAACTCTTGCAAGAGGAAAAATTATTTATATATACAATATATTATTAATCCTACTCTTCTCAATACATCAAGATATCACAAGTACCGAAATAAATACAATTATTTGATCAAAATTGCCAGAAATTTTTTTTTCATGAAACTCTTAGCTGTTAATTCTAACTTAAAAAACACATGGTCAATAATTAAACAAATTATTTCTAAGAAACAAACACCACATCTCTTTCATAATATGAAAGACTCCTTTGGCCTCTATACTGATCCCATGCAAATAGCCACTAAATTTAACAACTTCTTTACTAATATTGGTCCATCTTTGGCCAGAAACATACCTAGTTCTCAAACCTGTTACAAAGAATTCTTAACTGGCTCCTATCCTAATAGTTTCATTCTCACTCCAACTTATCCTGAAGAAGTGTCTTCGATTGTCTCCTCATTTAAGAATACTATGAGTGAAGGTTATGACGGTATCCGTATTTCACCAATGAAACATTCTATTGATTTTCTAGCTCCTCTTCTATCTTATATTTGTAACTTATCATTCTCTGCTGGTGAATTCCCTGATAACTTAAAATTGCTAAGATTCTTCCTGTCTTCAAGTGCGACGATGAAACCAATTTCTCCAATTATAGACCCATCTCTATCTTGCCTTGCTTTTCTAAAGTCATTGAAAAACTTGTCTATTCTCGCTTCACTGAATTCTTTGTGAAGTACGGTATTCTTTATCATCATCAATATGGTTTTAGACAAAATTATTCCACTTACATGGCTGTTCTCGAACTTGTTGACCACATATTTCAAGGCTTTGAAAAAAATTAATTTACGGTTGGTATCTTTGTTGATTTAAAGAAAGCATTTGACACTGTTGATCATATAATTATTATCGAAAAACTTAAATTTTATGGCATTCGTGGTACTCCTTTAGCCTGGATTATTATTTATCTCTATAATAGACAACAATTCGTACAAATCGACAGCCATATTTCTTCATATAATACCAACAAATGTGGAGTTCCACAAGGCTCAGTGCTTGGACCACTTCTTTTTCTTTTATATATCAATGACCTTTTTAATTCTTCAAAGCTCCTATCATTTATCCTATTTGCCGATGATAATAATATTTTCTTTAGTCACCAAGATCCTTCTTCACTCATTGATATTGTTAATCATGAACTTGTTCATGTTTCTTCTTGGTTTAATGCTAATAAGCTTACTCTTCATCCTGACAAAACTAAATTCTTTTTTTTTATCCTAGGCGAAAAAAGTTAACCTCAGTGGTATACACATCATTATTAATGGCACTTCGGTTGATAGAGTACAAAATGCCAAATTTTTAGGAATTATTATTCATGAAAATCTTTCATGGAAACCTCATATTGACACAATCTGTGATAACATTTCTAAAGTAATTGGTGTTATTTGTAAATCCAGGCAATATCTGGCCTCCGAAACTTAAAGACTTTATATAATGCTCTTTTTTTACCATATCTCAACTACTGTAACCTTATTTGGGCATCTACCTATTCTTCTCACATTATTGAACCCCTCGTCTTACTTCAAAAAAAGGTTCTGCGTATTATTACACACTCTCCTCTGCGTAGTCACACCAAACCTCTCTTTCTCAGTCTCAACATTCTACCTATTACTTCTATTTACAAATTCCAAATATCATCCTTTGTTTTTTCTCATATCAATAATCTACTACCCGCTCCTCTTTCTTCTCTTTTTCTTTTTAACTATGAATGTCATGATTACTTTACTCGTTCAAGGTTTAATCTCCATAAACAATTTCTTAAACACCAATTTTTTATTCATTCACAGGCCCCTACTATTTGGAATAGTCTCCTCCTCTTTTTAGGCATCAGGGTTCCCCCCCCCCCAAAAAAAGAGGGCAATCAGGGTTTTGGAGCTCGGATTTTGGGTCAAACAGGGTCAGGGTTTGAGCCTCTTGGCCTCACATACATACCCATTTTTCATGTAAGTACCCCCCCCCCCCCCCCCCAACCCGGAGTTGTTGTTTCGAGTCGATCGCCGCAAAGTTTTAATGCATTGATATGCCATCCACCAACCAGCTGTACTATCTTTGGTTTGAGTCCAGTCTCTGTAGCAATATGGCGGCAACAACACCAAACATTATATAGACAGTACAGAGGCAAATATGTTCTTTGAACACTCGTCGATCAGAAAGCCCGCCATTTTCAAGATCAGATAACTGAACTATGGCTAACTCCTCGGGACAATTAGCTACTATAGGGCTCTTTGACACTGATTGATTTTTCAACAGGAATACCGCAGATCTTCGAGTTGAGAACATATCAGTTCTTAGAACTACAGACTAAATCTTTCAACCGGAGCCGGCAACGGGATGATGTCAAAATTTGGTTCAAGTCCAGCCTCTAAACTAAACAGGCATATGCATCCTCGTACCACACTCAGGCGATCGTGTACGCAAACCGATAAAGTAATTACCAGACGCTGTTATAACAAAACCGCAAATCAAATAAAACGACAGAAATTTAGCAGGCCTATGACGTCACTCCACTGGCAACCGGACCTCGCGTAATTTTGAACACCCGGTGATATCTGGCTCATGATGCATCCAAATTTGCTGAATTTCTTTGTGGTTGTGAATTAATCTAGGGTACTGAGACCTTGCAAAAGGTAGTCTCAGTCCACCTGTTTAGAGTGGCGTGCCCAAACTGATTGTCGAGTAAATTAATTTTATATTTGGCTTTAATATCAGGTAATTTAGACATGATTCTATAAAAAAAATTACGCAAGCTTGGAAACGTTAGCCCAGCTATCTGCACGGTACTTTTTATTACTTCTAACTACGAGCATTAAACCTTTATCACAAGACTGTTCGATGTGGTGTTTAAATTAATATATAGAACGTTAAGTGTGTTGAGTTGGTTTGATACCTGACTTTTCCTCCTCCTCCGGAACCCTCCTTCACTGCATTTTGATTACTGTAGCTTAGTTTGGGACGGCTTAAATCAGCAGTTCAGTGACAAATTACAGAAACTGCAAAATCGCGCAGCAAGAGTTACTAGAAGTAAATCAACAAGTTTGCTGTTCGACAAACTTGACTGGAAAAATTGAACCCCAAAACGGAAGAACAAAAAAGTAATTACTATGTATAAAATCATCCATAAGCTTACCCTAGTTTACCTATACAGGAAATGTAGACCAGTTTTAATATGGCACTATTTTATATATGTACATATGTTTTACCGTGTATAAATATAGTATGTCTCTCTGCATGATTATGCTGTTACCATGGACATATGGTGCCTTAAATTTGGCGATTCTCTCATTATAGCTGTTTAATACAACAGTCACTGTATTATTATATTTTCCTCGCGAAAATGTTTTATTTGCTTTATTTACTTGGCATCGTGGCAGCATATGTTTTTTAAACGAAACTGAACCATGTTTATATTTAGCGGCTTTCGCAACGAAGATTAACATAACACATTTCATTTTACAAGATAATGGCTGGAAAAGGGATGAGGAAATTGCAATAGGCTCACTCCTGTATCTTTAATCAGTGGTGAAAATTCATTGTCAATTTTCCTAAGTAACTAGATCTTTGCTTCTTTTAATGAACATTGAATAACTAATCCTTGCTTGTTATTTAAATTATGTATTCTATATTGTGAATTTTTCAAAATGATCCCCGTCGAGATTAGAACCCTCCGTTTCAGCCTGTTGTGTTCGACAGTTCACGATAATCCTATAATAGATTTTCTTAGACATTATGATCGCACAAGCGCGCGAAGCCTGTTAAATTAAGTTGAAGTTCTCGATTGTTTTATGCAACATTTTCGTTTACCATTATAGGAAGTCCTCTTAGGGTAACACCTTGTGTCCACCTAGTTAAAAAGAGTTTGTTTTTTATTTCTTTTCGTTGATTGAACGTATACCTAATTCTGTCGATGCCCACAGGTAGTCAGTACTTCATAAATTGAGTGAATAATTCAAAATAAAATAATTCAATATTAAAGGCTAAGAACGAACCTGAAAACAAGACAAAGTGTAGTTCTAAAAGCAATAACAATACATGCAATGACGTTTTTTTTTTCTACAGGCAGGATAAATCCCTATCCAAGGGATAAGATCAGCTTGCCACTGGATAGCGTTATCCACAACTGGAATATATTTAAATGTATTTGATTTCAGTCCTTTGTGTTGTTTTTCTTTGCAGTTTCATTGAGCTCTTGCATTTCTTCAAGAATTTTCAGCAGCCGTTCTGTGATCGGTATTATTTATGAGTTTATGTTTATCTGAAAATTGCGTTTAATTTCAAACGCTTGAACGGCTAATTTATAGATAGTTGTAAAAATGTCGCGATTCAAGTATTTTTACCAATATTTTTCCTGGCAGCAGAGGTGCTTAATTGATAATATCTTGTGCTAACAACCAAGGTCGTTTGGTACCGAACTATTGTTTAAATTTATAATATTTTATGCCGTTCGCTGTTCGTGTTACTGATCCGCGCAGTGATCAATTATTGAAAACGTCAAAGACACGCCGATCGATATCCGAAAAGTAAGCTTAACATCTTCGGGAATATTATAATCTCGAATTAGCCTCTTGCAAGAGTCGTTTGAAATGAAGAATGAATGTCATTTTGGAATAAGGAAATTCATTTCTTGATGTTGAAAATAATGCACGCATGCGTGAGATATCAGGCAAACTAGTGTAAAATGAGAGCATAATTTATTTATTTTGCAATGAATCGATTACGTCACCTACTGGTTGTGTCACCAAACTGGTTTAACCGGTTGTGATAATCCTACCACCGTATGTTCACTCGCTTGGCAGCAACAATCCAGTTTACCGTTCACGCGCAGTTGTTCAAGTCTTGTTTCAACTTTCCAAGCTTTCGTAATTTTGAAGAGTGAACTTCATACAATTTTGCCCGAGACCTTTCAACAACGTTCTGCTCTTCATTCAAGGCAAGTAACCTCGATTTATTTATACATTATTTAGGTTTGATATGCCTGTGTTGAGCTGGTTTGATACCTGAATTGTTCTGCCTCCTTCCCCGGTCATCCCGCCTTCAGTTTCCCGTTGATATCATGTACTCCTCAGTGCTGGCAGTGATGGGGCCTGTTTTTCGCCCACCTTCGCTGAAAACAACACACTCTAATTGAGTTATTTTAAAATAAATTGCCACCAACACATGACTATCAATTCTTGGAGTTATCTTCAGCAAACAAAGTGCGGCTACCGAGAAAACTCACGCATGCATGCCTGTGCATAAAAGTGTTTTTCTACCGAATTAATCCCTATCCATGTGATAAAATAAGCTTGCAACTGGATAGCGTTATCCACAACTAGGAACCATTTTTCGTTTTTCCTTGTTTTTTCTCCCTTTTTTCCCTTGTTTGTAAATTTTCACTGAGCTCTTGCATTTCTTCACGAATTTTCAGCAGTTGTGATATTTATGTGTTGTTGTATTATTTATATCTGAGTTTAGGTTTATCTGAAAATTACGTTTAAGGAGCGTAGCCGAATTTTATAGATTATTGCTAAAATGTTCGCGTTTCAATCTTGACGTCAAGCATTTCATTAATAATACCATGATCGCCTCGATTTTCTTTGTTCTCCAAATTTCCCTCATGCATCAATACGAGGTAAATTTAGAAGACAAAGAAATCCGTCTTTTACTTCATAAGGGAAGCTTAGAAAGACAATGCAGGCGGGACATGAGGGTGAAAAGCATCAACTATTGCTCCCCTCTGGCACGACTAGCCCTGCGCTCCCGAGTGAAAAAATTGAACCCAAACTGACCTGGCTTCATCATAACCTTCAACGTAATCCATGTGGGATCACGTATTTCAATCTGCACGTTCTTCTCCTCATTTCTTAAACCCGCTTCTTGCATGTGGGATACTAAAAACCATATACGCATGACCTTTAAATATTTAGTCAAGCACATAATTACATTGTGTTTTACTGCTATTCTTCTAAAAAATAACACACTTGTCCCCAGGGGAAGCCATTCAATCAAGCATTTAAACGTTTTCGAAAGCAACTAACTGCGACGTCTTTAGTTTAGGCAGAGAAAAATTCCATTCCTATACTACGCAACACGCCCAAACTCATAATAACACTACAACTAGTGGAGTGTGACAGTGCCTGATGCCTGGTGGACAGCAGCAAACGGTTTATTTAATAAACTACGGTATTACAAATCATTACATAGTTCTAATATTACAAAATCATAATATTTAACAGGACATGAAGGAATGGAGAAAACATTCCATAACCGCACATCATCCTAAAAGGATGGTCGAACAATCAAATGACGTAATCACACGATAATAAGTAGCTTTTCACATGCTTAAATCAAATAATACCGAAAAATCGATATCTAAAGAAAGTAATGTACGTTGCCTGGTACGAAAAACCACGTCTTCTTATGTGGAAAAACTTCTGGAAACGTACTCCTCGACCGAATGCAATCGTACAAGGCTTCGATGGCTAAAGCCAAAATGATTATATCTTGATGAATAATAATTTAAAACATTAAAACTAAAGTTTGGCTGACTTGTGGCTGTCCAGCAAGCGAGAGAAAGAATTCTAAACTGATTGGTCTTTATATACCTCAAATATGAATATTAAACGTATGTACAAGAAAAGAAACTAATGAACTATCACTTAAGTGATAAACAAATAGCTACGTGCCGTAATGAAGACGCTTTCCAACTCACTTTGTTACGTTGGAAAGCCTCTATTCTCCCCTATACTACGCAACACGCCCAACGCGTACAAAATCATAATAACACTACATCTAGCCGGATGCCTGGTGGACAGCAGCAAACGGCAAACGAGAAAACTACAAAGACGATAACCGTAACGGAAGCAAGCATAAAAAGAGACAAGTAAATAAATAATCTATCGATCGAAAGATCTAGATACCATTAGCTTATCATCTGGTAATCTAATAGCAACAGCCTAAAATTTCTTAACTATCTTCCCGTCTCTGGAAAAGGAAATGAAAACTGCATGAAGTTGGAATACACCAACCCAATACTGACCGGTTACAGCAAAAATAATCATGTGCTCAGGTAAATATGAACCATATGCTTCCTAACGATTTGAATTCATTACCATCTTATAAAGGCTACAAACGAAACAAGATGAAACATTGCCCTTAAATGAAAAAGAGAACTGATTCTGGCCACCAAGAGATTACAATTCTATTCACGGGGTTTCTTTCAGTGTACTAGTTTTCCTAGCAATTTCATGGATGCCTCAGTTTGTTTTACCGAAACGTAACGAAATATCAGTTGAAGATAGACCTGCAACTTTATGGCCCGTCGACACCATACACGGCTTCCTTAACTAGGCACATGCAGGTGACTTGCAATGAAGCTTCAAAAAGACAAAATTAATCTCTAAAATACGAGAAAACAACAGAAATGAACACGGGTAAAACAATTAGAACTTCGCGATCTATTCTCTTTTCCCCAATGAATCCATGCATTCTTTATTCCTACAATTGTGAACGATGCCTTGAAACACATCTGATACTGGGAGGAAGTGATCTGCTAGCCTCGGCGTTTGAGGAGATGTTCAAGCTGTCATGCTTGGCTCAAGACTCCGACCTCTGGGAAGACCGTTGACAACAAAACAAAAAGAGTAACATGAGAAAAACATGCATCGTACCGCTATATTACACTAACTTTAGGACATGCAGAAAACAGACTTAGTTTCTACTCGATAAACAGAGCACGATCGACAGCAAATGGTACAGGTATTCCTAATTAAATACGTATATCAATACTTCTTTGCTGAATCAGAAAATACTGATCCATTTGTCTGATAAAAATGTAGTGAAATTCGACCTTAAATGCGATCGATGCAGTGTGAAAAAGACGATACTGAAATCACACTACACTAGTAGTACACCCTTAATCTAAGGTCAGGGAAATCCGTTTAAAAGAGATCAATTATATTTCAGAATCTTAATTAACATTCTAATATATGCTATACCTAAGAGCATACCTAATCATTCGCCCGCTAAGAGGCTCGCAGTTAAACTTTTATCATCACACTTCCAGCCCAATTGTTACAAATCACTCCAACATTTGTGTTGAAAAAACAACGGGTTCAAGATCGGAATAGTTAACTGTGGCAAGTAAGAATTGAATGTCAGTACATTATGTCTATATCAAAACGGACTAGGACTGACTGAAAATCATTTTGAATAGCTTATGGTTAACAACCCGTTATTGATATCTATAGCCAGCAAATGAAATCTGGTCTCGAGGAATCCAACGAGTCTGAAAACAAAATGTTAATAAAATACAATAAACTGAAAATATAAACTGAAAATCTCATGCAAATGAGACAGGACTATAACACATGAATAATGTAAATTAACAAGAGTCCAACTCTCAACAGTAACTCTCTACACTAACATCTTCATTTCATATACCAGTACAGAATTCTGCGGTCAACAAAAAAATAAATGCACCATAACCTGTAAAACTTGCATCACAGATCAAAGCTCCTATGCAAGACACAACTGTCGATATGAAATTAAAACCCTTAAAAATGTATTCATTTAATACACCAGCAAACGCTTTCATTATATACATATTTCAATACTATTTTGCAGAATCAGAAAATACTGATCCATTATTTGTCTGATAAATAATCTGGTTAAATTGGACCTAATGCAATCCGTGCAGTAGTGTCAAAAAGACAACGGCACTGAAATCGTGCTACACTATCACACATCCCTTAATCTAAGGTCAGGGAAATCTGCTTAAAACAGATACATTTCACAATCTTAAACACCGTACAAATATGGTATACTTAGTAATACCAAATCATTCTCCCGTCTAAAGGCTCCCAATAATAATACTAATACTAATAACAACAACTGCTATGTTTAGACAGGGTGCACATATCTTCGAGGAGTTTACAATGGGGTCCTGCGTAACATAACTAATAAAGTAAAATAGTTACAACTAATTAAACTTTTATCATTACACTTCCAGCCCGATTTTAAATCAGACTTTACAAACCGGAATTTCAGTAAGCAGACTTAGCTATATATAAAGACAAATTTTACAAGCAAGATTACTATCATCAATTAATGTGCATAATACCAACCTGCCGGACCAGGTTAACAATATTGAGGTAGTCGACCTTCAAGAACTAAACTTGTTCTCTGACCACAGAGGCATTCTGTTTGACTTTACAACACTGCTCAAAGAAAGTAATAAAATTAGGAGAACTGTCTTCGACTATAGGCGAGGAGACTTTGAGGGAATGAATCGTGCTATCGAGTCGCTTGATCTTGACTGGATGGTTCAGATTCTCCATCTGATATCAACGATGATTGGAATTCATGGAGAGATAGCTTCCTTGCCGCAGCCAATTATTTTATCCCTATCAAGACCATAAAGGGGCGTCATACCTTACCCTGGTTAAATAGCAGTATTTTACATCTACTTAAGGTCTCGATAAAGGTTCAAAATGGAAAAGTTTCGAAAATGCGCTTTTTCGCAAATTCTAAATCTAAAAGCCCTAATCTAGCATCACAGAAAAACTCAAACTCAAAAAAATTATTTAAAGCCTTGAAAATGCGACTTTCTGATTTCCCGCTAAAAAAGGCGCGAAAAATGATTGACAGCTGCTGTCATTCACTGGGCATGTTATTTCATTCTCGCTATTCTGTGATCTTCGCGCTACTTTTCGTTCGTAAAGATTTCCTACGTTTATAATGCAATGCCCAAAAGTGTAAAAGTAGATCTTTCTTGGTGCCGTATTCAAAAAAGGAGAAGAAGAAAAAACACAGCACAATTTAGTTTGTAATAATTTAGTTTGTGAGTAAATTTGGAAGCGGGTGTAAAGTTCTTAGGACAAACAATGGCTGGAGGGCCGGGATTATACTCTAGTTCCAAGAAGTTAGAATCATCGAAGACTGAAAGTCCACAAAGAATGAAGCAATAAAGTTTGGTTATCTTCGATCGGCCAAAAATTTAAAGAGAATTCAATGCAGAAAGCTACGGCTTGGCGGTTTTTTAGAATGACATAAACAGTCTACCGTGTACATGGTGTGGATCGAGCTGCGCTTCAGTGGTTTCCCTGCATGATATTAATTGTTTGCTTACTGTGGTTCCATTTTTCTGTACTCCTAAAAGAGCGTTTCTTCTTGAAATTAAGCTGGAATCGACACTATAGTGTAGAAGTATCGAGCATCGGTGAACTGTATTAGCTTTCTCTGTTCTGCGGTTCGTCTGAACTTTGTAATCGGCCGAGACTGAACACAACATGAATCGCTCTGATTGGCTAATGTTAACGAGATTACCCTTGACCTTTATCGGGCTGTTTCTCGGCTCTTTTTTTCGGCCAAAAACAGAACTTTGTTGAAGTCCAGCCTTTTAGGATTTTTTCCAATTTTCCTAAAATTTTCACGAGTCGTAGAAAACAGCTGTTTCTCAAATACTCTGTCGGGGAATTCTGAAATAATTTTTCGTTCAGGTTTTATGACCTGGTTTGTATCAAAATGGGATGAAAAACTACTTTTTCAACTTTGAAAAGGGATAAAATCTGTAATACGCAATATATCAAAAATGCCCGACACAGTATTTGAGTCAATTTAGTTGGGATTCGAAAGGGCTAATTAAGAAAAAAATTGGGCTGAACTCCCTCTGGCGGACGGAGTCATTTCGCGTAGAAATATATACAACATCTACGCTTTTAACTTTTGTTCAAAACGGATTAAATATATACTTTCTTCAATTCAAGACCTTTAAAACGGTATATAGTACGTCTATGTGGCTTTAATTTCGACGTTGCAAGAGCGTTTTTCCGAAATGACACGTCGAACCTTTATCGAGACCTTAAGCAGAAAGAAACCCTGCGTCGGAAGCTTCAGGATATCAATTCTGATGCTTTACGCGAAAATACGGACATCTGCGTTCATGTGCAAAGAAACTAATAAAAGCCAGCAGGGACCAATTTTTTGGTTCGTTGAGCTCTACCCTGCAATCAAATCCTAAGCGTTTCTGGTCGTTCTTCAAGACATCAACGAAGTCTAGTAGCGTTCCTCAAGAAGTCACGATAGCTTCCACCAACGCAGATTCAGCTCGTGTCGGTGCCAGTACTCCCAAAAATGTAGCCTGTCTTTTCAATCGCTATTTCAACTCCGTGTATTCCAAAACTACCGATGACGAATGGACGCCTGACTCACCTATAACTAATGTGACTGTCTTAGAGATAATCTTACTACCCAGTGAAGTATCTAAAGTGTTAAAGTCTTTAAATCCAAACAAAGCTATGGGACCTGATAACATATCTGCCCGCCTACTAAAGGAATGCGCGTCAAGTATTGCATACTCCCTCACTCACCTGTTTAACAAGTCACGCAAGCTTGGAACTCTCCCTACTGAATGTAAACTTGCCAACATCACCCCTCTCCACAAGAAAGGAAATAAGAGTTATGTAGAAAACTACAGACCCATTTCTTTGATGTACATAGTCGCTAAAGTACTGGAGCGTTGTATTTACAATCGTCTGATAGACCACCTTCAAAATATGATCTCTGAAGCTCAGTACGTCTTCCTTAAAGGCAAATCCTGTACCGCTCAGCTACTGACAGTCCTCCATCGCATTGGACAAAACCTGGACTTGGGCAAACAAACCGACGTCCTTTACTTCGACATCTCTAAAGCCTTTGACACAGTTGACCACAACCTACTCTTGCGCAAACTTAGCCGATTTGGTATCACAGGTGGAGTGCTAGACTGGTCCAAGAACTACCTCTCTGGTCGCCAGCAGCGTGTAACAGTTCATGGCGCCATGTCGAACACGCTTCCAGTCACTTCCGGTGTTCCTCATCAGTCTATTCGGGGACCCCATCTGTTCTTGATCTATGGTCAACGTCCTCCCATTATCGATCATCTCGTCCTCCGTCGAGGTGACAATGTTTGCTGACGACACCAAATGCTTCTCGGTAGTGGAATCTGCAGCAGACATCTCCATTCTTCAGGGTGAGGTATTTAATTTGGCGACCTGGGCACGCTCTTGGCGGCTGAAGTTCAAAGCGAAGAAATGTAAAGTTTTAACCATTACCAGGAAACGCAGTCCTCTATTGGCTAACTATACCATTGATGGTCAAGTTTTGGACCACGTTCCTAGCGAAAAAGACCTAGGCGTGACCGTTGGTACCGACCTTACATGTTCCATTCACATTCGTCAACAGATCACCAAGGCGAACCAGTTGCTTGGCCTACTCAGACGCTCTGCCGTCAAAGTCTGAAGTACTAGCGCCCGTCAATGTCTGTACTTGTCCCTGGTTAGGTCGAACCTTGCCTATGCCTCACAAGTATGGAGCCCACAAACTGTCGATCTGACGCAGGATATAGAAAGAACACACTGAAAGGAGGACTACTAAGTTTATTCTCCTGTTGCCCTTCCAAACAGACATCTCCTACAAATCTAGACTCTTAACTCTAAAGCTTTTACCTTTATGTTACTGGTGTGAATACCTTAACCTCATCTTCTTGTATAAGGCCGCAAAACACGGTTTAGTAGACTTAGCTCCAGATGTTTTGCCAAAGTTTGTAAACAGGGTGAATTTAAGCATCTCTCTACGTTCGATGGATAACTCACTTAATCTTATTACTTATCAGATTCCTAATGTCAAGACCATGTGTTACCAAAATAGTTATTTTATAAGAGCTTCCCGAACTTGGAATACACTTCCACACGAACTGCGTAAATCAGATATCTCTTTACCTAAGTTTAGATCATTACTATTTAATTATTACGTGTCTGCCATCACTTCTGTATTTGACATCGAGAACCCTAGGTCTTGGAAGTCTGTATGTCTGAAATGTCACCAGGCAAGACAGACGAGTTAACAGCACCTCTCAAATGCTGCTTTTAGGTTGAAATAAGTATTGCAATTAGATCATTTATTGTAATGATATTTTTCAAAGGAAACCAACGTAATTGGCTAACGCTTTTTTTTTTTTTTAAGTTTCAAGTTTATTAACAAGTATCTATAAATACATATTTCTTAACACACCCGGAGATAGCTTTACTAATCGAGGCGGGTAGTGCTATAATAGTTCTTATTTACGTGTAAGATATTTTGTGATAACTATACAAATTTTACAATAATTAAACAAATTTACAATAACTATGAATAAATAAGTAACAATATATATAAATAAATAAGAATATTTTTTGTTGTTATTGTTTTATTTTTATAATGATCATGACGTTAAGGACGTTTTAGAAACTTTTTCAATTAATACCGTAACATCAACATAGGTCTCCTCCTGTTTCAAAACTTGTAAAAGAGTTCTATGGATATTTGCCTTAAATAATGTTTTAGACTGTTTTCTCCGTAAGTGATCAGGAATCCCATTCCATATTTTTACACCAATGCGAGAGAAGGATTCACTTTGATGTTTAGTTCTTGAATATTTCAAATAGAATTTTCCTGTTGTTGATGATCTAGTATTATAGGAATGTACGGAGCTTACACGGTTAAATAAATTTATTATGTTAGGAGGAGCAGCGTTATTGTTAATTTCATACATTAGGACTGAAAGTGTTTTATAATATAACATATTAATTGGAAGGATATTAGAGGCTAAAAATAATGGTATAGCATGTTCTCTATTTGTCGCAAAATACATAAGTCATAAGACACGTTTTTGTAGAAGTAGGATTTTATTGAGGTGTGTTTGGGCTGCCTGACCCCAGATTACTAAACCATGTGTTGGTTCTCCTGGCCTCTATGTTTTGTTTGTTGTATATTTTACTTTATTCTATTTTGTATCTTCTATTATGGCCGAAGTAAGTAAATAAATAAATAAATAAATACCGCGGAAATGCAAAGATCTACAACTAGTAATAACAAAGTCTGAATGAATAGCAAGTACATGTAGATGTTAAGACAAAACTTTAAACACGATATTAATATATCGCAATATATCCCAGAAAATCCTTGATTTGTGAGACAGACACTTCCAACGATTTGGATTAATACCTGAGCAATGGTACGTGATAATAAATTTCAACTGATCCAAAGTAATAGTAAGAGAAAAACAATCTTCTCTTAGCATTTCGTTAAAGAATCGATAAAGTAACCGAAATTAACCACTTCATACTTCAACTTGAATGACATAATACGGGGTAACTGAATGACTAAGCCGGTAGTAATAACTTACGGCCTTCTGTTAGCTACAAAAAACATATTACGAAGAGTAAGCTGAAAATTCACTCTAAATCTGTTACGTAATAATTGATGAATTGCATTCCCAGTGAAATCTGGATCAATGAACTCCTGATTACTGTAGTTAAAAAATAACTGAATAAGAGCGAGCTTTATACATAAGCTATATAAAAGCAACTGATATCCGCAAACCTCAAACTATCAATGTTTATAATTATAGAAAGAAATCCTTCACATTAAATACTTAGATCATTAACTCTCAAGCAACTTCGCCTATTGTTTATAGAAAACAGCAGGCAATAATTCAAAATCAATGTCACCTAAACAAAAATTGAAGAATCTTAAAAATAATCAAAGACTGATCGTATAACAACTGAACTCATTAAGCTAAAGGTTTCTCTTGGTAAAACAATCTGGTTGGCGTTTGTAGAGGGACTTACGACCCGTTGGTGTTGAGAGGCTCGATCTGCACGTGCACATACACGTGTGACTGGGCGGCAAGGATACCGAGATAACGGTTCCTTCAAAAATATCCGGTTCTCCCGCAGAGGAGACGAAAATTCATAGGAGAAAAAATAGAAACAGAAGAATCATGTCAGAAAGCTTGTAAAACACATAAGGAGTACTAAATGTTATGTACTACGTTGTAGGACTGAATTTTGAAATTCTCAAACTTTTTGTACTGCCTCATTGACTCAAATCTTTTGCGACTATACAACAGTACGAATACACCTTCACGTAGAGTTTCACACGTATCCTCTAATTTACCTCTTTAACAGAGTAGAGTACGCCGCCTTCCAAGGAGACTTGAAAGAATCTTTAGCTCAAACTCAGTGCTCTACCGTTGTGTTTCAACGCTGAAGGTTCATGGATAATAGTTCCTCCAAAATTTTCCGATTTTCCCGTGGTGGAGACGAGAATTCATAAGAGAAAAGACAGACAGAAGAATCATTAATGTCACAAATGCCTTGTAAAGCGCATGACGAGCCCTAATAAATTATGTCCTACATTTTGAAATGTTCTCAATCTTCTACTGCATCGTTGCCTCAAACGTTTCGTGAATATACGACGTGTTCAAAAACATTACGAATATATACGTACCTTCGCGTCAAGTAGAGTTTCATACGTATCTTCTACTATAACTGAAATCTCCGTCAGAACGTTTGGCTGACTTGTGGCTGTCCAGCAAGCGAGAGAAATAATTCTAAACTGATTGGTCTTTATATACCTCAAATATGAATATTAAACATATGTACAAGAAAATAAACTAATGAACTACACTTAAGTGATAAACAAATAGCTACGTGCCGTAATGAAGACGCTTTCCAACACACTTTGTTACGTTGGAAAGCCTCTATTCTCAGAGATTTGTTCCGTTCCTCGGCGATCAGATTATTATCAAGTTATAGCATGACAATTCGGGAAATTAGCGATTAAATTTGCCCTCAAGCCTCGGGAGAGTTTGTAAAACTTCCACAAACTCTCCCTCGGCTTGCGGGGAAATTAAATCGCTAATTTCCCTCATGTCATGCTATTACTTATAATAACATCCTTGCGCCGAACTATTTTGCAAATTTATAGACTTAAACATTGCCCTTTATTGTATTTCCGTGTTTTTCAGATAGAACTGATTCTCACTACCTCCACAAAAAAAGACTGCTCAAGAAAACACGGCCGAAAAACAAGAAAAGGCTATATTGAAACCAGACTTTAGGTGGTTCGCCTGGATTTTCCAGGGACGCACCATACCCAATTTGAACGGCTGATACTCCGAGCTCGGTCGGGCTAGCCACTTCTCCCATTTACTAGAAATAAAATAAACATTCCAAAAATGTAGGTTTGTTTGACATCGATGTTATCATAGCAACACAGCGTTGACGTCATGTATTTTACATACACCATGCGGTATCCTCTAATAACACACGGCACTTGACCAATCAGAGCGTGCGTTTCGGACTGATTATTATGTATCATCAATTTTCTCAAAATCTAGACCTAAACTTTTAAAACGACCTAGTGTCCCTTGTAGTCTAAATGTAGTCCTTTAGGTCTACAAAGTTTAAAAAAATTGTATGAGAGTGTTTTCACAAAAATATTGGGCTGAATATTTTCGTTTAAAAAATAAACAAATCGCCTTACTTCCTGTTTAGTCGTCGAGAACTGTGTTTTCTGGACCGATTCAAGTGATATGTTTAGCATAATTCACGGCAAACATGTAGAACAGTTTTAATACTGCACTATTTTATATATGTACATATTATACGGATGTTTTTACCGTGTATAAATAATGTATCTCTGCACAATTATGCTGTTACCATGGACATATGGTGCGTTAGAGTTGGCGATTCTCTCACTGTGCTGTTTAATATACCAGTCACTATATTATTATATTTTCCTCGCGAAAATATTTTACCTGCTTTATATACTTCATCGTTGCAGCATATCTTTTTTTAAACCGAACTGAACCATGTTCATAGAGGTTTTCAAAACCGACGAAGATGAACATAACACATTTCAGTTTTCAAGGTTATGGATGGAAAAGGATGAGAAAATTCCAATAAATTAAAATTTCCTTTCATGTGCTCATGCCTGTATGCTTAATCAGTGGTGAAAATTCATTGTCAGTTTTCCTAAGTAACTAGATCTTTGCTTCCTTTTCATGAGACATTGAATAACTTATCCTGACTTGCTATTTAAATTATTTCTTCTATATTGTGAATTTTTCAAAATTATCCCCGTCGAGATTAGAGCCCACCTTTTCCGCAGCCTGTCGTGTTCGACAGTACACGATAATCCTATAATTAACATATACCACACCAATGAATATCACTTTTCGCGCGCTCTGATTGGCTACTCAAACAGTGAATATGATTTCAAATTCACCTACGAGCAAAGCAGCGATCATCTCGCGCGATTTTTTATCCATTTGACAGAAAATATAATAACTATTTTAATAGTGCTGGCTATTCACCTGGAGTGTGGTATATACTAAAACAATTATTCACCTCAGAGTTGATGAATTGTGGTGGATATTTACCGAGCCGAAGCGTTCTACTTCGGTGAATAATTAGATTTTATTTGACATTATCAACGCACAAGCACGCGTTGTGCCTGTTAAATTAAGTTGAAGTTCTTGATTGTTTTATGCAACAGTTTCGTTTACCATTATAGGAAGTCCTCTTAGGGTAACACCATGTGTCCACCTAGTTGTTAAAAAACCTGTTTCTTTTTATTCCTTTTTGCCGATGCCCACAGGTAGTCAGTACTTCATGAATTGGTGTGAATAATTCAAAATAAAATAATTCAATAAAGGCTAAGAACGAATCTGAAAAAAAAGAGAAAGCCTAGTTCTAAAAGCAATAACAATACATACAATGAAGTGTTTTTTTCTGTAGGATAAATCCCCATCCAAGGGATAAGATAAGCTTGCCACTGGATAGCGTTATCCACAACTGGAATACATTTAAATGTGTTTGTTTTCCTTTGCGTTGTTCAGTTTTCTTTTTCCTTATAGTTTGTTTGTGCCTTGGCACTTAGCTCTTGCATTTCTTCACGAATTTTCAGCAGCTGTTCTGTGATCGGTATTATTTATGAGTTTATGTTTATCTGAAAATTGCGTTTTAAAGTCAAACGCTTGAAAAGCTAATTTATAGATTGTGGTGAAAATGTCGCGTTTCAATTATATTTGGATATTTTTCCTGCTCGATTGTATTGGCAGAGAGTGTTTAGTTGATAATATACTTGTGCTAACAAGCTGTAGATCGTTTGGTACCGAACTATTGTTTAAATTTGTAAGCTTTTGTACCTTTCGCTGCTCGCCGTGTTACAGACCGCGCAGTGATAAATTATTTAAAACGTCAAAGACTCGCCGATCCGAAAAGTGAGCTGAAGATCTTGGGGAATATCGTAATCTCGAGCAAGAGGCTGTACCAGCCTTTACTCGGGCCATATGGCATAGTTGGTGCAACTTTGAAGGTTCGATTAAAAAAATATTTTACACTTTCGATTTGTTTCGAGCCTTTGAGAGAATTATAAATTATTTTAGATTATTTTTAAGAAGAGTTGTGATTCTTTGTCTCCAGAAAATTAGCTAATGTCAGCGTTTGTATTGATCAAGGCTAAAAAATAAAACTGTGATGTTTATAGTTATCAAATGATGTTATGTTTTGTTTTACATTTGTATGCAGCATTAGGAGGCAGGGGGTCATACATTTTTGTTTTGTATTAAAGGGGGGGTCAAAACGTTTTTGTATGCATAAATAATGAATGGTCCCTTGCTGGTTCTCTGAAAAATAGATCCTGGAGGAAAAAAATGAAAAAGTCATTTCAACAATAATTTGTGATCTGATCCAGTCGATCCGTCTTCTGAACCACTGCGATTGGCTAAAGCCCCTTCATGAAGTAATTGATCTCCTTGAATTTCAATCTTCACACATTTGCATTCAAAATATATCTTAAGATGTATTTTAACTTGTTAAATCTACCAAACTAAGATCAATAATGAAGGGCTGTGTGCATGCACAAGGTCATATATGACTCCTGATCACATTCTAAATTCTTCCTTTGAAAACAAAGAATTTGAAGGAGAATTTAGAATGTGATCAGGAGACACTTACGCCCTTGTCGAACAAAACCCTTCTTTTACTCTTAGGCCTGTTTTTAATTCAATTTATTTTTAATCAGTAACCACCTTAAAAGGTATGTCTACATTTATCGGGATTTATTTAGAACAACTAGTTTTGTAGTTACATTTTTTATGTATTTAAATTCTCTTTTCGGCGATAACTCTTCTTTCAGGATCTTGATGCTCACAAACTTGAATGTTGTTGAAGTAGGACAATGGTTTTGCTAGAGTACAGATGTCAGTCACTCTAAATAGGTCCTTTTATTTCCAGACGGCTTGGTGAAGACTGAAGACATATACATTAAAACTGATATATCTATATAATGGTTGCGATGCGATTTTCAAAATTCAGAGCAGCTTTTTATCCCAATGAATTGGTACAAAGATGCTTAACTGGTAATTTGATGTGCCTTGTGGATATACATAATATGAAGGCTGGTCACGTTTCTGCATTTGCTGAATCAGCTTTCTAGAACACTACAGGAGTTGTAGGCCACCCTCGTATAGGGAAGTACAACAGTGGGAATAATTATGCCTGTAAAAATAAAAATGTGGGCATGTACATGTAAATACTATAGTTAACATATAGAGAAAATATTACCTTCCCTCTCTCCTACATAAATCCTATTGAAAGCTTACCTTTGGTTTTGAGCTTCTGGAAGCTCGATTCTTATGTGGGCCCTGAGACCATAAGCTTAACTGGTAATCGGTGATATGCTGACATACATACCCCTTCAGGCTGGTAATTTTTCTGGATTTGCTGAACAGCTTTCTAGAACACTACAGGAGTTGTATAAAATGTAGGCCGACCTCGTATAGGGAAGTACAACAGTGGAAATATATTATGGGTATTTCACAAGCAAAGCTAGCTAGTTGAGTAGTGAACTTATGTTGAAAACAATAAATTTTTGTGCAGCGATGAAGTTTCTTACAGAGATTCACGAATAATAAAATTATGATCACAAGGATATTAACACTGGTCAGACATCATTAGACTGATTAGACTAGTAAAACTAAAAAAGTACACTGACTCAGTACGAGTAAGATTTGCTTAGGTATCGCTAAATATCCACAGACAAATGCGTATATATAAAATGCACAATGATTTCAACCTCACCAACTTCATCCTTCAGAGTTTGCGACTTTCGATATGATAGGGCTTAATTCGTTTGATTATTTAAATCTCAGCTGAGATGGTGTGTGCCAACAGGCGAGTTATTGATTGTATTCTTACAAGTTTAATTTGCTTTGAGCTAGTTTATAATTTTTATATGACAGGCCAAGGGCAAGAGGCTCGACATCGAAAGCCTTGGAACTATCGGTCGTACTCGTTTAATAGCTACGACTGTATGAATGACTGTGTATGATGTGTAAGTACTGTCGGAGTACAATGTGCAAAGACACCAAAAACATCCACGACTTACCTTTACATCAGTAAATTTTCAATTAAGCCACCGTCCAAAGCGAAGAGAAGAAAGACCTCCGCTCCAGCTTCTCAATAAGCTCCCAGCAGAGAAAGAGCGACGGGACTAAACAGGCATGGAATTCGAACCATGGCTGGGGACAGTCAGCGGTCGGAGGACAAGATGGCGGCGCTTTCATCGCTCGCGAAGAAATTGACAAACTTTTGTCTTTAGAAGTGTTATTTGCGGAGTTATAGTGTTCTAGTTCCAGTATTTTTTGTATCTACCAGTATGTCAGTCATTAACAGCGAGCAATTAGACGCAATTCTCAACGAGAAGTTGGGGCCGCTCAATTCGACTATCGCCGAGTTGAAAAAGTCAGTCGAAGATGCGATGGATCATATAAAATTCGTGAATGCGAAGTATGACGAGATTCAAGAGAGGATGAAGAGCTCTGAAGACGAGAGAAAGGCATTGTGGAATGAGAATAAGATGTTGAAATCAACTATCTACAGTATAGAGAAATCGTTGGACTCCGTTGTGAAGGCAAACAACGATTTGGAGCAATACACTCGTAGGGAATGTTTGGAAATCCGAGGGATCCCAACTGCTGCTATTCCATCTGAAGAGCGAACTAACGATATTGTCAAGAACATCGGCAACCTAATCGGAATCGATATTACAGAAAGTGACATATCAGTTAGTCATCGTGTGTCTCAAAGTCAAGCATATAAGGGAAAGTCTGGACCGCCGCCTATCATAGTTAAATTCACCAGGCGAGATGTCAAAGATATTTTTTATCGTGCGAGGAGGGAACTCAGAAATGTAACAACTGAAGACATTGGATATCCTGTGAAAAATAAAAACCTACCTCGGGGAGAGCCTGACGGAGAGGAATCGAGTACTCTTTAAGGATTGCCTCCAGGTGAAAAAGTAAATTAAAAGAATTCAACTCTTACAGAGGGTCAAAAACAACTCTTCAGTAAAAGAATTGAAACAACTCCTTGGGGTAAAAAAAACTCTTTAGTTTTTACAGTGTAGATTTGAAATTTAGAAAATAATTGCTGTTCATGTAATGCATGTTTCTGCTGCCAAACAAAATTACCGCTCAGTTTTTTTGTGGTTTACTCAGTTTAATTTGCTCAGAAAACGTGTCTGATTTCTTTCTATTTAAAAATGGATGTGTTTTTACCTTTAAATATGGAGTCCGACCAGATAGTCGTCTTTTTGGTCTTGTCCGAGTGTCTCTCATCCAGAATCTTGTTCAAATCACATTCTGATAAATTTGCAAAGCTTCGTGTTTCTGCTGTTTTCTTTGTTGGTGGCTCGTAAAAGAAAGTAACATCAAAATTTGGCAAGTCGTCGCCGTCGTCGCTAAAAACACTCTCCATATTCTTAATGATATTTGATGTCTCCAAAACGTAAACTTGATACTTTTTTTGCAAAAAAGTACGGACGAAAAATTATACGCGAGCAAGAAGAAAATCTGACGTGTACGTGCAACCCATGGGCAAATGGTCAATAGCTATTAGCCAATCAGAGCGCGTGTTTTATCAAGGTCATGTTATAATGTATCCTTGGAGCTGGTTCTATTTTGAATGCGTTCTTTCGACGAAAAATGGTCAGCTTTTGATGAAGATCTAGACATTTTGGTAAACAAATATTTCCCGCTAGCCAGTGGCGCGCGCGACACATCACACCATATTCTGTCACGATGTGATCAAGTGGCGGGCAACAATTGATGAATTGTTGCCCGCGCGGGAAACATTGAATTTTGATGACTGCCACGTGCATTGTGTCTGGAAAATTTATGGCTATGTAACAATAAACACTTAATGACTGGCCCTGAGGGAAACAAAACTCAATGATTCCCGAGGGGACAGTCATTAAGTGATTTGTTATATAGACATAAGTTTTACTAGAGGCAAAGTTGTGCATACATACAGGACCTACGTGATACGAGCGAGGTTTGTCGTCTTCTCTTCTGGAAGTTGCTTTTCAACACAAACCTTTTCAACACGTGACCCTGAATCAGCCAATGTGAGCGTTGAAAACGTATGGCTATGTAACAATGCCCTTTATTGTATTTCCGTGTTTTTCAGATAGAACTGATTAGATAGAACTACCTCCACAACAACAAAAACGGCAAAAGAAAAATAACGGAAAAACAAGAAAACGCTATATTGAAACCAGGCTTAACTGATCGGCGCAGTGAGAAATTATTTGAAACTTCAATTGAAAGACACGGTGATCCGAAAAGTGGCAAGAAGATATTCGGAAATATCATATTCTCGAATTAGCCTCTAGTAAGAGTGATTTGAAATGAAGAACGAATGTAATTTTGGAATAAGGACCTACGTTTCTTGATGTTTAAAGTTGTTGTTTCATGCAAGCATGAGATAACAGGCAATGACGGAGAGCATAACTGAGAAAAAATGACGGAGAGCATAACTGAATTCATTAATTTGTTTGTCACTTACTATTTGCGTCACTAAACTGGTTTAACCGGTACGTTGTGATAATCCGACCGGTTATGCTCACTCGTTGGCAACAACTAGCCTCCTCCGCAGGCAACTCCTCAGTTTCACACCACGGCAATGGTATGCTCCGCTGGCCGAAAGAACGACGGCTCTGCTATCGAATACAAATTACCGAGGGCTTAAACTTTTTTAGTAAATAATTTTATAACTTAGTGAACTCACAGTGAATTACACATTAAGAAAACTTCAACGAGTTAAAGTCTTAGGCTAATCTGTTAAGTAGTTTTCTTATTTTTTGACAAAACAGTTCACAAATGGATACTTTTAATCAGAAATTTTAAAATCACGGCATGTGCCTATTGTTTCATTTCAGTTTTCGCGGGAAATTGGGGGCGGCCACGCGCATGCGCGTAACGTTTTGCCGCGGTGTGCTCCTAATTATAATCGAAAAAAAATCGAGAAAGAAGATGTGAAACCGGTTTTCCTGTGGTAAGAGAGGGCCGAGCATGGGTCTGAGGTCGAAACAAATGAGGGGGAAGGAGGCGGCTAGGCAACAATATTCATAAAGGATGTGATGTAAAGTCACGTGGTAAGCTGTAGTGCTAAGTGTGCACGCCCTACGAGGGAAAGAGAAAAAATATCTGACCCAAGTGGGACTCGAATCCAACGACCTCCAGGTTACATGTCTGGCGCTCTACCAACTGAGCTATCAAGTCAGATGAGAGCAATCGTGGGTATTGTTGCGTTTTATGGGGTCACGGCGATTATATATGTATATGTAGTTATGATAGGTAATCATGTTTGCCGCGTAGCACTAGTAAGTGTAAAGGATGTGATGTAAAGTCACGTGGTAAGCTGTAGTGCTAAGTGTGCACGCCCTACGAGGGAAAGAGAAAAAATCTCTGACCCAAGTGGGACGAGCAACAATATTCATATGTACTCATTCAGTATAAGGTGACTACGAATAGAAAAGTTGTAGTTGTAGCTTGCGGTTGATGGTTCATGCGCAGAGCATTCCAAACTGGTATTGTTCTATCATAGAAAGAGTATGCACAGGCGTTGACAGAGGCATAAATGTGTCTATAATTATGACAGTGTTGAGTCCTACTTGAAACCTATAGTCCGGCTGAACCTCAGTTGAAATTCGATGTTTACAACCGTTGTGATTAATCTTATAAAACAAGCAAAGATCATTCCAAGTACATGTTATCAACATATTTTACTTAATTACCATTAATCGAAATGGAAGCTATAATCCATGTAAAGTCCTTGGACTTTTTATAACATTCTCATTCACTAGGGTAGAAAGGGTAACACTTATATTTGTCATCTCCTTTCATTGTCTATATTCTCAAAATTTACGTTGTTATCTTCTCGACCACCAGAAGTAAGTACTTCAAAAATACGCATGAATAAAACATTATTTGGTATTAACAGGAAACTATTCAGAATCATTATACGCCTTTAAAATTGAACAAGAGGCCCTGAGTGGCCCTAACTCGGGCCACCAAGGAATAGGTGAATACATGGAGTTCATGGAGTTCTAGCATATTTTTTGTCAACATGGTTTGTGCTAGGGGAGTCGGATAATTGATTCACTACTGATGCTCGTGATAATTATTTATATATAATGGATGGAACTTTTGCAGGAATGCACTCACATGGTTGTACTAGATGCAAACAAATCTTTAAAGGCACTTGTACGAGATCGGTAGTGTTATTAGCAAAACCTGTTTGTAAATGCAATTTTCCACCTCCAATCCATTGTCGGTCTTGCCATCCAGCACAATATGAATTGATATGCGTTGTTTTGGATTTTAGAAAACAATTCTTTTTAGCAGGGTTTACTAACCCATCATTATTTTTCAACATTTTTAGAAACCAATGCTTTTCAGTAGGAGTGATGGACTTATAATATTATTTCTAACTTCATTGTCCAAGTACTTGTGCTATATAAGGTTAGAAACTGATATGCGTTCTTTATCGGCAAATACAGGCACGCGCTGGCTGTACATTGAAGGAAGAATAATGATTACTGCATGAGGCCGAATTTTGAGTTCATCGTACAATCAGCAAGTGCCTGTATTTGTCGATAATAATAATAATAACAATGATAATGATAAAACACAAAGTCTCTAACTTTTAATATTCAAACTGAGCACACAGCAGTGCGTTTCAACTGAAATTAATTGACAATAACCAATTCAAAAGAAATCAAAGATTCTGGCTGAATTCATATCATGAATAAAACAGGAATTATTTTATCATTCTAACCGAGTAGACAACTTTGCAAATACTCATTTACTTTGGGAGCCAGTTCGGTCAGTGAGAAGCTGTCTTGCGATTTCAATTGGTTCAGTACAATATTTCTCAAAGATATAATGCTAGATAATTAGATATCGTAGAACACGATTTGAGCGATTTTAAGACTAGATGACTGTTTGTTTTAATACGCGAGACCGTCAAACTATTTTCCCCTAGAAAAGTGTACAGTGCTTTTGGTTATACCTTAGCCTATCATCCCCATCACTTTTATATTGGAGCCCCACCCCTCCACCGGTATATAGACACGCTTAATAATGATCATGAAATGACAAAAATATTATTTGCAGAAATTTACTATTTTGAATGTAATAAAGGCTCATTACTCTATTGTTCAAGGTATATGCAATGCTGTTGGGTACCATAGCGTGCGCACTCCTTTTATGGAAAGCCAATGAATGCGTGACAGCATACTCGCAGCCAGGTCTCGCACTCCGTGGTCACACAAACGAGACCATACCAATGCTGGACTATATCACATGTTACGCGCGCTGCACTACTACGTCTGCGTGCTACAGCACCAACTTCAATGCTAAAACAGATGAGTGTGAACTTAACAGTGCCACACACTTTAGTAACCCTGAGGACCTGGTCCCAATACCTGCATACACCTACACGTTAAACAGTGGTCCTCGACTTGGTGTGTGTGATGACCATTTCTGTTCGCAAGGTCTCAGCTGCCTTGTGAATAACGACGGGGCCTCATACCGATGTAAAGGTGAGAAATGGACTGCTTGTTGTTAGGTTTCAGTGTCCAACATTACCGTTGTGGAAAAGAATCCTGATTTCACTTTTACGACACAAAGAGCAATCTAGTTCATACAGTAAAGTTTGCAAAATATATTAATATCATTTGCTTGATACGTTTTTAGTGCTACGCGGATGTATACTATTTACGGTCTTAAAAGCAATTGCGTCCCGATTTATGTCGTTCGAGAGGTCTCGGATTAACTCCGTCCGGCCGGCCCAACACTCAGGGTCTTAAAATAACTGAGTAGAAGGTGCTGCCTTTGTGAAACAGTCTCATTCTCGAACTGCAAATTAATATGACTAATTACTATGCTTCACGTCTCCTCGGATAAGGACGTTAAATCGTAGGTCCCACGTCGACCTCAAGTAATCAGTCTCACCAGACTGTCACGAGTTACCGACATTAAACAAGGTTGCTTTACCTTTCCAGAATCCTTCCCCAAAATACTCATTGCTCCATAAAGCTTTGATATAATGATTGTTATAATCACCTGGGTTTTCTTTGTTCCACAAGGGATATTCAATCTCTGCATTCCAGTTCATCAGTACTTGTCTTAATTTTCTCTCATTGAACATGCAATATGAGAAATTACTATGCTTTTCCCACATGGACATCCAATGGAAAAAATAAAAGTAATTTTATCTCCTGTATGTTCATTGATGAAAATTTGGAATGACATTATGATGAGGGAACATTGTGCTGTCTCCTGGCACACCGGAATATGGCAGATCAATAGAACCTTACGAGGTTCGCGCGAAATAGTGTACTTCAAAATGTAATCACGGCGGTTGTCGTGTTGCGCGTAATTGACATCACATCCGCTTAATAAAGGGTCGGCCTCCGGTAATGGCGGACAGTATTTTACCGGTAATATATCCTAAAATATAAAGTTTAACTGTTTGCTAATTTGGAAATATTTTTTTACTAATATGGATATTTCTAACACAGCTGACTGTCTTACATTGATACTAAAAAATGGCAAATCGAAATCTTAAATTTTCTACGTACTGGCATTTGGCTGCACATGTATATGCCGACTAGAAATTAAAGCTCGAAATAATTTTAGATTGCGTTCAATTTTGACTAACGCCATTGAATACATTCCGAGAAGAAGCCAATGGGAAACATGATGTAACTCGTATTTACGTTTTGTTTCAAGACATTTTTTCATGATTGTGTTATTTTACTTAAAGTTTATCTCGCGGAATAGTACCACGCTATACTTACAAAGCAGACCGACAAAAAGAACGAAAGTGAGAATTATATTGTTTCAAGTTTTGCCCCAAAATCTGGTGTTCCCTTTCTTGTATACATGAATTACATTTGTAATGATTTGAATTGTTTCCTTTTTACATTTATAAATATTTTACTCAGCGTGCAAGCATTCCCTTGGCATGGAAGACCGCTCGATCCCTGACAACCACATTAACGCCTCAAGTGTATATGAAAGCAAGTATAAGCCATGGTATGCTCGTCTCAATAACAAGAAATCAAGTAATAATGCTGCGGCATGGACACCGGTCGCCCAACGGCAAGACGAGTACTTACAGGTCGATCTTGGCAAGCTGATGTATGTGACAAAAATGGCTACACAGGGAAGACCAGCATCTGAACCGGAGTGGATGACGTCATACAAACTATCCTTCAGCACGGATGGTCAAACCTTCATACAGTACCAGCAAGCCAAGTCAATCAAGGTACGTATATAATGGAATCTCTCTGAAAATCGACACCTCCCTTAAGTGACCATGGTTCTAGAAAACGTTAACATCGATCCTCAGTAAAATTACTGCATTTGAAATATCTTGTAAGCAACTACCTCTCTAAAGATGATTCCTGGAAAATGTATTGCCAAATAGGTTTATTTCTCTGTAACGAAACTGCTTTATTGTAAAACAAAAAACAAAAAAACAAAAAATGAGGGGTCAACGTAGCTCGGATGTAGGGCCCCAATAGGAAAGATGTGCGAAAACTGATTTTGCTAAAGAAATGATATCAACTGGCGGGTTAATATTGAAAACAGATTTTTTCAAGAATGCCTGTGGTGCATCAAAACTGTCTCTTTGCGTTGTTAAAATAAACAATTTTAAAATGTTCTAAGGCCGGGACTGGGGTGAGTTTTTAAAAGGCGTATAAATTCGTTCAAATAAACCTATATTTCATCGCTAAGGTTAGATGTGTGTTGGAATGTTTAAGACTCATTAATGTATCCACATTAAAACTCAGTATATTTTTCTTATATGCGCAGTAGCAAAACTAAAGAATCATCTATCCCACAGTGTTATTTTTGTAGTTTTTCTTTAAAGAAACTTGAAAACTCAAATCGTTTTGACATATTTCTTTAAATGGGCACTGTCAATTGAAGTTTCATTAAAACAAGTAAAACTACAAATATAACACTTTGAGATAGAAGAGAAATACCATGTGAATGTCCTGATATGCAAACGTTTTCGATAGAGGTTGGCAAATATTAAAGTGGATCACAAAAGCTCATTATAGAAACTTGATGTCGGTTTGCAGTGAAACGAGTTTAAGTTGCTAGAAACTTTTCTTAAAAGCAGCAATTTTTATGCAACGGAATCTTTGTCATCTTTCATCAAAATTGTGTCACATTTGTCTCCAGTATTAATATCTCTAATACACAATCTACTAATCTGAATAGACCTCAAGTTATTTGCACGGTCGTGAAGCAAAATCCCCGAGACTTTAATTACGGTTTAAAAATAGGGATTGAACCGTTGTAATTTTTTTCTTTTTCATTCGTCCTCAGTTTTCATATAGCCTTTGAAAATAGATAAAACTAAAATGGGATTAGGTGCACTTTAAGGACGGTCGACTGTAGTAGGAGGAGCCGGCATCTGAGGTTTCCCTTGATTATGAATCTAAAGTAACTGCTTGTTGGGTTATTGTTTGTCTGCTGTGTTGAAATGTTGAAGTTTATTAACAAATCTACCCTGCGAGAAGAGCCTTCTTCAACTCCATGAAACGAGAAGAAAAGAGGACTCTGCAGTGTTGTTTTCGTATTGCGCATGCGCCAACGGTTCGGCCAAGACTCTGGCCGTGTCAAGCCTGTTAAACCGGTTAATCAGCGCGGCCAACTTTTTGTTTTACGCTGATGACCAAACCTGAGCCCACTTGGCCGCCATTTTTTGCAGCCGGTTTAACAGGCTTGACTTGTCCAGAATCTTGGGCGAACCGTCCGGCGCATACGGTGCTTGATACGAAAACACCACGAATACTGCATAGCCTTCTTTCTTCTCGTTTCGTGGAGTTGAAGAAGTTTCTGCTCGCAAGGTAGAGCCAATCCAGCACAGTTTACAAAAAAATAGATTCCATATGTAATAGTTATTGCATGGATTTCTATAAAATACAGTCGAATGTTTCACCAAAAAAATGTTATTTGGAATATAATGGTCTCCATAATAATCGGGAGTTTATACTATAAACTAATTGCGATTTTGAGACACCGATACCGAATTATATTGCCGGCCAGTTGGGAGAAAATATATTTCGTATTGGGCGGAGGCGCACAGCGACGAAGGCCAATACGAAAAATATTGGGCGTATCGCGATTCAACAGTTAAGTCGGGAATCGTAAAAAGAAAGAATTAAGAGGAGAATGAAGCACCAAACTCATGCTGATCGTAATTTCAATTGCAAAAGGCGCCTAGTACATGTATATCCATGGCAACGGTTTCACGGCTTGAATGCAGAAAACTTTCGCGACGCTTCAACGCTTCTACATTCAAATCTTGTCAAATAGACATCAGTTTCAAAAATGATAAGTGATTTCGAATTTAAGGGTTATCTAATTTTAAAAGAACATTTTTTTTTTTGAAAGAAATCCTTTTTCATTTATGTAAGAACTTCGCTTTGACTTTGAGGCTTGAATTGAACGACAATTTTACTGCTTTAAACGGTGAACATTGTACTTTTAGCGGATAAGAGGTTAGATTTCTGACCAAAAACTACAATGCCAACCTTACTTATACAATTGAAGATTTCTTATCTTGTAATTTACAACGATTTCAAGGTGAAATTAATGCTGTTGAACCAACGACTTTTGAACTTGATCCGGGAAACCCGTGTGACTGCAAGGGCTCGCGCAAGAGCCAATCGGAGGCTGGTATTCTGAGATGCCAATACCATGTTATATTGGCGTCTCAAAAGTAAACAAAATGATCAGTGAATCGTGATACCAAATAATATTTCGAGCAAAGTGGTCCGAAGTATATTATAATATAAAACTAGGAACGGGCCATATTATCACTTCAAGAATATATCTTATTTTAAAGGGGCTGTGTCACGGTAAGACTTTACATTCGTTTTTCCGGGCCGGAAAGAGCTATTTCCACCGATTTTGAAATGAACTAACGAACCTCTCGGCCATGTGGGATGCTTAAAATGAAAGCAAATATGCAAAAATGACTAACAACAGTGTTAAAAACAGTCTCCAGGGAAAATATTGAAAATCCTTTCAATCAAGCATTGAGGGAGGGAAGTTTCGGCCATCCCTTCATGTAGGACGACACGAATTGCTACCAAATTGTATTCTATTGTATTGTATTGTGTTGCGTTCTATTGTTGTATTGAATTGTATTGTGTTGTATTCTATTGTATTTTTGGTACAAATTCGTGTCGTCCTACATAAAGGGATTGCCGAAGTTTCACTGTTTGTATCCAATTAACAGCCACTGAACGAGCGATTACTTGATACATGCGCAGTACCATGACATAGCCCCACGGCAAACTATCTATTATCTGTCGACTACTAAATTGATTTGGAGCGACGTGCACAAGTCGGCGTTGTAGAGCGTGTTTGTGATTGGCTGATAAGGAAATGGCGCGGTATTTGCTTTCTTTCATTGAAAACTGGTTCGTGACGTACATGAAGTTATAATTATTATTACAAGACCCATATACTGTAGCATGGCCATTTTCCACATATAATTTTATTTTTTTACAACTTCCAAGATGAAGCAAGTTTAATGTTAACTTCAAACCATAGTTAATAGAGTGGAATGGTCTGAAACGCAACGACCTTGTTTGTTATATGTCTTTGTTCGCTGTTTTCAACCGTGACCGTGCACAAAACACAATAGAAATTCCAATATGCTATTCAATCAGTCGTTCAGGGGACGCTAATGAACTATAACGGTGCTTATTCATTCACTTACCCCCTTCCAACATAAATCACAGTCTCTTTAGGCCCGTTTATACGACAGAAAAAAAGGAACGGCTCGGATAGACAGAAGTACCGGTTCCATGAACATTTGCCCATTTACACGAGAAATATCTTGAAACGGTTCGGATAAAAAGTGGTACCGGTCCGCAAGCCTAGGTGGAACGGCAAGGGCCATTTACACGAGAATATTTCCGAGACCGGACCGTGATAATGTTTAGATCACTGTCATTCGTATGGGTCGCACATGACGCTCGTAAAATAAAATGGCGATTGACGAAGTAAGGCTGTGTACTTTATGTTTCTTTTAACTGAAGGAAATCGGTTAGTTCTACTTTGAAGTTGCATAAAAAAAATAGATATAAAGCTTAGAAAAAGAGACTCGTTAGAAGATAACATTTTTTGCTTCATTTTCATTTGTTTTGCTCTTCCCGTTCACTCGTTTATCGTCCGCCATATTGCTAGAAAGTGGAGCTAAATACGCATGCGGACAGAAATAAACAACTGAGGACAAAACAGTGCTGGCTCAGAAAAAAGCAATGGAACTGGTATGTAAGCGTTTACACGATGCACAGGAACTGAAAACATGGGTACCGAACCCAGTTTCATCCGTTCCGTTCCGTTTTGGGACCATAGGCGCCTATGGTCCCAGAACGGGTAAAATTGGCACGGGTAAAAGTAGGGTACGGATCGTTTACACGAATGAAATTATCCGAGCCGTTCTAGTTTTTATTCGAGCCGTGCCATTTTTTCCAGTCGTGTAAACGGCCCTTTTGTTAGCCCCGTTGAAGTTTGCCGGGTTTCCTGACCATTCCACTCTATTAACTATGTTCAAACGAACAACAACAAAAACGTTCAACAAGAAATATAAGGTCACATACTCATTTTCCCATGTTAGCGATTTATAGGATTTCTATTCCAGCCCTTATAGACTACAATTCTCGGCTTAGTTGCAGAATACCCCCTCCACTCAAAAGATCGCATGAAAACTGCGCTAAATTCTCCACTTTAGTTCAGGTGTATTTAGACTCGTTCTATGAATGATTTTGGGTCGAAATGGTGAGGTTTTTTTATTATTTCAGGGTTAGGTTTTTAGAAGGTTTGTATGAAAAAGTTGAGAAATGAATTATTAAGGAACCAAAGGAGGGGGTGTTCTGCAATTACTCCCAATTCTCATCACCGCTTCTGATTTATCAGTGCGTGTTAATGTTTCTCTCAGGTGTTCGATGGTAATAGTGACAGAGATACAGTGGTCACTAATGCTCTCCAACAGAAGATCGAGACCCGCTACATCAGGTTTGTACCAGTCACATGGAACAATTGGCCTACCATGAGAGTTGAGGTGTATGGCTGCTCCTTGCCGTGAGGGTAACAAACCCATTGAGCCGGCGATTCATTACAGTTTACATTTGTACTATGTCTGGTTATATGCACAAATGACATAAAGTAGATCACATTGCTATCACTGACCAAAGGTTTAGTCCTTGAGTTTTGAACTTTTTCACTTACGAGTTAGTCCGTGAACTAACTAGAGAAACATTATATTAAGCACACGATGAATCGTTAATGCATCAAATCCAGAAGTTTGATGTTCATAAGTTTTGATCAAGTGGCTTATTGGTGTTTGTTTATCAACTCAATTAAGGTAGATCAAGCTTAGTAATATAGAAATACTGTAAAAACTTACATTTTCCCAATACAGCCGAGGATAGGTTGTTATTTATTTGATATCTAAGGAAAAATCAGGATTCTTAAAAAAGATGATTAATTCATTTGTCAAGAAAACAAAGAAAACAAGTCCAACAATGTGTATTGTACTGGTAATAACAGGGATATGATGATAATTAATCCAAAGTATCACTTTATTTAGTCCAATAAAAATAGCTTGTCTATTTTCTTTAAAGCACACTCGTTGTTTGGAACTTAGTTTGCTACAGTATTATATTAAATCTGTTTATTTAAAACTGAATTTGTCATTAAAAACCTAGATCAAATATCAGACTGAAAACGGTTCTTATTTATTCTTTTCACCTCATGGCCATCTTGGATTCAAAGCGAGGCAATCCTTTGTGTTTGCTAGGTTATCCTCGCACTGAGGGAATGTCAGAACAAGTTTACCAAAAACAAGGATTGCCTCGCTTTGAATCCAAGATGGTCACCAGCTGAAAAGAGTGCATTTAGGGGGCTCAGAATTCCAAATTTCAGCCTGTAGGTTCTTATATGAAGAAGGTTCTTATATGCGAGTTTTTACTATATAGGCTATGTAGGGAATTTTGTAAAATGTTAGAATATTGCATTTTATGGGTGATTTAAAGCAATTTTAAGGTGCATTTTAGTTTTCCGTGACATCTTTAAAAATAGGCACCCAATGGGTGCACGGGGCTACTGCACAACACATCATTGTAATAAGCCAATTTATAACCTTTATAAATTTAAGTTAATGTGACAACCATATACTAACCTAATCTGCAATATGATATGCCCGACAAAGCCAAACCCGCCTTTATTTACGTCCAAAATACATCCTGATCGCATGCTACTGCAGCCATGCCATTTTCAGCTGCCCAATCATATTGAAGCTCTCTCGTGGCAGAGCGTCTTTGTCACTCAAACCCGCGACCTATTCAGTTCACTGTTTCAGTCAAAAGCAATCTCTTGGTCAAGCCGGTTGATACAAATTTCCCACCCACCCATCCCCTTTGCTGTTTTAGTATATTGCAGTTTGGGTTCAATTTGGTATATATATAGCGAAGTGCAAAAACTTTGACCCCCCGCTCCTCAACTATATCAATATATCGGGTGCATTATGGGTAGGAGTAAGTTCATTAAAATGCAACTACAGCCAAGTATTCGCGCGCGAAGACTTGTGTAGTTCATTTAAATTTCAAGAATTTATCTAGAATGCAACACTTTTACTCGGAACAGGCAGGAAAGTTTAAAGTAAAGTAAATGCACTCTCTATTTTCTGTTTGGACAAATATTTTTTTCTGATTTAATATTATAAATTAATGTTTACGTTAGCAGAACGTAACTCGGACGGAACTATCATGCCGAATTTCATCTGCGAAGCAAGAATTCAACACTATCAGTTTTTGAAACTGTTTCGCGGAAAATTGAAGAGATTAAAATAGCTTAAAGGTTTACACAATTTCATAAATTTATTGACAACAAATTCATAAAACATTTAATTATTTTGATTAAGAAACGGATAGAAATTAACGTATCCCATATCATTGCCATATTTTATGGTATTAAACGATTCTAAAAAAATCTAATAAACTCTTAGTTATTCCTCTTGAAATTCTCTTATCCAGTTTTATTCAAGGTTCGGAGGGATCCTGTTTTTATGGTATAATTTTTAGGAAAAGCTTTTATGAAAGGTACGTTCGATAATTGTTGGATTCGCATCGCTGAATGTTCTTATTATTGTTGCACAGTTTTCTTTCATTCTTAAAATGTATTTTGTATCCTATTTAAATCTCATGATAATTGTGACGAAACTGTTTATTATAGCTTCGTCATTAAACCAAAAACGTTAGCAGCAATGGTCCCATTTAACAACATCACTTTATTGTGAATCCTAGCTTGTTTCCTGATTTTGTAGATAACGAGCCGCGACAAACTTTTGAATATTTAATTTTCGAAGTTTCAAACAACAGCAGCTCCAAACAACAGCAGTTTTTTTCTCAGATTGTGAATTTCGTCTCGTCGGGATCAGCTAAAAATAAACATTACACAACAGTTAAAGAAAACGATTCGATGTTCAAACTGTAAGAGGTTTTCGTACGTTACACTATCAAGTGTTTATTTTGCTTTGTCGATACGTTTTCCAACTGTAAGCCAGGGTCTTGTGCAGTCTGTGCATCCAGTCAGCTCCGGTCAGTACATATGAATCCTTTCATTATGCTCTTTGAAACGTTATATCAGTCTAATAACACTGATCAGTTCAGTCTTCACAGAAGTAGAAGACAGAGAACGGAATAACTGCGCTGATATCGAGCTGAATTTTTTCATCGCTCTCAGTTTTGGTTTAGAATCACTGACAACAAATGTAGAATGTCAAAGTCTCAAACGAATTGATATTGGCCCTGAACCCACAGATCAGGTGTAATCATGTCTCCTCTTCATGGGTTTTCTCGATATTTTAGGTCATCAGAAGATCTCCTAACAGCTTCACAAATAGTTCTGAATTCACACTTCGAACCTGAAACTTCGGCATGATCATTTCCCGTTCTCTTTTCGCCGACCTGGGATATGTTCTATTTTGCAAATATTCGATCTAACAGTAAATATATAGAGTGCATTTAAATACTCAGGTTTATTTAAGCTGTCCTGCCTGTCCCGAGTAAAAATGTTCTAGATGAAATCTTGAACTTTAAATCAACTGCATAAGTATTCGCTATGACGATTTACAAACGCGTGCGGATATCGGCTGTAGTTGCATTTTAATGACTTTACTCATACCCATAATGCACACGATATATTGACATAGTTGAGGAGCGGGGGGTCAAAGTTTTTGCACTTCGCTGTATATAGAGTCAATGCCAAAAAGGTTGTCTAGCAGAACATAATATAATACTATAATATCCATTGTTTTGAGCTATTGTCTAGACCAAAACAATAGGCCAAAACAATGGATATTAAAGTATTATTATGTTCTGCTGGACAACCTTTTTGGCATTGACTGTATATATATATATATATATTTAACAAATAAAGAAGCCTTAGCCATGTTTTATACTATCATAAAACACGATGGGCATTTGAGAACATGAGAGAAATGTTAAAGAACAAGCCGAAGGCGCGTGCTTTCAACATTTCTAGAGTGTTCTCAAATGACCAGAGTGTTTTATGATAGTATAAAACATGGATTTAAGGCTTCTTTATCTGTTTTATAATATAGATTTACGCGCGCGATGAAAGGAAACCGCCAGTTAAAAACTATATAACACGGCTAACCATGTTATATACTCTGATAAAACATGGCTTCTTAGCCAATCAGAGCGCGCGTACTATCGTATCTATATTATAAATATATATATATATTAAATTATCCATTTTGTCACTAGCCTACAAGGGTATGCATACGTTGGCACCATACTATAGTTTATATTGTAAATATTTACTATTTACAAAGTTACTGTTAATAAGCAATCGATTTGCTGTTATGAACTATGTCAAGAAACTGATCAACGAGCCTGCCCATTAGTAGATGAGTCTTACAGTAATACTCAGGAGTTGACAATATTGATCTATATATATATATATCTATATCTATCTACAGCAATTTTCATAAATTCTGACCCCCCCAACTATATCGGGTGCATTGTGGGTAAATGACTGCCGATCGAGCCTCAGCAAAAGTACCAGTTTACGAGATGTAGAGATATCAGACCGGTAACCAGACCAAACGTTTAACCAAGGACTTTTCTATATTAGATTTTAACAGATTTCCTATGTTAGATAATACAAAAACTCAAACTCTTCAAATGTGAAATAACGAAATCATAAACACAAGGAGAAATTTTAACCGGAGCAACTGCCTCAATTTACGCCACACGAACAGCTGGTTGTAGAATCCTTCGTTGTCATATTGCAAGAAATAGTATGGAAGATAAATACAGGATGCAACTGGCTGAGAGCCGGTATTACTAGTCTATACCGACTATTTCAAGAATACTTTGGCGATTTGGCGTGTTTGCCGTGGTTTCGATTTGTATTTATAAATGTCACGCAAACACACGAATTTCCGTTTTTAAAATAATTATACAACAACAAATTTTACTTATTTTAGATAGCAGTATTCTATTAACTGATCTTCATTATTTGTATTCTGACGCATCCAGTGCAAAGAAATATTTAGCACTGGAACCACGCTGTGTTTACCAAAAACAATAGTCCTGGACTGATGTAATCTTGTGGGCTTTAAAAGTTAACAAAGTGCACCGGAATTTTATCAAACGAGTCTCACATCTCTGAATGTCACAGAAGAAAAGAATGGAAAGAAGGGAAAAAGTCAAATATAGAGCTTATAATGTAACACAGAATTACACGCTAGACAGATGCAATTTATTAACGAATCAGAATTTAAATATTTCCGTTCATGTGCGTACATTTATCGTTTGCTGGCTCCGAAGCTTTGTGGAGCACACAAATGACAGGATTCTCTTCAAAACAAACCGAGAATGATACGAGATATTGTTATTTTAACCTGGCGTGTGTACCATTTTCTGCCGAATAAATCTTCTTTCAATTAATATGGAGCCTCTTAATGCCATGAAGCAAATATAAATACTACTAATTTTAAGCCGGCAGTTAGTAGAAAATAAATATCTGCGGAGAACTGAAACTGAACTGAGAACTGAATGCAAATCGCAAGTTCGATAAAGTGAAATATTTAATGTCAAAATTAAATCGTAAACCCTAGAGTGGTTATCTTTCTGCAAACTGCTATTCCACTGTTCGTGTTTTTGTCTGAGTGTGCATAATATTTGCACTGTGTTAAGTTTGGTTTTGAAAACCACATTTGATATTTTTCATTGAAAACAATAACTCTAATTAACGTTCTGTGTTATATCAGTGCAAAGAACTAGAGCTAAGCTTTGAGAACTGTTTCTTGTTAAACTAAATCACCGAAGTTCCTTGAAAAGTAGGTAGACTATACCGGCACTGTGCCAGTAGTATTCTGTATTTATCTTCGATATTATTTCTTGTAACGACAACAACGGATTCTCTAAGATTTGTCCATTTGTAGTGTTGGTTCCTGAACTCCACATTCAACAACAGTAAAAGTACCAGTTTACGAGAGAAAGATATATCAGACCGGTAACCAAACCAAACGTTTAACCGAGGCATTTTTTTCAATATTAGATTTTAACCGAAGCATTTTCTATGTTAGATAATAATATTTATTTCCCAACGCGTTGTTGAATGTGGAGTCCATATTTCTTTGCACTGGATGCGTCAGAATACAAATAATGTACGCACATGAACGGAAATATTTAAATTCTGATTCGTTAATAAATTGCATCTGTCTAGCGTGTAATTCTGTGTTACATTATAAGCTCTATATTTGACTCTTTCCATTCTTTCCATTCTTTTCTTCTGTGACATTCAGAGATGTAAGACTCGTTTGATGAAATTCCGGTGCACTTTGTTAACTTTTAAAGCCCACAAGATTACATCAGTCCAGGACTATTGTTTTTGGTAAACACAGCGTGGTTCCAGTGCTAAATATTTCTTTGCACTGGATGCGTCAGAATACAAATAATGCAGACCAATTAATAGAATACTGCAATCTAAAATAAGTAAAATTTGTTGTTATATAATTATTTTAAAAACGAAAATTCGTGTGTTTGCGTGACATTTATAAATACAAATCGAAACCACGGCAAACACGCCAAATCGCCAAAGTATTCTTGAAATAGTCGGTATAGACTAGTAATACCGGCTCTCAGCGAGTTGCATTCGGTATTTATCTTCCATGCTATTTCTTGCAATATGACAACGAAGGATTCTACAACCAGCTGTTCGTGTGGCGTAAATTGAGGCAGTTGCTCCGGTTAAAATTTCTCCTTGTGTTTCGTTATTTCACATTTGAAGAGTTTGTGTTAGAAAATAAATATAATGTGTATTATCTAACATAGGAAATCTGTTAAAATCTAATATAGAAAAATCCTTGGTTAAACGTTTGGTCTGGTTACCGGTCTGATATCTCTACATCTCGTAAACTGGTACTTTTGCTGAAGCTCGATCGGCAGTCATTTACCCATAATGCACCCGATATAGTTGGGGGGGTCAGAATTTATGAAAATTGCTGTATATATATATATATATATATATATATATATATCTTACAGTAATACTCAGGAGTTGACAATATTGCAAGATTCAATGAAATGTAATGTGTAACGTAAACTTGGATATTGTTGTGAATTCGAACTGATTGTAGGATAAATATATTTAAATTACAATAAAAAGATGGGTTTGGGATGAAGTCTTTGCCCCATAGACTCACACGATTGGCTATTTGGGGCGTAGTCCATTGGCTATTTGGGGATTATGAATCCGCCCTGGTAAGGTTTGGGGGATTATGACCCCCGCGAGAGGATTGGGGCCTCTCACCAGCATAAGTACCTTACCCATGAGGGATTATGATCCCTGGGAAGGATTGGGGGAATGACCCTCAGGGGAGGATTTGAGCTCCCGTTGCCATGATAACTTAGACCTGAAAGCAATATGTGCCTCAACCTGAGTACTTCATTCCACAACGCCTTTACCCCACAAGCTGTTGTATGTCTCACTTATTTCAATGGGTCAGGAGTATTAACAAATGTAAAACTGAGCATAGTATCATAACATATGACTCATGTATTGCATCCTCTGTTTTGAAGGTTCAAATAAATCATGCTGTGTGATTTTCTGACTGGAAATCAGTGAAGATATTCTGCTTATGAAATAATTCCCTTGTAAGCATTCCCCTCTTTTCTGTTAATTCCTTCTTCACCAAAGAATCTCTGCTTACAGATGTGATAATATAATGACCAATTGGAAGCGAAATTATTGTTATTCCAAACCAAAAGAAGGGAAATCTTTAACATGATCTTGGCCTACCAATATTAGCCAAAAATGTTCAAAGTTTTACAATAATAACATATTAATATATTGTAATAAGTGTTTGTTGTCCTGGAAAATAACTGTATGCGTGAAAAAACATGTACAAATATCATTGCTGTGCAGCGAACGGAGCAGCAATTAATAATTAATAATCTCGCAACGGTTCATTGCGTTAATTCGGTGCTTCGAACACAATCCCTTGCGTGCCAACGACAATACGCTCCTCCCCTCCCCACTGAAGGACATTTTTTGTAGCCACTGATACGATACTGTAGGACATGATCCGCGCGTCATTGATAGACTGTAATTACTCTGTAGGTTGTTTGTATTCTCCAACATTTAAGCTTGCTTCTTAATTCAGGGAATACTGGTACCATAATAGTCTCCATTGGGGAGGGGAGGAGCAATCCTTAGACGGGTTTATGTTCTTCGCATTCATTCCTTGCAGCTTGGCATCTAGAGGAGAGCGATCTCCGCAAACATGGCACGCTGCACTTCAGGCTAATAGTCCAGACTCGTGAAGAGTCGTCAACTTGACGTCATGAACATAAAGTTAGAAAACATATTTTGTGGGTTAAACTCACTGTTTTAGTAAAATTCACGTCAAAATACAAGACTAGTAAGGACCACTGAAGGAACTGTAGTAAAAATACAAACAAAGACGATCACAATAGTCCAGTTTCGTATTCGAAAATTACCTCTGAATGCAATGACTACAGACGCATGTACGCAGGGTTAGCCTCATTCTGAAGTTAAACATTCATAAATACCAGCGAGAAGGTGGGCTACTCACAACTGCGTATTGTTATAGTTTCGAGTTTTGCACCTTCTCGCTGGTATTTATGAATGTTTAACTTCAGAATGAGGCTAACCCTGCGTACATGCGTCTGTATTCATTGCATTCAGCGGTAATTTTCGAATACGAAACTGGACTATTCTGATCGTCTTTGTTTGTATTTTTACTACAGTTCCTTCAGTGGTCCTTATTAGTCTTGTATTTTGACGTGAATTTTACTAAAACAGTGAGTTTAACCCACAAAATATGTTTTCTAACTTTATGTTCATGACGTCAAGTTGACGACTCTTCACGAGTCACTGGAGTGAAGAGTAATTCACGCTTGTGTAGTTGCTGTACTGAATGACTGAGGTGGTTTCAATATTTTCAAGATTGTATGGGATTGAATGTTGCGAGGTTCTGCATGCGACATGAACGTGTGATGTACGTATGTCACAAGTATGAACAGCGTTAAACCAGGCTGACCGTAAGCAGCCAATAAATGTCAGCAGGACTTGAGCGGAGATTGCCATTGTCAAGGGACTGAATATATTTTTGTACCCAGGGAAGGCAAGAAATGTGCTTTAAATCCTATTCATATTGTGTAGGTCAATATAAATGAGAACACAAATGTGTTTTTTTGTATTGGAACTGAAGTTTGGCTGATTGGAAACAGAGAACAGAACTTCTCTGGCCGTCAAATATGTTTTTTCCAACTCTTAATCTCCAGGAGTTTTCCGGGAGGCATGCACTGGGTTGGAGAACACGTTTCCAGGTTTTTTCCTGCAACAAGGCGGGTAAATTTCCCCCCTGGTTTTTCGTGTCCGGCAGCCTTCCCACTAAAACAGTACTTAGTTATTATACCTTTCTATATGATACCTTATATTACTATTATCACTGATAGAGCAGGTTTCAATTGAGTGTCGAACGTTTTCGGTGATTGCTTTGGTTGTGCGTTTACTTAGCCATTCTATTGGCTATGATAATGTTTTGTAATCAGTCAGCGAATCAAATTCCAGAGTAAACCCAATCGTGGTTTTGGTTTTGGTCCGTCACGCCATCATCTACGATTGCGTTTACTTTTCCTCCTGATTGGTTGCTTTCTCATGCCAGTGAAACCAATCGGTATTCACTTTAGTTCGTGATCGGTTCGTTGTAATTGCTTTGGGTTTTGGTTTTACTACAGTCAATAGGAGATATTGTAGTTGAGTCTACGAATAGCAGTTTCAGCGGTATTGACCCGAACGCCTCACTTCAATGTAATGAAGCGCCATTGAAACCATCATTCTTACACGACACCAACACCCTCCTAAACAAGCACGACTAATTTAGATACACAGTTTGAATAGCGCTTCATTACATTGAAGTGAGGCGTTTGGGTCAATACCGCTGAAACTGCTATTCGTAGACTCAACTACAATATCTCCTATTGAAACCTGCTGTATACGGGTGCGTACACAGTGATCACCCTGGTAATAGCTTTTAACTAGCCCATTCTTACATTAATAAATGCGTGCTGGACGGCTACCCACCACATCATTGTGTCGTCATTGCTTATAAATAGCAATATTTTCTATTCTGCTGAACGAAGTGAAAAAGAATAGAAGTGATATTTGTCCTCTGGCGGAGAGAAAATATAGGGTCACGTGACACACTACACCAATCACGTGCGAAAGAAAATATTTCATGGGGTCCTTATAGTAATGCTGCCTTCATCAGAATTTGAACAAATACCAGGACAATGAGTGATGGCGGTATGTGATAATTCGGAGGGCTTTCATTTTATGTTTCAGTTTACAACATACATAGATTATAGAGCTAGGACTCTTTGAATGAGAGCTTAGAATAACTTAGCCTGCTATGCAGACGTATTTTTTCACTCTCATAAATTCGAAGAAAAAAGTAGCATCTGCTTACCCGAGCGCTTAATTAGTTTCCAATATGCAAGCATGACGTCAGCACGTTCGTTTTATTTTTCTGCCCAATCAAAGCCATTGTTAGAATTTTAGTAAAATTGGTGCGCCAGTGAACAATCTCCTATGATTGGTCAAATGTATTGTCTGAATTCCTTTAAATGTAACATTACGTCACTTTCCAGGATATGGAAGGTAAAATCTGATTGGTCCATAACACAATGAGGTGTGCATATTGGAAACTAATTAAGCGCTGAGGTAAGCAGACGTTACTTTTTTCTTCGAATTTATGAGAGTGAAAAAATACGTCTGCATAGCAGGCTAAGAATAACTCGGCTGATTTTCAATTTGTTCCCAGCCTCAAGGGGATGTGTGAAATCAATGCACTGACGAATGTTCAGTGAAACAATGCCGTTAATTTGCTATGGTATAGCATATAGCAAAATAACGGCATTGTTTCACTGAACATTCATTCAGTGTATTTCATACATCTCCCTGGGTGCTTCAATTTCAACATTCCAGAGGACCTACCAGCCTCGTTGACATGCAAGTCACCAGGACGTATGCATAGGGTCTTTGGATATCACATTTTATGGTTTTCTTTAATAATATAAAGTTATCTAAGCTAGCCCCTTAAGGTTACCGTGCAGGTTCGCGGGTGTCTCTCGTTAAAAATCTCTTGCGCGTGTGGTTTTAGGGAAATCTACATAAACCTATATACCATTTTAAAGCTTATAAACCATAGAATGAGCCTGCGTAATGTTTTTATGAAAATTTTAAAATCGGTAAGAACGGTGAACCTAGAAACGCAAAACAGGTAGTGTTTATAAAGACGAATTACCAGGCCACGCGTTGGCGCGTATGGCCGATTTAACTGCATAATGTCAATCAGCACATAGCAGCCTTCAAAACGGTGTGCGGGTTTTTTGACATTTTGCTTTGTTCAAATGCAAATTTAAATCAAAGTTGGAGCTTCAAAAAATGCCCTTGTCATTTGACACCGGACAGCATAACTAAAGAATCTTTTCGAATTTCAAAAAAGCCGCACACCGTTTTTTTCTTCAATATGTGATGAAGCTCTCTGCCAAATTTCAATGAATTATGTTGAAAGCCCGAGCTCCATAATTCGTTCAAAGATAGAGAATATGCAAGAACTTCTAAGCCGAGATATTCGCGTTTTAGTTTTGTAAACAGCTAACACCTCATTAGTCCATCTGTCAATACTGCGATACCGCCATCCAATGAGATGCGAGAACCCCGTGGTGGTCTCGACAAAGGGTTCGGAGATTCGCGGGAAACCGTGTTCGGACAGAAAACCGAACTTATGATGCAGAAACGCAGAACGAAAACACAAGCTAAACCAAGTACCGCCAACGAAAAGAGAAGAAAGACAAAAAGACCCATGGCGGAATCCTGTAAAACAATATGCAAATAGTTCGGAGCAAGTTCCCGGATGTTCCCGCGAAAAAGTTCGAGGGGCGCTTTTCACATAATAGGATTATCACACGCTGGCTATTTGTTTGCTTTTCCGAGAAAACACGTTTCTTTCAATATCTCGCGAAGTTTTTAATGTATTGGATTAGTTTTTGTTTCATATTGTAGAATATTCACTTTGTAAAACGTCAGGATAAAAAAAAAAATTAATAAAAAACCGTTACACGAACCTGTACGGTAACCTTAAGTCACTTCCTCCAAACATCAATGAATAAAACAATTAAATTTTCATAGGAATGATTTTTGAAAAGTATATGCTGTGAATAATATTTGCTTCAGTTTAAAAACACACATACGTAGTTCCAGTAGACGTTTGGCGTGGTTCTGAAGAGTAAAATGTAAAGTTATAGGTAAGTATTTCAAGTGACTTATTTTCGAGAGCTGAATTTGAGATCTGTGATGTTGGTCGTCATGTTTCAATATCTGTGAATCCTGCATCCTGGCTGTGACAGACTTTACTATGAGCCTCCCCCTTAGTTTAGTTGTGTAAATAGAAATGTTCCTCGTACGCGTGCCCCAATCTCTAGGGTGCTGAGATGTTGTCGGAAAAGGTAATCTCGGGCTGCCTGTGCAAAAATGCTTGGACTGCACACGGGGCTGGATAGGCCTTGGAATCTTGTTCATCGAGTTGTCTCACTTTTAAGGTAAGATAAAAAGCAGCATTTTAATACGTGTAAAACTTTCGTATATTAACTTAAACACCACATCGAACAGGCTTCTGTTAAAGGTTTAATGCTCGTAGACGGTAGCAAAAATACCAGATAGCAGAGCTAACGTTTTCAAGCTTGTTTCATTTTTTTAGAATTATGTCTGAATTACCTGACATTAATAATTATCAGTTATCGATAGTTGAAGTTTTTGACCAGCAGATCACACAGATTGTGTCTTGAATACTCTTGAATACAACGTTTCCCCGATAATTTTTCCCTTAGCTTTTAAACGTCTAGCTTTTGTTCACACTGGCAAAGGTTTTCAAATCCTCCCTAGTAATTAAAGGCTTTGGTTATCCTGTATACATATAGCTTATTAGTCTTATCGTTTGTTTATCAATACCAGTCTTGAGAATGTTTATCAAGAAAAGCGAGAACTCTTCTCCATTCCATTCTATTCTCTATCAAGCAAGGCCGACGTTCTATAAGATGCGGCGGCCTCAAAGAAACGAAAGGATCCGTGTAAAGATTTATCTGGCATTTGCTTTCCGTGGTTGGAGTTCGAGAGGAACTTCTGGTAGCAAAAGTAGGACATCCTTTTTCTTACCTTCTGAAATATGTGGATTAAATCAATATCGATAGTATAGCGGAACATCAAAATGTAATCAAACCTGGACCATGTTTGAAAGCTTTACTTAAATCCTCATGGAAATTTAAAATCCAACAGTTTTTACGTTAAAATCCAGTACTGAGAATGTTACGATACTGGCACTCCGTTTATATTTGTCTTGACGTTTGTTTGTTGAGCTGGTTAATACATGGCTTAGAAAACTACCAAAATGAAAGTCTTTCTTTAAAAAAAAAGGACGAAGAAGAGAAACTTATATATGTTCTCTATGATTTAACATTTCAGCGGTGGATTCAATAACAGTACAGTGTTCGCTCTCTAACTAACCGTCAAAACCTGGTGTCGAAATTTGTTTTGTTTAATCGGCTGTAACTATTCTCCACAAGGCTTCTATTCTTGAAATGAGCGATGATATTCAGTTGACTACATTCATGACAAAACAGCTCACACTGTTACATTGTATATCTTCGTGTGAAGTGTCGGCACAATCAATAATTCATGATTACATATGGATAGGTTCGCTTAGATTCTCATCACGCAAAGAGAATGTAGTTAGTTTTAATTCAACAATTCAAACCGACAATTGAAATACCACAGTAGGCGGTATATACTTCAATGAAAATTTTGCGTAAATTCTCATGGAAATAAATGTAGTTAGTATCAACAAAGATTTTAAAATATTGTAAGTCCAGCTGTTGATATTCTCTCACTCATCAAAACTTTTACTATTATCTGAATACAACGTTTTAAAGGAAACCCCAGCTATTGAAACACATTGTCGTTAGTGTGTTTGCAATATGGTCTAAGTTGAAAATTTGTTGAACAAGTTGTAAAATGTATTATAGTTTTAGAAAAAAATTGGATACAAGTAGACGCCATTTTGGGCTTTGAATTTCGCGAGCTCTGCCATCTTGGATCTGATGACATGTTCTATTGTCAAAAAGCAATAGCCATACGTTTCCCAGATACGACGCACGTCCTCATTGGTTGAACCTGGGTCACGTGGAAAACTTCAAAATCCGATGTATCCGGCGCGGGGTACAATTCCAAAACTCAGCTGTGTGATTTCCTATAGAAGCCCTTTGACCACAATAAAGGTTTCTTTATCAAAATCAGTTAATTGTGTACTCCCCGGCCTCTTGGATTTAGTTGAGATCAAAATACTGCTCTTAAAAAAACATTTCATTGTAATGGAGGGAGTACCATAACATGGTTTGTTTTGAATAACTACTAGCGACTTTGTATTTCATCTATCCGCCAACGGTAGAAATTTCCTGCATGTTGATTTGGATTCATACGCGCTCTGTATTTCATAGAAAAACTATGAATTACAACTCTATATCTCACAGAAATGCTGAACTCTGATTTATTGCTGCCGCAGCGAGCGAGCCTGAAGTGAGCGAGCAAGGCAGCAGTTCTAATCTGTAAGCGGGCCCAAATCTCGATTTCTTTTTTTTTACCACAATGCATCACTTCTATTGTCTTTTTTTACCACACTGCTTTGCACGGATCTGATCATCACGTGACATTACACGAGGTGGAATCTGCATTGTTTGAGCTAACTACGTTCAACCGTTATTTAATGCATTTCTGTGTATGCAATCCTTGTGTAATCATGATTTTTTTGAAGTGTAGACGTGTAGGCGAACTCTTTCTAACTCTGTGTGAACTACCAGTTTCCAAAGAGCAAGATCTCTCCTGTTATCAAGATGGTGACCAGCAAATAATTTTCTTCTATTGGCTTCGATAAAGTCAAGCAGCCGGTTCAAAATACAATTAGCATTTACAATTACATCTCAATACACGCCTTTCATAAGTTTTACTTCCGGTCACGAAGACGAGGCTCCAGGTGGTTTGAAATCCAAGATGGCGGACAACTGCTCAGTCTCAGCTAGAAAGTACCTCCGAAAAGGACTCGAAAAGTGTGTTATTTAGTAGATCGTACCTGAATTTGGCTTCAGAATCACTGTATTTAGGTTCATGTATAGTCTACCGTATATTAACTGATGATTTGCATGAAAAACGTCCACGTTTTCTGCAAAATACCGAAAGAGCGCGGATGAAACTTTTAAACTATTAACTTTTGTTGAAAATCTCAACAGATCAGTACCACAAAAAGCACACGCCGTATGAAATACTGCATTGCTGTGTACACTATGTACTGGAATAACTCTTGAGACGTGATTTATAGTGTAAGCCGACCCAAAACTGAGAAAGAGTATGGCTGATACGGTTGCTTGAAATATGACTAACTTATGGTTGTTCAGTTAACGTATAACTTTGAGGGAAGTGGGGGTTTCTTGGTGTTACAGATCACCACATATGTAACACAAAGAAAACTACTGTCTTCTAAAGCAAAACAACACCCTGAAATACAAAGAACCCTATCCCCAGAAACAATGAATCAAACAATGAATCTGCTTCACCAAGAAGCACTCAGAAAAGTGATATTTGAAGTATGCGGGCATCAGGCGTCGTATTAGGTACAGGCATTCCCAGAAAAATATGTTCCCTTGGTGTCAACGTACTCAAGAGAAGAGAAATCTTCAAGCATAATTCTGGCTCTTGGAAACAATGATAGCTACAGCTACCAGAATGAAGAAAATACTGTTGATGATATTCAATCAATGGGCATCAGTCAAACGATGAAAATACAGATTCAACCGACCGCTATTGAAAAACCTGCTCGTTTTTCTTCTTCAAGGAAATAAAAAATAATATTAGTTTCTACACAGGATTCTCATCTTCTAAAATATTTCAGGTCTAGTATGATTTTTATAATGTTAGAGAGAATGGAGAAATATCATTTACTGAAATAAATGTTTAATTGAGGCTAACAGTAATATGGGAACTGAGGGAATACCACTTATAAACAGTGGCTATACAAGCAATCCAGGTCAATAAAAATATGAAAACATTAAGTACTAAATAAATTGTAACAAACATATTAAAACTATTAACTGGTAAAATAGGTGTTAACTAAGTGGTGGTTGAAGGTGATATTAAAATTAGTCCACATGAAATTGGGGGAATCATAAGATGAGTGATAATGTATGTATGGATAGCAGGGTTTTAGCCCAGAAGGTTTGGGGTAAGGTGAAGCAAAATCAGAAATGAGAAAAACACTAAAAAAAAGGAAAATTATGAGTAGTGAGAGCTGCTAAATAAACAATAACTGATATAACAATGTGGTGGCCTGATGATATGAGAGTGAAGGGAGTGGGGGAAGTTGCTTGGGGAAAGGAGGGCATTGGCACCCCTACCCCATCTCCCCTTATTTGACTGGCTAAAACCCTAGATAGGGTGAGCTAATATACCACACAGAGCATGCAGGGATAGGGGAATTAAGGAACCACTACTAATTACAATCGGTTTGTGCTAAGCTTTTCATTATATATAATTATCAAATTATCAATAATTGCACAAAAGAATATTTTGAAATTTGAATTCCATTCAAAAAGCCCAAGCAGTGTCCAAAAGCCTCTGCTAGATATATTCTAACTACAAATAAACTTATTTTAATGGTATATGAATAATAAAATCAATACCGTATGCTGTTACACAATAATGTAAGTGATACAAAGTCAGGGAATATATATTGAAGGGTAGGGTATGAATTTTATACAATATGAAAAAATCGAATTTACCATATAATGGGTAGGGATAGGGGAAGGAAAACGTGCTATCATTCTTTATTAATGTAAAAGTTATGTACATAATTTAAGTGAAAACGGCTTTGGGGAACTATGAACGGATAAACCATATTCTAACTGGAACTATGTCTGGATGGTTATCCAGTATAATGGCTGCTGTTTCGGTATACTCGTTGCCTGCATCTTATCAGTTGACTCCAGCTTTTTCCAATGTTTGTTTTCTGTTAGGTGAACAGTAGTTACATTTCCCATTGATAGCACTTCACTTGCTGTATTAAATAGCAAAAGAGATTAGATATCATGACATGAGCTTATTAAACAGCCTATCAGAAATAAACTAAAATTTGCTTTGCACCTCATAAATCACTTTGCCTCAATTTTAGACCACAATACTAATTTACTTTAGGCAGAAGATATTTCCGACTCCTTTAAGTTAGCTTAGATATCTTCGACGGAAAGATGCCCCTGAAATAATTAATATCGTCCTCTGTAAGCTGCAAACGTTTTTTAGATTTGCAACCCTTCGGGTGTACATAATTGTTCGGAAATGACCGATGACTTGATCAAGTAGAAAAGTACTTTTCTGTGCGCTAAACAATATACTAAAATAATGCAGACTACACATGGACATAAATACAGTGATTGTAAAACCAAACACAGGTATGATTTACTGAATAACATACTTTTGGGAGTATTTTCGGAGGTACTTTCTAGCCGAGACTGTGCAGTTGTCCGCCATCTTGGATTTCAAACCACCTGGAGCCTCGTTTTCGTAACCGGAAGTAAAACTTATGAAAGGCGTGTATTACAGTTGATTTTCGGTGTTTAAACTTCACCGGGGAGAACAGCAGTTTGTTGTGCCGGGAATCTTAAGAAAATGTCGGGAATTGGTAGGTTCAGGGAATTTACCGGGAGATCGTTGATATGTCGGGACAAATTGAAAATAAATCGCGACAACTTTTGAGTTACACACCACAGCTCAAACAGAATTCAGTCGCTCGATAGCCCCAAAACTACACAATATATTCATCTACCACCTTGGCATTTTTATCACCCAGTAATCTATTTCCTGCCAAAGTGCTACTGTAGGTTCCCTTCTAATGCACTTCCTTAACTGAGTGGCAGCATTCATTACCTGTTAGGTATACTAGTAGATAGGTTAATAGAGGATCTTATCCTATAAATATTCTACTTTAGCCAATCAGAACTCAGCTTTACTATAAAATACATAGAGGATATTACACGGTGGTGAGAAGATATGAAGTTTGTCCTCGAGCTAGAGTCGAAAACATTTCACGAGTGAGCGCAGCGAACGAGTGAAATGTTTTGCACTCGAGAGGATAAACGTCATATCTTCAAACCACCGTGTAATTTTATTTTTATTAAATGGACAATTAAACTGCTCTAAGACTCGTTTCTATTCCTTTTACTTACTTTACGTACAAGGTTCTTCGTGATCGTTCTAAGCTGTTCTGGGGACTTTCATCTGATTTTCTTGTGTTTTTGTTTTAGTCAAGTCGAGAAAATCTTTAGAGAATTTTACATCGTATTTGTCTTTTTGTTCTCGCAATATTCATTATCATGCAGCTCATTTAAGCTGTTTACATCTTCCTCTGTGATTTTCACAAACGTGCCAACATCTTTAAAGTTCAAAAGGCGGCGAACGTGACGTCATCGATATTTTCACTAGTGAGGATATGGAAAATACGATACTCAGTACCCGGATGTAGTTGCGTATGAATTATATGAATGGTTTATTTCTCAGTAAAACACTATTGTCCATATAATAAAAGGCGGTATTTCATGATTTTGTATGAAATGCAGAGCGGTAATTCATTGCTAGATCAGGCCAAACGAAATGCAGAAGGTTGAGCGCCATTTCTTTATCAGCTAATGACAATTCCAGTAATTTCACATACATAATTAGCCTGCAGACGCATCTGCCACTCGAAACTTTTGTTTTCCGACAAATTGTCAGTCTGTCACCAGTTAAGTTACTTTGTCGTCGCGATAAATATTCCCATAGATTTGTTATTTATAGTCTGAACAAAATGGTTATTTTATATTTTCATAATGTTATACCGTCGAAAATTTCACTCCAAATTTATGTTATTTTGGTATGTAACTCGCCTTAAATCTCGTTGTATACCAAATAACAAAATAATCCATTGAAATATTCGCCCTCATTCCATAGAAAACTATGAAATAACCAGTAATACGTATGACGTTTGAATATCTGGATGTGATGTGCCATCTAATCATACATTTCCTGAACCGACGTTGCTTTAACATTAAAGCCAGGTTCACACTAGCAACGCAAGCATAAGCACAAGCAACGTGCGCAGTGCAGTAATGTATTTTTCTGACTTTGATCAGCGCCTATGGTTGTAGTGTACCCACCCCACCCCTGCTAGGACATTGACACTTCGCATGGTATCAATTTTTGAAGTACCCTCTAGAGGAATGCAGGACACGAGGACGGGAATTGTTTTGCGAGAGCGAGAAAAAATAACCGTATTTAATTAATCTGTATTTTTTTGTAAGTAAATATACTGATTGGAGATAGAACAACTGTTGTTCCAGTTCCTGTTAGAAATTCAGTGTTTTAATTACGGCACTGCGTATGCATAAGTTGATCACTTGCGTCGCTATGAACCAGGCTTTCACCGGCTAACGGCACTAGTGTTCTATGTTTCTAGATAGATACCATGCTGTGGGATGTCATCCTTTCTGCATTCCTTTTATGGAAACCAATTGATTCTCAGGAATGTGCGATGGCATACTCTCTGTCAGGTCACGCACTCCGTGGTCACAAAAAGGATACATTACCAATGCTGGACTATACCACTTGTAACGCACGATGCAGTGTTACACCTGCGTGCTACAGCACCAACTTCAATACTAAAACAGTTGAGTGTGAACTTAACAGTGCCACCCACCTTAGTAACCCTGAGGACCTGGTCCCAATACCTGGATATACCTACACGTTAAACAGTGGTCGTCGACTTGGTGTGTGTGATGACCATTTCTGTTCCCAAGGTCTTAGCTGCATTGTGAATAACGACGGGGCCTCATACCGATGTAAAGGTGAGAAATGCACTTACATACTTAGCTGCTTGTTGTTAGGTTTCAGTGTCCAACATTACCGTTGTGGAAAAGAATCCTGATTTAAAGCCCTTTTACCACAAAAAGAGCGATCTGGTTACAGTTTGCAAACGATATTAATATCATTTTTGATACGTTTTTCGTGCTACAAACCTGTAGGCTATTTACGGTTTGTAAAGCATTGCCTCCCGGTTTCTATCGTTCGAGAGGTTGCGGATTAATCCCGACCGACCTGCCCAACATTGAGGGTCTTACAATAACTTAGTAGAAAGTGCTGCCTTTGTGAAACAGTCTCGTTCTCGAACTGCAAATGGTTAGACCTTCATGCCTCCTCGGATAAGGACGTTGAATCGTAGGTCCCACGTCGACCTCAAGTATTCAGTCTCACCAGACTGTCACGAGTTACCGACGTAAAATAAGGTCGCTTTACCTTAACAGAACACTTCCCTAAAATACTCATTACTCTATAAAACTTTGATATAATGATTGTTATAATCACCTGGGTTTTCTTTGTTCCACGAGGGATATTTAATATCTACATTCCTTCATCAGTACTTGTCCTAATTTTCCCTCATTGAATATCCAATATGACAAATCACTAGAGATTTCCCTCGTGGACATCCAATAGGTAGATTAAAAGTACTAATCTTCCCTCTTGTATGTTCATTGATGGAAATTTAGAATGGCATGCTGATGAGGGAACATTGTGCTGTTCCCTGGTACACAGGGTTATGGCAGATCATTACAACCTTACGAGGTTCGCGCGAAATAGTGTACATCAAAAAGTAACCACGCTGGTTGTGGTGTTGCGTTTATAACATTACTTCACGTCATCGAATACGCTACCACAAAAAGCCAGTAGGAAATATGCTGTAACTCCTATTGTTGCAAGAAAATATTTGATTGTGACAGTCTGTTGATGAGTTTATCACTTAATGGACTAACGCCATTGAATACTCACAAAGGAGACCGAATAAAAGAACGAAAAATTAGTTATATCGTTTCTGTTTTTGCGCCAACTCGGCTGTTCCCTTTCTTGTATACATGAATTATATTTGTAAATATTTGAATTGTTTCCTTTTTACATTGATATATATTTTGCTCAGCGTGCAAGAATTCCCTTGGCATGGAAGACCGCTCGATCCCTGACAGCGATATAACCGCATCGAGCAAATATGACACCTGGTTTTGGCCATGGTATGCTCGTCTGAATAACAATAAATCACGTGATAATGCTGCGGCATGGACACCGAACGTCAGACAGCAAGGAGAGTACTTACAGGTCGATCTTGGCAGGCTGATGTATGTGACAAAAGTGGCAACACAGGGAAGACCAGGATCTAGTGAGCGGATGACGTCATACAAACTATCCTTCAGTACGGATGGTCAAACCTTCACACAGTACCAGCAAGCCAAGTCAATCAAGGTACGTATATAATGGTCTCTTATAATCGACAGCTCTCTTAAGTGACCATGCATGGTTCTAAAATACGTTAACATCAATCCTCAGTAAAATTACTGCATTGGAAATATCTCGTAAGCAACCACTTCTTTGAGGTGATTCTTAGGAACTGTATTGCCAAATAGGATTATTCTCAGTAACGACACGGAACGTGTTTGATTTACAGTAGTTGAGAATTTGTGACAGCCCAGCTCAATGTGTTTCCTAAATGTCATGAAAATCCATATATTTCTGCCAATTTAAAATGTTAGACTTCATAAACCTTTAAAAGCGCTATCTAAAGTGAACTGTAATCGTATTGATGAGAACACAGCTTTATCTTTAGAGTACGTTTTCGGCCGCCACCTTGGTGTCCCAAAGCTGTACACCAACATGGCCGCCGCATACTAATTACACTAAATTGTTCGAATATTATTTGTCCAACAACTCAGTTACGAAGTACTCTATTGCTCCAAAATTCATCGATCATTTCTATATTTTTATACTAAATTTTTCGAATATTATTTGTCCGACAATTCGATTACGAAGTACTCTATTGCTCCAAAAATCATCGTTCATTTCTATATTTTTACCTGCTCTATACATAACATTTCAAATATTTTACTAATATCAGTTTTTTCTTGAGGCAATTTCTTTTGTGACGTCTGTGCAAACGCTCCATAGAAAGTTATTTATGCTTTGATGTTAGCTAGCCTTCGTTGTTCTGACCAAGTAATCTTGAAAAAAAGGCGGTCACCAGATTCCGCTCGGAGATGTCCAACAAAAACCTGTGATCAAGGTCGGGGACTGGGGTGAGATTTTAAAAGTCGCCTAAAATCGCCCAAATAAAGGTTAGATTTATGTTGGAATGTTTAAAACTCATCAGTGTATCCAAATTAAAATGGAGTAACTATAATATTTGTTATGTGCCCAGCGGATATGCGCAGTAGCCAAACTAAAGAATCATCTCTTTTGTAACAGTCTTCTTGTAATGAAACTTGAAGTTTAAATCGGTTGACTTACTTCTTTAACGGGCACTGTCAATCGAATTGAACTTTCAATTTTCATAACAACGATTAAAGCTACAAAAATAACACCTTGAGATAGAAGAGAAATACCATGTGAATGTCCTGATATGGTTTTCAAACATTTTCGATAGAGGTTCGCAAAATGGATCACAAAAGCCCATTCTAGAAACTTGATGTCGGTTTACAGTGAAACGATTTTAAGTTGCCCTATTTTTTTCTTAAAAGCATCAATTGTTATCCACCCGAAATTTTGCCATCTTTCATCAAAATTGTCTCACATGTGTCTCCATTATTAATATCTCTAAAGCAAACGTCACGCATGGCATAAATTACCTCAAAATCGATCACTGCGAGCGAGCCAAAAATATATAAACTAACACTTTTTTTAATTAGATGTCAAATTTAACTTAATTGTCGTATGTTAATATTAAAATGAAATAACGTCTTTAGGATCAAACGCACGTGTCACGTCATAATGAACGACTACTTTTAAAGTCAAATTCTCCGTTACCTATACGTTGGAAATAAAGCATGTTATCACAGAAACATAACTATGTGTTTTGATTGACGCAAGTTTAAATTCTCTACGATAAATATATACTGAGTTATTAAGAACTGAAGTTTCAGGTGACGTCACATTTTCTGACGTCATGGGTCTGACAGCAATCATGCTTTCTATATTGATTTAATCTTTAAATTGCTAGATTGTCATGAACAACTATTTTTAACTCTTTGTCGTCCGATCGAGTGTGAGCTCAATTGGTGAAATCCTGAGTGCTAACTCAGTCCTCCCCCTCAGTTCAAGTTTGGCTATCCCGGGGTAGTTAAATACTGTTGACTTTTTAAGCCGAGTGCTCAAACTTTCTCCACAATGCCGTTCGGGTGAATTCTACGAACTGCTCGACGGTAGGTATTGCAACTTCTATAGGGTTTCCAATGAAATGTGCTTTAATTTTGGAGAAAAATGCCACTGTCAGAGAGCTTGAGGACATCATTAAGTCTGAGGACGGCTGAAAAGTACTTGGTTTGCTTTTAGTTGTCTTGTGAGGTAATTTCACAGGGATTTTCCGTTGTGTTTGTGCTTTCAGATACAGGAAAAATTATTAAATGAAATCCTTTAAATCCTGCAGTTGGCAGTCTGTTACCCCTGCTCAACCTATTAGGATGTGTTTTTTACCAAAATTCACAATTTAATAACTATTCTCCCTCTTAACCATTCAAACTCAGGTTTTCGGTTACTTTGCTGTCAACATGATGGGAAATGATCGTGATCGATTTGACGGTCATTTCTACTAGCCGTGACTCTGCTAATCTGAGTAGACAAGTTATTTTATCTTTCTTCAAGAGAAAGTTTATCATTGGGGAGTTGAAAACGACCACGTTTGTTTAACCCCATTTTATTTTATTTCAATCCTCATATTCTTAGAGTAATTCTGTGAAATTCGTTTTTGTTTTTTGTGAATCCTCGATTTTCTACGACCATGCAGTTAGTTAAAAAGGCGACAAGCGCCCCGTTTGTTTTCACGTCCGAGCGGCAGTACACAAATTAGAAGCATTGGTGTAGTACATCGTGGATTGTGTGTGACATAATATCAGGAATATAATCTATAACAATACTGAAACTAAAACAAGTGCTAGTGAACAATGGCTTTTTACCTCATCTTACGACACTCGACCAAGACCCCAAACTGCGCGGCCGTGAAACAAAATCCCCGGGAATTTAATCGCGATTTAAAAATCCGGGAATGCACCGATTTCATATTTTCTTTTTCATTTGCCCTCAGTTTTCGTATAGCCTTTGAAAATAAAATAAAAAACTAACTGGGGTTAGGCGCACTTTAAGGGTTTTCGACAATAATAGGAGGAGGCCGGCCTCTGAGGTTTCCCTTGATTACGAATCTAAAGTAACTGACTTGCTAGGTCTTTGTTTGTACATGTCTGCTTAGCTGTCGTACTTGTGCTGAAGAAGATAAAACGAAGTTTAAGAACCACTCCACTGAGCATTTTTAAAACAATAGGATTCCATATGCAATAGTTATTGCATGGATTTCTATAAAATAGAACGGATGGTTCATTTAAATAACATTATGTGGATTATATTGGCCTTCTGAGAGTCTACACCAACTAACATTTCAAGCATAGTGGTCCTAAGTATATTGTTAATAGTAAACTAGGAACGGGTCATATTATCACTGTAAACACGTAGATTCCAGAATATATCGTATTTTAACTATCATCTGTCGACTACTAAATCTATTTGAAGCGACGTGCGGCAAGTCGGCGTTGTTGCGCGTGTTTCTAATTGGCTGATAAGGAAATGGCGCGGTATTTTCGTTTTTGTATTAGTTAACCTTGCCATGATATAAATCATCAAAAAAGCGATCACTGAAACTGGTCCGAGACCTGAAGTTATGACAATACCCATATAGCATGGCCATTTCCCACATATAATATTAGTTTGTTACAACTTCCAAGATGAAGCATGTTTATTGTTAACTTCAAACCATAGTTAATAGAGTGGAATGGTTATGAAACCCAACGACCTTCTTTGTTATATGTCTTTGTTCGCTTTTTTCAACCGTGACCGTGCACAAAACACAATAGAAAATTCCAATATGCTATTCAATCAGTCGTTCAGGGGACGCTAATGAACTATGACCGCGTGCATGATCTTTTGTCTTACCCCCTTCCAACATAAATCGCAGCCTCTTTGTTAGCCGGCTTTCCTCACCATTTCACTCTATTAACTATGTTCAAACGAACAACAACAAAACAGATCAACAAGAAATCAAAGGTGACATAACATTTTCCCATGTTAGCGATTTATAGGATTTCTATTCCAGTCCTTATAGACTACAATTCTCCCCACCGCTTCTGATTTATCAGTGAGGTTCAATGTTTCTCTCAGGTGTTCTATGGTAATAGCGACAGCGATACAGTGGTCACTAATGCTCTCCAACAGAAGATCGAGACCCGCTACATCAGGTTTCTACCAGTCACATGGAACAATTGGCCTTCCATGAGAGTTGAGCTGTATGGCTGCTCCTTGCCGTGAGGGTAACAAACCCATTCAGCCAGCGATGCATTACAGTTTACATTTGGACTATGTCTGGTTATATGCACAACACATAAAGTATATCACATTGCTATCACTGACCAAAGGTTTAGTCGTTGAGTTTTGAACTTTTTCACTTACGAGTTAGTCCGTGAACTAACTAGATCAACATTATATTAAGCACACGATGAATGGCCAGCTATAAGTATCGTTAATGCATAAAATCCAAAAGTTTGATGTTCATAAGGTTTGATCAAGTGGCTTATTGGTGTTTGTTTATCAACTCAATTAAGGCAGACCAACCTTAGTAATATAGAAATACTGTAAAAACCTACATTTTTCCAATACAACCGACGAAAGATTATTATGTATTTGATATCTATATAAGGAAAAATCAGGGAGTTAGGTTCTTAAAAAAGGTGATTAATTATTTTGTCAAGAAAACAAAGAAAACCAGTGCAACAATGTGTACTGTACTGGTTATAACAGCGATATAATGATGATAATTAATCCAAAATGTCACCTCAGTCCAATAAAAAAAGCTTGTCTATTTTCTTTAAAGCACACTCCTTGTTTGGAACTTAGTTTGCTACAGTATTAAATCTGTTTATTTAAAACTCAATTTGTCATTAATTTAAGAACCTATTTCAAATATCAGGCTGAAAAGGGTTCTTATTTACTCTTTTCACCTGATGGCCATCTTGGATTCAAAGCGAGGCAATACTTTGTGTTTGCTAGGTTATCCTCGCACTGAGGGAATGTCAGAACAAGTTTAGTAACAAAAACAAGGATTGCCTCGCTTTGAATCCAAGATGGTCACCAGGTGAAAAGAGTGAATTTGGGGGGTTCAGAATTCCAAATTTAGGTTTTTATATGAAGAAGGTTCTTATATGCTATATAGGCTATGTTAGAATATTGCAAGTTTTGAAAACATGGTCGTATTCTATAGCACTACACTGTACATTTTAGACGTCAATCAATTGTTGTGTTTGGTTTGAATGATAAAAAAGTTACGGTCATACAGGATCAGTTTTGTCACATGTAAAACAGGTTTTATATTATCTTGATAAGTATAATACAGATGATTTATGATAATATACTGTATTAGAGGACCACAACCATGCTTGGTTGTTATATACTATGGTCAACAGCTACACTCTACTACATACACCTCTTTAAGAAAAAATAAGAACCTATTTAAGAACCTAATTAGCCTAAATTGTTAACAAGTATCCCAAAATACAAGAACCTGTTTTGCCAGACTTAAAAAAATCTAGATTCTTACACGCGGGTTTCTACTGTACTTTCCCAGATCCGTGGCAGTTTGAAAAAGATACGCAAACCGGTAAGTTCGGCGTAGTTTTCGCTTTACTGTGCTTACGTATGTCGCCGAAGCCTAACAGCTTTACTCTCCTTAGTATTCTTTCTAGGTTCGTTTGTTGCAAGATCTTTGATAGCTCATATTCACTTTCTTTATGTGATTAACTATTTAAATTTTGCTTCGTTTCTTTCTAGTGATGTATTTATTTTCAATATCATGGCTGTTCCACGAGAACCAGCAGCAGAAGATTTAGCGGTTTTAGCCGCCGCTCCTCCAGAACCAGAGACAGTACAAGCAGCAGTAGAAGCAGCAGAAGAAGCTCCTAATCTACCTCCTGATGGCTGATGGAGACAACGAGGTCAAGTCGTTATATCTTGCTGTTTCCCGTTCAGTGCTTAGTTTTGCTTTGGTTCTCCTGTTTCATGTTTCACGTACCTACTGTCACTAGTTTACCTACCGTCTGCCTTTTAAGATACTTTACTTCGATACTTTACTTTTTTTCTTGTCAATTGGGTTTTTCACCATCCTTTCATGCGTTGTCATTTGTCATTTGTAAAACGTGCGTGTAATAGTTTCCGTTTGTATCTTTCTAGAATTTCTGGGTGTCTAGCATTCGTATATGTAAAGTGAAGCTCGGGGTTTAGCAGACTTTCGGTAGACGCCGTGTGTCGGCCTTTAGCTAAAACTTTTACTCGGGGTCCAGCATTCGGGTTTAATCCATTCTAGCTAATGTTACTGAACTGCCAATGACATGAAAAAAATCGATCCCATTTTTATTTCATTGTATTAAATTACAGGCTTCCCTTGGCCATTTTGTGCAATGACAAATCAATTTGGAGAGCGCAAACATAATTTTATTTCGTATCGAAGTCAGGGCAATTATGCGACTATTTTTATGCCGTTAAAGATATGCTAATCACATGCGTGACGTCACTAGGTCCTACATTAATATTCACAAAAGTAAAAATATGGCTGACTGCAAGGATTCTATTAGAACAATTATGGCCATCGTCAAGGTTTCTCAAAGTATTACATATTTAAATTGAAAACTGGCCAAAAATGCACTTATTTTGTAGTATTTATGAGACGAATAGATTACCATATCTTTAACAGGAGAAAAATTGTCGCTACATTTTATAGAGCTGATTTTCGGTAGACGCAGTATGTAGGCCTTAGCTAAAAGTCTAGCTCGTGTGTCGAACATTTTTTTTAGAAAGCCTTGACCGGCTAAACGTCAGGGACGCTCATATGTTCAGCACATTCTCGGTAGACGCCGTATGTCGGCGTTTAACTAAAAGTCCAGCTCGATCGTGTGTTGAGCATTTGTGAGTAAGCCTTGACAGGCTAAATGTGACGTGAAGCTCATTTTCTGAGCAGATTTTCAATAGACGCCATGTGTCGGCCGTAGCTAAAAGTCTAGCTCGTGTGTCGAGCATTTGTAGAAAGCCTTGTCCGGCTAAATGTGAAGTTAAGCTCGTGGTAAGCAGATTTTCGGTAGACGCCGTGTGTCGCCCTCAGCTAAACATCTAGCTCGAATATTTGGTAAAGCCTTGATCGACTATGGTCCTAATTCGTAAAGTGAAGCTCATGTGTGCGAACGGATTTGCAGTAGTTGCCTGGGGTAGACCTTCGCTAAAGTCTGGCTCGTGTGCAGGTGTTTATCATCTAGCAAGGTTGTCGGCTATATATGTCGGCTATATGTGTTAAAGGCCTGATAACGGGCGAAGGTAAATAAAAATAAAAGAACATAATAGCAATATATAATATAGAAAAGTAAAAGGGAATTTAAAATCAAATTTTTGGATCTGTTGTTATTAATTCAGTTGGCGTGGTATTAATAGCGTTTTTCCCCTTTCTTTCTCGGTATTTAAGATTGAAGTTCTAAAAAAAAAAGGGTTCAAAGCCTTGAAGGAGTTATCGGACTCTAATTCAGTGGATGTAGCATTACGACACCTACGGCAGCTGCTTTCCCGACCACAGGCGTTGTTCGACGCTTACTCAACTATAGCAGCTATCGAATTAACAGCTGGGGGACATCGCGCGAGAAAAGGGCCACGAGAAGGCCAGTAGATATGCAATCATACTCCGCCAAATTCGACAGTTAGGGGCAATCCAGCATTGCAACAGGTGCTGCTACGAGGAGATAGCTGTGTCTAGAGAAATTCAAAAGGCCATTAAGCTGCAGGCACCTAAGCTTCAATCGCCTATGGTGGATCACGTCCAACTCAGGGTCCCCGTTATCCTTTCGCTACCCGTAGGAACATTCCTACATGTTTCAACTGTAATCGTAGAGGCCATATAGCCACATTTCCGACCTTAGGAAAAATAGCGTTGTAAAAAAACCTTACTAGTGACTTTCCTGCCATCATCCCCTAGACACACTTTCCGTCTATTTATCCTAGGACTTCGAAGATTTCTGCTTAAACCACCATGCAGTACATCATATAGATCTATACTCTGGTGCGACTGGGAAAGCAACCCTTCTAACTGGGCTGGGCCTCTCCCATCCATATAGAAATGGTCTCTGCGGGTATAGTATATGCATCGCCATATAATGCTTAGATTTCCCCACCCGGATGCTTTCATAGCAGGCAACCTCTCGACATGTGTTGACCAGTGGCATAAGATCTTGCAGGACTATGGCAAGAAACACTTCGTTTTCCCTACACGACTATTTCGTCCCTTTCAATGGTACATTCCAGGGAAAACACTTCTGTAGCAACATACCGCCACGCATGACATTCCCTAATTCATCTATGTGTACCCACTTTGATGAGTTCATACACATACTATCATATGTGCAGTCCGAAAAATTCACTGACGGGATATGTCAGTAAAATGTGAAGCCCCATGAGACTGTGGTATATGGCGGCATATAAATATGGCCCATTATTATTATATGATTATCAATGATTATCATCGGTTGTGTAGGGATAGTTGAGGCTCCTCATCTAGTGATGCCCAAAACAATCGAGCCAACTAAACCGCGCATGTGCCATGATGAACGTTTTCTCAACTGTTGGATCAAAGATTGCCCGTTTAACCTGGACTATCTTACAGATCTCAATCGTTATGTTGAAGCTAATCACTTTCAAACTACCTTTGATGATAAAAGTGGTTATGAACATGTGCGACTCCTCCCCTCCAGTTGCACCTTCTTTGGCCTCGAGTGGAAGGGCTGGTACTTTACATATTCCACCCTCCCGTTTGGTTGGAAGGCAAGTTTCTCCAATGTGCAACTAGCGGAAATGGCAGCGTTCGTAGCCTGTTCCATACTCATTTCTTTCAGTTTGCTATGCACAGAAATCTGTATCTGCACTTGACTTACGTGGCTTCTAAAGACAACCCCGCTGACTTCCCTTCCCGCGTCCTCTCGGATCTTAAATGCCACCCTTAGTTCACAGGCTTGGAAACAGGTTGAATCAGCTTTTGCATGCCCTCTAATGTCAGACATGACAACTATGGACGCCAGTTAAAGTTCTTCGCGCCGTTCCCTTGTCAACAAGCTGAGGGAACCAATGTTTTCTCCCAGACACTAACCCCAAATGAAAATGCTTACGTTTTCCCTCCATTCGTCTTGGTTGGCCCGCTTATCAAGCATCTCTCCAGACAGAGCTGTGACTTTACCTTTGTAGTCCCAGACCTGTGTCCCAGGGAGTTCTGGTGGCCTTTACTCCAGCGCAGAGTCAGTGCTTCATTTAAGTTAGGTTCGAAAGGAGAGAAGATAATCCTTTTGTTTCCCTCTAAGTCGTTGTCGACACCTTGGTAAAGACGTCCACTACAATGGGATCTTTGGGTGTTCCGAGTCATGGCCTAGTCTTTTGGCGTTATAACGATTTGAACTTATGTTCAAGTTCATTTTATTTGCACACTGATTATTAGTTGTAACAATAAATAATGTTTATGTATAAAAAGGATAAATAAATACGGAAAGCGGCTTAAGTGTTCTTTAGAGTATGGTGTGTAGTGGTCAAAGTAGCAAAGCGTTCGTGTTGACCACTACCTTTGAGAAGAATAAAAATGCGGTGACAGCCTAAGTTTAGTAAATACAAACATCAACAAGGTAGATTTAAGTAAATACTAGACAGTAAAAGAGAAATTAATAGACAGAACGAGAATGAAAATTACTGTTGATTACTTAATAAATATTGTTTGTAACACATTTTGAAACTATTAAAATTTAAACTTTTGATCGTAATTGGTATGTTCTCCCATATTTTAGAAGTCATAAACTTAAAAGTGTGTTGGCCATAATTCGTTCGTAAAAATGGTCTGTAAAGATTTAGATTTGCAGAATACCTGGTATTATACGAATGGACATCAGAAACTGGTTTGATAATATCATGAAAAACAGCAGGAATTTTGGCTTTGTTGTTAATTATTTGAGAAGCAAAGCTGGCCATTTTAAAATGGTAATTAGATAAAATTAGATAAAATGGAATAGCACTTTCTCTTTGGTTAGCGAAGAAGATACTACGTATACATTTGTTTTGTTTAGTGGATGTTTTAGACAGTTTAGTCTTATAAGTATTGCCCCAACTCATTAATCCATAGCTTAGATAGGGATAAATCATAGTATAGTAAATTCGTTTAATTGTTTTTAGGTCTACATAATGTCGTAATTTGTTTATAATTCCAAAGTTTTTAGAAATTTTATTATTAATATGTTTAATTTGAGTATTCCAATTTAAATGGTCATCAATGTATACACCAAGATACTTAATGTAGCTTTTCTGTTCCATTTTAAGTGTGGTCATGCTAATTTTTGCAGTAGTCCTAGGTGAGGTAATGAGCATATAGTTAGTCTTTTTGAGATTAAGTGATAATTTATTAATAACACAATAATTAAGTACATATTTCAATTCACTATTTATGACAGATTCCAGTTCCTTTTGGTTATTGCAAGTATAGAATATGTTGGTGTCATCAGCAAATATTCGAAATGAGAGTTTCTTTGCAGAATTCGGCATATCATTTATATAAAGTAGGAATAGTAGAGGTCCTAAAGTAGAGCCTTGTGGTACACCACAGGTAATATCTAAATGGAAGAATGTGAATTACCAATTTTAACAAATTGTTTCCGATTCTGAAGATAGTTAGAAAACCAGTCATGAGCAATGCCTCTTATTCCATATTTATAAAGTTTAGCTAGCAGAATTTCATGATTCACAGTATCGAAAGCTTTGGAGAAGTCAAGAAAAATGCCACACGTAATAAGTGTATTGTCAATCCCAAGTTTTAGACCATCAGTGATTTCCAAAAGTGTTTGTTCAGTAGAAAAACCTTTTCTAAAGCCAAATTGATATTGGAATAAAACATTATGTTTGTTTAAGAAAGATATAAGTTGATTGTAAATAATTCTTTCTAAAGTTTTACAAAAGGGGGATAGCAAGGCTATAGGCCTATAGTTACCTGGGTCTGTTGAAATACCACTTTTGTAAATTGGTGTTATTCTTGCAATTTTAAAGATATTAGGCACAGTACCTGTTATAATTGATTCATTATAAATTAGTGTAAATGGTATTGAAAGAGGTTTACTTGCAATTTTTATCAGTTTATTGGGTATGTCAATTGAGGCTTTGTTTTCATTTAGTAAAGAGAACATCAAATACACTTCAGATTCAGTAACTGGAGACATAAAAAGACTAGATGATGGAGACTGATCAATAAATTGAGTTGGGTTATTGTTCGGAACATTAGGAATATGACTAGCTAGAGATGGGCCAACATTTACAAAAAAATCATTAAATTAATTAGCTACATGTAGCTGATTAGTGTAAGTTTTATTATTTCGAATAAGCCTTGTTGGAAATACTTGTCCCTTGGCTTTACGGTTTATTAAGGTGCCAATAAGTTTCCAAGTTGACTTAAGGTTGTTTTTATAGGATGCAAAAGTTTTAGTATAATAATTATTTTTGCTTATTTTCTTCATATAATTGAGTCGATTGGCATATAGTTTATATTCTTCAACTTTTAGTGGATTGTTACTGAGAAAGCGTGTACGATACATTTTTTGTTTGCTTTTAATTGATTTTAAAATTCCATTTGTTATCCAAGGTTTTGTAAATTGTTTCATTTTACTCCGAGGAAGTAGCTTTATAGGTGCATGCTTATTTACTACAAGATTAACAGCATTAATTGCTTCACTTGTTTTATCATGTAGGCTCTTATTTTGACTAAGTATTTCATTCCAGTTTATAGAATTTATGTCCTGAAGAAAATGGCCAGTGTCTAAATTAGCATAGTCTCTGAAATATTTCTTTTCATTTTTTCTTTTAATATTGATATCAACAATGCAAAATATTGGCAAATGGTCAGATATATCCACAGTCGCTATACCAGGAGTAATCTGCTCAGTTGGAGTATTAGTGTAGATATGATCAATGAGTGTAGAAGTGTGGTTAGTTACTCTAGTTGGTTTGGTAGTGATTGGAAGGAAATTATTAGAATATAACATATCTAAATATTCCTCAGTAGGGATATGGCTGGTAAATTTCAAAAAATTAATGTTCATATCCCCAAGAATATGTAAAGATCTACTGACACAATTAGAAATGTCTTTGTTCAAAACTTATAGATACATCATCTAACTTGAAAGTTTGTACGTATTTAAATATACGTCTCGATACAATTATGTCCAGTTATTAAACTATCGTTTTTACATTCCCTCTCCATACAAATAGCCATTTAATGTCTCTTATCGGCACTTCCAGAAGTTTCCAGACTTTGGGTTCCAGCGGTTAAATGCCCTGATTGTTCCTACCCTAACGCCGTTTCATTTTCTTTTTGCCGACAACGTGGATATAAGCGCCTTCAAAAACCCTTCTTCTCTACCTACAAAGATAAGTCTGGACATCCGTGCGATTAACCAGATTAGAGGCTTGACTCACTCAACGCAGTTAAAGTACCCCTACGATCAAATTTTGAGATATCAATTTTTTTCTCATATTCGTAAAGTAGAGTGGCTATATTATTACCAGTTCAAACCGTTTTTCGATACGACGACAGTAAGTCTAATTTTTTGGACTCTTGAATTTTACGTCCGCCATTACGCGAACCCGTTCCTGTGGGCGAGGAATGCTTGGTCATTTTTTAGCGTACGTGACGTCAACACTTAAGGTTACCGGATACCTTCAGGGTGCGTTTCCAGTCTAAATTATGTAGCGCCTCGAGAAAACATCGTAGATAAATCATCCATGCATCATTTTAAAGCTTATAAAATTGGCTACAAGAATACATAAAAAGTTTTGAGTTCTGTGAAAATCTCGAATTTTCCGCCATCCCGTTTCTCCGGTCTAGTGAGATGGCTTTCAGAAGCTCCGACTCCGAAAATATTTTAAAGTTTAAAAATCTGTTTGCTATGTCGCATTTCAGAGGAATCGTATTACAAAATAGTGTCGGGGAATTTCACAATTCGATTTAGTTAAAAAGTTATCATGCTCTTCGTGAAAAGGCGAAAACATAATCCGAGTAGATATGCGAGAAACGCCGTCAAGAGCTCTCTTTTTAGAATTTCCCAATTCGCCGACACTATTTCGCAGCTGCGATATCAATTAACATTTTGTGAAAATGAGTGGGATCTTTTTTAAAACTTTATTTTGGTTGAAAATCAAAAGCGTAGAAAATAGCATTTCAAAAAATTTAGCCGTCTCTCGTGTGTGAATCTGAAGCCCGGCCTATCCAACAATTAGCGCCGAGCTCTTGGCCAATCGATTACTCATCATAGTTCAACTATCTGTCAAGATTTACCGCCAATGTTGATTTCCGATCGATGCTGATTGTTTTAGTTCTCTTGTGTGACTTCAAAAATGGGAAAGACAAAAAGACCTTGAGGGACAAAGCCGTGGTGGACACCTGAGGAGACTGCGATTTGCAGGCGTCTGAAACAGCACGGCAATAGCGAGATCGTTTCAAGCGATTCAGAGTCACCGTCAGACTTTTAATACGTTTCCATCTAAGCTTTCTTGGCCCGGGTTTCTTGGAAACAAATATTCTCTCGGCTGGCTCCTATCAATTCTTCTTTTATTATGTTCAGATATGGACCACCTCGGCACTGTCTGAAAGTAAAAATACTAACCCTTGGCCTTGTCGGGTTTTGCGAGGACTTCTATTTATCTATTTGGCTCGTAGTCGTATGCATTTGTTTGGCCTTGTTTTGCTTTCCTTTTTTCTTTGTTTTCCAAGCTAAGAGCATCCTGCTTGCTTTTTGGAAGACATAAGGCCAACAACCGATGGAATTATAGAATTGTGTGTGGAAAAACTTTTCTCAATAAACGTAAACATTGGTTTATGAAATGAATTTAATATGCGCTAGCTTTCCCATACCAAACAATGAACAAACTTAGGACTTATAAACTGATCATTACCTTAGTGATTTCTCCGCTGAATTCTCCCTGTAGCCCGGATCCAGTAACAGCATAACCTGAAAGCCGAACAAGGGAAAATACGTTGGGAAAAAATTACCCCCAAAAGTTAAGAAACCTCTGCTAGCTAGAAATACTTACTAGCAGGCCACTTCCCAAGCGATTTTTGCAACTATTCGTCCAGCTTTCAACTCGGTCGCCAGCGGCCCTATTTTCCCCTAAATCGTCTACACCCGGCAATAAATTTAAACAGAAAGACACATTACTATGTTCTGAAGAATCTGATGCAGATTTTAGGTCGTCGTTTACTAAACCACGGCAAAATTGTAGCCAATATAAGAATAAATGTATCGGTTCGAAGCAACTTGAGAACGATGTGTTAAGTGTATGACATCACATACGCTAAACAATGACTAGGCATTCCTCGCCCACGGGAACGGATTCGCGTAATGGCGGACGTGATTTTGACGGTAAGTCTCTTTAAAATGTTTGGTCTAATTGGCCCATTTGCAAATTTTTTTCACTGATTTGGATATTATTTCTGCCACTGTTTGTTCTTATGGAATACAAAAAAGTGGCAAAAGAAATGGTCAAATGTCGTCGTAGTGGCACTTTAAGCAGAACAAGCCTTATCATAAACAGAAATCAAGCCTCCTAAGATAATTTGAGCGCTTCCTACACTCTCTATACCATTAGCAAAGCCCCTCATGTCTGCATCTCCCCTGGACGTTGCTAAACTCCTCGTATGGAAAGACAAAGGAGGGAGAACTAGAGTGCACAACCCCATATGCACTTTGGAATGTCGAGTAACGTTGTTTGTTCATGCCTTAGCAGATTAGCCGCTGGCACAGTAGATAACTTGATCGGCAAACTCAGGTCGATATTTGTAGAGGCGGGGAGAGGAGGAGATTGGTACGATTTGCTTAGCATGGGGAATCCAGCCGCTCGCCATTCAGTTAAACTGTACCTCCTCTTCCAAGTACGCGAAAAACAAGCGAAGGCCCGAAGGCTTCGATAAAATGTCCAAGCTTTGCCTGTTCCTCAGGAACTTAGTATTTTCAAAACTGGCCACCCCCTACCAACGTTACATTTATGCCAGGGATTTAGCCTTTTTTTGTCAAGACTTTTATGCGGGGACTTTTATGGGATATTGGTACTTCTAAGAATATCCTCATTAGAGAACTACTTGAACAATGTGATAAGAAACGTTTTCACAAACTATGTAACAACATCAACCATCCTCATAAGGTTACCGGATACCTTCAAAACGAAAAAGATCGTGAACATTTGTTTTCGCACAGAAATGTAGTTTTAGTAGTAGTGTCTCATATACCAAAAACTCCGTTAAAAAAAAAATCTTGACAGAGAAATACCAAAATGAAGTTTTTAATCGGAAGTAAAATGTTCTGTTTGATTGACAGGAAATCAATAAACACATGACAAGTGCTCACTCACCCGTAACGACTGTGTGGGGAAAGCTAGCGCATATAAATTCTTGTTTTTGTTTATTGAGAAAAGTTTTTCCACACGATTCCATAATTCCATCGGTTGTTGGCCTTATGTCTTCCAAAAAGCAAGCAGGATGCCCTTAGCTTGGAAAACAAAGATAAAATAAAATAAAAACAAGGCCAAACAATGCATGCCACTACTAGACAAATAGGTAAATAAATAGAAGTCCTCGCAACGACAAGGGTTCGTATTTTCACTTTCAGACAGAGTGCCGAGTGGTCCACATCTGAACATAAAGAAGAGTTGATAGGAGCCTGCCGAGAGAATATTTGTTTCCAAGAAACCCGGGCCAAGAAAGCTTAGATGGAAAGTCTGATCACGGTGACTTTGAATCACTAGAAACGATCTCGCTATTGCCGTGCTGTTTCAGACGCCTGCAAATCGGTGTCTCCTCTACTAACTATGCTGGCATTCGAAGCGTCTCTAAGTGTCTCTAGGTGTTCACCTTGGCTTTGCAATTGTCCCTCCAGGTATTTTTGTCTTTCCCATTTTTCAAGTCACACGAGAGTACTAGAACAACCGGCTATATTAACATTTTCTCGATGCGGCGCGTAGCTTTGATCGGAAATCAACATTGGCGGGAAATCTTGACAGATAGTTGAATTGTGATGAAAAATGATTGGCCAAGAGCTCGCTAATTGTTGGAGAGGCGGAGCTTCAGATTCACGAGTGCTATTTTCTCCGCTTTCGATTTTCAACCAAAATAGCGTTTTAAAAAAGATCCCACTCAAGAGAAATTTATTCGATTTGTGTGAAATTTTCACAAAATGTCAATTGATATCGCAGCTGCAAAAGGCTGTCGGCGAATTGGGAAATTCTAAAAAGAGAGCTCTTGACGGCGTTTCTCGCATATCTACTCGGACTATGGTTTCGCCTTTTCACGAATTATAAAATTCCCCGACACAATTTTGTAATACGATTCCTCTGAAATGCGACAAAACAAACAGATTTAAAAACTTTAAAATATTTTCGGAGTCGGAGCTTCTGAAAGCCATCTCACTAGATCGGAGAAACGGGATGGCGGAAAGTTCGAGATTTTCAAAGAATTCAAACCTTTTTATGTATTCTTGTAGCCAAATTTATAAGCTTTAAAATGATACATGGATGATTTATCTCAGTACGATGTTTCCTCGAGGCGCTACATAATTTAGACTGGAAACGTTAACCTTAAGCTACTTTTGCCCAAAATCAAGCTCTCATCTAGAACCTTAACATGTCAGTCTTCCCAGTGGCCGAAAATTAATACTGTTCGTTATAAAAAATATTATGTAAATAGATTAATCTTTAGGTATAACTTAGCTATTTAATGGTCTTTGTTCCAACATACTTTACACGCTTGTTATATTATGAGAGTTGTATATTTATGCTTTATTATTTATAGCTGTAACACACGATATGTATTTTATTGGTGATTCATTAAAGACATTTATTCCGGGTACTTAACCGGCAGCAAAAACGAAGTCTCAAAACCCATTCATTGGCAGTACATGAGGGCGAAACAATGCACAGCTTCAAGAGTGGTTGCTCAATCACGTTGGCACTACTTGGCTTATCTCCAGAAGACCGGCGTGGCTACGCATGTTGGCTGGCAATCCCTAGTAATATCAAGGTATTACACGCAAACTAGCAAGATCATGAAGTCAGGGGTCGTAGCTTATACACTAGCATGAAGCACAGCATCAATTGCAGGGGACATTTTTGCAGCCGTAGTACCCTGGTTCCATAGAGGTTTGCTGCTAAACGAGTCGCGAAGAGACGAGAACCGAGTCGCGAAGCGACGATAGTCGAGGAGCTAAGCGACGAGAGTCGACGAGCTAAACGACTAGCCCCTCTGGCCACTCGAGTCAAATTTTCCCGCATTCTTGGGAAAAATTAATCCGCTCGCTGATTGGCTATTCATGAGATCGTCATAGAAACCACCAAAGGTCTATTTTGATTGGATCTCAAATACAGATAATGACATACTCCCTCAAAAACCGGTTTTACAAGTCACCGTCAGAGCATTGAGCAGAAACACAAACAACATGGCGAGTGTGGTGAAAATTTCGATCGTGTCTTTTATAGCGCTGTTCAGTTCGAGTTAGCCTCCAAATTTCCTAATGTCTGTAAACTGAAGTCGGTTTAGGAGGACTCACTTTATGAGTTCATCAAGCGGCGAGATGTTTTCTCTGTTATGCCAACTAGATATGGAAAATCCATGATTTTCCAACTTGTTCCTGGCGTCTGATATACGAGTGAAAATGTCTCACCTCGACTGGCTTTTCAGGACGCTTTTCTTTTGGCGGAGCAAACAGGTCATCGTGGAAATTAAGTTGAAAATTCTCATCAGCAGGCTTGCCGAGAATGTTTCTCTGTCGTGGACGTACATATACGAGGGGAGAAAGAGCGCTCCGCTTCCTTTGAGGACTTCTAGTTGAAGGTGTACCGGCCATGTTTATTGGCGGGATAATCACTAATATTATGACACCGCTTAACACGTTGAGTTCCAAAACGTAGCTTTTGAGCTGCAATACTAGACTTGCTTGTAGTAGAACATTAGTCAAGCAATTTCTTCAAGGATTCAATCTTCTCCAAGCGTCTTTCGCAGAACGTACATATCATCCACCGACGAAACATTACAAGTCTCCACCACTGGCACCGCCAACACAGTTGAAAGTCTCTCAGGAAAATTATCTTCTGAAGCTCTTTTCCCTTTAAACAGCAAGCACTTTTAGCGTTCAGAAGTTAAAATATATTTATGTCGCACAATCTACAATAATCGTTTTTTCCAATATTAAAATAACACGAACGTTTTTTCTCTGGCGTTTCCATCGAACGAGTTTCCCCGGCATGTTTATTTTGATTCAGTCGCTGCACCACGTGAAAGTGACACATAAGGCATTCTCAACTAAATTCAGTTTTTCTCAACTAATTTTTTTCTCCGTTATATGCACTTTTTATGCTTTTCAACTGCTACATTCCGCTAAGATCCTAGTTTTAGGCTATCTGAAATATGCTTTCCGCAGCATCTAGGGGTTTTGAGTAATTTTTTCGGTAGTTAAATATTTTAAGGCACAATAAACTACATTTGGATGAACTGACAAGTAGTTATTAGTATTTTCAAATTAAGATAACTGTGGAAGCCTTTCAGTCTCTCTATCCAACCCTTACGAGATGAACATTTTGTGCGTACACCATAAAATACCTACAAAATAGTCCCTTAATAACGACTATTATGGAGGAGAGTAAATTTCGATCCGTTAACATTTAAACAATCACAACAATCGATAATTTAGCCATTCATTTATTATTAATATCGGAGGAACATATTTAAATGTTGGTTACCACTTCAATTCTGACTAGTACCCAATTTTGGCGTAACTTAGAAAAATGTTGGTTCCGAAATTCGGAGCCCAAATTACAACTTCACTTCTGACTAGTAGCCAATTTTGGCGTAACTAAGAAAAATGTTGGTTCCGAAATTCGGAGCCCAGATTACAACTTCACTTCTGACAAGGGACCAATTTTGGCGTAACTTAGAAAAATGTTGGTTCCGAAATTCGGAGCCCAAATTACAACTTCACTTCTGAATAGAGACCAATTTTGGCGTAACTAAGAAAAATGATGGTTCCGAAATTCGGAGCCCAGATTACAACTTCACTTCTGACAAGAGACCAATTTTGGCGTAACTAAGAAAAATGTTGGTTCCGAAATTCGGAGCCCAAATTACAACTTCACTTCTGAATAGAGACCAATTTTGGCGTAACTTAGAAAAATGTTGGTTCCGAAATTCGGATCCCAAATTACAACTTCACTTCTGACAAGAGACCAATTTTGGCGTAACTAAGAAAAATGTTGGTTCCGAAATTCGGAGCCCAGATTACAACTTCACTTCTGAATAGAGACCAATTTTGGCGTAACTTAGAAAAATGTTGGTTCCGAAATTCGGATCCCAAATTACAACTTCACTTCTGAATAGAGACCAATTTTGGCGTAACTAAGAAAAATGTTGGTTCCGAAATTCGGAGCCCAGATTACAACTTCACTTCTGAATAAAGACCAATTTTGGCGTAACTAAGAAAAATGTTGGTTCCGAAATTCGGAGCCCAGATTACAACTTCACTTCTGAATAGAGACCAATTTTGGCGTAACTAAGAAAAATGTTGGTTCCGAAATTCGGAGCCCAAATTACAACTTCACTTCTGAATAGAGACTAATTTTGGCGTAACTTAAAAAAAATGTTGGTTCCGAAATTCGGAGCCCAAATTACAACTTCACTTCTGAATAGAGACCAATTTTGGCGCAACTTAGAAAAATGTTGGTTCCGAAATTCGGCTCTAAATTGGCCATTATCAAATCTATAAAAATAAAAAGTACTGGGACCGAGTTTGTAAAGTTAATTTAGAATTGATGGACCGTATTCCGGAATGAGAATACCGCAGAATGATCCTACAAATCGCTGGTGTCGAGATTTTTTACCCACTCGTATTAAATGTCTTCATACTGGTCAGAGAGTTTGTAGCTTACAGTACAAAATGTACCTGAATCAGTAATATCCATAGACTATTTCATATATTCTTATTCTGGAATACGGTCGACTGATTGGACGCGTATTATATTAACAAATGAACCTCGTCACATGAAATACCACATCCAAATCGAATTAGCAGGAATACCAAGTTTGAGTATGATTTGGTAAATAGAAACTTTACTGCTTACAGAAAGCGCACAGATCCAAAACTCCCCATACCCCAGGAGGCATTTGTAGGGTATTTTCATAACTTAGCTGAACAAGGTGAGGCATTTGCAACGCTCTGATTCAAAAATGGCAAATGCTCGGGAGCGGGATGGGCACTTTTAGAATTGCTAGACATTATTTCTGCAACTTTGACAAATCTCATCGTAAACTTATTTGGCCATTCTTGTGATGGAGTTCATTTCTTAATTGTTCAGTTTCTAACTCGCACCCAGTCCTTTTTTCAATTTGATAATAGCCAATAGCCCACTTCCGCGATATGCTTTACTTGTCACGCACAAAGGTTTCAATACGAGGTTCCGTGCTAAATTAAATTTATTATTTTCTCTGTAAAAATAATGAATTTAATTTGGCACGTGGCCTCGTATTGAAACCTTTGTGCATGACAAGTAAAGCATATCGCGGAAGTGGGCTATTCGAACTTCACTTCCTGCTCAAGACCAATAGACATTTCCCGCATTCCGCTCCAATGTATACGCATAATGGGTCCAAGTCGAGATTGATGTAGTCATTTCCGTAGATGCATTGTGTTTGTGACTACCCCAATCTTGACTTGGGAATCCTTGTTCAGCGTATCTGGCTCCGAATATCATTTTAGAATATCACCTTAAAGAGATAATTAGCAACTTTAGCTGTAAAAACCCAACGATGTAAGAATCTGATTATAACTAAAGGTCCAAGATCTCCTCGACTTCGTTTACACATTCCTTGGCTCTTTTTATGGCCTGGCTGATTGACTCCCTGGCAGAGAATAGGGTGTCGTTACTCTCGTCGACTCGGATACAGGTTCTTTTGTTCCTAAGAGCAGCGAGAAAGCCACTGACGGTGTTCAAAAGGATTACAGTATCTTCTGGTTGACTGAAATGGCTTATAAGCCATTCAAGTACAGGTACTGGCCTGTCTCCTTCTGAACATTCGGGGATATCTTTCACATCGCCAATTACTAAGTTGTCCCTGTCTTCATTAGGGCCAAACGAGACATGCCTTTTGGTAACTTTTGATGACATTGCCCAGTGACCAACCACGAAGGCAGACATGGATTGGACCAAGCACAAGGAATCTAGAAAAGGAACAAAATTATTAACGTTACGCTGCATATTACGGGAGCCCACACGCACTCGATCACAAAAACAGATGTGACCGTTTTGATCCGGCGAACACAACTCTTTTTCACACACAATTGTAAGATGCAGGGAAATATTATTACTATCCCTCGTACCTGAAAACTGCTCACTACTCGGAACAGAAACTACATTCCCATATTATATTCAGTGAAATATCGCCATCGTTATTTAAAAAAAAAACTTGTGTTCAGTCTCGGTCCGAACTAAGCACACCTGGCACAATATATACACTTTTATATCATTATCCTGTATTTTTGATCTGTTTGACCTCCCAAATGCGGTACATAGCTAAACGATGCATTCCCGATGTAAGAATCTGATTACCTTTATTCTTGAGTCCTTTAACATAAATATATCCGATGGTGGTTCCACACGCCCCATCCTCTCTGAATACGTTCTCAACTTCTATTGCTGCCTTTACAGCCACCAGCACAGCAACGTTGAATGACGTCATCAACGTAAAATTGACATGCTTTGCCAACTTTGCCGCCAATGAAGCTTTCTGTTTAACCTGTAGAAGAAAAATCGTATTAAACTTCAATTAATTTCGTATGATAATGTTAATATTTAATAATGCAATTACTTTTCATATCCAAATCTTCAAAAATATGACAAGTATGTAGTTCTCTTCACGGCTCGCAGAACAAAGACGGTGTGATTTACTTTTCGACATTCGCGTTTTCTATGAAACGTTGAACGTATAGTTTTCACGTTTTGTTTTTGAGACAGGACATAATGTAGCCGACTGCGCGCATTTTCACGTGCAGTTATTGTATTTTGTAATTAAGGCTAACGTTTTATGCTGTCGTCCTAGACGTCATGGTTTCCGTCAAGGTTTTTAAAGCCACTATTATCTGTCCGGGTCGAACATAGTTACATCTATTATTGCGCTTTATAACTTGGAACCTCCTCTGGTATCCAGGGTAATATGTGGGATGTTTGAACTCAAAGCAAAGATACATGTACAAAAATGTACATATATATCTCCAAGGAATATATTGAAAAACCAAGTTGCATACAATGTACATGCACACGGCACTACATATATAGAAAACTTGACATTAACATTATGTAATGTACAGTACCGACAAGAAACATATGTACATTTATCGCGATTTGCTCGCGAGCAGATCGCGATCACTAAGTGTGATCTGCTTGCGATCTGCTCACATCGTGCTCGCGATCAAATGTACATATGTTTCTTGGCGGAACTGTACATGTACATGAGACCCTTTCAGCTTGCACGTGACTTTACCCTGGAGTAAAGTACTTTTTTGTTTTTATGTATCCCAATTTCTATGAAAACAAAGAAATAAATCCTCTGCCTGTGAAGAACAGCCTGTCATGCGGTCTGTCATGGGGCAACAAAGCCTGGTTATTGCATGGGGTCATAAAAATTACAAATTACAAGTACATTTTAACTTTTTTATCACTCACCTCTGCTGTATCCCAACTGATGCATGACACCGTCAAAAATGCCCCACAGAATGCAGATGTGGTGGCACTTTCTATGTCCGTTGCTTTCACGGTACTTAGTGTTCCCTCCAGCAAATAGCCAGTGGTGACTTCCCCATCTTCTCCTTCATACACAAATGCATCTTGCATCTCTACATTCCTAGTTTTTTCTTTGCCTCTCTCTTTTTTTGCTTTAATCCTTTTAAGGAATGTATGAAAGTCGTGAGAATTAAGATCTTCATCCTGTGGAAGAAAGAATAAATAAATATATGTAGTTTGTATTATAAATGTACATGTATGTAGAATATTGTATTCAGTTGGGAATACAACACATGTGAAGAACACACATGCCATTACACAATCAAACTTTGTATAGTGCTTTGTGTGTTAAAGAATGCCAATCAGGATTAATGCTTTGCGAGCTTGAACAATAGAAAACCGTACGAAAGGGCGATTGTAACGGTTTTCTATTGTTCAAATGTAAACACGGGCTCGCAAAGCATTAATCCTGATTGCCATTCTTTAAAGGGGCTATGTAAAGGTAACTGATTACATGTAAATGTATACTACATATACATGATGTAATCTAGTCTAAGATCTTTGCAGTTTCCATATAGCAAAAGTAGTTTCATAGAAATGACAATTTAAATTCGCTCTTCTTGGTAGAGTTCGAAATCTATTAGCTAAAATTTTATTTAGTACAAATTTCTGAAGTCCATAATTATGAAGTTATGAACTCATGACAATCATACAACAGTAACTGGGTAAAAACAGTCTACAAATATCTTATATTACAGTTGCATATATCTACGAATAGCAGTTTCAGCAATATTGACCCGAACGCCTCACTTTGATGTAATGAAGCACATTACACTGAAGTGAGGCATTTGGGTCATTACTGCAGAAACTGTCATTTACAGATGCAACTGTAATATCAGCTATTCATCACATGCCATGGCACTCTTAACATGTGCAGTACAATACTTTTGTTTACTATTTTTAATGCTCATCAATGTCTTTTACCAGTATTTAGTTTTCATGTTGGTGCAAGAATACTGTAAAAGGATACAAAAAGCAATACAGCAGTGATTCATTTTGCTGTCGGCCTTTGGCAATTTGCTGAAACATTTTCCAAATGTCAGAAGACATACTCTATTGGTCAATTAGGCTGAATTGTCCAATATAAATTTCTGAACATGCAATAAAATTATATTTATTTGCTTACATATATATATATCAAGAAATCATGAAAATATCTCTTATACAAACATTTACATACAAAGAAAATTTGGCGCAACCTCTCTTAGGAAACTTCAAAATGCAGGAAAATGCATCAAAATATGCAAAAAAAAATGCTGACCGATTTTGTTTCCAACTTTCCCCAGCCTCTAAATGTCCCAAACCAAACAATTACCCTATATCATTATGAGGGGGACAGAATTGACTTCAACAATAGCATTTTGAACTAAATCTGCTCTGCTGAGGAAAATTTAACTTCGAATTGTCTGGTTTACAGATATCAGCTGTATCAATGTTTATCCCACAATATTTACCGTATTTGGTGGCTGTTACCGCTATTCTACGTTCTACAAAATGCATTTGATAGCGATTTCCTTTGTGTTGTTGCTGTTTTGTCTCCCTCCCACGACCGTGATCCTTAGCGTTTAAACAATAGATTGTTTTGATTTGACGTACATGTATAATGATATAGGTCAATTCTTGTGTGACAAATGTCCCAAACAATACATTTTTTTAGCAGAAACACTGTACATGTATACCATTTACCATAAAACGTGACAAGCATTCAGCAGACACATCCTCCCCCAGTGACTGCTGAGCTTCCTCCCATGTCTTTATTTGAAAGAAGTTCAGCACAGCTTCCTGCACTGGTCTCAGTTTCTTAATATCTGCTGCTGCTATTTTCATTTCCTCCAAGCTCATGGTACCTTGGTTTACCTTAAACAACAACAACAAAAACAGTTAAAATACACAGTGTGAAACAATAAATGAAGACAATTTGGAACCAATGAACACAGTCTTTAAATGGGTACTGTCAATCGAACTGACCCAGATAGAGAAGTGAAATACAATGTCAATGTCCTGATATGCTTTTCAATATTAAATAGCTGTTATTACGGCTGAGCCAAATGGTCAGTGGTTTCACCCATCAGTCCTCATGAAAACGAGGCTTTCGGGTCAACCATTTTAAAGTGCTTATAAGCCCTAGCCAGTTATCTTTGATATCGATTGTACATGAAGTGGATAGTCTAACGGTAGAATATTTCTTGATTTGGGTGTTGCATCTACGAGATATAACGGTTTATATTTCCAATATGCTAATGATGTGATGTCATCACCGACATTTGCAGAATTTCTTTGTGCTTGTGAATTAATCTATTTTCTAATTTAGAATATTTTTTGGGTAAAATGACTTTGATAAGCTTCAAATATAACTTAGAATTTAAAAAATAGGTAATTTGTCTCTACCAGCATGTTTTGTATAATAAGTTATGTCGGTGATGACATCACATCATTAGCATATTGGAAATCTAAACCATTATATCTCGTAGACGCAAAACCCAAATCAAGAAATATTCTACCGTTGGACTATCCACGTCATGTACAATCGATATCAAAGATAACTGGCTAGGGCTTATATGCACTTTAAAATGGTACAGAGATGGAGTCACGTTGAATGGAGATCACCAAGAAGATGATGCCCCAAACGATTATTTTCTATAGAAAAGCAAGTATAAATGTTAAGCGGTGTCTGTCTTTGGCCACCGGAGTGATTTGACAGATTTTTTTTAAAGCCTTATCTTCAGAAGCTTCTTGGGTCCATAAAGTGAACAACTCACACAATAACTCCTCTTCGCATTCAGCCTTATTAAATCGGTTAGTCCATCCTTAGGCCACTCAGCGTCTTACAATCGCTACTAGTACATCGAATGAAGAGACAGAAATTGTTTCACGAAGCGACCACACGACCCGTCATTATGAACCAAACAACAACTTTATTCCAAATATGGCTAGTGCCAAATATGGCACGGACAGGAAGCGGAAGCACATACTATAGCAGGAATGATAAAGCAGAGTAAAACGAGGATATTTCATGGAAAATTTCACTCAAACAAGCTCAAAGCTGAAACAGCCTCAAACAAGTCGATGATGATGATGATGGGTGGAACCGCTGACCGTTTCATGGTATTTGGCTCAGCCGTAATAACAGCTATTGTTGTCACCTTCATCGAAATTGTCTCAGATTTTCTTCAGTTACATGGAAAACACAATGATAATCTGAGTAGTTATTTTTGTTTTTCATCACAAGAAAGTTTATCATTTGGGGGTTGACAGTGCCCCTATAAAGTTATTTAAGATATGTACATGTACATGTATTGTTTATTTATTATTGTTAAATAACACTTTTAGAAAAGAATAAGCAACACTTTAGCAGGTCATGTACATGTACTCTAAAAGATACATGCTGCTGTAAAGGGCACAACAACAATACAATCATGTATCATGCATACTTGTTCCTTGCATTACTTAAAGTGAGGTTTTTAAATCTTCCTCTCAAATCCCCATGATTTATACACTGTAGGCGAAGAAACAATCATTTGAATATTTAATTCTCCTTTACGGATGGCTTTTGGGGGTTTTCACTCAATCCCCAGAGATTCAAAAGGCATGGCAGCCATGTTGGTGTACCTAACAAAAGAAGCTAAAGAAGAATCTATTGTGAAAGGTACACCAACATGGTGGCTATATGACAAATAAAAAGCTCCATTGAACCATTGAGCTTGGAAAAGTGATAAATGTACCATTTTTGAACAAATGGAATTTCAAAATAACAGAATTTTGCTGCAGGCTCTTCTAAAGTTTCAGTTCTCTCCCCTTCGCAAATCTCTCCAACCATAAGCTAAAACATGTGCACCATGCCTGCAAACAGTCTGGCTTGATATGCATAATGTACACATACACATGGTACTACCTTTTCCAGCAAATGCAGCCTGTCTGCATTAGACAACCCTGAGAGGCATCGTAGATGAGTTCCCTTTAGAGCTGGCAAAGTTAATACTTCTGCCAAAGATGGCTTCTGTCCTTTCAGTGTACCCTTCTGATACTTCTCTGCAACTTCCTTCAAACGTTGCCAAACTGCTTTTGGAAGCTGTGCCATTACAAAAACCTCTGACAACAATTTTCTCTGGAACAAACAAAAGGAATTAAAGGTTAACAATAAATGTTGATATTTATTATATGTGTACAGGACAAACAATATAATTTCAACATCAGCTCTAAAGATAAAGCTTAGTTGCAGCTTGAAAGTGAAAAGTGTAAAAAAAATATTAATGTAAAATAGAACAGCACTTACATGTACATGTATGTACTATGGGGGTTCCAGTCCCCAGCGCATTTTGTTACTGGTTAATACACAACAGAGATACTCAATTTAACAATTTAATAAAGAATATGTATGTAAAAATATACATGTATATACTGGAAGCACAGTGATATGATAAATAATACCAATGTATATAACATTATGAGATATCTTCAAAGATATGTTTTCAATCAGCCTGACTCAAGAAGCATCTGAAGAATGTATTTCAGTCCTGATCACACAGGAGGAAGTACATGTACAAATGTATGGTATACTTGGTATATGTTGGCATACATGTATAGGGCACTCAACCAATTGAACCTTAAAGTTTTTTTATAACAAAACTATGAAAATAACATCCTAATATCGAAGAGAAATAACATGTGAATGTGCCTGGTATGATTTTCAAACTTTTTCAATAGAGGATGGCAAATATCAAAGTGGATTCAAAAGGTTATTCTAGAAACTTGATTTTGGTTACAGTGTTCAAACCGATTTCAAGTTGCTCTAAATCTCTCTTAAAAGCAATATTTTTCATCCACTTTAATCTTTACCATCATTCATCAAAATCTTTTCAAATTTTCTCCAGTATACTTGGAAAGCATACAGTGTACACTGCATATCTGACTAGTCATTTTTGTATTTTTTCATGGGAAAGTTTACATTTAGGGATTGATCATGTCCCTTTAAATGTCAAATACAGGGTCCAAAATTGTGCCTTATTTGGTGCCAATGCGACTTTACTGTGCCCAAATAAATGATTTCTGGCTAGGGCTTATAGGCACTTTAAGCAGCTTAAGTGCAGAGATTTTGAAATACCAACAAGAGCTTTAATACTGTATGATAGGAGTGATAAATATATTTATGATGGTCTAGATATTATTTAGCAGCACATTGGGTCTTGTGCATTCTTATTTAACCTGGAGATTGTAGAATGATGTCGCTAAATACCATCTGAGCTAAACCACCAGAGGCCAGAACTCAAATAGGTCTGTCAGCAGGTGCATCATGACAATTTCATACATGTACATGTATGTAGAAACATTTCATATTTTATTATTTTTTCCAACATTTTAGCAAAGCTGCCTTCTATCAATATATATTGATTGGCCCACCTCTTGTATAATTATTGTATAATTTTATTACAGTGTGATGTACCTTTTTGCCTAGAATGGATGCACATTTACAGCGCCACTCTTTTTCTGGTTCTGGTAGATTATCCTGTAATTCTTCTTCAGATCCTGCAAGAAGCTGTAGCCGGCATAACTCAATCTATTCAAATAAATCATAGTAAAACATGTGTTATCAAACTTTTTGAAGTACATGTACACATCTACTGGTTATTTTATTTAAAATACGGATTTTGTTTGTTTGATACTGTATTGATAGAAGTTTCTGTTTTAACTGTCTGTGGAGGTCATAGTGGTTTGTCTTAAATATAGAATTCTAAATTAATGATCATCCTGAACAACCAAAAATTATTCCTGGACAACAAATCCATACTGAGTGGGGCAACATGAAATTTCAGGGAAACTACATGTACATAAATTTATTATATTGTAGTATCCCAACATCATCAGCCTCTTATGGTTGTTTCAGATCCCCCAGAAGGCAACTGGATAAAAGAACAAAATTAATGAAACAATGAAGTAATACTATAGAAGACATATTAATCCTTAATTTCAACTTGAAATTTCATGCATAATTCATGTGAAATTTCAAATATTGCCTATGCATGTTTATGTTTTTCTGGATCGTAATTTGCCTTCCGTAATATTAATGGTAATCAAATACTGACTTGTGAAATTAGATATAAATGTCACTTGTGTTTGTCAAAATCTACGTAATTTCCCTCGCCGAAGTGGCTTGGTAAATTACTTTGATTTTGACAAACACACATGAAGTTTATCCCTAATTCACTCATCCCCATTTGATTACCTTTTCAAATTCAGTGTGTAAACAGCCAAGCAGATCAGATATTTTCATGAAAAGACATGACAAAAAAAATATGTTATACATGTACACGTAATTTGCTACTTTTCTTTTGGCATTTCACTGTACATAGTACACTTCAGCTATCAATTCTTGTTAGGGCAGGTCTCTTGACTGCTTTCCTGCAGCATTACAGTACATTCTACATGTTTGTTTCTTTCTTTAGTGCAGAACAGAACAGCTACAATGTCGCAGGGGTAATTAAGGACAACATACATACATTGTATAATTTTATGTAAGGGTCATTCCACGGTATTATGTATGTTGCGGAGGGGACATTCAGAAGCAGTTTTCGTGCCATAGCTTGATGTAAAATAATTAGAGCTGATCAATGTTGCCTTTATATTGTGGATATCAATTATATATTTATATGTACTATAATGTCATTATTCTCTCTGCATAGTACTGATGGCAGATTGTAATAAGATAAGTTACTGTTGCAGATGGGACTCAGAGAATTTGCTATTCTTCATTTACCAGGTTTAAGTGAAATTTTCTCTGATTCTGCAATGAATTTTAAATGTGTATATTTTTTGTGCCAAAGAGTACTTCATCTACTTTAGATTAATGGGTAAAAAAGTGCAGCTGCATTTGCTACATTCTTATCAAAACTGGTTTCCTGTTGTGGAGGGGACGTTGCGGAGGGGGACGTTTTGTCCACACTTATACATTAATATATTATTTAATTTAATTTAATTCTACTCCTTTCTGTATTAGAGAACATACATGTAGTAATTCACCAACAAAGCAAGGAACATCAAAATAACCCTACAGAGAAGCCATATTAAATCAGAGCACATGTCATTGTAATTACCCACAATTCATTGCTTCCTACTGCCCATGCTCAGTACAGGTTTTACCAGCATTCTTTGCAAGTATATTAAGTACTGTTAAATTATGTACAAGTTAAAATAAATGATAGGAAATTACTTGAATTATGCAAAGCCATATAAATCATATTGTAAAAAAGCTGTCAGCAGATGTTTTAGCAGAGAGGAGAAAAGCAAGTGACAGAGAGAAGTGACAGCAAATGGGAAAAATGGATTAAAAATCTCCAAAATGATGAAAAATTCCATACATATAAAAATATTTTTCAGTTGAGTTGCTGTAATTTATATTTAGCACAAGCAGACTCATACAAATTAAACTGGACTACCTGTGGTTTTACTAGTTCTAATTTAAATGAAATTTAAGGCCCGGTTTATTGTTAACTTTTAATTTAATGTGTCTTGGGTTACTTAGTATAATTAGACATGAATACAGAAACACTATAATATCTTGTTTTAATTGTACTATTTTACTTACACATTTTTGAATATAATTTAGATTCACCTCTTAGAACATGTCCCCTCCGCAACAGAAATGTCCCCTCCGCAACATAAAATAGAACTTATTTAAACCTTTAAATGGAGAGCCCAGGAACTTTACAATACAGCACAATATACCTCCAGATATAAATCAGAAGTTATCATACTGTGTACCTAATATGACTATTTGACCACTAATAACATAAACTTTAAGGTGTGAAAATGTTGCGGATGGAACATTTACCAAATGGACAATGTCTACCATGTGACTCTGACCAAAATCATTTTACGAAAAAATTAAGATGTTCCCTTTGCAAGTGTTTGGTAAAACTGTGTTTTGTTATCAATGTCTATCGCCTGATTTTAGCCAACGCAGGCCTATCGGCCCTCATTGGCTAAGTATCTGCCGATATTCTGTGTGATCTTGCAGGATAATTGTTAAATATTATTAGGGCAACTAAACCATATATGTTCTGTGGTTGCCACTGGGACAACTAGACACAAACATTCATTTCAAACCCTGAAATTGGCAGCAGCAATCATGGAAAACTTGATTACTTGTTTATAGCCTGCATCGCATCCAAACTACTGCTGTAAGGAACTTGTATCATGAGCAGTTTGTCCAATCAAAAGAAGCAAATCCATCACTTTCATGCTCTTTTATATCTTATACAGCAGCCACTTCCTCTCCTCAGAATAGTCCATTTAGGTACTGTACATTGGAACCAGTGTTTGTCCACTCTCAGTCGTCAGTCATATGGAATTATTCTTCAACCTTTTTTCTTCATAAAATTGGGTCCTTTCTCAGCTTTTAGATGAAATACGAATCACTTAAATATCAAATAAATAACTGACTTGTTAAAAGCTGTAAATAAAGTGTTGATAATTTATGTTTGTATTTACAGGGCCGTCCCGAGGGAATTCCACCACTTGTTGAGCCCTCATTGCGGGCTATTGATTTAGACGGGATGAAGCATGATATACCTAAGTTTTTTGCTTTCATGCCTCCAACAGCTGTTAGCTATTGGAAGGATAAGTTAGAACACATCGAAAACTGGCTATTGAGTGTTCCCGAAGAGCCAGAATGGCCGCTGAACGAGTTGTTGCAGTTCCAGAGGCCTGTAAACCCAACGACTGATGAAACTGATGTCGTTACTGGACTCCAAGAACTCAGAGACAAGGAAATGGCACCAGCACCAGAGGTGAGGGAAAAAAGTGTTTACTGATTATTAACTACGGTTCTGCTTTCCTGATGAGCTGTTAATGGCTTGTAGAGAATGCATTCTGTCCTTTATTTCGGGGGTTTCTTGGTGTTACAGATCACCACATGACGTAAAACAAAGAAAACTGGTGTCTTCTAAAGCGAAACAATACCCTGAAGTACAAGAACCCTAACCCCAGAAACAATGAATCAAACAATGAATCTGCTACACCAAGAAGCACCCTTTATTTTCAATATTGGTTCGAAACTGAGTGTAGCGTTAGGTGTAACCCGAGATCTTTCAATGAAAGATCGAGCACAAAGTTTTGAACAGGTTTATAGACTTGGCACACAGTATTCTTTGTTACACAAAAGGGCCCAAATGAACATACGATTCCGTTCATTTAGTTGGGTTTCGAAAGGAATGATTAAGAAAAAAACATTCTCCAAACCTGAAGTGCTGAACTCCTTCTGGCGGATGGAGTCATTTCGCGTTGAAAAATATACAGCATCTACGTTTTTAACGTTTGTTCAAAACGGATTAAATATATACTTTCTTAGTCTAGCGGTTAAGGACCAAAATTTCATTGAGATGTGCGTTTTTTGATAAAAGCATGAAACTTTGCACGATTGTATGTCTATAGGTACTTAACAAATCTGGATATAGAGGCATCTCCGAAAATACCTGTGAGCGGAATAATGAAATTTGGGGAAAAAATGCCCAAAAAATGCTGAGTCAGCATTTTTTTCGTTTTCAGTATTACGGTTGTGGTGCGAAATAATTTGCCGTATGCAACTAAATGTTACCGAATGATCTTCTTCCGACCTATTATGTTTACAAATAATTTATAATGTAACACTGTCTGTAGTTCTAAACAATAATAAGTATTTCACTTACTAGATAATAACCCCTGAAATTGTAGACTCCGGCAGACAACATAAGAAGTACAATGTATTTTTCAGTTTACTTTACAAAATAAATATCTAAATCATACTCGTGAGGTCAACTAGAGAAAACATGTTATTGCTATGGCGATAAGAATGGCACACTATAAATTCCTTTGTGTTAACCTTTGTGTTGATAAAAATGTATCAAGTTACTGGAGAAGGCCTGGGTTCTAATAAACAAACTGTCATGGAGAAGGCCTGGGTTCTAATACACAAACTGTCATGGCCGCGCCCATACCCTGGAGCTTATGAAGTAAACTACATATGTTCTAGAGCTGTTATTAGTAAACCTGCATAAGTTTAAAGGTAAGGCCAGCACAATACTTTGAAGAGAGCTACCTATAAAAAAAGTGGTTCAGTGAGCTGCATGTCATTTGCGTTTTAGACCAAATATCCAAATGGCAAAGGTCCGGCATAAAGTAGTTGATATCACGTGTGAAGCATCCACATCCAGTGAACAGAGTGGAAGTGCAGTGAATGCGATTGACTGGGAGTTGTGCATACTATGCAGAAAGAAAACTACTGAAGACCTTGTCTGTCCAGCTAAATCAAAAAGAAACGATGCTGGAGCTGGTTACAAATCGTTTGTTAATAATCTCTCACAAATGAATGAATTGGGTTTAAAACCTTTTAACTTTAATATCGAAGAGCTCGACAATGGGCAAGGTATCGAGTCAAATTTAAATAACAATAACACTGGTTGGCACAAATCATGCCGGAATAAAATAAATAGCACAGAAATTAAAAGGGCAGCTAAAAGGAAAACGAAGGAGGAAGATAAAAGTGCTGCAGCTACTCCAGTGAAACGAAGGCGCTCGACAGAAGCAATTAGTGATGGAAAGAAAGGCGAGGACGTGTGCTTTTTTTGCGACAAGACAGGAGGGTATCTACACAAAGCTTCAACTCTTGAAATTAACTCAAGAGTGAGGAAATATGCTACACAACTAAAGGACACTAGGCTGCTTTCCAAACTTGCTGCAGGCGATATGGTGGCAATCGATGCCACCTATCACACTAATTGTATTGTGTCCTTTTATAATCGTGCCAGGAGAAATTATAGTGAAGGAACCGAAAACCAGATAAACAGTAAACTGCATGCAATCGCTTTTGCACAGCTGGTGTCGTACATAGAGGAATTTAGAGGCAATGAACAAACTTCACCGGTGTTTCCTTTGGCACATTTGTGTCGAATGTATTCTTCAATTTTAGCAAATTTAGGAGCTGAACAATCATCCAGGGTTCATGCAACACGGCTGAAAGAGAAACTTGAAGCAGAATTACCGGATTTCATTGCTCACAAACAGAATAATAATGTAGTCTTTGCTTTCAACAAAGACATGGGTGACGCTATATTAAAGGCTTGCGAGCATGATAATGATTCTGAAGCGTTACACCTCGCCAGAGCGGCACGAATAGTAAGAAGAGATATCTTTGCTCTAAAAAATAGTCCATTTAATGGATCTTTCAAAGAAAGTTGTCAAGAAGAGAGCGTCCCCACTTCTCTCAAAGCCCTTGTGTCAACGATTCTTGACGGACCATGCGCTATTAAGACAGACAAGGTTGATGATCTATCGCCTGGTAGTGTTGCAGGTCTAGTAGTTTCGCAACTAATAAGCTTTAACTCTGTCAAGAAAAGGAAACGTGACTCTAGGGAAGATGAGTCTCAACCTGTAGTACGTCATAATAGAGAGCGAGAGACACCTGTCCCACTGTACATAGGGTTGAAGATCCACGCAGAGAACAGGAGTAGAAACCTAATTGATACACTCTTTCAGATGGGACTGTCAATCTCGTATGATCGTGTCACGTCGATCTCAACTGATGCAGCCAATAGTGTATGTTGTCGCTTTGAACAGGACGGTTTAGTTTGCCCGCCAAGGCTACGGAGCCAGGTTTTTACAACCGCTGCTCTCGACAACATCGATCACAAACCCAGTGCCACAACTGCAAAGGACTCCTTCCATGGGACGGCAATATCACTAGTGCAGCATGTAACTGCTGAAAACCTTGGAACTGACCGTGGTATCAATGTCATCGATGAAAGCGCACTACGACAAAAGACTGTTAAAGAGCTTCCTGATGCATACAGAAACGTAGAGCCTGCAGTCCTTACAACAAAAGACCTGGTTGTACCCAAGATATCAGGACCTGTAATGCCACCGAACGAAGATAACTCTGAATCTGTGATTTTGAAAGAATCTGATTGGTTAAACGACGTCAAATCACTTGATGGGAAAGCGCGGAACTGAACAATGAGGACTTTTTGTCTTGGGCTGCATTCTATGCGGCACTGAAACCGCCACCTGATCACCAGGTCGATATTGTCGCTCTGTTACCACTATTTCTTGAGAATGCACATTCTGTTGCAATGATACTACATGGTATGAATGTTGTTAATAAGATTGTGCAATACCTAAATCCTGATCAGACACCAGTCCTAGCTATGGATCAGCCTCTTTTTGCCATTGCGAAGCAGATACAGTGGGGCATGCCCGAAACCCACGGAGAGAAGCGTTACGTCGTAATGTTTGGAGGGTTACACATCGAGATGTGTGCACTGAAAGCTCTAGGAGAGTGGATGAATTGGAGTGGTTGGGTGACTGCCTTAGTTAATGCAGAGATAGCTAGCACTGGCACTGCTGAATCGTTCCTAAAAGTTAGCCATGTAGCAAGAACCAGACATGCGCATGAAGTTACTGCTGCGGCCATGTACGTGCTGCAACAAACGGCATATGACGATTACAAGGCGTCTCTACCCGATTCGGAGCCCCCGTTAGACTTCGTGCCATGGTGTGAAAAGATGTCTTCCACTCAACCTCAGTTTTGCTTCTGGTTGCAAGTGTTGAAGCTAGAGCTACTTGTTCTTGAGATAGTAAGAGCGATACGAGAAGGAGACTTCACTGAGTACGTCCAATCAGTTGCGCGCCTTGTGCCTTGGATGTTTGCGCTCGACCACGTGAACTATGCGCGCTGGTTATCTGTCCACGTCCGAGACATGTCTGCGCTGTCAGTAGTTCAACCAAGTGTGTATCAGCAGTTTCTAACTGGTGCCTTCGTAGTTCACAAATCTAGGCGTGCATTCTCCGCCATTGCTCTGGACCACGCTCATGAACAAGAAAACGCATCCATAAAGGGCGATGATGGGGCAGTTGGGCTGACAGACAATCCAGACGCATTAAGGCGTTGGATGATTGGCGGGCCAGAGCTCGCTAGGATGGTCAAGGAGTACGAAGAACAGTCTTCAGTAGCGAAAAAGGAGACCAAGAAGCATCACGACCAAGTGCCCTTTGTCCAAAAAACCTTCTTAAAGCAAGTAACTGCTCTTGTGACTGCAATAGAGGAGCTTGGAAATCCCTTTAAAGAGGACAGTGGCGACCTTCTGGTGCTCGACACAAAAGACATCATGCCGAAAGAAGTAGTTGATGCAGTCAAAAATGTCCAGAAGATGGGACAAGCTCAATACAAGGACTTTGTGAAAGAATGATTTATAGGCCGGAAGAAGCCAATAACTGACCGTATCAAGAGGAACAAACTACCACTGTTTAGCCGACCTCCAGCAAAAGTCCCCTCCAAGGACAAGGCACAAGTTACAGCTTTGAAAGAAGATTGTTCTCTATTTTCCAGACTGTACATAGCATGCCAGTCTCGAGAAGGTAACATGCAAGAGTTTTTCAAGTATGAAAACCAGCCCTACCCGCCGTCGCTATCACAACAAGGACAGCTAAGGCAGAGTAACAAAGCAGACCTGGTACCATGCCTCAAAGGTACAACAGAAGTCCCTCCTGAAGGCCCTCAACTGGATGCAAAAGTGTTCGACGGAGCGGTAGTTGTTCAAATGCTGCCCCCCAAAACAGCATCTACATTCAGAGATTATATTGCAACTGTTTTCATACCATATATTATCTCCCAGCTGCAGTCAGCTCAACGTGTTGATATCGTATGGGACACTTACAAGAATGACAGTCTGAAGAGCAGTACAAGAGAAAGGAGAGGATCGGGGTCCCGTCGCCGCGTAGCACTGTCAGTTAAAATCCCGCCAAATTGGAAAAGTTTCCTTCGTGTGGATGAAAACAAGAAAGAACTCTTTGGGCTCCTCGCAGAAGAATTAAGTCGCCTTGGTACGCCAAACAAAGAGGTGTTCAGCACATACGGTAATGAAGTTGTAAGTAACGCTATTGAATCGTCCCTTGATGGCCTTCAACCCTGCAACCACGAAGAAGCAGATACCCGGCTTTTCGTTCATGTTCTTCATGCCGCTCAGCAGCACAAGCGATTAATGATAAGAACGATCGACACGGATGTGGTTGTACTGGCCGTGTCTGTAATGCATAGGATCCCTCAGCACGAACTTTGGCTTGCGTTTGGAAGTGGCCGCCACTTTAAGTACCTGGCGATTCATGATATTGCTCCATCGCTTGGTCCTCAAAAAAGCTTAGCCTTGCCCGTTTTCCACGCAATAACAGGCTGCGACACTGTGTCATACTTTGGAGGTAAAAGCAAGAAAAGCGCATGGGACACATGGAATGTATTTCCAGACGTAACCAGGTCGTTTTTGGAGATAGCTGCTGCCCCCAGTGCCCTCTCTGACAACTTCCTGCAGTCCATCGAGCGTTTTGTTGACCTATTGTATGACCGAGGAAGTGAGCTCAGCTCAGTTGACGAAGCAAGACAGGAACTGTTCTGCAAGCGATCTCGCAGTCTAGATCGCATCCCTCCAACGTCTGCTGCTCTTAAACAGCACATCCTTCGTGCTACATACCAAGGCGGCCACGTCTGGGGACAGGCACACTTGAGGCTTCAAGAAATACCAAGCCCAACTGAATGGGGCTGAGAGAGGGGTGACCCTTGGAAGCCCGTATGGACAATGCTTCCACAAGCACAGCAAACCTGCTATGAAATAATCCACTGCGCATGCAAGAAAGCCTGCAGAGGCCTGTGCAAATGCAGTCGGGCTAACTTGGCGTGTACAGCTCTTTGTGCCTGCGGCGGAAACTGCTACGGCTAAAGGGTATGGTAAAATATTACTAGAAAAACTACCCCCAAAAAAACAGAATGATAGATGCTAAAATGCGTACAAACTAGGGAAAATAAACAACAATTTCAAGCAAACATTTTTATAGGCTAAATAATTATTATTTACATAGAAATGTGCATATTGTACATCAATTTTGAGTTTTTTTCATGCCTCCTAAGAAATGGGAAATGCAAACAATTAATTTAATGAAATGCTGACTCAGCATTTTTTGGGCATTTTTTCCCCAAATTTCATTATTCCGCTCACAGGGATTTTCGGAGATGCCTCTATATCCAGATTTGTTAAGTACCTATACACATACAATCGTACAAAGTTTCATGCTTTTATCAAAAAACGCACATTGGTTTCCCTTAACCGCTAGACTATCTTCAGTTCAAGGCCTTTAAAACGCCATATAGTACGTCTATGTGGCTTTAATTGCGACGCTACAAGAGCGTTTTTTCCAAAATGACACCTCGAACCTTTATCGAGACCTTAAATCAACAGCAAATAGGAAAATAAAAACGTAACGATTTTTTATTTTTGCTACTTTATTTTTGCTTGATAATAAATTTGGCGGCCTAGAGAAAAGTTGATATGTTATTGAGATCAGGGTGAAACGATAAAATAGTCAACCTATATGAAAGCACTCTTGGGTTCATTGACTCATGCGCAATTTAAGTAGCAAGTGTTGAGTCTTAGTTGAAGGAAGCAAAGTCTTTATTAAAGTCATGAAATCACACGAAGGGACAAGTTTTGCCCCTGGGACTTGTCCCTTCAAGTCAAACTGGTTTGAATAGGCCCTTTGCAGGACCTGGTTACGTGACATTTTTAGCCTGTCAATCAAAACAAAAATGGCGCTAGAACAACATGGATGCCATAACTGGAAAGAGCAAGCTAAAATTAGTAAAAAGCCCAAGTTTTAGGTTCATATTTTTAAAACTGAAGAAACGAGAAATTTTTGAAAACTTAACAGAGTTTATGTTTATGAGGCTGATTCCTGCCAGTCAATCTCACAAACTCTGTTAAATTTAGTCACGTGACCAGGTATTGAGGGGACACGTCCCGAGACGACTGACAACATTTGAGTGTCCCCTCGTGTGAACTGTTCATGCAACATGTGTGTCTCTGGGAAAAAACTAAAATAAACCACAAGATCAGCGACAAGATCATTATTTTGAACTTACGTCTCTTGCATGGGAAACTTTCGTTAGTGAGATGCATTCTAAAAAGTAACATTAATATTTGCTGAAATCGCTAAAAGTTGTTGCTTTGATTGTCAGATCACGTTAGGTCGTCCTCTTCGAAGAAACGTCGGCCCAGGCGAGAGCGTAGAACAGGTTGATGACATCACTTTGGCCCTGACTGTTGACTCATTCGTGGCTGTCAACCTGAGTAACTGGGACAAGACTCCCGTTATTGGTAAAGTTATAGCCATAACAGATAAGTCAGTAAACGTACATTACTGGAAAGGAGGTTACAACTCAATGTGGCAACCTGACATGTACAGGCAACGAGGCGGCCAGAGAGGGGAAGTAGTAGCATGGACTCAAGAGTTGCCTAAAGAGTCCGTCATACTAGCCAATTTTGAGATGACCGATGACAACCGTCTACCACCCGCCACTAAGAGACATCTCAAGGAAGCGTACAAGAGAATAAAGGAACAGAGACTCGCAGAACGTCAAGAAGACACGTAATGATCACAGGCAGAATATCTATTTTAAAAATGATCAATGGGAATATCTACAACATTTAGTGTTTTGTTCTTTTTTCCTGTGAATCTTAAATATAAGAATTTAATTAATTTATTTATCTAACCGGTGAATAGCACTGATACATAGTATACTACGGAAAAAGAAACTGACGGTTTTAATGCGTTATCATTTCGCGGATTTTAAGGATTGACAGTGTACAAACATTTTCAAAGCCTTCACGTTGATTAGAAGATTCAAGGTGCGTTCATTTGGGAGAAATCCAAATCCGGTTTTGGTTCCAAGATCACTCAGATTAAGGGTTCAATAATTGATTGCTCGCCACAAACAAATCACGATATTTTGCTCAACCTCGTCCAATAATTGCTTATTATTCGCTTGGCTGCTATGATGAAAATTTACCATTTCGATTTGCAACTTCAGTGTCAATAGGTCAATCAGTGGTAGAAATATTCAAATTAGAAAAAAATGCCCCAAATGAGCAAGTTAAACCAGAAAATGTTAGCAGAGTTTACCTGTAAAATCCTGTCTGCCATTACTGGAAGCCGTTCTCATTATTCAGCGGAAGTGATGTGTGCATAAAAAATGTAGCCAACCTCACAGATAAAAATAACTTTCTCCTTGTGTAGGTTAAGACGTTTTGTAGTAGAAATATGCCTCCAAGGCGTTGTGTTGTGCAGGCGAGCGTTGAGTGTATGACGCACTTCCGATTTGATCGATTTGTGAAGTATTTATGTATCAAAGCCTATCATGATGCCACTTGTCAAATATGGTTCTCGACTACATTCGCTTATTTGTAATGTTAGTGGTCACGCGTGACATTGCTGTTGGACAATCATCAATGCCTATAACGTTTTACAGAATTTCTAAATTGTTGTATATCAATCGAGGGAATCGGTTAACTCTTGCTGCCCAATTCAGATCATGTGAAGTAAACAGATGCTACTCTGGGGAATAATATTGTTCCTTTTTCATTCTAATTATAATTCAGTCATGCATATCTGAATAAATTTAATGTTCAAAGAGACAGTTCTTCAGAGTAACGTCCATTACGTCACATGATCTGAATTGGGAGCAACAGAGTTAGCCGATTACCTCTATCTCCAGTTATTCCTCCAAATTCGCTTGTTGTGGCGAGTTTTAAAATCAATGTGGGTTCCGAATTTCGGAACCAACATTTCAGGTTATTCCTCTGAAATCGCCTGTTGTAGCGGGTTTAGAAGTCAATGTGGGTTCCGAATTTCGGAACCAACATTTCAGGTTATTCCTCCAAATTCGCCTGTTGTAGTGGGTTTAGAAGTCAATGTGGGTTCCGAATTTCGGAACCAACATTTCAGGTTATTCCTCCAAATTCGCTTGTTGTGGCGAGTTTTAAAATCAATGTGGGTTCCGAATTTCGGAACCAACATTTCAGGTTATTCCTCTGAAATCGCCTGTTGTACCGGGTTTAGAAGTCAATGTGGGTTCCGAATTTCGGAACCAACATTTCAGGTTATTCCTCTGAAATCGCCTGTTGTAGCGGGTTTAGAAGTCAATGTGGGTTCCGAAATTCGGAACCAACATTTCAGGTTATTCCTCCAAATTCGCCTGTTGTAGTGGGTTTAGAAGTCAATGTGGGTTCCGAATTTCGGAACCAACATTTCAGGTTATTCCTCCAAATTCGCTTGTTGTGGCGAGTTTTAAAATCAATGTGGGTTCCGAATTTCGGAACCAACATTTCAGGTTATTCCTCTGAAATCGCCTGTTGTACCGGGTTTAGAAGTCAATGTGGGTTCCGAATTTCGGAACCAACATTTCAGGTTATTCCTCTGAAATCGCCTGTTGTAGCGGGTTTAGAAGTCAATGTGGGTTCCGAAATTCGGAACCAACATTTCAGGTTATTCCTCCAAATTCGCTTGTTGTGGCGAGTTTTAAAATCAATGTGGGTTCCGAATTTCGGAACCAACATTTCAGGTTATTCCTCTGAAATCGCCTGTTGTAGTGGGTTTAGAAGTCAATGTGGGTTCCGAATTTCGGAACCAACATTTCAGGTTATTCCTCCAAATTCGCTTGTTGTGGCGAGTTTTAAAATCAATGTGGGTTCCGAATTTCGGAACCAACATTTCAGGTTATTCCTCCAAATTCGCTTGTTGTGGCGAGTTTTAAAATCAATGTGGGTTCCGAATTTCGGAACCAACATTTCAGGTTATTCCTCTGAAATTGCCTGTTGTAGCGGGTTTAGAAGTCAATGTGAGTTCCGAATTTCGGAACCAACATTTTCAGGTTATTCCTCCAAATTCGCCTGTTGTAGCGAGTTTAGAAATTAATATGGGTTCCGAATTTCGGAACCAACATTTCAGATTATTCCTCCAAAATCGCCAGTTGTGCCAAGTTTAGAAATCAATGTGGGTTCCGAATTTCGGAACCAACATTTTCAGGTTATTCCTCCAAATTCGCCTGTTGTGGCGAGTTTTGAAATCAATGTGGGTTCCGAATTTCGGAACCAAGATTATCAGGTTATTCCTCCAAAATAGCTTGTTACAGCGAGTTTAGAAATTAATGTGGGTTCCGAATTTCGGAACCAACTTTTCAGATTATTCCTCCAAAATCGCCAGTTGTGCCAAGTTTAGAAATCAATGTGGGTTCCGAATTTCGGAACCAACATTTAGGTTATTCCTCCAAAATCGCCTGTTGTGGCGAGTTTAGAAATCAATGTGGGTTCCGCTAATATTGGTAACATTTTATTATTAATAAAATAAAAGATGTTTGATGTGGTGAAATGAGTGGAGTGTGTTTTTCTTTCCGTAGATATTAAGAACTTATTAAACACCTTGTAAGCTTTCCGCAGGAAATACATGAACTACAATGTTTCAAAACTTGACTAGCTGGAAAAGGTAAAAAACTTGAAATTTAGAGGAAAATATTTAGTTGAGAAAAACTGATTTTAGTTGAGAATGCCTTACATGCAAATTAGTCCTGGCAATAAAACCGGTTTGACAGGAAGTGAACTCTAAAGCGAGGCTATAAACACCAAAGCGAGGCTATAAAACCAAAGCGAGGCTGTCTGTTGGAGATGTCTCGAGTGGCCAGAGGTTTTTAGAGTGAACTTTCTCAACGATATACATTTAGTACGAAAAATTACTCTCTCTTAATCGTGAAACTTCTCAAAACCTCTGGCACCCAGGGTACAGCCGTAGCAGTCACCCAAGCCTTCAGGGCTAACCGAATGAATTAAAAATCTTACCATGGCCACTTGCCTTTCCTTAGGGTATAACAGTTTATTTTTAGTTATTTCGGTTATTATGTTTTGGTTAGTCTTTTCTTTTCTGAGTTTTGGGAATAGTGAGAGATTGCCGACTTTATCGCTTAGTTTTTAGCTCCTCTTAGTATTTTTCTCGATTGCATTGTGACAAGAGGATGATCAGCTGAGGTCAACGCATTTCTCCCATAACTTAACACACGAGGAGAATGAGAGGCATTGTTCTACCAATGAAAATGGTGTACTATTTGAAGCCAATTATCCTTTAAAAAGGAAGGAATAAATGACAACACTGAAAGCTTGTATTAAAAGTTGGTGTTTACTTATGTTGTCGGTTATAATTTGTCGGTATTTCATGATCAGTCGAAGAAACCTTTGGTTTCAGCAAAATAATGGTTAAGAAAGCCCAAATCTTCCCTTCCGTTACGGTCGATCTCAAAAATGGATTTCCCGAGCGGTGTCGAATCTGATTGGTTGACCTAATGTCACGTATTGAGCCAACTCGCGACGACAAAATAATAATAAACACTTGCAAAACTTGACTAGGGCGGCCAAAGGCCTGGCCGAGTAAAAAGTATGTAAATTAGTACGCATGCAGCTGCAATATTGGTGTACAACTTTGGTACACCAATATGACGGCCAAAAATTACGATTGAAATATAGCGAAGTATCCATCAAAATCATCGGGTTTTACTGCAATTGACTCTTTGGATGCAAGTTTAGACAAGTTTAAACAATGAAATTGGCACAAGTATTCATTGACTTTCACGTTATTTAGGAAAAACGATAACATTAGGCTTGTTGCACCCTCAAGTGTAATAATTACCCTCAAGTGTAATAAAGTAATAAAACCCTCAAGTGTAATAAGGATTTACCCTCAAGTGTAATAAAGATTTATCCTCAAGTGTAATAAAATCCTCAAGTGTAATAAAACCCTCAAGTGTAATAAAACCCTCAAGTGTAATAAGGATTTTCCCTCTAGTGTAATAAGGGTTTATCCTCAAGTGTAATAAGGGTTTGGCCACATGTGTAATAAGGGTTTCACCAAATAGGTCACATCAAAATTCGTATATTTTCCAAGTATGAAGAGGATCGGTTTGATATTATACATGTGACGCGATTTCAAAAATCGCTAAAATAAGATAGTATATGGTTACAGGGGACGCTTGTTCCATACATTTCTCTCTTATTTTAGCGACTTATTAAAGCTTGCCATTCAGTTCATATCAAACATCCTAATATTTGGTAAAGTTACTAATTTTGATTTGGGGTTAATTTTTGTTATCAGATTAATTTTCCACACTCGGCCTCAGCCCCCTACTCGTTTTTAAAGTGGCCAATTAGTGGCACAGAATGCACACAAAAACACAAAATAAAGTGGGCATGTTGTTAAGACGCTTCGGACTTCGGTGCCATTCCACAGTGAAACTATAGTTGTTAAATTGCCTGGTGAAACCCTTATTACACATGTGGCCAATCCCCTATTACACTTGAGGGTAAATCTTTATTACACTTGAGGGTTTTATTACACTTGAGGGTAAATCCTTATTACACTTGAGTGTTGTATTACTTTATTACACTTGAGGGTGCAACAGGCTTAAAAAAAACAATTTATGGACATAAAAAATCAAGAAACTGAAAATATATAAAAAATAAGAATATTTAATATATAATTTTCGATGAAATACCAGTGTATATTTATTTCTAATAAGTGATATCTTCACACGTGAAGATATAAATGATATCTTCACACGTGAAGGTATCACTTTTGAAAATATGACTCGATTTCAAAGATTTCTAGCCTTTTTAGTAAAAGATTGAAACTAGTATTTCATCAATAATGATATATTAAACAGAACATTACATGGCCGCTTGGAGATATGGATTTTATCTTCTCGTGTTGATGAGTATCTTACTCGTTCGCTGCGCTCACTCGTAAGATATTTCATCAACACTCGAAGATAAAATCGGTATCTCCGCGCGGCCATGTAATATCCTCTATATATATCATGAACAGCCATTTACGATTTTCGATTTTTGATTACCTCCAATGAAAATACTCTAGGCTCTACTAAAACAAGAATGTGATGTAAAGTGGTAAACTGTAGTGCTGAGTGTGCAGGCCCTACGAGGGAAAGAGAAAAAATATCTGACCCAAGTGGGACTCGAATCCAACGACCTCCAGGTTACATGTCTGGCGCTCTACCAACTGAGCTATCAAGTCAGATGAGAGCAATCGTGGGTATTGGTGCGTTTTACTAAAACAAGAGTTGGCTTTAAGACATTTTGCAAAATGACTTTGCCTCAGAGTTTGTACCAACTGATTCAATATATGGCACAGGCAGCCCAATCTCAAGATTTGTGTATTTATACGCTTACAAATATCGCTTGAATAGTTCATATTATAAATCCTTCCAAAACATGTATGTTAGACAAATAAATACACGACTTCATCCTACAATGTTTCAGTTGTGGTTATTCATACCTCTGAGCTCTTCTAGGGTCGTTTCCGCTGTTTTTTTCGAACCTCTTTCACTCACCTCCTAATAATAGAACAAGGCTGGAAACAACCGACAAATCTACGATGCATAACCTGTAATCTTTGCCACGAAAATCACACTTCTCTCACTCCAAATAACTCCAAACTACGGCAGGCCATAGAATGATAAATGAACTCATCCCAACCCCAATTTTAAGATCCAGCGATACCACAGTCTGGAGAAATCAAACAATTTGTCGCCCATTTTCAAGTCCTTCGAGGTTAGCAGCCAACGAAGTTGGACGGCGGAAGTGCAAGCGTCAAAATAGCTCGGTTTGGAGACAACCTCGGTCTGACGAAGGACTTGGAAATGGGCGACAAAATCTTCGATTTCTCCAGAATGTGGTATCGCTGGATCTTAAAATTCGGGTTGGGATGAGTTCATTTATCATTATATGTCCTACCGTAGTTTCGAGTTATTTGGAGTGAGCGAAGTGTGATTTTCGTGGCAAAGATTACAGGTTATGCATCGTATATTTGTCGGTTATCCAGCTAATAGCTTCGCCAGACCGAGGCTATTTTGACGCTTGCACTTCCGCCGTCCAACTTCGTTGGCTGCCAACCTCGAAGGACTTGAAAATGGGCGACAAATTGTTTGATTTCTCCAGACTGTGGTATCGCTGGATCTTAAAATTGGGATTGGGATGAGTTCATTTATCATTCTATGGCCTGCCGTAGTTTGGAGTTATTTGGAGTGAGCGAAGTGTGATTTTCGTGGCAAAGATTACAGGTTATGCATCGTAGATTTGTCGGTTGTTTCCAGCCTTGTTCTATTATTAGGAGGTGAGTGAAAGAGGTTCGAAAAAAACAGCGGAAACGACCCTAGAAGAGCTCAGAGGTATGAATAACCACAACTGAAACATTGTAGGATGAAGTCGTGTATTTATTTGTCTAACATACATGTTTTGGAAGGATTTATAATATGAACTATTCAAGCGATATTTGTAAGCGTATAAATACACAAATCTTGAGATTGGGCTGCCTGTGTATATGGTTGCTAAATTAAGATTCTCATTAACTCAAGAGAGACTACAAAAAAACAACGATGAGAAGTAAATAACTTCAGTTTGAATTTTTTAAATTAATACTCTTGAAAGTTCATTGACAAAATATCTCGATTATTACTCTTTTAATGAGGATTTTTTAAATAGCTTGTCGTGTTTTGGAATCTCCATTCTTTATATTTCAAAAACTATCTCCTTCAGATAAGATATGCACGATTGATTTTGCCGCTTTTCAATATTTTTAATTACAGCCTCACGGTGTGGTTTTAAGACTTTTTGAGAACGCACGCATTTCATTATTTTAGCAGCGTGATGTAATATATACAACACTGTCAGCCGTGTTTTATCACATATCCAAACACTGAGAACTGAACTTGAAAAACGACGCAAAGTGGAGTTTTTTAAACTCAGTTCGAGGTGTTTGGATGGGGGATTTGTGATAAAACACGGCTGACAGTGTTGTATATGGCTTCTCCAACGAATTTACCATTGAAGAGAAAACGGAGAAGGAAGTTTGGATAATTTATGCAAGTGTTTCATCACATATCCAAACTCCTTCACGCTTGTGATTTTCTTTGTAATATTCTCATGAATTATTCATGAGTTTGAGAAGAACTATGTCAAACACGAATTGGAGTCTTTCATCAGGGGTTCCATATATTGAGAAAACAAATGAAACCCTAGAGGCGTAGCCTCGAGGGTTTTATTGTTTTCGAAATATTTGGAATCCCCTGATGAAAGACGAACAATGAGTGTTTGACATGTCTTCTCATGCGAATGCAAAACCGACAATTTACATACGTTTCTTTTCAAACTTCATTAGCAAGTATTGTTTACCATTTGACTGTTGTATCTAATTATTCAATAGATGACTTATTATTCTTTTTTGATGGCAGTGATTTCAACTAGCGTACTAGTAGAGTAGTGGACAAGAGTTAGTACAAGCAGTTGGAAGGGTCGTGGTTCGAACTCCAGTGGAGTCAGACTTTTTCTTTCTATGTCATTCTTTATTTCTTTACTTCTTCGCTCCTTACTTGTAGTTTATCAGTATGTAATTAGTTAGTGGTTCATGAATATGATGATTAAGAAATATTGATCACTATAGGGTTGGAAACATGATCAAACACAAGGGTTTCACCCGGTATCAAGACCCATGCATGTGACCAAATACAGTTCCTCCATTGGATGACTATCTCATGAATTATTTATGAGTTTGAGAAGTTCAATTCAGCAATGTTATTAGTTAGTTCCTTCGAAGCACACTACATTCTATGGACATATTAGTTACTTAATTACCCATAATCGAAATGGGACCTATCGATGTTAAAGTTCTTGGATGTTTTAAATAGCATTTTCATTCACTAGTGTAGAAAGAGTAACACTGTCTTCACCTGGCAAAATGGGCTTTTTTTACTCAATGTTTTGTCTAAATTAAAGTTACTTAGTACTTTTCTCTAACCACAGAGTGTTTATACTTCAAAATTGGAATGAATAAAACATCATTTGGTATCAACAGGAGGCTATTCTGAATAATTATTCGCCTCAAAGATTGAAAAATAATAATGCTGTTTTAGACACCTGTCGCCGTTCAGTGTCATACAGATGAATGGTGTTCAGGTAGGTCATCCAATTTCTTAGTCTTTACTACACCTATCGCTGTCAGGAGCTCATAACTTGGAGCGTGCATCCCACATACTAGGCCTATGTCACAACGTTTTTACAAGTTAGGTTATTTTTATAATGGTTTCCCGCTATTGTTGAGTTGCAATTATTCCTAAGGGAATCAATCAAAAAGCGTAGCATCCATGTTGTTTAGTATAACAAAAGTAGCTAATGAGGCATCTTTTGTTCCGCCATGGTGCAATCTTCCAATTCGCGGGGAAAATATTCTAAAAATAGCTAAACTTGTAAAATTACTGTGACAACTATATAGAGGGGTTTCACTCAATCCCCAGAGATTTAAATGACAAAGGGCATGGCGGCCATGTTGGTGTACCTAACAAAGAAGCTAACGAAGAATCTATTGTTAAAGGTACACCAGCATGGCCGTCGTGACGTCATGTGCAAACCATCTATAGGAAGTATGGACGCTCTTAGTTATGGCTCCTGTCGCTGTTCAGTGTGATACAGATGAGTGATGTTCAGGTAGGTCATCCAATATCTTATATCAACAGTTGCTCTGTCGATCAGTCTTTACAACAGCAACAAGTTTATTGTACCATTATATAAGAAGTACAACTTTGAAAACATCAATAAGTAGAAATAATATGCATATAAAAAGGTATATGACATTTAAAAATAACTAAAAAGATAATCGTGTTAGCTGGCGAATATATCTAATAAGAAACCTATCGATAGTAACCATCTCTTGGCTAGCTCTCGCCGAAAAGATCGGACGCGAAATTTTTTTCTACCACTTAAAACCTTCAAAGTCACTCATAGCCTTTTTTCCTGCAAGCTTTCTCATTATGCGCAAAATCGTTCATTTCATAAGCTTGTTATCAAATTCCTCATGTCTATTCAATCACCCTTTCAAGAGCACAAATGAAATATATTATTCATTTGAGTTGTAGTCACATTTAATTCGAACTTTAAGTAAGAAAAAAATATAGAACTGTTTTTTTAAGCTTTTTTATTTATTTTTAATTTGAAACAAAAATACGAGAAATGCCCCCAAAAGCATTGGTTTCGTTCACGAGTATATTGTTGGACAACATATTCTGTGACAATGTGCAATTTCAGTATGTCTCATTAATACGTTTTTGCGCACTGAGGAGGAGAAAGTGCCTTTTCTTCTCCAAGCTTTTTAATTATGCGCAAAATCGTTCAGTATTTCAAAGCTGTTTTCCAATTCCTCACGTGTATTCGGTCACCCGTTAGTAGAGATAGACCATTTTTTAAGAGTATAGTACTATAGGTAGATTCATTGCCTGACGAGGGAATTCCACTTTAAATTTCACGCGAAAAACCGATATCGCACGAATCGCGTGAAATTTAACGTGGAATTCTCGAGTCGGGCAATGAATTTTCTTTGAATCCCATAGCATTTAGTGATTTACGAAAATAAATAAAGAATATAGTCAGTTTAAAAGTTGTTGAGATTACTGCCACGCGCCAGGAACCCATTCCGCGGTAAACTAACGAGCAAATCGGAATCAAGCTAAAATAAGACTGAAACTCACACGAGGTTCAACTAAAAGTGTAGTCGTTGCTCACAAAATTTGGTTTTCCGACATCAAAACTGCATTTTTATGCATGAAAACATCTGTATTTGATTTAGGTACACATACTTTCGATCTAATCTTTACCAAGAAAGCGAAAGTGTATTAACTGGAGACAAAATTGTGAATGTTTGTGAAAGATTTAGAAAACCGGCGGCCTGTTGAAACCAGAGTATCTAAAACCTGACAAACCGAAGAGCTGCTGCACAAGTATACGCACAAACTTGTAAGTATAAGTACCAAAGTAAATTACCAAATGTTAATGCTCAAGTTCTGTCTCACAATAAATAAGCCTGTTGTTAAACTGTTTCAAGAATGTTACTTGTGTTCAGTCCACTCTATTCCAAAATTTTCCTTGTACCACGATTTTAGTATACCGTTCTGTAGCCGTGCTTTTCGTCCTGTTTTTACTGTTTTCAGTCATTTAGCTTCTCTGTGTGAATACTATATGAATTAAATCAGCAAATGAACGAAGCTCCAGCTTTTCCGTTCAAAATCACACATTTTTGCTCCAGTTGTTTTTGTCGATTCCTCAAATTAGAGACGGTTTCTTCTTGTTCAGTCGAATGCCAAAACATATCATTTCTCGTGAAAAACGGAATAAAATATATATATAATTTTCACGTTCTTTGACTACTGTTAACTTTGTGAATATCCTGGTTTGTAATTTTAACTTTATTTCTCTCTGTTCGCGATAATAAAAATAAACAAAATATTGACGCTCGGGCGGCCTGTACATCGCTGAATACAGCTTTTCAAACCATTGAATTCCACAAAATTGTAAACGCTTCGTTAGCCAATCAGCGCACGAGTTTGCATCGTGCTATGGGATTCTCCCGAATATTACATACGGCTTATCAGTATATGGAGCTTCAGACTCAGAGTTAACTACAATCCAGTGTTTCTTGGATCGCTGTCATAAGCGCGGCTACATTTCTAATACTATTGACGTGCACCACGTTCTCGAGAAACAGGATAGGAAGATTTAAAAAAAATGTTCAATCGATAGACAATCATTCTTTAAGTCAAGTAATACCGAAATTTAATCTACCCCATATAATCTTAGAAAAAACAGCTGTGCACGCCGCAAAGTTAACACTGAGCGTTTCAAGAGTTCTTATATCAATAGGGTACTTTTTAAATTAAATTAAGCTCTATAGTAATGTTAACATATTCATAGTCTATATATTTTGCGTGTTTTTCAATAATTTTGCATATGATATTTCTACTTACAATTTTTGTAACATAAAGTTATGTATTTTTATCCTTTGGAAATATAAAGACTATTATTATTATTATTATTATTATATTATTATCACTAAAAATATTATTCATTTGAGTTATAGTCACAAAGAGAGAAAACATTAACGTTGTTCTTTGGGTCTTTAGGTTAGAAAAAAACATAGAACTGTTTTGTTTTGTTTAAGTCATTTTTATTTCTTTTTAAATTTGAAACAAAAAGGTGAACAAATTTCCCAAAAATCTGCCCTTCCAATATGTTAATTTCCCTTAATCATGAATGGGTAACTGAATACATGTGAGGACTTTGAAAACACGCTGATGAAATGTAGATTTTGCCTATAGAAAGCTCGGCGGTGAAAAGGCTAGGAGAAATTTAAAAGGTTTCCACCAGCTACATCCCGAGCGCAAAAAAGATGAGCTTTTATTTGTCATATTTTTGTCTAATTAAAGTTTACTTAGTCCTTCTCTCGAATCATAGAGTGTCTATACTTCAAAATAGGTATGAATAAAACATCATTTGGTATCAACAGGAGGCTATTCTGAATAATAATTCGCCTCAAAGATTTAAAATAATAATAATGCTGTTTTAGGACACCTGTCGCCGTTGTGTGATACAGATGAATGCTGTTCAGATAGGTCATCCGATTTCTTATATCAACAGTTGCTCTGTTGATCAGTCTTTACTACAGCAACAACGACAACCAGTTTATTGTACCATTAAGAAGTAAAACTTTGAAGACATCAATAAGTAGAAATAATGTACATATAAAAAGGTATAGGACACCTAAAAATAACTAAAAAGCTAATCATGTTAGCTGGCGTATATATCTAATAAGAAAACTATCGATAGTAACCATCTCTTGGTTAGCTGTGTGGTCAACTGTGGTCAACTGAATGAAATGCTTTCCAACCTTCAAATTAACTCCTAGTATAACTTTTTATTACCATGGATATTGTGACAGCCGAATCGGCGTCTTAAATATTTGCACTTTTCAGAGGGAGGTTTTTGGCCAATCTTTGAGATTTTTGGACCATGTATTTTCTAATATTGAACAAGAGTAAACGTCAAACTAAATTCCAAGATACATAATATTTTCGAAGATATAAGTTCTTTGTTCGACTGTTATTTTAATTAAAATGCGAAAAGCTTCAAAACGAGATGATAGATTCAATTTTAAAAATGCTGTTATAGATTAACTACAACGAACAACACCAACAACGATTTATTTACAATGAATTAGAATTGACAAGATAGAGAAGTTGCTTGGATAAAACTAATCGAGTCTGGCACCCCAAAAATGTAGTAGAATATATATAAAATTAACCTAACCCATGATCGATCTTTGTTGGAAATGAGTTGCAATAAAATCAATGGAATAAAAACATCTACTGCAAAAGAGAAATAAATGTTACCGCAAAATGATATGCTCGACATTTTTTTACAAAACGTCAGGCTGATATGACCGCCACTACCGGTAATCTACAGTTTAACACAATGGGAAACTACGGTGTTAACTACACGAAAATCGTGAATGCGGACCGAGTATATCACTAGATGAAGGGGAAGGTCGAATAGTTGAAAAGCAGCAATTTTAAATTGATGTAACTATTTAAAATTCTGAACGTAAACTTAGTTATCGTTCACGAATATATTGTTGGACAACATATTCTGTGACAGCAAGTGCAATTTCAGTATGTCTCATTTATACGTTTTTGCGCACTGAGATGGAGAATGTAGCTGGAAGAAACCTTCAAAATCCCTCGTGTCCTCTATGAATAGCCTTTTTTCCTGCATGCTTTCTCATTATGCGCAAAATCGTTCATTTCATAAGCTTGTTATCAAATTCCTCATTCATGATCACGTCTATACAGTCACCTGTTCAAGAGCACTAATGACATATATTATTAATTTGAGTTGTAATCACATTTAATCTGTGCTTTTAAAAGAAGAAAAAATATAGAACTGTTTTATTTTGTTGAAGCTTTCTTATTTATTTTTAAATTTGAAACAAAAAGGCGAAAACTACCCACAAAAACATTGGTCTCGTTCACGAGTATATTGCATTCTCGTTCCCAGTGCCTCTTCAACTAACTGAAAAATCAGAGGCTCTGGTAAGACACGAAACCGGATGTCCTAGATTCTAGGACATTGAAACTGCGCATGCTCTTAGCATTCTCAGTAATGGCGGACTTCATCGAAGCTATTCAGTTCGCACTTACAAAACTTAATACAGTTTTCTTTAAAAAGTAAGCAGTTGGAAGCTATTCGTGTAATTAGTTTAGATAAGGACTGATTCTGTGTCCTTCAGACCGGTTATGGGAAGTCGTTTATTTACCAAAGTTACCGTTTGTGTTTGATGCACTTCAAGTTCAAGGGGGGCTTTAGTGAATTTTGTCTTTAATAATATTTTTTTCCCCGACCCCCTCCTTCATAAATAATGACCAGTCCCTAAGTGTGTTCTGACATATATACCATTAAACTAGTAAACTTGTGGTGGCCATATACAATTTTAGCCCACTTGTATATTAATTATGGCCTCTTAACATAACTATTTTTACAAAGAAAATGGGACTAAATTGCATTGTTTTAATTTTGACAAATAGATTCTGACTATAAGGTTTTTCATCATCAATAGCATTAAGTTCACTGCCCATAACTTCTAAATATATAAAAAGTGACAGCATTTATAAGAAAAGGATATTTTGCAGTAAATCTGGTAGATCTGCTATTTAGTATAGACATAGACATTTTATGGTATGGCGGATGGACTTGACTGGCCTGCACTGATAGAAACCCTCTTTCTATAAATATGGATAGCTTTTGATTGTCATGCTAACTAGATACAAAGCTCTAATGAAGCTGACTCAACTCCAGCCTCTGTTGCCTTTCAAAATGGTGGTCCCAGAACTATAAAATAATAATAGGATTATTGTATGAACACAACTGAATATACCCTGTGTGAACTTAAACTATCTTGGGAATTCTTCTTCCTTGAATAAGTATAATGAGGGAAACTTTATGGGGGGTGGGTGAATATATTGAGTGGGCTCTTTATAATAAATAGTTTGGTCAGTTAAAAGGGGAGCTCTTGAAAGTGACTGGAGTTACAAGAGGGGCTTGGGATTGTCCATTGCTACAGGGGTGGGGGTGTTTAAAAAGCTGAAGAGATGGAAAGGGGATACAACAATTGTACACTCCCAATGTCAATAACTTCATCACCCTCCCTTCCTCCCCCCTCCCCATGTCATATAAATAAACTTTTGTAAGCTTCAAAAGGGATATAAAAAATTCTAATTCATATGGGAAATTCATGATTTCATTTTCTATTTGATAGATTTGTACCAGCCTTTCAAGTTACCCATGCTTTATTTCCTGCAAAGATCTCTGCACTGCTAATGCATTTGTCCTAGGTTCACAGGGATGGCGGATGTGGGGTTAAAATAATATTTTGCCTAGTTACTTCTCAGTCAGTTTAAGACTAACTTGGTCACACTGGCTCAATGACAATTTTTACCCCCCTCCCCACCCCTCCAACTTGAAATTTTGCTCTGCCATCCCTGGTTCAATGTAGACTCCCAACTTGTGCTTGATGTAGGCCAGGGCAAAGGGAAACTTATTGTCTCATATTTGGCCAATTTCATGTATTAATTCAACTGGCTTGTTTGTCACACTAAGACATCAGGGCCTGGTTGTTCGAAGCAAGGTTAAGCGCTAACCTGGGGTTAAATCGCTAACCCTGGGTTAAACTGTACAGATTACAATTATTACAGATTTAGCGCTAACCTAGGGTTAAAGTTAACCTTGCTTCGAACAACCGGGACCTGTGTACTACTAGTCCTCAATATTGCTATAAGACTTGCTTAAATGTACTATAAATCACTGGTACATAAAATCCATCATCAGTAAAAAGGAGAGGTTGGGTTGATCATTGACTGCAATGAGGTATGAAGCATAGATTAATTGGCACAGATTACAAGACAATTTTATAGTTTAATATAATTTTTTTAAACACTGGATGTACCTGTTTTGTTGTGCCTTTCAATGTCATCCAGCTACACAACTTTGAATCCCTTGATGTTTCACAGACTTTTCAAACACTTTTTAAATTATTTATACTGTTTAACTGATCGTTATATCCCTATAAAGTTACACCTGATCATGAAGAGCACAAGACTTGGATGAATTACAGAGTGGGCTAGTGCTTGAAAAAGATATAATGATTTCAATTAATTTCACATTAAAAATATTTACAGAACTGCACATGTAATATTAGCGGTTACTGTTCGAATTGTAAGTCGAATTTTTATGTTGGCTAGCACTTTAAGTGTTAGCAATTCAACTCCTAGTTCCCTTTGCTTTTGCAATGAGAGTTCTTGATCAGCAAACGTTCGGTTGACCATATGCATCAAAGGCAACGTACCTTGGCTCCACGAGTGTGTGTTATCAGTTTCGTTCGGCTAATAGGCAAAGAAAAACTTTATATCTTGACTTTTGAATAAAATAGTTATTCTGTTCAGTCATATTTTTAAACACATAACTTCTTCAACTACAAAATACTCGTTCTCATGCAGGAGAATCTGGGATTTTTTTTAGTAAAACCGGAAGAAAGCGCTATGCGCAGCAACTACTTTATTTTTCTTCATCGCGCAGCCGATTTGGCTAGCCAATCAAATTAGAGCCTGGTTTGTGTCTTACCAGAGCCTCTGATTTTTCAGTTAGTTGAAGAGGCACTGGGAACGAGAATGGAGTATATTGTTGGACAACATGTTCTGTGACACAATGTGCAATTTCAGTATGTCTCATTAACACATTTTTGCACCTACAGATGTAGCTGGTTGAAACCTTCAGAATCACTCATAGCCTTCTCTCCTCCAAACTATCTAATTATGCGCAAAATCGTTCACATCATAAACTTTTACATTTACAAATTCCCCACGTGTATTCGTTCACCCGTTAGGTGAGATAGACTACTAGTATAGTACCACCGAATAGTACATACGGGGTATCAGTATATGGAGCTTCGGTTATGCTTTTTTGTCAAGCTCAGACCATAAACATACAGAACAAAAAATTCATGTTTTTTTATAGGCTAAACTTCCAATAACGCGCACGTTCGGGGACTGGGACGAGAATTAAGAGGACGTCATCAACACAACTTCTCTTCGCAGGTTTAAAGTGCTACTACGACGAAATTTGACCATTTCTTTTGCCACATTTTTGTATTCCATAAGAACAAACAGTGGCAGAAATATCCAAATCAGTGAAAAAAGTTTGCAAAGGGGCCAATTAGACCACACATTTTAAAGAGAGTTTACCGTCACAATCACGTCCGCCATTACGCGAATCCGTTCCCGTGGGCGAGGAATGCCTAGTCATTTTTTAGCGTATGTGACGTCATACACTTAACTCATCGTTCTCAAGTTGCTTCGAACCCATACATTTCTTCTTATTATCTACACTGAACTCACACTGCGAATTTTGCTGTGGTTTAGTAAATAACGACCTAAAATCTGCATCAGATTCTTCAGAACATAGTAATGTGTCTTTCTGTTTAAATTTATTGCTGGATGTTGATGATTTAGGGGGAAAGAGAGCCGCTGGCGACCGAGTCGAAAGCTGGGCGAATGAATAGTCGCTAAAATCGCTTCGGAAGTGGCCTGCTAGTAAGCAGTGCTAGCTAGCAGAGGTTTCTTATCTTTTAGGGGTAATTTTTTCCAGGGTATTTTCCCTGGTTCGGCTTTCAGGTTGTGCTGTTACTGGATCCGGGCTACAGGGAGAATTCAGTGGAGAAATCATCAAGGTAATGATCAGCAGTTTATAAGTCCTAGAGTCCTAAGTTTGTTCATTGTTTATAGTGAAACCCGGATTGCTAGTTCGTAAATAAGAGAGATCGAGAATTATCTGCTAGTAAGACTCATCTTACTCATCTCCTTATTCTTCAGAAACGTGCTGTGCGTTTGATGAATTTTGCTAAATATAGAGACCATGCAATCCCTCTTTTTGTTCAATCAGGCATACTTCCAATTAATTTCCTTTACTTTCATAATATTGCTTGCACTATGCACGATGCTATAAATGGTAAATCACCTATTAATATTTCTTCATTGTTTACCAGAATAAGTGATGTTCATAATTATAATACTATATAGATCAAGAACACGCGGCAATCTTTATCAGTCTCGTTCAAGGTTAAACATTCACGCAAAGTCATTCTGTTCAATTGGAGTGAAGGTCTGGAATTGTATTCCATCCTCAATACGCTCTGTAAAAAAAACGGTCTTTATAAAAAAATGCAAAAGTTTACTTATTGATGTTCTTTCGTCTAGTAATGATTATGTTGATATGGCCCAGATTATGCAGATTATGCAGCATGTAGCAAATCCATAACTATTTCAATCTTTGGCTCTTCTCCTTAAATTCAACTTCCTGTCTTATTTACGACTAGGAAATTGCCTGAGTCTATAAATCTTGTAAATTATAGTAGATTTATATTGTGGCTTTTTTAAATAGTACTTATTTAGCAGTCAGTTCTACTTGTAAGTTCTTTTTGTAATCTGAGATCTGTTTCCGTTCTTCTTTTGCTTGAAAATTGTTAATACGATCGTCTCTTGTACATTTGCTAACCCCCCACCTCGAATAGCATTTGCTAAATGTGGGTGGGTTAGATTCTTTGTAATATAATTGGTAAATTGAAATAAAAGTGAAAGTGAAAGTGAAGTGAAGATCTGGGTCCCGGCAATAGATTTTTCGGCGAATACAATGTAATTGGTATAAAATTAAATCGCTCTCTAGTCTAATATCGGAAATCGTGAATGATAAGAATTTACTAGAGACCAAAAGTATATTGAAACTGACTGATCTGCAGACCTGCGCCCCCGGTTTCTGTTTGACATGACAGACAACTGAAGCAAGGTACTTCATGAAATAATATTGGTGGTTTCTTCTGTGGTTTATTGTCTTGAAAATAAAATTAGCAGTAAATTAAAAGGCGTACTACATCGATAGGTTTATCTGATAGGAAACAGCAATAGGAGTTATTTATGATAAACTATGTTCTCAGCAATCGTAGCCGCTTATTTTTCGGTCAATCTATACTAGTACGGTCTTACCGGCTATCTATGTGATATAAACAATTATGGAGAAGCTTCTGTCCTCAAAACGTACACAAACCATCCTTGCATGAGGCTTGAAGAGAATTACAAACCGTATTCTTTGTACTCAACTAGAAGGCTTGAATGTAGCGATCTGATGCCAGCTTTGTGGTTCGTTAATTTGCTACAGTCCTGTACAATGTACAAACGTGAACGAATATTTCTATTCAAAACGTTATGTTTGCTTTTCAAAGCGGGAAAATGGTACAGTTTCTTACTACATATTTTAGTTCGCGTGAAGGTTTGTATGGGAAAAGTAGCCACATGTGTTCTTGTGGGAAGTTTTGACTGACATTTCCCAGTCACTGGTTGAAAGAATCAGTCTCGCCGGCCGGCTAAAACTTTTCAGAGCGTTTTCTTGACTTTTTATTTTCGTTCTAAACATAGTTTGAAAAAAGCTCCAACTCGACGCGAATTTGTGCGAATTACTTCAAATTTTCACAGATTGTTCGCAATTTATATCAGCGATTCCCGCATCTATACTTGGATTGCGCGTTAGCAGTTTCACGAAGACCAAAATATCTTCAGAACGGCTTCGAATTTCCACAATCGCCGACACGTTTTCGTAAACAAGGTCTGTGGGAGTCCAGAAAAGCAAACATACCTTGAATTCATTAAATTGCCGTGGAGATGGAGCTCTTGGAAACCAACTCGCTTGTTCGGAAAAGAAGTTTATTTAAAAATCGCACTTTTATCAAAATTACAAGCCTTAGGTATATCGTTGTAGCCAATTTTATAAGCTTTAAATGAGGAATAATTTATCTAAATACGACGAATATTCGAGACACTACAAAATTTTATCCGGAACAGTACCCTGAAGGTATACGATAACCTTAAGTGTATGACGTCACGTACGCTAAAAAATGACCAGGCATTCCTCGCCCACAGGAACGGGTTCGCGTAATAGCGGATGTAAAATTCAAGATTCGGAGTTCAAAAAATAAGACTTCCCGTCGTCGTATCGAAAAACGGTTTGAACTGGTAATAATATAGCCACCCTATACTTTAATAATATGGGGAAAAAATGATATGTCAAAATTTGATCGTAGGGGCACTTTAAAGCGTTGGCATATTTGCAAAGTAATTGATCAGATAACTGAGAAAGACGATAATATCGCGATAATCTTTTCGTAGAGGCCTTTCATGCAATGGCGGATCGAGTGTGTTCTGGTGATGACCTCAAACTAGACCCAGTAGCGCTCTCGCGCGCTTGATTTCGGTCCACAGTCAACCCAAGACACGTTTTTGGGAAACTTTGAACGGCCAATACACCACGACAAATAAATCAAATCAACTTTTTATTCCGGAATCCTTTGGCTATGGCATCTACTTTCTTCGTAAGAAATATAAATAGCCATGTAATTTAAATAAAAGCTAGCAAACACCGTATACCACAATTCTGTCGGTGGTAAGTTGGTGATCAGCTAAAAAAAAGTAATAAATGAACAATCCAATGACTACAAAAAAGCTGATCGAACAACGTATATATTGATGAGTTTACAATATTTCGGCTGGCCAAATCAGCCTTCTTCAGGTAGATCTTACAAGTGAATAATATTTCACAATGGTAAGTAAAATATAAAAGTGATTAACAATATGAGAGGAAAAAGGAAATGACGTAAGTAGACTAACGGATAAGAGATAACCCGCGTAAAAAAATATATATATTAAGTTTCATCACGCTTATTCATTCCGAGTGGTTCAAGAGGTTTAGCTAAGGCGATAAGGAATGACTCTCCGGCTTTACGAATTGAGTCTAGCTCGCGGAGAGCAAATTATGTATTAGGGGATAAGTTGCATGTCAGTGTTAGAGTGGTTGAAGCAGGAAAGGAAATGTTCAGAGACTGTGGTGGGTGTAGATTTAATATTAAGTTTGTCAACTGCCCCTCTGTGTTCATTAAATCGGTCTTTAAGTCGTCGTTTAGTTTCTCCGATGTATTATAATTGAGCTTATATGTACTTTCATCTCCTCTGAGAATACCAAGTTGACTGTATATACCTTGCGAAATGAAATATTGCTTTGCCGAAGTATTTTACTTTAATTTGAATCTAATAAAGGAACATGGAACACTTGTTTATGTTCTAGGTATATGCAATGCTGTGGGGTGTCTTCCTTTGTGCAGTCCTTTTATGGAAAGCCATCGATGCCAAGGAATGCGTGACAGCATACTCGCAGCCAGGTCTCGCACTCCGTGGTCACACAAACGAGACCTTACCAATGCTGGACTATACCGCATGTTACGCGCGCTGCACTACTACGCCTGCGTGCTTCAGCACCAACTTCAATGCTAAAACAGATGAGTGTGAACTTAACAGTGCCACCCACCTTAGTAACCCTGAGGACCTGGTCCCAATACCTGGATATACCTACACGTTAAACAGTGGTCGTCGGCTTGGTATGTGTGATGACCGTTTCTGTTCCCAAGGCCTCAGCTGCATTGTGAATAACGACGGTGCTTCATACAGTTGTAAAGGTAAGAAACGTGTAGATATATACCAGAAAATAGGCTGTCATGCACGGTTGGCACAAATGACCCTCAAACCGATCACTTTGCTATATTTTCAAAAGTCTTCAACGTAGTAGATGGATTTTTTTGTGGAAGGACATCTTGTTGACGTCACAGTTAAGTCATGTATCCATTTATAATAGATTTATCGATGTTTTCAGTTACCTTCAGTAAATTTTATATTTTCGATTTCCCATTATGTTGACAACAAAGTAACCGAAAATCCGAGTTCGACTAAAAGGGAGAACAGTTATTAAATTGTAAATTTCGGTAATTTTCCCGCCAAAGTTTGGCGGTAAATATACAATACAGCACAACTCGCCAATAAGCAAAATCCGTCGACGAATATCCTGCTTGTTGAACGTGGATCTGTACGAAGATCTAAACAGCCAAATAATAATATATAGAAACGAGAATATGTTAACATGCGAAAATTTTGTTAAATTGGACATCGAATTTAACAACATGTGCTGGTTTATATATTCTTGGCTCGCTTTCGAGGTAACTTATGCCATGCGTGTCATGCGTTTTGCTAGCCTCCTGAAGCAGATCCCCGCGACGACTTCCGTTTCACTACCCGCCACAAAGCTTGTCACGGGGAAGTGAAACGGAAGTCGCCGCGGGGGTCTGCTTTAGGAGGCTACGTTTTGCCGAATGTGCGCGAATTTGAAAGCACGGTATATTATATACAAAGTGAATTGAATTAGAAAGATATAAACATATACAGTGATTGTGGTATCCCTGTCCTTTAGTTGCTTCATGATGGCCATATAGCATGCATAGTGGTAAATAAATACGTGTGGTGTTCGAGGCAGTTTATTGAGTGTTAGTATAATACAGTGATAACTTGTGCCCGTGGTAAAGAGAACCCTTGACATTATACGAATGCTTTACGAATACTCTATCTGCTTTTCGTGTACCGTGTGATCTGAAATGTTTTCGAGATACTGATCAATGTATTCTTACCTGAGAACTCTGCTTGCTACTCATCCTAGGGTGAGGACCTGGGCAACGCCCTATATTGGTGGATCGTCGTATTTCTAGGGTTTGAAATTGGTGATCCGGTATTTTTTAGGGGTTGTTGAAGCAAAACCCAAGTATTTTTAGAATTTGGTATTTTATAGAGGTGGACCTTTAGACTATATGCAATTTTCGTCGCGAAGCTGACCAGAGAACTGACCCATAATGGATTGGCGGAAATTTGCACGGGTATTTTTCAGGTGATAAGGTATTTTTAATAGGGTATTGCATTTTCTGGATGAAGTATTTTTAGGGTATTTTTCAGCTTTTCCGACGGTCACCCACAATCTTGTTATCCAGGTTGGCAAGCCCATTTAAAGTCGGCTTGAAGAAAACTGTTATAACAATGAACTATAAGTTTACATTGCAAAAACGAAAGTAACGATATTCAATAATAATGGAAAACGAATGAATAACTACTGACAGCTTTTCAGACTTTAAAGACGATAAATTAGACAATACTAAAATGTATAAATATCTTGGTCTCACTTTTATTAAGCACGTTCGGAAACTTTTAGCCAAACAGGAGCTAACAAATGTTGCGTTAAAGGCACTTTTTAAACTAAGGAAAGAAACCGGTGTTTATTTTAGGTAAAATATATAACTATCCATAAAACTATTTGATGCGCTAATTAAGCCGATGTTACTCTATGGGAATGAAATCTGGGGAGCTGATGATAAAGGCCACGTGAAACCAGAATGATCCATAGAGTATGTGCATATAAAATTAAACGTAAGATGTTGCTTCCTCTGCTAACAATGGATTCAGAGCTGAACTTTTTAAGATATCCAATCAAGCTAGAATCTACATTTAGAAGTATTAAATACTGGAAAAAATTAGTAGTTAATGATTATTCTACACTCTCAAAACTCGTCTATCCCGGCAGAATGTCTTCACTCTCCGAAACCTATGTACTGGGGAGAAAAAATATGGAGTAGAATTTATAGACTTGCTTTTGGTAATACTTGGCACGACCAACAAGACGGGCACGACCAACAAGACGGGTACGACTACCAAACATTCTTATCACAAATCAAACTGAGACTGCAAGACATTGCATACCACTGAGCACTGGTTAAACGACATATTTAATGATCAAAGAAAAACTCCTCAGTTTGCATCGCAACAAACGTAGGACATATAGATCGTTTAAAACTGTTTATGAATTAGAAAAGTACCTCGTGGCTGTCTACAATATCAAGCATAGGTGGCTCTAATCAGACTTAGAATAAGTAATCATTGTTTAAAAATAGAAGGAAGGAGGTACACTATAGCCTGCTATGCAGACGTATTTTTTCACTCTCATAAATTCGAAAAAAAAAGTAACGTTACTAGGTACACTAGACCATACACCAAACCAGAAGAGAGAATATGCCCCACCTGTCATAAAGCTATAGAAAACCAATTCCACTTTATTGCTAAATGTGAAACATGTGATACAATAAGAAAGGATTTCTTCCGCACCCTTGAACATTTTAACGCGGCAAAGGATTTCATCACAAGTCATATGTCCGATGATCAGTTATTTAAATTAATCATAAACCATTAAATCATTTAACAGCAAATTGTGATTACGATAGCATGCAGTTAAGATGTATAAATATCCCAACTAACAATGTAAATTTGAGAGCGCTAAGTAGCCTCGATCTTGCCTATATAAGTCATATATTGTTTCAGTTATCACGAGTGCTTGTAATGCATAATGCAATGTCATTAGCAACGATTCAATGTACCTTCTGCTGTACAAGGTGAACTAGTACATCTTATCTCATCTTACCTTTGAAAAACTCACCAGTGTAAGAAAAGTGCCACCCACTGGAGCACATTATGCAGTCCAATTCGACCAAATCCCCACCTCCAGAACGATTTTCTTTCGTGTATTTTTATAGCACTAAAATGAACATGAATATATACTATCTGAGGCCATAGTTAATAGAGTGGAATGGTTATGAAACCCGGAAAACTTCAAAGGGGCTACCAACTGCGCTGCGATTTATGTTGGAAGGGGTAAGACAAAAGATTGTGCAGGGTCATAGTTCAATAGCGTGCCCTGAACGACTGAACTCACACGTTTCTATTGGCTGATTGATTAACACATTGGAATTTATATTGTGTTTTGTGCAGAGTAGTGGTTGAAAAAAGCTAACAAAGACATATAACAAAGAAGGTCGCTGGGTTTCATAACCATTCCACTCTATTAACTATGCTGAGGCTTGATTGTTGAAAGTTCTTGTGTTTAATGAAACATAACACAAATACTAGTGTGGATGTACATTTAGCCTGCAAATAGGCCTGTTCGCAGGCTAGCGTGGATGGACATTTCAAAGACTGTTCAACTAATTTGCTTGAAGGTGTTGCAGAACCACTTTCCCTAAAGGCTGCTCTCCCTCCTGTAAGTCCAACACACTGAAAGTGGCCGGAACCACTCTATTTTGCATCCTGGATTGTCACATGCAATCATTGCGCTTACTTCATCTGGTGTCCGGCACAAACAGTACAGCTGGAATTTTTGAGCAAGCCACGCTGGAACTTTGTTGGTCCAGTTGCTTAAAAAAATACTGTATTTCTCCATGGTATGTGGCATTTTTTTTATAGAAACAGAAAAAGCACCTAAAATCTTATCTTACGATCGCCACCACAGGTGAAATGGATTACAGCCAAATCCTTAGCCCTCCCACGAACTTTGAAATTACATGTACTTGAAGCAAATCAAGTAAAATCCCTTTCTTTGTTGTCATAGAAACAGCTGCAATCTTATTGGCCAATTCTCCTACTATTTTTCAAGCAATCAATATCGAGAATGTTTGTCTGTAATTGCACTGAATTACCTATTTTTGCACTGGTGTAGCGTTTGAACAGCACTTCTCTTAGCCAATCGGAATCGAGTACATTCATTTATCTGATAATAATAATAATTCCTAACGATAATTATAGAAATAATACAATCATTAAATCATTAAATCATTAAATAAATAATTAATTAAATAATTAATGTTTGGAATGTAGCGAATAGTTAACTAAATAAAAATCAGGCTATCTTATGTAGTTTCGCCCAACTAGAACAATTTTTTTATGTATTACTCGCGCGCAAATGGAGTTCAGGGGGAGTTAACGCGGTTTTTCTCGCATTTTGCTTGGCCAAGCGGGGCCTGGGCAACTGGTTAACGTTAATTCTGTCGTTCGATGTTGAACTTGAAAACTTAGAAATCGATCAGTTTTGTCGTGAATGACATTCACGAGACATTTTGCAAAAAAAACAAATGGGTGTGCCATTTCCAGGGGGATGGGGTAGGGAATATTTGTAATTCATTGATTAGTGGTGTTAATGTTTGGTATGTTGCACACAGCTAGGTAAAATAAAAACCAGCCTATCTGATGTAATTTCGCCCAACGAGAGTATAGGTTTTTTATGTTTCACCCGCGCAAATGAAGTTCACGGGGGGTTAAGGCGCTTTGAAATTTGATCTCAAGCAAATTAAGAAGACCCCCTGCAGTTTTATATGGGTAACATTTCGGTGAAAACCCGATGTTTCCGTTTTGGCCGGAAAGCATGCTGGGATAGTTTCACTTTCTATTTCCCAGTCCAGAACTGGATTAAATCAAGTTACACCGTTAAAATCATAGTTTTGGTATGAAAGCCAACAAACACAACCTATTGTTTGCACATTTGTGGTAAGATCTGCGAACCTTGTAAAACGGAGGAGGGAGGGGTGGAAAATCATATGCATTTCCTGTTAATAACAGTACCCATCCCATTTAGAAGTTGCCGCTTAACTCATAGTTTTGGTACTACGCACGATGAATAATACATGTTTGCAAATTTGAGGTAAGAAATTTGGGGATTTCACGTTGTGTTTTTCGCAGACAACGGAGACTGCGTGCATTTTCACGTGCAGTTATTGTATTTTCTAATTAAGGCTATTGTTTTATGCCATCGTCTAAGACGTTGCCATAATGGTTGCTTAATTAAGTTCCTTATAAACTAAATATACACCTTATATTGTTGATTTCCACTGTTGTTTTTAACTAATTACCAGCTTGCAACAGTCCACTTGGGATGGAAGATAGCCGCATACCAAACGATCGCATAAACGCCACCTCTTCTTATAGCAGAGGTTACTTGCCATGGCGTGGCCGCCTTAACAACCAGCCTAAGATGCCTTATGTAAGCAGCGAGGACGCAGCTTGTTGGGTACCGTCGAAAAGAATACCGGGAGAGTACCTACAGATAGACCTGGGCCGAGTGATGGTTGTAACCAAGGTCGCCACACAGGGAAGGCCAAATTATAGGGACGAGTGGGTGACGTCATATAACATAGCGAGTAGCGCTGACGGCTCACTGTGGGTCTTGTGTCCACAGGTATTTAAAGGATCTTAATGTTAGACTATTAATATTTCTGAACATATATAACAATTTGTGGAACGTTGGACTGTGACTTACACAAATCACTAGGATTAATAATTGAACTCACCTAACTGTGGCTTCTGATCGATGTCAGTATGTGCAGGGATATTGTTAATTATAACTAATGCAGTCATTACATGCATGAAAAAAAAATACGTTGATACATTGACGCAATATATTGCATTACAACTTGAAACTCTTTTATCTGATGTTCGAAATCATCCAACCAACAAAAAATTTAAATCCTAGTAATCTTCATATTTCTTTGTCATTGCGAACACGTTGTTTTAATATTTTAAACCAGATTTAGTATAAGCATAAGCACAAGCAACATCTTTGAATGCCGCATTAATCATTAGCGGCGCTTGTTATTATCTCACACCTGTGAGTAGAACAAGTACTGCTAATGATAAATACGGCACAGCGTCGGCGTATGTTACTTGTGCTTATCTCACACCTGTTAGTGTAACAAGTACCGCTAATGATAAATACGGCACTGCGTCTGCGTATGTTACTTGTGCTTATCTCACACCTGTTATTGTAACAAGTACCGCTAATGATAAATACGGCACTGTGTCTGCGTATGTTACTTGTGCTTATCTCACACCTATTAGTGTAACAAGTACCGCTAATAATAAATACGGCACTGCGTCTGCGTATGTTACTTGTGCTTATCTCACACCTGTTAGTGTAACAAGTACCGCTAATGATAAATACGGCACAGCGTCGGCGTATGTTACTTGTGCTTATCTCACACCTGTTAGTGTAACAAGTACCGCTAATGATAAATACGGCACTGCGTCTGCGTATGTTACTTGTGCTTATCTCACACCTGTTATTGTAACAAGTACCGCTAATGATAAATACGGCACCGCGTCTGCGTATGTTACTTGTGCTTATGATGTTAGTAAAAACAGAGGCTATAATCAGTTTTAATATTCATTCAGGTGTTCAGCGGTAACAGCGACAAGAACACAGTGGTGACACATGTTCTGCAACAGAAGATTGAGGCCCGCTACATCAGGTTTCTTCTGAACACATGGAACTATTGGCCTGCCCTGAGAGTTGAGCTGTATGGCTGTTCCTCACCGTGAGGGTAACAAACCCATTGAACCGGCGATTGGCACCAATTCATTACAGTTTCCATTTGAACTCTGCCGGGTTATATGCACAGCACATAAAGGATAATTATCAAATTACTATATATCACGGACAAATATATCACGGTATTGACTTTTATCACTTACAAGTATGTCAGTTGTAAGCTAATTAGAGAAATATAATATTAAGCACGAGATGATTGTCCAGTACGCGACCATTTAAAGTATCGTTTATTCCATAAAATCCAAAGTTTGATGTTCATAGGTTTGATCAGGTGGTTTATTCTTTTATTAACTCAAACACAGGCCAAGGCAAGAGAAAATGGGGTAAGAGAACGAATCCCCCATACATGGGTCTGTTTCAATATTAATTATTTGAAAAAAATTTTTAGGACACAGCCTCGTTATTTTAAGAAAAACAGCTCAATGGCGTAAAGTGGCGCTCTTGTGCTAAGGAGTGGTTTATAATGATGATATGAGTACCCAGGAGATATAAACAATGGGTAACTAATTAGGGTAGCCTACCAGAACGAGATAAACATAACTAACATGACGTGCGGTGAACTAAAAATAGATTTCAAATAATTATCAGAAGGCATAAGGATTCGTTCTCTTCTCATCGCTCAATGAGAATAGGACTTTTATTTTGAGTTTTTCAATCAGTTGCAATAGACTAATATACCATTACGATATTTACATCAATTAGCAAAAGTTATATATTGTATGGGAGCAAAGATACGGCCCCGCAAAGTAAGACAATTATACGGACATATGTATGCTAGTGTTCAAATTGCTGCACCCCCTCATACAAATGTCTGTAAAAATAGCGCAATTTCCTCTACTATATCTTAGCTTTCTAGGTGAGGTATAACTCAAATTTGTGATTTTGACTGATTTTGAAGTGCTCTTTTCAGCAGTATCAGTGCTATCGCTAATATAAGTATACATCGTAATGGCAATGGCGACGTTGGATTGGTCAATTCTGCTGCAGTACCTAACGCCTCGTCAAACTAGCGAACAATGTTAGATTGCGCGATCCAACTTTTCTCGATCCAGCATTGTTCGATTGTTTGTCATGCCATGTTGGACCAACATTGTTCGATAGTTTCTCGTCCCATGTTGGACCAACATTGTTCGATAGTTTGTCATCCCATGTAAGACCAACATTGTTCGATAGTTTGTCATCCCATGTAAGACCAACATTGTTCGATAGTTTGTCATCCCATGTTGGACGAACATTGTTCGATAGTTTGTCATCCCATGTTGGACCAACATTCTTCAATAGTTTGTCATCCCATGTTGGACCAACATTATTCTATATAGTTTCTCATCCCATGTTGGCCCAACATTGTTTGATAGTTTCTCATCCCAAGTTGGACCAACATTGTTCGATAGTTTTACATCCCATCTCAAGCATCCCATCCCATCTCAAGGCCTGGTTCAGGGGTCAAATTTCGGGTAAAAACTGTTTTCCTTATTTCAGCACAGCCGAGTGTGGTAAGTACACCAAGTTTCTCACGATAATAGATATCGCCATTCTTGACTATCTAAAATGTTTTTTTTTGTGAAGTACAACGTGTCACGTGATATGTCACGTGACTTAGAACACGAAATCAGTAAATCAAAAAACGCGGCTCCGAGTTTAAAACAGCTAGCATGATGAGTGGATGTGTTTAGTTAAGGTTGAAGCCCTTTACCTAGATCAGCTTAGTAAAGATGATTACGATGTTTAATTAACGAGTAATTAAGGCGAAAATATATAAAATAGGTCACGTGATTTTTGCACCCTTAATATCTCCTTATCTTTACACGATAGTCATGTTTTCTAAGTGTGGTATGAAATAATGCTGGAGGAGTACTCTTTTATCAGGGTTACTTTATATTCATATGTTATCGTCGCAGCCGCATTTCACTTAAACGATCTTATATATTTATGACGTCATCGGTCACGTGATACGACAACCATCCACTTAACAAATTTAAGGAAGTGGATATTAGTATTGTGGTTTAATTAGAGTTTGTCTAAACTGTTATTTCTGTCAGAAAATATTATTTAACGTAAATCTATTTTCCGTTAAATGAACCAGGCCTTAACATGCTTGAGATGTTGGACCAACATTGTTCTATAGTTTGTCATCCCATGTTGGACCAACATTGGTCGATAGTTTGTCATCCCATGTAAGACCAACATTGTTCGATAGTTTGTCATGCCATGTTGGACCAACATTGTTCGATAGTTTGTCATGCCATGTTGGGCCAACATTGTTCGATAGTTTGTCGTCCCATGTTGGACCAACATTGTTCGATAGTTTGTCATCCCATGTAAGACCAACATTGTTCTATATAGTTTGTCATTCCATGTAAGACCAACATTGTTCGATAGTTTGTCATCCCATGTTGGACCAACATTGTTCGATATTTGTCATCCAAAAAAAGGAAAAACAAAAAAAAGATTTTTGCTTGATCAAAGGTTGGATGAAGTTTGCTTTTTTTCTATCAAATGTTCGACAGCGTTTTGAAGCCACCCCAACATTTCCATCCAACAAAGTTGGTTCGTGCAATCTAACAATGTTCGATTGTTTGACCAGGACTTAAGAGCGATCGGCGAATGCCTGAAAATATCGATCAAAATCGAAATTTCGTGGCCACAGCCGAAGATTAGTTTTCGCTGATAATGAGTCAACAGATAGGTATTACCAAGTAAGTAAACGTGCTGGAGTTTGTATTATAAAAAAACGCCCGAATTTTGAGAAAATCGAGAAATCTCTTCTGTCTAAATTTACGTTTCTTTATTTTGCTCTCCATTTGTAGACTGCCAGTATTTGAAAGGTGTAGGCGGTCAATATTAAATTAGCCTACGTGGTAGTTTTCAGTTTAGCACCACCCTCTACCCCCCCCCCCCCCCCCCCCCCCCCCTCGCCCCTCCCTCACCAGGCGTTCGTGAGTTACGGACGGCAAACGGAAGTAATATTTTCCTATTTTGGCGCATTTTTACGTCAGCACGTGCGTTACGTGACGTCGCAAACGTCAAATCAAGAGACTTCCAGTCCATGCTGATCGGCCAGAAAACGTGTACCTGGTAAGTTAGCCTGATTTTCAGACGGTCGAGGTCGTCCGCTCACTTCCTCCCACCTCCGCGTCTGATGGACTTTGACAGAAACCGTGTTCTGGTCATTGTTTCATTTCGACCAATCAGAGCGAAGGTTTCATTTTTAGAGGTATGCATGGAATGTCTAGTGCAGCCTGCATGAAGGTGAAGCCAAATGGCGGACGATACAAACAGACTTGATATGGCATTGGAGAAAGCGTGCGATACATTCGACATTTCTCAATTATTTCCCGAACAGAGAAAGGCATTATTATACTTCGTTTCCCGGAAGGACCTTTGCTACCACAGCTGCATCTATAAGGCGACGACCAGGTCGAGAATCGAGAGAGGAGAAATTATGTAGTCTTCTACAACTTCTACAGATCGTCAGAATCAGGGCTCTTTCATGTACTGCAGAATATGTTCTACACCTTCAAACTTATGTTAATTTCTCAGAAACCTAACCATATCCTGTTTGAGCTGCTATTGTATCGTTCGCCATTTGGCTTGTCCTTCATGCAGGCTTCACTGGACATTCCACGCATACCTCAGTTCTCTAAAATTAAAACCTTCGCTCTGATTGGTCGAAATTAATGACGTCAGGAACACGGTTTCTGCCAAAGTCCATCAGACGGGGAGGTGGGAGGAAGTGAGCGGACGACCTCGACCGTCTGAAAATCAGGCTACTGGTAAGTAAAATGTTTTCAATCCAGTTTTCTCTTGGTTCTGTGAGGTCCATGTTGCCAAAAACTTATGGTAGTTAAGCTCTCTATTAGCATCACGATAACTGCAGGATGGCCATGTATAATATGGGAATCCGTCCCCTATGAGCTTAAGCAAACAACAAACACGAAACAATTCAGAAACTATATAAATCCTACCTTCTCAAGCTCCAGAGTCCCTCCTAATCCTAATCTTTAAAAACAATAACACATCATATAAGCTATTTCCATATAAATTTCTCCTTTATCGTATTTCCTCTCTTTCTCTCTTTTTTGTCTTGTTTTTTTCTATATTTGTGTGTGATATTTCTTTTTTTCTTTTTTTAACCAAACTTAGGTTCAACTCGCCATTGTACAACATTATTTCTACTCACTAATATCAGCTATTACCATACTATAACATATAAGCCTAAATTTAATTAAAACAGTGAATAACTCGAAAGCCTCCAGGCTACTTTGTCCACTGTGCACTGTCACTCCCATCTCATACTTTAATTTACCTTATCTATTATATATATACGTTTAGTTAATCATATTTCCCTTATTGTAATTCAAAAAGAAAAATAGTGTGAAATAAAACTTGAACTTGAACTTGAACTTGTATACCTAACTGTCCAATTTAATAGCGATATAGCTAGGTCGACTCGGTATGTATAATGCCAGTGAATATATTATTAAAATTTACTGCGTTTTTCGATTCGTATCGTAGTTGTAATAAACGTTTTTACCACGCATAAATGTTTTTCTTTGTTTGAAAGAATAACGGCGGAGATATGATGGCCTGTACCGTTGGTTCATGCGTTCAGTGTTCGCACTTCAGTGTTCGCACTCGAGCTAAAGAAGGTACATTGTCTATAAAACAATGAAACCAGGTTCTATAAATAAAATAAATTAATATTTTATTTGTTATGGCAGGCTAAGTATTACATCTTACAGTTGTTGGGGGTGTGCTTTTACTCCTCACACACTCCTCACTGTTCTATAAATAGCCCAGTGTTTAAAATAAAATATATGTACGCAAACTCAAAGATATAGTATGGGAGATGGGCACTCCGGGTAATGGGCTCTGTTTAACACATACCTTTTTTAACGCATTTGATTGGGTATTTTTATTATTGGCCACTTTATAAACGAAAAAAGGACTGGGTCGAGTTTGTAATGTCAATTTCATTATAACGTATTCAAGAAATGAACTCCATCCCAAGAAAGAGCACATCGAAATTAGTAAGTTTGATGAGTTTGGTGACAAGCGTCCCTCCAATCCATACAAACGTCTCTTATTTTTGAAAGCTCACCACATGGTAAATGTCGAACGAAACGTCACCAAACTCATCAAACTTACTAATTTCGATGTCCTCTTTCTTGAGAAAGAGTTAATTTCTTGAATAAATTATAATGAAATTGACATTACAAACTCGACCCAGTCCTTTTTTCGTCTAAATTGGCCAATTACAATAACAATACGAATCGAAAAACGCAGTAAATTTTAATGATACCAGGAATCCGGGAAAATCGTTCAAATGGCACAATAAATTCCGGTCGGTGGTTTGACTCTGTTTTCCCGAAAATTAAATAAACATCCCATTTAATATTTGAATAGGAATTCTCGGTTATGCAGCAATCAATTAAAACCACGCCCCTCTCGCCCCCGACCCCCGCGATATAGCGGGGCATTTAACATTTCCCTTGTTAAATAGCAGTATTTTTTCCTAGGCCAAAAACGCTAGTTTCCTGTTAAAAACATTCCAATACCTCTGCTACCGCGGAACCTTGGATAACCATGAGTACTATTAACGGTAACAGCTTTTACTGTTTTGAGAGCACCCCATGTACTCATTTGACAATTGTCTATGTTAATAGCGATACAGCTATAAATCTGCCTCCCATGGCCAACTCTTTTGAGGACAAGCACGGGTTTCTGTGGGATTTTCTGCTGGAATTGATAAGCACCGCCTCTTTGATCCAGTTTTTCTGCTAGTTTCTATTACACAACACTCGCCCCAACTGGTTTGTTGTTACAAATCGGTAAACACCTATGGGCCTCCTGTGCTTTCAAGTGACGAAGAAATGTTCTTTATAAGAGATTCAAAACACTTATTGTCCATATAGGATTCCATATAACCCCCTTCCGGTTAGCTCAGTGTTTATGAGCCAGTCAGTACGGGTGGACCTTAAATTTGATTCGTACCTCGGTAATCGGGATTTCTCTCTCTCCGCCGTACATTCTTAGAGTGTGTGAAGCGCATGGATATTCTATTAACATGACACAGATAGTACGAGCATGCTGATTGGCTTATAGACTCCAAAAACCTATCGTATATTGTGCCGGTAAACACAGAAATCTGCCAACTCAGCCCTATAGGCCAGAGATGCTGCAAATATGATACTCTTTGAAAATAGGTCGATCCTTGGGCCATTGCTTTTCATAGTCTACATTTATGATCTTCCGTCTTGTGATCTTAACTCCAGTGTCCGTATGTATGCAGATGATACTAGCTTAACTGTTGCAAATGCCAATGAGAGCGTACTAGAGCAACAAATGAATTATGATCTGCATGAAATACATGTACGTGGTTAGAAGCAAATAAACTTAACCTAAATGTAGTTAAAACAAATGTCATGATAATAGCCAATCAAAACAAGATGAGAAACCTTGAACATCCTTTTAGAATTAAAGTAATCACAAACCCCTGAAAAGGGAACTGACATATAAATATCTTGGAGTTGAAATAGACCAATCCCTTACCGGCTGGAAAGGTCAAATAGATTACTAAAAAAAACCTCAAGAGGATTAGCTAGGCGCGTTGAGAAAAGTAAAGCTTCTCATTTGGTATGAAACTTTAATTACAATGTATAATTCCCTTGTGTTACCATATTTTGATTATTGTAGCGCAGTATGGGGAACCTGTGGGAAAGAGATGTCTGACACACTCCAGAGCCTGCAGAACAACGCCGCCAGAGTGGTCACCAGTTCAAATTACGATAAGTGATCGACTGAGCTACTGGATCATCTGGGATGGGACAATCTTGAAAAAAGAAAATTCAAGCAATTAGCAATGTTATTGCATAAAATCCTTAAAAAGGGCGTTCCAATTACTTGACAAATATGTTTGAAAATACAAGCAATATCAATTATTACAACTTGATAAACTCGTCTCGTGATTTATTTGTACCAAGACCAAACAGCGAAGCTGGTAAACATGCACAGCTTTCAATATAGAGGATCTGTTCTCTGGAATGGACTATCTAAGGAATATTATAGCTTTCAGAAGCAAGTTTTAAAAATAATACTTTATCATAGTCACTTTACAATATCAACTTGAAAGCATTCCATACTTTTATTGTAATTATAAATTAGAACTATTTAAATTAGTAGTATTAAAATGTTTTAGTTTTATTATTAGCGAACCTTTATCAATTAGTAATTAGGAACGGCTCTCGGGAAGAGTATGTATATGAGGAGACACCGTGGATAAATAAAGTTTATGTATGTACACGGAGAAAGGTTCTGCTCGTTTCACACTTTGATGAGTTCTAGCTAGTTCTGTGTTTTATTAAACTCTGCCATTTGTGGGTGAAAAGGATTCTATGAACAGACGAACTACAAAATAAACTTATTACTTGAGGTTCAGTATTTCAAAAGAGGTTGGTACGGAGAGCGCACATGGGACAAACGACGACAACGACGGAAAATGACGACAACGACGGAAAATTACTACAAACGACGGCAAACTGAAGAGGAAAAAGGACATGTCCAGACTAAAATGGATTGTGGTTGTAGCTGAAAACTCCTTTGTTTTGGGGATCAAAAACTTTAAGTTGAACCATTTTCGAATAACACCGTAATTTATCCGTTCCGTAAGCTTAGACCCACAATACATTATACGGTCTGCGAATGTCCCATGTCAGGAGCCCATAACTAGGAGCGTCCATCCCGCGTACTAGGCCTATGTCACAGCGTTTTCACAAGTTAGGTTATTTTTAGAACGGTTTCCCGCTATTGTTGAGTTGCAATTATTTATAAGGGAATAAAATCACAAAAGCGTAGCAGCCATGTTGTTTGGTATACCCAACGTAGCTAATGAGGCATCTTTTGTTCCGTCATGGTGCAAACCACAAATTGGCGCTACTCTTCGAAAGAGTAATCTCAAAAGGAGTCAAAACTACTCTTTTCGAGGGGCCGTTTTGGGGTCAAAAAACGACTCTTCCTAAGGGGTCAAAACGACTCTTATGTTTTTACAGTGTGGGGTAAGACAAAAGATGCACGGTCATAGCTCATTAGCGTCCCCTTAACGATTGAACCCACACGTTTCTATTGACTGATTGATTAACATATTGGAATTTATATTGTGCATGTGTAATGCATGATCACGGTTAAAAAGAGACCTATAACAAAGTAGGTCGCTAGGTTCATAACTATTCCCGTTTTTTAACTATCGCTAGATTTATGCACCATTATCGTTACGGTATTAATGCCTGGAGGGAGAACTTGCGATAAGTTAGAGACTTTGGAAGCTCCTTTATCACCAAGTATAGAGTGACGATTTAGTTGAAGTTTTTTTTTAATATAGTCATCGTTTTATTATTAAATATAAAACTACCCTCATGAAAACGCGCATGTATCGGGTTGCAAATGCATCTGCATCCCTGTATCTCATTGGTTGTTGCTTCATCATCCTATCCATTTAAACCAATCAGAATTTGGCACTGACGCGAGAATCCATTCAGGTGCAAATCCCGCCATTGTGTCGTCACGAAGTAATTTTGAAAAGTTTGAAGCACTTACCCAAAGCAATACGCAAAAAGAAAAAGATATCGGTGAAAATGGCAAACTTAGACGATGAAAAAAAATCGACAGATTTCATTTGGCCTTGTATTTTGATAATAATTCTGATAAAATGACTTTTTTCGTGTCATATTGTTTTTTCAGCCCTTGTAGTCAGACCGCAAATGGTACTATGTGGGTTAAAAAGCATTATTATATGGCAGGAGCTACTTCCGATCCGGTCAAATGCCGCGCGCTGGTTGACCATTTAGCGGGCGGAATTCTCTCGTAATGCCCACGGATTTTACGACTTTCCCGCTGCGGTGTTCGTATTAAAACTTAAAAAGGTAAAACAAAAATGTTCCGAAACTCATACTACTGAAAGAAAAACTACGGTAAACTTCAGAGGAAATAAGCAACTGTCTTAAAGGAACTGTTTTAAACGAAATGAGTGAGGAACAACACTCTGAAAGCGTTTTTTATTACCGGCCGGCTGAAGGGAAAGATTTCTACGAAGACAACAACAACAATGTTGCCGTCCAAAAGAAAGATAACCCGACAGAACTGCCAAACAGCCAGGAGGTTTTAGAGAAGTTCGTCAATGATCAAAGAGTGCTAACACCATCAAATAAACCACAAATGATTACAAAACTTTCCAGCGTTTCGTGGACAAAGAAGAAAGCGTAAAAATAGAGGCCTTACCTGCAAAAGAGCTTGACCATTTGTTGTGGTGGCCGCGAACTGCTTGTTTGGTTGGCTGAGAGAGGAACCAAAACCAGAAAAGGTCAATAAAACGGACATCAGAGAGCCTTCAGACCAAAGGCCTATGCCACCGAGTCGGTGAGATGTCCGGTGAAGTTGTTTAAAAGCCACCGTCCAGCCGAAATGAATTCGCCGGAAGCTCCATTTTTTCTTGCGATCAAGCATAACAACAAGTCGCAAGACGAAATATAGTACAAGAAAGCGCCGCTCGGTAAAAACCAAATCGGCAAATTCTTGGCAAGTTCTGGTGGCAAAATAAGTAACCACTCTGTCAGGAGCCCATTACCAGGAGCGTTCCTCTGTTATGGGTTGGGTCCCCAGCACAGGAGTAGATGAGGCTATTTTTAGATTCGAAATTCCCGCGAAAAGAGGTTGCCGCCATGTTGGTGTCCTTAAACAATAGATTCCTCGTTAAGCTTCTTTTGTTGGGACACCAACATGCCCTTTGTCATTTGAATCTCTGGGGATTGAGTGAAAACCAGCAATTCGAATTCCCGCGTTGAAAGTGAGAAGAATGATAATGAATAATAATGAGAAGTGTCGTTACATGTAGCTATCTGATTGGCTAAGAATAGCCTACCTTTGTTCTTTTTCGCGCGAAACGCAATGCTAAAAATAGCCTCATCTACCTCTGTGCTGGGATACAGACACAGTGGGGAAGATGGACGCTCCTGGTAATGGGCTCCTGCTCTGTGAAGAAATCCCAGATTTCAAGGTTGATGGTGCAAATACGCCGAAAATATTCATCGCCCAACCAAGCGGCCACAAGAGTAATGACAGTCTATAACATCGGGCAGCGAATCCAAATCTGTAAGATGAACAGCTTGGAAGCGAAGTGCCAGGTAAATATTTTGTTGAATAAAGGTGAATAAAAGTATACTTCACGAGTGAGTTTAATACACGATATTCGATAATTCAAATTTTAATACTCGGACTACATTTTGCCAGGTTTTACAATTTGAAACTACACAAACGTCAAACATTTTAGAATAATAAAACTCAATGTAATTTTCCTATCACCTGATGCATGCAAGTCTTAGAACTATCTTCCCCCTTCTCATCAAGAGTGGTCGCCATCCGCTTGGGCCCATTTTTGCGATTTTTTGGGCCCAGCTGGGCGAATTCTGCTAGGCCTCCTGGTTTACAGTTGGTGACGTCACAAGCCAGTAGAAACCACAGGGATCCCATTAACCCACCCAGAATACCAAGCCAGAAGGCCTAGGGACTAGGCTGAATAAACACCAAGTATTCAAAACTGTTGAGGTTTATACTCAGTTCACTAAATGAACTTCTATTACTGGAGGATGATTTCAGTAATTTCCCACTAGAGAAATTCACAAAGACGTAAAAAGCCAAAATACATTATAACATAACCACGATAAACCAAGCGCTCTGATTGGCTAATAGCCGTGGACCATTTTCCCATGGGTTGCACGCTGACGTCGGATTTTGTTGCACCAATTTTACAAAACAATAAGAGAAAAACTCTAATCCAAGTGAACAGGAAATTTTGTTCAGCGACCGTCTTCGCAAATTTTAAGCTTCATTTATTTTCCGAGCCATCGTACCAGAAAAGGAAAATTTGAGACGGCTTGCAAATCTGTACGAACGACGAACAAGAGTTACGAGCTTTTGCACTGAGTTTTGGATCCTGAAACATTCAGAAAGGAAAGTCAAAAAAAGACGACGAACTGTTCAATCTCGATATTTAGAGGTAAAGGGACAGCATTTTTGATTGTTAAAAAAATCCAGACGCGTTTTATGAGCTAATTAAAAGAAACCACAATTCCAATGGTTTATTTGGTAGAAACTATACTTATAATTATATCAGTCGAGTCGAAAACCGCCGAAGAGCCAGAGGTGTACATAGTGGAATTAAACGAATAAACCTCACTAAAACGTTCTCTAGTGTACTGATATTAATGCCAACTACAGAATAATGAATAAGCTTCACATTCAGTTAGTTCATTTTACAGCGAGATAATTTTATTGCCACTTTTGGATGTGAAAGTAATTGAATTTACAATTTTAGGGAACAACAAACAAACTTACTTTGTTCACTTGTCTCAAGGATATCCCGTACTGGCACAAATGGCAACAGCAACAAGCCAAAACCAGGAGATTCAGCTGACAGTTCACTACAATCCATACGAAAGACGACGAATTCCATACCTCTGGCTCTGGTGTGCAGATCGTTTTTAATTCCGCCGAAAGCTATTCAGTTTTCAACAGACGAATGAACCCTTTTCTTCATTTTTGCTTTACAAAAGCGATTGTTTCCAACAAAAGGAACTGAATAAATGTCTTTTTCTTGCATTTCGAGAACTTTTTAGCTGGCTAGATCTTCTCTTTTCCTTGAGACCATGCCAAGGTTTGAATAAACATTATGTTGAGCAGAGATTAATGAATAACTTGTTTTTTTGCAGTGGAACAGTCGCGCCAGCGCTCAGCTTACGGTTTTTTCTGCGATTTTTTCGCCCGCTTCATGTATTGAGAATATATATTTCATCACCAACAAAAACATTATGTGCTCTTTAATTGTCGTGGTTATGTTATAAAATAAATGGTAAACGCCACAGCTGTGCGTCCATCGAGTTATGGACGCACTTGGGAGGTTGCCTAAGCACTCAAGAAGCTAGAGTCACTCTCGGCTTTGCCTCGAGCGACTCTTACGCATCTTTCGTGCTTAGCAACCTCCCACATGCGTCCATAACTCGATGGATGCACGCTGCACGTTTACCATTTCTTTATTGTCAGCTGTAGCATTCAACGCGAAGTGATACCAGTTTTAATCGTTAACAACAATATGGCCCACAACTGGGTTTGTTTCATAGTTTTACTCTGTTTGTGGCAAGCTAATATTGTAATGTTCTTGCCTTTCAGGCCAATTACGAATTATACTATGACTTTGCTGAACTGGCGTTGGCGCGAAAAGCTCACCTTTGATACTTGTTACTCGGGCTGCCTGTGGCAGCACCGAGTCTTAAAATGCAAGCCGTTCTTTTGTTTTTGTTGGGTGTAGCACAATTTCTGCGCATGCGTTAAAGGTCAAGTTCACCACCAATCAGATTGCACTGTGCTGGTCACGCAACAATCGCCAGGTTAATTTATTTACATAATTTAATACAGTAAATCAAGATGGCGGAGAACCCGCGAGTCCCATCTCTCAAATGTAAGCAGTTTAATGTTTTATTTAACTTCACTCGTGCGAAAGCCTTCCAACAGGCTCAGGATATTTCAACTGGCGCTATTGTCGGAGCCGAAGGACCGCGTTTTTTACCCAGATGGCCAGTGATTTTATATACGACACGTACGACGACCTGAAGCCAATCCGGAAAGCTAAAATTCGAATAAATAGATATTGGAATCTTTATGCCATCGGCTCGCTGTGCTGCATTTAAAACATCCGAGGAGAACATCTTATTTTGGGTAAAGGCACTTCAAGACCAATATTATGAGTCTCTTAAAAACTGTCAGAGATTAAATTTACCGTGAGGCAGAGACACAGTCAGAGAGTATTGAGATCAAGTTATTTCGTTCCAGCGAGGATATTGACCTAGCGGAGACGGTACAAGCTGTCGAAGGATTTTACTTATAACCATCCACGTCTACTTAACAACAGGAATAGTTATGTGCCAAGGCATGGGCAAAGATTGAGTTTCCCAGATTACAGATGAAAGTAGAGAACTTAATGAATGAAGAAACAGAGGTCACGCGCGACATGCTTGAGAACATGTTCAACACTTTATGTTATACTAAGAAAACAAAACAAGTTACAGAGCCTGCAAGTTTACAAGTCAATGAAAAACCCCAAGACCCTGTAGTTTTGGATCAACATATCCTTGAAACTCCAAAAGCAACATACACATGAGTCAAGTTCAAACAGGAAGAGACGGAATTATTTAGATTCTTCACGAAGATTGTTAGCCCACAATAAGAACTCTCTCGCTGCTTTAATGACCTTGATTTGTAACATGGAGGCTGACCTATAAACTGATATGCGTAATGAATTCTTACTCTCGTCACATCAAAACACGAATCAAGAAACGTAACTCAGTCATTTGGAAGACAAATTAGTGCAGCAAGATAATATATACAAGACCGAAATCAAGATGCTGTAATCACGTATTATTGACCTAGAAGTTGAAAATGGCGAGTTGAAAGCGGATATAATAAAGCTGTGATCCGACTTTCAAACTTAACAAAAATAAATCAAGAATACAAAAAAGAAGACAATGAAAGACCAATGTCTCCAGTGTTCCGAGACTACCTAACCTACTGAAGCTTTAGCAACGAATCAGTTTGTTCAAGAGCCATCTTTCTTACATGACAACCCGATCCCTATTCATCAGAATACATTTTCTGTGCTAAATGACGAGAGTTTACAATCACCTGACCGACAACCCACTACTATAAAAGAAAGGGACCATGAAGTACGGTATTAATACGGTTAATTCTCGGGTTCAAAACAATGAATATATACCTGCTCAAATGCAGTGTGTTAAACGAATAAGTAGTGTTTAAATTAAAAGGTCAACATACAAAAATATTAAATTACATATATACTAGGGGAGCAGAGAATGCAATGAAAGTCACCGCGCTACCGGCTACTGCTAAATTCCGCTAATAATTCTTCCCTATGGTTATTACTAAGAGGATTTCAAATGAAAGTGTATTTCATCTTCAATCTCATGTGGCCCGAGTGAAAGCCCAGATGGGCTCTTGTTGATAATGCAATAGGCGAAAGCGGTTGATAAGATGCTTCCGGCATGCAATACTGAAGAGTTCTAATCTAGAAAGTCATTAGTGCAGAAACACTGTCAATCACAACCTCACAAAGATTCTTCTAGAAGCCGGCGAGAAAAACAATTGACTTAAATGAACTAGGTATATTTTCTCCTTGAACATAGCCCTATTTTTTATAAGGCGAAGGGAAAAGCTTGTATACGGTATAAAGATAGTACTAAATAATGTAAAATGGCAAGGGCTTGGACCTCGGGACGGAGCCTCACCGTGTAAAATTAAACTTTGTTGACTAGCCCCCAGGGGTGGGAATCGCGTGAAATCTACTAGACCGTAACTGCGTAGATAATAAAGAAATATGCGAAATTAGACTTGATCGGTTCATTGTACAACTGTCAAAACAGTAGCCTTATAAAGTCATTTCTGAACTTTTCTCTGATCATGTAACTTTGTGCTACAAATAGCACTTGATCTCTTGGGGCATGGGAATCGCGAAGTAACTACTTGGTCGTAACTGCGTACTAGATAACAAATAAAGATGCGATATTAAGACTTGATCGGTGCATTGTACAACTGTCAAAACAGTAACCTTATAAAGTCATTTCTGGGCTTTTCTCTGATCATGTAACTTTGTGCTACTAGCCTGATTGCAAGCGGTGGAGGGTGTTTTTTCGCGCAGCAAACGGATCATCGAAGTGGCCGCCATAGTGGCCGAGCGTGATTGAGACCTGGGATCGAATGACAAATGGAGGGGGGAGGGGGAGAAGCAGAATGGAAAGACCGCCTGCACGAAAACCCTGGTTTCTGAGTATCGATCCGCCCACCACGCACATGACTTCCGTTAACTTGTAACGCATTCTTAATTGACCAATAGGAGTCGATGTGTGACAGCCTGCCAATTTTGATTTGGTTTGATTGAAATGAAGCGTGCAATTCTAAACAAACTTCGCTCACTGTCAAATGAAATGCAAAATGTAGGTACACAATTGTCAATTGATTCTCATATATGGAAATTTCAATAAAACCAGCTATTTGTATTCAAAGTTCTCCATCGAAAGAACTGTGACAGTACCACTTTAGATTATATATGTAGACAGTTCGGTTTTAGCTTGTTGCGTTCGCCCCATCAGTCTCTCAAAGAGTTTGCAAATCCTCCGAAATATATACCAACATTATTACAGGCTGCTTCAAAAAGCCATAGATAGAGAGCAGTCCAGTACCGCAGCAGTACATTCTGGCGAACCAGGAGAGGTGCGATACAAGCGGCAGGGGACAAATACAGGATTGAAAAAAACTCTAAACTTCAAAGAAAACTCCTATGGAGAAAATGTTTTGTCAGAACTCGATATTGAAGAACTCGTGGACATTAACAAACTACGAGTGCAAAGTACACAAGTAAAGGTTGTGAACGTCAACCCTATAACGAGAGAGTAGAAACGAGAAGCTCTTTCTCGGAGGAGTCGAAGTCCATCTTAGGCAATGTTTGCCGAAAGAAATGGACGACCGTTGCATAAATGTATTGAGGCGGATTTCTGTTTATTTCCTCTACTGTACATCGCTAAGTACTGTACACCGTGAAGCTCTGCAATCTGGAACCAGGGTAAAGGCGAAGGAGATAACTTTGAAAACGGAGCAGGGGGAAGCTATATACAGAGCCTACTTCTAAGTAAAGATCTTCTTGCGCTTTGGAAAGAGTATGATATTTACCCAGGTATTTACGGTTTACGAACTTGCGAAAAGAGAACTCGACAACAAACCTCTCGCAGTTCGCCGATCACCGCCTTCGCGGCCCTTTCTCCGCGGATGTTCTCTCTAGAAAACCTCTGGAACCAGGGTAATTAACCTTAGTTTTCAAAAAAGACAAGGATTTTTATATTACTCGCCATATATTATCAACTGCAAGTTCAGTATACAACACTTATTCCTTATAGTTCTTGTTCAGTTTCAACACTTGCCGCGATAAGCTTTGATTTACACCGTTTCAGCCAATCATATTCCCCGTCCGCTGGTGGACGGGATATAACGTTTGTACTCAGAAACCAGGGGTTTTCGGGCAGGCGGTATTTCAGCTTCTTCTCCACCACCCTCTCCCCCCTCCATTTGTCATTCGATCCGAGGTCTCAATCACGCTCGGTGAATATGGCGGCCGCTTCGATGATCCGTTTTTCTGCGCGAAAAAACACGCAGGCTATTGTGCTACAAAATAGCACTTGATATCTTGGGGCATGGGAATCGCGAAGTAACTACTTGGCCGTAACTGCGTAGATAACAAACTGAAGAGACGATAACAACACTTGATCGGTTCACTGCATAACTATAGAGGAATAGCCTAAACCCATTTCTTGGCTTTTGTCATCACAAAGTAAATCAAAACGGTATTGGTTTTACTGCTTAGTTTGAAAAGAATCAAACCCGAATATCGACTAGCGAATGTTCGAGCCCTTTGAGGTTGTCTCCTCAGTTGAGCTAATTGGCTTGAGGAGATCAACCCCCGCAACTCAAGAACAATAGACTAAGCTTGCCACAAACAGAGTAAAACTTTGAAACAAACCCACCAGTTGTGGGTCATATTGATGTCAACCGATCGAAAAGGTATCACTTCGTGCTTATACAATATATTTTGGCTTAATTCTTACATCTAAGTTGTGAATGTTTAGTAGGAAATTACACAAATCATCCTACAGTAATGGAATCGAAGTTGCCGGTTATCAATCTTTATCTTTTAATCTTTAACTATGATAATTGCCTGGTAGCGGTGGAGCTAATCTGGCAATGAAATTGTCAGCGGTCGTGCAAGTACTGAGGTTACGGTGCAATAAGTGATAATAAGTTAAAGTATTATAGTGCATGGTGAAGTGCAATGTTCAATGTTCAATGACTAATAATCAGAGTGCAAATGCCGGCAAAAGGATAAAAATAACCATTATAATAATAATTCATCAGCTGGTAAACAACAGCATTAACTTACATATAAAGAGATAATGACTGCCGCCACACAGGTGTCTCCAGTGACGGTGCAGCTATGAATAAAACGCAACAGACTTGAATACTTGGTGTTTATTGATATAAACAGCACAGCAGTTCAGTACAGCACTCGATCTGTTCATGTTGCGCTGTGAGAATCCCGTTAAATTTACTAAGCCGTAACTGCGTAGATAACTAAGAAAGATGCGATATTAAGACTTGATCGGTTCATTGTACAACTGTCAAAACAATAGCCTTAATTATAAAGTCATTTCTGGGCTTTTCTCTGATCATGTAACTTTGTGCTACAAATAGCATTTGATCTCTTGGGGCATGAGAATCGCGAAGTAACTACTTGGCCGTAACTGCGTAGATAACAAACTGAAGCCGACGATAACAACACTAAGTAAGTAAGTAAGTAAAACTTTATTTATACACGCTTGCCCCGTCAACTATTAGATAAAAAGCTGGTTTCCACAAGGGGCGTGTGGTTACAAATTCATAAAAATTTAAACTATTAATTTAAAAGTTATACTGAAACTACATTAATACTAACGACTAATAATAATAACTACTACATTAATAATAACTACTCTAATTTATTACTATAAAAACCTTTACTAAATAGAATCATGTAAAAGTGTGAGCATTAATTCTGCTAGTAAAGATAGATAGGGAGTCAGATTTTTGAATGGCTTCAGGAAGCGAATTCCACAATTTACCTCCGCTATATGAGAAGCTTTTCTTGAGATATTCCGTTTTTGGTAGTGGTAACTGCAGTGAGGCAGAGGAGCCCCTGAGGTTATATTGAGTTGTATTCTTCTTACTCGAGAACAGATCTGCAAGGCAACTCGGAGCTAAGCCATTGATCACTTTATACATTTGTTTTACTTTTGACTTTGCTCGTTGAGTTTCTAGAGTTTCCCAGCCTAAGGCATTTAAAGCCTCTATGGCAGGGGTATCGTTACTCATATTCATAATTAGTCTTGCAGACCTGTTCTGGAGTTTCTGAAGCCTATTAGAGTGACCTTGACCAAAGGTATCCCATACCTCACTACAGTAATTAAAATGAGGCTGAACTAATGCGTTGTATATGCTGACTAGAGTGGCTATTTCAACAAAATCTCGAATTCGTCTCATGGCTCCTATTCCTGAGCTGACTTTTTTGGCAACATTATCAATGTGCTTGTCCCAGGATAGATGTTGGTCTATTTCAACGCCAAGAACCCTACTATGGTAAACTTGTTTTAGGAGTTTTATCATCAATCGTAATACACGGTTGAGATTGAAGGGTTCTAAGGTTATAATGCGAGCCAATTAACAAAAATTCCGTTTTTGCGACATTTAAGCTTAATTTGTTTGCTAATAGCCACTCCTTTACACATTCAAGGTCGTCGTTCATGGCCGTCTCAACTTCCTCTATAGTATTTCCAGATGTCGTTAGGTTTGTGTCATCTGCAAACAGCCGAGGAGAAGCCCGACTAAGACACTCTGGTAAATCATTTATATATAGGAGGAAGAAGAGTGGGCCAAGAATAGAGCCTTGAGGGATACCGCACGTAATCTGACTTTCCGAAGACACTGCTTCATTTAGCTGGCATTTTTGCTTACGGTTAGTTAAGTATGATAGTATTAAGGATAAGGCATTGCCGGTGATACCATATAGTTCTAACTTGCGCAGTAAAACACTATGATTGACCGTATCAAATGCCTTTTTTAGATCCAGAAATACAACCAAATTAAACATTTTCCGATCCATGTTTACAAACCAGCTGTTTGTGCTATCCAAAAGAGCTGAAGCAGTTGAGTGATGTCTTCGAAAGCCAAACTGATGCTCAGAAAGTATACTATTTGATGTGATATATTCATATAACTGTTCAAACATAATTTTTTCCATTATCTTACTAATTACAGGCAGAATGGAAATTGGTCTGTAATTATCCGCTGCGTTTTTTTCCCCTTTTTTAAAAAGAGGCAAGACCCTGGCTATTTTCCACTCGTCTGGGAAACAGCTCGAAATAATGGCATTGTTGAAAATATGTGTAAGTGCCGGGGAAATAGCAGGTGCTGCAATTTTTAACATTTTTCCAGATATTTTGTCAATGCCTGTTGCTTTAGAATTAGAGAGACTACTCAAGAGCTTGAGTATCTTTTCATTAGATATCTGCTTAAAGCGTGATATGTTAGATTGGCAAGGCTTTACAAACTGCTCAAACGTAGCGCTAGAGTCGGCCATTGAGTTGGCCAAATTTGGGCCAATATTGGAAAAATAAGTATTGAAAGCTTCCACTATTTCATCAGGAGAATTAATTTTAGTATCGTTGACCTTGAGTTCGTTTACAACAGTTTTACTGGAAGTGCGCCCAAGCAGATCATTAATTGTTTTCCAGGCCTCTTTAGGATTATTGTGTTGCTTAGCAATCTTGTTGCGATAATAGTTGGACTTGGCCTGACGCAAAGCAATGTTAACCTCATTTCTGGATGCTTTGTAGTCATCCCAATCGGAACATAATTTGGTCACCATTGCCTTGCGTTTGTTTTTATCTCTCGTAATAATTAATTCTTTTATCTCTCTGGTCAGCCATGGGACATTAAACGATCTTTTTCTTTTGGATTGTACTGGGGCATGCTTGTCTAACACGTCTAAGAATATATCTTTCCACGCGGCCCACATCGTGTCTGTGTCAGGACTTAAGACAATTTGTTCCCAGGGCTGAGCAAAAAGGTCTTCAACAAAACATTTCTGGTTAAACCTTTTCATGTTTCGTATTTCAATTGTTTTGGCCTTGATGCGCGTACTTTTATAAGGATTTATCTTTCTTATCCCATAAATTAAACTATGGTCACTTATTCCCAAGTGTATTACGCCTGAGGAATTGATTTTGTCTGTAGATGAAGTTACAAAGTGATCAATGAGACTTTTTGATTGAGGTGTTACGTGGCTTCAGTTATCAATTGAGAGAGTTGATATGTCTCGTAAATTGCTTTAAGTCTTTTGGCTTGACAATCAGAATTTTTCTTTAGCAAACAACAATTCATGTCCCCAAGGATCACGTGCTCTTTGTTTTCATCATCTACTGTCTTAATCATTTTTTCAAAACTAGTAAAAAATTCGCACGGAGTGTTGGGCGCTCGATAAATAGCGCTGACAATAAATGGTCGGCTATTTGGCTTGCAAATTTCCAGGGAAACACCCTCAATATCAACAGGAATTATCTCATTTCTAATTCGGTAGTTAATGGAGCTTCGAAGAAAAATACAAACACCACCGCCAGTCCTTGATCGGTCTTTCCTTATGATATTATATCCACGGATTCCTACCTCGCCATCCGAAATCGAAGAATCAAGCCTAGTTTCACATAAGCCAATAAGATCGAACGACTGAAATAATTTGGATATACGAATTTCATCGACGTGTTTTAGGAGGCTTACAATATTAAGAAAAGCCATTTTAAACCCCCTTGCTTTTGGGCCATTAGGAATAAAGCTTTCATCAGATAATGTAATATCTTTAGAAATTAAGCTAGGTTCGGATGGTGAATTTATGCTCACACTTTTGGCCGATCAATTATTAATAAGAGAATTAAAATTGTTCTGCAAAGCTATACTACCTGCGGGGTTTAAGTGTATGCCTTTCGCGTTGAGGTGAAATGCTTTGATATTAGAGTTTGCGGCAAATTCCCAGCCATTCTGGTTACAAAATGAGCGCAGTATGCGATTGGTTTCTCTTACCCTGTTATTCATGTCATTCGAGTCAGTTCTTGTTATAATGCCTGATACTGCGATGCTCGTGTTAGGAGATTGTGATTCTATCTTGTGCGCCAAGTTAGTAATCCCATCTGCGACTATCTGCGGCTCAGAGCTGCGAAGATCGTTAGTACCAATATGCAATACAATCTTGTCAGGCTGTTTACGGAGTAGTGGTTTCACAAAGTCGTTCATATCTTCCACAGTGGCACCAGCAAATGATTTTACTGTGACGCGTTGTGAAGTATTGGACAGCTCCCAGCCTTTAACGTACTTGATAATTGAGTCTCCTGCAATAACGACGTCAAATTTCGATTTTCTCTCTTCATTCTCAACTGTCGGTGGCGATTTTTGCTTAGTAGATTCGCCGGATGAACTTGATCGGTTCACTGCATAACTATAGAGAGAAGAGCCTAAACCCATTTCTTGGCTTTTGTCATCACAAAGTAAATAAAAACGCTTACTCCTGTCTTCAACTGATCTGAAATCCACGTATAAATTAATAAAATTGGTTATATGCATCTTGCACGATCGAAATTACTCTTTGATCGATTTTTGCATAGCATTATCGTGAAACGTTCTTATTGGCTTAGGAGTAATTGACCAGCGAATGTTCGGGCCCTTTGAGTTTGTCTCCTCAGTTGATCTAATTGGCTTGAGGAGATCAACATCCCGCAACCAAAATATGTTTTTAATCAACTGAAGTCATCGATCCTCTGTCATAAAAGACTTTTAGAACATCATGTGATCTAGCGTTATCTGTATAGAATTTTCTAGTTCCGGCACTTCGTGCTTATAATAATTTGGGCAATGTTCAAGGAGAAAAGATAACCATACATATATGTAAATTGTTTTTCTCGCTCCTCAACATCTTAATTTGTAGAAGTGATTGACAGTGTTTCTGCGCTAATGACTTTCTATATTGGAACTCCTCAGAACCGTACTGCGTGCAGCATCTCACAAACCGCTTATTTCTATAGCTTGCGAACCTGATGAAATTAAATTGAGTATTATCTGTTCTACAAGACATGTATACGCAAGTTTGTAATATTGGTTGATCAATGCGCGAAAAAATTATCAGTGTTATCAGAGTTCACGTTACGGTCACTAACTGTAATTGTGTGATTTCTCTGATGGAAAATAATTGAAAATGAATATTAATAAGTACATTCCTGAAGTGGCAGTGTATTATGCAGTTACTAGCTTGGGGCTTAGCAATTGTTTCATAATCAGTAGGCCAAAACTGTGGAGATAATAGAATAAAGGTGAGTGGAATTGTTTCATGATATCTGAGCGACAACTAAGGAGATAATAAATAAAGGCTACATTAACCATTCAATCAGTTCACTCCATCAACTACTGAGAGAAGAGCTAAAATCCGATTCTGTCCCACATTTGACTTTAGGTAGGTGAATACTTAACAGGCTGACCATGTAAGAACCCGGCCAATCACTTCTCGCCCGAAAATTAAGTTTGACTGATAGTAAGTTCATATTTAAGTAATTATTTTAGTTTACAAAACCTGTTGTAGTTCCGTTTCTTTTTCGAAGTATCGATTTGCGAAGTTTGGACCACAAGCGATGTAAAATATGCAGGTTCATAAATCGATCCAGAAATTATTCTCTCGACATGAAACGATCTAAAATCAACATCGCCATATTTTGCAATGTATTAGGATCACGATCGAAGTAATATACACATATGACATACTGACTACATCTACTGACCCGTGTGAAGTGAAGAGAGATTCCATATGCTTCAGCTAACTGAGTTGGTCTGTAAGTCTAATAAACTTGTGAATGATTTTAAGCTTGTGATTTTGTGTCCCTTACAGCAAGCAAAACATCTAAGCCATGAAGTATCAGACTACTGTTGTTATTTTGGTTGTCGTACTGGGTGTGACCTGTGCATTTCCTCGACGAACAATGAACCTGGAGCATGACGGAGAAGATCGTTTCCTACAGGATGAGATCTCAAAAATCATCCGTAAGTAGATATATTGCTTTAGTAGTGTTCTTTATTATTCATAGGGCTTTATCTCCGATATACAGTGGTTGATCAATAATGTAATTCAAAACCTGGGGGAAAGGTGGGGTTGATGAATTGAATTGCACATTATGAATTCTAGGTTCATAAAAATCACGTGACCGATGACGACATCACCACTAAGTGATTGATGGGGACCCAATACCACGTCTGTCAATAATTAATATTAATATTAAGCGAATTTGGCATGAACACGTACTAGGGTTTTACGTCATTATATAGCATAATTTTCTCGTCTGTTACTCGTGTAACAGGCTGGACTTTCGTACTGGAAGCTGCACCCCATTCCACGCATAGTTGTTACCTTAGCTTTACAATAAGAGCTCGGCCTTTTCTCCAGAGTAATTCCCTGTTCGGCTTTCATTGTTTTTTTTTGTACTGATTAATCTGAAGACTGAAATAAAGCAATCTAAACTGATCGTAATTGCCTTATTTCTACCATCGTAAAGGATAAATAATTCAGCAGTCATGCGACACATTTCAGAGTATAGTTCTGGGAATCAGGCGAGAGTATTTTACATGCAACACTAAAACAATCTTAAGCATCTAAATGAATTCGAAATCATCTGAAACATTGATTTACATTCGAAATAAATATAGTACGACATCGCCAGAAATTTCAGTCGCGTGTGTTGTTTCTCCTGGTATCAAGTTCGCACTGCCTCTAAATTCACTACTAAGAAATGTATGGACTTCCATCAGAAATCGTCGGTTTTATTTCCTCACACAAGGATTACGGCACAATGGCAGAGTTTGGATTTTTATAGCTTTCTGAATACAACAGTGTAAATATTAAGAAGTGGTTGTGTCCAAATTCACGATTAACACATCGAACTGTTCTAATAGTACTTGTATGGGATTTTACTGCAAAAATGACTCCTAATAATTTAAATATTGACATTTAAGATTGAAATCGGTGTGAAGAGAAAAATGTTTCCCCAGTTAATACAGTATCGGCGAGATGATATCCGAAATTAACCGGAATAACAACTTCGAAAACCATTCTCGACCCCTGAGACCCTTCTCTTATTCATATATTTCTGTGCATGCTCGACGAAATTGTAAGGCTCTGGGAAACTATAGAGTGCCCTGATTGGTGTTTAATAACACAATTCATATGACAATGGCGGGCAAACTTTTATGTCTGATATTTCGTCAAGTAGTTGGAAAATTTCAATTAACCATTTTTTATGGAGACGTAATCCAAACTCGTGAGTGTTGTCAGATCAGGATCAGGGATGGACGTGGCCTTTCTACTTCTAGTTGTATATTAATGTGAACTATTGTATTTCTTTGTATTTCAGGGTATTGTTTTGCTGTAGTTCATTGTTTTGAATTTGAGGATACACCTAGATAGAGCCGAAATTGTGGGGCAGATTCAAGAATATGAATATAAGGACAACGAACACTCATGGCCACAGAAAGTTGGAGCAGGGGATTCAAATGACTTGTGCATGGTGCTTCCCTGCTAGCAGAGGTCTCTCTCTGTCTTGGTAAACTGGATGGCGAGGGAGAGACCTCTGCCGACATCCGACGCTTGCCGTCCACATTCATGGACGAGTCAAACCAGTTTCGAAAACACGTTTTACCAGAAATAGACGTACGCGTCAGTTATTTGTTACAGTTGTTTCGTGCGCTCATGAGTACACGTGAGATCGCGTCACTTGTTGCCAAGGAAACTACAAGCATGCGCGACAGAGAAAGCGTCGGATGTCGGCAGAGGTCTCTCCCTCGCCATCCAGTTTACCAAGACAGAGAGAGACCTCTGCTAGCAGGGAAGCATGGTGCATGACACTGAAGAAAACATATTTGTATTATGCAGTTATCATTTTATGCAGTTTTGTCAAGGCTTCACTAAAAATATATATCATTGAAAAGTAGAAATTAATTAAATACTTGGTCACGTGATTTTAAGAACATGCCTATACCTTCCTCATTTCTAACGCCACACAGTTCATACTTTGACAGGCATGGTATTGGGTTCCCTAAAATCACTTAGTGGCGACCACCTCAAGCATGTTAAGGCGTCTGGTTCATTTAACGCAAAATAGATTTACGTTAAAAAACGTTTTCTGACAGAAATAACAGTTTAAACAAAATATAATTACACCATAACACTAATATCGACTTCCTTAAATTTGTTAAGTGGATGGTTGTCGTATCACGTGATTGATGGCGTCATAATTATATAAAATATTTTAAGTGAAATGCGGCTGCGACGATAACATATGAATATAAAGTAAACCTGCTAAAATATTACTCCTCCCGCAGTGTCTAAGACCACGCTTAGAAAACATGACTATCATGTAAAGATAAGGAGATATTAAGGGTACAAAAGTCACGTGACCTATTTTGCATATTTTCGCCTTAATTACTCGTTAACCAAACATTGTAGTCATATTTTCTAAGCTGATTTAGGTAAAAGGCTTCAACCTTAACTAAACATATCCACTCACACATCATAGCTGTTTTAAACTCGGAGCCGCATTTTTGATTTACTGATTTCGTGTTCTAAGTCACGTGACAGACACACAAGCCACTTAAGGTAGGCAAAAATGGCGATACCTATTATCGTGAGAAACTTGACGTACTTACCATACTCGGCTGTGCTGAAATAAGGAACAGTTTTTACCCGAAACAGGCCTTAACATGCTTGAGACATAACGATGATGTCATCGATCACGTGATTTTTAGTACATGCTCATATCTCCCTCATTTCTAATGCCAGCACGCTCAAACCTGACAGACATGGTAGTGGATCCCTATCATATCAAGCACCTAGTGGAGATGACGTAACGATGACATCTTTGTTCACGTGATTTTAAGTACATGCTCATATCTCCCTCATTTCTAATGCCAGCTGGCTCAAACCTGGACAGACATGGTAGTTGGTTCCCAGAAATCACTTAGTGGTGACCACATAACGATGACCTCGTCTGTCACGTGATTTTAAGTACATGCAGGAGCCCATTACCAGGCGCGTCCATATACACTATATCCGTGAGTCAGCAAATGACCGGATTGAACTATTTTTAGACTTGTTCCCTGGGTAACTGCCTTCTGACTCCACCGCGATCCGTGCATGCTTGCCGTAATTATCGAGATTGAGAATAATCTATTGTTCTTTGAGGTGATTTACTAACACTGCATTGTCTTGACTATGGTTTGATTGGATTCTCAAAGTGTGGGCAAGAGAACTCCCGTGAGATCTGTTCTAAATATAGCTCAATCCGGTCCGGCATAGGCTGACTCACAGACCTAGTATGGGAGACGGACGCCCCTGGTAATCGGCTCCTGGTACATGCCCATATCTCCCTCATTTCTAATGCCAGATAGTTTAAAGGTATTGTTTCCCCACGATTCACTTAGTGGTGATGACGTAACGATGACGTCTTCGGTCACGTGATTTTTAGTATATGACAAAATAGCTCACTGACCATCTACGAGTTGCCCTTAGGGACCCTAGGGGTTAGGGTTTTGGAAAAGCATTTCATTTCTTATTCTTTATTTCTTCGTGGGGAGTGTCCATTTTGGTAAATGCCTTCTATGTTATATTCATCTCCAGGCGCTCTTCAAGTGAATATAGCGACGAAGGACGTAATTCTCGACCAATCAGAGCACGGGAATCTCTATATTCACTGATGAAATTATACTAAAATGCCAATATACTGTTCATAAGGCTTTTTTTGCTTGCCCCAACGGTATGGAAACTTATCAAGGAGGATCATTCCATTAACTTTGACTGTTTTATTGTAATGTGGGATGTGGGTTTATAGCAAGGATATCTAGTTATTGAACAAAAAAAACGGATAATAAGCACGAATTGTATGAATTCCACGCGATTGTATAAAATCTGTTTCCTTTTTTGACAGAAAAGCGAAACAACAAGTGCCGTTCAGCCACTGACTGCCCGATGGAATTTGATGCAGTAAGTATACACAACTAACATGTAATAGAGAAAAGTGGTATTTATTGAATTTCATCCCGTTTTTAACCGAAAGGTTTGATCTTTGTCAATGTAAATTTTTGAAACTGTATAACATGCATCCTAGATTTGCCGTTTAAGCTGAGAGTAGCTCAAGACAATAACAGTATAGATGCATGTATATTGTTTTCTTCTATCTCAGAAGACCAATGATCGAAGACCAATGATCCCCAAGAATGACAGAGTGGATCGTTTCCTACAAGATGAGCTCTTCAAAATCATCCGTAAGTAGATATGTTGCTTTAGTAGTGTTCTTTATTATTCATAGGGCTTTATCTCCGATATACACTGGTTGAACAACAATGTAATTCAAAACCTGGGGGAAAGGTGGGGTTGATGAATCGAATTGCTCATTATGAATTCTATGTTCATAAAAATCACGTGACGATGCCGACATCACTACTAAGTGATTGATGGGGACCCAATAAAACGTCTGTCAATAATTAATATTAATATTAAGCGAATTTGGCATGAACACGTACAAGGGTTTACGTCATTATATAGCATAATTTTATCGTCTGTTACTCGTGTAACAGGCTGGACTTCCGTACTGGAAGCTGCACCCCATTCCACGCATAGTTGTTACCTTAGCTTTACAATAAGAGCTCGGCCTTTTCTCCAGAGCAATTCCCTGTTCGGCTTTCATTGTGCCGTTTTTTTTCTGATTAATCTGAAGCCTGAAATAAAGCAATCTAAATCGTAATTGCCTTATTTCTACCATCGTAAAGGATAAATAATTCAGCAGTCATGCGACACATTTCAGAGTATAGTTCTGGGAATCAGGCGAGAGTATTTTACATGCAACACTAAAACAATCTTTAGCATCTAAATGAATTCGAAATCATCTGAAACATTGATTTACATTCGAAATAAATATAGTACGACATCGCCAGAAATTTCAGTCGCGTGTGTTGTTTCTCCTGGTATCAAGTTCGCACTGCCTCTAAATTCAGTACTAAGAAATGTATGGACTTCCATCAGAAATCGTCGGTTTTATTTCCTCACACAAGGATTACGGCACAATGGCAGAGTTTGGATTTTTATAGCTTTCTGAATACAACAGTGTAAATATTAAGAAGTGGTTGTGTCCAAATTCACGATTAACACATCGAACTGTTCTAATAGTACTTGTATGGGATTTTACTGCAAAAATGACTCCTAATAATTTATATATTGACATTTAAGATTGAAATCGGTGTGAAGAGAAAAATGTTTCCCCAGTTAATACAGTATCGGCGAGATGATATCCGAAATTAACCGGAATAACAACTTCGAAAACCATTCTCGACCCCTGAGACCCTTCTCTTATTCATATATTTCTGTGCATGCTCGACGAAATTGTAAGGCTCTGGGAAACTATAGAGTGCCCTGATTGGTGTTTAATAACACAATTCATATGACAATGGCGGGCAAACTTTTATGTCTGATATTTCGTCAAGTAGTTGGAAAATTTCAATTAACCATTTTTTATGGAGACGTAATCCAAACTCGTGAGTGTTGTCAGATCAGGATCAGGGATGGACGTGGCCTTTCTACTTCTAGTTGTATATTAATGTGAACTATTGTATTTCTTTGTATTTCAGGGTATTGTTTTGCTGTAGTTCATTGTTTTGAATTTGAGGATACACCTAGATAGAGCCGAAATTGTGGGGCAGATTCAAGAATATGAATATAAGGACAACGAACACTCATGGCCACAGAAAGTTGGAGCAGGGGATTCAAATGACTTGTGCATGGTGCTTCCCTGCTAGCAGAGGTCTCTCTCTGTCTTGGTAAACTGGATGGCGAGGGAGAGACCTCTGCCGACATCCGACGCTTGCCGTCCACATTCATGGACGAGTCAAACCAGTTTCGAAAACACGTTTTACCAGAAATAGACGTACGCGTCAGTTATTTGTTACAGTTGTTTCGTGCGCTCATGAGTACACGTGAGATCGCGTCACTTGTTGCCAAGGAAACTACAAGCATGCGCGACAGAGAAAGCGTCGGATGTCGGCAGAGGTCTCTCCCTCGCCATCCAGTTTACCAAGACAGAGAGAGACCTCTGCTAGCAGGGAAGCATGGTGCATGACACTGAAGAAAACATATTTGTATTATGCAGTTATCATTTTATGCAGTTTTGTCAAGGCTTCACTAAAAATATATATCATTGAAAAGTAGAAATTAATTAAATACTTGGTCACGTGATTTTAAGAACAGGCCTATACCTTCCTCATTTCTAACGCCACACAGTTCATACTTTGACAGGCATGGTATTGGGTTCCCTAAAATCACTTAGTGGCGACCACCTCAAGCATGTTAAGGCGTCTGGTTCATTTAACGCAAAATAGATTTACGTTAAAAAACGTTTTCTGACAGAAATAACAGTTTAAACAAAATATAATTACACCATAACACTAATATCGACTTCCTTAAATTTGTTAAGTGGATGGTTGTCGTATCACGTGATTGATGGCGTCATAATTATATAAAATATTTTAAGTGAAATGCGGCTGCGACGATAACATATGAATATAAAGTAAACCTGCTAAAATATTACTCCTCCCGCAGTGTCTAAGACCACGCTTAGAAAACATGACTATCATGTAAAGATAAGGAGATATTAAGGGTACAAAAGTCACGTGACCTATTTTGCATATTTTCGCCTTAATTACTCGTTAACCAAACATTGTAGTCATATTTTCTAAGCTGATTTAGGTAAAAGGCTTCAACCTTAACTAAACATATCCACTCACACATCATAGCTGTTTTAAACTCGGAGCCGCATTTTTGATTTACTGATTTCGTGTTCTAAGTCACGTGACAGACACACAAGCCACTTAAGGTAGTCAAAAATGGCGATACCTATTATCGTGAGAAACTTGACGTACTTACCATACTCGGCTGTGCTGAAATAAGGAACAGTTTTTACCCGAAACAGGCCTTAACATGCTTGAGACATAACGATGATGTCATCGATCACGTGATTTTTAGTACATGCTCATATCTCCCTCATTTCTAATGCCAGCACGCTCAAACCTGACAGACATGGTAGTGGATCCCTATCATATCAAGCACCTAGTGGAGATGACGTAACGATGACATCTTTGTTCACGTGATTTTAAGTACATGCTCATATCTCCCTCATTTCTAATGCCAGCTGGCTCAAACCTGGACAGACATGGTAGTTGGTTCCCAGAAATCACTTAGTGGTGACCACATAACGATGACCTCGTCTGTCACGTGATTTTAAGTACATGCAGGAGCCCATTACCAGGCGCGTCCATATACACTATATCCGTGAGTCAGCAAATGACCGGATTGAACTATTTTTAGACTTGTTCCCTGGGTAACTGCCTTCTGACTCCACCGCGATCCGTGCATGCTTGCCGTAATTATCGAGATTGAGAATAATCTATTGTTCTTTGAGGTGATTTACTAACACTGCATTGTCTTGACTATGGTTTGATTGGATTCTCAAAGTGTGGGCAAGAGAACTCCCGTGAGATCTGTTCTAAATATAGCTCAATCCGGTCCGGCATAGGCTGACTCACAGACCTAGTATGGGAGACGGACGCCCCTGGTAATCGGCTCCTGGTACATGCCCATATCTCCCTCATTTCTAATGCCAGATAGTTTAAAGGTATTGTTTCCCCACGATTCACTTAGTGGTGATGACGTAACGATGACGTCTTCGGTCACGTGATTTTTAGTATATGACAAAATAGCTCACTGACCATCTACGAGTTGCCCTTAGGGACCCTAGGGGTTAGGGTTTTGGAAAAGCATTTCATTTCTTATTCTTTATTTTTTCGTGGGGAGTGTCCATTTTGGTAAATGCCTTCTATGTTATATTCATCTCCAGGCGCTCTTCAAGTGAATATAGCGACGAAGGACGTAATTCTCGACCAATCAGAGCACGGGAATCTCTATATTCACTGATGAAATTATACTAAAATGCCAATATACTGTTCATAAGGTTTTTTTTGCTTGCCCCAACGGTATGGAAACTTATCAAGGAGGATCATTCCATTAACTTTGACTGTTTTATAGTAATGTGGGATGTGGGTGTATAGCAAGGACTTGAAACTTTGCCGAACTATTAGTATTTTTAGGCGTTCTTTAAGACATAAATTACTACATAATTTTATTAATTAATACTTTCCATATACATTAGTCCTTTACTATGCGTATATAATCATTGCATATAGTTTATATAGATATAAATTAATTAATTATATATTTAATTGTAATTATCTCTGAAAAGCCCCACGGGGGAGTGGATAATAAAAGTATGTATGTATGTATGTATGTATCTAGTTATTGAACAAAAAAAACGGATAATAAGCACGAATTGTATGAATTCCACGCGATTGTATAAAATCTGTTTCCTTTTTTGACATAAAAGCGAAACAACAAGTGCCGTTCAGCCACTGACTGCCCGATGGAATTTGATGTAGTAAGTATACACAACTAACATGTAATAGAGAAAAGTGGTATTTATTTAATTTCATCCCGTTTTTAACCGAAAGGTTTGATCTTTGTCAATGTAAATTTTTGAAACTGTATAACATGCATCCTAGATTTGCCGTTTAAGCTGAGAGTAGCTCAAGACAATAACAGTATAGATGCATGTATATTGTTTTCTTCTATCTCAGAAGACCAATGATCGAAGACCAATGATCCCCAAGAATGACAGAGTGGATCGTTTCCTACAAGATGAGCTCTTCAAAATCATCCGTAAGTAGATATGTTGCTTTAGTAGTGTTCTTTATTATTCATAGGGCTTTATCTCCGATATACACTGGTTGAACAACAATGTAATTCAAAACCTGGGGGAAAGGTGGGGTTGATGAATCGAATTGCTCATTATGAATTCTATGTTCATAAAAATCACGTGACGATGCCGACATCACTACTAAGTGATTGATGGGGACCCAATAAAACGTCTGTCAATAATTAATATTAATATTAAGCGAATTTGGCATGAACACGTACAAGGGTTTACGTCATTATATAGCATAATTTTATCGTCTGTTACTCGTGTAACAGGCTGGACTTCCGTACTGGAAGCTGCACCCCATTCCACGCATAGTTGTTACCTTAGCTTTACAATAAGAGCTCGGCCTTTTCTCCAGAGCAATTCCCTGTTCGGCTTTCATTGTGCCGTTTTTTTTCTGATTAATCTGAAGCCTGAAATAAAGCAATCTAAATCGTAATTGCCTTATTTCTACCATCGTAAAGGATAAATAATTCAGCAGTCATGCGACACATTTCAGAGTATAGTTCTGGGAATCAGGCGAGAGTATTTTACATGCAACACTAAAACAATCTTTAGCATCTAAATGAATTCGAAATCATCTGAAACATTGATTTACATTCGAAATAAATATAGTACGACATCGCCAGAAATTTCAGTCGCGTGTGTTGTTTCTCCTGGTATCAAGTTCGCACTGCCTCTAAATTCAGTACTAAGAAATGTATGGACTTCCATCAGAAATCGTCGGTTTTATTTCCTCACACAAGGATTACGGCACAATGGCAGAGTTTGGATTTTTATAGCTTTCTGAATACAACAGTGTAAATATTAAGAAGTGGTTGTGTCCAAATTCACGATTAACACATCGAACTGTTCTAATAGTACTTGTATGGGATTTTACTGCAAAAATGACTCCTAATAATTTATATATTGACATTTAAGATTGAAATCGGTGTGAAGAGAAAAATGTTTCCCCAGTTAATACAGTATCGGCGAGATGATATCCGAAATTAACCGGAATAACAACTTCGAAAACCATTCTCGACCCCTGAGACCCTTCTCTTATTCATATATTTCTGTGCATGCTCGACGAAATTGTAAGGCTCTGGGAAACTATAGAGTGCCCTGATTGGTGTTTAATAACACAATTCATATGACAATGGCGGGCAAACTTTTATGTCTGATATTTCGTCAAGTAGTTGGAAAATTTCAATTAACCATTTTTTATGGAGACGTAATCCAAACTCGTGAGTGTTGTCAGATCAGGATCAGGGATGGACGTGGCCTTTCTACTTCTAGTTGTATATTAATGTGAACTATTGTATTTCTTTGTATTTCAGGGTATTGTTTTGCTGTAGTTCATTGTTTTGAATTTGAGGATACACCTAGATAGAGCCGAAATTGTGGGGCAGATTCAAGAATATGAATATAAGGACAACGAACACTCATGGCCACAGAAAGTTGGAGCAGGGGATTCAAATGACTTGTGCATGGTGCTTCCCTGCTAGCAGAGGTCTCTCTCTGTCTTGGTAAACTGGATGGCGAGGGAGAGACCTCTGCCGACATCCGACGCTTGCCGTCCACATTCATGGACGAGTCAAACCAGTTTCGAAAACACGTTTTACCAGAAATAGACGTACGCGTCAGTTATTTGTTACAGTTGTTTCGTGCGCTCATGAGTACACGTGAGATCGCGTCACTTGTTGCCAAGGAAACTACAAGCATGCGCGACAGAGAAAGCGTCGGATGTCGGCAGAGGTCTCTCCCTCGCCATCCAGTTTACCAAGACAGAGAGAGACCTCTGCTAGCAGGGAAGCATGGTGCATGACACTGAAGAAAACATATTTGTATTATGCAGTTATCATTTTATGCAGTTTTGTCAAGGCTTCACTAAAAATATATATCATTGAAAAGTAGAAATTAATTAAATACTTGGTCACGTGATTTTAAGAACAGGCCTATACCTTCCTCATTTCTAACGCCACACAGTTCATACTTTGACAGGCATGGTATTGGGTTCCCTAAAATCACTTAGTGGCGACCACCTCAAGCATGTTAAGGCGTCTGGTTCATTTAACGCAAAATAGATTTACGTTAAAAAACGTTTTCTGACAGAAATAACAGTTTAAACAAAATATAATTACACCATAACACTAATATCGACTTCCTTAAATTTGTTAAGTGGATGGTTGTCGTATCACGTGATTGATGGCGTCATAATTATATAAAATATTTTAAGTGAAATGCGGCTGCGACGATAACATATGAATATAAAGTAAACCTGCTAAAATATTACTCCTCCCGCAGTGTCTAAGACCACGCTTAGAAAACATGACTATCATGTAAAGATAAGGAGATATTAAGGGTACAAAAGTCACGTGACCTATTTTGCATATTTTCGCCTTAATTACTCGTTAACCAAACATTGTAGTCATATTTTCTAAGCTGATTTAGGTAAAAGGCTTCAACCTTAACTAAACATATCCACTCACACATCATAGCTGTTTTAAACTCGGAGCCGCATTTTTGATTTACTGATTTCGTGTTCTAAGTCACGTGACAGACACACAAGCCACTTAAGGTAGTCAAAAATGGCGATACCTATTATCGTGAGAAACTTGACGTACTTACCATACTCGGCTGTGCTGAAATAAGGAACAGTTTTTACCCGAAACAGGCCTTAACATGCTTGAGACATAACGATGATGTCATCGATCACGTGATTTTTAGTACATGCTCATATCTCCCTCATTTCTAATGCCAGCACGCTCAAACCTGACAGACATGGTAGTGGATCCCTATCATATCAAGCACCTAGTGGAGATGACGTAACGATGACATCTTTGTTCACGTGATTTTAAGTACATGCTCATATCTCCCTCATTTCTAATGCCAGCTGGCTCAAACCTGGACAGACATGGTAGTTGGTTCCCAGAAATCACTTAGTGGTGACCACATAACGATGACCTCGTCTGTCACGTGATTTTAAGTACATGCAGGAGCCCATTACCAGGCGCGTCCATATACACTATATCCGTGAGTCAGCAAATGACCGGTTTGAACTATTTTTAGACTTGTTCCCTGGGTAACTGCCTTCTGACTCCACCGCGATCCGTGCATGCTTGCCGTAATTATCGAGATTGAGAATAATCTATTGTTCTTTGAGGTGATTTACTAACACTGCATTGTCTTGACTATGGTTTGATTGGATTCTCAAAGTGTGGGCAAGAGAACTCCCGTGAGATCTGTTCTAAATATAGCTCAATCCGGTCCGGCATAGGCTGACTCACAGACCTAGTATGGGAGACGGACGCCCCTGGTAATCGGCTCCTGGTACATGCCCATATCTCCCTCATTTCTAATGCCAGATAGTTTAAAGGTATTGTTTCCCCACGATTCACTTAGTGGTGATGACGTAACGATGACGTCTTCGGTCACGTGATTTTTAGTATATGACAAAATAGCTCACTGACCATCTACGAGTTGCCCTTAGGGACCCTAGGGGTTAGGGTTTTGGAAAAGCATTTCATTTCTTATTCTTTATTTCTTCGTGGGGAGTGTTCATTTTGGTAAATGCCTTCTATGTTATATTCATCTCCAGGCGCTCTTCAAGTGAATATATTAGCGACGAAGGACGTAATTCTCGACCAATCAGAGCACGGGAATCTCTATATTCACTGATGAAATTATACTAAAATGCCAATATACTGTTCATAAGGCTTTTTTTGCTTGCCCCAACGGTATGGAAACTTATCAAGGAGGATCATTCCATTAACTTTGACTGTTTTATAGTAATGTGGGATGTGGGTTTATAGCAAGGATATCTAGTTATTGAACAAAAAAAATCTGTTTCCTTTTTTGACAGAAAAGCGAAACAACAAGTGCCGTTCAGCCACTGACTGCCCGATGGAATTTGATGCAGTAAGTATACACAACTAACATGTAATAGAGAAAAGTGGTATTTATTGAATTTCATCCCGTTTTTAACCGAAAGGTTTGATCTTTGTCAATGTAAATTTTTGAAACTGTATAACATGCATCCTAGATTTGCCGTTTAAGCTGATAGTAGCTCAAGACAATAACAGTATAGATGCACGTATATTGTTTTCTTCTTTCTCAGGTTCATAAGCTTTTCCTCTATTGGTTTAACCGCCTTTCACAATGCAACTACATGTGTCATCTAATACAATACAACATTATATCGTAAATTATTTTTACTCACAGTAATACATAGCAGCCAAATTGAGATTATTAAAAACTGTCAATGTAAAGCAAGGGGTTAATACATGAAATGCACACACAGCCCACTAAGAGAACCATATAGTTGCTGGATATAAGGACATTACAATGTTTTTACACCGCCTCACCTGTTAGCTCAGTTGGTAGAGCACGGTCTAGAGTGCGGGAGGTCAGTGATTCGAATCCGGCGGCTTTCATCTCCTCGAAACCTGGAATAGTACTGCATGGCTGTCCAAACAATGCCTAACTCTGAAACAATACAAGACGTAACCCTAAAACAATGGAATTATCATAGTTTGTCAGTGCAATCCTATAAAATGCAAGGTTTTGAGTAGACTTTGTCAAAGTCCCTTAAAACGAGATTTTCATTTCCCGCCTTCGCTTCTCTTAAAGCAATATTTTAATTTATCGCCTTCGCTTCTCTGGTTTAAGAGACTTTTGCTACCACTTTCGCGCCCAATTCACCGGTGGAAAAATCCACCGGTGACGTAAAGAAAGCTGTCCAATAGAATATTTCGAAGCGAGACATAGTCCAGTCAATTTATGATTTGACCTGCCACTAATTACAACATAAGCTTTCTTTCCAAAATACAGTTCCGAAGGCTGCCTAGATTAACATACTAAAAGTCTCCCTCGATCAAAGTACGGGAACGTCTTCAAAATCGACTTTGTTTAAAGTCGCGCTCTGGTGCAACATGAAAACAAGGCTCGAAAGCGGAAGTGGCTGATTTTAGGCTTGAAATGCACTATATTCGATCGGATTCGTAACACAATTGGTCAAAGTGTGAAATGAAGCTGAACTAAAGCCACCTGGATGGTCACGTGACAAAAACGCGTATAAGCTCCCTTAAAATATGCCCTTTTAATCGAATGGCCTTTTTCCTCTAATTTTCCATATTTCCTCATTGCCGGTATCCAGATTGATCGCGATAGAAACACAAGTAACAATGCGTTTATGGTGCTCTACATTTAATATTCTTGCTATCATTTCCACTGTCGCATTGTAACCTACTTTTCCATTTTTTTGCGAACTGTCTGAAACTACTTAGCGAATGTAAATACAACATTATGCATGAACTATATGCAAGTTATTGACAAAGTTATTATTAGTATAAGTGTTTCGTCATACTTAAGAATTCTATGGACTGTAAATGCTACGCTACTTGGTACATGCTGTCGTATTAAACTTGAAATATACAGGGGATTTCGTGTCTTCAATCAGACTCACTCATCGCTGTCGTCATCACTGTCAAGAAGCTGCTGGGCAGAGTTAGTACAGCCAGAACCCTTGCACTTACCGCACGCAATGGAACACTCAAGGTTGTGTTTACGGAACGTGCATCCCATGCTGCTGCAGTCTTTAGTGCAATTACATCTAACGATACGTAACAGGGACTAAGGCGCTGCAGGTAAATCGGTCATTTCAGGTGTGACTTGGCCCTCGTTAATCTTCCTCCCCATTCTTGTACTGCCATGCTCCGTCCTCATCTTTCCACCTTAGGCTGTGGTTCTTTGCAGCTTCCGAAGTCGGAGGAAGGCTTTGCGGCTGAATCTATGAGGTCCTGAATGTCAGCTTTTCACAGTATCGTATGTATCTTAAATGGTCGAGCTGTTCACCAGGCGTTCCTTTGTACTGAAAGGCATACCAACGCATTGTGGTCTGCTGTCGCTATCTCCTCTCGGGTTGCAAACGCAGAATCAACTACTTGTGCTTGCTCACGAAAGTATGGGGACTTTATATACATCTTGAGAGAGGCACCCTTCCCGAAACCATGAACGCGAGAGGTGGTACCACACCCAAGTATTGCGTGAATGAATAAAATATTCCAGCAGATGTCCTCGCCTATTTGGGTCTGCACCTTTTTGATGTTCCAGACACGCCGCAGTACATCTAGATTGGCAGTGGGGTCTGACACATTCCTAACCACGATGCCTTGATCCCTAGCTCTTGTCTTGGCTCAGCTGGTGACTGGATTGTAACACGTCCCGCTTTGGCTATATCCTCTGGACTGACCCTCTGTCTTGGAACACATCGGACTCGTTTGGTTCCAGGTGTGACTGCGGCAATCATCCCCATACCGTGAAACGTATCTTTCCCGTCAAGTGTTTTTTTATGTTGTGATCGACGTTGTCGGCCACATACTATTAAAGGAAGGTATGTCCGTGCGCTGGGCTAATACGGCTAATACTGGCTGAATGTTTGGACTTCGTGATAGGAAGCGGAACAAATTCCATGGCGATGTAGAGAGTCGATCAAAAAACGCGACGCAAAGTTATGATGTAGTTGAACCGCTAAGCCTATTTGTAAAGGCGCAATAAGGATGCGAGGACGTGCAGCCTGCATAATAACGGAGTCTTTTCCGACCAGAACACTCGTCAAGGAACAGTTTTAGTGTCACGGGAAGAAAATTAACGCATGCTTCGGCATCCGTGTCGACGAGTGGCTAATAATCTGTTGATGTTTTAACCGCCTTTATGTCATTCTTTATAAACCTGGCAGCAGTTTTAATGATATTTAGCTTCTCTGTCTTTGGGTCAGCATCTTGCTGATGTGCGTGGAATTCCTGTAATATATCGTTAGCAGTGCTCTTAAATATAACTTTCCGTTTATCAGTATTTGTTCGCCAAAGTGCTCCTGTAGCTTCGCCTTCATATGGGTGCGCCTTAAGCTGTGTTTTCAGAGGTTTCCAAATATTCTTCACACAGACATCACTGACACATATTTGTTCGTCATCATTTTCTTTCAGAAACATCGCCACTTTTTAGAAAGCCTCGTTATTTTCGTTGTCATGTGGTCGGCCAATTTTTCTCCTTTTTTGTTCAGGATGTCCTTGCGCATAGGTATTCGGTATTTGTTTTTTTAGTTTTTTTAGTGCGGAAGTTCGAGGTACATGCCTGATGGCAAACGGCATCCGCAGCAGACAAATCATGGACATTGATAATTCTTCCTCTGACTACCTCAGCCCAGACATCCGCCCTTTCTGAACATACTTGGAGTACGGTGTATTTGGTCTCAATGGTGGTGACTCTGTATGCTTCGACGTCTGATATTTTTTCTGTCCATCAAAGGCAACCTTAGTCCCACACTAAAAACAGTCGGTTTTAAAGCTGAAGCTTTTTTCACCTGAAGCTTTTTTCACCTGTTCGCACTATAGAGGTACGTATACTTGGAAGACAATACGTGTGTCGACACTCCTGGTGAACATGTTGCCCGGCAACCGCTCGAATAGTAGCATTACGTTGTGCGCTAGCACGGTTAATTCCCTCACTATCCTTCTCACGGAGTTTTACAAAATCTGGTGCTCTAACATCTGGGGCTCTTTACAGATGATACATAGTATTGTATCTTCAATGGTTTTGAAGCAACTTGACGAGTTTGACCACGTGAATTTCGACGTTACCGGCTTTACAATCTACAAGGACAGTTTTGAATCTAAAACCAGAAATATGTAAATCAGATTGCTGCGCGAATTTTTCGTGTTTAGTTTATCTCAGCCTGTTGTTACAATCCTGTAATTGGATAATCCGCATGCTATAAAATCAGACTCAGCGAAAGGAAAAAGCAAAGGGCGCGAAATATCTTTATGCATATTAAGTATTTGTGTTGTTGTAATTTAGAAGTGCAAAGTCTTAACTACAAGTTTTGCATTAGTTCGGCACGCCGCGCCATCGTTACCAAATAATTACATTATATCTGTATTAAAACTGTTTGTGAATTCTTTGATTAAAAGATAGCATATAGAAAATGCACCTTACCTCCTAACAGAACTCTAAAAGCCAAGGACATAAAGCTAGCATACCAGTACTGTACACTGCCAGACGAGCAAATGCGAGTTGTGGTGCAGACTGACCATCTCGCCAGAAATTGACTACGGCTCATTAAGTACAATATTATTTGCTTCTTTTATTTTCGTTTTAATATTGCCAGAGTGCCTTCTGCTAGGTTCTCTGCCCGACACATAAGTAAAATCGTTTTAAAGTCCGAAAATCATAGAAATAAGTTCTACAAATATACCGGCAAAATAAAACATGAGGTCACCAAATCATGTTTTGATAAAAGACAACAAATAAAATGCCTTAAATAAGAAACCCCATAAACGTGTTTACTAATGCATTTCCATTCCTTTCCCGATACAGTTTCGAAGTTTCCAAGATTAGATATACCTGTATTGTGCTCGTAATCGCTCGTAATGCCAAAAACCTTGATCAGCCTCGTTTCCATGCATTGCCTCAAGTCGCTCTCGAGTCGTCATTAAAGTCCGCTTTTTTGGGCATGTTCCCATCTTGCGATTTTGGGAGACTTTTGATATGTTATTTAGAATAAGTTTCTGAGTTAAAAACCGTTGAAATACCACCTTCTGTTGCAATTAGTGGCAGGTTGGCACCATTTGTTTTCACAAAATGACTGGACTAACATGACTGCTTGTAAATAAAGCTTTACGGGCCGAACGCGCACGTGCATATCACATATGTCAATCAACTTTCGCGCCAGAATATTTAATTAGATTCGAATCCTCACAAGTGAAACAAGTCGACTTCTAACGACTTCGTCGCTCACTTCAACTCGCGCATCGCGCTCGTTCTAAGAGGCTCAGAGGAAAAGAGGTCGACTTGTAGCAAGTCTAGGTTTTGAGAGGTGAAGAAGGTCTCCTGTCGAATCCCGGCCGCGCCATTGGGCAAGGACGCTGTTGACCTTGTCTCCTTCTACTTCTAATCACTATTTGAAGGAGACGTGAAAAGAACTATTCTACTACTCGAAAAAGTGCAGGGAATTGTCACCGGGTACAGCAGCCTAGCCATTCTACTAACCACACATTCAATACTGTAAACTGCGTGGCTGCTATTAGCGGCGTTAGCAGACCGAACAAGACACTGACTACACGTAGGGCACAAATGATCTCAAAATGCCCAGGCTTTCTTTATTTAAAAAAGTTTTCGACATAGAGGAATGAATTTTGGAACTAACAAATGTAATTTAAGTCGGAAACGTGGCCGCTTTGGAAATGAAAATTCCTCTATGCAGTCTTCAAGCAAGCCCTCCCCTCGTTCCCCTGTAAAAAGTATTTATAGAATTAAGAATTGAGAATAGAAACGGTTAGTAATGAGGACTAAGTCCGTTTGTAGCGATTTCTTTGCCCGCTTCCTTTAATATGACAGGAGACAAGTGTGCGCTCGGGACTGCAGTGAAATCAAATGTATATGTTACCTGTTCATTTTCCCCTTTTTTGCGATCACCTTCATAACATGGGGTTATGGGCTCCCGCGCACTATGACATCATAAGCTACTATATAGGGTAAAATGTGGTGGTGGTAAAAGGAAGATTGCTTTGCGGAATGGCATGTGATCTGGAACGACCGTGGAATAAAAAACATATATTTCGCGCCATTTCCCCCACTTTTTAGTTTAGCCCTTGTTTTGTATTTCCCACTCAGCGAGAACTCGTTGCCCTCTCCTGATTCTAAGACGCTGTTTACGTGAACCCTAGTTGGATGCCAACCCGGGCTTGATCACTGCCAAGGTCTCACCCTTCCGGCGTCAACTGCCATGTCGGGTAACCTGGGCGGTTCGAATCCAGGGTTTACCAGGACTGAAGGGGATAATTTGCTAAATTCATTCATGTTCATTCATTTATGTTCAATTCATTCACTCGCTCCACTGACCGTGGGCGAGCTAAACAATTTGCGTCAATATAGAGCATACGCAAACATACTAATTATATCAACCGTATAAGGTGGCGAGCAGACAAAAGCTGACCTGGGTCAGTCCAGGCCTCGAACGACAGGCATCCGGGGTTCATGTAAACAAAACTGAACAATTTACAGCCCATAGCAGGTTGGATTCCAACTGATCCCGGTCAGGTCACCGGGATTATGTAGACAGGGCCTGTTTGGGGATAAATCGTTGTTTACCAGGGAGCTTGCTTTTGCCGCAATGGTTAGTGTAAGTTTTATGGTTTGAGTTCGGGTTTGAGTTTGAGTTAATTTATATTGATCGGTCAGACGCAATGTTGAATTCATTAACTGAAACGAACATGTACTGAGTATGGTGAATATAAATCAATTCAAACCCTAACCCTAACCTTAAAACTTAACCATGTCCAAAACGACGACAGCAACGAGTTCTCATGATCACTGATATGGGAATGCAAAAATATGGGAATACACATATCACTGCGAGCCGAAAAATAGGTGCAAAAATGACGCGAATAATATAAATTATTTTTTTAAAAATTACTGTCATCTAGACTTCAAATTTTATTCGTCCAAGCTTTAACTACCCATTCAATAAAATGTTTATTTTATCATCGACCGACCGACCAAATATGAACGGTTGAAGACCGACCCAATGTTTTGGAAAAAGTAAAATAATTGTAACTATACACCTCTTTTCCGAGCTGTCTACGTTTTAGTTTCTTGCCTTTCTTTTGCAAATTGTCAATCCACAACTAGTAGAAGAAAGGGTAGTCGAGGAATATACATCACGAGCCAGTGGGCGATGGTAACGAAACCCAAAACATTTTACCGGGATGACCTAAGTACGCCCCCTTTCACTCATTCCAAAATCAAGTGGCCTGGGTTTTGCCAGTTTGGCCCGCATTGTTTAGTATCTTCAAGTAAGGATGAATAACTACATTTGTACAAGATGCCATTTTACTCGGTAAGAGTATGATTTGTGAAATGACTGTGCCGGGCGTTATTTAAAAATAAGGATTGTCCTATCAGTGCAACAATTTTTGAACCCGTACGCATAGCTATCAACCGCGGACGGTTCAGTGTCAGTTGACACGTATTGGTCTATCTTAGTACAATGTTAGTAGTTGATCAACCCATCAAACCCTCGTGATCATGCATGTGACGAAATGTGATTAACACTAAACACCTATAAACCCTCGGTTAGAGTTAGAGTTTAGTGTGAGGTTAAGGTTAAGTGTTATGGCTGGTAGGAATATGACTTCAAGTCCTAGACAAGTAATAATTATGTTATGTATTGCGTAGTTGGTTCGAAAATATCGTTCCCTCAAAATGCCAAAAATAGCTAGCGTTTCTGAAGCTTCAAAAATGCAAAATGTTTCGGTGGAGTATGCCTCCCCGTACCCCCCTAGCTGGTAACGCGCTTGTGCGCGTCAAGTTCTCTATCCCACCAAAGTCATTCTTCTCCCTTCCCCTCCTTTCGCGATTTAATGCCAATGAGGGCACTGAATGAACATCGTCGGAGATTTTCGAGTTTGGCCCGCATGGTTTAGAGTCTTCAAGTAAGGATGAATAACTACAATGCCATTTTAGTCGACAAACAAAAGCATAGCGTAGCCTATGAACCTAAAATAAATATATTTGGCTAATGTTGCTGCACTGTTGAGTAAACTCTGACGTCGTAGTGCGTCAATTATTCTTTAGTGAACAATATATAATCAAACCCATGTGATATATGTAATCTCAAAAAGGCAGAATAAACAGATAGCATATAAGTTTGGAAATGAATATTCCTATATACAAAGCCAAAGTATTTCTTTAATGTAATTAGACCCCACCCCCTCCCTCGTTCCCCTCAACCGTATTCTGAGAATAGAGCACGCACAGAAACAGTTTCCGTGCGATTTCTTTGGACACATTCAGGGCAGTGTACTCAGTGGCATGTGGTTGAGTGATTCAAAATATATAATAAAATGGTAACCCACAAATATAACCTTCGATAAAATGCTAACCAATTTCACAAAGATACTTGACTTGAAGGGCAAATTTACTTTTTTCTGGTCATTTTAAATATTCTACATGTACAAAGTTTTATACTGTTAACTTGGATTCATGGTGTTTTCAAGTGGGAGATGAATACATTATGTGATGATCTGTGAGAATAATGATTTAATGAGTATCAGAACAGAATTCATCAACGAAATTACATGTAATTAATCATAATTTTAAATCATTCGATACAGTCTTTATTTCTGTACTTACTATCCATGAATGATGAGTCTATCATGAAGATATCTGCTAAATATGTTTACAATATTACTGTATTAGTTGGTAAAAACTTAGTTCGTTAGTTTGTACTTAATTACTATAAAGGATTAATAGATTATTATATTATTTTGCCGAATCTTGACAGCCGTGTGTTTGAATTGATCCATATAAAGAGATATATAAAGTTTATGCTCGAAATTCGAGTAAAGCGATAATAATTAATAAGTTTTTCGAAAAACATATTGTAACTACTAGAAGCTGGTGTTTTTAAACGTTTCTTGTTCTCTTGTTGTGTGACTGGCAGCTGACCTGTTGACCTTGTAGTTTGGATTGTCTTATGCAAATTTATTTTATCTTGAGGTGATGTTGTGTTATTACTCGGGCTGCCTGTGGCAGCACCGAGTCTTAAAATGCAAGCGGTTATTATTTTTATTTTTATTCCGTGTAGCAAGCTTTGTGCGCATGCGTTAAAGGTCAAATTCACACCAATCAGATCGCACTGTGCTGGTCACGTAACACTTGCCAGGTTAATTTATTTACATAATTTAATACAGTAAAGCAAGATGGCGGAAGACCCGCGAGGAACTTTCTCTCAAATTTGGAGTCCCATCTCTCAAATATAAGCAGTTTAATGTTTTAGTTAACTTCACTCGTGCGAAAGCCTTCCAACAGGCTCAGGATATTGCACCTGGCGCTCTTGTCGGAGCCGAAGGACCGCGTTTTTTACCCAGATGGCCAGTGATTTTCTATACGACACGTACGACGACCCGAAGCCAGTGAAAGAGCCAGGATCCGGAAAGCTAAAATTCGAAGAAATAGATATTGGAATCTATAAGCCATCGGCTCGCTGTGCTACATTTAAAACATCCGAGGAGAACATCCTATTTTGGGTGAAGGCACTTCAAGACCAATATTATGAGTCTCTTAAAAAGTGTCAGAGATTTAAATTTACCGTAAGTTGGATCAGAGAGTATTGAGATCAAGTTATTTCGTTCCAGCGAGGATATTGACCTAGCGGAAACGGTACAAGCTGTCGAAGGATTTTACTTATAATCATCCACGTCTACTTAACAACAGGAATAGTTATGTGCCAAGACATGGGCAAAGATTGAGTTTCCCAGATTACAGATGAAAGTAGAGAACTTAATGAAGAAACAGAGGTCACGCGCGACATGCTTGAGAACATGAACATGTTCAACACTTTATGTTATACTAAGAAAACAAAACAAATTACAGAGCCTGCAAGTTCACAAGTCAATGAAAAACCCCAAGAGCCTGTAGTTTTGGATCAACATATCCTTGAAACTCCAAAGGCAACATACACATGAGTCAAATTCAAACCGGAAGAGACGGAATTCTTGAGATTCTTCACGACGATTGTTAGCCCGCAATAAGAACTCTCTCGCTGCTTTAATGACCTTGATTTGTAACATGGAGGCTGACCTAACTGATATGCGTAATGAATTCTTACTCTCGTCACATCAAAACGAAACTCAGTCATTTGGAAGACAAATTAGTGCAGCAAGATAATATATACAAGACCGAAATCAAGATGCTGTCATCACCTTTATTGACCTAGAAGTTGAAAATGGCGAGTTGAAAGCGGATATAATAAAGCTGAGATCCGACTTTCAAACTTTAAAAAAAAAATCAAGAATACAAAAAAGAAGACAATGAAAGAACAAGGTCTCCAGTGTTCCGAGACTACCCAACCTACTGAAGCTTATCAGTTTGTTCAAGAGCCATCTTTCTTACATGACAACCCGATCCCTATTCATCAGAATACATTTTCTGTGCTAAATGACGAGAGTTTACAATCACATGACCGACAACCCACTACTAAAGAAAGGGACCATGAAGTACGGTAGTACGGTTAATTCTCGGGTTCAAAACAATGAATATATGCCTGCTCAAATGCAGTGTGTTAAACGAATAAGTAGTGTTTAAATTAAAAGGTCAACATACGAGAAAAATAAAAATATTAAATTACATATATACTAGTGGAGCAGATAATGAAAGTCACCGCGCTACCGGCCACTCCTAAAGACTGCTAAATTCAGCTAATAATTCTTCCCTTTGGTTATTACTAAGAGGATTTCAAATGAAAGTGTATTTCATCTTCAATCTCATGTGGCCCGAGTGAAAGCCCAGATGGGCTCTTGTTGAAAATAACTGAACGTGAAAACTGCGACAGAGCAGTGGAGAAAAGGAGTGGTTGATTTCTAATCTCTTTGAATTGCTTAAAGTATAACCCATTCAGTTGGCTACATACGACATAGGAGATATTGTAGTTGAGTCTACGAATAGCAGTTTCAGCGGTATTGATCCGAACGCCTCACTTCGGCAATGTAATGAAGCACCTGCCCATTGAAACCGTCATTCTTACACGACATCAACACTCTCCTAAACAAGCACGACTAATTTAGATACACAGATTGAATAGCGCTTCATTACATTGAAGTGAGGCGTTCGGGTCAATACCGCTGAAACTGCTATTCGTAGACTCAACTACAATATCTCCTATTGGTCAAAATACGCTAGACAGTTTTGATTCTGGACGGCAAGCTTTTTGAGGGCCAAAATATATATTTGAAGACAGAAAATTAGAATGGTTCAGCTATAAAGGCACTTTTTTTTTTTTGAGAAATACATATACCATGCAGCGGAGATAGATCCATCTGAATAATTTCATTTTGAGCACGACTACTCGAAGGTAGTGGTTTCAACGGGTCCGTACGCAGACCCAAAATAGGAATTCTATAATTATTTTATGCCTTAAGATAGGGGAAGGGTTGGTAAATTCAGTACCGAAATTAAAAATACTGGAAGAATTGGCGTTATTGTGCACGAGCTTGTTCAAAATGGACAATATTTCCAAATTTTCAATGACGCTCAGTGAGCGCGTCGGCCGTATTTTGAACTTATCTATTTTTTTTCAAAAATCAAAAAGCAGTGGAACGTTTAAATGTGATTTTCGAAAATAGTTTACCAATTATTTACTGACATCCGCTCTTAATAACAAATAACAACACAACCACAGTCAATTGGTATAAAAGTTATCATGTTCAGTTTAGCTAATTACATTTACAAACTGCAGACTCACTCTTATGATCACATCTTAGCCATCTATCACGGTATCAGACGAGTGGATTTGGAGCATGTCGCATAAATATGTGATAAATTCCCTTCCAAATCCCGCAAAACTCCTCTCAGCTTTAGAAAAAACACAAAATCTTCGCATTTCACTTGAAGAAACCTTTGGTTTACTCAAAATAATAGCAAGATTAAAGGTTTTACTAAGTCAAAACTCTGCTCATATCGCCATCTTAAAAAAACAAGCACTGTGTTGTCCATTGTTCACGTGACCAGCACAGTGCAATATGATTGGTACGGTGGCGAAAAGAACTTCAAAGAAGGTGCAATCTGATTGGATACCGGCGCAAAACAGCGACACACAAAACAAATAAACACTTGCGATTTCTGACTCGTGCCTCGGCCAAAGGCCTGGCCAGAGTAATAACGATGAATTGATAAATCAATAACGATCAATTGATAAATCAATAACGATCAATTGATAAATCAATAACGATCAATTGATAAATCAATAACGATCCATTGATAACTCAGTTCGTCTTCAGCAAATAAAATTCGCCCACACCTTTTTCGCGCATTGCGTACCATATTTAGTTTCAGATTGCGCGCGCCATGTCCAGCAGCCTCCTACTTTACCGTTGTCTTGGAGACCTGATTAATTATGCCACTTCTCTTCTTTATTAGATCTTAAAAGGAGATTCTGTTACAGCTTCGTAAAAACATTGACGGAGTGAAAGAGCTGAAGGCACGTATAAACAACAGTTGGTCGCTCAGCAGCAAGAATCATCTACTACTTAATGTGTAACGTTATAGATAGCCTAGCAAATGGCTCGCTAGCAATGACTTGTAATCTGATATAGACTTTAGTTAGCTAAGGTGTTCGGGTCACATGAAGTTCTGAATAGATTCGGATAGCAGTTGATTAAATCATTTCATGTTTCGGAACAATGATGCTGTCCAAGAAATGTAAAAGAAGGTGATATCTAATATGTAAACAGAGCACTTTTCCACGTAATTTTTTAGTTCGATTGACAGCAGGAAGTTTAACATTACAGCTTAATGGCAAAACGATACGTGTGTGAGGGTCTGAATGGGGGTGTCTACATGTCAGTTGTCAGTTAAATTTTTGGCCATTTGTCAGTTGTCAGTTAGCCCTAGTTAATCATTGCTAGAGAAAATTTACAATGTTTGACCGACAAACACCAAATTTGTCAGTTGTCAGTTATTTTTCGGTTGTCAGTTGTCAGTAAAAAATCGTCATTTGTCAGTTGTCAGTTATTTTTAAGGCCGTTTGTCAGTAGTCAGTTAACCCCATTCAGACCCTCTTGTGTGTACTTCACCAAAATTTATAGATCTCTGAGGCTGGAAAACGACGCCTTTGACCTTTTGGTAAAACAACAATTTAGAATTCTTCCAAAATCTCGTACATCGAGTTCGCATTTATCTCAGCATTTGTGGTGACATAATTTTGGCGAAAGTCAATCAAATTCGCGCAAAGGAACCTTTGGCTGTTGGAACAAATTGCCGTTAATTTGTTGGCAATATGATCTAAATTGAAAATATGTTGAAAACAATGGAATATATGAGCCATTATGGGCTTTGAATTTCGCGGCCACTGCAATCTCGGATCTGAAGACGTTTTACGGTGGTCATTATTGTCAGTAAACCAAAGCTCTTGAAACGTTATCAGATCCAAGATGGCGTCAGCTGCGAAACTCAAAGCCCAAAATGGTTTCAAAACTAAAATATATTTTCCATTTTTGTTACAAATTTCCAATTTAAACTGGCAACAATTTAACAAGTTAGAGGGTTACCTTTTAGTGCCACCCGACCCTATGTCAAATATAATTTTTAACTTGTCATGATTTGTTGTCATTTACTGCTTGCATGCAATAAAGTCCATTAATCAATAACGTCAGTGGCTGTTTATTTTTCCTATGTAGTATTTAAAGTGCTACTACGATCAAAATTGAACATCTTTTTTTAACGTAATTTGCATTCAGGATAGCTTATTAGAGTTGAAAATATCCATCGAGGCTAACTAAATGAAAGTTGTTCCAGGCAAAGCGAAAATATCCATCTCAGAAAAGTACTCTTTTTCCTGTCCGCCATATTGGATTATGTTCCAGCGATCCTGCGATACCAAAGCGATTATAATTGCGGTAATTTTTGAGGAGCCATTGTTTCGTTTCGTGACGTCATTTTCTCAAGACGCTTGCCAAGCGGCTTGGGTTTGCGAGTCAAAGCTTACATAAGTTGTCAGTACTTTTCCTTGTTACGCTCCAAAAATATGTCTAGTATCTCTTCCAGTGGCGAATATCAAAGCTTAACATCAGGCAGTGATTTAGAAAGCCATTCTGATTTGTCGGATGACAATATACGAGATACTGGAGAGGAATTCATTCCATATGATGAGGCTTTAGAGCCCGTTGCAAACGAAGATGAAGCAGCTCAATACTTGGAGCAGTTGGCCGTCGAAGAAGAGGACGAACAGACTCTGTTAAGTCGCTTTTCAGGCGAAGAAGATGTCCAAGATTGGTATGTGTATTGGTATTATAAGATGAATTATGGAAACAGACAAGCGACTTTGTTTTTAAAGTAAAATCCACCTGCATGTGGTTCCTGCGTATATATCATTTTATATGCATAAATAATTTTATTGTCATGTCGCCTACTTATTATACACCTTTATTATTATTCACGTGCCGATTTTCGAGATCAACAAACTGGGATCTTATATATGATGCTACTTTACTAATAAAACTGACACTTTTATGTGTTACTCCAGGTGTAAATGCTCAAATTGTTCTCTCGAGCGAATAACCAAGCCAGAAGAATGTTGGTGCTGCAGAGATATTGATCGCTGCCAAGAAATAATGGGAGAAGCAGATCAAGCAGACGAGTGCATTACGTTGCATCCAGGCTTTGCCGTTTGCTGCTTGAATACTTGGGTGCTCAACATCGCAGGGATCGGTCTGAAGACTAAATCCAAAAAATCTTACTCGTCCACAAAAACTCAGAGAAATGCAGCCGAATCAGAGTAAGTCTTAGAACGGATTCTTTAGAACTACATGTAGTTTTGCTGTTATTGCTATTTTATTAGACGAAATGACGACAATTGTATTCGGATGAAAGAACCCTGTACTTGTTTGTGTGCGTAAATCGAATAATGTTTTGTACCATTCAAGAAAAAACTTTACTTTAAGCTAGCCAATATGAAAAGCCATTTGTTTTAATTTTGTGAGCACGAGCTAGAAAGAGCTTTCTCATTAGATTCACTTACAGTATAAAACACTAGTTATCAAATGTACATATGATATATCAGTACTATTTTTTTCAACAGTATTTGTAATAATTAAACCAGATTACGGTAGTATAATTTTGAAGGTTTGTGAAATGTTAATTTTGTTTAGGTTCCTGAGAACTGTAGCCTATCGCCAATATGTTCGCCTAGTGTACGGATATGTTGGTGCCTCGAGAATAATTCCTCTACCGAACTGTGTGTATAATAGCATCCGCCATGCTTTTCCAAATGCTGGAGAGGAATACACTGGATACCAGTCTGAGGAAGAAGAGGACGACTAAAGTTCACAGAAGTACATTTGTATTGTTCATATTATTTACATGTAATGCATTCATCAGCAGCTTTGCCCAGGGATCGATCCCAGGCTGACCAGGGAGATTGTAGCCTGTGTTGTGGCTCTGGAGTATCGGAGCGGGGATTAGCTCCACTCCGATACTCCAGAGCCGCAACGCAGACTAGGGGGATTTTTAAAATGCTGGAACAATCTTGACAATTTCTCTCAGGGGTAGTGGAATCATTGAATTCAAAGTCCCCTTGATAATATTTTTCCTGAACTTGAAATCCCTAATTTTCTATTACAATCTGCACAACCCCCTCCCTATTTTTTCAGCAAAGTCCAAGACATCCCCATTGTCAGCCCGGGGATTGACCCCTGGGGGAAGCTGCTTATGAATGCATAAAGTGTTGACATCAAACTTCTGAGGGAAGGGTCTGGCAATCTAGTCAGATGCTGAATTATTTCTTAGTTATCAAGCCAAGCCAGGCTTTCATAACTGAAAGGTACATGTAATTTTTATTTTAAAAGAGATTCTGATTGGAATATTTTTTAGACTGCCAACCAATACTCTCCCTTAGATATTTAATGGCTAGCTCCTGCTATAAATAAATATCGTTCTGCAATGTGATTGGTTCACATTGTCTAAGTGGTGCCAGTTTCAGTAGTAGCACTGTAAAGATGGCCATCGAAATTGCTCTGACTATATAATAACTTTTGCCATTACGTTATTTTGATAAACTGTAACAAATATTGTGAATATGTTTATGTAACAATTTTGGGAATTAACAAGAGGCAGTGAAGCCAAATCGGTGTTGTATACAATCAAACTGCTGCATATGCCATTTATAAACAAGTGCTTCAATGATGCACCGTCAGACCCATAGGTTCCACCATCTTTATCATAATGAGTTTGTAATGAAGTTTTTTGGTGGTGCTATTGTCCTCAAACAGTACCTTCTTATTCTTTGACAATATGACTGCCAAAAAAACATCATGTCTGGTCATTGTGGTGGTGCCCATGAGGCTTTGCTGGTTTACAAAAGGCATATGATAGCCTTGTCCCCAGGCTTGTACTAAGTCATTGCGTGAAAATAGTGGCCATTTTAACTCCCAAGTAATAAGCCTGACAAAACCTTTGGGGTTGACAGTCTCTTGCAAAGGGGAATATACATGTAGGTATTTTTTGAGTTGGTTTTTGTTTTTCACTTAATAAAGTACCTACGTCGGAAATTTTCGAATTAGACTGTTTCGCTGGTGTACTCCATAGATAGACCTCTCGATTTCGCTTTAAAGAGGTATTGGCCAGGCTTATTAGCATGAGCTAAACCAATGTCAATATCCAGCCACATGTAATGAGAATACTGGGGATGAGGCTATTAATAAGGAACAATTTAACATGTTTTTTCAGCTGGGTTTCCATAATATCATCTAGAAAGAAGCACACTATGTCTATTTGACACTTAGTGAATATATAACAAATAATCAATCAATTAGCTGCTGTCATTATTGGTTGATGAGCATTGCCCTTTTTTATGGCCTTTCCTTGGCTGTCCACATTTCTTGCACACAGGTGCCTTTCTGCCAGTATTTTTATTAATAGGGTGGATAATTTGTTGTAGCTCAGCATCTGGAAAGAAAAAGGAATATTGTTAGTTGGCTGTGACATGAACCTCTCACAGTGCTGCTCATCATACTCACACAAAATTTGTGGCATTTTGTTGTTGTTTTGATAAGATATTTATCGTCAAGTAATAACTTTTATTAAAAATTAGTTTCTGTTTCCATACTATTGTGCAGTGATTAAGCAGTACCTGTACATGTTGGTGGGCATATAGCAGTTTCCTTGTCCTTTCTAGATCTATACTTCTCCTTTGCATCAGCCTTGCTTTCTTTGTCATGCAGCATGCTGTGCAGAGGTTCTGGGACTTCTGCCTTCAGCTCCTCTTCCAACTCTTGAAGCTCCTCCCTTGGTGTTGTAATAAGTACCTCATATATTTTAGCAACATAACCTGAAATTGAAGGCAATATGATCACACTGCTATGCACAATTAAATATTGATTCACATGTACATGTAGTTAGGGTAACTATTTGAAAGACTGTACAAGGATTGCCATATTAATATTGGTTTTAATGTTTGAGCTTGAAGATCTGAAAAAGAGTTTAAAGAGATTATTGTTAAAGTGCTTACTTTACTACTTTCAAAAATAGGAATGCTGTTTATTGTTTCTCAATATCGTTTTCTTATGTTAGGCAATTTGTGATGTCACATGAATAGAAAAATATTTTGGGGTTAAAGGCATTTTAAAGTGCATTTTTTTATTATTTTAGATATCAATTCTAAATCAAGTGAATAGTAGAATGGTAAAATATATTTTGCTTTGAATGCTGTGCTGCTGAGTTAATGAGGTTTTAATATCCAAAATGCTAATTACATGACGTCAGGGGAGGTATCTGTAATCACTTCGTAGTGGTTGTGAATGGGTATATCTAACTGATATAGGAAAACAAATCATTTTATTTCAACCATGGGTATAACACTGATAATTTGACAAATTTGTTTAATTGTAACCAAAAATATTGTATAATAATAATAATAAAAAAAAAATTCATTTATTGTTCAAAGACACTTTAAAGATTTAGAGTATAATAATCAACACAGGGTTCCCATGGTCAGGGAAATTTGTTTTCAAGGTCAGGGAAATCCCAAATTTCAATGACAAATAAGGGAATTTTTATTTTCAGGCTCCACATAACAATGTTGCTGTCCCAAAATAGTGATTGAATATTTGTAAAAAATTGAGTGCGTGCTGGAGGTCAGTGAAAAATGCTTCTTGGTCAGTGAAAAGTCCTGCAAATGTGTGGGAACCCTGATTAACAGTGTTACTGGTAGAGGGTAGGAGTTGTATTTTGGATGAAAAACAAATTTCCTTATATTTTCATTGTTTCTTTATTTGACAAAAACAAAATTCTACATACCATACTTCTGCTTGACTTTGACTTCCCTCGTTGTCCCCTCTCCCTCTTTGAATTTGACATAAGTGACACGAAGTTTTGGATTGCCTTGGTTATCCTTTACAGTGTCTCTGTTCAGGTTATAGTTGAACTGCAATGCAGCAAGAATGATTCAAAATGATTCAAAATGAGGGGGTTCATTAATTTCATGCAGACAAAACTGGAGTCATCAGAAGGGGATCAGTAAAAGGTAAGAAGGTGAAATTGAGGTATTTTACAATAGCCCCCCACCCCCACTAATATTAATGACCAGTCCCTAACCAAACATTGCAGAATGTTTAATCTGTATAATACATGTACATTTGTGTGGTACTGCCATTTTCATGTCTATTATAGCACCTTATTGCATTACTTATGTTTTAGTCAGTTACATGTACACAAATGTATGTGAAATCATGCATATACTACTTTGATGCCTAAATGTACATCAATGTAGGTTACAGTGCTCTAGCCAAGGCAAATGTACTGTAATACCTTTTGTCAGCCACAAGCGTTGGGTGGTAACCTTCCCATGGGCACACTTGTTGAACAGCCTTTCAGGTATGTTGGTGTGTTGGTTCAGGATAGCCTCCTCCGCAGGCATCTCTAAGTATCAGAAACCGTGAAAATTGAAGAAAATCCTAAATTTGGTTACCTGTGGCAAAGGAGGAAAGAAGCAGGAGAAAATCGGGCTTCCTGTGTTACGAAGCGACGAGCGCGAAGCGCGAGGAGCTGAGGCGAGCGCGGAGCGCGAGAAGAGAAAGAAGAGATGCCTGCCAAAAAACGATGGCTTTGGACATGCCGTGTCACCCTAATGGACTTGTCACGGCACCCGGGGTTCCCTAGGGAGGCAATTGCAACTACCAAAACTAAACGGGTCCCCTTCGGAAATGTTTGTATTCAACTCGAATAAGACTTTGAAGGAAGTTATTAAAGGCGGAGAAACGACAAAATATTGCGGACAAAGAAGATGAAGTTTATAACAATTTGAGGGCAGCAACTGAAGAACTTTATATCGAAAAGGCGAGAGAAGATTGACTGAGGACCGATGGAATTATCGAACAGCCAAACAACCACAGCTAAACAATTTATATAACTGAGGAGATCAAAGATTTCTAGATACATGTACCGTCGGGACAATATATATATATAGCGTCCCTAAAGTCAGTCAAAGTGAATCAAATTTCCATCGAGTGTAAAATAGATTGCTTCCAAACGGCACCGCCAACATTTCCGTTGATCTAGTCGCAAATTGATAAGATATTTCGATTATTCGAAAACCAGCAGGGCAAGAAGAAATGCCAAGACAACTGCCCTGGAACCCGCAAGCGGTAGCTAGTTTTTATTATATACGGAGCGTTAGCGTTTATACTCCATGGCAAAGCTGTGAAAATAACACGTCGGAACGAAGCTGTTAAAATCTCAGTTGAAATTACCACAAACACGCTTGTTCTGCTCATTGATGGGCGCTCGTTGATTCTTATTTCCACGGGTTATTTCATACAGTCGCATGTTAGTTTATATGTATCTGAAGTAGATCGAAAATCACTCGTTTATGTTTTTATTAACGGGTTTGATTGAATTTGGAACTTTCACAGTTTTAGCAGTCGTGCGTGATACACATGAACGGAGCCATAATATGCACATTTGTGGTGTGTTTCATACCGTGTACATAGATATCGATACCCTGGTTCCAAAGGGGCTTCAGTGCTGCTAAACGAGATTTCAAGCCGCGAAGCGACTAGAACTGAGTTGCGATGCGACGAGAGTCGAGGAGCGAAGCGACTGGAGTGAACTTTCTCAACGATATACATTTAGAACGAAAAATTACTCTCTCTTAATCGTGAAACTTCTCAAAACCTCTGGCACCCAGGGTAAGATATCGAGTGCGACGAAAACTTGCAGTTGATTTAGTCGAAAACCTTTGCAGTTGATTTGGTCGAAAACCTTTCCGAGAACCTTACCAACCAAAAGCCATGTAAATTGCAATTTGGCAGAAGAAATCGTGTCCTCGATTGTGTCCATTATTACAACTAAAAGTTGTTTATTTTATTACTTCGTGCTCAGTGGACTATACATTGCAATCGGCCCAGAAGAGTCAAAGCCAGCAAATGACACACCAGTTTTACGGCAGCTATAAAACTTGAGCTTCGAATTTTAATATTCCTCAGGGCTTGCGAGCTTGATCCGGCGATGATAGCCTAAAATCGGCTAGCTCCAAGCTGAGGAGGCGGCGGTATTTCAGGCTACGGCGATGAGCGATTTGATTGCTTTCATTCACAAAAATTATGACCCACCCCTCTCCATATACATATTGTTATGCGCACAAAAACCTGCGCGAAGTGGCGATAACATGTCGATTTTTGGCAGGCATCTCTCTTCCTTTCTCTCTCGGCTCCAATCTCCCTCTCTTTTCTTCACCTGCCACAGGGAGCCCATAATCTGATTTCTTAAAAAAATAGAGATTCCTGCGGAGGAGGCTAGGTTCAGGATATGGTACTGAAACGCCTTGTATTTTGCAAGGATAACTTGCTCAAGCTTTGCTTGTGTGGACGTTACTGCCCAGTAGAAGTGGCGGACACAGGCTTTCCTCCAACGCCCAATTGCCTCCAAACCTTTTTCTTTGCTCAGCTTGATCAGCAGCTTTTGGATTTCTGAATATGTACATGTATAAGAGGTGAAGTGTGAGGGAACAATATTATGTGAGGTAAAGATATACATGTACTACATATACCCACCCAATTTTTAGCACCTGATTTAAAATAAGCCAACCTGCTGCTGTTTCAAATGGCATAATATTTGCTAAATAAAATTTATTTCTAATCAAACAAATCTGTAACCTACAACAAATCTAAAACCATTTTATCATTCTTTAGATGCTAATAATAATTTGTTTGTTGGGTAACTTACTTTTGCCTATGTGCCACAGGTCAAAGAAATGGCTGATGACTGGCTTTCCTAGTTCTTTGCACTTTTTCGGGCATTCCACCCTCATCCACTTTGCAATCTGGGAGTGCCGGTCTGATACAAATGCAGTAATGATCATTGCAGTGCTAAGGAGGAATGCAAATGCCTGTTGATGGCCCATAAACTCCATGGCAGAGCTGCTTCCTGCCTCATTTGCCTGAAGTAAAACAAATATATTTAGTTCATATTATAGGAAAAAGGTTTAAACACCATCAACCTGGCACCCCTTGGACATAAAATAAATCCTTGTCTGTAAATTATGATATTACCACATGAAAATTGTTTAATTGAATTGTTACCTGCACTAGGACAATGTGAATGATGTAACCAATAGTACAACAAAATATGGTATAAGTCCCATATTTTGCCGAATGGCCCATGCTATCATGTCTGCCATCCCCTGCCAGCACCACTTCTTTTCCTCTTAATCCTGCAAGTAATTCAGCCTGGTAGCCTCGCCAGTACTTGATAATGGACGGTACCAGTAAATGACGTTGGTGGTAGTAGTAGGTTGGGAAGTGATACACTAGAATACCCATCTGCTGGAATACAAGCAGGACTTTGTTGATTGAGGCACCAGCAGAGAGTATGGCAAAGCTCAACAGTAGATTCCCTGCTGGGAATTTGCCTAACATATATGGTTGACTGTCCCATACAAATACACCAGTGCATTGGCTACAAGTTGACCTGATTGTAAGCATGGTGCCAGACTGTGATACTGTAAGAAGTGGGTTGCTGGCGAAGCACAAGTGGCAGGTTTGGAATAGCATAAGTAGCTTGGACAGAAACACTATCCCTTTGGGTTCTTCTTTGGTGTCTTTACCCTCACAATTCAACCTGAAACAAGCAAAACATGAATAAATGAGTGGGTGGGTAAGTGAATAAACAGATAGGTAGATAAATAAATTAAGTTCAAGTTATTTTGTTTAGTATATTATAATTCTCTTGGTCAGTTTATCTAACTTGCTGGCTCTAAGAAATTTTAAGACCCATACTTTGGATTTGGCTGATTGTTGCCATTATCATCCCCTGCTTGCTTGTATGCATTCTCAGCTTCCTCTGGTGTCCAGTCTGGGTCACCATCCTCATCAACTGGATCAGCTTGCCCTTCCTCTGGTTCCTCATCGATCTCCATGCCCTCTTCCTCACACTCTACCTCTGCCATTCACTTTAAGTGGTCTTCATCCAGTATCACCACTGCTTCTGTTTGAGTCTATAATAAACAATGTCAGAAAACCCGACAATATATGTATAGCATACATCATAAATTAAAATAAGTTGCAAACTGACTGCAGTTTTCTAGGGATCAAATACTCCCATTACCCAGGCGCATTACAATGCAGTCCTGATAACATTACTGCAGTCCAGGTTTGAAATCCAAGCATTGATTTTGGCCTGTCACACTATTTCATCCAACAAAGCTTCAGCTTTTAGTACTCGTCAGCTTTGTACATGGACCTCGTTGCAATCATTATGTCTTCATGTAGCATTTAAAATATTTTTTGGATAGTAAAAGTTGTCAGCTACAACTTTCTGATGATTCTTACTTAAGTAACGCATTACTGTAGTTTCACTAAATGCTTACCTGATGAAACTACTTCTGGCCCCTTATTGCTCTTTCTTTTCAAAGTCTCCTCCCATTTTGATTGATCTGTTTCCATCTGGGATTTCAAGGTTTTGTGTTGCCTCTGGAGTTTCTTTTTTTGCTTTCTTAGGGAGGCACAGCTTGAACAAGGAGCAACTTTAGGAGACTGAAATAGAAAATATATTAAGCTGATTTGAGTACACAAAATCTCTGAATTTCTAATAGCACCTGAAATAACCATAGCTGGCTGGCTGATCAGAGTCAGGACCTGGCTAAATCACTAATGGAATAGCCCACTTCCACAAATATATGCTTTAGTTATCACACATAAAGGTTTCAATACGAGGCTCTGTGCTAAATTATATTATATTCTCTGTGAAAAGAATTAATTTAGCACAGAGCCTCGTATTGAAACCTTTGTGCATGACGAGTGAAGCATATGCGTAAGTGGGCTATTGGAATTTAGCGTGTAGGGAGGAAAACCAGAGGATCCGGAGAAAAACCCTTGGAGCAAGGACAAGATACCAACAAACTCAACTCATATGTGGCACCACGTCCAGGTATTGAACTCAGGCCACAGAGGTGAAATGCAAAGCGTTTAACCACTGCACCACCCCAGCTCCCCAAATCTGTGATACTTTCTCTTGCTATGACAGGGGTAAATATTTTTGTCTAATTATAATATTGTAAACATAACTTGTGAAATGAAGCTTACTGACATTTTCTAGGGCTCAAAACTAAGGTGCCAACCATTTGACTTCTCGTGGAGGGGTGATTTGGTATAGGTATGATTTTTTTCTAAGGACATATAGGTGCATGATATTTTTTTTCATGTACATGCATGTAACCTGATATTTTGTCTTGCTCATAGTACATGTATGTGTAAATTTTTTTTACCATTGGTATTCCTTTTCATAATTTGTTTCCACAAAAGCAGCTTACAGGAATTATTTTCTAAAATTACCCCCTCCCTCAGAAGTCAAATGGTTGACTCCTAAAATAAAACACTTGTACATTTATGACTATAGTACCTGAAATATCGTTGCAATTCTGCCATTTCTGATCGCTAAAACGTGGAAGATTCATTAAAAAAAGAAAGACAAGTAAACAAATATTGGTGACTGCTGAAAAATAGTTGCACAACAAAAGTTGGGTCTCAAGTCCTGTTTTGTTTCATAGGGCTATATAAATTAGATAAAATCACCTTGTCTGATGCCACTCGAGTCTGATTTGGAACCTCCACGTCAAGCATTTCAGTCTGAGTTGCAACTTCAACATCGAGCACTTCAGTCTGAGTTGCAATTTCGACATCAAGCACTTCAGTCTGAGTTGCAATTTCGACACCAAGCACTTCAGTCCGAGTTGCAACCTCTACCTCTGCGACTTCAGATGGGGTTGAAGCGGCAGCTTCCACCTCTGACGCCACGCATATCTGCAGATTCTGAAACAATCTTATCCCAATAAAAAGAGAAAATATACATTTTTAATTTGTCGCACACCTAAAATAAAACTTCATGCTTTCAATCTCTGAAAACAAATTGGGAATACATGAATATACAGCCTCGTAAAAGTCCCAGAAACAGGAAAAAGCATTGGACTCCTTTATATATATTATGGCTCGGCTCGCGCTCAGGCCCAGGGTCAGATATATATATGTATAAGAAAATAAATAAAGTTTTGTTTTACTTACTTGTTCAACGTCCATGCCTGTGCTGCTGCAAGCACCTGATGAACTGCTGCCATCCAATAATTCCTTGAGAATCTTAGAGAAGCGAGTATAATAACTACACTGTAAATTCAAAAGAGCTGTTTCAGCCCAAAAAGCCAAATCAGCCCCAAAGGCACTAGGTCTGATTTGGCTCTTATAGGGGTCGTTTTGAAAAATGAGGCCAAATCAGCCCCAATAAAAAATAAAATTGACCCCATAGATTTCTAATTTGGCCCCTTTATGTCATTTTAGTGCTACAATAAGAGCCAATTTAGCTTTTAAGTAAGGGTCGTATTGACCCCATTATTTCTAATTTGGTTCTTAGGCCATTTTAGTCCTACAATAAGGGTCAATTTAGCTTTTTAGCATGGGTCGTATTGGCCCCATTATTTCTAATTTGGTCCTTAGGCCATTTTAGTCCTACAATAAGGGTCAATTTAGCTTTTTAGCATGGGTCGTATTGACCCCATTATTTCTAATTTGGTCCCTAGGCCATTTTAGTCCTACAATAAGAGTCAATTTAGCTTTTTAGCATGAGTCATTCAATTCAATTCAATTTATTTTTGCTCATCTTTTTTTTTATACAATAATTATAAAATACAGACAGAGAATGGAGATAGACTAAGAGTAATATAATAAATAACAAGAAATGTGTGAGCCTGAAGGCTAAGTTAACCGCTGGGTTTTCTAGTTAGCCCCCAGCCATATTTAGTTAAGTGTTTATAACAGGTAGAGAAAAAAAAGGAGTTTAAGAGTTAACATTTTTTTTAGAGAATTAGAGAGAGAATAATGATATATAGAAATTATGAGTGTTGCTCTGACAGTATGTAACGTTTCAGTTGTTTTGAAAAGGCGAATGCACTTAAATCCTTCATGTTAGTCGGGAGGTCTTTCCAAAGATCAATTGCCATAAAAGAGATCATTTGTTTGCCTGCATTTGTTCTTACTTCTGATTTATAGAGGTTTTGTTTGGCTGCGTATCTGGTATTATAGTTATGAACACTGCTGGCATATTTAAACATGTTGTCAAACATGCTTGGTAACAGTCCTTTGTGCCATAGATACGTAAATTTTAAAGCATGTAAGCGGTAGACATTATATACTGTAAGAATATCTAATAGATTTAGCAAGGGTTGAGCGCTTTCCGTATCTTTTCCATGGGGAATTGCAAAGAATATTAATCTGGCTACATTATTTTGTTTAACTTGAACTTTTTGAATATGAGATTTGTAGGCGCTACCCCATGCTAAGATGGCATAAGATATATACGGATAGATTAAGTTATAGTAAATGTGTTTCAGTTGTAGGATAGAAAGATAGTGCCTTAATTTGGATAGAATTCCAGTATTTCGAGATATTCGCGAGCAGATGTACGAAATATGATACTTCCAGGATATCGAGTCATCGATCATTACTCCTAAATATTTAATACATTTCTTTCGATCCAAAGAGTGGCACGATCCATCTTTGCTCCTGATTTGTATGTCAATGGGCGTATCTTTTTTTCTTGCAGACTTAACAATCATAAAATTTGTTTTTGATTTATTTATAGTTAACTTATTAATATCACACCATTCCTTGACCTTAGTTAGTTCAGAGTTCATTAAATTCTCTAGAGTTTTCAAGTTACTTGCCCTATTGACCCTATTATTTTAAATTATTTTTCCTACTCTTTGAAACCACATAGGCATGAAGTCTGGTGTCATGGGCTGATTCCTATACCGTAGACCAGACCGCAATGATTGGATATAACATTAAGCCGCAGTGTCCGGAAATTTTCTCAGATGCGAATAACTATTTAAATTGTTTCTACTTTGTGAGGAAGTTAGCATGTACATGTACATTGCTTATGCATTAATAAATGAAAAATAATTCAAAAGTACGAAATAATATTATGAAAATAGTCCAGAAGAGTCCGCAGTTGTTCCGCGAGTACAACCGTGTCTCCTGGTGCACAAGTAGAGACTGGTAACTACGGTACTGCAAATTTGTCGGCGGCAACGCTCATGAGTATATCAGGTTTCGAGTACTTCAACGGTCACGATCAACGAAGCAGGCGGTCTTGTCCTACAACTTTAATGGATTTACAGAAGGTTAGCTAGTTTAAGAGTTTTGGAACCAAGCTAAGAACTTATCAAGACGTCGTTTGGACCATGAATGGCTATTTATGGGCTGGTATCCTTGGAGGAAAACGAAACACTAAAGACAGTTCGAAGATGATAGATGGTAAGCCTTGCATCATGTCATGATCAGTTTTAAAGTAATTCCTAATTTACCTACAAGTAGATATGTTGATCAGTAGGTCCATTAATAATACTAACACAGAGTAAATGAGTATTTCATGGACGAACTAACTGTGTAAAAACAGGATGAGCCGGGGTGGTGCAGTGGTCAAGCGCTTCTCCTCTCACTCTCACCTCTGGATCTGTGGGAAATGGCAAGAAGTTGAGTTTTTTTTAGCAGATATCTACAATCTCAGCCAATATTCGTTGGAACACCCCTTTCCCCGGCTTTCAATGTTGAGTCCAAAACGGTTCTCAAAAGTTTCATGGCTCGCTCGCGACCGGCACCAACTGCAACATTGAGGGAGGGAAAACATATCCCTTCAGTGTTCCAACATTATGTCAGTGATTGTGTGGGCCATAACTATCAAGTTTCAGCACAGGCAACCCAAGCTCTAAATTCGAGTTGTTGGTGTGTTTATATGTCAGTACATAGCCGGGCTTTGTATGGAAACTAAGATAAACGGGGGAAAATTACAAATTTTACAATTATTGATACATGCACGTTAAATTCAAATGAAATAAACAGACCTTTGCTCTATCTGTTGTCCTTTTACGTAGATCAGAAAAGGAAAAAAAGCCGACATCGCTAATAAATGAAAGAGGAGAACAGATAGAGCAAAGGTCTGTTTAATTCATTTGAGTTTGACTTGTACATATATAATAATGGCAAATTTGTAACTTTCCCCCATGTTTATAGTAGTTCCCATACAAAGCCTACTGACGTCAGTATAAACACACCAAAAACTCGAAATTATAACTTCGGTTGCCTGTGGTTTTCAAGGCCTTTTTTTTCCCAGACTACACTAAGGGAAATGGCGGGAATTTTACATTATACTGTAACGGTTAATAGAGGATTTAATTTTGTATTCAAACTATTTACAACGGCGGACTTTAAAGCAATTTTTAATTAAGCCAGTCATTTCAGTGAGCGTAAAACTAACATAACTAGGCGGGAAGGAAGACAGAGAATTACGAGAGACAAAAATGATGGCGGTTAGGTGGCGTGTATTTCACTGCACAGTCAGATTCAAGAGTCCGAACAAGTGAACATAAACCCCTGTGTCAGATGTTTTGCTGAATTTGTCAGTTAAATTATTTGAATAACTTTACTGTCTGCAAAGACAAACCAAGACAGTTGGCGGTTTCTGTGAAAATATTCAACGCGTTACCATTGTAACTCGTATATTTTGGTAAAGAGGAATAGAGTTACAAGTACTTTAATAACTGCACGAGTTACAATGGTAACGCGTGTCACATTTCAGACTATGCTACGTATATTTGGCGAGATAAACAATAGAAAATGTCTCGAAATCAATGTGAAAGTTTAATTTACTGTTTGTTCATGATATAAAATTATACAGACATTGGTGAAGGAATAAATAGTCTAGCACATTTACTCAAAAACCTGACTTGGCTGCTTGAGCATGCAATTAACGGTAATAAAGACATGATTCCAGTGTAATAATCGATCTTTACCCTTAACTCATTATTACGTCATGAGAAATGAACTCGGCAAACGGAAAACTCCATAGAAAAGACCTCGAATTTTCATATGCAAAATACAACCGGCAAATTCTACGGCAACAAGGATACCAATTTATGTCCATTTCTCTACTCGATGAAATCTAGTAATTTTTCTGTCTAATATTTAATGCGACAGCCTTTGCTTTCTATGACATTTAGGACCCACTGGCGCATTAATTGAAGCAATAGTTTTGTTAATGATAGCAAGGGGAATGCTGTGGAAAGTGCGGATTACTCTGTCCCTGAATTGTTCGTATATCTCCTTCTTTAATTGCAATCCGAGAGTATCCTCCCTTAACTTGCGGCATACCAAATGAAAAAAAGATTATATTGGATTTAGGTCCGGACTGCGTGGTGGAATGTGAATGAATGACCAGTCACAATTACATTTCACCATAGCGGCGCGTGCAGCTGCACTATTCTGAGATGTGTCCCCATCCTGGAGCCACATTCTACTTCCACTTTTGTTGGCAAGATGTATTAAAATGCCTATCAGTGTAAAACTGGCATAAAATGCTCCCGATATGTGGTCGCATGGCTCGCACAGATATATGCAATAGGTTCCAGGCTTACTACGTCATTTACAAACCTCTCACAACAATTTTATACTTTTATTGAAACACATTAGTCACTGAACGTAACTTCATTTTGATTTAATACGTTGTTCTGCATTTACCGTGCCCTTTAGCCCACGTATTATCACGCACTTCCCACAAAACGACGCTTATTTTATATCTTAGGTAATCTGTCATCACCTGTAATCAATCCTTGGGGCATCTAGACAATCTCAGCCAATATTCGTTGGAACACCCCTTTCCCCGGCTTTCAATGTTGAGTCCAAAACGGTTCTCAAACGTTTCATGGCTCGCTCGCGACCGGCACCAACTGCAACATTGAGGGAGGGAAAACATATCCCTTCAGTGTTCCAACATTATGTCAGTGATTGTGTGGGCCATAACTATCAAGTTTCAGCACAGGCAACCCAAGCTCTAAATTCGAGTTGTTGGTGTGTTTATATGTCAGTACATAGCCGGGCTTTGTATGGAAACTAAGATAAACGGGGGAAAATTACAAATTTTACAATTATTGATACATGCACGTTAAATTCAAATGAAATAAACAGACCTTTGCTCTATCTGTTGTCCTTTTACGTAGATCAGAAAAGGAAAAAAAGCCGACATCGCTAATAAATGAAAGAGGAGAACAGATAGAGCAAAGGTCTGTTTAATTCATTTGAGTTTGACTTGTACATATATAATAATGGCAAATTTGTAACTTTCCCCCATGTTTATAGTAGTTCCCATACAAAGCCTACTGACGTCAGTATAAACACACCAAAAACTCGAAATTATAACTTCGGTTGCCTGTGGTTTTCAAGGCCTTTTTTTTCCCAGACTACACTAAGGGAAATGGCGGGAATTTTACATTATACTGTAACGGTTAATAGAGGATTTAATTTTGTATTCAAACTATTTACAACGGCGGACTTTAAAGCAATTTTTAATTAAGCCAGTCATTTCAGTGAGCGTAAAACTAACATAACTAGGCGGGAAGGAAGACAGAGAATTACGAGAGACAAAAATGATGGCGGTTAGGTGGCGTGTATTTCACTGCACAGTCAGATTCAAGAGTCCGAACAAGTGAACATAAACCCCTGTGTCAGATGTTTTGCTGAATTTGTCAGTTAAATTATTTGAATAACTTTACTGTCTGCAAAGACAAACCAAGACAGTTGGCGGTTTCTGTGAAAATATTCAACGCGTTACCATTGTAACTCGTATATTTTGGTAAAGAGGAATAGAGTTACAAGTACTTTAATAACTGCACGAGTTACAATGGTAACGCGTGTCACATTTCAGACTATGCTACGTATATTTGGCGAGATAAACAATAGAAAATGTCTCGAAATCAATGTGAAAGTTTAATTTACTGTTTGTTCATGATATAAAATTATACAGACATTGGTGAAGGAATAAATAGTCTAGCACATTTACTCAAAAACCTGACTTGGCTGCTTGAGCATGCAATTAACGGTAATAAAGACATGATTCCAGTGTAATAATCGATCTTTACCCTTAACTCATTATTACGTCATGAGAAATGAACTCGGCAAACGGAAAACTCCATAGAAAAGACCTCGAATTTTCATATGCAAAATACAACCGGCAAATTCTACGGCAACAAGGATACCAATTTATGTCCATTTCTCTACTCGATGAAATCTAGTAATTTTTCTGTCTAATATTTAATGCGACAGCCTTTGCTTTCTATGACATTTAGGACCCACTGGCGCATTAATTGAAGCAATAGTTTTGTTAATGATAGCAAGGGGAATGCTGTGGAAAGTGCGGATTACTCTGTCCCTGAATTGTTCGTATATCTCCTTCTTTAATTGCAATCCGAGAGTATCCTCCCTTAACTTGCGGCATACCAAATGAAAAAAAGATTATATTGGATTTAGGTCCGGACTGCGTGGTGGAATGTGAATGAATGACCAGTCACAATTACATTTCACCATAGCGGCGCGTGCAGCTGCACTATTCTGAGATGTGTCCCCATCCTGGAGCCACATTCTACTTCCACTTTTGTTGGCAAGATGTATTAAAATGCCTATCAGTGTAAAACTGGCATAAAATGCTCCCGATATGTGGTCGCATGGCTCGCACAGATATATGCAATAGGTTCCAGGCTTACTACGTCATTTACAAACCTCTCACAACAATTTTATACTTTTATTGAAACACATTAGTCACTGAACGTAACTTCATTTTGATTTAATACGTTGTTCTGCATTTACCGTGCCCTTTAGCCCACGTATTATCACGCACTTCCCACAAAACGACGCTTATTTTATATATTAGGTAATCTGTCATCACCTGTAATCAATCCTTGGGGCATCTAGACAATCTCAGCCAATATTCGTTGGAACACCCCTTTCCCCGGCTTTCAATGTTGAGTCCAAAACGGTTCTCAAAAGTTTCATGGCTCGCTCGCGACCGGCACCAACTGCAACATTGAGGGAGGGAAAACATATCCCTTCAGTGTTCCAACATTATGTCAGTGATTGTGTGGGCCATAACTATCAAGTTTCAGCACAGGCAACCCAAGCTCTAAATTCGAGTTGTTGGTGTGTTTATATGTCAGTACATAGCCGGGCTTTGTATGGAAACTAAGATAAACGGGGGAAAATTACAAATTTTACAATTATTGATACATGCACGTTAAATTCAAATGAAATAAACAGACCTTTGCTCTATCTGTTGTCCTTTTACGTAGATCAGAAAAGGAAAAAAAGCCGACATCGCTAATAAATGAAAGAGGAGAACAGATAGAGCAAAGGTCTGTTTAATTCATTTGAGTTTGACTTGTACATATATAATAATGGCAAATTTGTAACTTTCCCCCATGTTTATAGTAGTTCCCATACAAAGCCTACTGACGTCAGTATAAACACACCAAAAACTCGAAATTATAACTTCGGTTGCCTGTGGTTTTCAAGGCCTTTTTTTTCCCAGACTACACTAAGGGAAATGGCGGGAATTTTACATTATACTGTAACGGTTAATAGAGGATTTAATTTTGTATTCAAACTATTTACAACGGCGGACTTTAAAGCAATTTTTAATTAAGCCAGTCATTTCAGTGAGCGTAAAACTAACATAACTAGGCGGGAAGGAAGACAGAGAATTACGAGAGACAAAAATGATGGCGGTTAGGTGGCGTGTATTTCACTGCACAGTCAGATTCAAGAGTCCGAACAAGTGAACATAAACCCCTGTGTCAGATGTTTTGCTGAATTTGTCAGTTAAATTATTTGAATAACTTTACTGTCTGCAAAGACAAACCAAGACAGTTGGCGGTTTCTGTGAAAATATTCAACGCGTTACCATTGTAACTCGTATATTTTGGTAAAGAGGAATAGAGTTACAAGTACTTTAATAACTGCACGAGTTACAATGGTAACGCGTGTCACATTTCAGACTATGCTACGTATATTTGGCGAGATAAACAATAGAAAATGTCTCGAAATCAATGTGAAAGTTTAATTTACTGTTTGTTCATGATATAAAATTATACAGACATTGGTGAAGGAATAAATAGTCTAGCACATTTACTCAAAAACCTGACTTGGCTGCTTGAGCATGCAATTAACGGTAATAAAGACATGATTCCAGTGTAATAATCGATCTTTACCCTTAACTCATTATTACGTCATGAGAAATGAACTCGGCAAACGGAAAACTCCATAGAAAAGACCTCGAATTTTCATATGCAAAATACAACCGGCAAATTCTACGGCAACAAGGATACCAATTTATGTCCATTTCTCTACTCGATGAAATCTAGTAATTTTTCTGTCTAATATTTAATGCGACAGCCTTTGCTTTCTATGACATTTAGGACCCACTGGCGCATTAATTGAAGCAATAGTTTTGTTAATGATAGCAAGGGGAATGCTGTGGAAAGTGCGGATTACTCTGTCCCTGAATTGTTCGTATATCTCCTTCTTTAATTGCAATCCGAGAGTATCCTCCCTTAACTTGCGGCATACCAAATGAAAAAAAGATTATATTGGATTTAGGTCCGGACTGCGTGGTGGAATGTGAATGAATGACCAGTCACAATTACATTTCACCATAGCGGCGCGTGCAGCTGCACTATTCTGAGATGTGTCCCCATCCTGGAGCCACATTCTACTTCCACTTTTGTTGGCAAGATGTATTAAAATGCCTATCAGTGTAAAACTGGCATAAAATGCTCCCGATATGTGGTCGCATGGCTCGCACAGATATATGCAATAGGTTCCAGGCTTACTACGTCATTTACAAACCTCTCACAACAATTTTATACTTTTATTGAAACACATTAGTCACTGAACGTAACTTCATTTTGATTTAATACGTTGTTCTGCATTTACCGTGCCCTTTAGCCCACGTATTATCACGCACTTCCCACAAAACGACGCTTATTTTATATATTAGGTAATCTGTCATCACCTGTAATCAATCCTTGGGGCATCTAGACAATCTCAGCCAATATTCGTTGGAACACCCCTTTCCCCGGCTTTCAATGTTGAGTCCAAAACGGTTCTCAAAAGTTTCATGGCTCGCTCGCGACCGGCACCAACTGCAACATTGAGGGAGGGAAAACATATCCCTTCAGTGTTCCAACATTATGTCAGTGATTGTGTGGGCCATAACTATCAAGTTTCAGCACAGGCAACCCAAGCTCTAAATTCGAGTTGTTGGTGTGTTTATATGTCAGTACATAGCCGGGCTTTGTATGGAAACTAAGATAAACGGGGGAAAATTACAAATTTTACAATTATTGATACATGCACGTTAAATTCAAATGAAATAAACAGACCTTTGCTCTATCTGTTGTCCTTTTACGTAGATCAGAAAAGGAAAAAAAGCCGACATCGCTAATAAATGAAAGAGGAGAACAGATAGAGCAAAGGTCTGTTTAATTCATTTGAGTTTGACTTGTACATATATAATAATGGCAAATTTGTAACTTTCCCCCATGTTTATAGTAGTTCCCATACAAAGCCTACTGACGTCAGTATAAACACACCAAAAACTCGAAATTATAACTTCGGTTGCCTGTGGTTTTCAAGGCCTTTTTTTTCCCAGACTACACTAAGGGAAATGGCGGGAATTTTACATTATACTGTAACGGTTAATAGAGGATTTAATTTTGTATTCAAACTATTTACAACGGCGGACTTTAAAGCAATTTTTAATTAAGCCAGTCATTTCAGTGAGCGTAAAACTAACATAACTAGGCGGGAAGGAAGACAGAGAATTACGAGAGACAAAAATGATGGCGGTTAGGTGGCGTGTATTTCACTGCACAGTCAGATTCAAGAGTCCGAACAAGTGAACATAAACCCCTGTGTCAGATGTTTTGCTGAATTTGTCAGTTAAATTATTTGAATAACTTTACTGTCTGCAAAGACAAACCAAGACAGTTGGCGGTTTCTGTGAAAATATTCAACGCGTTACCATTGTAACTCGTATATTTTGGTAAAGAGGAATAGAGTTACAAGTACTTTAATAACTGCACGAGTTACAATGGTAACGCGTGTCACATTTCAGACTATGCTACGTATATTTGGCGAGATAAACAATAGAAAATGTCTCGAAATCAATGTGAAAGTTTAATTTACTGTTTGTTCATGATATAAAATTATACAGACATTGGTGAAGGAATAAATAGTCTAGCACATTTACTCAAAAACCTGACTTGGCTGCTTGAGCATGCAATTAACGGTAATAAAGACATGATTCCAGTGTAATAATCGATCTTTACCCTTAACTCATTATTACGTCATGAGAAATGAACTCGGCAAACGGAAAACTCCATAGAAAAGACCTCGAATTTTCATATGCAAAATACAACCGGCAAATTCTACGGCAACAAGGATACCAATTTATGTCCATTTCTCTACTCGATGAAATCTAGTAATTTTTCTGTCTAATATTTAATGCGACAGCCTTTGCTTTCTATGACATTTAGGACCCACTGGCGCATTAATTGAAGCAATAGTTTTGTTAATGATAGCAAGGGGAATGCTGTGGAAAGTGCGGATTACTCTGTCCCTGAATTGTTCGTATATCTCCTTCTTTAATTGCAATCCGAGAGTATCCTCCCTTAACTTGCGGCATACCAAATGAAAAAAAGATTATATTGGATTTAGGTCCGGACTGCGTGGTGGAATGTGAATGAATGACCAGTCACAATTACATTTCACCATAGCGGCGCGTGCAGCTGCACTATTCTGAGATGTGTCCCCATCCTGGAGCCACATTCTACTTCCACTTTTGTTGGCAAGATGTATTAAAATGCCTATCAGTGTAAAACTGGCATAAAATGCTCCCGATATGTGGTCGCATGGCTCGCACAGATATATGCAATAGGTTCCAGGCTTACTACGTCATTTACAAACCTCTCACAACAATTTTATACTTTTATTGAAACACATTAGTCACTGAACGTAACTTCATTTTGATTTAATACGTTGTTCTGCATTTACCGTGCCCTTTAGCCCACGTATTATCACGCACTTCCCACAAAACGACGCTTATTTTATATATTAGGTAATCTGTCATCACCTGTAATCAATCCTTGGGGCATCTAGACAATCTCAGCCAATATTCGTTGGAACACCCCTTTCCCCGGCTTTCAATGTTGAGTCCAAAACGGTTCTCAAAAGTTTCATGGCTCGCTCGCGACCGGCACCAACTGCAACATTGAGGGAGGGAAAACATATCCCTTCAGTGTTCCAACATTATGTCAGTGATTGTGTGGGCCATAACTATCAAGTTTCAGCACAGGCAACCCAAGCTCTAAATTCGAGTTGTTGGTGTGTTTATATGTCAGTACATAGCCGGGCTTTGTATGGAAACTAAGATAAACGGGGGAAAATTACAAATTTTACAATTATTGATACATGCACGTTAAATTCAAATGAAATAAACAGACCTTTGCTCTATCTGTTGTCCTTTTACGTAGATCAGAAAAGGAAAAAAAGCCGACATCGCTAATAAATGAAAGAGGAGAACAGATAGAGCAAAGGTCTGTTTAATTCATTTGAGTTTGACTTGTACATATATAATAATGGCAAATTTGTAACTTTCCCCCATGTTTATAGTAGTTCCCATACAAAGCCTACTGACGTCAGTATAAACACACCAAAAACTCGAAATTATAACTTCGGTTGCCTGTGGTTTTCAAGGCCTTTTTTTCCCCAGACTACACTAAGGGAAATGGCGGGAATTTTACATTATACTGTAACGGTTAATAGAGGATTTAATTTTGTATTCAAACTATTTACAACGGCGGACTTTAAAGCAATTTTTAATTAAGCCAGTCATTTCAGTGAGCGTAAAACTAACATAACTAGGCGGGAAGGAAGACAGAGAATTACGAGAGACAAAAATGATGGCGGTTAGGTGGCGTGTATTTCACTGCACAGTCAGATTCAAGAGTCCGAACAAGTGAACATAAACCCCTGTGTCAGATGTTTTGCTGAATTTGTCAGTTAAATTATTTGAATAACTTTACTGTCTGCAAAGACAAACCAAGACAGTTGGCGGTTTCTGTGAAAATATTCAACGCGTTACCATTGTAACTCGTATATTTTGGTAAAGAGGAATAGAGTTACAAGTACTTTAATAACTGCACGAGTTACAATGGTAACGCGTGTCACATTTCAGACTATGCTACGTATATTTGGCGAGATAAACAATAGAAAATGTCTCGAAATCAATGTGAAAGTTTAATTTACTGTTTGTTCATGATATAAAATTATACAGACATTGGTGAAGGAATAAATAGTCTAGCACATTTACTCAAAAACCTGACTTGGCTGCTTGAGCATGCAATTAACGGTAATAAAGACATGATTCCAGTGTAATAATCGATCTTTACCCTTAACTCATTATTACGTCATGAGAAATGAACTCGGCAAACGGAAAACTCCATAGAAAAGACCTCGAATTTTCATATGCAAAATACAACCGGCAAATTCTACGGCAACAAGGATACCAATTTATGTCCATTTCTCTACTCGATGAAATCTAGTAATTTTTCTGTCTAATATTTAATGCGACAGCCTTTGCTTTCTATGACATTTAGGACCCACTGGCGCATTAATTGAAGCAATAGTTTTGTTAATGATAGCAAGGGGAATGCTGTGGAAAGTGCGGATTACTCTGTCCCTGAATTGTTCGTATATCTCCTTCTTTAATTGCAATCCGAGAGTATCCTCCCTTAACTTGCGGCATACCAAATGAAAAAAAGATTATATTGGATTTAGGTCCGGACTGCGTGGTGGAATGTGAATGAATGACCAGTCACAATTACATTTCACCATAGCGGCGCGTGCAGCTGCACTATTCTGAGATGTGTCCCCATCCTGGAGCCACATTCTACTTCCACTTTTGTTGGCAAGATGTATTAAAATGCCTATCAGTGTAAAACTGGCATAAAATGCTCCCGATATGTGGTCGCATGGCTCGCACAGATATATGCAATAGGTTCCAGGCTTACTACGTCATTTACAAACCTCTCACAACAATTTTATACTTTTATTGAAACACATTAGTCACTGAACGTAACTTCATTTTGATTTAATACGTTGTTCTGCATTTACCGTGCCCTTTAGCCCACGTATTATCACGCACTTCCCACAAAACGACGCTTATTTTATATATTAGGTAATCTGTCATCACCTGTAATCAATCCTTGGGGCATCTAGACAATCTCAGCCAATATTCGTTGGAACACCCCTTTCCCCGGCTTTCAATGTTGAGTCCAAAACGGTTCTCAAATGTTTCATGGCTCGCTCGCGACCGGCACCAACTGCAACATTGAGGGAGGGAAAACATATCCCTTCAGTGTTCCAACATTATGTCAGTGATTGTGTGGGCCATAACTATCAAGTTTCAGCACAGGCAACCCAAGCTCTAAATTCGAGTTGTTGGTGTGTTTATATGTCAGTACATAGCCGGGCTTTGTATGGAAACTAAGATAAACGGGGGAAAATTACAAATTTTACAATTATTGATACATGCACGTTAAATTCAAATGAAATAAACAGACCTTTGCTCTATCTGTTGTCCTTTTACGTAGATCAGAAAAGGAAAAAAAGCCGACATCGCTAATAAATGAAAGAGGAGAACAGATAGAGCAAAGGTCTGTTTAATTCATTTGAGCTTGACTTGTACATATATAATAATGGCAAATTTGTAACTTTCCCCCATGTTTATAGTAGTTCCCATACAAAGCCTACTGACGTCAGTATAAACACACCAAAAACTCGAAATTATAACTTCGGTTGCCTGTGGTTTTCAAGGCCTTTTTTTTCCCAGACTACACTAAGGGAAATGGCGGGAATTTTACATTATACTGTAACGGTTAATAGAGGATTTAATTTTGTATTCAAACTATTTACAACGGCGGACTTTAAAGCAATTTTTAATTAAGCCAGTCATTTCAGTGAGCGTAAAACTAACATAACTAGGCGGGAAGGAAGACAGAGAATTACGAGAGACAAAAATGATGGCGGTTAGGTGGCGTGTATTTCACTGCACAGTCAGATTCAAGAGTCCGAACAAGTGAACATAAACCCCTGTGTCAGATGTTTTGCTGAATTTGTCAGTTAAATTATTTGAATAACTTTACTGTCTGCAAAGACAAACCAAGACAGTTGGCGGTTTCTGTGAAAATATTCAACGCGTTACCATTGTAACTCGTATATTTTGGTAAAGAGGAATAGAGTTACAAGTACTTTAATAACTGCACGAGTTACAATGGTAACGCGTGTCACATTTCAGACTATGCTACGTATATTTGGCGAGATAAACAATAGAAAATGTCTCGAAATCAATGTGAAAGTTTAATTTACTGTTTGTTCATGATATAAAATTATACAGACATTGGTGAAGGAATAAATAGTCTAGCACATTTACTCAAAAACCTGACTTGGCTGCTTGAGCATGCAATTAACGGTAATAAAGACATGATTCCAGTGTAATAATCGATCTTTACCCTTAACTCATTATTACGTCATGAGAAATGAACTCGGCAAACGGAAAACTCCATAGAAAAGACCTCGAATTTTCATATGCAAAATACAACCGGCAAATTCTACGGCAACAAGGATACCAATTTATGTCCATTTCTCTACTCGATGAAATCTAGTAATTTTTCTGTCTAATATTTAATGCGACAGCCTTTGCTTTCTATGACATTTAGGACCCACTGGCGCATTAATTGAAGCAATAGTTTTGTTAATGATAGCAAGGGGAATGCTGTGGAAAGTGCGGATTACTCTGTCCCTGAATTGTTCGTATATCTCCTTCTTTAATTGCAATCCGAGAGTATCCTCCCTTAACTTGCGGCATACCAAATGAAAAAAAGATTATATTGGATTTAGGTCCGGACTGCGTGGTGGAATGTGAATGAATGACCAGTCACAATTACATTTCACCATAGCGGCGCGTGCAGCTGCACTATTCTGAGATGTGTCCCCATCCTGGAGCCACATTCTGCTTCCACTTTTGTTGGCAAGATGTATTAAAATGCCTATCAGTGTAAAACTGGCATAAAATGCTCCCGATATGTGGTCGCATGGCTCGCACAGATATATGCAATAGGTTCCAGGCTTACTACGTCATTTACAAACCTCTCACAACAATTTTATACTTTTATTGAAACACATTAGTCACTGAACGTAACTTCATTTTGATTTAATACGTTGTTCTGCATTTACCGTGCCCTTTAGCCCACGTATTATCACGCACTTCCCACAACACGACGCTTATTTTATATCTTATGTAATCTGTCATCACCTGTAATCAATCCTTGGGGCATCTAGACAATCTCAGCCAATATTCGTTGGAACACCCCTTTCCCCGGCTTTCAATGTTGAGTCCAAAACGGTTCTCAAAAGTTTCATGGCTCGCTCGCGACCGGCACCAACTGCAACATTGAGGGAGGGAAAACATATCCCTTCAGTGTTCCAACATTATGTCAGTGATTGTGTGGGCCATAACTATCAAGTTTCAGCACAGGCAACCCAAGCTCTAAATTCGAGTTGTTGGTGTGTTTATATGTCAGTACATAGCCGGGCTTTGTATGGAAACTAAGATAAACGGGGGAAAATTACAAATTTTACAATTATTGATACATGCACGTTAAATTCAAATGAAATAAACAGACCTTTGCTCTATCTGTTGTCCTTTTACGTAGATCAGAAAAGGAAAAAAAGCCGACATCGCTAATAAATGAAAGAGGAGAACAGATAGAGCAAAGGTCTGTTTAATTCATTTGAGTTTGACTTGTACATATATAATAATGGCAAATTTGTAACTTTCCCCCATGTTTATAGTAGTTCCCATACAAAGCCTACTGACGTCAGTATAAACACACCAAAAACTCGAAATTATAACTTCGGTTGCCTGTGGTTTTCAAGGCCTTTTTTTTCCCAGACTACACTAAGGGAAATGGCGGGAATTTTACATTATACTGTAACGGTTAATAGAGGATTTAATTTTGTATTCAAACTATTTACAACGGCGGACTTTAAAGCAATTTTTAATTAAGCCAGTCATTTCAGTGAGCGTAAAACTAACATAACTAGGCGGGAAGGAAGACAGAGAATTACGAGAGACAAAAATGATGGCGGTTAGGTGGCGTGTATTTCACTGCACAGTCAGATTCAAGAGTCCGAACAAGTGAACATAAACCCCTGTGTCAGATGTTTTGCTGAATTTGTCAGTTAAATTATTTGAATAACTTTACTGTCTGCAAAGACAAACCAAGACAGTTGGCGGTTTCTGTGAAAATATTCAACGCGTTACCATTGTAACTCGTATATTTTGGTAAAGAGGAATAGAGTTACAAGTACTTTAATAACTGCACGAGTTACAATGGTAACGCGTGTCACATTTCAGACTATGCTACGTATATTTGGCGAGACAAACAATAGAAAATGTCTCGAAATCAATGTGAAAGTTTAATTTACTGTTTGTTCATGATATAAAATTATACAGACATTGGTGAAGGAATAAATAGTCTAGCACATTTACTCAAAAACCTGACTTGGCTGCTTGAGCATGCAATTAACGGTAATAAAGACATGATTCCAGTGTAATAATCGATCTTTACCCTTAACTCATTATTACGTCATGAGAAATGAACTCGGCAAACGGAAAACTCCATAGAAAAGACCTCGAATTTTCATATGCAAAATACAACCGGCAAATTCTACGGCAACAAGGATACCAATTTATGTCCATTTCTCTACTCGATGAAATCTAGTAATTTTTCTGTCTAATATTTAATGCGACAGCCTTTGCTTTCTATGACATTTAGGACCCACTGGCGCATTAATTGAAGCAATAGTTTTGTTAATGATAGCAAGGGGAATGCTGTGGAAAGTGCGGATTACTCTGTCCCTGAATTGTTCGTATATCTCCTTCTTTAATTGCAATCCGAGAGTATCCTCCCTTAACTTGCGGCATACCAAATGAAAAAAAGATTATATTGGATTTAGGTCCGGACTGCGTGGTGGAATGTGAATGAATGACCAGTCACAATTACATTTCACCATAGCGGCGCGTGCAGCTGCACTATTCTGAGATGTGTCCCCATCCTGGAGCCACATTCTGCTTCCACTTTTGTTGGCAAGATGTATTAAAATGCCTATCAGTGTAAAACTGGCAAAAAATGCTCCCGATATGTGGTCGCATGGCTCGCACAGATATATGCAATAGGTTCCAGGCTTACTACGTCATTTACAAACCTCTCACAACAATTTTATACTTTTATTGAAACACATTAGTCACTGAACGTAACTTCATTTTGATTTAATACGTTGTTCTGCATTTACCGTGCCCTTTAGCCCACGTATTATCACGCACTTCCCACAACACGACGCTTATTTTATATCTTATGTAATCTGTCATCACCTGTAATCAATCCTTGGGGCATCTAGACAATCTCAGCCAATATTCGTTGGAACACCCCTTTCCCCGGCTTTCAATGTTGAGTCCAAAACGGTTCTCAAAAGTTTCATGGCTCGCTCGCGACCGGCACCAACTGCAACATTGAGGGAGGGAAAACATATCCCTTCAGTGTTCCAACATTATGTCAGTGATTGTGTGGGCCATAACTATCAAGTTTCAGCACAGGCAACCCAAGCTCTAAATTCGAGTTGTTGGTGTGTTTATATGTCAGTACATAGCCGGGCTTTGTATGGAAACTAAGATAAACGGGGGAAAATTACAAATTTTACAATTATTGATACATGCACGTTAAATTCAAATGAAATAAACAGACCTTTGCTCTATCTGTTGTCCTTTTACGTAGATCAGAAAAGGAAAAAAAGCCGACATCGCTAATAAATGAAAGAGGAGAACAGATAGAGCAAAGGTCTGTTTAATTCATTTGAGTTTGACTTGTACATATATAATAATGGCAAATTTGTAACTTTCCCCCATGTTTATAGTAGTTCCCATACAAAGCCTACTGACGTCAGTATAAACACACCAAAAACTCGAAATTATAACTTCGGTTGCCTGTGGTTTTCAAGGCCTTTTTTTTCCCAGACTACACTAAGGGAAATGGCGGGAATTTTACATTATACTGTAACGGTTAATAGAGGATTTAATTTTGTATTCAAACTATTTACAACGGCGGACTTTAAAGCAATTTTTAATTAAGCCAGTCATTTCAGTGAGCGTAAAACTAACATAACTAGGCGGGAAGGAAGACAGAGAATTACGAGAGACAAAAATGATGGCGGTTAGGTGGCGTGTATTTCACTGCACAGTCAGATTCAAGAGTCCGAACAAGTGAACATAAACCCCTGTGTCAGATGTTTTGCTGAATTTGTCAGTTAAATTATTTGAATAACTTTACTGTCTGCAAAGACAAACCAAGACAGTTGGCGGTTTCTGTGAAAATATTCAACGCGTTACCATTGTAACTCGTATATTTTGGTAAAGAGGAATAGAGTTACAAGTACTTTAATAACTGCACGAGTTACAATGGTAACGCGTGTCACATTTCAGACTATGCTACGTATATTTGGCGAGATAAACAATAGAAAATGTCTCGAAATCAATGTGAAAGTTTAATTTACTGTTTGTTCATGATATAAAATTATACAGACATTGGTGAAGGAATAAATAGTCTAGCACATTTACTCAAAAACCTGACTTGGCTGCTTGAGCATGCAATTAACGGTAATAAAGACATGATTCCAGTGTAATAATCGATCTTTACCCTTAACTCATTATTACGTCATGAGAAATGAACTCGGCAAACGGAAAACTCCATAGAAAAGACCTCGAATTTTCATATGCAAAATACAACCGGCAAATTCTACGGCAACAAGGATACCAATTTATGTCCATTTCTCTACTCGATGAAATCTAGTAATTTTTCTGTCTAATATTTAATGCGACAGCCTTTGCTTTCTATGACATTTAGAACCCACTGGCGCATTAATTGAAGCAATAGTTTTGTTAATGATAGCAAGGGGAATGCTGTGGAAAGTGCGGATTACTCTGTCCCTGAATTGTTCGTATATCTCCTTCTTTAATTGCAATCCGAGAGTATCCTCCCTTAACTTGCGGCATACCAAATGAAAAAAAGATTATATTGGATTTAGGTCCGGACTGCGTGGTGGAATGTGAATGAATGACCAGTCACAATTACATTTCACCATAGCGGCGCGTGCAGCTGCACTATTCTGAGATGTGTCCCCATCCTGGAGCCACATTCTGCTTCCACTTTTGTTGGCAAGATGTATTAAAATGCCTATCAGTGTAAAACTGGCATAAAATGCTCCCGATATGTGGTCGCATGGCTCGCACAGATATATGCAATAGGTTCCAGGCTTACTACGTCATTTACAAACCTCTCACAACAATTTTATACTTTTATTGAAACACATTAGTCACTGAACGTAACTTCATTTTGATTTAATACGTTGTTCTGCATTTACCGTGCCCTTTAGCCCACGTATTATCACGCACTTCCCACAACACGACGCTTATTTTATATCTTATGTAATCTGTCATCACCTGTAATCAATCCTTGGGGCATCTAGACAATCTCAGCCAATATTCGTTGGAACACCCCTTTCCCCGGCTTTCAATGTTGAGTCCAAAACGGTTCTCAAAAGTTTCATGGCTCGCTCGCGACCGGCACCAACTGCAACATTGAGGGAGGGAAAACATATCCCTTCAGTGTTCCAACATTATGTCAGTGATTGTGTGGGCCATAACTATCAAGTTTCAGCACAGGCAACCCAAGCTCTAAATTCGAGTTGTTGGTGTGTTTATATGTCAGTACATAGCCGGGCTTTGTATGGAAACTAAGATAAACGGGGGAAAATTACAAATTTTACAATTATTGATACATGCACGTTAAATTCAAATGAAATAAACAGACCTTTGCTCTATCTGTTGTCCTTTTACGTAGATCAGAAAAGGAAAAAAAGCCGACATCGCTAATAAATGAAAGAGGAGAACAGATAGAGCAAAGGTCTGTTTAATTCATTTGAGTTTGACTTGTACATATATAATAATGGCAAATTTGTAACTTTCCCCCATGTTTATAGTAGTTCCCATACAAAGCCTACTGACGTCAGTATAAACACACCAAAAACTCGAAATTATAACTTCGGTTGCCTGTGGTTTTCAAGGCCTTTTTTTTCCCAGACTACACTAAGGGAAATGGCGGGAATTTTACATTATACTGTAACGGTTAATAGAGGATTTAATTTTGTATTCAAACTATTTACAACGGCGGACTTTAAAGCAATTTTTAATTAAGCCAGTCATTTCAGTGAGCGTAAAACTAACATAACTAGGCGGGAAGGAAGACAGAGAATTACGAGAGACAAAAATGATGGCGGTTAGGTGGCGTGTATTTCACTGCACAGTCAGATTCAAGAGTCCGAACAAGTGAACATAAACCCCTGTGTCAGATGTTTTGCTGAATTTGTCAGTTAAATTATTTGAATAACTTTACTGTCTGCAAAGACAAACCAAGACAGTTGGCGGTTTCTGTGAAAATATTCAACGCGTTACCATTGTAACTCGTATATTTTGGTAAAGAGGAATAGAGTTACAAGTACTTTAATAACTGCACGAGTTACAATGGTAACGCGTGTCACATTTCAGACTATGCTACGTATATTTGGCGAGATAAACAATAGAAAATGTCTCGAAATCAATGTGAAAGTTTAATTTACTGTTTGTTCATGATATAAAATTATACAGACATTGGTGAAGGAATAAATAGTCTAGCACATTTACTCAAAAACCTGACTTGGCTGCTTGAGCATGCAATTAACGGTAATAAAGACATGATTCCAGTGTAATAATCGATCTTTACCCTTAACTCATTATTACGTCATGAGAAATGAACTCGGCAAACGGAAAACTCCATAGAAAAGACCTCGAATTTTCATATGCAAAATACAACCGGCAAATTCTACGGCAACAAGGATACCAATTTATGTCCATTTCTCTACTCGATGAAATCTAGTAATTTTTCTGTCTAATATTTAATGCGACAGCCTTTGCTTTCTATGACATTTAGAACCCACTGGCGCATTAATTGAAGCAATAGTTTTGTTAATGATAGCAAGGGGAATGCTGTGGAAAGTGCGGATTACTCTGTCCCTGAATTGTTCGTATATCTCCTTCTTTAATTGCAATCCGAGAGTATCCTCCCTTAACTTGCGGCATACCAAATGAAAAAAAGATTATATTGGATTTAGGTCCGGACTGCGTGGTGGAATGTGAATGAATGACCAGTCACAATTACATTTCACCATAGCGGCGCGTGCAGCTGCACTATTCTGAGATGTGTCCCCATCCTGGAGCCACATTCTGCTTCCACTTTTGTTGGCAAGATGTATTAAAATGCCTATCAGTGTAAAACTGGCATAAAATGCTCCCGATATGTGGTCGCATGGCTCGCACAGATATATGCAATAGGTTCCAGGCTTACTACGTCATTTACAAACCTCTCACAACAATTTTATACTTTTATTGAAACACATTAGTCACTGAACGTAACTTCATTTTGATTTAATACGTTGTTCTGCATTTACCGTGCCCTTTAGCCCACGTATTATCACGCACTTCCCACAACACGACGCTTATTTTATATCTTATGTAATCTGTCATCACCTGTAATCAATCCTTGGGGCATCTAGACAATCTCAGCCAATATTCGTTGGAACACCCCTTTCCCCGGCTTTCAATGTTGAGTCCAAAACGGTTCTCAAAAGTTTCATGGCTCGCTCGCGACCGGCACCAACTGCAACATTGAGGGAGGGAAAACATATCCCTTCAGTGTTCCAACATTATGTCAGTGATTGTGTGGGCCATAACTATCAAGTTTCAGCACAGGCAACCCAAGCTCTAAATTCGAGTTGTTGGTGTGTTTATATGTCAGTACATAGCCGGGCTTTGTATGGAAACTAAGATAAACGGGGGAAAATTACAAATTTTACAATTATTGATACATGCACGTTAAATTCAAATGAAATAAACAGACCTTTGCTCTATCTGTTGTCCTTTTACGTAGATCAGAAAAGGAAAAAAAGCCGACATCGCTAATAAATGAAAGAGGAGAACAGATAGAGCAAAGGTCTGTTTAATTCATTTGAGTTTGACTTGTACATATATAATAATGGCAAATTTGTAACTTTCCCCCATGTTTATAGTAGTTCCCATACAAAGCCTACTGACGTCAGTATAAACACACCAAAAACTCGAAATTATAACTTCGGTTGCCTGTGGTTTTCAAGGCCTTTTTTTTCCCAGACTACACTAAGGGAAATGGCGGGAATTTTACATTATACTGTAACGGTTAATAGAGGATTTAATTTTGTATTCAAACTATTTACAACGGCGGACTTTAAAGCAATTTTTAATTAAGCCAGTCATTTCAGTGAGCGTAAAACTAACATAACTAGGCGGGAAGGAAGACAGAGAATTACGAGAGACAAAAATGATGGCGGTTAGGTGGCGTGTATTTCACTGCACAGTCAGATTCAAGAGTCCGAACAAGTGAACATAAACCCCTGTGTCAGATGTTTTGCTGAATTTGTCAGTTAAATTATTTGAATAACTTTACTGTCTGCAAAGACAAACCAAGACAGTTGGCGGTTTCTGTGAAAATATTCAACGCGTTACCATTGTAACTCGTATATTTTGGTAAAGAGGAATAGAGTTACAAGTACTTTAATAACTGCACGAGTTACAATGGTAACGCGTGTCACATTTCAGACTATGCTACGTATATTTGGCGAGATAAACAATAGAAAATGTCTCGAAATCAATGTGAAAGTTTAATTTACTGTTTGTTCATGATATAAAATTATACAGACATTGGTGAAGGAATAAATAGTCTAGCACATTTACTCAAAAACCTGACTTGGCTGCTTGAGCATGCAATTAACGGTAATAAAGACATGATTCCAGTGTAATAATCGATCTTTACCCTTAACTCATTATTACGTCATGAGAAATGAACTCGGCAAACGGAAAACTCCATAGAAAAGACCTCGAATTTTCATATGCAAAATACAACCGGCAAATTCTACGGCAACAAGGATACCAATTTATGTCCATTTCTCTACTCGATGAAATCTAGTAATTTTTCTGTCTAATATTTAATGCGACAGCCTTTGCTTTCTATGACATTTAGAACCCACTGGCGCATTAATTGAAGCAATAGTTTTGTTAATGATAGCAAGGGGAATGCTGTGGAAAGTGCGGATTACTCTGTCCCTGAATTGTTCGTATATCTCCTTCTTTAATTGCAATCCGAGAGTATCCTCCCTTAACTTGCGGCATACCAAATGAAAAAAAGATTATATTGGATTTAGGTCCGGACTGCGTGGTGGAATGTGAATGAATGACCAGTCACAATTACATTTCACCATAGCGGCGCGTGCAGCTGCACTATTCTGAGATGTGTCCCCATCCTGGAGCCACATTCTGCTTCCACTTTTGTTGGCAAGATGTATTAAAATGCCTATCAGTGTAAAACTGGCATAAAATGCTCCCGATATGTGGTCGCATGGCTCGCACAGATATATGCAATAGGTTCCAGGCTTACTACGTCATTTACAAACCTCTCACAACAATTTTATACTTTTATTGAAACACATTAGTCACTGAACGTAACTTCATTTTGATTTAATACGTTGTTCTGCATTTACCGTGCCCTTTAGCCCACGTATTATCACGCACTTCCCACAACACGACGCTTATTTTATATCTTATGTAATCTGTCATCACCTGTAATCAATCCTTGGGGCATCTAGACAATCTCAGCCAATATTCGTTGGAACACCCCTTTCCCCGGCTTTCAATGTTGAGTCCAAAACGGTTCTCAAAAGTTTCATGGCTCGCTCGCGACCGGCACCAACTGCAACATTGAGGGAGGGAAAACATATCCCTTCAGTGTTCCAACATTATGTCAGTGATTGTGTGGGCCATAACTATCAAGTTTCAGCACAGGCAACCCAAGCTCTAAATTCGAGTTGTTGGTGTGTTTATATGTCAGTACATAGCCGGGCTTTGTATGGAAACTAAGATAAACGGGGGAAAATTACAAATTTTAATATTATTGATACATGCACGTTAAATTCAAATGAAATAAACAGACCTTTGCTCTATCTGTTGTCCTTTTACGTAGATCAGAAAAGGAAAAAAAGCCGACATCGCTAATAAATGAAAGAGGAGAACAGATAGAGCAAAGGTCTGTTTAATTCATTTGAGCTTGACTTGTACATATATAATAATGGCAAATTTGTAACTTTCCCCCATGTTTATAGTAGTTCCCATACAAAGCCTACTGACGTCAGTATAAACACACCAAAAACTCGAAATTATAACTTCGGTTGCCTGTGGTTTTCAAGGCCTTTTTTTTCCCAGACTACACTAAGGGAAATGGCGGGAATTTTACATTATACTGTAACGGTTAATAGAGGATTTAATTTTGTATTCAAACTATTTACAACGGCGGACTTTAAAGCAATTTTTAATTAAGCCAGTCATTTCAGTGAGCGTAAAACTAACATAACTAGGCGGGAAGGAAGACAGAGAATTACGAGAGACAAAAATGATGGCGGTTAGGTGGCGTGTATTTCACTGCACAGTCAGATTCAAGAGTCCGAACAAGTGAACATAAACCCCTGTGTCAGATGTTTTGCTGAATTTGTCAGTTAAATTATTTGAATAACTTTACTGTCTGCAAAGACAAACCAAGACAGTTGGCGGTTTCTGTGAAAATATTCAACGCGTTACCATTGTAACTCGTATATTTTGGTAAAGAGGAATAGAGTTACAAGTACTTTAATAACTGCACGAGTTACAATGGTAACGCGTGTCACATTTCAGACTATGCTACGTATATTTGGCGAGATAAACAATAGAAAATGTCTCGAAATCAATGTGAAAGTTTAATTTACTGTTTGTTCATGATATAAAATTATACAGACATTGGTGAAGGAATAAATAGTCTAGCACATTTACTCAAAAACCTGACTTGGCTGCTTGAGCATGCAATTAACGGTAATAAAGACATGATTCCAGTGTAATAATCGATCTTTACCCTTAACTCATTATTACGTCATGAGAAATGAACTCGGCAAACGGAAAACTCCATAGAAAAGACCTCGAATTTTCATATGCAAAATACAACCGGCAAATTCTACGGCAACAAGGATACCAATTTATGTCCATTTCTCTACTCGATGAAATCTAGTAATTTTTCTGTCTAATATTTAATGCGACAGCCTTTGCTTTCTATGACATTTAGGACCCACTGGCGCATTAATTGAAGCAATAGTTTTGTTAATGATAGCAAGGGGAATGCTGTGGAAAGTGCGGATTACTCTGTCCCTGAATTGTTCGTATATCTCCTTCTTTAATTGCAATCCGAGAGTATCCTCCCTTAACTTGCGGCATACCAAATGAAAAAAAGATTATATTGGATTTAGGTCCGGACTGCGTGGTGGAATGTGAATGAATGACCAGTCACAATTACATTTCACCATAGCGGCGCGTGCAGCTGCACTATTCTGAGATGTGTCCCCATCCTGGAGCCACATTCTACTTCCACTTTTGTTGGCAAGATGTATTAAAATGCCTATCAGTGTAAAACTGGCATAAAATGCTCCCGATATGTGGTCGCATGGCTCGCACAGATATATGCAATAGGTTCCAGGCTTACTACGTCATTTACAAACCTCTCACAACAATTTTATACTTTTATTGAAACACATTAGTCACTGAACGTAACTTCATTTTGATTTAATACGTTGTTCTGCATTTACCGTGCCCTTTAGCCCACGTATTATCACGCACTTCCCACAAAACGACGCTTATTTTATATCTTAGGTAATCTGTCATCACCTGTAATCAATCCTTGGGGCATCTAGACAATCTCAGCCAATATTCGTTGGAACACCCCTTTCCCCGGCTTTCAATGTTGAGTCCAAAACGGTTCTCAAAAGTTTCATGGCTCGCTCGCGACCGGCACCAACTGCAACATTGAGGGAGGGAAAACATATCCCTTCAGTGTTCCAACATTATGTCAGTGATTGTGTGGGCCATAACTATCAAGTTTCAGCACAGGCAACCCAAGCTCTAAATTCGAGTTGTTGGTGTGTTTATATGTCAGTACATAGCCGGGCTTTGTATGGAAACTAAGATAAACGGGGGAAAATTACAAATTTTACAATTATTGATACATGCACGTTAAATTCAAATGAAATAAACAGACCTTTGCTCTATCTGTTGTCCTTTTACGTAGATCAGAAAAGGAAAAAAAGCCGACATCGCTAATAAATGAAAGAGGAGAACAGATAGAGCAAAGGTCTGTTTAATTCATTTGAGTTTGACTTGTACATATATAATAATGGCAAATTTGTAACTTTCCCCCATGTTTATAGTAGTTCCCATACAAAGCCTACTGACGTCAGTATAAACACACCAAAAACTCGAAATTATAACTTCGGTTGCCTGTGGTTTTCAAGGCCTTTTTTTTCCCAGACTACACTAAGGGAAATGGCGGGAATTTTACATTATACTGTAACGGTTAATAGAGGATTTAATTTTGTATTCAAACTATTTACAACGGCGGACTTTAAAGCAATTTTTAATTAAGCCAGTCATTTCAGTGAGCGTAAAACTAACATAACTAGGCGGGAAGGAAGACAGAGAATTACGAGAGACAAAAATGATGGCGGTTAGGTGGCGTGTATTTCACTGCACAGTCAGATTCAAGAGTCCGAACAAGTGAACATAAACCCCTGTGTCAGATGTTTTGCTGAATTTGTCAGTTAAATTATTTGAATAACTTTACTGTCTGCAAAGACAAACCAAGACAGTTGGCGGTTTCTGTGAAAATATTCAACGCGTTACCATTGTAACTCGTATATTTTGGTAAAGAGGAATAGAGTTACAAGTACTTTAATAACTGCACGAGTTACAATGGTAACGCGTGTCACATTTCAGACTATGCTACGTATATTTGGCGAGATAAACAATAGAAAATGTCTCGAAATCAATGTGAAAGTTTAATTTACTGTTTGTTCATGATATAAAATTATACAGACATTGGTGAAGGAATAAATAGTCTAGCACATTTACTCAAAAACCTGACTTGGCTGCTTGAGCATGCAATTAACGGTAATAAAGACATGATTCCAGTGTAATAATCGATCTTTACCCTTAACTCATTATTACGTCATGAGAAATGAACTCGGCAAACGGAAAACTCCATAGAAAAGACCTCGAATTTTCATATGCAAAATACAACCGGCAAATTCTACGGCAACAAGGATACCAATTTATGTCCATTTCTCTACTCGATGAAATCTAGTAATTTTTCTGTCTAATATTTAATGCGACAGCCTTTGCTTTCTATGACATTTAGGACCCACTGGCGCATTAATTGAAGCAATAGTTTTGTTAATGATAGCAAGGGGAATGCTGTGGAAAGTGCGGATTACTCTGTCCCTGAATTGTTCGTATATCTCCTTCTTTAATTGCAATCCGAGAGTATCCTCCCTTAACTTGCGGCATACCAAATGAAAAAAAGATTATATTGGATTTAGGTCCGGACTGCGTGGTGGAATGTGAATGAATGACCAGTCACAATTACATTTCACCATAGCGGCGCGTGCAGCTGCACTATTCTGAGATGTGTCCCCATCCTGGAGCCACATTCTACTTCCACTTTTGTTGGCAAGATGTATTAAAATGCCTATCAGTGTAAAACTGGCATAAAATGCTCCCGATATGTGGTCGCATGGCTCGCACAGATATATGCAATAGGTTCCAGGCTTACTACGTCATTTACAAACCTCTCACAACAATTTTATACTTTTATTGAAACACATTAGTCACTGAACGTAACTTCATTTTGATTTAATACGTTGTTCTGCATTTACCGTGCCCTTTAGCCCACGTATTATCACGCACTTCCCACAAAACGACGCTTATTTTATATCTTAGGTAATCTGTCATCACCTGTAATCAATCCTTGGGGCATCTAGACAATCTCAGCCAATATTCGTTGGAACACCCCTTTCCCCGGCTTTCAATGTTGAGTCCAAAACGGTTCTCAAAAGTTTCATGGCTCGCTCGCGACCGGCACCAACTGCAACATTGAGGGAGGGAAAACATATCCCTTCAGTGTTCCAACATTATGTCAGTGATTGTGTGGGCCATAACTATCAAGTTTCAGCACAGGCAACCCAAGCTCTAAATTCGAGTTGTTGGTGTGTTTATATGTCAGTACATAGCCGGGCTTTGTATGGAAACTAAGATAAACGGGGGAAAATTACAAATTTTACAATTATTGATACATGCACGTTAAATTCAAATGAAATAAACAGACCTTTGCTCTATCTGTTGTCCTTTTACGTAGATCAGAAAAGGAAAAAAAGCCGACATCGCTAATAAATGAAAGAGGAGAACAGATAGAGCAAAGGTCTGTTTAATTCATTTGAGTTTGACTTGTACATATATAATAATGGCAAATTTGTAACTTTCCCCCATGTTTATAGTAGTTCCCATACAAAGCCTACTGACGTCAGTATAAACACACCAAAAACTCGAAATTATAACTTCGGTTGCCTGTGGTTTTCAAGGCCTTTTTTTACCCAGACTACACTAAGGGAAATGGCGGGAATTTTACATTATACTGTAACGGTTAATAGAGGATTTAATTTTGTATTCAAACTATTTACAACGGCGGACTTTAAAGCAATTTTTAATTAAGCCAGTCATTTCAGTGAGCGTAAAACTAACATAACTAGGCGGGAAGGAAGACAGAGAATTACGAGAGACAAAAATGATGGCGGTTAGGTGGCGTGTATTTCACTGCACAGTCAGATTCAAGAGTCCGAACAAGTGAACATAAACCCCTGTGTCAGATGTTTTGCTGAATTTGTCAGTTAAATTATTTGAATAACTTTACTGTCTGCAAAGACAAACCAAGACAGTTGGCGGTTTCTGTGAAAATATTCAACGCGTTACCATTGTAACTCGTATATTTTGGTAAAGAGGAATAGAGTTACAAGTACTTTAATAACTGCACGAGTTACAATGGTAACGCGTGTCACATTTCAGACTATGCTACGTATATTTGGCGAGATAAACAATAGAAAATGTCTCGAAATCAATGTGAAAGTTTAATTTACTGTTTGTTCATGATATAAAATTATACAGACATTGGTGAAGGAATAAATAGTCTAGCACATTTACTCAAAAACCTGACTTGGCTGCTTGAGCATGCAATTAACGGTAATAAAGACATGATTCCAGTGTAATAATCGATCTTTACCCTTAACTCATTATTACGTCATGAGAAATGAACTCGGCAAACGGAAAACTCCATAGAAAAGACCTCGAATTTTCATATGCAAAATACAACCGGCAAATTCTACGGCAACAAGGATACCAATTTATGTCCATTTCTCTACTCGATGAAATCTAGTAATTTTTCTGTCTAATATTTAATGCGACAGCCTTTGCTTTCTATGACATTTAGGACCCACTGGCGCATTAGTTGAAGCAATAGTTTTGTTAATGATAGCAAGGGGAATGCTGTGGAAAGTGCGGATTACTCTGTCCCTGAATTGTTCGTATATCTCCTTCTTTAATTGCAATCCGAGAGTATCCTCCCTTAACTTGCGGCATACCAAATGAAAAAAAGATTATATTGGATTTAGGTCCGGACTGCGTGGTGGAATGTGAATGAATGACCAGTCACAATTACATTTCACCATAGCGGCGCGTGCAGCTGCACTATTCTGAGATGTGTCCCCATCCTGGAGCCACATTCTACTTCCACTTTTGTTGGCAAGATGTATTAAAATGCCTATCAGTGTAAAACTGGCATAAAATGCTCCCGATATGTGGTCGCATGGCTCGCACAGATATATGCAATAGGTTCCAGGCTTACTACGTCATTTACAAACCTCTCACAACAATTTTATACTTTTATTGAAACACATTAGTCACTGAACGTAACTTCATTTTGATTTAATACGTTGTTCTGCATTTACCGTGCCCTTTAGCCCACGTATTATCACGCACTTCCCACAAAACGACGCTTATTTTATATCTTAGGTAATCTGTCATCACCTGTAATCAATCCTTGGGGCATCTAGACAATCTCAGCCAATATTCGTTGGAACACCCCTTTCCCCGGCTTTCAATGTTGAGTCCAAAACGGTTCTCAAAAGTTTCATGGCTCGCTCGCGACCGGCACCAACTGCAACATTGAGGGAGGGAAAACATATCCCTTCAGTGTTCCAACATTATGTCAGTGATTGTGTGGGCCATAACTATCAAGTTTCAGCACAGGCAACCCAAGCTCTAAATTCGAGTTGTTGGTGTGTTTATATGTCAGTACATAGCCGGGCTTTGTATGGAAACTAAGATAAACGGGGGAAAATTACAAATTTTACAATTATTGATACATGCACGTTAAATTCAAATGAAATAAACAGACCTTTGCTCTATCTGTTGTCCTTTTACGTAGATCAGAAAAGGAAAAAAAGCCGACATCGCTAATAAATGAAAGAGGAGAACAGATAGAGCAAAGGTCTGTTTAATTCATTTGAGTTTGACTTGTACATATATAATAATGGCAAATTTGTAACTTTCCCCCATGTTTATAGTAGTTCCCATACAAAGCCTACTGACGTCAGTATAAACACACCAAAAACTCGAAATTATAACTTCGGTTGCCTGTGGTTTTCAAGGCCTTTTTTTTCCCAGACTACACTAAGGGAAATGGCGGGAATTTTACATTATACTGTAACGGTTAATAGAGGATTTAATTTTGTATTCAAACTATTTACAACGGCGGACTTTAAAGCAATTTTTAATTAAGCCAGTCATTTCAGTGAGCGTAAAACTAACATAACTAGGCGGGAAGGAAGACAGAGAATTACGAGAGACAAAAATGATGGCGGTTAGGTGGCGTGTATTTCACTGCACAGTCAGATTCAAGAGTCCGAACAAGTGAACATAAACCCCTGTGTCAGATGTTTTGCTGAATTTGTCAGTTAAATTATTTGAATAACTTTACTGTCTGCAAAGACAAACCAAGACAGTTGGCGGTTTCTGTGAAAATATTCAACGCGTTACCATTGTAACTCGTATATTTTGGTAAAGAGGAATAGAGTTACAAGTACTTTAATAACTGCACGAGTTACAATGGTAACGCGTGTCACATTTCAGACTATGCTACGTATATTTGGCGAGATAAACAATAGAAAATGTCTCGAAATCAATGTGAAAGTTTAATTTACTGTTTGTTCATGATATAAAATTATACAGACATTGGTGAAGGAATAAATAGTCTAGCACATTTACTCAAAAACCTGACTTGGCTGCTTGAGCATGCAATTAACGGTAATAAAGACATGATTCCAGTGTAATAATCGATCTTTACCCTTAACTCATTATTACGTCATGAGAAATGAACTCGGCAAACGGAAAACTCCATAGAAAAGACCTCGAATTTTCATATGCAAAATACAACCGGCAAATTCTACGGCAACAAGGATACCAATTTATGTCCATTTCTCTACTCGATGAAATCTAGTAATTTTTCTGTCTAATATTTAATGCGACAGCCTTTGCTTTCTATGACATTTAGGACCCACTGGCGCATTAGTTGAAGCAATAGTTTTGTTAATGATAGCAAGGGGAATGCTGTGGAAAGTGCGGATTACTCTGTCCCTGAATTGTTCGTATATCTCCTTCTTTAATTGCAATCCGAGAGTATCCTCCCTTAACTTGCGGCATACCAAATGAAAAAAAGATTATATTGGATTTAGGTCCGGACTGCGTGGTGGAATGTGAATGAATGACCAGTCACAATTACATTTCACCATAGCGGCGCGTGCAGCTGCACTATTCTGAGATGTGTCCCCATCCTGGAGCCACATTCTACTTCCACTTTTGTTGGCAAGATGTATTAAAATGCCTATCAGTGTAAAACTGGCATAAAATGCTCCCGATATGTGGTCGCATGGCTCGCACAGATATATGCAATAGGTTCCAGGCTTACTACGTCATTTACAAACCTCTCACAACAATTTTATACTTTTATTGAAACACATTAGTCACTGAACGTAACTTCATTTTGATTTAATACGTTGTTCTGCATTTACCGTGCCCTTTAGCCCACGTATTATCACGCACTTCCCACAAAACGACGCTTATTTTATATCTTAGGTAATCTGTCATCACCTGTAATCAATCCTTGGGGCATCTAGACAATCTCAGCCAATATTCGTTGGAACACCCCTTTCCCCGGCTTTCAATGTTGAGTCCAAAACGGTTCTCAAAAGTTTCATGGCTCGCTCGCGACCGGCACCAACTGCAACATTGAGGGAGGGAAAACATATCCCTTCAGTGTTCCAACATTATGTCAGTGATTGTGTGGGCCATAACTATCAAGTTTCAGCACAGGCAACCCAAGCTCTAAATTCGAGTTGTTGGTGTGTTTATATGTCAGTACATAGCCGGGCTTTGTATGGAAACTAAGATAAACGGGGGAAAATTACAAATTTTACAATTATTGATACATGCACGTTAAATTCAAATGAAATAAACAGACCTTTGCTCTATCTGTTGTCCTTTTACGTAGATCAGAAAAGGAAAAAAAGCCGACATCGCTAATAAATGAAAGAGGAGAACAGATAGAGCAAAGGTCTGTTTAATTCATTTGAGTTTGACTTGTACATATATAATAATGGCAAATTTGTAACTTTCCCCCATGTTTATAGTAGTTCCCATACAAAGCCTACTGACGTCAGTATAAACACACCAAAAACTCGAAATTATAACTTCGGTTGCCTGTGGTTTTCAAGGCCTTTTTTTTCCCAGACTACACTAAGGGAAATGGCGGGAATTTTACATTATACTGTAACGGTTAATAGAGGATTTAATTTTGTATTCAAACTATTTACAACGGCGGACTTTAAAGCAATTTTTAATTAAGCCAGTCATTTCAGTGAGCGTAAAACTAACATAACTAGGCGGGAAGGAAGACAGAGAATTACGAGAGACAAAAATGATGGCGGTTAGGTGGCGTGTATTTCACTGCACAGTCAGATTCAAGAGTCCGAACAAGTGAACATAAACCCCTGTGTCAGATGTTTTGCTGAATTTGTCAGTTAAATTATTTGAATAACTTTACTGTCTGCAAAGACAAACCAAGACAGTTGGCGGTTTCTGTGAAAATATTCAACGCGTTACCATTGTAACTCGTATATTTTGGTAAAGAGGAATAGAGTTACAAGTACTTTAATAACTGCACGAGTTACAATGGTAACGCGTGTCACATTTCAGACTATGCTACGTATATTTGGCGAGATAAACAATAGAAAATGTCTCGAAATCAATGTGAAAGTTTAATTTACTGTTTGTTCATGATATAAAATTATACAGACATTGGTGAAGGAATAAATAGTCTAGCACATTTACTCAAAAACCTGACTTGGCTGCTTGAGCATGCAATTAACGGTAATAAAGACATGATTCCAGTGTAATAATCGATCTTTACCCTTAACTCATTATTACGTCATGAGAAATGAACTCGGCAAACGGAAAACTCCATAGAAAAGACCTCGAATTTTCATATGCAAAATACAACCGGCAAATTCTACGGCAACAAGGATACCAATTTATGTCCATTTCTCTACTCGATGAAATCTAGTAATTTTTCTGTCTAATATTTAATGCGACAGCCTTTGCTTTCTATGACATTTAGGACCCACTGGCGCATTAATTGAAGCAATAGTTTTGTTAATGATAGCAAGGGGAATGCTGTGGAAAGTGCGGATTACTCTGTCCCTGAATTGTTCGTATATCTCCTTCTTTAATTGCAATCCGAGAGTATCCTCCCTTAACTTGCGGCATACCAAATGAAAAAAAGATTATATTGGATTTAGGTCCGGACTGCGTGGTGGAATGTGAATGAATGACCAGTCACAATTACATTTCACCATAGCGGCGCGTGCAGCTGCACTATTCTGAGATGTGTCCCCATCCTGGAGCCACATTCTACTTCCACTTTTGTTGGCAAGATGTATTAAAATGCCTATCAGTGTAAAACTGGCATAAAATGCTCCCGATATGTGGTCGCATGGCTCGCACAGATATATGCAATAGGTTCCAGGCTTACTACGTCATTTACAAACCTCTCACAACAATTTTATACTTTTATTGAAACACATTAGTCACTGAACGTAACTTCATTTTGATTTAATACGTTGTTCTGCATTTACCGTGCCCTTTAGCCCACGTATTATCACGCACTTCCCACAAAACGACGCTTATTTTATATCTTAGGTAATCTGTCATCACCTGTAATCAATCCTTGGGGCATCTAGACAATCTCAGCCAATATTCGTTGGAACACCCCTTTCCCCGGCTTTCAATGTTGAGTCCAAAACGGTTCTCAAAAGTTTCATGGCTCGCTCGCGACCGGCACCAACTGCAACATTGAGGGAGGGAAAACATATCCCTTCAGTGTTCCAACATTATGTCAGTGATTGTGTGGGCCATAACTATCAAGTTTCAGCACAGGCAACCCAAGCTCTAAATTCGAGTTGTTGGTGTGTTTATATGTCAGTACATAGCCGGGCTTTGTATGGAAACTAAGATAAACGGGGGAAAATTACAAATTTTACAATTATTGATACATGCACGTTAAATTCAAATGAAATAAACAGACCTTTGCTCTATCTGTTGTCCTTTTACGTAGATCAGAAAAGGAAAAAAAGCCGACATCGCTAATAAATGAAAGAGGAGAACAGATAGAGCAAAGGTCTGTTTAATTCATTTGAGTTTGACTTGTACATATATAATAATGGCAAATTTGTAACTTTCCCCCATGTTTATAGTAGTTCCCATACAAAGCCTACTGACGTCAGTATAAACACACCAAAAACTCGAAATTATAACTTCGGTTGCCTGTGGTTTTCAAGGCCTTTTTTTTCCCAGACTACACTAAGGGAAATGGCGGGAATTTTACATTATACTGTAACGGTTAATAGAGGATTTAATTTTGTATTCAAACTATTTACAACGGCGGACTTTAAAGCAATTTTTAATTAAGCCAGTCATTTCAGTGAGCGTAAAACTAACATAACTAGGCGGGAAGGAAGACAGAGAATTACGAGAGACAAAAATGATGGCGGTTAGGTGGCGTGTATTTCACTGCACAGTCAGATTCAAGAGTCCGAACAAGTGAACATAAACCCCTGTGTCAGATGTTTTGCTGAATTTGTCAGTTAAATTATTTGAATAACTTTACTGTCTGCAAAGACAAACCAAGACAGTTGGCGGTTTCTGTGAAAATATTCAACGCGTTACCATTGTAACTCGTATATTTTGGTAAAGAGGAATAGAGTTACAAGTACTTTAATAACTGCACGAGTTACAATGGTAACGCGTGTCACATTTCAGACTATGCTACGTATATTTGGCGAGATAAACAATAGAAAATGTCTCGAAATCAATGTGAAAGTTTAATTTACTGTTTGTTCATGATATAAAATTATACAGACATTGGTGAAGGAATAAATAGTCTAGCACATTTACTCAAAAACCTGACTTGGCTGCTTGAGCATGCAATTAACGGTAATAAAGACATGATTCCAGTGTAATAATCGATCTTTACCCTTAACTCATTATTACGTCATGAGAAATGAACTCGGCAAACGGAAAACTCCATAGAAAAGACCTCGAATTTTCATATGCAAAATACAACCGGCAAATTCTACGGCAACAAGGATACCAATTTATGTCCATTTCTCTACTCGATGAAATCTAGTAATTTTTCTGTCTAATATTTAATGCGACAGCCTTTGCTTTCTATGACATTTAGGACCCACTGGCGCATTAGTTGAAGCAATAGTTTTGTTAATGATAGCAAGGGGAATGCTGTGGAAAGTGCGGATTACTCTGTCCCTGAATTGTTCGTATATCTCCTTCTTTAATTGCAATCCGAGAGTATCCTCCCTTAACTTGCGGCATACCAAATGAAAAAAAGATTATATTGGATTTAGGTCCGGACTGCGTGGTGGAATGTGAATGAATGACCAGTCACAATTACATTTCACCATAGCGGCGCGTGCAGCTGCACTATTCTGAGATGTGTCCCCATCCTGGAGCCACATTCTACTTCCACTTTTGTTGGCAAGATGTATTAAAATGCCTATCAGTGTAAAACTGGCATAAAATGCTCCCGATATGTGGTCGCATGGCTCGCACAGATATATGCAATAGGTTCCAGGCTTACTACGTCATTTACAAACCTCTCACAACAATTTTATACTTTTATTGAAACACATTAGTCACTGAACGTAACTTCATTTTGATTTAATACGTTGTTCTGCATTTACCGTGCCCTTTAGCCCACGTATTATCACGCACTTCCCACAAAACGACGCTTATTTTATATCTTAGGTAATCTGTCATCACCTGTAATCAATCCTTGGGGCATCTAGACAATCTCAGCCAATATTCGTTGGAACACCCCTTTCCCCGGCTTTCAATGTTGAGTCCAAAACGGTTCTCAAAAGTTTCATGGCTCGCTCGCGACCGGCACCAACTGCAACATTGAGGGAGGGAAAACATATCCCTTCAGTGTTCCAACATTATGTCAGTGATTGTGTGGGCCATAACTATCAAGTTTCAGCACAGGCAACCCAAGCTCTAAATTCGAGTTGTTGGTGTGTTTATATGTCAGTACATAGCCGGGCTTTGTATGGAAACTAAGATAAACGGGGGAAAATTACAAATTTTACAATTATTGATACATGCACGTTAAATTCAAATGAAATAAACAGACCTTTGCTCTATCTGTTGTCCTTTTACGTAGATCAGAAAAGGAAAAAAAGCCGACATCGCTAATAAATGAAAGAGGAGAACAGATAGAGCAAAGGTCTGTTTAATTCATTTGAGTTTGACTTGTACATATATAATAATGGCAAATTTGTAACTTTCCCCCATGTTTATAGTAGTTCCCATACAAAGCCTACTGACGTCAGTATAAACACACCAAAAACTCGAAATTATAACTTCGGTTGCCTGTGGTTTTCAAGGCCTTTTTTTTCCCAGACTACACTAAGGGAAATGGCGGGAATTTTACATTATACTGTAACGGTTAATAGAGGATTTAATTTTGTATTCAAACTATTTACAACGGCGGACTTTAAAGCAATTTTTAATTAAGCCAGTCATTTCAGTGAGCGTAAAACTAACATAACTAGGCGGGAAGGAAGACAGAGAATTACGAGAGACAAAAATGATGGCGGTTAGGTGGCGTGTATTTCACTGCACAGTCAGATTCAAGAGTCCGAACAAGTGAACATAAACCCCTGTGTCAGATGTTTTGCTGAATTTGTCAGTTAAATTATTTGAATAACTTTACTGTCTGCAAAGACAAACCAAGACAGTTGGCGGTTTCTGTGAAAATATTCAACGCGTTACCATTGTAACTCGTATATTTTGGTAAAGAGGAATAGAGTTACAAGTACTTTAATAACTGCACGAGTTACAATGGTAACGCGTGTCACATTTCAGACTATGCTACGTATATTTGGCGAGATAAACAATAGAAAATGTCTCGAAATCAATGTGAAAGTTTAATTTACTGTTTGTTCATGATATAAAATTATACAGACATTGGTGAAGGAATAAATAGTCTAGCACATTTACTCAAAAACCTGACTTGGCTGCTTGAGCATGCAATTAACGGTAATAAAGACATGATTCCAGTGTAATAATCGATCTTTACCCTTAACTCATTATTACGTCATGAGAAATGAACTCGGCAAACGGAAAACTCCATAGAAAAGACCTCGAATTTTCATATGCAAAATACAACCGGCAAATTCTACGGCAACAAGGATACCAATTTATGTCCATTTCTCTACTCGATGAAATCTAGTAATTTTTCTGTCTAATATTTAATGCGACAGCCTTTGCTTTCTATGACATTTAGGACCCACTGGCGCATTAGTTGAAGCAATAGTTTTGTTAATGATAGCAAGGGGAATGCTGTGGAAAGTGCGGATTACTCTGTCCCTGAATTGTTCGTATATCTCCTTCTTTAATTGCAATCCGAGAGTATCCTCCCTTAACTTGCGGCATACCAAATGAAAAAAAGATTATATTGGATTTAGGTCCGGACTGCGTGGTGGAATGTGAATGAATGACCAGTCACAATTACATTTCACCATAGCGGCGCGTGCAGCTGCACTATTCTGAGATGTGTCCCCATCCTGGAGCCACATTCTACTTCCACTTTTGTTGGCAAGATGTATTAAAATGCCTATCAGTGTAAAACTGGCATAAAATGCTCCCGATATGTGGTCGCATGGCTCGCACAGATATATGCAATAGGTTCCAGGCTTACTACGTCATTTACAAACCTCTCACAACAATTTTATACTTTTATTGAAACACATTAGTCACTGAACGTAACTTCATTTTGATTTAATACGTTGTTCTGCATTTACCGTGCCCTTTAGCCCACGTATTATCACGCACTTCCCACAAAACGACGCTTATTTTATATCTTAGGTAATCTGTCATCACCTGTAATCAATCCTTGGGGCATCTAGACAATCTCAGCCAATATTCGTTGGAACACCCCTTTCCCCGGCTTTCAATGTTGAGTCCAAAACGGTTCTCAAAAGTTTCATGGCTCGCTCGCGACCGGCACCAACTGCAACATTGAGGGAGGGAAAACATATCCCTTCAGTGTTCCAACATTATGTCAGTGATTGTGTGGGCCATAACTATCAAGTTTCAGCACAGGCAACCCAAGCTCTAAATTCGAGTTGTTGGTGTGTTTATATGTCAGTACATAGCCGGGCTTTGTATGGAAACTAAGATAAACGGGGGAAAATTACAAATTTTACAATTATTGATACATGCACGTTAAATTCAAATGAAATAAACAGACCTTTGCTCTATCTGTTGTCCTTTTACGTAGATCAGAAAAGGAAAAAAAGCCGACATCGCTAATAAATGAAAGAGGAGAACAGATAGAGCAAAGGTCTGTTTAATTCATTTGAGTTTGACTTGTACATATATAATAATGGCAAATTTGTAACTTTCCCCCATGTTTATAGTAGTTCCCATACAAAGCCTACTGACGTCAGTATAAACACACCAAAAACTCGAAATTATAACTTCGGTTGCCTGTGGTTTTCAAGGCCTTTTTTTTCCCAGACTACACTAAGGGAAATGGCGGGAATTTTACATTATACTGTAACGGTTAATAGAGGATTTAATTTTGTATTCAAACTATTTACAACGGCGGACTTTAAAGCAATTTTTAATTAAGCCAGTCATTTCAGTGAGCGTAAAACTAACATAACTAGGCGGGAAGGAAGACAGAGAATTACGAGAGACAAAAATGATGGCGGTTAGGTGGCGTGTATTTCACTGCACAGTCAGATTCAAGAGTCCGAACAAGTGAACATAAACCCCTGTGTCAGATGTTTTGCTGAATTTGTCAGTTAAATTATTTGAATAACTTTACTGTCTGCAAAGACAAACCAAGACAGTTGGCGGTTTCTGTGAAAATATTCAACGCGTTACCATTGTAACTCGTATATTTTGGTAAAGAGGAATAGAGTTACAAGTACTTTAATAACTGCACGAGTTACAATGGTAACGCGTGTCACATTTCAGACTATGCTACGTATATTTGGCGAGATAAACAATAGAAAATGTCTCGAAATCAATGTGAAAGTTTAATTTACTGTTTGTTCATGATATAAAATTATACAGACATTGGTGAAGGAATAAATAGTCTAGCACATTTACTCAAAAACCTGACTTGGCTGCTTGAGCATGCAATTAACGGTAATAAAGACATGATTCCAGTGTAATAATCGATCTTTACCCTTAACTCATTATTACGTCATGAGAAATGAACTCGGCAAACGGAAAACTCCATAGAAAAGACCTCGAATTTTCATATGCAAAATACAACCGGCAAATTCTACGGCAACAAGGATACCAATTTATGTCCATTTCTCTACTCGATGAAATCTAGTAATTTTTCTGTCTAATATTTAATGCGACAGCGTTTGCTTTCTATGACATTTAGGACCCACTGGCGCATTAATTGAAGCAATAGTTTTGTTAATGATAGCAAGGGGAATGCTGTGGAAAGTGCGGATTACTCTGTCCCTGAATTGTTCGTATATCTCCTTCTTTAATTGCAATCCGAGAGTATCCTCCCTTAACTTGCGGCACACCAAATGAAAAAAAGATTATATTGGATTTAGGTCCGGACTGCGTGGTGGAATGTGAATGAATGACCAGTCACAATTACATTTCACCATAGCGGCGCGTGCAGCTGCACTATTCTGAGATGTGTCCCCATCCTGGAGCCACATTCTACTTCCACTTTTGTTGGCAAGATGTATTAAAATGCCTATCAGTGTAAAACTGGCATAAAATGCTCCCGATATGTGGTCGCATGGCTCGCACAGATATATGCAATAGGTTCCAGGCTTACTACGTCATTTACAAACCTCTCACAACAATTTTATACTTTTATTGAAACACATTAGTCACTGAACGTAACTTCATTTTGATTTAATACGTTGTTCTGCATTTACCGTGCCCTTTAGCCCACGTATTATCACGCACTTCCCACAAAACGACGCTTATTTTATATCTTAGGTAATCTGTCATCACCTGTAATCAATCCTTGGGGCATCTAGACAATCTCAGCCAATATTCGTTGGAACACCCCTTTCCCCGGCTTTCAATGTTGAGTCCAAAACGGTTCTCAAAAGTTTCATGGCTCGCTCGCGACCGGCACCAACTGCAACATTGAGGGAGGGAAAACATATCCCTTCAGTGTTCCAACATTATGTCAGTGATTGTGTGGGCCATAACTATCAAGTTTCAGCACAGGCAACCCAAGCTCTAAATTCGAGTTGTTGGTGTGTTTATATGTCAGTACATAGCCGGGCTTTGTATGGAAACTAAGATAAACGGGGGAAAATTACAAATTTTACAATTATTGATACATGCACGTTAAATTCAAATGAAATAAACAGACCTTTGCTCTATCTGTTGTCCTTTTACGTAGATCAGAAAAGGAAAAAAAGCCGACATCGCTAATAAATGAAAGAGGAGAACAGATAGAGCAAAGGTCTGTTTAATTCATTTGAGTTTGACTTGTACATATATAATAATGGCAAATTTGTAACTTTCCCCCATGTTTATAGTAGTTCCCATACAAAGCCTACTGACGTCAGTATAAACACACCAAAAACTCGAAATTATAACTTCGGTTGCCTGTGGTTTTCAAGGCCTTTTTTTTCCCAGACTACACTAAGGGAAATGGCGGGAATTTTACATTATACTGTAACGGTTAATAGAGGATTTAATTTTGTATTCAAACTATTTACAACGGCGGACTTTAAAGCAATTTTTAATTAAGCCAGTCATTTCAGTGAGCGTAAAACTAACATAACTAGGCGGGAAGGAAGACAGAGAATTACGAGAGACAAAAATGATGGCGGTTAGGTGGCGTGTATTTCACTGCACAGTCAGATTCAAGAGTCCGAACAAGTGAACATAAACCCCTGTGTCAGATGTTTTGCTGAATTTGTCAGTTAAATTATTTGAATAACTTTACTGTCTGCAAAGACAAACCAAGACAGTTGGCGGTTTCTGTGAAAATATTCAACGCGTTACCATTGTAACTCGTATATTTTGGTAAAGAGGAATAGAGTTACAAGTACTTTAATAACTGCACGAGTTACAATGGTAACGCGTGTCACATTTCAGACTATGCTACGTATATTTGGCGAGATAAACAATAGAAAATGTCTCGAAATCAATGTGAAAGTTTAATTTACTGTTTGTTCATGATATAAAATTATACAGACATTGGTGAAGGAATAAATAGTCTAGCACATTTACTCAAAAACCTGACTTGGCTGCTTGAGCATGCAATTAACGGTAATAAAGACATGATTCCAGTGTAATAATCGATCTTTACCCTTAACTCATTATTACGTCATGAGAAATGAACTCGGCAAACGGAAAACTCCATAGAAAAGACCTCGAATTTTCATATGCAAAATACAACCGGCAAATTCTACGGCAACAAGGATACCAATTTATGTCCATTTCTCTACTCGATGAAATCTAGTAATTTTTCTGTCTAATATTTAATGCGACAGCCTTTGCTTTCTATGACATTTAGGACCCACTGGCGCATTAATTGAAGCAATAGTTTTGTTAATGATAGCAAGGGGAATGCTGTGGAAAGTGCGGATTACTCTGTCCCTGAATTGTTCGTATATCTCCTTCTTTAATTGCAATCCGAGAGTATCCTCCCTTAACTTGCGGCATACCAAATGAAAAAAAGATTATATTGGATTTAGGTCCGGACTGCGTGGTGGAATGTGAATGAATGACCAGTCACAATTACATTTCACCATAGCGGCGCGTGCAGCTGCACTATTCTGAGATGTGTCCCCATCCTGGAGCCACATTCTGCTTCCACTTTTGTTGGCAAGATGTATTAAAATGCCTATCAGTGTAAAACTGGCATAAAATGCTCCCGATATGTGGTCGCATGGCTCGCACAGATATATGCAATAGGTTCCAGGCTTACTACGTCATTTACAAACCTCTCACAACAATTTTATACTTTTATTGAAACACATTAGTCACTGAACGTAACTTCATTTTGATTTAATACGTTGTTCTGCATTTACCGTGCCCTTTAGCCCACGTATTATCACGCACTTCCCACAACACGACGCTTATTTTATATCTTAGGTAATCTGTCATCACCTGTAATCAATCCTTGGGGCATCTAGACAATCTCAGCCAATATTCGTTGGAACACCCCTTTCCCCGGCTTTCAATGTTGAGTCCAAAACGGTTCTCAAAAGTTTCATGGCTCGCTCGCGACCGGCACCAACTGCAACATTGAGGGAGGGAAAACATATCCCTTCAGTGTTCCAACATTATGTCAGTGATTGTGTGGGCCATAACTATCAAGTTTCAGCACAGGCAACCCAAGCTCTAAATTCGAGTTGTTGGTGTGTTTATATGTCAGTACATAGCCGGGCTTTGTATGGAAACTAAGATAAACGGGGGAAAATTACAAATTTTACAATTATTGATACATGCACGTTAAATTCAAATGAAATAAACAGACCTTTGCTCTATCTGTTGTCCTTTTACGTAGATCAGAAAAGGAAAAAAAGCCGACATCGCTAATAAATGAAAGAGGAGAACAGATAGAGCAAAGGTCTGTTTAATTCATTTGAGTTTGACTTGTACATATATAATAATGGCAAATTTGTAACTTTCCCCCATGTTTATAGTAGTTCCCATACAAAGCCTACTGACGTCAGTATAAACACACCAAAAACTCGAAATTATAACTTCGGTTGCCTGTGGTTTTCAAGGCCTTTTTTTTCCCAGACTACACTAAGGGAAATGGCGGGAATTTTACATTATACTGTAACGGTTAATAGAGGATTTAATTTTGTATTCAAACTATTTACAACGGCGGAGTTTAAAGCAATTTTTAATTAAGCCAGTCATTTCAGTGAGCGTAAAACTAACATAACTAGGCGGGAAGGAAGACAGAGAATTACGAGAGACAAAAATGATGGCGGTTAGGTGGCGTGTATTTCACTGCACAGTCAGATTCAAGAGTCCGAACAAGTGAACATAAACCCCTGTGTCAGATGTTTTGCTGAATTTGTCAGTTAAATTATTTGAATAACTTTACTGTCTGCAAAGACAAACCAAGACAGTTGGCGGTTTCTGTGAAAATATTCAACGCGTTACCATTGTAACTCGTATATTTTGGTAAAGAGGAATAGAGTTACAAGTACTTTAATAACTGCACGAGTTACAATGGTAACGCGTGTCACATTTCAGACTATGCTACGTATATTTGGCGAGTTAAACAATAGAAAATGTCTCGAAATCAATGTGAAAGTTTAATTTACTGTTTGTTCATGATATAAAATTATACAGACATTGGTGAAGGAATAAATAGTCTAGCACATTTACTCAAAAACCTGACTTGGCTGCTTGAGCATGCAATTAACGGTAATAAAGACATGATTCCAGTGTAATAATCGATCTTTACCCTTAACTCATTATTACGTCATGAGAAATGAACTCGGCAAACGGAAAACTCCATAGAAAAGACCTCGAATTTTCATATGCAAAATACAACCGGCAAATTCTACGGCAACAAGGATACCAATTTATGTCCATTTCTCTACTCGATGAAATCTAGTAATTTTTCTGTCTAATATTTAATGCGACAGCCTTTGCTTTCTATGACATTTAGGACCCACTGGCGCATTAATTGAAGCAATAGTTTTGTTAATGATAGCAAGGGGAATGCTGTGGAAAGTGCGGATTACTCTGTCCCTGAATTGTTCGTATATCTCCTTCTTTAATTGCAATCCGAGAGTATCCTCCCTTAACTTGCGGCATACCAAATGAAAAAAAGATTATATTGGATTTAGGTCCGGACTGCGTGGTGGAATGTGAATGAATGACCAGTCACAATTACATTTCACCATAGCGGCGCGTGCAGCTGCACTATTCTGAGATGTGTCCCCATCCTGGAGCCACATTCTGCTTCCACTTTTGTTGGCAAGATGTATTAAAATGCCTATCAGTGTAAAACTGGCATAAAATGCTCCCGATATGTGGTCGCATGGCTCGCACAGATATATGCAATAGGTTCCAGGCTTACTACGTCATTTACAAACCTCTCACAACAATTTTATACTTTTATTGAAACACATTAGTCACTGAACGTAACTTCATTTTGATTTAATACGTTGTTCTGCATTTACCGTGCCCTTTAGCCCACGTATTATCACGCACTTCCCACAAAACGACGCTTATTTTATATCTTAGGTAATCTGTCATCACCTGTAATCAATCCTTGGGGCATCTAGACAATCTCAGCCAATATTCGTTGGAACACCCCTTTCCCCGGCTTTCAATGTTGAGTCCAAAACGGTTCTCAAAAGTTTCATGGCTCGCTCGCGACCGGCACCAACTGCAACATTGAGGGAGGGAAAACATATCCCTTCAGTGTTCCAACATTATGTCAGTGATTGTGTGGGCCATAACTATCAAGTTTCAGCACAGGCAACCCAAGCTCTAAATTCGAGTTGTTGGTGTGTTTATATGTCAGTACATAGCCGGGCTTTGTATGGAAACTAAGATAAACGGGGGAAAATTACAAATTTTACAATTATTGATACATGCACGTTAAATTCAAATGAAATAAACAGACCTTTGCTCTATCTGTTGTCCTTTTACGTAGATCAGAAAAGGAAAAAAAGCCGACATCGCTAATAAATGAAAGAGGAGAACAGATAGAGCAAAGGTCTGTTTAATTCATTTGAGTTTGACTTGTACATATATAATAATGGCAAATTTGTAACTTTCCCCCATGTTTATAGTAGTTCCCATACAAAGCCTACTGACGTCAGTATAAACACACCAAAAACTCGAAATTATAACTTCGGTTGCCTGTGGTTTTCAAGGCCTTTTTTTTCCCAGACTACACTAAGGGAAATGGCGGGAATTTTACATTATACTGTAACGGTTAATAGAGGATTTAATTTTGTATTCAAACTATTTACAACGGCGGACTTTAAAGCAATTTTTAATTAAGCCAGTCATTTCAGTGAGCGTAAAACTAACATAACTAGGCGGGAAGGAAGACAGAGAATTACGAGAGACAAAAATGATGGCGGTTAGGTGGCGTGTATTTCACTGCACAGTCAGATTCAAGAGTCCGAACAAGTGAACATAAACCCCTGTGTCAGATGTTTTGCTGAATTTGTCAGTTAAATTATTTGAATAACTTTACTGTCTGCAAAGACAAACCAAGACAGTTGGCGGTTTCTGTGAAAATATTCAACGCGTTACCATTGTAACTCGTATATTTTGGTAAAGAGGAATAGAGTTACAAGTACTTTAATAACTGCACGAGTTACAATGGTAACGCGTGTCACATTTCAGACTATGCTACGTATATTTGGCGAGATAAACAATAGAAAATGTCTCGAAATCAATGTGAAAGTTTAATTTACTGTTTGTTCATGATATAAAATTATACAGACATTGGTGAAGGAATAAATAGTCTAGCACATTTACTCAAAAACCTGACTTGGCTGCTTGAGCATGCAATTAACGGTAATAAAGACATGATTCCAGTGTAATAATCGATCTTTACCCTTAACTCATTATTACGTCATGAGAAATGAACTCGGCAAACGGAAAACTCCATAGAAAAGACCTCGAATTTTCATATGCAAAATACAACCGGCAAATTCTACGGCAACAAGGATACCAATTTATGTCCATTTCTCTACTCGATGAAATCTAGTAATTTTTCTGTCTAATATTTAATGCGACAGCCTTTGCTTTCTATGACATTTAGGACCCACTGGCGCATTAATTGAAGCAATAGTTTTGTTAATGATAGCAAGGGGAATGCTGTGGAAAGTGCGGATTACTCTGTCCCTGAATTGTTCGTATATCTCCTTCTTTAATTGCAATCCGAGAGTATCCTCCCTTAACTTGCGGCATACCAAATGAAAAAAAGATTATATTGGATTTAGGTCCGGACTGCGTGGTGGAATGTGAATGAATGACCAGTCACAATTACATTTCACCATAGCGGCGCGTGCAGCTGCACTATTCTGAGATGTGTCCCCATCCTGGAGCCACATTCTGCTTCCACTTTTGTTGGCAAGATGTATTAAAATGCCTATCAGTGTAAAACTGGCATAAAATGCTCCCGATATGTGGTCGCATGGCTCGCACAGATATATGCAATAGGTTCCAGGCTTACTACGTCATTTACAAACCTCTCACAACAATTTTATACTTTTATTGAAACACATTAGTCACTGAACGTAACTTCATTTTGATTTAATACGTTGTTCTGCATTTACCGTGCCCTTTAGCCCACGTATTATCACGCACTTCCCACAAAACGACGCTTATTTTATATCTTAGGTAATCTGTCATCACCTGTAATCAATCCTTGGGGCATCTAGACAATCTCAGCCAATATTCGTTGGAACACCCCTTTCCCCGGCTTTCAATGTTGAGTCCAAAACGGTTCTCAAAAGTTTCATGGCTCGCTCGCGACCGGCACCAACTGCAACATTGAGGGAGGGAAAACATATCCCTTCAGTGTTCCAACATTATGTCAGTGATTGTGTGGGCCATAACTATCAAGTTTCAGCACAGGCAACCCAAGCTCTAAATTCGAGTTGTTGGTGTGTTTATATGTCAGTACATAGCCGGGCTTTGTATGGAAACTAAGATAAACGGGGGAAAATTACAAATTTTACAATTATTGATACATGCACGTTAAATTCAAATGAAATAAACAGACCTTTGCTCTATCTGTTGTCCTTTTACGTAGATCAGAAAAGGAAAAAAAGCCGACATCGCTAATAAATGAAAGAGGAGAACAGATAGAGCAAAGGTCTGTTTAATTCATTTGAGTTTGACTTGTACATATATAATAATGGCAAATTTGTAACTTTCCCCCATGTTTATAGTAGTTCCCATACAAAGCCTACTGACGTCAGTATAAACACACCAAAAACTCGAAATTATAACTTCGGTTGCCTGTGGTTTTCAAGGCCTTTTTTTTCCCAGACTACACTAAGGGAAATGGCGGGAATTTTACATTATACTGTAACGGTTAATAGAGGATTTAATTTTGTATTCAAACTATTTACAACGGCGGACTTTAAAGCAATTTTTAATTAAGCCAGTCATTTCAGTGAGCGTAAAACTAACATAACTAGGCGGGAAGGAAGACAGAGAATTACGAGAGACAAAAATGATGGCGGTTAGGTGGCGTGTATTTCACTGCACAGTCAGATTCAAGAGTCCGAACAAGTGAACATAAACCCCTGTGTCAGATGTTTTGCTGAATTTGTCAGTTAAATTATTTGAATAACTTTACTGTCTGCAAAGACAAACCAAGACAGTTGGCGGTTTCTGTGAAAATATTCAACGCGTTACCATTGTAACTCGTATATTTTGGTAAAGAGGAATAGAGTTACAAGTACTTTAATAACTGCACGAGTTACAATGGTAACGCGTGTCACATTTCAGACTATGCTACGTATATTTGGCGAGATAAACAAAAGAAAATGTCTCGAAATCAATGTGAAAGTTTAATTTACTGTTTGTTCATGATATAAAATTATACAGACATTGGTGAAGGAATAAATAGTCTAGCACATTTACTCAAAAACCTGACTTGGCTGCTTGAGCATGCAATTAACGGTAATAAAGACATGATTCCAGTGTAATAATCGATCTTTACCCTTAACTCATTATTACGTCATGAGAAATGAACTCGGCAAACGGAAAACTCCATAGAAAAGACCTCGAATTTTCATATGCAAAATACAACCGGCAAATTCTACGGCAACAAGGATACCAATTTATGTCCATTTCTCTACTCGATGAAATCTAGTAATTTTTCTGTCTAATATTTAATGCGACAGCCTTTGCTTTCTATGACATTTAGGACCCACTGGCGCATTAATTGAAGCAATAGTTTTGTTAATGATAGCAAGGGGAATGCTGTGGAAAGTGCGGATTACTCTGTCCCTGAATTGTTCGTATATCTCCTTCTTTAATTGCAATCCGAGAGTATCCTCCCTTAACTTGCGGCATACCAAATGAAAAAAAGATTATATTGGATTTAGGTCCGGACTGCGTGGTGGAATGTGAATGAATGACCAGTCACAATTACATTTCACCATAGCGGCGCGTGCAGCTGCACTATTCTGAGATGTGTCCCCATCCTGGAGCCACAATCTGCTTCCACTTTTGTTGGCAAGATGTATTAAAATGCCTATCAGTGTAAAACTGGCATAAAATGCTCCCGATATGTGGTCGCATGGCTCGCACAGATATATGCAATAGGTTCCAGGCTTACTACGTCATTTACAAACCTCTCACAACAATTTTATACTTTTATTGAAACACATTAGTCACTGAACGTAACTTCATTTTGATTTAATACGTTGTTCTGCATTTACCGTGCCCTTTAGCCCACGTATTATCACGCACTTCCCACAACACGACGCTTATTTTATATCTTAGGTAATCTGTCATCACCTGTAATCAATCCTTGGGGCATCTAGACAATCTCAGCCAATATTCGTTGGAACACCCCTTTCCCCGGCTTTCAATGTTGAGTCCAAAACGGTTCTCAAAAGTTTCATGGCTCGCTCGCGACCGGCACCAACTGCAACATTGAGGGAGGGAAAACATATCCCTTCAGTGTTCCAACATTATGTCAGTGATTGTGTGGGCCATAACTATCAAGTTTCAGCACAGGCAACCCAAGCTCTAAATTCGAGTTGTTGGTGTGTTTATATGTCAGTACATAGCCGGGCTTTGTATGGAAACTAAGATAAACGGGGGAAAATTACAAATTTTACAATTATTGATACATGCACGTTAAATTCAAATGAAATAAACAGACCTTTGCTCTATCTGTTGTCCTTTTACGTAGATCAGAAAAGGAAAAAAAGCCGACATCGCTAATAAATGAAAGAGGAGAACAGATAGAGCAAAGGTCTGTTTAATTCATTTGAGTTTGACTTGTACATATATAATAATGGCAAATTTGTAACTTTCCCCCATGTTTATAGTAGTTCCCATACAAAGCCTACTGACGTCAGTATAAACACACCAAAAACTCGAAATTATAACTTCGGTTGCCTGTGGTTTTCAAGGCCTTTTTTTTCCCAGACTACACTAAGGGAAATGGCGGGAATTTTACATTATACTGTAACGGTTAATAGAGGATTTAATTTTGTATTCAAACTATTTACAACGGCGGACTTTAAAGCAATTTTTAATTAAGCCAGTCATTTCAGTGAGCGTAAAACTAACATAACTAGGCGGGAAGGAAGACAGAGAATTACGAGAGACAAAAATGATGGCGGTTAGGTGGCGTGTATTTCACTGCACAGTCAGATTCAAGAGTCCGAACAAGTGAACATAAACCCCTGTGTCAGATGTTTTGCTGAATTTGTCAGTTAAATTATTTGAATAACTTTACTGTCTGCAAAGACAAACCAAGACAGTTGGCGGTTTCTGTGAAAATATTCAACGCGTTACCATTGTAACTCGTATATTTTGGTAAAGAGGAATAGAGTTACAAGTACTTTAATAACTGCACGAGTTACAATGGTAACGCGTGTCACATTTCAGACTATGCTACGTATATTTGGCGAGATAAACAATAGAAAATGTCTCGAAATCAATGTGAAAGTTTAATTTACTGTTTGTTCATGATATAAAATTATACAGACATTGGTGAAGGAATAAATAGTCTAGCACATTTACTCAAAAACCTGACTTGGCTGCTTGAGCATGCAATTAACGGTAATAAAGACATGATTCCAGTGTAATAATCGATCTTTACCCTTAACTCATTATTACGTCATGAGAAATGAACTCGGCAAACGGAAAACTCCATAGAAAAGACCTCGAATTTTCATATGCAAAATACAACCGGCAAATTCTACGGCAACAAGGATACCAATTTATGTCCATTTCTCTACTCGATGAAATCTAGTAATTTTTCTGTCTAATATTTAATGCGACAGCCTTTGCTTTCTATGACATTTAGGACCCACTGGCGCATTAATTGAAGCAATAGTTTTGTTAATGATAGCAAGGGGAATGCTGTGGAAAGTGCGGATTACTCTGTCCCTGAATTGTTCGTATATCTCCTTCTTTAATTGCAATCCGAGAGTATCCTCCCTTAACTTGCGGCATACCAAATGAAAAAAAGATTATATTGGATTTAGGTCCGGACTGCGTGGTGGAATGTGAATGAATGACCAGTCACAATTACATTTCACCATAGCGGCGCGTGCAGCTGCACTATTCTGAGATGTGTCCCCATCCTGGAGCCACAATCTGCTTCCACTTTTGTTGGCAAGATGTATTAAAATGCCTATCAGTGTAAAACTGGCATAAAATGCTCCCGATATGTGGTCGCATGGCTCGCACAGATATATGCAATAGGTTCCAGGCTTACTACGTCATTTACAAACCTCTCACAACAATTTTATACTTTTATTGAAACACATTAGTCACTGAACGTAACTTCATTTTGATTTAATACGTTGTTCTGCATTTACCGTGCCCTTTAGCCCACGTATTATCACGCACTTCCCACAACACGACGCTTATTTTATATCTTAGGTAATCTGTCATCACCTGTAATCAATCCTTGGGGCATCTAGACAATCTCAGCCAATATTCGTTGGAACACCCCTTTCCCCGGCTTTCAATGTTGAGTCCAAAACGGTTCTCAAAAGTTTCATGGCTCGCTCGCGACCGGCACCAACTGCAACATTGAGGGAGGGAAAACATATCCCTTCAGTGTTCCAACATTATGTCAGTGATTGTGTGGGCCATAACTATCAAGTTTCAGCACAGGCAACCCAAGCTCTAAATTCGAGTTGTTGGTGTGTTTATATGTCAGTACATAGCCGGGCTTTGTATGGAAACTAAGATAAACGGGGGAAAATTACAAATTTTACAATTATTGATACATGCACGTTAAATTCAAATGAAATAAACAGACCTTTGCTCTATCTGTTGTCCTTTTACGTAGATCAGAAAAGGAAAAAAAGCCGACATCGCTAATAAATGAAAGAGGAGAACAGATAGAGCAAAGGTCTGTTTAATTCATTTGAGTTTGACTTGTACATATATAATAATGGCAAATTTGTAACTTTCCCCCATGTTTATAGTAATTCCCATACAAAGCCTACTGACGTCAGTATAAACACACCAAAAACTCGAAATTATAACTTCGGTTGCCTGTGGTTTTCAAGGCCTTTTTTTTCCCAGACTACACTAAGGGAAATGGCGGGAATTTTACATTATACTGTAACGGTTAATAGAGGATTTAATTTTGTATTCAAACTATTTACAACGGCGGACTTTAAAGCAATTTTTAATTAAGCCAGTCATTTCAGTGAGCGTAAAACTAACATAACTAGGCGGGAAGGAAGACAGAGAATTACGAGAGACAAAAATGATGGCGGTTAGGTGGCGTGTATTTCACTGCACAGTCAGATTCAAGAGTCCGAACAAGTGAACATAAACCCCTGTGTCAGATGTTTTGCTGAATTTGTCAGTTAAATTATTTGAATAACTTTACTGTCTGCAAAGACAAACCAAGACAGTTGGCGGTTTCTGTGAAAATATTCAACGCGTTACCATTGTAACTCGTATATTTTGGTAAAGAGGAATAGAGTTACAAGTACTTTAATAACTGCACGAGTTACAATGGTAACGCGTGTCACATTTCAGACTATGCTACGTATATTTGGCGAGATAAACAATAGAAAATGTCTCGAAATCAATGTGAAAGTTTAATTTACTGTTTGTTCATGATATAAAATTATACAGACATTGGTGAAGGAATAAATAGTCTAGCACATTTACTCAAAAACCTGACTTGGCTGCTTGAGCATGCAATTAACGGTAATAAAGACATGATTCCAGTGTAATAATCGATCTTTACCCTTAACTCATTATTACGTCATGAGAAATGAACTCGGCAAACGGAAAACTCCATAGAAAAGACCTCGAATTTTCATATGCAAAATACAACCGGCAAATTCTACGGCAACAAGGATACCAATTTATGTCCATTTCTCTACTCGATGAAATCTAGTAATTTTTCTGTCTAATATTTAATGCGACAGCCTTTGCTTTCTATGACATTTAGGACCCACTGGCGCATTAATTGAAGCAATAGTTTTGTTAATGATAGCAAGGGGAATGCTGTGGAAAGTGCGGATTACTCTGTCCCTGAATTGTTCGTATATCTCCTTCTTTAATTGCAATCCGAGAGTATCCTCCCTTAACTTGCGGCATACCAAATGAAAAAAAGATTATATTGGATTTAGGTCCGGACTGCGTGGTGGAATGTGAATGAATGACCAGTCACAATTACATTTCACCATAGCGGCGCGTGCAGCTGCACTATTCTGAGATGTGTCCCCATCCTGGAGCCACAATCTGCTTCCACTTTTGTTGGCAAGATGTATTAAAATGCCTATCAGTGTAAAACTGGCATAAAATGCTCCCGATATGTGGTCGCATGGCTCGCACAGATATATGCAATAGGTTCCAGGCTTACTACGTCATTTACAAACCTCTCACAACAATTTTATACTTTTATTGAAACACATTAGTCACTGAACGTAACTTCATTTTGATTTAATACGTTGTTCTGCATTTACCGTGCCCTTTAGCCCACGTATTATCACGCACTTCCCACAACACGACGCTTATTTTATATCTTAGGTAATCTGTCATCACCTGTAATCAATCCTTGGGGCATCTAGACAATCTCAGCCAATATTCGTTGGAACACCCCTTTCCCCGGCTTTCAATGTTGAGTCCAAAACGGTTCTCAAAAGTTTCATGGCTCGCTCGCGACCGGCACCAACTGCAACATTGAGGGAGGGAAAACATATCCCTTCAGTGTTCCAACATTATGTCAGTGATTGTGTGGGCCATAACTATCAAGTTTCAGCACAGGCAACCCAAGCTCTAAATTCGAGTTGTTGGTGTGTTTATATGTCAGTACATAGCCGGGCTTTGTATGGAAACTAAGATAAACGGGGGAAAATTACAAATTTTACAATTATTGATACATGCACGTTAAATTCAAATGAAATAAACAGACCTTTGCTCTATCTGTTGTCCTTTTACGTAGATCAGAAAAGGAAAAAAAGCCGACATCGCTAATAAATGAAAGAGGAGAACAGATAGAGCAAAGGTCTGTTTAATTCATTTGAGTTTGACTTGTACATATATAATAATGGCAAATTTGTAACTTTCCCCCATGTTTATAGTAGTTCCCATACAAAGCCTACTGACGTCAGTATAAACACACCAAAAACTCGAAATTATAACTTCGGTTGCCTGTGGTTTTCAAGGCCTTTTTTTTCCCAGACTACACTAAGGGAAATGGCGGGAATTTTACATTATACTGTAACGGTTAATAGAGGATTTAATTTTGTATTCAAACTATTTACAACGGCGGACTTTAAAGCAATTTTTAATTAAGCCAGTCATTTCAGTGAGCGTAAAACTAACATAACTAGGCGGGAAGGAAGACAGAGAATTACGAGAGACAAAAATGATGGCGGTTAGGTGGCGTGTATTTCACTGCACAGTCAGATTCAAGAGTCCGAACAAGTGAACATAAACCCCTGTGTCAGATGTTTTGCTGAATTTGTCAGTTAAATTATTTGAATAACTTTACTGTCTGCAAAGACAAACCAAGACAGTTGGCGGTTTCTGTGAAAATATTCAACGCGTTACCATTGTAACTCGTATATTTTGGTAAAGAGGAATAGAGTTACAAGTACTTTAATAACTGCACGAGTTACAATGGTAACGCGTGTCACATTTCAGACTATGCTACGTATATTTGGCGAGATAAACAATAGAAAATGTCTCGAAATCAATGTGAAAGTTTAATTTACTGTTTGTTCATGATATAAAATTATACAGACATTGGTGAAGGAATAAATAGTCTAGCACATTTACTCAAAAACCTGACTTGGCTGCTTGAGCATGCAATTAACGGTAATAAAGACATGATTCCAGTGTAATAATCGATCTTTACCCTTAACTCATTATTACGTCATGAGAAATGAACTCGGCAAACGGAAAACTCCATAGAAAAGACCTCGAATTTTCATATGCAAAATACAACCGGCAAATTCTACGGCAACAAGGATACCAATTTATGTCCATTTCTCTACTCGATGAAATCTAGTAATTTTTCTGTCTAATATTTAATGCGACAGCCTTTGCTTTCTATGACATTTAGGACCCACTGGCGCATTAATTGAAGCAATAGTTTTGTTAATGATAGCAAGGGGAATGCTGTGGAAAGTGCGGATTACTCTGTCCCTGAATTGTTCGTATATCTCCTTCTTTAATTGCAATCCGAGAGTATCCTCCCTTAACTTGCGGCATACCAAATGAAAAAAAGATTATATTGGATTTAGGTCCGGACTGCGTGGTGGAATGTGAATGAATGACCAGTCACAATTACATTTCACCATAGCGGCGCGTGCAGCTGCACTATTCTGAGATGTGTCCCCATCCTGGAGCCACAATCTGCTTCCACTTTTGTTGGCAAGATGTATTAAAATGCCTATCAGTGTAAAACTGGCATAAAATGCTCCCGATATGTGGTCGCATGGCTCGCACAGATATATGCAATAGGTTCCAGGCTTACTACGTCATTTACAAACCTCTCACAACAATTTTATACTTTTATTGAAACACATTAGTCACTGAACGTAACTTCATTTTGATTTAATACGTTGTTCTGCATTTACCGTGCCCTTTAGCCCACGTATTATCACGCACTTCCCACAACACGACGCTTATTTTATATCTTAGGTAATCTGTCATCACCTGTAATCAATCCTTGGGGCATCTAGACAATCTCAGCCAATATTCGTTGGAACACCCCTTTCCCCGGCTTTCAATGTTGAGTCCAAAACGGTTCTCAAAAGTTTCATGGCTCGCTCGCGACCGGCACCAACTGCAACATTGAGGGAGGGAAAACATATCCCTTCAGTGTTCCAACATTATGTCAGTGATTGTGTGGGCCATAACTATCAAGTTTCAGCACAGGCAACCCAAGCTCTAAATTCGAGTTGTTGGTGTGTTTATATGTCAGTACATAGCCGGGCTTTGTATGGAAACTAAGATAAACGGGGGAAAATTACAAATTTTACAATTATTGATACATGCACGTTAAATTCAAATGAAATAAACAGACCTTTGCTCTATCTGTTGTCCTTTTACGTAGATCAGAAAAGGAAAAAAAGCCGACATCGCTAATAAATGAAAGAGGAGAACAGATAGAGCAAAGGTCTGTTTAATTCATTTGAGTTTGACTTGTACATATATAATAATGGCAAATTTGTAACTTTCCCCCATGTTTATAGTAGTTCCCATACAAAGCCTACTGACGTCAGTATAAACACACCAAAAACTCGAAATTATAACTTCGGTTGCCTGTGGTTTTCAAGGCCTTTTTTTTCCCAGACTACACTAAGGGAAATGGCGGGAATTTTACATTATACTGTAACGGTTAATAGAGGATTTAATTTTGTATTCAAACTATTTACAACGGCGGACTTTAAAGCAATTTTTAATTAAGCCAGTCATTTCAGTGAGCGTAAAACTAACATAACTAGGCGGGAAGGAAGACAGAGAATTACGAGAGACAAAAATGATGGCGGTTAGGTGGCGTGTATTTCACTGCACAGTCAGATTCAAGAGTCCGAACAAGTGAACATAAACCCCTGTGTCAGATGTTTTGCTGAATTTGTCAGTTAAATTATTTGAATAACTTTACTGTCTGCAAAGACAAACCAAGACAGTTGGCGGTTTCTGTGAAAATATTCAACGCGTTACCATTGTAACTCGTATATTTTGGTAAAGAGGAATAGAGTTACAAGTACTTTAATAACTGCACGAGTTACAATGGTAACGCGTGTCACATTTCAGACTATGCTACGTATATTTGGCGAGATAAACAATAGAAAATGTCTCGAAATCAATGTGAAAGTTTAATTTACTGTTTGTTCATGATATAAAATTATACAGACATTGGTGAAGGAATAAATAGTCTAGCACATTTACTCAAAAACCTGACTTGGCTGCTTGAGCATGCAATTAACGGTAATAAAGACATGATTCCAGTGTAATAATCGATCTTTACCCTTAACTCATTATTACGTCATGAGAAATGAACTCGGCAAACGGAAAACTCCATAGAAAAGACCTCGAATTTTCATATGCAAAATACAACCGGCAAATTCTACGGCAACAAGGATACCAATTTATGTCCATTTCTCTACTCGATGAAATCTAGTAATTTTTCTGTCTAATATTTAATGCGACAGCCTTTGCTTTCTATGACATTTAGGACCCACTGGCGCATTAATTGAAGCAATAGTTTTGTTAATGATAGCAAGGGGAATGCTGTGGAAAGTGCGGATTACTCTGTCCCTGAATTGTTCGTATATCTCCTTCTTTAATTGCAATCCGAGAGTATCCTCCCTTAACTTGCGGCATACCAAATGAAAAAAAGATTATATTGGATTTAGGTCCGGACTGCGTGGTGGAATGTGAATGAATGACCAGTCACAATTACATTTCACCATAGCGGCGCGTGCAGCTGCACTATTCTGAGATGTGTCCCCATCCTGGAGCCACAATCTGCTTCCACTTTTGTTGGCAAGATGTATTAAAATGCCTATCAGTGTAAAACTGGCATAAAATGCTCCCGATATGTGGTCGCATGGCTCGCACAGATATATGCAATAGGTTCCAGGCTTACTACGTCATTTACAAACCTCTCACAACAATTTTATACTTTTATTGAAACACATTAGTCACTGAACGTAACTTCATTTTGATTTAATACGTTGTTCTGCATTTACCGTGCCCTTTAGCCCACGTATTATCACGCACTTCCCACAACACGACGCTTATTTTATATCTTAGGTAATCTGTCATCACCTGTAATCAATCCTTGGGGCATCTAGACAATCTCAGCCAATATTCGTTGGAACACCCCTTTCCCCGGCTTTCAATGTTGAGTCCAAAACGGTTCTCAAAAGTTTCATGGCTCGCTCGCGACCGGCACCAACTGCAACATTGAGGGAGGGAAAACATATCCCTTCAGTGTTCCAACATTATGTCAGTGATTGTGTGGGCCATAACTATCAAGTTTCAGCACAGGCAACCCAAGCTCTAAATTCGAGTTGTTGGTGTGTTTATATGTCAGTACATAGCCGGGCTTTGTATGGAAACTAAGATAAACGGGGGAAAATTACAAATTTTACAATTATTGATACATGCACGTTAAATTCAAATGAAATAAACAGACCTTTGCTCTATCTGTTGTCCTTTTACGTAGATCAGAAAAGGAAAAAAAGCCGACATCGCTAATAAATGAAAGAGGAGAACAGATAGAGCAAAGGTCTGTTTAATTCATTTGAGTTTGACTTGTACATATATAATAATGGCAAATTTGTAACTTTCCCCCATGTTTATAGTAGTTCCCATACAAAGCCTACTGACGTCAGTATAAACACACCAAAAACTCGAAATTATAACTTCGGTTGCCTGTGGTTTTCAAGGCCTTTTTTTTCCCAGACTACACTAAGGGAAATGGCGGGAATTTTACATTATACTGTAACGGTTAATAGAGGATTTAATTTTGTATTCAAACTATTTACAACGGCGGAGTTTAAAGCAATTTTTAATTAAGCCAGTCATTTCAGTGAGCGTAAAACTAACATAACTAGGCGGGAAGGAAGACAGAGAATTACGAGAGACAAAAATGATGGCGGTTAGGTGGCGTGTATTTCACTGCACAGTCAGATTCAAGAGTCCGAACAAGTGAACATAAACCCCTGTGTCAGATGTTTTGCTGAATTTGTCAGTTAAATTATTTGAATAACTTTACTGTCTGCAAAGACAAACCAAGACAGTTGGCGGTTTCTGTGAAAATATTCAACGCGTTACCATTGTAACTCGTATATTTTGGTAAAGAGGAATAGAGTTACAAGTACTTTAATAACTGCACGAGTTACAATGGTAACGCGTGTCACATTTCAGACTATGCTACGTATATTTGGCGAGATAAACAATAGAAAATGTCTCGAAATCAATGTGAAAGTTTAATTTACTGTTTGTTCATGATATAAAATTATACAGACATTGGTGAAGGAATAAATAGTCTAGCACATTTACTCAAAAACCTGACTTGGCTGCTTGAGCATGCAATTAACGGTAATAAAGACATGATTCCAGTGTAATAATCGATCTTTACCCTTAACTCATTATTACGTCATGAGAAATGAACTCGGCAAACGGAAAACTCCATAGAAAAGACCTCGAATTTTCATATGCAAAATACAACCGGCAAATTCTACGGCAACAAGGATACCAATTTATGTCCATTTCTCTACTCGATGAAATCTAGTAATTTTTCTGTCTAATATTTAATGCGACAGCCTTTGCTTTCTATGACATTTAGGACCCACTGGCGCATTAATTGAAGCAATAGTTTTGTTAATGATAGCAAGGGGAATGCTGTGGAAAGTGCGGATTACTCTGTCCCTGAATTGTTCGTATATCTCCTTCTTTAATTGCAATCCGAGAGTATCCTCCCTTAACTTGCGGCATACCAAATGAAAAAAAGATTATATTGGATTTAGGTCCGGACTGCGTGGTGGAATGTGAATGAATGACCAGTCACAATTACATTTCACCATAGCGGCGCGTGCAGCTGCACTATTCTGAGATGTGTCCCCATCCTGGAGCCACATTCTGCTTCCACTTTTGTTGGCAAGATGTATTAAAATGCCTATCAGTGTAAAACTGGCATAAAATGCTCCCGATATGTGGTCGCATGGCTCGCACAGATATATGCAATAGGTTCCAGGCTTACTACGTCATTTACAAACCTCTCACAACAATTTTATACTTTTATTGAAACACATTAGTCACTGAACGTAACTTCATTTTGATTTAATACGTTGTTCTGCATTTACCGTGCCCTTTAGCCCACGTATTATCACGCACTTCCCACAACACGACGCTTATTTTATATCTTAGGTAATCTGTCATCACCTGTAATCAATCCTTGGGGCATCTAGACAATCTCAGCCAATATTCGTTGGAACACCCCTTTCCCCGGCTTTCAATGTTGAGTCCAAAACGGTTCTCAAAAGTTTCATGGCTCGCTCGCGACCGGCACCAACTGCAACATTGAGGGAGGGAAAACATATCCCTTCAGTGTTCCAACATTATGTCAGTGATTGTGTGGGCCATAACTATCAAGTTTCAGCACAGGCAACCCAAGCTCTAAATTCGAGTTGTTGGTGTGTTTATATGTCAGTACATAGCCGGGCTTTGTATGGAAACTAAGATAAACGGGGGAAAATTACAAATTTTACAATTATTGATACATGCACGTTAAATTCAAATGAAATAAACAGACCTTTGCTCTATCTGTTGTCCTTTTACGTAGATCAGAAAAGGAAAAAAAGCCGACATCGCTAATAAATGAAAGAGGAGAACAGATAGAGCAAAGGTCTGTTTAATTCATTTGAGTTTGACTTGTACATATATAATAATGGCAAATTTGTAACTTTCCCCCATGTTTATAGTAGTTCCCATACAAAGCCTACTGACGTCAGTATAAACACACCAAAAACTCGAAATTATAACTTCGGTTGCCTGTGGTTTTCAAGGCCTTTTTTTTCCCAGACTACACTAAGGGAAATGGCGGGAATTTTACATTATACTGTAACGGTTAATAGAGGATTTAATTTTGTATTCAAACTATTTACAACGGCGGAGTTTAAAGCAATTTTTAATTAAGCCAGTCATTTCAGTGAGCGTAAAACTAACATAACTAGGCGGGAAGGAAGACAGAGAATTACGAGAGACAAAAATGATGGCGGTTAGGTGGCGTGTATTTCACTGCACAGTCAGATTCAAGAGTCCGAACAAGTGAACATAAACCCCTGTGTCAGATGTTTTGCTGAATTTGTCAGTTAAATTATTTGAATAACTTTACTGTCTGCAAAGACAAACCAAGACAGTTGGCGGTTTCTGTGAAAATATTCAACGCGTTACCATTGTAACTCGTATATTTTGGTAAAGAGGAATAGAGTTACAAGTACTTTAATAACTGCACGAGTTACAATGGTAACGCGTGTCACATTTCAGACTATGCTACGTATATTTGGCGAGATAAACAATAGAAAATGTCTCGAAATCAATGTGAAAGTTTAATTTACTGTTTGTTCATGATATAAAATTATACAGACATTGGTGAAGGAATAAATAGTCTAGCACATTTACTCAAAAACCTGACTTGGCTGCTTGAGCATGCAATTAACGGTAATAAAGACATGATTCCAGTGTAATAATCGATCTTTACCCTTAACTCATTATTACGTCATGAGAAATGAACTCGGCAAACGGAAAACTCCATAGAAAAGACCTCGAATTTTCATATGCAAAATACAACCGGCAAATTCTACGGCAACAAGGATACCAATTTATGTCCATTTCTCTACTCGATGAAATCTAGTAATTTTTCTGTCTAATATTTAATGCGACAGCCTTTGCTTTCTATGACATTTAGGACCCACTGGCGCATTAATTGAAGCAATAGTTTTGTTAATGATAGCAAGGGGAATGCTGTGGAAAGTGCGGATTACTCTGTCCCTGAATTGTTCGTATATCTCCTTCTTTAATTGCAATCCGAGAGTATCCTCCCTTAACTTGCGGCATACCAAATGAAAAAAAGATTATATTGGATTTAGGTCCGGACTGCGTGGTGGAATGTGAATGAATGACCAGTCACAATTACATTTCACCATAGCGGCGCGTGCAGCTGCACTATTCTGAGATGTGTCCCCATCCTGGAGCCACATTCTGCTTCCACTTTTGTTGGCAAGATGTATTAAAATGCCTATCAGTGTAAAACTGGCATAAAATGCTCCCGATATGTGGTCGCATGGCTCGCACAGATATATGCAATAGGTTCCAGGCTTACTACGTCATTTACAAACCTCTCACAACAATTTTATACTTTTATTGAAACACATTAGTCACTGAACGTAACTTCATTTTGATTTAATACGTTGTTCTGCATTTACCGTGCCCTTTAGCCCACGTATTATCACGCACTTCCCACAACACGACGCTTATTTTATATCTTAGGTAATCTGTCATCACCTGTAATCAATCCTTGGGGCATCTAGACAATCTCAGCCAATATTCGTTGGAACACCCCTTTCCCCGGCTTTCAATGTTGAGTCCAAAACGGTTCTCAAAAGTTTCATGGCTCGCTCGCGACCGGCACCAACTGCAACATTGAGGGAGGGAAAACATATCCCTTCAGTGTTCCAACATTATGTCAGTGATTGTGTGGGCCATAACTATCAAGTTTCAGCACAGGCAACCCAAGCTCTAAATTCGAGTTGTTGGTGTGTTTATATGTCAGTACATAGCCGGGCTTTGTATGGAAACTAAGATAAACGGGGGAAAATTACAAATTTTACAATTATTGATACATGCACGTTAAATTCAAATGAAATAAACAGACCTTTGCTCTATCTGTTGTCCTTTTACGTAGATCAGAAAAGGAAAAAAAGCCGACATCGCTAATAAATGAAAGAGGAGAACAGATAGAGCAAAGGTCTGTTTAATTCATTTGAGTTTGACTTGTACATATATAATAATGGCAAATTTGTAACTTTCCCCCATGTTTATAGTAGTTCCCATACAAAGCCTACTGACGTCAGTATAAACACACCAAAAACTCGAAATTATAACTTCGGTTGCCTGTGGTTTTCAAGGCCTTTTTTTTCCCAGACTACACTAAGGGAAATGGCGGGAATTTTACATTATACTGTAACGGTTAATAGAGGATTTAATTTTGTATTCAAACTATTTACAACGGCGGAGTTTAAAGCAATTTTTAATTAAGCCAGTCATTTCAGTGAGCGTAAAACTAACATAACTAGGCGGGAAGGAAGACAGAGAATTACGAGAGACAAAAATGATGGCGGTTAGGTGGCGTGTATTTCACTGCACAGTCAGATTCAAGAGTCCGAACAAGTGAACATAAACCCCTGTGTCAGATGTTTTGCTGAATTTGTCAGTTAAATTATTTGAATAACTTTACTGTCTGCAAAGACAAACCAAGACAGTTGGCGGTTTCTGTGAAAATATTCAACGCGTTACCATTGTAACTCGTATATTTTGGTAAAGAGGAATAGAGTTACAAGTACTTTAATAACTGCACGAGTTACAATGGTAACGCGTGTCACATTTCAGACTATGCTACGTATATTTGGCGAGATAAACAATAGAAAATGTCTCGAAATCAATGTGAAAGTTTAATTTACTGTTTGTTCATGATATAAAATTATACAGACATTGGTGAAGGAATAAATAGTCTAGCACATTTACTCAAAAACCTGACTTGGCTGCTTGAGCATGCAATTAACGGTAATAAAGACATGATTCCAGTGTAATAATCGATCTTTACCCTTAACTCATTATTACGTCATGAGAAATGAACTCGGCAAACGGAAAACTCCATAGAAAAGACCTCGAATTTTCATATGCAAAATACAACCGGCAAATTCTACGGCAACAAGGATACCAATTTATGTCCATTTCTCTACTCGATGAAATCTAGTAATTTTTCTGTCTAATATTTAATGCGACAGCCTTTGCTTTCTATGACATTTAGGACCCACTGGCGCATTAATTGAAGCAATAGTTTTGTTAATGATAGCAAGGGGAATGCTGTGGAAAGTGCGGATTACTCTGTCCCTGAATTGTTCGTATATCTCCTTCTTTAATTGCAATCCGAGAGTATCCTCCCTTAACTTGCGGCATACCAAATGAAAAAAAGATTATATTGGATTTAGGTCCGGACTGCGTGGTGGAATGTGAATGAATGACCAGTCACAATTACATTTCACCATAGCGGCGCGTGCAGCTGCACTATTCTGAGATGTGTCCCCATCCTGGAGCCACATTCTGCTTCCACTTTTGTTGGCAAGATGTATTAAAATGCCTATCAGTGTAAAACTGGCATAAAATGCTCCCGATATGTGGTCGCATGGCTCGCACAGATATATGCAATAGGTTCCAGGCTTACTACGTCATTTACAAACCTCTCACAACAATTTTATACTTTTATTGAAACACATTAGTCACTGAACGTAACTTCATTTTGATTTAATACGTTGTTCTGCATTTACCGTGCCCTTTAGCCCACGTATTATCACGCACTTCCCACAACACGACGCTTATTTTATATCTTAGGTAATCTGTCATCACCTGTAATCAATCCTTGGGGCATCTAGACAATCTCAGCCAATATTCGTTGGAACACCCCTTTCCCCGGCTTTCAATGTTGAGTCCAAAACGGTTCTCAAAAGTTTCATGGCTCGCTCGCGACCGGCACCAACTGCAACATTGAGGGAGGGAAAACATATCCCTTCAGTGTTCCAACATTATGTCAGTGATTGTGTGGGCCATAACTATCAAGTTTCAGCACAGGCAACCCAAGCTCTAAATTCGAGTTGTTGGTGTGTTTATATGTCAGTACATAGCCGGGCTTTGTATGGAAACTAAGATAAACGGGGGAAAATTACAAATTTTACAATTATTGATACATGCACGTTAAATTCAAATGAAATAAACAGACCTTTGCTCTATCTGTTGTCCTTTTACGTAGATCAGAAAAGGAAAAAAAGCCGACATCGCTAATAAATGAAAGAGGAGAACAGATAGAGCAAAGGTCTGTTTAATTCATTTGAGTTTGACTTGTACATATATAATAATGGCAAATTTGTAACTTTCCCCCATGTTTATAGTAGTTCCCATACAAAGCCTACTGACGTCAGTATAAACACACCAAAAACTCGAAATTATAACTTCGGTTGCCTGTGGTTTTCAAGGCCTTTTTTTTCCCAGACTACACTAAGGGAAATGGCGGGAATTTTACATTATACTGTAACGGTTAATAGAGGATTTAATTTTGTATTCAAACTATTTACAACGGCGGAGTTTAAAGCAATTTTTAATTAAGCCAGTCATTTCAGTGAGCGTAAAACTAACATAACTAGGCGGGAAGGAAGACAGAGAATTACGAGAGACAAAAATGATGGCGGTTAGGTGGCGTGTATTTCACTGCACAGTCAGATTCAAGAGTCCGAACAAGTGAACATAAACCCCTGTGTCAGATGTTTTGCTGAATTTGTCAGTTAAATTATTTGAATAACTTTACTGTCTGCAAAGACAAACCAAGACAGTTGGCGGTTTCTGTGAAAATATTCAACGCGTTACCATTGTAACTCGTATATTTTGGTAAAGAGGAATAGAGTTACAAGTACTTTAATAACTGCACGAGTTACAATGGTAACGCGTGTCACATTTCAGACTATGCTACGTATATTTGGCGAGATAAACAATAGAAAATGTCTCGAAATCAATGTGAAAGTTTAATTTACTGTTTGTTCATGATATAAAATTATACAGACATTGGTGAAGGAATAAATAGTCTAGCACATTTACTCAAAAACCTGACTTGGCTGCTTGAGCATGCAATTAACGGTAATAAAGACATGATTCCAGTGTAATAATCGATCTTTACCCTTAACTCATTATTACGTCATGAGAAATGAACTCGGCAAACGGAAAACTCCATAGAAAAGACCTCGAATTTTCATATGCAAAATACAACCGGCAAATTCTACGGCAACAAGGATACCAATTTATGTCCATTTCTCTACTCGATGAAATCTAGTAATTTTTCTGTCTAATATTTAATGCGACAGCCTTTGCTTTCTATGACATTTAGGACCCACTGGCGCATTAATTGAAGCAATAGTTTTGTTAATGATAGCAAGGGGAATGCTGTGGAAAGTGCGGATTACTCTGTCCCTGAATTGTTCGTATATCTCCTTCTTTAATTGCAATCCGAGAGTATCCTCCCTTAACTTGCGGCATACCAAATGAAAAAAAGATTATATTGGATTTAGGTCCGGACTGCGTGGTGGAATGTGAATGAATGACCAGTCACAATTACATTTCACCATAGCGGCGCGTGCAGCTGCACTATTCTGAGATGTGTCCCCATCCTGGAGCCACATTCTGCTTCCACTTTTGTTGGCAAGATGTATTAAAATGCCTATCAGTGTAAAACTGGCATAAAATGCTCCCGATATGTGGTCGCATGGCTCGCACAGATATATGCAATAGGTTCCAGGCTTACTACGTCATTTACAAACCTCTCACAACAATTTTATACTTTTATTGAAACACATTAGTCACTGAACGTAACTTCATTTTGATTTAATACGTTGTTCTGCATTTACCGTGCCCTTTAGCCCACGTATTATCACGCACTTCCCACAACACGACGCTTATTTTATATCTTAGGTAATCTGTCATCACCTGTAATCAATCCTTGGGGCATCTAGACAATCTCAGCCAATATTCGTTGGAACACCCCTTTCCCCGGCTTTCAATGTTGAGTCCAAAACGGTTCTCAAAAGTTTCATGGCTCGCTCGCGACCGGCACCAACTGCAACATTGAGGGAGGGAAAACATATCCCTTCAGTGTTCCAACATTATGTCAGTGATTGTGTGGGCCATAACTATCAAGTTTCAGCACAGGCAACCCAAGCTCTAAATTCGAGTTGTTGGTGTGTTTATATGTCAGTACATAGCCGGGCTTTGTATGGAAACTAAGATAAACGGGGGAAAATTACAAATTTTACAATTATTGATACATGCACGTTAAATTCAAATGAAATAAACAGACCTTTGCTCTATCTGTTGTCCTTTTACGTAGATCAGAAAAGGAAAAAAAGCCGACATCGCTAATAAATGAAAGAGGAGAACAGATAGAGCAAAGGTCTGTTTAATTCATTTGAGTTTGACTTGTACATATATAATAATGGCAAATTTGTAACTTTCCCCCATGTTTATAGTAGTTCCCATACAAAGCCTACTGACGTCAGTATAAACACACCAAAAACTCGAAATTATAACTTCGGTTGCCTGTGGTTTTCAAGGCCTTTTTTTTCCCAGACTACACTAAGGGAAATGGCGGGAATTTTACATTATACTGTAACGGTTAATAGAGGATTTAATTTTGTATTCAAACTATTTACAACGGCGGACTTTAAAGCAATTTTTAATTAAGCCAGTCATTTCAGTGAGCGTAAAACTAACATAACTAGGCGGGAAGGAAGACAGAGAATTACGAGAGACAAAAATGATGGCGGTTAGGTGGCGTGTATTTCACTGCACAGTCAGATTCAAGAGTCCGAACAAGTGAACATAAACCCCTGTGTCAGATGTTTTGCTGAATTTGTCAGTTAAATTATTTGAATAACTTTACTGTCTGCAAAGACAAACCAAGACAGTTGGCGGTTTCTGTGAAAATATTCAACGCGTTACCATTGTAACTCGTATATTTTGGTAAAGAGGAATAGAGTTACAAGTACTTTAATAACTGCACGAGTTACAATGGTAACGCGTGTCACATTTCAGACTATGCTACGTATATTTGGCGAGATAAACAATAGAAAATGTCTCGAAATCAATGTGAAAGTTTAATTTACTGTTTGTTCATGATATAAAATTATACAGACATTGGTGAAGGAATAAATAGTCTAGCACATTTACTCAAAAACCTGACTTGGCTGCTTGAGCATGCAATTAACGGTAATAAAGACATGATTCCAGTGTAATAATCGATCTTTACCCTTAACTCATTATTACGTCATGAGAAATGAACTCGGCAAACGGAAAACTCCATAGAAAAGACCTCGAATTTTCATATGCAAAATACAACCGGCAAATTCTACGGCAACAAGGATACCAATTTATGTCCATTTCTCTACTCGATGAAATCTAGTAATTTTTCTGTCTAATATTTAATGCGACAGCCTTTGCTTTCTATGACATTTAGGACCCACTGGCGCATTAATTGAAGCAATAGTTTTGTTAATGATAGCAAGGGGAATGCTGTGGAAAGTGCGGATTACTCTGTCCCTGAATTGTTCGTATATCTCCTTCTTTAATTGCAATCCGAGAGTATCCTCCCTTAACTTGCGGCATACCAAATGAAAAAAAGATTATATTGGATTTAGGTCCGGACTGCGTGGTGGAATGTGAATGAATGACCAGTCACAATTACATTTCACCATAGCGGCGCGTGCAGCTGCACTATTCTGAGATGTGTCCCCATCCTGGAGCCACATTCTGCTTCCACTTTTGTTGGCAAGATGTATTAAAATGCCTATCAGTGTAAAACTGGCATAAAATGCTCCCGATATGTGGTCGCATGGCTCGCACAGATATATGCAATAGGTTCCAGGCTTACTACGTCATTTACAAACCTCTCACAACAATTTTATACTTTTATTGAAACACATTAGTCACTGAACGTAACTTCATTTTGATTTAATACGTTGTTCTGCATTTACCGTGCCCTTTAGCCCACGTATTATCACGCACTTCCCACAACACGACGCTTATTTTATATCTTAGGTAATCTGTCATCACCTGTAATCAATCCTTGGGGCATCTAGACAATCTCAGCCAATATTCGTTGGAACACCCCTTTCCCCGGCTTTCAATGTTGAGTCCAAAACGGTTCTCAAAAGTTTCATGGCTCGCTCGCGACCGGCACCAACTGCAACATTGAGGGAGGGAAAACATATCCCTTCAGTGTTCCAACATTATGTCAGTGATTGTGTGGGCCATAACTATCAAGTTTCAGCACAGGCAACCCAAGCTCTAAATTCGAGTTGTTGGTGTGTTTATATGTCAGTACATAGCCGGGCTTTGTATGGAAACTAAGATAAACGGGGGAAAATTACAAATTTTACAATTATTGATACATGCACGTTAAATTCAAATGAAATAAACAGACCTTTGCTCTATCTGTTGTCCTTTTACGTAGATCAGAAAAGGAAAAAAAGCCGACATCGCTAATAAATGAAAGAGGAGAACAGATAGAGCAAAGGTCTGTTTAATTCATTTGAGTTTGACTTGTACATATATAATAATGGCAAATTTGTAACTTTCCCCCATGTTTATAGTAGTTCCCATACAAAGCCTACTGACGTCAGTATAAACACACCAAAAACTCGAAATTATAACTTCGGTTGCCTGTGGTTTTCAAGGCCTTTTTTTTCCCAGACTACACTAAGGGAAATGGCGGGAATTTTACATTATACTGTAACGGTTAATAGAGGATTTAATTTTGTATTCAAACTATTTACAACGGCGGACTTTAAAGCAATTTTTAATTAAGCCAGTCATTTCAGTGAGCGTAAAACTAACATAACTAGGCGGGAAGGAAGACAGAGAATTACGAGAGACAAAAATGATGGCGGTTAGGTGGCGTGTATTTCACTGCACAGTCAGATTCAAGAGTCCGAACAAGTGAACATAAACCCCTGTGTCAGATGTTTTGCTGAATTTGTCAGTTAAATTATTTGAATAACTTTACTGTCTGCAAAGACAAACCAAGACAGTTGGCGGTTTCTGTGAAAATATTCAACGCGTTACCATTGTAACTCGTATATTTTGGTAAAGAGGAATAGAGTTACAAGTACTTTAATAACTGCACGAGTTACAATGGTAACGCGTGTCACATTTCAGACTATGCTACGTATATTTGGCGAGATAAACAATAGAAAATGTCTCGAAATCAATGTGAAAGTTTAATTTACTGTTTGTTCATGATATAAAATTATACAGACATTGGTGAAGGAATAAATAGTCTAGCACATTTACTCAAAAACCTGACTTGGCTGCTTGAGCATGCAATTAACGGTAATAAAGACATGATTCCAGTGTAATAATCGATCTTTACCCTTAACTCATTATTACGTCATGAGAAATGAACTCGGCAAACGGAAAACTCCATAGAAAAGACCTCGAATTTTCATATGCAAAATACAACCGGCAAATTCTACGGCAACAAGGATACCAATTTATGTCCATTTCTCTACTCGATGAAATCTAGTAATTTTTCTGTCTAATATTTAATGCGACAGCCTTTGCTTTCTATGACATTTAGGACCCACTGGCGCATTAATTGAAGCAATAGTTTTGTTAATGATAGCAAGGGGAATGCTGTGGAAAGTGCGGATTACTCTGTCCCTGAATTGTTCGTATATCTCCTTCTTTAATTGCAATCCGAGAGTATCCTCCCTTAACTTGCGGCATACCAAATGAAAAAAAGATTATATTGGATTTAGGTCCGGACTGCGTGGTGGAATGTGAATGAATGACCAGTCACAATTACATTTCACCATAGCGGCGCGTGCAGCTGCACTATTCTGAGATGTGTCCCCATCCTGGAGCCACATTCTACTTCCACTTTTGTTGGCAAGATGTATTAAAATGCCTATCAGTGTAAAACTGGCATAAAATGCTCCCGATATGTGGTCGCATGGCTCGCACAGATATATGCAATAGGTTCCAGGCTTACTACGTCATTTACAAACCTCTCACAACAATTTTATACTTTTATTGAAACACATTAGTCACTGAACGTAACTTCATTTTGATTTAATACGTTGTTCTGCATTTACCGTGCCCTTTAGCCCACGTATTATCACGCACTTCCCAAAAAACGACGCTTATTTTATATCTTAGGTAATCTGTCATCACCTGTAATCAATCCTTGGGGCATCTAGACAATCTCAGCCAATATTCGTTGGAACACCCCTTTCCCCGGCTTTCAATGTTGAGTCCAAAACGGTTCTCAAAAGTTTCATGGCTCGCTCGCGACCGGCACCAACTGCAACATTGAGGGAGGGAAAACATATCCCCTCAGTGTTCCAACATTATGTCAGTGATTGTGTGGGCCATAACTATCAAGTTTCAGCACAGGCAACCCAAGCTCTAAATTCGAGTTGTTGGTGTGTTTATATGTCAGTACATAGCCGGGCTTTGTATGGAAACTAAGATAAACGGGGGAAAATTACAAATTTTACAATTATTGATACATGCACGTTAAATTCAAATGAAATAAACAGACCTTTGCTCTATCTGTTGTCCTTTTACGTAGATCAGAAAGGAAAAAAAGCCGACATCGCTAATAAATGAAAGAGGAGAACAGATAGAGCAAAGGTCTGTTTAATTCATTTGAGTTTGACTTGTACATATATAATAATGGCAAATTTGTAACTTTCCCCCATGTTTATAGTAGTTCCCATACAAAGCCTACTGACGTCAGTATAAACACACCAAAAACTCGAAATTATAACTTCGGTTGCCTGTGGTTTTCAAGGCCTTTTTTTTCCCAGACTACACTAAGGGAAATGGCGGGAATTTTACATTATACTGTAACGGTTAATAGAGGATTTAATTTTGTATTCAAACTATTTACAACGGCGGACTTTAAAGCAATTTTTAATTAAGCCAGTCATTTCAGTGAGCGTAAAACTAACATAACTAGGCGGGAAGGAAGACAGAGAATTACGAGAGACAAAAATGATGGCGGTTAGGTGGCGTGTATTTCACTGCACAGTCAGATTCAAGAGTCCGAACAAGTGAACATAAACCCCTGTGTCAGATGTTTTGCTGAATTTGTCAGTTAAATTATTTGAATAACTTTACTGTCTGCAAAGACAAACCAAGACAGTTGGCGGTTTCTGTGAAAATATTCAACGCGTTACCATTGTAACTCGTATATTTTGGTAAAGAGGAATAGAGTTACAAGTACTTTAATAACTGCACGAGTTACAATGGTAACGCGTGTCACATTTCAGACTATGCTACGTATATTTGGCGAGATAAACAATAGAAAATGTCTCGAAATCAATGTGAAAGTTTAATTTACTGTTTGTTCATGATATAAAATTATACAGACATTGGTGAAGGAATAAATAGTCTAGCACATTTACTCAAAAACCTGACTTGGCTGCTTGAGCATGCAATTAACGGTAATAAAGACATGATTCCAGTGTAATAATCGATCTTTACCCTTAACTCATTATTACGTCATGAGAAATGAACTCGGCAAACGGAAAACTCCATAGAAAAGACCTCGAATTTTCATATGCAAAATACAACCGGCAAATTCTACGGCAACAAGGATACCAATTTATGTCCATTTCTCTACTCGATGAAATCTAGTAATTTTTCTGTCTAATATTTAATGCGACAGCCTTTGCTTTCTATGACATTTAGGACCCACTGGCGCATTAATTGAAGCAATAGTTTTGTTAATGATAGCAAGGGGAATGCTGTGGAAAGTGCGGATTACTCTGTCCCTGAATTGTTCGTATATCTCCTTCTTTAATTGCAATCCGAGAGTATCCTCCCTTAACTTGCGGCATACCAAATGAAAAAAAGATTATATTGGATTTAGGTCCGGACTGCGTGGTGGAATGTGAATGAATGACCAGTCACAATTACATTTCACCATAGCGGCGCGTGCAGCTGCACTATTCTGAGATGTGTCCCCATCCTGGAGCCACATTCTACTTCCACTTTTGTTGGCAAGATGTATTAAAATGCCTATCAGTGTAAAACTGGCATAAAATGCTCCCGATATGTGGTCGCATGGCTCGCACAGATATATGCAATAGGTTCCAGGCTTACTACGTCATTTACAAACCTCTCACAACAATTTTATACTTTTATTGAAACACATTAGTCACTGAACGTAACTTCATTTTGATTTAATACGTTGTTCTGCATTTACCGTGCCCTTTAGCCCACGTATTATCACGCACTTCCCACAAAACGACGCTTATTTTATATCTTAGGTAATCTGTCATCACCTGTAATCAATCCTTGGGGCATCTAGACAATCTCAGCCAATATTCGTTGGAACACCCCTTTCCCCGGCTTTCAATGTTGAGTCCAAAACGGTTCTCAAAAGTTTCATGGCTCGCTCGCGACCGGCACCAACTGCAACATTGAGGGAGGGAAAACATATCCCTTCAGTGTTCCAACATTATGTCAGTGATTGTGTGGGCCATAACTATCAAGTTTCAGCACAGGCAACCCAAGCTCTAAATTCGAGTTGTTGGTGTGTTTATATGTCAGTACATAGCCGGGCTTTGTATGGAAACTAAGATAAACGGGGGAAAATTACAAATTTTACAATTATTGATACATGCACGTTAAATTCAAATGAAATAAACAGACCTTTGCTCTATCTGTTGTCCTTTTACGTAGATCAGAAAAGGAAAAAAAGCCGACATCGCTAATAAATGAAAGAGGAGAACAGATAGAGCAAAGGTCTGTTTAATTCATTTGAGTTTGACTTGTACATATATAATAATGGCAAATTTGTAACTTTCCCCCATGTTTATAGTAGTTCCCATACAAAGCCTACTGACGTCAGTATAAACACACCAAAAACTCGAAATTATAACTTCGGTTGCCTGTGGTTTTCAAGGCCTTTTTTTTCCCAGACTACACTAAGGGAAATGGCGGGAATTTTACATTATACTGTAACGGTTAATAGAGGATTTAATTTTGTATTCAAACTATTTACAACGGCGGACTTTAAAGCAATTTTTAATTAAGCCAGTCATTTCAGTGAGCGTAAAACTAACATAACTAGGCGGGAAGGAAGACAGAGAATTACGAGAGACAAAAATGATGGCGGTTAGGTGGCGTGTATTTCACTGCACAGTCAGATTCAAGAGTCCGAACAAGTGAACATAAACCCCTGTGTCAGATGTTTTGCTGAATTTGTCAGTTAAATTATTTGAATAACTTTACTGTCTGCAAAGACAAACCAAGACAGTTGGCGGTTTCTGTGAAAATATTCAACGCGTTACCATTGTAACTCGTATATTTTGGTAAAGAGGAATAGAGTTACAAGTACTTTAATAACTGCACGAGTTACAATGGTAACGCGTGTCACATTTCAGACTATGCTACGTATATTTGGCGAGATAAACAATAGAAAATGTCTCGAAATCAATGTGAAAGTTTAATTTACTGTTTGTTCATGATATAAAATTATACAGACATTGGTGAAGGAATAAATAGTCTAGCACATTTACTCAAAAACCTGACTTGGCTGCTTGAGCATGCAATTAACGGTAATAAAGACATGATTCCAGTGTAATAATCGATCTTTACCCTTAACTCATTATTACGTCATGAGAAATGAACTCGGCAAACGGAAAACTCCATAGAAAAGACCTCGAATTTTCATATGCAAAATACAACCGGCAAATTCTACGGCAACAAGGATACCAATTTATGTCCATTTCTCTACTCGATGAAATCTAGTAATTTTTCTGTCTAATATTTAATGCGACAGCCTTTGCTTTCTATGACATTTAGGACCCACTGGCGCATTAATTGAAGCAATAGTTTTGTTAATGATAGCAAGGGGAATGCTGTGGAAAGTGCGGATTACTCTGTCCCTGAATTGTTCGTATATCTCCTTCTTTAATTGCAATCCGAGAGTATCCTCCCTTAACTTGCGGCATACCAAATGAAAAAAAGATTATATTGGATTTAGGTCCGGACTGCGTGGTGGAATGTGAATGAATGACCAGTCACAATTACATTTCACCATAGCGGCGCGTGCAGCTGCACTATTCTGAGATGTGTCCCCATCCTGGAGCCACATTCTACTTCCACTTTTGTTGGCAAGATGTATTAAAATGCCTATCAGTGTAAAACTGGCATAAAATGCTCCCGATATGTGGTCGCATGGCTCGCACAGATATATGCAATAGGTTCCAGGCTTACTACGTCATTTACAAACCTCTCACAACAATTTTATACTTTTATTGAAACACATTAGTCACTGAACGTAACTTCATTTTGATTTAATACGTTGTTCTGCATTTACCGTGCCCTTTAGCCCACGTATTATCACGCACTTCCCACAAAACGACGCTTATTTTATATCTTAGGTAATCTGTCATCACCTGTAATCAATCCTTGGGGCATCTAGACAATCTCAGCCAATATTCGTTGGAACACCCCTTTCCCCGGCTTTCAATGTTGAGTCCAAAACGGTTCTCAAAAGTTTCATGGCTCGCTCGCGACCGGCACCAACTGCAACATTGAGGGAGGGAAAACATATCCCTTCAGTGTTCCAACATTATGTCAGTGATTGTGTGGGCCATAACTATCAAGTTTCAGCACAGGCAACCCAAGCTCTAAATTCGAGTTGTTGGTGTGTTTATATGTCAGTACATAGCCGGGCTTTGTATGGAAACTAAGATAAACGGGGGAAAATTACAAATTTTACAATTATTGATACATGCACGTTAAATTCAAATGAAATAAACAGACCTTTGCTCTATCTGTTGTCCTTTTACGTAGATCAGAAAAGGAAAAAAAGCCGACATCGCTAATAAATGAAAGAGGAGAACAGATAGAGCAAAGGTCTGTTTAATTCATTTGAGTTTGACTTGTACATATATAATAATGGCAAATTTGTAACTTTCCCCCATGTTTATAGTAGTTCCCATACAAAGCCTACTGACGTCAGTATAAACACACCAAAAACTCGAAATTATAACTTCGGTTGCCTGTGGTTTTCAAGGCCTTTTTTTTCCCAGACTACACTAAGGGAAATGGCGGGAATTTTACATTATACTGTAACGGTTAATAGAGGATTTAATTTTGTATTCAAACTATTTACAACGGCGGACTTTAAAGCAATTTTTAATTAAGCCAGTCATTTCAGTGAGCGTAAAACTAACATAACTAGGCGGGAAGGAAGACAGAGAATTACGAGAGACAAAAATGATGGCGGTTAGGTGGCGTGTATTTCACTGCACAGTCAGATTCAAGAGTCCGAACAAGTGAACATAAACCCCTGTGTCAGATGTTTTGCTGAATTTGTCAGTTAAATTATTTGAATAACTTTACTGTCTGCAAAGACAAACCAAGACAGTTGGCGGTTTCTGTGAAAATATTCAACGCGTTACCATTGTAACTCGTATATTTTGGTAAAGAGGAATAGAGTTACAAGTACTTTAATAACTGCACGAGTTACAATGGTAACGCGTGTCACATTTCAGACTATGCTACGTATATTTGGCGAGATAAACAATAGAAAATGTCTCGAAATCAATGTGAAAGTTTAATTTACTGTTTGTTCATGATATAAAATTATACAAACATTGGTGAAGGAATAAATAGTCTAGCACATTTACTCAAAAACCTGACTTGGCTGCTTGAGCATGCAATTAACGGTAATAAAGACATGATTCCAGTGTAATAATCGATCTTTACCCTTAACTCATTATTACGTCATGAGAAATGAACTCGGCAAACGGAAAACTCCATAGAAAAGACCTCGAATTTTCATATGCAAAATACAACCGGCAAATTCTACGGCAACAAGGATACCAATTTATGTCCATTTCTCTACTCGATGAAATCTAGTAATTTTTCTGTCTAATATTTAATGCGACAGCCTTTGCTTTCTATGACATTTAGGACCCACTGGCGCATTAATTGAAGCAATAGTTTTGTTAATGATAGCAAGGGGAATGCTGTGGAAAGTGCGGATTACTCTGTCCCTGAATTGTTCGTATATCTCCTTCTTTAATTGCAATCCGAGAGTATCCTCCCTTAACTTGCGGCATACCAAATGAAAAAAAGATTATATTGGATTTAGGTCCGGACTGCGTGGTGGAATGTGAATGAATGACCAGTCACAATTACATTTCACCATAGCGGCGCGTGCAGCTGCACTATTCTGAGATGTGTCCCCATCCTGGAGCCACATTCTACTTCCACTTTTGTTGGCAAGATGTATTAAAATGCCTATCAGTGTAAAACTGGCATAAAATGCTCCCGATATGTGGTCGCATGGCTCGCACAGATATATGCAATAGGTTCCAGGCTTACTACGTCATTTACAAACCTCTCACAACAATTTTATACTTTTATTGAAACACATTAGTCACTGAACGTAACTTCATTTTGATTTAATACGTTGTTCTGCATTTACCGTGCCCTTTAGCCCACGTATTATCACGCACTTCCCACAAAACGACGCTTATTTTATATCTTAGGTAATCTGTCATCACCTGTAATCAATCCTTGGGGCATCTAGACAATCTCAGCCAATATTCGTTGGAACACCCCTTTCCCCGGCTTTCAATGTTGAGTCCAAAACGGTTCTCAAAAGTTTCATGGCTCGCTCGCGACCGGCACCAACTGCAACATTGAGGGAGGGAAAACATATCCCTTCAGTGTTCCAACATTATGTCAGTGATTGTGTGGGCCATAACTATCAAGTTTCAGCACAGGCAACCCAAGCTCTAAATTCGAGTTGTTGGTGTGTTTATATGTCAGTACATAGCCGGGCTTTGTATGGAAACTAAGATAAACGGGGGAAAATTACAAATTTTACAATTATTGATACATGCACGTTAAATTCAAATGAAATAAACAGACCTTTGCTCTATCTGTTGTCCTTTTACGTAGATCAGAAAAGGAAAAAAAGCCGACATCGCTAATAAATGAAAGAGGAGAACAGATAGAGCAAAGGTCTGTTTAATTCATTTGAGTTTGACTTGTACATATATAATAATGGCAAATTTGTAACTTTCCCCCATGTTTATAGTAGTTCCCATACAAAGCCTACTGACGTCAGTATAAACACACCAAAAACTCGAAATTATAACTTCGGTTGCCTGTGGTTTTCAAGGCCTTTTTTTTCCCAGACTACACTAAGGGAAATGGCGGGAATTTTACATTATACTGTAACGGTTAATAGAGGATTTAATTTTGTATTCAAACTATTTACAACGGCGGACTTTAAAGCAATTTTTAATTAAGCCAGTCATTTCAGTGAGCGTAAAACTAACATAACTAGGCGGGAAGGAAGACAGAGAATTACGAGAGACAAAAATGATGGCGGTTAGGTGGCGTGTATTTCACTGCACAGTCAGATTCAAGAGTCCGAACAAGTGAACATAAACCCCTGTGTCAGATGTTTTGCTGAATTTGTCAGTTAAATTATACCAATTTTTATAGCTACAAATTCAACCACTAATCAATTGGTTATTATAACCAATTAAAATTGGTTATAACCACATACATTGGTTGTTTCAACCAGTCCATTTTTACAGTGTACCAATAAAGATTATTTAAAAAAATAAAAATAATAGAGTGGTGATTAATATGTCAGTTTTTTGGAGCTCTCCCAGTTTTTACTGCGATCTTCCAAGCTATCAATGCGGCAAGCTGCTAGAAATTCAAAAAAAATCACGACAAGAGGCAGTTCGCCACTCTAGAGCAAATAGCGCCACCAACAACACCATCACCTGAGCCGTCACATATCCAACTGGCAGCCATAGATGTGAACTGCCTCTCTGCCACTATAGCCAATGCCGTTACACAAGGCCTTAAGTCAGCTGGATTCGCAGCCCAGGCCGCGCAAGAGCCTTCCAGCTGCGTCGTACATGCGCTAACTCAAGAGGAGATCGTGAGCCTTACTGTTCCCGCGGGTACGTCTCACAACCGCCTAGTTTCTAGGCCGGTCGATTCTTTTTCTAGTATAACCGTTAGCCTCGAGTCACGCTTGGCCGATAAACTCAAGGCAAAGATATGGGCTAATGCGTTTATTGACTTTGGGGCGTTACTGTCTCCTAACCCTGAAGACCCGAAATATTGCATTTCGGTTTCTCAGGATCTTGAGCGGCCCAGCATTTGCCTTGAGCCGATTAAGCAGTCTAAGCGCGCGCTTTCAACCTTTCAGTGGATTTCCGCCTTCAGCACATTTGTTGCTGTTTATGGTTTACACGGCTAAATATGAGCAGACAGCGCCGGCTCTCATGAAGTGCTGCGAGGTGGTAAGGGATCCGGTAACTGGCGTTACTACGATGAACAATTTCGTTTTCTATGCCAATCTAGCCCGGAAAATATCCCGTGGGAAAAAGTCCATTGGGAACTATGGTTTGAATCGCTGCATTCCTCTACCACCGCAACGTATTCTAGCCAAGAGTCGCGTTCCACAAAGCAGCTGACTCGCCCCTTTCAGTCCTTTCCCAAGAGAGTTTGTTGGAAATTTCACGCCAGCGAATTTTGCCGTGGCTGTCTATTTAAACACGTGTGTTTTAAATGCGGCTTATCTCATCCAGCCACCCAGTGCAACGCAAAACCCAGTGCAACAACAAACTATCGTGGTGAGGACGGAAAGGCTCAAGCCAAATCTGGCGGTTTTTGAGTCTCAAACAAACCAACCGCTAACTCCGGTAAAGGTGGACCAATCTTGTAACTTATCTTCTGAAGGGATTTCGTTACGGTTTTTCTATTAATTATCTAGGTCCAAAAATCGTTTTTGAATCCCCAAATCTCAAGTGCGCTCTCGACAATCCTGAAGTAGTGAATACGAAATTGGATAAGGAACTTAGGGCGGGTATGATAGTGGGGCCATTTGACTCGCCCCCTTTTCAATCTTTCCGGACTTCCCCTCTGGGGATAGTTCCTAAAAACGTTCAGGGTGAATTCCGCCTTATACATCATTTATCTTACCCGTCAGGTTCTTCTGTTAACGACGGTATTCCGAAAGAGCTAGCTTCTGTGCATTATGCTACAATTGACGATGTCGTCACGCATATCGGAAAGCTAGGCCGGGAATGCTTTTTGGCAAAAACCGATATTAAGTCTGCTTTTCGTATCATTCCTCTTCATCCCAAGGATTTCAATTTACTGGGAATTAAATGGCAAGATAAATATTATTTTGACAAATGACAGATGTTCTTCATCATGCAATATTTTCGAAGCTTTCAGTACAGCCTTAGAATGGATTTCCAGAAACAAATTACATGTTTCGGCTGTGATACACATATTAGACGACTTCCGTTTCCTCGCCCCATCTGAAAGTAGATGTCGTCAAGATCTTGCAAATTTTCTAGCTTTGTGTTCGCGCCTCGGAGTTCCAATTGCAGAAGAAAAAACAGTTGGTCCAGCCAATACTATACAGTTCGCTGGTATTACGTTGGACACTCTACAATGCATGCGCGTCTCCCGGAAGACAAACTTGACACTAAGTGTCGCCCCTCAAGCTAAGCGAAATGTCACACTCAAGGAGTTACAAATCAGTGGTAGATTCCGGCAATTCTGCTTTTCAACCAAAACACAAATGCTGAAAGCTGAAAAAGGCCAACTAACTAGGTTTTTTGCATAGTTTACAACACTTTCTAAGGCAAAATTTATACCTTCTTTGGTGCTTGTTATTGCTCTTTCATTCGAAAACCAGAACGCATGCAAATTCCTACCTTTTTTCAGCTTCGATTTTACTTTGCGAGAAGCGCGAAAAAGGTACCTTTTTTGCACTGAAAACCAGAATACACAGAATACACAGAAATTCATACCTTTATTCAGCTTAGCTGCGATATTGAGAGAAGTGCGTAAAGGGTACTTCTTTCTTTGTTTATTGGCTGTTTGATTGGCATGAACTGCCGGCACTGTACTATACTAGCGTGTTACTATATACGGCCGTATAACGTTAACTATTGGCTATTGCCTGATGATTGACACCGAGACAAACTGAATGGCTTCCATTGTGAACCAACAGTTCCCGCCACTTTTGCTAGAAGAATGGATTATTTGGAGGCTAATGTTGATCAAATCGAATAAAACGTCCTCACAGATTAGCGATTTATTCAAAGAAGCATTCCCAGAAGTAAAGAAGGGCTTTTCTGCTCGAAACATAAGGCTATTGTGCTCAAGATACGACATTGGGCGGATGAACGCAGTTGATGTAGATGCCATCGTTCGCGTTCAAGACTCTGTGACCGAGGTAAGCGCCGACTACTTTAAACGATTATTCGTCCTTTTATATAATCCTCACTCGGTACTAATTAGGCTATAGGCTACAAAACATAGCAGCTTTATCTTAAAAGCTTATTATTTTCGCCCTTCTCGCGAAGGCTAATCGAAGCTGAAAAAAGGTATGAAATTTCAGCTTTCTGGATTTTTGGTTGAAACCACAAATGTTCAGTCTTTATTAGCAAAAAGGTATATTTTTGAAAGGCTTCTCAAAAAGAAGTGAATCAACAAAGAAGGTATGAATTTTGCCTTATATAGAAAGTGTTTTAAACTATGAAAAAGTCTAGTTAGTAGTGGCCTTTTTCAGCTTTCAGCATCTGTGTTTTCGTTGAAAAGCAGAATTGCCGGAATCTACCACTGATTGTTACAGTCGTTAATAGGTTTACTCAATTTCGCTTGCTGTGTTGTTGTTCCCGGGCGCGCTTTTCTGCGTCGTATGATAGATTTGACTAGGGGGGTACGAAAGCCATACCATCACATTAGATTGACTTGGTAATGTGAGCAAGACATGTCAGTCTGGCAGGAGTTTTTGAATTCCTATAATGGCAAATCGTTTTTATTATCTGAGAAGTTGTTTACCTCACAGAATCTTAATCTTTACACCGACTCCGCGGGGTCGTTAGGCTTTGTCACCGTGTATGGTACGCATTGGTTTTATGGAGCGTGGCCTGACAAATGGAAATCGCTCAACATAACTATTGTTACGAGAGGCTTATAACTCGGGATCTTCACTTCACTTCTTCTTCTTTTATAACGTTTTCTTCTGTAACTTCTCAGGCACACTCTACTGCTACAGCAATTATTGGCTTTCTTTTAAGCTATCGGACCAAACAGTATACCTGCGGGAGTCCTTAGATTGGGTAACTTTTGAGGAGCTATGTCCTTTTCTTTTCATCATTTTCTACCAAATAAGGTTGCATAGTTTTGATGTTTTGATAAAGTTGTCAATGATGCCAATTTAATGTAGGTACGCACGCTGGTGTGATACTGCCTGTTCCTGAAACGGCCAAGGGTACAATCCTGACATCGAGGCTACAACGTCAATCATTCATTTCTAACATTCTGTTTTGGAAAGACCTAAAAATATAACTGAGAATAGGCAACTAATTCATAAACGTGACTGAAGACTAATGGTGTCACGAAGTCGTTTTACTTACTCACGAAAACTCATTGCTATTTCCAGTTGTCATTGCCACTGAGATTTGGGGATCACAGATGCAGGATAATTGCATGGTATTTTTCACGGATAAACAGGCCATGGTTGACATAATTAACAAACAAACGTCTAAAGAGAGCTCCGTCATGCTTTTGCTGCGCAGACTCGCTCTTAGTTGTCTTCAAAACAACATCCTTTTTCGCGCCAAGCATGTACCTGGCGTACTGAATTGCAAATGCGATTTGCTATCTCGATTACAGATAGCAAAGTTCAAACTATTAGCAAACTCCGGTGCCAAGCAGCCTTCTGCACAAGAAATGGAGCATCACCTGAAGCGACTATTGCACTCGACAATGTCAGCAGGGTCCCGAAAAATATATGAGCGTTTTGCCAAAATAAAAGCCCAAAACTCCCACTATATAACTGTTAGTAATATCGCTCTTTTTGTTTCATATCTTTCTGCCAAAAAGTTAGCGACGTCCACGATTTCCACTTACATATCGGCAATTGTTGAATTGAGTTTGCTGTTCTTTATTTCTAGAAGAGAAATGATGTTATAAATGATTCATGATAGACAAATAATAGCTGAGCCTCAACATCTTTAATACAGGCACTGAAACGACAGGATTGTGTGTCTGCATTACAGTTGAGCCTCTAGATCATCAAAACCTTCATAACATATATTCCATTAAAATATGGAGCCAGCTCTGCTAAAAAAATTGCATATTACATGAATGTACATCGTGCAAAGCTTTAGACATGGTGAGAGAATGTCTCTGCCCTTCAGAAATTCCACAAAACTCTAAAACTAACATATGGCTATTCAATAGAACACCAAAAACAAAAGGAAATGCTGGATACGAGGGTTGAGTTAGGAAAGAAGCTTTAATAAATATTAAGCAAATGTACAGACACATTTAATAAATATGAAGCAAATAACAGCAATAGATACGTGACGAGCAATGCATGTTAGTAATGAGATTCCAAAACACAAGGCTTCGCACTCATAATGCATATTCCTCAGACATACATTAATATAATATTAATTATGTACAGACACATTTAATAAATATGAAGCAAATAACAGCATTAGATACGTGACGAGCAATGCATGTTAGTAATGAGATTCCAAAACACAAGGCTTCACGAATCATAATGCATATTCCTCAGTCAACATTAAGATAATCATATTAATTATGTACAGATACATTTACTAAATATGAAGCAAATAACAGCATTAGATATGTGACGAGCAATGCATGTTAGTAATGAGATTCCAAAACACAAGGCTTTGCACTCATAATACAATATTCCTGTCACACTTTGGTTACATTTTTACATTGTCTTGAGTGATCTGTGCTAACACATAATGCTCACGGCTTGTGTTCTGAAATTATACAAGTACAATTATGAAAGTACAATATAATACGCGCAAAACAGTAGTATTTTACCGACTTTACAACCGTACCTTGTGAACCTGATAGACTGTCTTGATCAGAATTGGAAGAGTTATCAATGACCAAGAAGTCGGCAGAGAGATCGCCATGTTAATCCCATTTACCATTATCACCATCATCAGTCGTAGCATTCTTCTGGGAAGACGGGCCTGAAATGTATAAAAAAAAAAACATGAACTAATAATACATAATACACCAATTTAAAGTTCAAATGTTATATTGTAGTTATTTAAAAACTGAATATTGCTGAAAAAGATAATTCTGCACGAGTTAAAACGCCAAAAACCGTAGAAGTTTGCAGTGCCGTTGCTCCTAGGCCTATAAATATAATTGCGCCAAAATGTCTACGCATGCTCGCTAGCACTAAACCGCTGAGTTTCTATGCGGCGCATAAGAGCGCGAAAACATATCACGTGGTTTCACCCCAAGAAAAGCACATGGTTCACTGAACTACTGTACCTCAGCCTTTCCTTTTCATCTTCGATAATCTTGCCTGCTTTCCTCTTAACGAGCCGTCGGTCTTTAAAAACTCTCGTCCTCAAAACGTCCTGCAAGATCTTCGCCGTCGAAGAATTTTTTGTCTGTGGAAGTTGAAATTTAAGCAGTCAGTCAGCCCGGGGACACCACTGTCAGCCTCTACGGTTAGCGCAATATAAGTTTGAGACAATTTTACTTACTTGCAATTCTTTCGATGGTGTCAGGCTTGAAATTATTTTCCTCCAGCCAATTCTTGACCTGTTCGCTAGAGAAGCCGGGTTCTGTCGAATTCCGTTGACTTGACATTGCGTAGCCTACAGCTACTGACTGATTCGATGGCACTTAGGGCGGAATGACTAGTCAGCTTACCACTGTTTGAACGATGTCCTCTACGCGGGGAAATCAGCGAAGAAAAGAGGCAAAATGAATGCCGGGCTTGCGATTTATACCCAAGAGTAAATTACAGTCACGACCAATAGAATTAAAAGAAGCTAACGTACGTAATATCTGAATACCCTGCAGCGGACAAGCAATTCATGATCCTTCATGAATTTTGAGGCGGGGGGGGGGGGGGGGGGGGGGGGGGGGGGGGGGTGGAGACAACACCGAGTTATTTAGGGAAAAAATAGTTAACAAGTACATGCTTTTGCCATCAGCTATCCACTAGTCATTACAAATTTGACGGCTGGCCGTCACAGCACAATTGTACAGTTTAACCCTTAACTGCATGTGTTGAAATGACTAAACCAGGGCTGTTTTGGAGAAAAGGGGGCTGTTTTAAATATTGAGAGGGCTGAATGTTACATAGGGCTGAAACAGCCCTTGTGAACAATTTGACCCTGTACGGTGTTGAAATGACTTTGAATGGGGCTGTTTTGGAAAATGTATTTATAGTACTGTTTTGAAACGTCATAGGGCCATTTTGGTTTCCTTTGGAGCTATTTCAGCCCCCCTTGGTCACAACAGCCCAACAAGGGGCTGAAATAGGTACTCTGTGAAAAGGGCTGTTTTGGACTTTAGGGCTAAATCAGCTCTGTCAAAATTACAGTGTATGAATTGATCATTTACCAAAACATCATTGGTTATAGTTTGGAATTTGATTGGTTAACTTCGACTAAAATATTTTCCCCGCCAATAGAAAAGATAAACACGCCTGAATCATCTCGTCCCTAATATGATACTTACAGTTGTTCCTTGTATAAGTAATAAATTCAACACAGACTGTGACGTCCTGTATGTTGTACATATAACCCGACATATAGTTTAAATATAAACTGTAATGAATTGGTGCATGCGCAACTCGCCACACCGAGTTTGTTTAATCCTCATGGCAAAGAGCAGCCATACAGCTCAACTCTCAGGGGAATACCACGGTTCCATGTGACCGGGAGAAACCTGATCTTTTGTTGCAGAACCTGTGTGATCACAGTGTCCCTGTCCGGTACCACCACTGAGCACCTGAAGGGGATATAAATACTGATTAAATGAACACGATGTGTTAACATCACAGTCTACAAAGGCAAGGTGACATGAAGGAGGAAGGAGGAGGGAGGATGGTTGGTTCTTGGTTGGTTGGATAATTTCGAATATGATATAAAAGAGTTTCGAAATATAACGGTAGGAAATAAGTGCCGATGATTGTCACGTGAATCCGCAATTATTTTTGTGGGTAAATGTTATGACTAACTGAAAGCCTTACTGAATCCTAAATGATAAACGTTTTCATAATGACAACTCTGATTAGGAGTGTATGCTTTCCAAGTAAGATTTCAGATAATTTTGATGAAGAATGGCAAAGTTTGCAGTTGATGAAAAATGATGCTTTTTAGAGAGATTTTAAGCTGCTAGAATACTAGGCTTTTCTAAACCACTTTAATATTTTCCACCCCCTATCGAAAAACGTTGAAAAGCATATCAGGCCATTCACATGGTATATCACTTCTAGATATCCAAGAGTGTTTAAGTTTCGGGCCGGAATGGCGCAGTGGATAGGCGCTTTACCTCTCACCTCTGTGGCCTGGGTTGGATACCCGATCGCGGCGACATATGTGAGTTGAGTTTGTTGGTATCTCGACCTTGTTCAGACAATTTTTCTCCAGGTTTTCCGGTTTTCACCAGTTTCTCCTAAAAAAAAAACATAGATTCCAATTCGACCCATGAATTCATAGAATACTTAATTACAAGCCATTGGCTTGTGAGACCAGGTAACGGCTCTCTGTATCTCGACGTAACATAAACTAATATTGATTTATTTATTAAAGAAAATTAAACTTAAGGATCAATTCGATTGAAATATCATAGCCGTTTGTAACTCACAGTAAAAATTGTTATACCCAGAAACCTTACAAACTGTAGTTTCAAGCAATTTTTATGCGATTTGGAGCATAAGAATAAGATTACTTAAATACCTTTACTGACCTTTGGATACAAGCACGCACTGTGAGCCGTCATTGCTGCTCGTTATATTGTATGACGTCACATATTCGTACCAATGATATGGCCTTCCCTGTGTGACGATCTCTAACCAAAACATCTCTTTACCTAAGTTTAGATCGTTACTATTTAATTATTACGTGTCTGACACCACTTCTGTATTTGACATCGAGAACCCTAGGTCTTGGAAGTCTGTATGTCTGAAATGTCACCAGGCAAGACAGTTAACCGCACCTCTTAAATGCTGCTTTTAAGTTGAATTAAGTATTGTAATTAGAACATTTATTGTAATTTTATTTTCCATAGGAAACCAACGTAATAGCCCACTTCCGCGATATGCTTTACTTGTCACGCAGAAAGGTTTCAATACGAGGCTCCGTGCTAAATTAAATTTATTATTTTCTCTGTGAAAAAAATAATTTTATTTAGCACAGGGCCTCATATTGAAACCTTTGTGCGTGACAAGTAAAGCATATCGCGGAAGTGGGATATTGGCTAACGCTGTGTTGGTTATCCTGGCCTCTATGTTTTGTTTGTTGTATATTTTACTTAATTCTATTTTGAATATTTTATTATGGCCGAAGTAAAATAAAATATACTTTTTTAAAGGTACCCTATGCTGTTTTGGTAATACGAGGTGGCGTTTATACGGTCCTTTGGTTATAACATTATAAAGAACAACAAGGGGAAGTCAACAAGTCCATTTAATTAACAATTAGACTACGAGCTCGAAGTTTCTATCGGTTGATAGTTGACGAGGAGCATGCATACCTGCGAGTCAACTATCAGCCATAGAAACTGAGAGCGAGTAGACTAATTGTTTTACTAATTAGACATGTACATACAAAGAACGTTTCTGCTTTAAAGACAAAATCAAATCAAATGTTAGTTTAATTGATGTTTAAAGTGCTACTACGACGAAATTCGACCATTTTCTTTTCTACCTTTTTGTCTTCCAAAACGACACACAGTGTCGAAAATATCCAAATCAGTGAAAAATATTACCAAAGGACCAAATTAACGTATGAATTTTGCAGAGAGTTTACCTTTGAAATCATGGCCGCCATTACTGAAGTGTGTTCCAAATACTTCGAGATTTTCGACCAGCGGTTTGCTGTCGTGACGTCATCTTCTCAACGCGTTGCTCTTGTAAATGCCTATTTCCATTCAAAACTTCGTTCTTTCCTTTCCTTTTTTGAAAAAATAGTATAAACAAGTACTTTACTTATAAGTTCGTGCGAAAGTTTGTGTGAAACGTAGCCCCGCATGTTGTTGTGTTGAGAAGATGACGTCACGTTCGCTGGAAATTGGCTCTGTCATGGCTCTGTCTCGGAACGGGTTAGAGTAATGGCGGACATAAAAACTCAAGATTCGGACCCCAAAAAATAAGACTTCCCATCGTCATATAAAAAAACGGTGTGGGTAGACAAAAAGTATAGCAACTTTTCTTTACAAATACGCAAAAATATCACTTCTCAAAATTTGATCGTAGTGGCACTTTAAGATACATGGCTTTACCGGGGCTTCAAATAAACATGCAGTCTCGTGTTTGTTCTGCACTCGAATTCCCCATACCTTACCTCGGTTTGCATGAGCCTGTGCAAACACGGAATATATGTTTCATTTCTTAAATAATAAACAATATAATACCTGTAAAGTTGGATAATACGGCTCGCTTTTCAAGCTCCAAAAAGTAAAACTGACTCGTAAAAATATCCAGCTGTGTGATAAGCTCATGCCTTCGATACTGCTTACCACGCTCACTTGTTGTGCAAGCTGCAGACCCTCGAAATTACTGGCCCTCTACTTAACTGGTTCACTGACTACCTGTCTTGTCGCCGGCAACGTGCCATAATTAACAGTACATCTAGTCCTTGAGAATTTGTCCGATCTGGCGTTTCTCCAGGGTCCGTGCTCGGTCCATTCTCTTTCTTCTCTATATTAATGACCTTCCTAGCTGTCTCTCTTTTTCTCAAGTAGCCATGTATACCGACGATACAAAATGTTACAAGGCTATTAACTCCTCAAATGACGTACGTCATCGTCAACAGGGCCTACACTCCATCTCCTCCTGGGCCTCCGATAACGAACTCACTTTTCAGCCAACAAAGTGTGAAAACCTAGGCATTTCTAGTAACCGCAATAGCCCCGCCAGATCCAACACCTTAAACAGCGTCATTCTGAGCACTGTAAGTTCAGCTCGTGATCTTGGCGTTCAGGTTTCTTAGAATCTGCATTGGGCTAATCACATCCAGTCCATAACATCTAAAGCCAACAAAATGCTTGGTTTTCTTCGTAGAAATTGCTGTAATAGTGTTCCGCATGATATTCAGAAAACTCTTTCCTTTTCACTTGTATATGCGCTCTCACCTTACCTATGCCAGCCAAGTCTGGTCGTCATGTTCGTTTGGATCCAATATCTACTTCCTGCGTAATTTGGAAAGAGTAACAAAGAAGAGCTACTCGCATCATATTTTGCGCGGTCTTGAATAGATTATAAATCAAGACTTATTCATCTTAATCTCCTCCCTCTCTCCTTCTTTCTTGAATATCTTGATCTATTTTTCTCTTCCGTTGTACTAAAGGCGAGAACTTCCTTGACACCTTCGAGTTCATGGCCCGTACTTCTACGTTCCGCGACTCTTTTTTTTGGGTATCTGTCCTCTTTGAAATTCCCTACCACTAAGGTAGCAGTACATTCTGAAGCACGGACAGTTTAAGATTCGTCTTAAAACTTTACTCTCCAACAGACTTCTATCCACTTTTGATGCCGATAACATTCGAACCAGCTGGCGCATTATCTGTCCGCTTTGTCGTCTCCCTGACCTATCATCTGTCTGGAAATGTTAAAGACCCTGTGTCCGAGCCCATGGTGCTTTGCGCGCGCAAATCATTTTCGTAGGCTACGAAAATCAGAAAGGTCGTTGTTGTTGTTATGTGACTCTCGAATCTTTCGAATCCATCGCTAGTTTGGGCCATCGTGTAATTATTCATAGGTATATATGCTTTTGTATATATACTTTTTAAATGAAACTTCAGTTCGAAAATTTCTTCGAATCCAGGTCTAGAGTGGCGAGTAGAATGCCGGAGAAAGGACCGAGACAGCGAGGCGAAGGGACTCGACAAATAATCCTTCAGCAGTCCACATTTTACTTTCTCTAGGTTACAAGAGAACACTTGTGGTTCAAAAGGACTACTACGTGAGTTTCCCGGGGATTTGCTGCACTAAGGGACCGGCGGGCTTCGTTGGAAATACAAAGCACAAAGCAACCACTTCTGGCATCAAGAACATTCGTAATTATAATTTCGCACGGCTAAGCTCCACTGAGGTGTTACGATTTATCTGTATCTGTATATGTTTTGCCTTTTTATTAGCAGAGAAACAATGTCCTTAACCTTTTTTTTCATCCTCCGTTACGTCTAGAAAGTCTTGCTACCAAAACTACGATCGCGGATCAAACTCCAATCTGACGAGTTCTGCTGTTACTTCGCGGCTGTGAGTTTGACTAGAGTGCGAGTACGACTTTTCATTTTGCACTCAAAATATATCATTCGCAAGGAAATTAGAGATCTTCAAATACAGCTAAGCAATACTGGAGACATTAAAACAAGGTAACAAGTGTATGTGTTTGCTTGTAGAGTTGTGAAAAGTCGCACTCGTAACCCTAATTAGAATCTAAAGACAGAACAACAGGCTTCCTGCCGAGTACTGTTAAAATCATATTCGAAGCATCCGGGGGAAATTCGTGGGTTCGATTGGGTTTTTAATCTTGTAGAAATTATGAAATTCGTTATCCAAAGTGTATGTGTACTTCAGTTTTATGAAACTTATAAACAATCGGGAGCATTTTAGTTCGCCTAAAAGCTGGCCTTTAATTTATGCGGCCGTTGATAAACAAACTAATCATACACATGGTCTTTAAGCTGCTGCTCTTATGCTTTGACAAGAGACCATCACCTAAGAGAACTGATCTCCGTACCCTATGATAGTCTGCGCCAATCTATTTTTGGCTCAGTGGACGTCACGATGCTATTTTAAGATTCGGTTCCAGCTCCTCACGGATTTTCATCGCTCCATCCGATGAATTCAACCTTGATTTCAACAAAGAAAGAGAGGCGATGGATGCGAAGCTTCAAAACTCTGTATTTTGACTGTGAATTGTGTGTTGCTCCATAAACGTACTACCCGGACTGGTATGGGACGGATCTGATCTGATCTGACTTGAAGACCCGATAAAATGAACTTTGAATTTAATTAATATAAGCTACGGAGTGTAATTTGAAAACCCGTTAAAAATATTGCCGTTTGGATTTGACTGGGAAACTGTAGGCTGTATTAAGCCAGACCCGTAAGAAATTCGGATGTGACCTGGAAGCCGTAAAAAGAAACTAGAGTGACCTGAATTTCGTGAAACTATCAAAGGAAATGAAGTCGTATTCCATTCAGTTTGTAGCCGGATCGGCGAGCATGGAACGTCTTCCAAAAATTAGAATAAATTAACAATCCCGTATCATTGTTATTGAAACTTCGCTTACCTTATAAATACTCGTTCCCTGTAGTTCATATTCATGTATAGCTAGATAACATACCTAGGGAACTGACCGGATTATTTGCTCTATTTCATCAGGCTAATAATTGTAGAAACGTTCAGTTTATAGTAAGCAAGCACGCATCGACTTTTGACCACAATTTTGCGAAATTATAAATCCAGTTAATCTGAAATACTGCCTGACTGAGTTTGGAATTATCGTAAACAGACGCTTACAATTCGCTAAAGAAATAGAACCTATAATATCGTAAATAATCGGACATGCTTTTGCAGCACCGTAATCAATATGAATCTGTAGAGTAACTGTCGTGTAAGTAGAAAATTGTGAATGTTTTGATTACTGAGTAAAACACTGAATGCATTCTTCTGCTCTCGCCGCTCGCCGGGCCATTCGGACACGTGACACCCACAACCAATCGGATAGAGTGGTAAAAATAGTCCAACTAATTTATGCAAGCTAAAAATAAATCGGCGCAGACTATCATGGGGAGAGAGGCTAGTATGGGGGATCGGTTCTCTTAGGTGATGGTCTCTTGGCTTTGATAAGTACTTGCGTTTTTTTCTCTTATCAATGGATGTTATATGTAGCTTTTCTAGGTTTTACGCTCTAGATAGTAGATTTAAGAGCGGCCGTCTGTAAATATCGCCTAAAGTGTGTAGGATGAGAAAAAATGAAATTCCTCAAACTTTCTCAGAATAATGGCCTGGGTGAGTGATTCATATAAATATAACTTTTAGTTGAATCTAATTTTTATTTTAGCCAAACGGCGACCAAATCGGTTTTACGGCTCTCAGACCGGTTTTTAGGAGCTCGATACCACACATCGTTAACGGCTCGTCTAAAAATGAAAATAGAAATTTATCGCAATACTGTGCAGCTAAATATAAAGAAAAGATAATGATTTCTCTTTTCATGGGTTGTTTATTTAATTTGATTACAAATTAAATATTTTAGCGATTTTTCATTATTTTGTTAATTTTAGACATTTGTCGTACGCAAAATAATGACCAAATTGAGAACCCCAAAATCTCCAATGATACATGACCTGGCTATATTAGAGTATAACCTAGCGAAAGAGCAATGGTTCGTCTTCAAATACATGCAATAAAATGTTTGGGCAATTAAAATTACGAATTTTCAGGATACCAAACGCAAGTGGCACCGACGTAAGAATAACCAATTGGAAGTTGGTTACCGGTTACCGGTTCTGCTTTTTTATAGTTAAGCATGTTTTCACAGTTGCAAATTGAACAAAAATGGTTGTATTGAAGGAATCGAATGTTTTCCAATCTAGCAACTAAAAATTACCCTTGAAATCAGGCTAATATGAGATAAGCGATCTAGTTCTTTTATATCACTTTCGTGTCACGAAATCCATGTTGTTTATAATGTTTGCTCCACTATAATGGCTAGGAAATTGCTTCAATACTGTTGGTCTTTGCAAATGTAATAAAATATAAGGTGATGTATCCATCGTAATATACATCGCCCTTATTGACCCCTTATCACAACTTGATTTTTTTAAAGTAAATTATATACCGAAACATGTGACCGGCGATGGCCAGGTGAGACCTTCCTAACCGTTTTGTTTCTAGTTCCTTACATCGCTCCAAAATCCCTTTTTAGTTTTCAAACGGCCCAGACTAATCGATAGAGTTCGACATAATTAACTGTTTGTCACAACGCAAGTTTCAGTCTGTCTATCGCAAAACCGGAGTGCATGAACTGTGATATGTGAATTACCGAATCGGCAGATAAAATATATACCGCTCAAGCCCACGTGCCGTCTGCTTTTTACATTGTCAAACGAATTTTCTCTCTTTATAACTACCAACTCAAAGCAATGGTGACCATGAAATATGTCAGAACAAGTATAAATTGGTGTCATCTGTTCATCGCAAACTACTACAGCTCCATCGCAGAGTATTTAACAAAAATATCCGTTTTTTAAAAGCGACCGGCGGTACTTTTTGATTTTTGGTTGGTACACTTAATGATTTATATTTTTCTCCATTGCTCGAAAAGAAACAAAACTACGTCAGCTAGTACAAAACGGAATGCACTATCCATCGCAAACGTCAAATTACCCATCGCAACGGTCAATAAAACTGGATGACAAAACAATCACAATATAAATGTTGACTCGGTCATTGCATTACCAAGGTTCCAACAATAAAGTATACTTCAAGTGCTAACCTCATCACCTGGACATACCCTCTCCACGTACGTGTATGTTATTTTATCATGTTGCTAAACGAATTGTGTCTGTTTTAGCCTGCTTGCCGGCCCTTCTGTATTTGTTTTCGGTCGTTTCTTTTCGGATTGGGTCACCTGTGGCACGCGGTCAAAATGGGGCGAGGACAAAAATGAAGGGAGGGGGAGGGGAAAGGAGGGGAAGAAAGGAGAGCCTGCACGTGATGCCATTGTTTTCGGAGTATTTACCGTTCGTCCACGAACGGAAAATTCCATTGGCTAGAATGTGACAGGTGTCAAGTTTTACATTAAGCACACACGAAACCGAATCCCGCGTGACATATGTAGTTACATAGGTCGTAACACAAACGGAGACATTTCCATTCGGCTGAAATATCATAATCATAATCATAATCATTTTATTTGCCCCATTATTAATCTTTTACATGTGTATATATCTTAAATAAACATATAATAAGGAGCAGGAGCTCTTAATAAACCCTGCTGGGCTTTTCGAGAAGAGCCCCTGAGATAATTAGCTATAGTGATATATAAGAATGAACATGGCTTTAATTATAAGCTATAAATGTTGAACTTGTAAGCTAATATTATAAAAATATGATTTTATGTACAGTCGTTGCCGTTAATGTTGTCCTGGACATATGCACATATGGATTTATAGCCTTTGTTCAGTTCGCACCTTTTACACAAAGAACGGTAATCATCCGAGAACGCGCCCTATGTATTTGGTAACAAAGAGCCACGGTGGTCTAATGGTTAACGCTCTTGCTTACCAGTTCGAAAGCCCCGAGTTCAAGTCTCAGTATTGGCATTTTTGTTACTGCGAAGATTTTTTTCATTTCTTTTTCCCCTTTTTTTCTGACTGAATTCCTGAAAAGCTTTTATTTCAAACGTGACAACAAGAACGGAGTTCTTTTTAACCTTTGAAATGCCGAGGACACCTATCATCCACATATATTTTATTAAGGGATGTTCGAACATTTCTTTTGCAAAAGCTTCGACTGCCGCAGGGAATGTAGTATTTTGATCATCGACATCGTCCATGGCGTAGCTTCAAAAGTTTGTTATCGTTTGTCAAACACTCATAAACCTTACGCCGAGTACACGGCTTTAATTCCATGTGAGTTCTTTGCCTTCACAAAGAAAAAAGCTTCGTCAACTTATGCAAGCATTACTATGGGTTTCAAAGAGAATTCTGGACAATTTCTGGACTACCGGATATTTTCAAAACTGTCCGCTCCGTGTCTCGCGGCCGATGTTTTCGAAATCTCGAGGAAAAAAAATGACGTCGCTCGCTCAGTCTGCCTAAGTTCAGAAAATCAGTACGAATGAAATTTATAACACTTGCTAAAATCGCTTCCTACTTCTAAACAAAGATATAATACTTTGAATCAGTGGGTATCTAGCATTTTCAAAACTGTTTCTGGTATATACATGTAAGCCCTGCACAGTGTAAGAAAAACAAATTTCGCTTTTTCAAACCCACAACCATCAACAGAATCGTTCTAAACGAAAATAGCGTAATTTGGGCGTACTCAGTCAGTGCTGGTATAATTATCTACTTTGAAAGTCTGGGAAAAGTTGAGACCGTTTCAGGTTGAAAGTATTATTTTAGCTACATCGTCCGTTCTTATCCAATATAAAAAAAAGAAACTGCAAAAAGAAACATATGTAAACAAAACAAAAACACAAGGAAAAAAAAATACGATGCCGATACTAAGACTTGAACTCGGGGCTTCGAACTGGTAAGCAAGAGCGTTAACCATTAGACCACCGTGGCTCTTTGTGACCAAATACAAAGGGCGCGTTCACTGCTGATTACCGTTCTTTATGTAAAAGGTGCGAACTGAACAAAGGCTATAAATCAATATGTGGATATGTCTAGGACAACATTAACGGCAACGACTGTATATACAGTAATATATATATATATATATATATGAGCGTCGTTATCACAAAAAGGCTACTACTACCCACCATACTTGGCTGGCATGCACGCCGTTTTTGATCTCCCGGCTTTTCTCGTTTTTTTGTTCAGTCTTTAACCGGTATTCTTCTCAGAGGGGTGTTAGACGTGAGTCCTCCTTTTGTGTTAACAGTCCTCATGATAGAAAACTGTTGTCGATATTTCAGAATTTTCTCTCTTTATTAAAAGCCATATGCGCTCATGAATTCTCAGACGTTACGATGTCGATACGTCAGTATTTTCTCTCTTTATTAAAAGCATATAGGCGCTCGCGAGTTTTATCGCTCTTCACGATGCTTAAATAATGCTAAATCGTTTAGAAGTGCCGGCTCATGTAGTTATCCTACTTTGCATTTCAGTCATGTACGTGCGTAATTCATTCTGAAACGGCGATTGGTCCGATGATATCAGTGCAACGTTCTGCACTGCCTCCTGGGAATGCAACCCGAACTATAGGTAAAACTGCGCACATCATGAGCGTCGTTATCACACAAAGGCTACTACTACCCACCATACTTGGCTGGCATGCACGCCGTTTTTGGTCTCCCGGCTTTTCTCGTTTTTTTGTTCAGTCTTTAACCGGTATTCTTCTCAGAGGGGTGTTAGACGTGAGTCCTCCTTTTTTGTTAACAGTCCTCATGATAGAAAACTGTTGTCGATATTTCAGAATTTTCTCTCTTTATTAAAAGCCATATGCGCTCATGAATTCTCAGACGTTACGATGTCGATACGTCAGTATTTTCTCTCTTTATTAAAAGCATATAGGCGCTCGCGAGTTTTATCGCTCTTCACGATGCTTAAATAATGCTAAATCGTTTAGAAGTGCCGGCTCATGTAGTTATCCTACTTTGCATTTCAGTGTACGTGCGTTCATTCTGAAACGGCGATTGGTCCGATGATATCAGTGCAACGTTCGGCACTGCCTCCTGGGAATGCAACCCGAACTATAGGTAAAACTGCGCACATCATGAGCGTCGTTATCACAAAAAAGGCTACTACTACCCACCATACTTGGCTGGCATGCACGCAGTTTTTGGTCACCTAGGAATTAGTAAGAATACCAAGCTTGAGCATAATTTGGTAAATAGAAACTGAATACGTCCCTCATTTTTGCGATTTTTGAAAGGTCACGACATGGTAAATATCCTATGAAACGTCCCCAAATTTGGTAAACTTACTAATTTCAATGTGCTCTTTCTAATGATGAAGTTAATTTCTTAATTAGATTAACTTTAGAAACTCGACCCAGTCCTTTTTACATTTTGTATTTGTCAATTGATAGAACGCTGTTTATAAGCCGTTGGCCTGGTCTCCTTCTCAGTATTGGTAGGGGATGTGAAAGAACCTGTTGTAATGCTCGAAAAAGAGCAGGGGATTGTCACCCGGTACAGCAGCCTGGCCATTGCACTAACGACACACTCAACATTGTAAACTGCGTGACAGCTATCAGCGCCGTATATAGAAGCAGTCCGTAACTTCACTGACAGGATGCCAGTAATTTGTAAAGCGCCATGGTGATATGGCGCTATATAAATATGGCCATTATTATTATTATTATTCGTATATATAGAATGACAATGAACAATAGAATAGGGTAGCTAGTAGAGAAAATGATAATAATGTTAACACACCATGAAGGCAAAGCATATTAAAGCATGCTACGTCGCGCCACTTTACTGCGTAATATTGACTATATATTTTGTATTTCTTTCTTACTTAATAGAGAAAATCCTAATTTCCAGGTCGGGTATTTGCTGATTAAAAATAGTTGTTGTGCTAAAAAATTTTTTAATAATGGTTGGCTCAGATTATTTTTTTGCCATTTGTTAATGTAAATGTACTTAACTGTGTCTTCTTTTTTTTCAGGTATACCGATCATCCTGTCAAGAACATCTGTGGTTGTTCATTTATTCTCTTGTTTTAATAAGAAAAAGCCTGTACTCTCCGTTTTTGTCATTAATTTTGTCATGTTTTGATTTTGAAGTATCGTCCGTGTTACTTGAAAGAAATAAAACTATTTTCACCGCTGTTGTTGTTGTTCAAAGTGATATCCGAACAGCCGGTGTCACAGCGGATTTTATCCCCCCGGATCAAATCCGCTAGCGTCATCTATCCCCCCGGATGAAATCTGCTAGCGGATTCTATCCCCCTCTCGCAGATTTCATCCCCCCGATTTTGATCCGGGGGGATAGATTCCGCTAGCGGATTTGTTCCGGGGGGATGAAATCCGCGGGGGCCGAAATCCGCTAGGACACCGGCATGGTTGGTTAATTTAGATGTTACTATCCATTGACAACTAGTCAATAGTTACCTAGCAATTGCCCTTTTTCCATTAAATAATTTGTGATGGTTAATATAAATATGGGTGTTTCAAACCAAGAACATGGAGCGATATACCTTGCAACTCTTTTGTTTTTAAACCGTTTTTTTTATTTCAGTGTCAAAGGAAGGTTGGATTATAAAAATTATATTTCAACTTCCTATTCTTACAGGAATTTTGTTAATCCAATCTATAACAATCGTCTTTGCTTTGCTCCATTTGAAGCCTTTCCTTCCATGCTACACTGTATAGATCAAATGACGCACCAGAAGATCTAGCTCTTTATTTTATTATAAAAATAATCGTCATAATCGTTATTATAGATTTTGTTTTAGTTAGCATCGATACCCGATGTTGAAAACCCATATATTGAGCAATTCTCGACTACACTTCGGTCTATATTTACCTGTTACAACGTTGAAACAAGTCTTAATTCTTGGAAACCTCAGATCAACTTACTGATGCCCTGTAACACCTTGAAAGTATGCTTTTCCACTAGGGCTTAGGAATTTGCTTAGACTCTGGAGATCGTTACACTTTTTTTCAGAAAGCTTGATAGGTTCATTATTAAGTGTAGCTAAAGTATTTCTGTTTAAGTTTGTTTGTTGTCCACGTTTCCTAAAATCAACTTCAGTCGGTACTTCCGTTGGATCAACTGTTTTTCTCATCCAAACAATATCAGGGTGACGAAATGTTTTCAATGTCCCGTCGGTAGGATCAATGCGTTCTCCGATGCCAAAATTAAAATGCATGACGTCGCTAAAGCGAAAAGGTCTACCGTATACGTCTTTCCTGCGATCTGCGTATTTTCTTCTTAGCCACTCTGAAAAGCACTTAAATCGGTGTTGTTCCATCTCAATCCAAGTAATTTGAGGGTTTGTGGGGCTGTTATTTATCAGGTTTACATAGTCTGTTGGTGTTTCGATGGTTTCTTCTCTCCTTATAACACTTTCGGCTCGGCCTCCATCCCGATCAACCTCTCCAAACGAGTGTCCTGATACCAAAAACTTGAAGTCAATTCTTTGCCTAGCACCGGAGAAAACAAGATTTTCGAAGTATAGGCAAACCGTATAGTTTTTGTTTTGTGATCGCGTATTGTCAGCCCAAAATATGTTCCATTTTCTATTTTCATCTTCGGTTTCTGATAGGTGAAAGTCAAGGCAGGACAGCAAGGTGTCAGGATGCTTTGCGGCAGTGCTCTCTGGCCAAACATATGTTGTTCCCTTTCCAGTTTCTCCGCTGTGCACTCCAAATGCATACGTTGTCAACTTACTTGCATAATAACTTGCCTGACAGCTTAGTTTTGGGCTCGATAGGTTTTTATGACAATCGAAATGGAAGGTTGAAACGCCATCAGATAGCACGCGATTCATTTTCTCGAGCTCTTTTCCTTACGTCTTAATTACTGCCTGACACTAGGAGGCCCACTGGATAGCAGTCATCACACCTTATTTAAATAATGTTAACAAGAGCGGCGGGGCTTTTCACTATCGGCATTTTTTCGCCGCAACAATGGAATAGATAGCCTACAACAAATTTACAACACATTTAGATGTTCTTTTCTTTAGAATATTGTTCCTATTGTTCCAAAAACTTGTGAGTAGATCTGGAAACCGGTAATACGATTACTGGTAGGTTAATGGTCATTGCACCTGCACTATTTAATAGGTTAACAAAAGCGAGCCCTAATTTAGATTTGTCAGATGACGCGTTGAATGAGCCGTTTTAAGTACCGATACCGCCTTTTTAACCCCGACCAGGGTCGAGTCTACTTTAATTGTTTGCAAAGTTCTGTTAGCGTATTAACAGCAGAGCTTTTACTCATGGATACCGCAGACAGTTTTGGTTATTCCTTCAAACCAGAAGGAAACGAGGAAAGGCCCAGAAGAGGGAGAAGAACTAGGGTTAATCGAGGAAATGATGGCTTGCCACGGGTGAGAAAACCAAAGACTGTAAGCCGCAGAAGGACAATCGCGAAGCCAAGAAAAAACAGGCCCCAAACAAACATTGGTGAAATGAGTTTGCAGTGTTGCACAGAAACCACCTGCCTTCTTAACCATGGACGACGAGTGATCGCCATAATTCGCAAAGTTTTTGACAGTAAGCTTTACGAAGAACAGAACAATTATTTGAGTTCGCTTATCGATGTTTTCCCGAAGGCTCATAGGAACCGTGTCATCTACAATATTCGAGACGGGTCCGGGTTGAAGAAAGTCCGTGTTTGCAAGAAGGCGTTTTTAAAGATTCTTGGTATCGGGAAGAAACGCGTAGCAGTGCTGCTTAAGAAAATCCAACCGCACTCTGGGGAAGTAGAGAGAGACCAGCGACGACTTAACAGAAACGAAAGGCGACTTCCATTAACGTTGAAAGCAGAGGTATGCCGTGCACTATACTGATTCATCAAGTTTAGTTTACGACTCCAATTGAAAATTTCCTATTGAGAATCACTAGAAAATCAAACATCATAGAACGACAACATTCCACATCATATTCCCATCCCCTGTCAATATTTGGGGATTTTGTCGTTCTAAAATGTTAGATTTTCTAGTGATTCTCAAGAGCACATTTTTGATTGGAGTCGTAAACTACACTTGATCCCCGTTTAACCAGATCGTTTTCAGCGGTGTCACAGCGGAGGGGCGAAATAGTAATTCTCACATTGCATTAATTTTGTACAGCTGTCACATGAAATACACGTTTTATTTACAAGTATTTACTAGTGGCTTGGCAAAGTGAACATAAGTATCTTTACATCAATTTGACACTTTACACTGTTAGAACTTGTTATATAGACTTACCGCCATTTTAACTTCGCATTTAATAGCTATAAATAAGCTGTTTATCTAGAAAGTTAGTTGGAATGTTGATCTGATTCCCGAACAAACAAAGCACGCGAGTCACTTATATTTTCTTTTTAGTTTCTAATAAGTTAAGAATTGATTAGCTTGTTTATTCAGGAAGTTTTATTTTAAAAGTTATCAGTTGAAAATAGAACAAAGCACGCGAGTTGGAAACACTTCCTTTCAGTTCGGCAAAGTTATTTCAAAGTATATGGATCGACGCAAGTATTACGGGTTATCAAAACTTACATACCACAATAACTACGTCAACTTCATTATGGTTTTCATGCATGTAAAAATCATTAGGCTATCTGGTAGTTGTTTCCAAATATGAGTTCCACTCACTACAAGCTATGGTAAGTTTTAAAACTTCCCGCCGTTTTCGATCTTAATTATTTAATTAGCATGTTTATTCAGGAAGTTTTCTTTTAAAAGTTATCAGTTGAAAATAGAACAAAGCACGCGAGTCGGTAACACTTCCTTTATTCGGCAAAGTCTTTTCAAAGTAGGCGGATTTACGGGTTATCAAAACCTTTATGTGTCCACAATAATTACATAATCTACATGTTGGCTTCAGGCAAGAAATACAAACATCTAATCATTCGAAGATTGACGAAGATTGTAGGTGGATTGGATCCCTTGTCGAGTACTCGTGACCAGCACGAATTTTGTCGAAGAAAAGTGAAGCGTGAATTTAAAATAAAATTGAATTGCACACAGCTTTTTGCGTCGCTATTATCCACGTCCGATACATTACAGTAATAATTAATAAGGAAAACATATGTATTCATAACCTTTTAAAAGGTTGGAGGGGGGAGGGGCGAAATCGCTGCTACACCGGTTTTCAAGTAAAACGTAATCAGAATGCTGGAAATGCTGGAAACTCGTAAGTAACAGTCATTTATCTGCGGTTACGCTACGGTTTGAATTTACCTGGGTACAGCGGTTACACGAATACTGTTGAATATCACGCCCCAGTAACTTTGTGGCGCGAAGGCCTATTGTACTGTCAGATCCTCGAAATTTCATTGGCTGAACTATCTGGGGTCGGCAGCTACCCCTAAGACTTATAATAATAATTATACATTTATATAGCGCCTTAATCCTAAACGTCCAAAGGCGCTTTACATAGCTGGAAACAGGCAAGTTAATTTAAAAGAACTATAAAATCTTACGCCCTAAGCAATAACTAAACTAATAAAAACTTTCCTAAAATAAATATGCTTTTAACTTAGCTTTCAAGACTCCCAACGAGGGGCATAAATTAATAGTAAGTGGCAACAAATTCCACAGTTTTGGCGCAATAACAGAAAAAGCTTATCTGGGGTGGTATCAAGGGAAAGTTCCATTGTTCTTTCTTTCGTAACTATGGAAATATACCTAGGTACGTTTTCTCCTGAGGAAATCGGTTAGACACGAAAACACGAATTTACGCGGGTAAATTTCCAATATAACTAGTCAAACTTGTCTAGTGTAACCGCAGCTAATGAAACTTTCTCTCTCCTTGTTCTAGTAGGTGGTGGAACATATACGGAGTTACGAACGGGAACCATCACATTATGCAAGAGAACAGACAAGGGACCGGCAGTTTCTCGCTCCCAATCTGAGCATATCACAGTTATGGCGTGATTTTCTTACAAATAAGGAGTTACAAGCAGGAGATAATTTACCTCTCTGTTTTAGTTCTTTCAGAAAGGTCTTTCGCACTTTTAAGCTTTCTTTTCGAAGACCTTATGTTGATACCTGTGGCAAATGTGATAGTTTATCCATCATAATCAAGTACTCAAAAGATGAAGAGGATATAGCAAGTGCACGAAGGCTAAAAACTGAACATGTTAGCCAAGCCGATGTACATTACGACTGCATCCACTTTGACGTTAGAGTTTTACCTAAAAGAAAAAATAATGAAAATGAACGTCTATGGGTTTTACCTCCTGTGTGGAACTGTAATAGCTGATTTTCTCCCTATATCATTATTAACTGATTGGGAGGGCCGAATGAGAAAATACATTTGTTTCGAGGGCGACATACGGGCCGAGCGCAGAGCGAACAAAAACTGATGACCGAGCGCCAAATATTTTCCCGTCCGCCCGACCTAACTCAGTGAATACGTTTGTTTTAATCATTTGACCACTTAGTTTGTTATAATACTTTTAATAATCACAAAAAAACAAGCAACAATCGACACTTCAAATACGTAAAGGCGGTCCCTATCATGTGACTTTTGCAAATGTTTTTGAAAGGAAAGCGCGCGGAGCACCGTACGGGTCATATATGATCAATACAACTCCACAAGCTCCAAGCTTTAAACTTTATCGTGGATAAATAAAGTTCATTGATTGATTGATAGATATGATGAAGTCTTATACTATTCTACACTAAAAAAAATGGTTGTAACGTTTCTAGTCCTACACAGCTGTTTTTTGTATATATTCTGGACATCGATAAATAAGTCTACACAGAACATTGCACGTCGAAAGGGTGTTTTGTTCCAGGGTAAAAAAAGGATTCTTACACAGAATGGTCCAGCCTGTAGTTGTGCCAATTTCGTTTTTTTTTAACTTGACGATTCCCTAAACGTTGCATACAAACAGGTTTGAAATTACAGTATTTTGATGGGATATTAAACGTTATTTGTATCGTTTTATGGCCACCAAATGACATTAAGATATTCGGTTTTGATTTGGCGACGACCCCTAATTAATATAAACGCTTAAAGAAAATAATTGCGATTGAGGCAGTTGAGGGTAGTAGATGGAATACGCACCATTACCCGAATAGCTGTCTCAACAACACACAAACATGTAAGAGCACTTGAATGGCTTTCCAAAAATAATTAATTCATACCGCGTCCTACAGTAATAAACAAACCAAAACTACAAATAAACTAGATAGCTCGAATGAAGAGCTTGCTCGTACATTAGAACTGGGCAGTTTTATTTCCTCTGCCTTATACAAAGAGGTTATTTACGTTGCATTCCCACCCGTATTACACAACTTTCCGTGTCATAAATCATTTATTATACGACGGCGCTAACACGATAAAGTGTTTATTTTCGCTTACCTTACAGCTGTTTGAAGAAACTATCTTGAGAGCAGAAATTATCAAACTATCAGCATTTTTGGAAGCCAAATGTCGGGAGCGCGCGCGCTAAAAGATGATTGGGTATTATTAAAACAGCCCATTTTGATTGGCTCACGCGCTTAAAAAAAATCATTTGTGTTCAAAAAGCCTGTGCAAACCTGTTCGTTACACGTGTAATACGCTCTTTGCACTGGAAAAATAATTGATTAGATACAATGTAAGAAGTACAGTTGAATTACAGTCATGCTAAGATGTGAAAATATAAATACACGCTCATTTCGTAGCTTGTCTCAAATGACTGTAACGTCATTTAAGCTTAGTTTATTTTGCTCACGATGTATTTCATCAATATAATTTTACAGAATAAAAGACAGAAATACACTTGTCATCAAACCAGCGGATTCAGATGTCTCACGGAGTTAAAAACAGCTTCTTATTATTTTGTTTGCCATACATACTAGGCCTGAATAGATTGTGCTCGGCAACTTTTGAGCAACTTCTGGAGTTTTGAGCAACTTTTTGTACTGCAAGCAACCTAGAGCAACTTTTGCCTTCCTTGGCAACTTATGAGCAACAAATAATGATAAAACACCCAAATTATCCCAAATGTTTCTGTTAATTGAAACTGGTCGACACTAAGAATGCTGTAGACGTGTATTGAATAGTATTGACCCTGCAAATGATTAACATTCCTTTGTTTTCTACTTTCCGTGCTTTCCGTGCATGAATTAATATGCGCCCACGAACTGGACAGCAGCTATCTATTTAATATCGCCCGCGAATTATCCAGAGGCTTCAGTCATGATTAGATACGTACGTTTAGATTGCCTCAAATCCTATACCAACCGTATGTGGTGTCTATGGTCAATATCATGAGATTTACTCATTAGAAACTACTTTACTTCATTAGAAAGTACTACTATTGGTAGTACTTTAAGATTATATTGAATTACACATCCAACATTCCATGTTTTAAGTTGTTATCTAGAATAAAATGGCTCGCCAAAGTGAGCAACTTTTTCAAATTTTGGTGGCAACTTTTTCAATTTTTGGCAACTTTTGAGCTACTTTTAGCCTTTTTTTGGAGCAACTTTGGCTGGATTTGCTAGCACAATCTATTCAGGCCTAATACATACATTGAACGACAAAAGGAGCGACGCTATCAATTGATATGCCTTGAATTGCAAGGGTTTAGTTTACAACAAATGTTTCGTTCAATATTAAAGTCTTCTTGAAATTGTGCCGGATTTGTTTCTTAAAATATAAGTAATCAAAAGTAAAAGTTATAACAGCCTAGCGCGCCAAATAAGGGAACTTTTCTCTAACTGGCCACCAAGAAAACAACAAAGGCTGTGATTGGCTGTACAACCTAGTTTCTTTTTGGAATCGTTACGATGAAATATCAAACTGACTTTTAAATCAATTAACGTTATAGTTAGGTATTGAAAGTCCCCTTAGATATCACGATGTCGGTTCAAATACCCATTTCGATTTTAAAGGAATTTATTATGCTAATCGAGAATAGCCTAGGATCACTTGTTTCACTGCCCGACGAAGTTCGTGATGCGGTCAATATGATAACGCAAAAAGCTAGAGAAATAGCCGCGACGGTTGGGTTGGAAGTGGGCGAAACATCGAGAGCTCGTGCTGCACCCAGACCGCCCGTTGTAACTGAGACTCACTCACAGTCGCAGAGCATCGGCCGTTCCAGAGAAGAGCCCACCGAAAAAAGGTCTACAGAACAAGATACAACGGAGAAACGAAAACAAGTGAAAAGAAGACGAAGGAGGGTTCGCCATAAGACTACTAAGGTTCGTATTCCTTCTAATTCTTCTAATTAAAAAGACAGCTTCGCAATGGAGAAAATCGTGGATACGATATTAATTGTAACTTTAGCAACAGTGTATTGCATTAGACTGTGGTTTCAGAAAATATCCACAACCATAACGTGAGTTGATTTTTTTGGGTTGGATCCCACCCCTGAGATTCCGTTCTAGAGGCGTTTGAAAAAAAATAACAATCGCATTAATACTGTCTGTTTTCCACTCGAAAAAAAAACTACAATAAATTCGTGTAATAAGCGAAATCCGTGCGAATTCGAACATTTTAGCGACGACCTCAAGCCTAATATTCGATTTCATTATTTTTCCGATTCCTTGACTTTGATTTGATACGAACCGACGGCTAATTAAATATATCTGTGCTTGCCGTTGTACGTGGTGTTGTAATCCAGCTACTAATGACGTAATTTTATATTCTGTGCTAAGCACAGACGCACTAACAGGAATAATAACAATAAGACAAAGATATACGGTGAATACTGGATACAGCCCGGTAACCTACAGGCACAGTACCGTTTAATACGTATTACCAGAGAATAACCGTTACATATCTCTAGGCAACATTTGAAAAATCGCAATCGGCTAATATGTTCGACAGTTGCAAGGGTGTATAGGGAGGTCCTGAAAATGGAGGGGTGGGGGGAATGATAAATTCTGGGACATTTTTACTGATAACTTCTGTCAATCTCTCTTCTGGGACTATGCAGGAGGGTGGGGTGTGGCAACTAAACCTTTTCTGGTTTCGACAAAATATTTGGTAACATTCCTGATCAGTATACTGAGCTTCAAATCTAACATGAATATTTACAAAAGGTTATTTTTCTCTACCAGCCCTTTTTCGTATAATAAATGACGACTGGTTTTACCTCACGCATTAGCACACAGGGCCCGATTGTTCGAAGCAAGCATAACTTTATCCCTAGGATAGCGCTAAATCTGTAATTGTAATCTGTCAGTTCAGTTTACCCTCGGGGTAGCGCTTACCCATGCATGCATCGAACAACCGGGCCCTGAAAATATAAATCTCCCAAACTCATATACTCAACACTCAAATCAAGAAATATTATACTATTCACTTCATGTAGACTCTATAGCAATACTTAATGCCACGTCATCCCGGTTAGCTCAGTGGTTAAGCTCCGGTCTATCGAGCGGGAGGTCGCGGGTTCAAAGCCCGGCCGGACCAACACTCAGGGTCTTAAAATAACTGAGTAGAAGGTGCTGCCTTTATGAACCAACTGCAAATGGTTAGACCATCACGTCTTCTCGGACAAGGACGTAAAATCGTAGGTCCACTCCTAGTATAGTCTCGTACTGATTTAGGGGTAACTCATTAAAGAATTAAAGAATGAATGTGCCAACCAGAGATCCATTGGTCCCTCACACAAAGCGGCCTTTTGAAATCATGATGGCGCATTTCTAATATTTTGCTTGTTTTTCACCAGACACCTGCCAATGAACAGCTCCTACATGTACTACCTGATTTTATAGACAACAAGGATTTGAAGTACCTTACTACGCAGTTGGCAAGGGGAGACGATAATGAGGAACGGGCACGAATCTACAAAGAATACTTGGCATGCTGAAAATTCAATGCCGCTTTTGATCCTAAAGGTATCATATCATTCGATGAAGAAGATGCTAGGAGTCTTGGGGTATGGGCAGCTCAAAATAGATGCGAGACGCAAAGAGCACAAGAAATCCGGCAGGTGAATACTATGAAACGTATGGCGTACAGCTGTTTGTCACTTCTTATGGTCTCTGTAGAATGCAGACCTTAAAAAGTCACTAAATTTAGAGAAAATAAGAATATCTCAAATGATACGCTTTCGAAAAGAGCTCGATATACAAATATTGGACCAATGATATTTACCTTGATCGTTATGACTGTAATGTTATTCATATTCTCGTGATAAATCACAAACTGAAATAGTTCCAACTACGAGGAATGTCGCATTGTTCTGAGATTTGACAAATACAATGCTTAAGCTAAAAAAGTATGTATATTTTGTCTATAGACCAGTTTACGGTTCATGCGCAGTTATACAAATCCTTTATTTATTTGGCGGGTCACCAGATGTTAGACAATGGTGGCCCACCAGTTGAAACAAAAGACTTGAACCGTAAAATGGTCTATTGCATTCTACTATGGCCACGCCCTTGACTGAGTTGAACACTTAAACGGTTAATTCGACGTTTCTCAAACAAACACGAATATATAAAAACAATATTCTCGCTAGATGCGGATGAAGCGCAGTCGATGACTTACTGTGAGTTTCAATTCAATAGCCATCGCATGTGCGCGCGATTATGACTATCATGTGAAAAGCTTCTGTTTAAAACTGTTTATAAGGTCGTTTGAGATATCCTGATACACGGTAATCTATCCGCTTCAACTAAATTCATTAAGGTCCTAAATGCTCTTTTTCCCCCTCTAGATTATAGCAAAACTAGATTGTGCCGTCGAACAAAAATACCAGCTGACTTCCCAGCAAGCGACAGAGATCGGTATGATCCATAAAGACAATTAACAGAGACATGCTAGATATGTTAACATGCTAGTTATTTTAAGTGGAATATCAATTTGTTATTATAAGGGACGTCGGTCTATCATGAAATGGAGCATTCCGATTGGTTCCCTGAGAAGTCACGATCCTGCAGTCCGTACCGCTCAGATATGCACTCTCAACTGAAAAGCACCCAATTTTATAAAACGCCATTATAATAAAACATGTATTAACCTGCAAGCTTGTGCGATCCACGGATGGGGGAATTATAGTCTAGTACTTCTTGTGTATGAAAAAAGGTTTTGTTCAACTTTTTTTGGTGTTAATACGGGCTCAGTATGCATACACGTAAACAAACTCGCCCATTATATCCCCCATCCAGACCTCATGTTTTCTCAATGAGACCGAAGACCGAGGGGAAGTGTTTCTCCATACGGATCGACCAAGGCTGGAAAATGTTTTCCTTATCAGTTCAATTTATTGTGTTTGCTTTCGTTAAATCACTCGCGCCCTCGCACGAGAAGCGATACATTTGTCAGTCTTGAGCGTGCGATCTTTGTTTCACCCATATCACAGGCAAATTTCTGCAGTTTTCCCTTTTTTCAAAGGCTTCCAATACAACATCTTCAATTATAGGGCACGTGTACATGTACGTAAGAATCACGTCAAAAGCTTTGATTATGAAAAACTTTGGAATTAGCCGGTCCGCATGGGGATTGAGTAAAAAAAACACCACACCGGGTCGCCAGCCAATCAGAGCAAATTCATATTCTATATATTAAACACAAAAGTAACATAACTTAACCCAACTATTTTCGCACTTCTGTTACAGGTAAATTACTTTTAGCAGCTGAAGCAGTGTTCAAACAGAATGTGGACACATCAACAAGCGATAGAGGTCAAGGCAGGCCCACTTCTGTTAGCATTTTCGAAGTGCTTGGTAATGGGGAATACCTTGAGGTATCAGAATCAGCTCTTCGAGAGACAACATTTGTGGCTATGACAATGTCAAATTTCCCTCTCCTGGAATATGTGAATGAGCCGATTTCTCACCTTGCTAATGCTGTTGTGCGTCCATCAGTGCAGTTGTTGGCTGATGTATTACAGGAAACCTGCTCAGTTCCAGAGAACATAGCCACGGCTCATAACAACATTTCCCCTTATGTGACAAATGCTGCAATGATCTCGGTTGCATCTCTCTCACAACCAGTCACACTCGAGAGGCTTGTTCCAAACGATGGTGATGGGATAGTCGAGCTGCTTGTGCCTCCCCAGCGATCAGATGCTCTACAGAATGCCATTTACCACCGCCTGTATGCAATAGATGCCCCAGAGCTATTTGTCACTCACTTTATAAATGCAGGTGGGAAAACATTAAAGAGACACAACGGACACCTCTCTCATCTGGCAGTACATTACTATATTCGTAGCTTTGGCAGACCACATGGTACAGCCCTCATTTGTAAAGAAAACCCTCGTCATGGTGTGACACCAACTGACCACTACCAACGTCCTATCTCTTCATTTTGGTTTGCTTGGTTTGAATCTCCAAATACAGAGGAGCTGCCTTTATTAGACGAAATGGTTACATCACTAAGAGGCGAAGATGACTGCACAAGGGCTAGACTCATGTCTAGTTCTAATCCAAGGGCTGCTAGCACTGTGAATCCATTCTTGCTCAACCTGAATGCTCTTCTTGTCTTATCAGGATTTTGCCACGTCTATAAAAAGTAAGTGCAATTATCGAGCAGTAGTACAGCAACAGCAATATAGGTTAGGTCAGCTCCTGAAGTAAAAAGGAACAAAATGAAAGGTGCTAAGACTTACAGTGTATTAGATTCCTGAAATGTGTGTTATACTATTTAGGTTTTGATTCAATACTGTATATGTACACAAACATGTTCACTGAGTGCAAAACATGGTCATTCCACAGTATTCTAGAGAACAGGTTTTTGAAAAACAAATAATTTAAATTATTATTCAGTTCCTAAGTATCCCGAATTTCGATTGGTTGATTCACATGCAGATAATTGCGCGCAAATAAGAGTTTGCTGCAGATATTGCTGTAAGCATGCTCAGTACTGTTCAACAACAAATACCAACATGGCTACTCAGTTTCCAGAGCGTTCAGAGGAGGAAATTGCAAGCATGTTAGATGCCCAAAGTACTGAATAATAAAACAATTATTGCAACTCCAGCTATCGCAAAATATGATTAATTGTCTGTGTCTCGCTACCCGTTATTTGCCAATGCGGAAGGCTCACCACAGACAATTCATCATATTTTGCTCAACCTCGTCCAATAATTGCTTATTAACACACATTCCTAATAAATTGGTAATATGTAAGATATGTATAGTATATTTAAGCAATAGATCACACATTTCAATGTATTTACTGGCAAAATAAAGCATGCGGGATGTTGGGAGAACACAAGAAATGCTTGTAAATCACAAGTCGAAGGCACATGATTTTCAAGCAGTTCAAGTGTTCTCCCAACATCCCAAGTGCTTTATTTCGCCAGTAAACATATTGAAATGTGTGGTCTATTGCTTTTATAATATACATTGTAACTACAACACAACGCAAGCAGGCGTGCCGATTTCTATGTGTTTACCGGCACAATAGGCCATAGATTTTTGAGTCTATAAGCCAATCAGAGCGCTCGTACTACCTGGCCTATATTATAAAATATGACAAAGACTGTTTTTTGCAATTGCTATAAATACACACATTGAACATTGTGGATGTCAAAATTATACGTTTTACGTGATAGATAACAAACGAGAGCTATTGTTTTACCAGGGGATCCAAACACCGAGAAAGATGAAAGCACGAGGCCGCTTTAACCGCGTGCTTTTATTCTTTCGAGTTGTTTGGATTCCCTGGTGAAACACGAAGCTCGAGTTTTTGATCTGACTTCTCAAGCGAAAACAATACCTGCATTCATAATTCATTAGAAAGTATTGTTGCCTGGAATTTTATTGCATGCAATTATAGACTACAAGGGTTGTGATTGTTATTTTGTCACGGTCATTTCAATAAACGGCCTGATAGCGTAGTGGGCAAGACAGCGGACTAGCTAGTAGTAAAGACAGCGGACTAGTAGTCAAGACAGCGGACTAGTAGTCAAGAGCAGCCATGAGGATGATGGTTTGAGTCACACTCTGGACACCGATTTGTATTTTCCGTCTTCTCCTTCACTTCTCCATGTACATGTAAAGTCATACTTATGCTGTAATCCTTGTACCTTAATTAGGTCCAACACATGCATGAATCTTGATACCCAATGAGAGCACAGACGAACATCACTAGTGATACCCAAAAACATCACTAGTGATGTTCATCTAGTGTTTCATTGGGTATCAAGATTCATGCATGTGACCAAATGCAGCCCTCTGATTGACTAAAAAGCTCATGAATTATTAATGAGTTTGAGAATGAAGAAGCAAAAACAAAATTAAAGTAATTTTGACACTAGCAACACCCACATTCACATAGGAAAACTGTCACACAAGTAAACTTGCATGAATAATACAAGAAGTGAGATAGAAGAGAAAGCAGCCACTTTAACACATGCATCTACCTAGACTCTATAATACATTCAATATTACACTCAAAAAAAATTTTATATACAAGCTACTGACTGTAAAACATAGCGAGCAATATTTGACAACTGAATATATATACCGTATAAATAATGTGAGTGTTATCGAAGTTGCTTGAATGTCACAAAATATAATTCAAAATATCACTCAAGAACAAAACTGTTGCCAGTTAATAGCAACCCAGTCATGTCATGTGACCTTTCCCATTCACACTGAAATTCTTTCACGGCATGTTTCCATGGATTATGGTTGAATAATACCAATTTAATGTTGAATTATATTGCATTTCACAGTATAGGAGGGCCACAAGTTTATTAGCGTTGCTATTATGTGTTACCCTCGTTAAATAAAGTCTTTATTATTATTATTATTATTATTAATGCAAAGTTAAAACCTGGATTATAAATGGGTGTGGCAAATCACATGGTTGAATGTATACCAACCTGTCTATCAAAACAAAATTGACACAATGGCAATTTTCATATTTTTTGTTCAGTACAAATATTTTTGATAAAGTTAAAGCTCCCAAGAAACCTGAATTTTGCTTCTTGAAATGGGACAACAAAAACAGAAATGCATTTAATTTTTGCTCCTCAGGCTCCTTTCTGAAAAACAGTTACACAGTATTGTCAGCAGAGGGTCAAATAGGGTGGGCAGGGCAAAGGGGACCAATGGGAAATCCCTTTCCCCAAAGAACTGCCCCTCTCCCCCCATCAGACCGCACCCCGTTCCCCCACTCGCTTCACTCTCATATGATTAAATCCTGATTAAATTTACCCACTGGATGACCCTCACTGGATTACAATATATAAATGCAGTCTCTTCTCTGTTTGTTTTCTGACTTTGCCTGACATTAACCCCAACTATTTTTGCCATTTTAATGTTTTCCCCATTTCTGATTTTGCCTGATCTTATGCCCAAATCCTGTTACACATCAAAACTTGGCAAAAACATTATGTCCATTGAATGCAGTGATTTCTCATTAAAATAACCACAACTTTTAGTTTTACAGAATTTCTTAGGAATGCAGGGCTCTTTAAAGTGTATATGAATTAAAAAATAATTCCTCTCATATGAAAGCTAATTAAAAATGATTAAGGATGTCACTTTCCGTTTGTCAACATCTCATCTTGTTTAAAGTGCCCCTAAACCCTTTTGCAATTTTTATATATATGAAACTTTGAAAGGTTTTGAGTACTTCTGCGTAGAAATTTTTGGCTTACAGAGGATACTCTATGTTCTAGGCTTGTTTGAAATGGTGAAAATTTGACCTTTCCTGACCCATGACCTTGTAAGAAAAAGACCGGGTCGATTCCCTATCTTACGTCATCCAATTCATTCGACTTTGCAATAACTTGAATAAATATTTAGCATTTTGTCTAAAATAGCTGTTTTCTTTACTAAAATCTCACAGACTGTGTATATTCTCTATATATCGATGCTGTTGTGATAGAAAGGCGTCATGGACAATAATGCATTAATGAGGTGACGTAAGATAAGGAATCGACCCAGGCTTTTTCTTACACGGTAATGGGTCAGGAGAGGTCACATTTTCACCATTTCAAACAAGCCTAGAACATAGAGTATTCTCTGTAAGCCAAAAATTTCATCGCAGAAGTACTCAAAACCTTTCAAAGTTTCATATATATAAAAATTGCAAAAGGGTTTAGGGGCACTTTAATATATATTCATGTATTTGAAGTATATATGCAAATGAGTTGATCTATGATGGCAGTTGATTTGAACAAAATGAAGAATATATCAGCAAATAGTTGGTAAAAATAATTGAAACTTTGCACATGTATGGAAATGAGGAACACACATCATGATGCAGGTTATGCTGTTGCCATACATGTAGTAACACTCAAGGTGGTTCAAATCAAGTTACGTCATAATATCATGTCCTTTGCATATTTGCCAATAAAACTGAATATCTCTGCAATGAGATCAGTTATATATTGACATATCGAAAATGACATCCTTAATCAATTTGAAAGGGTTTTCAAATGAGATCAACTTAATTTTTAATTCTACATCTACATTTATTTGGTCAGCAGCAACTATATACAAAGTACAGTTATCTCACCAACATTAAATTAGGAAATTGATAAAAATAGATAAAAAAATTACACTGGTAAAAAAATTAAATTTACAACAAAATAGAAAATAATAAAAATAAGTAATTATTCCTGTAAATACTGTCCTAGCTTGCTCTTAAAAATTGGTAAAGAACTAGCATTAACTATGTCCCATGGAAGCTTATTCCATTCCCTACTAAAGTGTTCTTGGAAAAAAGGAAAACTTATTAGCATCTTTGTTTGAGTGCTCAATGAAATATTTAAAATTATGAGTTCTACGAGTACGGCCATGCTCAGTAGCAGGGATAATAAACTTTGTGTTGTCCACCTCAATGAAGTTGTGTGAGATCTTATATACATAGTAATGAGGCGAGCCTAGCTGGTGTCATATACACTTTAAACAAGATTCTGCACTATAAAAGGGATTGCTCCTCCTCTTTCTCTCTGATTGGAATTCAAAATTTGAAATTCAAAACTGTAAAGCAAGTAAGCAAGCTTTCAGTTTTCTCCAGCTGTTATAATACTAAATTGCTGACTAAAATAAAAATTATAAGCCAAACAAATAATCTAACATAGCACAGTGCAATGGCAAACTTGTGGATGCCAAGTATATTTTAGTGTGTTCTCAAGCGTAAAAATATGGAAATGTTCACAGTTTAAGTTATTATTGCTGTTGTTGCCTGTGTAGCCATGTGACCGATGATGTCATCGTAACAACATCATCGCTAATTAATTTATGGGGACCCAATACCATGTCTGTCAAAGTTGGAGCTGCCTACCATTAGAAATGAGGGAGATTATGGGCATGTATTTAAAATCAGGTGACCGATGAACACATGTCATTGTTATGTCATCACCACTAAGTGGGGGACCCAATACCACGTCTTTCATAGTTTGAGCCGTCTGGCATTAGAAATGAGGACCATATGGGCATGTACTTAAAATCAAGTGACCAATGATATCATTGTTATGACATCACCAATAAGTGATTTATGGGGACCCAATACCATGTTTGTCAAAGTTTAAGCCACCTTCCATTAGAAATGAGAGAGATATGGGCAAACTTTACAGTTAGTAACAAGAAGGGAACCAGCAATGAGGACTTCCAACAGCAATTAATGTTCCACAACTCAATAGTAATTAATTAGTTATTAATTAAATCAAATATTGATTATTATTATTATCAAGTTGCATTCTAAGCATTCCATTCCGCTATACAGCTTAGTGACTGAGTGAGCAAGTGAGTGACACTATTTCCCCAATCATCCTGATAACTATTTTCTGCAATTGCACACATCCTCAGGTTAAAAAGGAATCTAGTTGCTTGGTTAATGCCTGTCAATGTTTTATAACCATTTACTTAACACTTGAAGAAGAGGTTAATTCAATCCTAAACTACAATATAAAATATTTTTAAAAGGCAATATTAATTTAACATGCACAGTAATTAAATACAGTAATGGGAACCTAATGGATGTTAATTGTATTACCTTTTAAGTTTGTGAAAATTGCTGTATGTCTATTGAAGGTATAGTCCAGATGAGAACCTTCTTAAGCTGCAAAAGATTGCCAGGGACAACCATTTGGGTTCCATATGGTCTGGTGTCAAGAAGAACTTTGTATTGGGGGCCAAGCAACAGGACTACTCTAGTACTGATGAGAGCATCAAGGCAATGGCTGCATTTGACCATCTGGCAGCTGAGAGAACAGGCTTCCCTCTCAAGTTCCACAATCCAACATCCATACAGGCAGTAAGATTCAAGCCCTGGTATGAAAGGAAATCAAAGAGAGAGCTTGCATGAGAATGCAACAAGGTCTCAGTTCAGGGAACACAATCATCGCTTTGCTACACTACCATATGGCTTTGTGGTGGACCTACTGACTAACATGTAAGCAATATTATGTTTATTATAGGCAACAGACTGAGCTTATAAGTTCACTTTTTTTCTCACCTGCAGTAACATTTCCTGGTATAGAGTGGATATTGATATAAATAATCTACAAAACTACAGTACTGTTTTGAAATAGGATGCATTTGACCTCAGTCATTTGAGGAAAAGGTCACATTGTTTCCATGGAAACTGTCATGTGTAATTATTAAGGTTGTAACAACATCATGTTGGTTACCATTTGGAGACCCAGGCCTTATAATGCACCTGGGATTACACATTTTCATGGTCAAAGTGACATGGGAGATTATGACAAGGTTGCTAGGTAACCCACATTAATAAGTATACATAACATACAGTATTGTAATAATATATGTATGAGGAGTCTATAGGAAAGCAGATTGCTTGAAATAATAGACCCCTTTATGAATGTGGAAGTCAGTTACAAATTAGTTAATAGCTATAATACTACAAGTATGCATTTTATACTAACTAGCCTATGAAGTATGTTGTTATTGCTTGAAGTCATACATGACAAAGAAAGCATCCTACATCTTACCCCCCCCCCCCCCATTTCTATCTCTATCTCTTTCCTCTCCCTCTACCCCCTATTGGTAAGGTAAATATTTTACCAATAGGGAAGCTAGGCAATAGATTCATATTGAGTTTAACTAACAGTACCTACAAGTACATGTACTTATTAACATTATATCATTTTGTTGAGAAAGGTTGTTGAGAAAGGTTGTCCCAGAAAATGACAAACAAAGCGATATTCCCAAACTGAAATGGATTGTGGAATTTATGTAGCTGAAAGTCTGGTGAATTTGTTTTGGAGTCAAAAATTTAAGACAAATATTTACAATAAATATTATTTATAGTCTACTGCGAATTGATTATCCAAATTACGCCGGATTCAAGATTTCAATTCCTATCATGCAAACAACTGGAATCAGATTAGTCATTTAAGAATGAAAGATTAACTATCAAAGAAAGTAGACCATCTCTGAGTTAAGCTGGTTAAAGACTTCGTGATATTTCAATATGTGGCTCCAACAGAAACATTTTCGAGTTATGTACTTGTGTGATCAATTAACTGCTGATTCAATTGAGCTCACAAGACAACTTCACATTGCATGTTTGTTTTCTTTCTGTCAACCTCGCCAACTGAATGCCAGAAGTAAATGATTCTTTGCAAAGTTATCTACTTACTAGTTAATGAATGATATAATAATTCCTATTGTCTATTGAATGACATTTTCATTTCTTTGTGGAGAAATTTTATGAGAAAAAAATTATACATGTATACCAGAATCTTTGATTTCTTTTTGAGTTGGTTATTGACAACTGATTTTAGTTGAAATGCACTGCTGTCATGCAGTATTCATTTTTCATTCATTGTACAGTCAGCATGTGCCTGTATTTGTTAATAAAACATGCACGCACATCAGTCTCTAACCCTTAATTAAATAATGCTCTTTTGAGGTCTTGAAAAGCTGCTAAATGCACTTGCATTCTGCTCATGCATCCACAGTTTTTCAAGATCTCAAGCATGTATTACTTTGTTATAGAAGATGGAGAACCATCTTTTATTCGTAAATAAGAACTTTATGCATTCTCATTCACACATACAAGAGTGCATTTGCTATCAGTGCTGAGCTCCGCTTACAAGGAAAAGGAATACAACAATGTTTTTGGGATTAAATCAATCAATCAACCAATAACTTTTATCAAGGTCTGCTGCTTACAAACCAGGCCTCGCAAAGGCCAGGGCCAGAAAAACTAGTTGGTCATCATGAGGAGGAGGTGCAAAAAATTAAAATAACTTGCTTCCTAAATGTGTAATTGTGTTTGAGAGAAGAGCATGAGGAAGGCAATCCCTTAGAAGGGGAATATCTGAGAAGCCATAAAATTCTTAATATTAGCAAATAATTATCTTTTGTATAGATCTACATGTATCTGACTTGGGACTTTTAATAATTATTAATGCTCAAAATATTAGAACACTTTTTAAGAAGTTTGAGGCTGCATGTTCATGCTCTAATCCAAGATAATACACACTAGTGTAACTGTTATGTACCGATCAAATCGAAACAACCCCCCGGCCAACCCCCGGGCATTTCACTTGTTTTCGTGCATGGGGGGTAGGGAATTTAACATTGGTAGCTGTCCTTGGGTGTGGAATTTGACACCAAATCGGAGGGGTGGGGGGGATTTTGAACAAGTTGTCTCGATTTCATATTATGTGATGTGCAGTTTCATGGGGAGGTCACTTTAGATTACTTCAAAGGACAAAATGCTGATTTTGTAAGAGACTGGCTGAAAAACAAGGGGGCTCCAAAAGCTATTTAAAGATATTAAAATATAAATTGCCTACTAATATTTAAACTATCTGTTAAAAACAAAATGCAGTACTTATCACAACTAATACTATGTCCCGGGGGTAGGGGCCTCTGATCGCCTAATACAACAATGGGGTGGGGCATTTGAACAACATTTTTGGGCTGGGGGACAGGAATTTTAAAAATCCAAACTCCAAAAATTCAAATGCCCGGGGGTTGGGGGGATGTTGATGTTTCAATTTGATCGGTACATCAATTTATTAAACATTTCAGTTTTGTTGGACTCACCTCCTGATTTTGTGATATTTTTACAGTTCCCTGCATTGCAGCTACAAAACAGTTCCTACAGGTGAAGCATTTCTCCAAATCAGACCCTCATTGGTTGTAGGTATTGGTGGAGCAAGCACTGGGAGGGGTGTTTTTACTTTGAAGCAGATACCAGAAGGAACTTGGATAACCAGCTATGTACCTACAGCACCATTACGCCTTGGCAGAAATCACGAATCATCTGACTTTATTCTGAAGACAGTAAGAGATGGCTCTGAAGTAGAGATTGATGGTTCTCTGTGCCCTCTTGGGTTGGGCTGCATTATCCAAGATGGTACTTTTCCATTCAGCCTGGCATCTGATAAAATTCACTTCACTAGTCAAGGCTAGAGTGAACTGTGAATGGGCCAATCGTGAAGGGGAGGTTTGGTTCAAAAGCACACGTGTTATTTTAGCTGGAGAAGAGCTCTTGACCAGATACTCCCATGATAACTCTTACTGGACCACACAATTTTCTACACAACAACTGCAGTCCCTCAGGCATGTTCTGCTAGCTTCAAATGATGGTTCCAATCTGAAGCTGAAAGAATCGTGATAAACTTTCATCTCTGAGCTCAAAGCTACATGTATTAAAGTCAAGGTAGTTAAAGTATACATCTAGTTCATGCAGTACCTGCATATTATTTCTAATGTCTGCAGAACTCAGCACTAATTAAGTTTAATATATGCCATGCCAACTACCTGCACAGCAACAAAATCCAAACTTGCTTTGTAATTTGGTGACCATGCACACTCCACAGCATGCTGTGCGATCAGTTGGAATATCAAACGAGTTAGACTTCATATTTTTGTTTTATTAACAAATACTTGTTGACTGTATGATGAACTCCACTCGGCCTCGGGCAGATCCCTCGGGCAGTATTTCATATTTTTTATGTTTCGTTCATCGTCACTACGTCAGTCAGCCCATATTGTAATTTGTCAATAAAACTCTAACCTAAGTTATGCATTGCAAATTAGCCAGAGCAGATTTCTTCATAAAGTAAGACAATAACATACCTGAACAAGAGCCCATAACTATGGCCTCTTGACCTGAACTAACAGTATTACAAGGAACAGAAACAGAAACGGCGCCATTTTGGACGGCAGGACGTCAATTTGTTACCCGAGGGGGAGAAGCGATGACAAATTTGAAACGTTTTCGTATATAGGGGAGTGAGGTCAGCCGATTGCAAGGTATTTTAAAAGAAATTATAGGATTTTTTTAAAGAAATTTAGTGCAAAATTCCCTTAATTCATTGCGAGCAAATAAAAAAAAAAGCACACGAAGCCCACGTGATCACTGACCAAAATTATCATTTTTCTTAGGGTCTGGAAGGGGTGGGGCATAAAAATGTCAATTTAGCTAATGTCAGTTGATAGTTAATCGCCAAGAAAACCATTTTCAGGGTAATCTTCGAGAATTAGCACAACAGTTAAAATATCGATCCCAATTTGACAGTTAAATTGTAGACCGTTGACCGCATCCAGACCCCCTCATAGAAGAACTTAGTATGTGAAAAATTAAATAAAGTGTATATTAAATAATATTGTTCATGTTCCCTACAGTCATTATCAAAACTCCACTTTACATTCTACTTCATTAAAGCAACGGAAATACCAAAACAGATGAGAGAGAGACATAGACCCATTCGAAAAATGGCGTCCAATTTAACTAACTATTGTCCTGGTTAACGTGAACACGAGGCTAGTCAGTACACACAAAAGCTTTTTAATGTGCAAGCGAGACTAGTCAGTACTAAACAATAGTTAGTTAAATTGGACGCCATTTTTCGAATGGGTCTATACTCCCCTTTATTTAATGTACATCTTGAAAATTATAGCCTATAGGCGCTCGCGAGTTTTATCGCTCTTTACGATGCATAGATAATGCTAAATCGTTTAGAAGTGCCGGCTCATGTAATGATCCTACTTTGCATTTCAGTGTGCGTTCAGTCTGAAACTGCAATTGGTCCGACGATATCAGTGCAACGTTCTGCACTGCCTCCTGGGAATGCAACCCGAACTATAGGTAAAACTGCGCACATCATGAGCGTCGTTATCACAAAAAGACTACTACTATACCCACCATACTTGGCTGGCATGCACGCCGTTTTTGGTCTCCCGGCTTTTCTCGTTTTTTTGTTCAGTCTTTAACCGGTATTCTTCTCAGAGGGGTGTTAGACGTGAGTCCTCCTTTTTTGTTAACAGTCCTCATGATAGAAAACTGTTGTCGATATTTCAGAATTTTCTCTCTTTATTAAAAGCCATATGCGCTCATGAATTCTCAGACGTTACGATGTCGATACGTCAGTATTTTCTCTCTTTATTAAAAGCATATAGGCGCTCGCGAGTTTTATCGCTCTTCACGATGCTTAAATAATGCTAAATCGTTTAGAAGTGCCGGCTCATGTAGTTATCCTACTTTGCATTTCAGTGTACGTGCGTTCATTCTGAAACGGCGATTGGTCCGATGATATCAGTGCAACGTTCTGCACTGCCTCCTGGGAATGCAACCCGAACTATAGGTAAAACTGCGCACATCATGAGCGTCGTTATCACAAAAAGGCTACTACTACCCACCATACTTGGCTGGCATGCACGCCGTTTTTGGTCTCCCGGCTTTTCTCGTTTTTTTGTTCAGTCTTTAACCGGTATTCTTCTCAGAGGGGTGTTAGACGTGAGTCCTCCTTTTGTGTTAACAGTCCTCATATATATATGTAGATTATTCAGTAGAAAGAAGGTGTTGTTTTAGTTTTCTTTTAAAAACATTGTATGATTTGGACTCTTTGGTTGTTTTTGGAAGGTTATTCCATACATGGTTTCTTCTATATTTTATTGAATATTTACTATAGTTAGTACGTATATAGGGTACGTGAATTTTTGACGATGATCTTGTATAGTGAGTGTGAATTTCGTTATTAAGCTTGAAATAGTCACTGACTGATTCTGGAAGCATGTTATTAGAGTACTTAAACATTTGAGTATTGATATTGTCTAAAGACATAATTGACAAGTTTTGGAATAACGGTGCTGTGTGTTCCCTGTATTTTGAGAAGGTAATTATTCTAATGACCCTTTTTGTACCTTTCTAATTGTATCTAGTCTAGATGGATAAGTGTTGGCCCATATAATATTGCCATATAGTAGATACGGAGAAATTAGGGTGTAGTAAAAACTTTTCAAAATTTTAGTAGAAAGGAAATGTCTAGCTCTACATAGAATACCAGTTGTTTTCGAAATTTTATTTGTTATATATGTAATATGGTGTTTCCAAGTTAGGGTTGAGTCTATGTGGATACCTAGAAATTTTGTTGATTCTACCTGCTTGACATCTTTATTGTCAATGTATATTTTTAATGGTTGACTAACCTTTTTGCCTTTTGATTTAAAAAGTAGAAATTGTGTTTTTTTTACGTTTAACGAAAGTTTATTTGCTTTAAACCACAAAGAAACTTTGTCTAGTTCCTCGTTTACTGTAAGGTTTAAGGTATTAAGATTCTCGTGTGAATAAAATATATTAGTATCATCTGCAAATAGAGTAAACGATAGAATATTTGAACTTTGATGTTAGTCGTTAACATAAAGCAGAAATAAAAGTGGCCCTAATACTGATCTTTGTGGGACTCCATATTTTATTAAACGTTTATTGGATAATTTGTTATTAAATTTTACTATTTGACTTCTGTTGTTTAGATAGTTTTTGAACCAGTCTAGTGGAATACCTCTTATCCCATAATGTTCTAATTTATCAGCAAGTATCGAATGATCTACGGTATCGAATTCTTTCGAAAGATCTAAAAATATCCCTAATGTAAATTCGTTTTTTGTCAATAGCTTCTGTTATTTTGGCGATTAGATTAATTATGGCCAATTCTGTTGAGTAATTTTTTCGAAATCCAAATTGTTGGTGATGCAATATCTTGTGTTTCTCTATGAAGCTGATTAATCTAGTGTACATTATTTTCTCTAATATTTTTTAGAAGCATGGCAAGACGGCTATGGGTCTATAGTTTGAAAATAGATCATTATCTTAATTTTTGTAGATAGGTGTAATAACTGAGACTTTTAGGTTATCTGGAATGATTCCTGTGGAGAACGATTTGTTAAATATTTGTGTCAGTGGTTGCTTAATAAAGGGTGTTATTTGACGCATGACTTTTGGATTTAGGTTGTCAAATCCCGTACTTTTATTTGAGTTTAATTTAAGCAATTCTCTTTCTATTTCCTCCTCTGTTACAGGTTTAGTGAAAAAACTTTCATGATGGGTTCTTTTTAAATATGATTTGAAAGAAGTAGATACTTTGGGTATGTTTTTAGCAAGAGTTGGACCTACGTTAATGAAATATTCTTTAAATTTATCAGCTATCTTGAATGGATCTGATATTTCCTCGTTGTTATATCGAAATATTTCTGGCATCTTTGCTTTGGTTTTTTTCTTATTGATTACTTCGTTTATAAGGTTCCATGTTTTTTAAGGTTTTTTTGTGCTTGTTCGAACTTTTCTTTGTAGTGCCATTTTTTGGAAATTCTTTTGAGGTGATTGATTTTGTTTCTATATTGTTTATATTTTAATTTGTTATCGATTGATGGTTTATGTAACGATTTTTTATAGAGTTTGTGTTTTGTTTTTAATGATTTTAAGATTCCTTTTGTTAACCATGGTTTTTCGAGCTGTTTTTGGCTTTTATGTTTTAGTTTTTTCACTGGAATACATTCGTCATATAATTTATAGAGTTTGTTGTAGAATAGGTTGTAAGATTTATTGGGATCTGTCTCACTGTTTGAATTCCATTTATGTTGTCATTATTTAATCTATTTGTTAGTATGTTGTCGATAAGTGTCGCACTTTTCTGCGTTATCCTTGATGGTTTCGTTATTGATGGATAAAAAGAAGATGCAAATAGTTGGTTAATAAAATTACTTGAATACGTATTTGTGTGTATTTTTAGTAAATCCATTAAGTATTACTACTTTCACACTGGTCTCCTTCGTTTCTGTAACAACATCAATATTTAAATGTTGAGTGAGCACTTCATCGGCACTTTACTCCTGTTGAACTTGAAACAAATACTTTCTCGACGACCGCGAAGAAGTCGTTTTTATTGGTAAATATTCAGACCGTGGTTGTTTTCTTGCCAACGGGCTTCGATCGGGTGTCAAAACTGTTGTTGGTAGCTGGCGTTTGCTTCGAATGGCTTCAGGACTAGGACTACTGCAGCTTTCTCCAGCTCCACTTACGAAGTTTTTCACGTAAAAGTACAAATCATTGAGAATTCTAATCTTCCTCCCACAGGGATTACAAACTCGAATCGATAAACCAGGAGAATTGACAACACGGCTTCCTTCACGTTTGCATTTGGAAGGAATAAAAAGATTATCCGTAGAAATAACTCCAGAACAACCTGGATTTCCGTACCTAACCTTGAATCAACACTTGCAAAGGCGACAAAAATTATCCACGGATGTTTCGACCTCTCTTACTGGTAATTACTTTCTTTGGGGTTTCTTCTTGGACCATATGCACCATTTGTGTTATGATTAATACCGCAAAATTTTTGAACGTGGCGCGCTGAACAGGAGCGCTGACATTTTGAATCGTGTTGACATTAAGCGCGATTTTCATTGGCCATTTTTTTACACTTGGAGCGTGACGGGATGTCAAGCGTGGTCAAGCGTGGAGGGGCGTAATTCTCAAAACAATGGCATTCGTGCAGGCTCTCCTTTCCCCTCCCCCTCCCTTCAATTTTGTCCTCGCCCCATTTTGACCGCGTGCCACAGGTGACCCAATCCGAAAAGAAACGACCGAAAAAAAATACGGGAGAGCCGGCAAGCAGGCTATGTCTGTTTATAACTAGCGGCTCAAAGCAATTCTTATTACCAAGACAATGGTTCAAATTAGAAGAACAAAAGAATCAGTGCAAAGGATTGTGGTAATTGTATTCAACGTTTTGTGAAAACCACCTATTAGAATGTTGAATAGATGTTGGAACAGGTTGACACGCAAGTTTTCGACATCCTTCGATAAACGTTGAACCGTTGTTTTATTAAGAAATGAAACAGATCTTCCGTCAGTTAGCACAGGTTCATGCAAACCGAGGTACTAGGTGCGGTCTCGTGGTTGTTCCTGCTCGCCAATTCTCCCAAACTTACCGATGTTTGTATAAGCCTGTGGAAACACGAAATATGTTTTATTTCTTTCATAAAATAATTCAACACAACAGCAACACTTACGGTGTGACGTCATTTCCATGTTTGCACAGGCTAATGACAACACGGCTAACAGCCACTCAGAACGCGCGTACACTATCTAAGTTATTTTATAAGAGATGTCGAAACCATTTGACGCTTTTAAATTAACACGTGCTCAAACACTTTTAATGGTAGTTTATTTACATTATGTCATCACACCGAATAAAGTGAATTGCAATATGTTTACAATAATATTTGAAAATATATGAAATTGTATTACGTTTAAAATGTATAAAATTAGATTTGAATAATAGAACCTACAACATATGTTTAATTAGCTAGTTTATAATGAGAACTAAAATTACATATAAAAGTAGAGACACAAATGACTAAGGTATATTATAAGGTAACATATTCAGACCTACGCACCTGCGATCGACTTGCTAACTACATGACTATCTAACTCAATAAATTACAATAATGAATTAAATAGCAGTCACATATTAAAGTGTCTATGAAACGAAAATTGTTTTCACTTAATTTTATAAAACAAGGTTTAAGTTATCGGCTTCTGTTGTTAGAACTGAATATCCTACCCTCCTCTATTCCTTCAACTCCCATTAAAGAGCCGTTGAATGAATTTTGTTGAAGTTGACCATAAAGTGAATTAGTGAGAGTTCACCGTCATATATGTTGTAGTTTTTATTTTGGGGTTAAATATTAACTTTTCCATTGCAACAATGGAAAATATCAAGGCTGACTTGAGCGCATAGTGCTCTACCCAAACGGTTTGCGATGGTGCTCTCGATGCTTGCGGTGGGGTCTGCAGATATAAAGGCATTCGCTCCGCGAGTTTCAAACGCATTGAAAATCTTCTTACAGAGTTATTCAACTTTGAAGAGATCTATGTCTTCCGCAGATTCATTTCCGGTGCGTTGCAAATTCAATTGTCGTTTTTTGCTAAGAACTGTTCCTTCAACTCCCAACAAGAAGCTGCACGCAGCTTGAACTCCGGCGTATCTTTCAGGTAACGCGGACGATCTCAGATGCCTGCGTGGTTTTTCATATTACAACGTACAATCAGATGCGAAAGAACGCGCACACAGTCGATCTCATCTAAAATTCCACACGAGTCAGAACATGAGTTAAACATAGGGCCCCTAAGTGCAACTCGTGGATGGTCAGTGAGCTATTTTGGCATATATTAAAAGTCACGTGACCAATGACGTCATCGTTACGTCATCACCACTAAGTGATTGTGGGGAAACAATACCTTTAAACTGTCTGGCATTAGAAATGAGGGAGTTCCATATCATTTATTTAAAATAACGTGAACGATGACGTCATCAGCACTAGGTACTTGATAGGGACCCACTACCATGCCTGTCCAGGTTTGTGCAAGCTGGCATTAGAAATGAGGGAGATATGGGCATGTACTTAAAATCACGTAACCGATGACGTCATCGTTACGTCATCACCACTAAGTGATTGATAGGGACTCACTACCGTGTCTGTCCAGGTTTGAAGTGTCTGGCATTAGAAATGAGGGAGATATGGGCATGTACTTAGAATCACGTGACCGATGACGTACGTCATCATTACGTTATCACATCTAAGTGATTGATAGAGACACACTACCATGCTTCTCCAGGTCTGAAGTGTCTGGCATTAGAAGGGCCCGTCAATAAATCTTCTCCAGCATGACCAAATCTTTTCGAAACCTTCCTGGCCGCGTACCATAAACATCCGTACCATATCTTCGGTAAATCAAACGTCATTCCGAAAGCCAACGGCGAGTCGTCGATTCACAGAAAAAATGATCAATAAATTCTCACTCGAAGTCCACAAGAAATACAATGAATAAATTATCTCGCATCCACATAACCCCAATAACTCGTTCTGCACATGCGTACATCCACGAGTTAAAAACGAGTGAACACAAGTAGAACACGAGTGACTTCAAGTAAGCCAGGTTACCCTAGGATAACACAGGTAGCTAAAAAAATACTCGGATTCAAATACTATTGTTAATCTGTTCTAAAATCTGATCTAAAACTCCACAGAACACGAGTGAACACGAGTGTATAATTGTTCGTAATTTAATTTTAAAAATTATAATAAAACAATAAAATAATTGTTTTATCGTCTTTATAGTTGTTTCAGGTTACTTGTGTTATCAGTGTGTTACCCTCGTTGTATTTCCGGGATACTTGTGTTATCGTAGGGTACCCTAGCTTAGTTATTCCAGGTTACCTGTGTTTTCAGTGACGTACCCTCTCCTTGTATTTTTGGGCTACTTTTGTTCACATCGTTATTAGTATGCAGACAGTCAGATCACTGTTAGTACACACGCACAACCAGTCAAATTGGATTAAATGGACAATCAGCTACGAAAGTATGCAAGCACAGTCTCATCACGTAGCAGCGCCAGAGTAACAAGAATCTGAACGCAGGGGAACTAAACCCTAAAAATGCAAAGATGTATTCGAATAAAATAATTGTTCTATGTAATCGCGTCTATCTCAAATCTCGCATTTTGTGATGTCAGTTCCCGACCTTGAAAAGCTGGACTAACGGCTCCTAATTTCGAACGAAACCGCTAGAGGTCGATAAAGGGAAATTTGCACTGAATTGAGCCGCCACACGATCTAGATTTATCAGCGAGAATCGAACATGAACACTAATTATCTCTTGAAAGTCGCACAACACAGAAAAATAAAATAACAGAACTTGTCTTTGAATACATCTTTGTTTAGGCATTGTGAACACAAGTAGAACAGGAGTGCACGACAGTAGAACACGAATAAACATGAGCAACTTCACGTAAGCCAGGATACCATAAGATAACACATGTACTGGTAGTACAAAAATACTAGGATGAACTATAACTCACACGAGTTAGAACACGAGCGAAGAAGAGTGCACTTGCGCTTCATGATTTAATTAACACAACATTATAATAATAAAATAATAACAATTGTGTTATCGCCTTAGTTGTTCCGGGTTACCTGTGTTATCAGTGAGTTCCGTCTTTGTATTTCCGGGCTACCTGTGTTATCCTAGGGGAACGCCATTCAATCGGACGGCTGTACGATGTTACCGTAGTGCTCCGATAGTAGCGACTCCCCGAAAGTAACGAACACTCCAAAAGTAGCGATTTTTCATTATTACTCCGGCGCTGCTATGGCAGCAGCCGGAGTCTTAAAATGCAGTCTGTGTCTTTTTACTCCGGCGCTGCTATGGCAGCAGCCGGAGTCTTAAAATGCAGTCTGTGTCTTTTTACTCCGGCGCTGCTATGGCAGCAGCCGGAGTCTTAAAATGCAGTCTGTGTCTTTTTACTCCGGCGCTGCTATGGCAGCAGCCGGAGTCTTAAAAATGCAGTCTGTGTCTTTTTACTCCGGCGCTGCTATGACAGCAGCCGGAGTCTTAAAATGCAGTCTGTCTTTTTTTATTTTTACTCCGGCGCTGCTATGGCAGCAGACGGAATCTTAAAATGCAGTCTGTGACTTTTTTTTGTTATTACTCCGGCGCTGCTATGGCAGCAGACGGAATCTTAAAATGTAGTCTGTGTCTTTTTTTTATTATTATTATTTTATTTTTTTTGTTCTGTCCTGTAGAACTTTTGATCAGTTTCAGACCTTTGCCGCTAACAATGTGGGTCGGAGACGATGTGATCGAGCGATAAAGCAAGAGGCATGCGCATTATTAGAAAGATAAATGTTCCGTAGAGAGCTTTAGAGGGTTTAAGGCTACCGCACGTCATGAAGTACTCAATTTGCCTCAATCATGAACAACGTAATACATTCGATCTGCGCTGTCTGGAGAGATCTGATGCACATTTAAAAACGTAAGCGAAATACAATCTCAGGTTGAGTGTATACAAACACGTTTGGATATAAACGGGTATCCGATTATAATCAAAGCCGGTTAGATTTCGTCAGGCACGCTCAGATAAGAAAGTTCAAAGCTCTCAGACTAGGCGAGACGAGTAGTATCGATTTAGATGAGTCATTTTCAAAAATCTATTCCTAAACCGATGTTAAAAGTTTGGTCAGGTCTTGTTCAAGTTCAACCACACAGCTAAGGCATGTTTTACGACAGAATAACCAGTAGTTCTGCTAATATGGGGAAAACTGGGGGGAAAATCAACTTTGACGACAGAAACCCTCATTGAGCCAAGCGGAATATTTACATGATCCGGTAAGATTCTTACAAATCTTAGTTAAGCAGATTTTTTCAGTGTATACCAACTGAAATGCTGTACTCATTTTCTGGTTGAAGAAATAAACTAAAGGGGACCTATTTGAAGAAGTATATTGACTTACATTGTGTTGTTGATTTTTACCCAATTGTAGTTAAATAACTGGCATGATTTACATCGATAGAGTATTTCGTCTTACCTTATAACATATAAGCATAAATTATTGCGGAACTTGAGAACATAATTATTGAAAATTACTTGAAAATACAAGAGTGCTTGTAGTCAGAGTCCGATCCCACATATAATTTGATTCATTGGCTCGGATAATCTGCTAGAAATTACGTCTATATATATATATATATAAATATATATATTCTTTCAGGAAACTAATAACCAATCAAGAGATTTCGTATAAAGTTGGACGAAAAGCTAGCTAGCACTGCCATAGACGACTGGAATGAAACTGGTGAAAGGTCATCCGCTCGCATAGTGAAAGCCTAATAGAAAACTTATTAATTTGCCAGGTCACGCAAAGTAATTGGAAGACGGAAGTCAGTCTCGCCTTGCATTCACACATTTTGTCGTAAGTTCACGTTCGTCGGGACAAATAGATTAAAAAAAACTAATTCAGCTTTCGAACCATGTCAAAGTTGATTTGAAAAAAACCCGGTCCGAAGTAAAAGGGGAACTGAACCCTAAAATCAACCCAACGTCAAGTTCTGCTATTTTATTGTTCTGTGTTGCGCGTCTTTGAAGAAAAAAAGAGTTTTCATGTTGGAATGTCCGCTGATAAATCTAGTTGTAGTTAGACGGAAAATACATAGAGTATAGTACCGTACCGGTCACCGTACTGCATTGATAACAATAGGACAACACAACTAAGTCTATTATTTTATTATTATCATGACAATGGCGTTCCCCTAGGATAACACAGATAGCCCGACAATACAACGACGGTACACACTGATACCACAGATATCCCGAAACAACTAAGCCGATAACACAATTTTTATTATTTCATTAGTATGCTTTTCTGTTAATTAAATCATGAAGCGCTGGTGCACTCATGTTCACTCGTGTTCTGACTCGTGTGGAGTTATATTTCAGATCCTACTAGTATTTGGATCCTAGTATTTGTGGGCTACCTGTGTAATCCTGGGTACCCTGGCTTATTACGTGACGGTTGCTCGTGTTTATTCGTGTTCTAGTTGCGTGCACTCGTGTTCACTAGTGTTCTACTTGTGTTGTTCACAACGTTTAAACAAACATGTATTCTAAAGATATAAGTTCTGCTATTATATTTGTCTGTGTTGCGCGTCTGAAGAGAAAATTGATTCTCCGCTGATCAATTTAGATTGTGTGGCGGCTCAATTCAAAGCAAATTTTCCCATATCGACCTCCAACACAAAGAAAACACAATGGTTCGCAATTAGGAGCCGTTAGTCCAGTAAAAATAGACTTGAGCCGTCTGAGCGGACGCTGTGAGAAAGGTTTCAGATTTTCTCTTCATAGACGTGTAACAGAGAAAAAATAAACAGCACAATTTATATATTTCGAATACATCTTTGCATAGACATTGAGTTGATTTTAGGCTTGAGTTCTCATTTAAGGCGCGTGCAGCTTCTTGTTACTCTGGTGCTGCTTCGTGATGCGACTGTGCGTGCATACTTTCGCATCTGATAGTCCAATCCAATTTGTCTTGAGTGATTGTACATGTGTACTATAAACAGTGATCTGGCTATGTGCATACTAATAACTATGTGAATGCAGGTAGCGCGAAAATACCTTACTGAAAACACAGGTAACCTGACACAACTGAGCCAAGCTTAGGATAATACTGGTAACCCGAAAATACAAAAAGCGGGTACCCCACTGATAACACAGGTAACCCGAAACAAGTAAGACGCGAAAACAATTAAATGTTTTTTTATTATTATTATAATGTTTTGATAATTATGAACCGCTGTGCACTCATGTGGAGTTTTAGATCAGATCATCATTATAGTATTTGGATCCTAGTAGTTTTTAGCTTGCTGTGTTATACTAGGGTGCCCTAGCTTACTTGAAGTCGCTCGTCTTCACTCGTCTTCACTCGTGTTCTGACACATGTGGGTTTTAGGTCAGATCGACAGCTGTGCGTGTGTACTTTTGCATCTGATTGTGCGTTCATAAAGTGCCAAACACGCAGGGTGAATGGGTAAGCTAAGAACAGTTAACCCGAAACAACTAAGATGATAACACAATTTTTATTATTGATTTTTTTTACTATAATTTTTTGTTAATTAAATTAGGATTCGCTAGTGCACTCGGGTTCTGACTCGTGTGGAGTTTTAGATCATGCAGTTCGTCAGCATTTGTATCCTAGTATTTTTGGGCTATCTGTGCATGTTATCCAAGAGTATATCCTGGCTTACTTAACCTCGCTTGTGTTCACTCATGTGCTACTTGTGTTCGTGTTGTACTTGTGTTTACTCGAGTTCTAATGAACTCGTGGAGTTTTAGATCAGATCGACTGTCTCTGCCTACTTTCGCATATAATTGTGCGTTCGTAATGTGCCAAACACGCACTGAGGTATACGAGAGCATCCGCGTTACAAAAGATACGCCGGAGTTCAAGCTGCATGCATCTTCTTGTTATTTTTAATGTTCAGTCCAGTAAAATTTTTGATCAGTTCTGACCTCTGCCGCTAACAATGTGGGTCGGAGACGCTGTGATCGAGCGATAAAGAGGAGGCATGCGCATTAGTTGAAATATAAATGTTCGCTTGAGTGTTTTAGAGGGTTTAAGGCTACCGTCACGACGTCATGAAGTACTTAATTTGCCTCAATCGTCTCTCTAACCGAATTATTAAACTGGAGGAAGTATTGTTGACTCAGGCGAAACTACGGCGCCTTCTAGTCTAGGAAGTAGTATAGTAACTAGCGGTTCTGGCGCACATTCCTGAAATTCCTCAAATTCCTAAGACCAATTAGTAAAATTGTTGCATTTTCGTTGTTTTTTTCATCTAATGGACTATCCTCACTTCGTTCGGCCCTCACTTCGTTCGGGGTCCATTAGATGAAAAAAAAAAAAATGCAACAATTTTACTAATTGGTCTTAGGAATTTTATGAATTTCAGGAATGTGCGCCAAAACACGCTAGTTAGTATTCTACTATAGTTCATTTATTGTATTTATACATTATATTAAATAATCGGTTTCTACAGCTTTTTTCCGGATTGGAGCAGTTTTGTTGTACTATTTTTTCATTGCATTTTTTACATTTTAACACCTATTAAAGGAATGATTAGTTTACAGTATATCCATCCATGGTACTAACATACATTCTCTACTTCACGATATTAACGTATGCTGTTATCTTAGTACGTATTAATACCACACAGATTAGACAAGTGCGTATAATTGAAGAACCTCAACGTAGACGTCACAACTAAGATACCAATTAGACATATAACATATATAGGTATATTGCACGATGATTGAGACAAGAACTTGTGATTGGTTGATGCGAGGAAACACCACGAAATGTATAAGTAAGTGTTCAAAGACGTCAGAATATTGCTCTCAACATAACTTCCAGATAGGAAGAGGATGTGCTATATTCGTTCCATGTTTGACGTGTGGTCGAGGCTGTCGTACTACTCACAAACTTTGTGCAAAATGTGGTGAACCTCAACGCCGTACCATTCGCAATAAGAAGAACCTTGATAAGAAGCGAGCTAACGAGTCAGCGAATATCACGTGTTCAAATGTAGTAGAATCGGAGAAAGATCTAAATGTAGTGGAATCGGAAAAAGATCAAAATGTGGTGGACATTCACGATCTCGATAATGCATTGGATGACCTCTCCATCAGTGAGAAAGATCTAAATGTGGTAGGATCGGAGGATAAGTAGAAATCACGATACGAAAAAAAAAAAAGAATGAAGAGAAATTGTTATGCGACCTCTCTTCATTTTTTTCTTCTTTTTTTTTTTAAAACAAACAAACAATTGGACAATTGACAGGCACATGGTATACAACTAGTACGGATGATCTTATTAGATTACTTGGTTCAGAAATTTGTGCAAGCCTACATATCAAACCACGGTTACATATTAACACTGGTGAAACATGTTCCGAATGTCTATGCCCAATGGAAATGCAAGGAACTGAATTCATATGTACCACCTGTGGTCTTATTTCCGAGACTGAATCATGTGAAGAAACAACTACCAATCTTACTACTAGGTTACGCATAGTAGGGCCGGATAGCTTTAGGTATCAACATGATCTAGACCGCACAATCCCAAAGCAAAGCGATAACAAAGAATTGCAACTACGAACGATAATGCGAGAACTAAAGGCATACAACACTATTTATAAACAAAATTACGACCTCTCGTTCCCCACAAATGTATTAGTAATCGTAGCCGATGCATTCATTCAAGTACAGAAAGTTTGTATCAAACGTAGCTATGCGAAACGAACTATTTTAGCTGCTATACTTTATCAAGCATGTATACAATGTGGGTTCATTAGATCTAAAGGAGAGGTCGCTCGTTTTATGCAACTAAGCGATAAAAGCATATGTCGTGGAAATGTCTTTATACGTTCTCTACATGATGACGATAAGATCGATATAGATTTGAATACCGATCGAATAGCTCCTCACATTACAACGACTTTTGCTAAACTCGACCCCCAAGGAGTACCTAAGAATGTCCAACAAATAGTCTATGAGATTGTTCATAAGGCAATAGAAAACAATATAGGTACCAGCTCCATACTTAGAACTAAAGTCGTTGGAGCGAGTTACGAGGTACTACATCGTTCGGGATCTCGTATGTCTCTTATTGACGTTGTTAAACGGTGTGGTATACATAAGGGTTCGGTCGTGCGTTTTATCAATGAGTTGATTGCTTACAATTCTCACTTTTAGCCCATCTATACGAGACACGGTCCAACTAGCGATAGTGAAATACACAAGAAGAAAAAATCCTGATAGAGGAAGAACTGGGGAAAAACAACTTCAACGTGCTATGTACACAAATAGTTTTTATTGTATGTCAATTACCAAACCGGTCCTTGTCGGACCGCATTCCTACATAATTTATACTGAATTACCAAACCGGTCCTTGTCGGACCGCATTCCTACATAATTTATACTGAATTACCAAACCGTTTCTTACATAATTACTTTCAAGGCGCCTTGAATCAGCTGTTTACGATTTAAACATCGAAATTCACCTCTAGAAAATTTCAAAAACACACTATTACTCATGTAAAAAGGACAAGGAACACAATAGAAACATTTTTAAAATGATTCGCCGACTGCGAAAGAAGATATTCGACTCCGCCGTACATCCTACATTGTGACACGATTTAAACATCAAAATTCATCTCTAGAAAATTTCAAAACACACTATTACTCATGTAAAAAGGACAAGGAACACAATAGAAACATTTTTTAAATGATTCGCCGACTGCGAAAGAAGATATTTAACTCCGCCGTACATCCTACATTTGCGACAGCCTTGAATCAGCCGTTTACGATTTAAACATCAAAATTCATCTCTAGGAAATTTCAAAAAACACACTATTACTCATATAGGGAGGACAAGGAACACGATTGAAACATTTTTAAAATGATTCGCCGACTGCGAAAGAAGATATTTAACTCCGCCGTACATCCTACATTTGCGACAGCCTTGAATCAGCCGTTTACGATTTAAACATCAAAATTCATCTCTAGGAAATTTCAAAACACACTATTACTCATGTAAAGAGGACAAGGAACACGATAGAAACATTTTTAAAATGATTCGCCGACTGCGAAAGAAGATATTTGACTCCGCCGTACATCCTACATTTGCTACACATTTTTCTGGTTACCTTTGAGGGCCTTAGAAATTAGTTCAATGCTTTCAAAGCAGTCTACGTTAGTCTCTGTTTTTCACGTCTTCTTCGATTCCTGTGAAGTCCATTCGACGCTCGGTGTTTAAGCTTTCTTCCAGTGTTCGTCTCACCTCTTCGAGGGGCGTTTGGTTGGTCTTTTCCTCTTTGTCAGTCAGTCGATCGCGAGTTCTTGTCCGATTAGTTACAGGTAAGTCTCAGCAATACTTAAAATGAATTATTCTCCGGTATATTTAGCTTTTCCCGTGTCTATGAACTCCCCCAACTTGATCAAGAACGCCATTTAAGTCTCTAACGAGCGCGAGAAACCTTCCGTGCTCCATGGGTAAACGATAATGACGAAAGGGATGGGCCATGATCTCTATTATACCATCAATAACACCTGCGTGATAGATGTCATACTTCGTGCCGACCTCGTGGTCTATATGGCGCCATTAATACAACCTGCGTGCCGACCTCGTGGTCTATATGGCGCCATTAATACAACCTGCGTGCCGACCTCGTGGTCTATATGACGCTATCGATACCACCTGCGTGCCGGACTCGTGGTCTATATTACACCATCGATATCATAAGTATTGCGCCACCAACGGAAGTTTGCGTGCAAACCAGATGTCAGAATTAATTTATACTAAGATTATAAAATCCACGCTGGGCACAATCGACAGAAATTTGCATACGAACCAGACGTCAGAATTAATTTATACTAAGATTATAAAATCCACGCTGGTTATATTGATTCTTATCCCACTAGACTGCCAAGTTTTGCTCTCATCTCCTTTCGGATCTCGGATCGAAGTTGTTCTACGTTTTTTGATCCTCTTTCTTGTCTGTTTTTTTGCCGTATTTCGAGTTTAAGCGTCTCATATTTCCTTTTCTCATCAATAACGCTTCTGAACTCGGCTTCTGAAATGTTACAATCGGCTAGAGCTTTTGAGACTTTAACTTCCACGGAATTCGCCTTAGCTTTTGCTAACATAACAGTATTTTCATGCTTCGAGACGCGAACGCTAAGTTTCTTACTAACAACAGTCATCGAAGCCGATATGACGGCACACAGGAACCCCGCTGATCCTAAGGAAATACCCACAGGTATCCCAATTCCCGTAAATGATGAACCTAGCGCAGAAGCTGATAAAACGCCACTCAGGCTACCTGTGGCCACAGCAATCCCATGAACGATACCACGCGCTCGAGCATATTTTTTGCGAACAACTTCGTAGTGCTTTGCTTGTTGTTCTAGCTCAGCAAGCGTATCACAGACTTTTTGCAGTCTAAAACTCGATCCATTTATATCGCTAAGTTCCTTTATAGCTCCCGATGGATAGATACCTGGTGCTGTTGGAAACGGTTGAATCGAATCGCCATCCATTGTATATACGTATGATTTACTCAAGCTTCAATACGAAACGTAGAGGCTGCTTGTTGAAGTCTATGAGATTGCCTTTCTCATCGCAAACTGTGAGGCGAATGTAGTTCCGTATCGTTCCTAGGGCTCGAATGGGTATGAGGGTTAGTGGAAAATAAGTTGTTTCACCAAAAACGTGTGATGTCGTTTTTAAAGTATGTAGGATTTTAGATGGCTTCCCATCAAGAAGTGAGAAATCTGAATCCACCACATCACAGTAGATATATATGTGATTAATATCTTTTGGCACCAGGACGTATTTTCCTTTATTGATAGTCACATAATCTGTCACATCTTCATTTACTTCGATACTAAACAAATCGCAGACATTCTTAGTGAACTGGATTGGTTTCTTGACCTTCATAAGCCAATATTTCCTAAATGAGTAGTCTATGAATTCCAAGAAACCAGCCGTGACTGCGGGATCGAAGTAGGTTATCAAAGTTTCTATCTTATAATGTCCCGGCTTAATTTCGTATGGAAACACTACACTATTGTTATCCCACTTAAAGCTCCCTTTCTCTGCTAGGTTCCACCAATTGTGACTAAGAGTGACCTCAACTAGCGAAATATTATTGATAAGAATAGGGTTATCGAAGTAGACAGTATGGTCAGCCGTAGGACATGTGACATTTAAGATAACCATTATATATTAAAGGTATAAACTATGGATATGTATAGCTTCAATAGTTACGATGCCTTTTGTTGTGTCAGACGAAGATGATGGTCTATCTGCAGAGGACATAGCAGAGATTGCTAGGGGTGGACCAAGACTGTCGAAATCTGAGCAGATAGCGCTCCTTGCCGATGAAAATAAGAAGGTCGCAACGTTGAATGTCGATCTATTAGCGAAGTTTAAGAAACAATATCCACATGCAGATTTTCACCAGTTCTATGTATCAACGGATATAGACGGCCCTGGCAAATATTCAACTAGTATTTGGTTTCGAGATGGGAATCATGGTTATGTGGTTTATGGCGATGATGTCTCTAAGCTACCTACCACCATTCAAAAACACATCGATAACGCATTGTGGGATGTGCATGATGGTTTTCCACATACGTTAACACTAGATAAAAGTGTGAAATATCCTATTACGGCGGTCCCACCTACTGAAAAAGCACAAGATATCGATTTAACTAATCTATGGATATATGTCACACCTACGAAAAAGTTCAAAGCAGGCGTTCCGAACATATTCAAAGAGACTGTCGTTAAGCATATGACAGCAAAGGAGTCCCATCATTGGTTATCAGGTCCAGATTTCAAATATTGGCCTCAACGATTGAATTTTGCAACGTGGTGTGCAACTTCTGGATGTGGAGTGTCATTATTTGATCCTATTTTCAAAACGTATCCACCCACCATTCAAGGGTTCCTACAATTTCACGTTTATTTCACAATACGAAGAATTCTATATGAACTTGGTGGACCTCTACCTGGTGACTCTTCTTTCAAGCAAATTGATAACCTCTATAGCAAAGCAGCGCTTGAGACTTTGTGCATCGAATTTGGTTTATCTCGAACACCAGACTTCAGATGGCGTGGAGGTCGTAATAAAGGATTAGGTGACATATTCGTTTACTTCCCCAGGTACGGCGATAAGAATGAGTATGAGTTAAGGTCGAGTGCCCCAGACATGTACACATGGACACAAAAGGACCCATTCTATATATTCAAAGATGAGGGTGGTAAGTTAGCTAATTCCAATATGATTCACTTTATTAGGGGTGACGAGACTAATGGAAAACAATACAATTGGTTTACGCCACCAATCGGTAAGGGATTAACGGATGCTGGATTAGGTAGATTGAATCGATCTGTCGAAGCTTTCGCGTATTGCATTCTAGGTGCTCAAGTTAATATGCTTACACCAATCATTGGTAGTTATGGCACCAAACTAGAGTTCAAAGTTTTGCTTGAAGCCACGATTATTGAAAACAACTTAGTGAAAGGCGTAAAAAAATATCAGGTTGCAATAGATGGTACGAATAAGAAGTTAGATCTGGCAATAGCTATAGGAGTATGGCTATTACCAAGTAATCTATTGTTCGATACTCAAAAGATTAGTGGCTACAATAACGCATTCAAGATAGCTACGAAAGATATGATAATGGGATCAAACTCAATCAACGATGAGCAAACTAAACTCCCACCACCAGATATGGAAGGACAGATACGAAAGAAACAATTACCACATAGTACGTATCAACAAGTTCCATATAGCGTAAAGAAACAAGTTCCACATAGCGTAAAGCAACGAGTTCCACAACATGAGATCAATCTAGCGATAGTATCTATTGCAGGAGCTGGAATTGCGTGGGCGTTATTTCGTTAACGTCGTTTGTATTGCTCTATTGTGATCACCACTATAGCTACGATGAATAACCAAACGTTCTCTGCTAATACTCCTAGAGCTTTACCGGCCATAGTAAATATGAAATTCGCAATTGATCCAATCATTCCAGGTAGTATCTGTCCAAGTTTCTTTCCCATTTCCTTTAACAAATCACCCGTCGTTTTTAATCCCTTCTTTACTGTATCTGTCACTTTGTCGATACCATCTTTTACTGGTTTCGGTACGGATTTCGATAGCTGGGAAACTATTACACTAACGATAGCACCAATCGCAGTTACCACCGCAAGAACGGTCATTCCATACTTCCTGAAAATGTATTTGACCCTTTCACGTAGCGATATACGTTCTAGTATGGCTTCTTCTTGACGTTCAAGTAATTCTCTTGCCTTATGGATGGATATTAACTCTTTCTTAGCTATTTCTTTCTGAGCGTCGGTCGATTCGGAGTCTTCAAGAATAGATTCGTTATTTGCTTCCCGATCAGCGAGTTGTCGTTCTGCAAATATTACTTCATTAGCAGCCTCTTCATTATTTGGACCTAAAGCATCTTTGAGATCTTTCCTCATCTGCACACGTAATTTCTTTTTTTTCTCATCACCTACAAATAGACGTGTAAAGGGTTTTTTGCTTCCAAGTTCGCGAACTTCGACTTGTTCGTCTACTAAGGATATTTCGATATTATATCGAACACCAGCATCCGGATATTGCCCTTTTACTTTGTCAACCAACATTTCTTTTGACAAATCTGATATGGTTTGTTCGAATGTGAATCCTCGAAGTGGGTCACCTTCTATAGCGTAGTCATGCAAATTATCCATGGTAATTGTCTCACTACCCCCAGCTTCATCTTGATTGCCACTCAATAAGTAAGCCACGTATCTTTCATTTGCTTCTCGTTCTCGTTGATCTTCTTCATCTCGTTGTCGTCGGTTTTCTTCATCTCGTTGTTGTTCTTCGTATCTGTCGGTACTATCCTCAGGTCTCACATCAGCGTCGATCCTATCTTCCATATTGAACATAACTATATATCTTGGTATATTCAACATGATATCGTCGAAGTTAATTCATACAGAAGCACTAAGAGTGCCACTCGCACTCAAAGCTCAACGAACCTTATATAGAAAAACTTTCACTCCATCATCTGCTAATCCAGGTGAGACGCTCTATGTGGAAGTTCCAACGATGGGAGAAGATATCGTATTAGTACCTGGTAGTTTAGCATTATTGGGTGATATCGTATTGTCTGGTGGACATGCTAATAATCGAGTCGTTGCAAATGTTGGACGTTGCTTAGTTATACATCGAGTTTGTAAGATAGGAGCTGAAATAGTAGAAGACATTGCTCGATCGGATCTATTACAAACATATTCCGATATCTATCTATCTACACAAGAGAGAGAATCGAGAGTACAACAAGGTATCCAATCAGATAACACAAATAAGCTACGATCTAAGGCTGGTGATGCAGGTACTTCAGATGTTGGTGAGAATGCATTGTTAGCTGCATATGGTTCAAAATATAGAATTCCGTTAGACGTTGATATTCTTACACAACATGGAGTTCTATATCCACATGCATTAGAAGACACTATTTCATTCGAATTAACTCTAGCCCGCTCTATCGATATAATCGTTGGATCAGATTCGACAAAGATAGGTACGTACAAGCTTACCAACATCCAGTTAGAATACGAAGCAATCAAGAATGAAACGCTAGCTAGGAATACATTTCGCGCATATGAAAGGGGTACTGCATTCCTATACGATCACGCAGTTCACTTCAAGTTAGTACCTATCGCTAAGGCATCAGATACTTTGATATCTCAGAATATAAATGTTCCACGACGATCATTCGCTGGATTACTCTTTCTATTCGTAGATCCTCCCACCGCCGGTTCACGAGATAGCGAAGCATTCGTAAATCCTGATATTTCAAAGATAGAGATAGACGTAAATGGAGTTCCAAATAGATTCTTTCCAGGAGGTATGTAAACACCAGATTTTTGGGAGTCCGCAAAAGGATGGTTTGCCACATCCAATACTTCCATGACTCCTACCAAATTTTACAATAACAGATTTGCCATCCTAGTCGATTGTCGTACAGCAAAAGATTCCTCTGCTCATGGCGATGGAATGGCACAAACTGGCGGTGGAAAAGATATCGATATTCGTATACATAGAACTGCGGGTAAAATCGTTAGCACTGTAAACATGCATATCTACGTCCTTGCAGATGCTCAGCTCAAGATATTGAACAGATCTTTAGATAGTATAACATACTGATGGATTCCCTCGTAGAACACATTCCATTCAACACACTTATAGTAGGTCCAACGAATTGTGGAAAGACTGCATTTCTCATAGAACAACTTCGTGGACCATTTCGTGGTAAGTTCGATTATATAGTATTAATTTGTCCTACGTATGCCCACAACAAAACATATCATGGATTTGCTAATCGAGATCCACACTTCTATGTTATATCTCCATCTCAGGATACTATCAATGCTACGTTAAATATTTGTGCAACCTTTTGGTCAGGTACCAATACATTATTGATTCTTGATGATTGTGCCGCATCAAAAGATGTAAAACGAAGAACTGACAAACTAGTAGATTTAGCATTCTCTGCTCGACATATAGGACTATCTATTTGGGTACTATCCCAACAATTAACGAGTATATGTAAACCTTTTCGTGAGAACGTAGCTATCGTAGTAGCATTTCATACGGCATCGGTTATAGATGGAAAGAGGATATTCGATGATTACGGAGGTTCACAAGAATGTAATGAATTACGAACGATACTTCGATCTCACAAGTTTGCTCGCATATGTTTTTGTTTGCGACATCCTTTTGCAGTAGTGTTAGAGCTACCCGCACCTATAACATATTATCATGGATGAATACACCAAAGAACTGAAAGATGAGTGCGCTATTACTTGTCCTACAACCAAATTGGAATTTTCAACCGAATTGGAGGATATCGAAGAATGGCGGGAAGAACTTAAGACCTTAGCCGTATTGGGTAAAACGAAAGAATGTCTAGGACAGAATTTATCCCTAACAGATATAACTAAACTATCTGAGAAGGACGTAAAACGTTTACATAGTAGATACCAGGCCGTAGTAGCAAATCAAATAACAGTACACTTAGTAGATGGTGTACTACGTCAAGCTACTCGCGCAGTCTCATACGTAGCTACACTAGACGACCAACAAGCACTGTTTAAGGATCTACAAGAAAACCAATTAGCCCGCCATCAGATATCTATGGCGGCTGGTCGATTAGCACTTAAACACGGTCGATTTGTAGCTCTAGCTAGTGTCTTGTTCAATGTAGCTGATCACATAGTCATTCCTGGTACACCTATTGAACCTTCGCAAGTAACTACTATATCAAATCAAGATGGAGGAACAGACGGATCAGATAACTGCGAATCCACCAACGACTGCACCAACTAAAGTAAAAGATCCAAAGAGGGTTGCTGCTGGGAAAGCATTAGCACTAAGTAATAAACTTGCTAGAGAGGCTCAAAAGAGAGAGATTTCGCGTGAAAGTGAATTATCTAAAGAAACCGATGTAGATGAAAGTTGGGCTAAAAACATATCTACTAATACTACTATCGCAGTTATTGGTACGGGTGCTGCATTGTTTGGCGCATACTATCAATACAAAAGATACAGAGACGACACTTCTAAGAACATTAGTCCTATACGACCCGCGAGTCCGATAAAGACTACGGTACCAGATATGGAGTAACAATTAAAGACTAGAGATATACGATATATATTAGGATGGATAAAGAATTGACGAAAATAGCGACCGATGCTGCTATGATAACGTGAATCGCTACTGGTATTGGTTGGATCGTAAAAAAGGTTACCAAGGAATCTATGCTTAGTGATCCTTCTACTTCTATTATAAATTACGTGAAGTGGACTGCAGTAATAGCTGGTAGCATATATGCAAAACAATATCTCGAGAAACAAAAGGCCAAACCATAATGGCTGCAGCTGGCGCAATGATGCTATTCCCGGCGATTGTAAACGCAGCGGCATTCACTGGTGGTGGAGTGCTTGCTAGGATGTTTGGTGGAAAAGATGAAACTGCTAATATAGAACGAGAGAGACATGATAGGGCAATGGAAAGATTCGATGCTGCTAGGGAGGCATATATCGAAGAACGTCAAAAATTGTCCGATTGGCCGCGCAAACATGAAGTCGCCGAACGCGATGCTCATAATAACCAACTCGATATCAACCGAGCTTTTGTGCGCTCCCATAAGTTACGTCAGGCACTGAAACGACTCGAAGCAATGAAAGAACCTCGTTTATCCGACTACTATCAACCCTCAAGCAATCAGAAGACTGGTGAGTTGATTTTCGTTGGTGGTGGAACGCTAGCTGCTGGATATGCTATTAGTCGATATGCTTTTTAAAAAAACGAGAATTTTTACGATTGACTAGATACTAAGAAAAAAAAAAAAAAAAAAAAAAAAAAAAAGAATAAGAACTAGTTGGTTAGATAAGTTCTTATTCTTTTTTTTCTTTTTTCTTGTTAAAGGTTAGAATACATAGATATATAATGGATGCTAAACTTGCGAATATCTTCTATGGTCCTATGGGCTATTGGAAAGGTTATGCTGCAATTGGTAAGTTATCGGTGGCTGCAAAGGTATCGGAAGATGTAGCTAAGGGTTGGTTAGAGAAACAAGCCATGTGGCAAATATATCTATCACCACCACACTATATTCCACGACCACATTGGACTGTATCGAAACCTAATGAAGTTCATCAAGCTGATTTGATCTTTCTACCTCACGATCGACCTGGACGTGGAAGGAAACTATATAAGTATGCTTTAGTGGTAATCGATGTAGCTTCTAGATATAAAGAGGCTGAACCTTTAGCATCGAAAGATAGTGGTGAAGTGTCTGCAGCATTTGATCGAATCTACAAACGTAGTCCACTAGAATGGCCAAAAACATTGCAAGTTGATCCTGGTAGAGAATTCATGGGACGTATGTCTGAAACATTAGAACTACATGGTACTAAAGTCCAACGAGGTGAAGCCGGTCATCATAGGGCGCAAAGTTTTGTCGAACGAGCAAATAGAACGATAGCTGAAAGATTATTTGGATATCAATATGCAAAAGAGATGGTACTTACATCTGAAGGATCGGATGCGCGTAGTAGAGAATGGGTATTGAGGCTTCCTGATGTTATCAAGGCTATGAACAATGAAGTTACTCGACTAACAGGTAAGGAACCTTCAAATTCTATAGAGGCACAACAAGTAAGCATAAAGACTCCTACATATTCTCGAATTATTGGATTGAAAGAAAAGCGACTACCATTCGATGTTTTAGTTCGATATCTATACTCACCGGGAGAATTGGAAGGTGGAGTAAAACGAGCAACTGATCCTGTATGGAGTTTACAGACATACTATATTTCTCGAAATGTCGTATCATCGAATCAACCAGTTCTATACTATTTAGGAAAAGATGCACCAAAGCGAGGGTTCGTTCGTGAAGAGATACAAGTGATACCACCAGATACAGAACTACCACCAAAAGGTATTCTAAGATAGAAGCAACTCACAAATAAAGTCGTCTATATCTTCATCCTCTGTAATGACGTTTTTACTGTTGTAGGATAGTGTATCAACTACGTTTGATAGTATATTGCTAATAAAACCATCTAATTCTTCATCCTCTGGAAAAACGTCTCCATGACCATAGGCTGTTGTATCTATTCCGTTTGCTGAAATCCATCTCTTACTATCGAACGGTGATAGAGATACTTTTTTCATATGCATGCCATACATCTTATGACCTTCACTTCGAAGCATATTCATTCCATGTTTGAATACTTTCTTATCCATTAAGCACTCTTTATATTGATCATGACGAATACGATGTTTCACTACTGCCTTCTTGGTACCTTTAGCTTTACGAATCTCATCACCATCTACTTTCAATATAGAATAGAGCTTAGATCGTAGTCCAACATATTCGACTATTGGAATACCTCCACATTCGTCTTTCATTTTACCAAGTACTTTCTTGTTGTCGATACTATACAGCGGATGGTCTTTGTTGTAGTTACTAGTATCATATAGATGTTTATGAGTTGCCATGTCTGCATAGATATCTTCAGTTTTAATGTGTAGTAGTAGGCTATCGGTATCGGTATAAAGTAGATTACAGAGTTGTCCATATTGCTTCTTGATCTCATTGTAGTAGAAGTCATACATCAGATGCTTTGATAGATCTAGAATTGACATTCCAACATATATGGGGCGGCTTAGCAATAGCCTACTTTTGTAGTTATGTACCGCGGCAAGATCATCATCGAAAATTGTGGATCGAGCATAACTAGGTTTATTCAATAGACGTTGTAGCTTGTTTCCTTCTGATGCGCGCACTAATTGGATATCTACACGCTTACGTAGATTCTCCATTGTTTTTCCAAATACGCTATTGTTCATCAGTTTGTATAGATCCTGCTTGAAGATGCTCTTCGCTTGTTTTCGTAACTCTGTATTCATTTGTATATATGGTTCCATCCATGGTGATTGGTCGAATCGTAATGCCCTGTGGATCTTTTTCAAGCGCATACCAAGAGATAGATACAGTTGTAGGTTGCGGTAGTGTAGCACATATCGTTTTTTGTTATATAGGTTAGGTACGAGTTTTTCCACTTTCAAAGATCCATTACCTTTATATAGTTCCTCAAATAGATTGGTCTGATACTCTGAGAACAAATCTTTATTCACCTGAATTCTCTCGGGAGCTAGTGGATAGTCGTTGTGTGTATCATGAAGTTCTCGAGGATATTCAAGATCGACTTCAAGGATATAACCTCTATCTGAATCGATTGTGTGATTGGTTATTAGTTCTTCTGTTGGTGTATACCACTCAAATCCTCCTGTTGGTAGATATTGACTCATGGCCCAACCATATAGATTATTGGCGTCAAGATAGAGTATGTGGCTATTTGGCTTATTGGGATCAAAATCGGGTATACTTTGGTTATTTGCTTTGGCATAACGCTGTGATACCATGGATATACCACCGCGTAGACCTTTCTCAATGAATAAATACATGTCGTAGTCAGTTAATAGTTCAAGTTCCACTCCTGTTTTCTTTAATAAAGCGTCCCATGAAAGTCCTGGACTCGTATAATAATGTGCGGGATCTAATCCATAGTTTTGCATACATGTTGTACGAAAGTCCTCGAACACATCTGCTAGAAGAAGTACATCAGTTTGTAGATAAAGATCATGATAATCACCTAATGTCTTACAATCAAATACGTTCCAAACTTTTATTGCATGTTCGTAATCTTCATCGGATATGTCCTCTAGAGTTAGTTTACTATAGAACGCATCTTTCGGTGGTAGAGAAGTCTCTGCAAATCTATCCCACGAATCCATGTACTCATATGGATATACTCCTTTACGAGTTAATAGATTGGCTTTCTCTTGATTAGATGTATATTTTACAATTTGTTGGAATGTGTCTGATTCTGAACTTGATACCAATGTACTAAGAGATGATGGTAGAAATTGAAAGCTATCGATGAATCTTAGGTTACCAAGTGAGAATGAAATGTATTTCGCCATATTGTTTGGAATACAAGATATCTTACCTAATGTTATGGATATGGATTGCATTATTAGGTGAGCATCATATCCACGAAGATTATGGAATACGACTGGGATGGTAGGAAAAGCACGTAATTTTAGATTACAGGTATTGTGTGCGGCACCTCGAAACTCTCCGGTGATGTGGCAATGATCACGTACTCTATCTTTACCAACCAAGGGCTTCTGACAGATATGACAAATCGTTGCGTTATTGTAAGCCTCATAGTCTTTCCATGACATACATAGTGGTTTAGCCTTTTGGGCTTTGATCTTCGCCTCTTCCTCTTGTATACATCGTAGAAAACGTTCAATAGTATCCCTACCTCTATATAGTACTGGTGGTTCGCTATGACCATCGGAACGTACGACTATATAGCAAAATCCACAAGGAATGTGTTCCTCTGTTTTAAGCGTGTTACTCTTCTTTGGGCCTTGAGCAGGTCCTTCGATCTTAGTGGTCAATGCCTCGAGATCTGCATAGATAATGTACGGTACTTTAAGCTGTTTGTGTATATTCTGAAACGAAACTTTGTCGTTCTTATTGGTAGGCATTTCAATGCGTATGGCTCTGTCATCGGTACCGTTACACTCTGTAATGTGCTTTGTAAGAAGAGCTTCATTGGAATATCCATGTAGACATCGTTCACAGAAGTGTTTCCTATGTTCGTACTTTGTCTGATCGAATAGGAGTTTGTTGAAGTCCTTTATCCAGCAATAGTGTTGTTTACCGCTCTTTGGGTCTTCTATTAGTAGTAGATGTATATACTTCGAAAAAGTCTTCTTTGAGATATGATATATGATTAAGCACTTTTCCTTTGGGTCCCAACCATATACATTAATAGAAATGTTGTTTTGCTTCTCCAAAAGTGGTATTTGCGATATTGGTGTTGGTGAGTCCACCCCATTGGATTTCACCATATCTATCTGATACTTTGATGTCCTCTGAGGATCTTTCTTAACTGGAAACATTGCTGCGCATATCGACCAAAGTGCACAGTGGTCGTCTTTGTTGTTCACATTGATCACGGCTTTCTTATTCGCTATTTCTGGAGGTAGTGGTAAATATGAACCTCCACGTAGTGGTTGGTATCTAGCGATGTTTAACCATAGAATGTTGACTCTATCTATGACCCAATTTGATCCACGACTGATCCACTTCTCAATTTGGTTGTATATCTGAGCATGTGCGTCTACTATTACACCACGGATCCCAGCATCATTGATCAAAACAGATTGTTTGCTATAAAAGGTAGCTGTCTCATATACGTAACCATCAGGTTTATCGAGTACGAAAGTTATGTTTAAAGCTAATTGGGCCTTAAAGGTATTGTGGTTTTGTAGTTCTTCCTTAAACTTTTCGGTAGTTTGTTTACGTACATCAGTACATCAGCAAGGAAAACGGCTGGATCCGCTCCCATAGGATTATCATCAGGAATATCCATCTTCCATCCACGTAAGTAGTTCTTTAAAGGACGTACTCGAACAAATGTTAGTGTATGCTCAGCCATGATATAATACCTTATTAACAACACTCCTCTAATAGGGTGTTAGAATACAATAAATTCACTATAAACCAAGTGTTCGAATAAATGTTAACATATGCAGTACCATGGATGGATATACTGTAAACTAATCATTCCTTTAATAGGTGTTAAAATGTAAAAATACAATGAACAAAATAGTACAACAAAACTGCTCCAATCCGGAAAAAAGCTGTAGAAACCGATCATTTAATATAATGTATAAATACAATAAATGAACTATAGTAGAATACTAATTAGCGTGTTTTGGCGCACATTCCTGAAATTCATAAAATTCCTAAGACCAATTAGTAAAATTGTTGCATTTTCGTTTTTTTTTCATCTAATGGACCCCGAACGAAGTGAGGGCCGAACGAAGTGAGGATAGTCCATTAGATGAAAAAAAAAAACGAAAATGCAACAATTTTACTAATTGGTCTTAGGAATTTGAGGAATTTGAGGAATGTGCGCCAGAACCGCTAATTACTATACTACTTAGGACCGTATGAGTCATTGATAAAAAACTGAAAACATAGCTATCAAAATACAATCCGGGATCAGATCTTCTAGTCAGACGGCAGATAAGAGGTCAAGCAATTAGACTAAACCAATTAACGTAAATGACAAGAGATCAATTTCGTCTGATATGACCAAGCTTTAATCTCATACACCTTATTCCAAAATGGCCGCCCTAATTTGCATATAGCCAGAAACTTTTCATATTTAGCACAATGAATATCACAGTTTATTATGATACACCGTAGTAAGCAACATGGAACAGTTCGATACTGTTGCTTCGAATAGCTGCAAATATACCTGTATTTTCAACCTAGAAAAATCATGAAATCGAGGCAATAAGGTCCACACTCATCTCTGGCCATATAAAACTCTGTAAATTGAAATCTCTGTAAATTGTTTGTTCCAGCATTCATTACGTTGTTCTTTACATGAGATCAACGTAATGAATGCTGGAACAAACAATTTACAGAGATTTCAATTTACAGAGTTTTATATGGCCAGAGATGAGTGTGGACCTTATTGCCTCGATTTCATGATTTTTCTAGGTTGAAAATACAGGTATATTTGCAGCTATTCGAAGCAACAGTATCGAACTGTTCCATGTTGCTTACTACGGTGTATCCTAATAAACGGTGATATTCATTGTGCTAAATATGAAAAGTTTCTGGCTATATGCAAATTAGGGCGGCCATTTTGGAATAAGGTGTATACAAGCGTTCAACGAAGACACTGGGTTTATAGGGCTCATGCTTCACGAAAAACCTATTTTGCTTTCGTCTGTGCAAACGGTTACCGTTAAATTGTACTACACAACGCTCTCGCTCTAAGGCATTCAATTAGAAAAGCATCTATATTTGTTCACATGACTGTTGCAATGGAGATTCAGGTTGTTCAGAGCGGGACAAATTCTGGCGAGTTTCACGTAAATATCCTGAAGAACTGAACCGGAGACCGTTTTAGGAAATCGAAGAAGTTCAGTTGACTCGATCTTGAAAAATCCATTTTGCATTCGTCTGTGCAAATGGTTACTCGAGAAGAGACGGGAACTGCTTGATAATCAGAGCTCACAAAGAGAGAGCACTACATAGCCGCCATTTGGAAGATAAATTATGGATTTGATCTTGTCGATGCTAGACTTTTAAATACCCCATTCCACCGGAGAAAAATACGAAACGGGAAGCTCACTAGTGATTCTACTGAATAGACGACGTTTACACTGGGGGCAAAGCGAATCAGTTGACACACTGACTGAAAATTTCCGAAGAAAGTTCCGTCGCAATCCACTACGGTTTGTTTGTTGTGAGATTTTCGAGATTTGTTTGAGAATTTTGGCTATTTAATGATTTGAATAACTCATGAGCTTCGATTCATTCAACGATCGTTAAAATTACTACACAACTCTCTCGCTCGAAGTTATTCCGATTATAATTCAATTGTTTGTCAATGATGTAATGGATTATTTTTGGCGAGTTTCAATTCAGTATTAAACCGGATATCAAATTTATGGTGTTGTGCCGTAAACTAACCAAATTTCCTAATCTGTTCTACTTCCAGGGACACAAAATTATTTGAAAATACAAGAGTGCTTGTAGTCAGAGCGTATTAAAGGAGTGAATGTAAGCGGGAACGAACAACCGAAGCAAACACTCGCTCGATTGAAAGTCGTTTCAGAGATTTCGTAAATTATGTTCCAGACAAGATATTTACTCTTGTGGGCCTCTCAACACTTTCTCCACTGTGCTTTCCTTTTCTGTAAAACCTTTCTGCGGCGACATTTCATTGTTCCTTATTAAACAGCCCTCGTTTACAACGATCATTTATTATAGTGAAAGCAATTTTAAAAGTTTGGTTGGTTGTTTCGCGCGGTCGTAGATTGGAACGAGACATATCCAAAAGGTCAAGACATGCGGACCGACCGGAAATGAGCAACGTTACAACACTCTTTGGCGTTACCCTAGAATAACACAGGTAGCCCGAAAATACATAGAGTACAGTACCGCACTGATAACAATAAGACAACACAGGTAGCCCGGGAATACAAAGTCGGAACGGAAACTGATAACACAGGTAACCCGGAACAACTAAGCCGATAACATATATTTTTATTATTATGATTTTGTGTTAATTAAATCCATTTATCTATTTTATATGTTATATAATTTGTATTTTGACTGTACGTGTACGATGTGTTAATATATTTATATATTAATTATACTTTATTCCAATAATTTTAATTAAGTCTGTCTTTTCTTTTATATTCACTTTGTAACTCTGTAATCATAAGTCTACCTACTGTTTTTGTTCTATTACATTTCGTACAAATCAGGCTTTATTGTTCTTAAGTTCTATACATGAATGTAACCAAACCTACTTGCTATCCAACCATTTACGGCAGTCAGCTCGAAAGCTTGTACTCCTTTGACTGCCGTACACATATTACTTGTTCGACTTTTATTTTTCTTGTAAACTATTCTACTATAACTTGCTTAATTTGTCACTTGTAATTCTTTGTTAAACAGTGTAAAATAAAAACTAAATTGAATTGTAAAACATAAATGGATACTCTCAGAATTTTTTGGTTGTAAAACAAATCCTACCAGCAGACATTAGATGTGTGCGTACTACCCAATAGCGATGTCACGTGCGTTGGTACTTCTGCGAACAAATATTTGTATTGACCACAATCCGACAAATTGAGTATCAGACTAATCAAAAACATTCCTCGCATGCAACGATTCATGGGCGCACACGGGGTTACAGGTAGTAACACAATCGGCTGCTTTTGCAGCTTCACGCGGCATTTACACAGGTAACCCGAAACAAGTAAGACGATAACATAATTGTTTTGAATTGTAAATGTTGGTTAATTAAACGATGACGCGCTAGCTGGTGTACTCGTGTTCACTAGTGTGGAGTTCTAGATCAGATCCTCATAGTATTTGGATGCAATGTGGTTTGGGCTGGGTACCTCAATGATAACACAGGTAGCCCGAAAATTCAAAGAGAGGCTACCTTACTGAAAACACAGGTGACCCGACACAATCCGAAATAACTAAGTGCAACACAGGTAAAACCAAAATACATAGTGAGGACAGGCAATCCGAAACTGCTAAGACCGATAAAACAAAAAAAACAAAAAAATATAATTTTTGTTAATTAAATTATATGCGTAACACAACGATACGCACAACGTTCAGCGTTTAAAGGCACAACATTAGAACAGTGACGACATTCGAAATCGTAAGTAAACTCTTTGATTTCAATTCCTCTCAATTTGTCTGTTAATGAACTTTGTGTTCTAATTATCGCTATATTTAATTTTAAGATCTCTGTGATATAGAGAACCTGGATAAATTATTTTAAAGGTCAATTAACTAACTGACATTGAATTCCAAACCGTTTGTGTTGATAAGCTAAAGTGGTTTCGTCTAACAGTCTGTGAGTTTGAGAAGCCGGCTTAAAAGGGTTTTATGATGTTTTTCATTCACACTCATCATTTATTGACATAGTTTTTGCTGGACATTTTCCAAAGATCAATAGAATTCAGAGTCTGAATAAGTCCTTGGATTGAATTTATTGCAATGCATTACAGTTGAATTGCCAATATTCTGTTGTTCAAATCCACTGATTGTGCGTGTGCACTAACAGTGAGTTGGCTGTGTGCATACTAATAGCGATGTGAACACAGGTAGCCCGAAAATACAAAAAAGGGTACCTAACTGAAAACACAGGTAACCCGATAAAACAAACCGCTGTGCACTCGTGTTCACTCATGTCCTGACTCATGTGGAGTTTTAGAAAAGATCATCTTAGTATTTGGATCCTAGTATTTTTGGGCTGCCTGTATTATTCTAGGGTACCCTGGATTACATTAAGTCGCTCGTGTTCTACTTTTGTTCACTCGTGTTCTGACTCGTTTTAGATGAGATCAACTGTGTGTGCGTACTTTCGCATCTGATTGTGCGTTGTAATTGGCAAACACGCAGTATCTGAGATAGTCCACATTACACAAAATACGTCGGAGTTCAAGCTGCGTGCAGCTTCTTGTTTTTATTATTATTAATGTTCAATCAAGTAAAATTTTTGATCAGTTCTGACCTCTGCCGCTAACAATGTGGGTCGGAGACGCTGTGATCGAGCGATAAAGAGGAGGCATGCGCATTAGTTCAAAGATAAATGTTCGCTAGAGAGTTTTAGAGGGTTTAAGGCTACCGTCACGTAATGAAGTACTTAAATTGCCTCTATCTTCTCTCTAATCGAGTTATTAATATGGATGAAGTATTGTGGGCTCAGGCGAAACTACGGCGCCTTCTAGTCTAGGACCGTATGAGTCATTGATAAAGGCAACAAAGAATTGAAAACATAGCTATCAAAATACAATCCGGGATCAGATGTTCTAGGCGATTGGCAGATAAGAGGTCAAGCAATTAGTCAAAACCAATTAAAGTGAATGACAAGAGATCTGATATGACCAAGCTTTAATCTCATACAAGCGTTCAACGAAGACATTGGGCTAGGGTTCATGCTTCACGAAAAATCTATTCGGGCTTTCGTCTGTGCAAACGGTTACCGTTAAATTGTATTACACAACGCTCTTGCTCTAAGGCATATCTATATTTGTTGTCACATGACTGTTGCAATGGAGATTCAGGTTGTTCAAAGCGGGACAAATTCTGGCGAGATTCACGTAATATCCTGAAGAACTGAACTGGAGACCGTTTTAGGAAATCGAAGAAGGTCAGTTGACTCGATCTAAAGCCGTAATTATTGTACTGGATTTGATTTGATAAACCGTATGATCCGAACTGGAAATGACTTAAGAATCCATAATGACCGTAAAGAAACACTGGAATGACTTGAAGGGCTGTTAAGAGTAAATAGAAGTTGGATTTGTCATTGGAAACCGTATAAACTGAACAGGATAAGACTTTGGAAATCGAAACATAGCCTGGAAGGACGCAGACGCATTTTTTCACTCATAAATTCGAACTGATTCTTTGCATTCATGAGTGAAAAAAACCTCTCAGTTTGTCTGTTAATTGCTTTTTGTTCTAATTATCGCTCTATTTAAAATATCTGTGTCTGTGATATGCCTAGTACATTAATTTCAAGCTACCAAGAGTATTTGTTTGCTTGTACTTTCGTAAGCCCAATTTAAATCTAAAGGTCCTAAACGAATATTACTGGCTTCCTGCCGAGGTCAAATCATATTCGAAGCACCGGGGAAAATTCATGGGTTCGATTGTGTTTTTAATCCGGTAGAAATTATGAAATTCGTTATCCAAAGCATGTGAACTTCTTTCATGAAACAAATAAACAATGAAGAGCATTTAATTACTTCAACAAGCTACTAGTTCGACAAGTCCCGAAGCTACGCTCGGCAAGTCAGCATTTATTCAAGATCCTGAAGTATAATTTGAAATCATGTGGATTCCGGAATTTTTGGTATCTGCATAAGCCATTATTATTATTATTATTGTTATTTTTATTATTCAATTTTCTTTTTGGTATAAAATAGGGAATTACTTGTAAAACGATTGCATTATTGCGTAACATTTTTAGTAAGTTAGTTTTAAAAAATCGATTATTATTATTATATATTAGCTTTTATTTATGCGCCCGTTGATAAAGAAAGTCATAGCGGTTAAGCAAACTCATCAGGTTTGCTCAACCCCCACTGGCAATTTGCTGATTTTAATTGCCATGTAGTGGCACTCGATCTCTTCAGCAATCAATAGTTTCATATTTGTTTTGTTTTGTTTGCACAAGGATAACACAGGTAGCCCGAAAAAAACAGAGGGCGTATATTTTGCACTTATTGTCACTTATATTAATTATTTAAGCCTTCATTATTTATCTTTTTAATATTTTTATATGACTTGTATATTCATTGTATGTGTACTATGTGTTAATATATTTATACAGGAGCCCATGGGCTCCTGATTTATATGTATATATTTAAAGAAAAAGACTTAATTAAAATTATTGGAATAAAATATAATAAGTAAGTATTTTTCTTTTCTTGTATATTCACTTTGTAACTCTGTAATCATAAGTCTACATACTGTTTTTGTTCTAATAGATTCAACTCGAAACTGTGTACTTCTGCAAACAAATATTTTTAATGACCACAATATCAGACTAATCAAAACATTGCTCACCTGCAACGATTCATGGGTGCATACGGGGTCACAGGTAGTAACGCAATGGGCTGCTTTTGCAGCTTCATGCGGCATTTACACAGGTAACCCGAAACAACTAAGACGATAACAGAATTTGTTTTTAATTGTAAATGTTGGTTAATGAAATGATGAAACGCTAGCTAGTGTACTCGTGTTCACTCGTGTGGTGTTCTAGATCAGATCGTCATAGTATTATTTTTGATGCAATTTGTTTTGTGCTGGTACCGCACTGATACACAGGTAACCCGAAACAACTAAGACGATAAAACAATTATTATTATTACAGAAGAGTGTTTTATACATTTTTGTACCGTAGGTCTTCTTAGATCCGACTATTCCTGTTTTGTCATCATTTTATTAAGCTGGTCTGGCCAGCGTTATTAGGTTCCTTTTTTGGCACTGACATACTAAGGTTGGATTCTACTTGTTTTTCTGGCTCTTTGCCACACGCGTCTCTTTGTGTGACAACGGATAAACAAGTTTAATCTCTGAGCTCTGTGCTAGAGTACTGTAGGCTTTGGGAGTGTTCGGTTCTCGCCGGACCTCACTCTGCTTGCTATGCCATGCTGACGAGTCCTAATGAGGACGAAACAGCTGTCCATGGCTGCATTCTGGTACGAGCACCTTTTTGTGTCAGGTTTAGCTAGCCGTAGTGCCATTTTTGAAATATCACATCGTATCAGCTTTGCTACTGTCGTCATAATTTTATATTTTGGCTGGTTAGGTCCGTACCTCGGATCCGGTGCTTTTGCAGGATTTTTGTATGCGGTACTTGCTTATCAGTTTAGTTCCTCTTCCCACATTATATTGTCACACAACACTGTAGACGGAAGAGTTATTTTTAGCATAGCGTTTCCGGCGAGAAGGAACAAAGGCCGTCACTTTTAAGCAATCAGGATGCACTGAACAATTGTAATTAACACGGTTCAAACTGCTAAAAAATACTAAAGCGCAAGAGAACAAAAGACAACGTAATTGCATACCAGAACTTCACGGCTATAAATAGACACACCATCTACTGTGTTAATTTGGTGCCAACACAAGAACACATGAACACTCCTGTGTATTTTACTCCTATTATTTTTTTATTACAATATTTTTTGTTAATTAAATTATGAACCGCTGTGCACTCGTGTTCACTCGTGTCCTTACTCATGTGGAGTTTTAGATTAGATGATCATAGCATTTGGATCCTAGTATTTTGGGCTACCTGTGTTATCCTAGGGTAGCCTGGCTTACTTGAAGTCGCTCGTGTTGTGACTCGGGTTTTATATGAGATCGACTGTCCGTGCATACTTTCGCATGTGATTGTGCGTTGTAATGTGCCATTTACACAGGTAACCCGAAACAACTAAGACGATAACAGAATTGGTTTTTAATTGTAAATGTTGGTTAATTAAATGATGAAACGCTAGCTAGTGTACTCGTGTTCACTCGTGTGGTGTTCTAGATCAGATCCTCATAGTATTTGGATGCATTTTGTTTTGGGCTGGTACCGCACTGATACACAGGTAACCCGAAACAACTAAGACTATAAAACAATTATTATTATTACAGAGGAGTGTTCCTCTTCCCACATTATATTGTCACACAACACCTTAGACGGTAGTGTTATTTTGAGCATAAAGAGTTTCCCGCGAGAAGGAACAAAGGCCATCACTTTTAACCAATCAGGATGCACTGAAAAATTGTAATTAAACGGTTCAAACTGCTAAAAAATACTAAAGCAGAAGAGAACAAAATACAACGTAATTTCACGGCTATAAATAGACACACCATCTACTGTGTTAGGGGCCAACACAAGGACACAGGAACACTCCTGCTATTTTTTATTATAATATTTTTTGGTTAATTAAATTGTGAACCGCTGTGCACTCGTGTTCACTCGTGTCCTGACTCATGTGGAGTTTTAGATCAGATGATCATAGTATTTGGATCCTAGTATTTTTGGGCTACCTGTGTTATCCTACGATAGCCTGGCTTTCTTGAAGTCGCTCGTCATCTGACTCGTGTGGAGTTATATATGAGATCGACTGTGTGCATACTTTCATATCTGATTGTGCCAAACACGCATGTGTATGAGATAATCCGCATTACAAAAGATACGCCGGAGTTCAAGCTGCGTGCAGCTTCTTGTTTTTTTTATTTTTCGTCCTGTAACATTTTTGATCAGTTCTAACCTTTGCCGCTAACAATATGGGTCGCAGACGCTGTGATCGAGCGATAAAGCAGGAGGCATGCGTATTAGTTGAAAGATAAATGTTCGGTAGAGAGCTTTAGAGGGTTTAAGGCTACCGTCACGTCATGAAGTACTCAATTTGCCTCTATCTTCTCTCTAACCGAGTTATTAATATGGATGAAGTATTGTTGACTCAGGCGAAACTACGGCGCCTTCCAGTCTACGACCGCATAAGTAATTGATAAACTTGAAACACTTAGGTATCGAAATACAATCTGAGGTTAGATGTTCTTGGCAGACTGCAGATAGCAGGATCAAGCAATTAGACTAAACGTGATCAATCCACAGATAACAATTGGTTTATTTTGGGCAGCGCTAATATTATAATATTTGATTCGACGTTGCGTTACATGCCGCTATGGTCTGTCATATCTTGTTCCAGTGTGTATACACAGTGAGATGTAATACCAGTGACTGTCGTTACCATACTTTGATCCTATCGACGAGCTACGGGCCAATATTGTGTGCCAGGCTTATTAAGTCCAGACTCCAGACTTTAATAACGAAGGCTTCCTTTTTAGACTTTTCACTGTGTTGTCAAGACTCTAGACTTCGTTTCATTGCAAGTTCAATAGAAGTGTTGTTCTGGATTCTAGATGACAAGTATGTTTCTTCAAGGCTTCAAGGGATATCAGATCGACCCGCAGACCTTTGCATAATTTAGTTTATGCAGTCGAGCGTCGGCCCGACTGCACACAGAATTCTCTAAAGATTGTCCACCCACTTGCAGCGGACTCTGCCGACAGTTTCACGACAAAGGATACAAATCGGAATTATCTACGGGCCAATATTGTGTGCCAGACTTCAATTAAGTTAAAACTCTAGACTTAATTAACAACTTAATTAACGAACGGGATTTTATTGAAGACTTTTCACTGTGTTGTCAATTAAGACTCTAGACTTCGTTTCATTGCAAGTTCAATAGAAGTGTTGTTCTGGATTCTAGATGAAAAGTATGTTTCTTCAAGGCTTCAAGGGATATCAGATCGACCCGCAGACCTTTGCATAATTTAGTTTATGCAGTCGTGCGTCGGCCGGACTGCACACAGAATTCTCTAAAGATTGTCCACCCACTTGCAGCGGACTCTGCCGACAGTTTCACGACAAAGGATACAAATCGGAATTATCTACGGGCCAAGATTGTGTGCCAGACTTCAATTAAGTTAAAACTCTAAACTTAACGAACGGGATTTTATTCAAGACGTTTCGCTGTGTTGTCAAGACTCAATAGACTTACTCATTTAAAATTTACGGGATCGTGTTTCGGTATCGTTGCAAGACTTACAAGGATTCTATAGTCTGTTAATGTGCTTGTCGTTCTTTTATTTTAATTATCGCTCTGTTTTAAAGTCTATGTGTCTGTGATGTCGAGTACATTTCAAACTACCAAGCGTGGTTGTGAAAAGTGGGTCATGACAAAGTGCGAGTCAGGGTGCGAGTCAGCGAGTCAGGGTGCGAGTCAGCGAGTCAGGTGCGAGTCAGCGAGTCAGGGTGCGAGTCAGCGAGTCAGGGTGCGAGTCAGCGAGTCAGGGTGCGAGTCAGCGAGTCAGGGTGCGAGTCAGGGTGCGAGTCAGCGAGTCAGGGTCAAATTAATCAAATTTACATTTTTGTACGGAAGCTTAGAAGGGACATTATTTTTTTCTCGAACTGAATGTCCCTTCTAGGCTTCCGTAGTTTTGATAGAATATTATATACACTTTAGCAATGTTTTCGTAATTACATTGATTGCAAAATAAATAATTGTTGTGACAGTTATAAAATACAGGCTCCATACAAGCGTGATCGGTTATTTAAATCTGAAAATGTCTTCCCTCTTCTTATTCAGGGTCGTAACGAGGTATATTTTTTCTCTTTCCCGGCGACTGAAACCGAACACGATCTTCCGTAACAGTTATTGCACTGGTTTGGTCTGTTTCTTTACGCTTTCTTCGTCTTTGCCTTCTCTGTGCACTCATGATTTCTGTGAAATACCATGACAATGGTAACGCTAAAATTGAACTTGTCTACTGCGATATACTCATATACTGATCGCACTGAAGAGTTAACTATCGTGGTCTGCGTAGTCCTTCACTGAAGCGCGCAAAATCCATGAACAACATGGCATCGTATTTCACCATACCTACTGCTCAACATCAAATACTGGAAAAAATTACATTCTTAATGACAGATAAGTTAATTGTGTCAACAAACCTCAGTGGGATGCCAGGAAACTTTGAAACCATTTTTCACGGCGTTATAAATGCACGTTTTGTAGCATGTATTCGAAGCTCCTGTACCTCTAGATTTAAAATCAGCGTGGACGCCTAGACATTTGTAGGATTTAACTCTTTCAATTAAACAACCATTTGACGTGCTAATTCCCGGATTTTCAGGTATGGCGACATTTTGTAAGGCGACATTTTCAGGTATGGCATATTTCTCTATGGCGACTCTTTGGTTTATAAGCCATAGAAGTCGTACATCGGCCCCTCCGGATAGACCGGTGCGAGAACTAAGATGCCCTAACGAAATGTGTATGCTATCCGGACGCGGTCCGTTGTGACACCGGTTCTTCATTGCGGTCCGGCTAAGCGCTATTCCTTTTCTTTTGCAAGCTTAATTATTTTCTTCTTGACCGTTTAAGTTCTTTCCCGTTGTTTCCATCGATTTTTCAGCGAGAACCAATGAAAGTCGCTTTGTTGATGTTTCCACAGGGGTACGGTCAGTTTTATAATTTCCTCTCAGAGTTCAGTTTCGCTCGTTTTACTTGTTCTGTCATTTTTTTTCCTGATACAATACTTTTCTTCTTTGCCCTCCTAGTTAGTTCATGTCATTTCCAGTTCGATAAATTGTTTTTGCAATCCGAAAAGTAGTTTATTCAGTTCTATATATTCGATTCATGTCCGTAATGCATCAATCAGCGGCTTCCCCCTGGGACCGACCCCCGGGGAACCCACGGGAACTCAGGGGCATTTGTCACGATTTGTCAGCTCCATGTTGCCCGAGGGTGTGGGGGAAAACAACACTTTTGCTACCGGTGGTTTAACCCAGGGGACGGACCCTGGGGATTTGTAATATCAGGTCAGCGGTTTACCCAATCCGTTATTCCCGGATGTTCTTCGAGCTTCGCGCCATTTCCGCTTACGAGGTCTTTGACTTTGGTTTGAACTAGCGCCCTTTGAATTTAATATGCCAGTATTTAACGTGTGGAGCACCGACAGAGGGAAGAGAAAAGCCATCTTGGCAAATTGTCTAGAGGAATTTATCAGCAAAGGTATGTTTAGTTTATATGTTTCGTTGCGAATTTTTACCCTTGCATTTGGCCTTTTGGGGTTGTGTACGGAGTGGTTCCTTTAGGCTTTAATAGTTAAAGGTACGGTACATTATATTTGCCCCAGAGGGAGGGGATTTGTCAAAATTCTCCTGCCCCATATCCAGGGGGATTAGATGAGGTTTGAATGGGCGTTTGGACAAATCCCCCAGGGTCCCCGGGGGTCGGCTCCAGGGGGAAGCCGCTGATTGATGCATAAGCCATATCCCATTTAGACGGTTCTGTTCGTTTTCGGTTCTATATACTATTTTATACTCAGTTCAGATTTTTGTGTATGGGCGTCAAACAGTTTCAACATCGGGTTCGGTTTCTTGTTCTATTTCTTCTATTCATACACTCAGTTCAGTTTTCTCGGTTCATATCTAATCATGTCCATACGCTAGTCCGGGTTCAGTAAATTCAGTTTAAGAAGTAAAGGTGCTGTAATCTGGAACTCACTTTCCGAAGAAAGTAAGACAATTCAGTCAAGGAACTGAACTCTTCAAACCTAGACTCCAAAAACAGCTCATAGAGAACTACTAATTTCAAATTTGTTTTCTTATATTCCATCTTCTCTTCTAAATCTTGCATTTGCATCTCCCTACCTCCCTCCCCAAGTTTAAAAACCCGTGCAAGGTAGTTAATATTTCTTCGGTGGAATTGACTTCTTTGTTGTTTTTGTCGAAACATGAACCTACGTGATTATTATCTCTGTGTCCTTTCTCTAGGTTGAAGAAATACCGGGTGGTTTTTTCCCCTTCTTCGATCCATTTGGATCGGCTTCTAATCTTGACCCGCTCGAGTTGTTGTTTTTCGATAGCACTTAACTGGCTTCCCAGGGTCAAAATGTCACGGCTCGCTGTCGCGTCGCCTCTAGCTAGTCTAGTTTTAGCTTTTATCAATTGTTTTGTTATTCTATTTCGTTCGCGAATTACACTCGTTCTCAATAACACGTGCAGGTTCGAAATTGAATTTCCAACGGAAAACGTCAATTTGGTGGATGTCACTCAACTATATTTCTATGGCAACACTGGTCTGCATGCTAAATAAAACGTCGCCATACAACTCCAGATGTGGAGGAAACATAAATAGTGTTGGAGGTCAACGAAATCGTAAGTAATTTGAGGCGACATAGGTAGAGAAATGGCGGATACTAAGCCGAAAAACGATTGTTTTTTTGCTTGAATTCCTCACCGAAATGTCAGTCGAGAGTGGAGAGCATTGCCGATAATCCATGTCCTGAGAGTTTCAAAAACTGAATATTTGCCCTGTCGAATGTTGTATCCATGCCTGGAGCTCGTCGAGGTAGAGCTCGAGGGTATTGCTCGATAAAACCTCTTATAAGGAGCATATCTGCAACTGGATGAATAAAGATAACTATAATTCTTTTTCCAAGACCTTTGAAGCTATATAAACAATCAGATTTCTTATACACAAACCGCTCGCTCACACATAAAGTTTATGTGATTTCCCTATTTTGATCTTATACACAAACCGCTCGATCACACATAAAATTTATGCGATTTCCCTATTTTGCAAACCCTTGGCTCTAAGCATGATTACTCTCCATCTAAGTGACTTTGGGAAAGACTTTGCCATGTTTATACTAAAATGCTAGTTTCCCGAATTTAGTCACACAACGGTTCACTTCAAACTCCATGGAAACCGTTTGATTGACATCCACCAGAAACGACTTCGAAGTCAGGAGTTTCGTTTCGAACCTGCACGTGTTATTGAGAACGAGTGTAATTCTCTTTTTATCCTCTTACTGAACTCAATTGATTTCTTCTTAACATTTAGTTTTAAGTAATCCCACCACATTCCCTGGGTTATCTTTTTCTTCTTTGATTTCCTCAATCAAGTTTTCAATTTCGGTAACGTATTCATTCTCCTTCAATAGCGATACTTACTGTGACGTCACACAGGCCAGTCACGCCACATTTGTTGCATTCTGTGGTTGGCAGAAACGAAGCGTGAACCCAGTCAGTTGCTTATAAAATATCACAGGTCGGTGCTTATTCATCGCCAACTTACTTTCTTGTTCTTCCAAAATGCAAGCAAGCCCTTTCATCGAAGCCTATATGCTCTTAACTTATAAGTCTTATAAAGGAATTAAGATTTGAAAGCAGAATTGAGACTTTAGATGTATTTTGTGAGTCCTAAATCGCTAGTTCCCATACAAGTCATACAAACACGCGGTTTTTTTTGCCAACCACATTATATATGCAAATATATAAATGACGTCAGTGTTTACAAACAGTAAGTATCGCTAAGGGAGGTATTTAATTTCCAAATTCCCGGTCCTCTCGAAGCAAAGTTATATATTATGTTTTCTTGATTTTTTTCGTTATTAGTTTGACCCATATTATAATGTCTATAAAAATATATTTCGGGATACCAGACGATTTTTTTTTCTCCTTATGGCAATTACATTTACTAGACTCCATGTAAATACAAGACAGAGTATGAATAAAGACTTGTTGTTGTCGGGTTCAGCTCAGACTCTCTTCTGTTCTCCAGTTCGCTCATTTCTAAACTTCTCGGTTCTGTTCATCTCGGTTCTGTTCATCTCGGTTCTGTTCATCTCGGTTCTGTTCTGTATTTGGAGAATACTGATTCCGAAAGAACGGAGAAAAACGAACAGAGTCGAACCTAGAAACCATAGCCAAACAAAACAAAACAAAACCGTTAATGCTGTACTATATCACTCGTTCATAGAGTCAAAACCGGGGTCATGCGTTTCATGATGCACATCACGCACTATAAATAGTTTATTTAGTTGTGTTTGGTGATTTTTTTTAAATAATAAAAAAACCCTGACTCGCACCCTGACTCGCTGACTCGCACCTTGACTCGCTGACTCGCACCCTGACTCGCTGACTCGCTGACTCGCACTTTACCCAGACTCGTGAAAAGTCCCACTAGTACAGGAATACACTGGCTTCCTGCCGAGGTCAAATCATATTTGAAGCGGTATCCGGGGAAAATTCATGGGTTCGATTGTGTTTTTAATCCGCTAGAAATAATGAAATTCGTTACCCAAAGCGCATGTGTACTTCTTTCATGAAGCAAATAAACAACGAGAGTATTTTACTTCGACAAGCAACTAGTTCGACAAGTCCCGAAGCTACGCTCGGCAAGTCAACATTTACTCAAGGTCCCGAAGTGTAATTGAAATCATGGACTCCGGGCTTTTTCGGTATCTGCTCCTATTTTATGGAACTCGTTACCACTGGAAATGAGGTCCATTGATTTCCCGGGATTGATTCTCTTAGTTCTTTTAATTCTAGTGTGAAAACATGTATTTTTAATTCAAAGCTTTTGGTATATTATTTAAGCCATTATTATTATTATTGTTATTCAATTTTCTTTTTGGAAAAATAGGGAATTACTTGTCAAACGATACTTACAGTATCTGTATTATTGCGTAACATTTTAAGTAAGTTAGTTTTTAATTCTTGTTGTATTGTAAAGCGCTATGGGACTTTAGGGAAAAGCGCTACATAAATCGATTATTATTATATATTAGCTTTTATTTGTGCGGCCGTTGATAAACAAACTCATAACGGTTAAGCAAACTCATAAGGTTTTCTCAACTGGCAATTTGCTGATTTTAATTGCCATGTAGTGGTACTCGATCTCTTCAGCAATCCACAGTTTCATAGTTGTTTTGTTTGCACAAGGATAACACAGGTAGCCCGAAAAAAACAGAGGGCATATATTTTGCACTTATTGTTACTTACTTTAAGCCTTCATCATTTATCTATTTAATAGTTTGATATAACTTGTATATTCACTGTATGTGTACTATGTGTAAATATATTTATATGTATATATTTAAAGAAACAGAAAAAGACTTAATTAAAATTATTGGAATAAAATAAAATTATAATACGTAAATCTTTTTTCCCTTGTATATTCACTTTGTAACTCTGTAATCATAAGTCTACATACTGTTTTTGTTCTATTAGATTTCGTAGAAATCAGACTCTATTGTTCGTAAGTTCTATACATGTATGTAACCAAATCTACTTGCTATCCAACCATTTACGGCAGTCAACTCGAAACTTGAAACTTGAAACTTGAAACTGCAAACAAATATTTTTAATGACCACAATATCAGACTAATCAAAACACTGCTCACCTGCAACGATTCATAGGTGCACACGGGGTCACAGGTAGTAACGCAATCGGCTGCTTTTGCAGCTTCACGCGGCATTTACACAGGTAACCCGAAACAACTAAGAAGATAACAGAATTTGTTTTTAATTGTAAATGTTGGTTAATTAAATGATGAAACGCTTGCTAGTGTACTCGTGTTCACTCGTGTGGTGTTCTAGATCAGATCCTCATAGTATTTGGATGCAATTGCCCTATATCATTAACACCTCACGGCTTGTTTATGAGGGGGACAGAATCGACATAAACAATAGAATTTTGAAGTAAATCTGCTCTGCTGAGGAAAATTTAACTTCGAATTGTCTGGTTTCCAGATATCAGCTGTATCAATGTTTATCCCACAATATTTACCGTATTTGGTGGCTGTTACCGCTATTCTACGTTCTACAAAATGCATTTGATAGCGATTTCCTTTGTGTTGCTGTTTTGTCCCCTTCCCACGACCGTGATCCTTAGCGTTTAAACAATAGATTGTTTTGATTTGACGTCATAATGATATAGGGCAATTTGTTTTGGGCTGGTACCGCACTGATACACAGGTAACCCGAAACAACTAATACGATAAAACAATTGTTATTTTCCTCTTCCCACATTATATTGTCACACAACATTGTAGACGGTTGAGTTATTTTTAGCATAGCGTTTCCCGCGAGAAGGAACAAAGGCCGTCTCTTTAAACCAATCAGGAGGCACTGAACAATTGTAATTAACACGGTTTCAAACTGCTAAAAAATACTAAAGCGCAAGTCGAACAAAAGACAACGTAATCGCATACCAGAATTTCACGGCTATAAATAGACACACCACCTACTGTGTTAAGGGCCAACACAAGGACACAGGAACACTCCTGTGTATTATACTCCTGTATTTTTTATTATAATATGTTTTTGTTAATTAAATTATGAACCGCTGTGCGCTAGTGTTCACTCGTGTCCTGGGGTAGCCTGGCTTTCTTGAAGTCGCTCGTGTTCTGACTCGTGTGGTGTTTTATATGAGATCGACTGTGTGCGTCCTTTCATATCTGATTGTGCGTTGTAATGTGTCAAACACGCAGGTGTATGAGATCATCCGCGTTTCAAAAGATACGCCGAAGTGAAAGCTGCGTGCAGCTTCTTGTTATTATTATTTTTGTTCTGTCCTGTGACAGTTTTGATCAGTTCTGACCTTTGCCGCTAACAGTGTGGGTCGGAGACGCTGTGATCGAGCGATAAAGCAGGAGGCATGCGCATTAGTTGAAAGATAAATGTTCCGTAGAGAGTTTTAGAGGGTTTAAGGCTACCGTTACGTCATGAAGTACTTAATTTGCGGCAATCGTCTCTCTAACCGAGTTATTAATATGGATGAAGTATTGTTGACTCAGGCGAAACTACGGCGCCTTCTAGTCTAGGACCGTATGAGTCATTGGTAAAGGCAACAACGAACTCAAAACATAGCTATCAAAATACAATCCGGGATCAGATCTTCTAGGCAGACGCCAGATAAGAGGTCAAGCAATTAGACAAAACCAATTACAGTAAATGACAAGAGATCAATTTCGTCTGATATGACCAAGCTTTAATCACATACAATCGTTCAACTAAGTCACTGGGTCACGAAAAATCTATTCGGGCTTTCGTCTATGCAAACGGTTACCGTTAAATTGTACTACACAACGCTCTCGCTCTAAGGCATTCCATTAGAAAAGCATCTATATTTGTTGTCACATCACTGTTGCAATGGAGATTCAGGTTGTTCAAAGCGGGACAAATTCTGGCGAGTTTCACGTAAATATCCTGAAGAACTGAACTGGAGTCCGTTTTAGGAAATCGAAGAAGGTCAGTTGACTCGATCTAAAAGCCGTAATTATTGTACTGGATTTGATTTGATACTTAAGAAACCGTAATGACCGTAAAGAAACACTGGAATGACTTGAATGGCTGTTAAGAGTAAATAGAAGTTGGATTTGTCATTGGAAACCGTATAAACTGAACAGGATAAGACTTTGGAAATCGAAACATAGCCTGGTACAGACACATTTTTTCACTCATAAATTCGAACTGCATTCATGAGTGAAAAAAAAACCTCTCAGTTTGTCTGTTAATTGCTTTTTGTTCTAATTATCGCTCTATTTAATATGTGGCTGTGATGCCTGGTACATTTCAAGCTACCAAGAGTATTTGTTTGCTTGTGCTTTCGTAAATCCAATTTGAATCTAAAGTCCTAACGAATATTACTGGCTTCCTGCCGAGGTCAAATCATATTCGAAGCGCCGGGGGAAATTCATGGGTTCGATTGTGTTTTTAATCCGGTAGAAATTATGAAATTTGTTATCCAAAGCACGTGTACTTCTTTCATGAAACGAAATAAACAATCAAGAGCATTTAATTTCCTCAACAAGCTACTAGTTCGACAAATCCTGAAGCTACGCTCGGCAAGTCAGCATTTATTCAAGATCGTGAAGTATAATTTGAAATCATGTGGACTTCGAATGTTTTGGTATCTGCTCTTATTTTATGGAACTCGTTACCACTGGAAATGAAGTCTATTGATTCCTCGGGTTGTTTCTCTTAGTTCTTTTAATTATAGTGTTAAAACAAGTATTTTTAATTCAAAGCTTTTGGTATATTATATCTTGCCAAGTATTTATGCCATTATTATTATTATTCAATTTTCTTTTTGGTATAAAATAGGGAATTACTTGTAAAACGATACGTTACAGTATCTGTATTATTGCGTAACATTTTTAGTAAGTTAGTTTGTAATACTTGTTGTATTGTAAAGCGCTATGGGACTTTAGCGCTACATAAATCGATTATTATTATTATATATTAGCTTTCATTTATGCGGCCGTTGGTAAACAAACTCATTTAAGCAAGCTCGTAAGATTTCCTCAACTGGCAATTTGCTGTTTTTCATTGCCATATAGTGGCACTCGATCTCTTCAGCAATCAACAGTTTCATAGTTGTTTTGTTTGCACAAGCATAACACAGGTAGCCCGAAAAAACAGAGGGCATATATTTTGCACTTATTGTTACTTAAGCCTTAACTTAACTTTAAGCCTTCATCATTTATCTATTTAATATTTTTATATGACTTGTATATTCACTGTATGTGTACTATGTGTTAATATATCTATATGTATATATTTAAAGAAAAAGACTTAGGGAAGAGGTCAAAACAATGGATTTCGAATGGGACACAAATTTTGTCAGGAGGTGGTGGGTGGCGGTAATGCCCCTACCCCTTATTTCGAGGGTGATTTTCTCGCGTTGTAAAATAGGATACCTGATTTTAATGTAGACACGTTCTTCTGTTCCTATAGAAACTAGAAATATAGTTACTTCTTCGATAAGTATTTTATTTAAGAAGATATTTGTGATCAAAAATCTAGATTTTGCCAAAATAGGTGGTGGGTTCCGGGTACAAACCCCCTTCCATCAAAATTGGGTCCCGCCAGAGTACCATTGTTTTGACCTCTTCCCTTAATTAAAATTATTGGAATAAAATATAATAAGTAAGTCTTTCTTTTCTTGTATATTCACTTTGTAACTCTGTAATCATAAGTCTACATACTGTTTTTGTTCTATTAGATTTCGTAGAAATCAGGCTCTATTGTTCGTAAGTTCTATACATGTATGTAACCAAATCTACTTGCTATCCAAACATTTACGGCAGTCAACTCGAAACTTGAAACTGTGTACTTTTATACATTTTTGTACCGTAGGTCTTCTTAGATCCGACTATTCCTGTTTTTTCATCATTTTATTAAGCTGGTCTGGCCAGCGTTATTAGGTTTCTTTTTTGGCACTGACACACTAAGGTTGGATTCTACTTGTTTTTCTGGCTCTTTGCCACACGCGTCTCTTTGTGTGACAACGGATAAACAAGTTTAATCTCTGAGCTCTGTGCTAGAGTACTGTAGGCTTTGGGAGTGTTCGGTTCTCGCCGGACCTCACTCTGCTTGCTATGCCATGCTGACGAGTCCTAATGAGGACGAAACAGCTGTCCATGGCTGCATTCTGGTACGAGCACCTTTTTGTGTCAGGTTTAGCTAGCCGTAGTGCCATTTTTGAAATATCACATCGTATCAGCTTTGCTACTGTCGTCATAATTTTATATTTTGGCTGGTTAGGTCCGTATCTCGGATCCGGTGCTTTTGCAGGATTTTGTATGCGGTACTTGCTTATCAGTTTAGTTCCTCTTCCCACATTATATTGTCACACAACACTGTAGACGGAAGAGTTATTTTTAGCATAGCGTTTCCGGCGAGAAGGAACAAAGGCCGTCACTTTTAAGCAATCAGGATGCACTGAACAATTGTAATTAACACGGTTCAAACTGCTAAAAAATACTAAAGCGCAAGAGAACAAAAGACAACGTAATTGCATACCAGAACTTCACGGCTATAAATAGACACACCATCTACTGTGTTAATTTGGTGCCAACACAATAACACATGAACACTCCTGTGTATTTTACTCCTGTTATTTTCAGGGCACCAAACGCAAGTGGCACTGACGTAAGAATACTCTCTTTTCTCACAGCGTTCGAATGCACAGAATCTAAAATGAACAGAGGAAAAAAATATTATATAAACTTCTATCGAGTTAAATTTAATACTAAAGAAGCCTGAGTACTTTCAGATAGATTATATATCGGTTTCTACCAATTATGTACAAAATCAGTGGCTTTTAGCATAGTTAATAGAGTGGAATGGTTAGGAAACCCAGCGACCTTCTTTGTTATAGGTCTTTGTTAGCTTTTTTCAACCTTGAACGTGCACAAAACACAATAGAAATTCCAACATGTTAGTCAATCAGCCAATAGAAACGTGTGAGTTCAGTCGTTCAGGGAACGCTAATGAACTATGATAGTGCACAATCTTTTGTCTTGCCCCCTTCCAACCTCAATCGCAGCGCCTTTGTTAGCCCTTTTGAAGTTTGCCGGGTTTCCTAACCATTCCACTCTATTAACTATGCTTTTAGCGGTATTTTTGCGATGACATATTCTTGAATCTTTACTCGTGCCGGAGCGCTGACAATTTTCAATTGATAGACTACCTTTATGAGACTTCTAAGTCAATCCGAATGATCTACAGTTGAACTGTTTACTGTAAGGAATGTTAAAAAGTAATTGTAATGGCTTAATATGTACCTTTCATGTGGTTTCGTAGATAATCGGTAGTATACACAGAGGTTGTCAAATGCAAGACGGCCGTAGTTCAACTGTCAACAGCTGAGATTGCGTTACACACTGAAGCCCACTTTATCAGGAAATATGAACGCGTAATATAACTATATATGCACTTCTGGTTTACGTTCCGATCCGGGGAACTAGTTATATTTTATATAGGATCTCAGTATCACTGCATTTGTTTTTAATTTTTGCCAATTGAAATCAAAGCCCACGTAACCTTATCTCCCTCAGGGGGGAAACGGGGGCCTCGTGTTATGCTCTCTTGACTCTTTTGATATAACCAGTTGGCGAGCCCGAGCGATTATTATAATTCACAACTCGAGTACGGTTCTGAAGCACAAATGTAGCAATCCGTTAGACGTTTTTCTCTAAATTTTGGAAAAAGTGTTTTATAGCTACTTTCCGCACACCTTGTCAGGTTCTGGAGCTGACGCCGGCCGCATAATAATCTCTCGGGAGTTCTAAAACGGCAATTACGTATATTCAATCTTTTCACCCAGTGGCCATCTTGGATTCAAAGCGAGTTAATCAGTTTTGGCTTTAGCAACGCTATAACCTCGCACTGAAGAATATTAGAACAAGTTTTAGCCAAGCAAAACCTCGCATTGGATCCAGTATGACCACCGGGTGAAAAAAAGTGAATGCAACCGCGTTATTTATGGTGCGGTTTCCGCGAGTTTAGTTTTCGCTTGCCTATCACAAGCGTAATTTTATGATTAATGGTGTTGCAGCCATGTAGGTTGACCAACAAAGAAAAGTTAATGTATCTATCAATTCCAAATATGACCCCCCCCCCCCCCCCCCCCCCGGTGTACGTGTAGCATTTGACCGCGCAGTCTGTCCCAGGGTGGGGCACTTACCAGCAAATAAAAGTTGGGGTGGTGATTAGCCCACATTCGATATATGCTTCGCTTATCACGCACAAAGGTTACAGCTGATTGATAGTAAACTTGCTGAATTTTATAATCTCTCGCGAACCCAAAATACTCATAATGATGGGGACCAAAGGTACCAAAGGACTACACTTAAACACATGTCACATTTATGATTAGTAAATGAGAGATGACATACATTGGCGGATCCAGGGAGTGGGTTCCCCTTACTCCTGGATATCACTCAGAAATGAATAGCTAAATACATATTTGAATGTATGCTACTCAGACATGAAAAATTATCATAGAGATATCATATGAAAGCTGTTACAGATTGTAAGTACAGTTCTCTAGTATGACACTATTATTTTGCACCCCCTATGAGTCGCTTAACCCACCTTTTACAAAATCATGGATCTGAATGAGTTGTCTTCTTCATCAGTAGTGGATGACTCTATATCGGCTAAAATAACGCAAAACGATACCACAAGCGCTTAGATAGGACGAAGAACAGAATACTAAGTCCTAAGCGCCTGCGGATACTTTTTTGCGCAGAACTTGACATCAAAGTAATATATCCACTGCTGATTAAGACTGAATAGCTACTTCCATAAAAAAATAATTATATACTACTACTAGTACTGCTACGATTGCAAAGTACACAAGTCAAGGTTGTGATCGTCAACCCTAACGAGAGAGTAGAAACGAGAAGCTCTTTCTCGGAGGAGTCGAAGTTCATCTTAGTGAATGTTTGCCGAAAGAAATGGACGACCGTTGCATAAATGTATTAATTGAGGCGGATTTCTGATTATTTCCTCTACTGGACATCGCTACTGTACATCGATCTCAGTGAAGCTCTGCAATCTGGAACCAGGGTAAAGATGAAGGAGATAACTTTGAAAACGGAGCAGGGGGACGGCTATATACAGAGTCTACTTCTAAGTAAAGATTTTCTTACGCTTTGGAAAGAGTATGATATTTACCCAGTTATTTACGGTTTACGAACTTGCGAAAAGAGAACCCGACAACAAACCTCTCGCAGTTCGCCGATCACCGCCTTCGCGGCCCTTTCTCCGCGGCTGTTCTCTCTAGAAAACCTCTGGAACCAGGGTAATTCACCTTAGTCTTCAAAAAAGACAAAGATTTTTGTATTACTCGCCATATATTATCAACTGCAAGCTCAGTTTCAACACTTGCCGCGATAGGCTTTGATTTACACCGTTTCAGCCAATCATATTCCCCGAGAGATCAAGTGCTATTTGTTGCACAAGAGCCTGCTTGCAGTCGGATCATCGAAGCGGCCGCCATATTGGCCGAGCGTGATTGAGGCCTGGGATCGAATGACAAATGGAGGGGGGAGAGGGTGGTGGAGAAGAAGCTGAAATACCGCCTGCCCGAAAACCCCTGGTTTCTGAGTACAAACGTTATATCCCGTCCACCAGCGGACTGGGGCATGGGAATCGCGAAGTAACTACTTGGCCGTAAATACTTGGTGTTTATTGATATAAACAGCACAGCAGTTCAGTACAGCACTCGATCTGTTCATATTGCGCTGTGAGAATCCCGTTAAATTTACTAAACCGTAACTGCGTAGATAACAAATAAAGATGCGATATTAAGACTTGATCGGTTCATTGTACAACTGTCAAGACAGTAGCCTTATAAAGTCATTTCTGGGCTTTTCTCTGATCATGTAACTTTGAGCTACAAATAGCACTTGATCTCTTGGGGCATGGGAATCGCGAAGTAACTACTTGGCCGTAACTGCGTAGATAACAAACTGAAGAGACGATAACAACACTTGATCGGTTCACTGTATAATAATAATAATAATAATAATGCACTTATAAAGCGCAAATTAGCATATGGAAAATGTTCAGATGCGCTTTTACAGAGTCTCTACTTTTAAAATACACTAACAAACTAATAATTAACTAACCAATTAATTAAGAATAACAGTCCAATAAAATGCTATTACTACGAGTAATGATAAAGTTTGGTCGATAATAGCGATAATAAAACTAGTCGTAAATAGTAGCTAAAGGCTAAAGACTTCTCTGAATAAGTAAGTCTTGAGCTGCTTCTTGAAAAAGTCATAGGATTTGATTTCCCTAATACTAGCAGGTAATTTATTCCATAGAAAAGGTGCGGCTGATGTAAATGACCTATCGCCAATAGTAGACAGTGATTTAAAGGACGGTACGATCAGCAGTAGCTCATTATTAGATCTAGTGTTATAAATAGAGCGCCCTCTGACTTTAATTAATTGAGAAATATACGAAGGACACATATTAAGGATAGCTTTGTAAATGATAGTAAGTATCTTCACGATTATTCTAGTTTTGACTGGAAGCCAGTTAAGCTAATGAGAACCGGAGTAATATGTGCAAAACGGGAAGACCATAACATAAACTGTTACAGTAGTCAAGGCGACATGAAATAAATGCATGGACAAGGATAGTGCTAGACTCAATGGTTAAAAAATTCCTAATCTTTCTAATGTTATGTAAATAATAAAATGATGATTTACACGTTTTATTAATGTATGTCTCTAGAGACAGCCTTGGGTCCATCCAGACTCCAAGATTCTTGACAGAGAGGGTGGGCGTAACAACAGAGTTGGCAACAGAGAGATGACTGATTGAGTGTTTGTCAAGCTGTTGACATGTGCCAATAATCATGACCTCAGTTTTTCCATGGTTCATTTTGAGCTTGTTCTCGTGCATCCAAGCCTAGATATCGTTGATACACTCTTCCATAGCTGTCACTGACTGGTACTGGTTAGTATCCGGTTTCGGCTTAAATGATAGATATAGTTGTGTATCATCTGCATATGCATGGGCGTAGGGTAAGTGTTTATCAATTATGCGAAATAAATCACTCCCATAGATTATAAAGAGCAAAGAGCCAAGACAGGAACCTGAGGGAGGCCACAGTTAAGGTCAAATTTCCTAGATGAAGCATTGTTAATGGAGAGAGACACGTTGGGATCGTCCAGACAGGTAAGCAGTAAACCAGGAGAGAGCAGTACCAGATACTCCAAGATTCAGTTGAAGCCGATTTAGCAAGATGGAGTGGTCAATCGTGTCAAAAGCAGCACTCAAATCAAAGAGAACTAATAGTGTTAAGTGTTGCTTGTTCATATTCAATAGAATGTCGTTCATGACTTTCAGCAGTGCAGTCTCAGTACTATGATTTTTACGGTAGGCTGATTGAAGAGGTGGATACAGGCCATTCAGTGACATGTGCTCATGCAGTTGATTGAATACAGCTCTCTCTGTGAGTTTAGAGACGTAAGATAGATTACTGGTGGTCTATAGATTATGCTTAATTTAGAGTGAAATGACTTGCTAATAACATCCCATTCTGAGTATTCAAAAGAGCGCAGTACGGCAGCACTGACTTTTTTCACCAAAATACTATCCCTGTAAAGAATAGCAGTTCCACCTACTTTACGATCAGATCTTGGGTGGTCGAGTAAACAGTAGCCTTGTGGAGTGCAGTCAATCCGAGCGGCGGAGTCGTCTTCAGAGAACCAGGTATCGGTTATAGCAGCTCCCCTCTAAATCCCTGTTTCTCTCCCCCAAACCCCATTAACACACACAACATTTGGGTGTGGTCCGCTCTCGAGGCAGCACGGCAGCATCAATTGTTTATTGTACCCATCCATACAATTTTACACAGACCATTGCGTTATCTTATTCGTCATATTACGTATTCTTAATTCGAGAACAACATTATGTTCAACAGAACTATAAGGGTAGTGGACACCAGCTGGGTGAAAAACCTTCCCACGCGTCCACTGCTTCTGGGAGGAAAACCCCGGGCCAGCTGTACCCCTTAAACAACCCCCGGGCTAGTTCACTGATTAGATTCCTAAAGCCTTAGAACTGATAAACAGGAGGCAAATGAATCTTTCACATAAACGTCTTTAGCAGTATCACTAAGCCATCGACCATGTAGCCTTATCTAAATATTGGGACATCATAACTACAGGGCAAGTATAGATTAACCCAACGAAGCCAGAACAACACAATCACCTTCTCTTAGTTGATCTGTCTTAGAAGACTTATCGAAATTTATAAATAATTATCTATAAACTTGATATCTGACCTAATGAGGCGAGCTAATTCGTCAAACCGTAGAAAAGCAGAAAAATATAATAAACATAGAGACACTGAGCGAATGTCATACAAGGATGCTGGAGGCTCATCCTTATCTAACACTAGCTGTCCTAACTCCTTCTTGACCTTTGGACGAGCTAACAACGTTTCGCACCGGCCAGCACTTCTTTCACCAGGGGATGATCTTTCGGGGACTGTTCTCCAGCAATCGGATGTACCCAAGCGAGGCCGTGAAATGCCGACTCCAGCGGGGAAACTGTCTTAGCATCAGACATTAAAAACCGCAAACAGAGAGCAATATGATTAAGGGAAGCTGGAAAACACTGAAGACGATGCGAAGTGGCCCAACTTTTCCACCTGTATAATGAAGCGGAATACTTGGAAGCAGTAATAGCTGCCCTCCCAGCTTGAACACATCTGGAAGTGACTCGGCTAGAGCACGTAAGGTATCATCCTGCTGAGGAATAGAAGTACTCAAATCTAACCACATTGGCGAGTATAGAACACATCTAAAGAAGATACAATAAAATAAAGAGCATCTATAAATAAATAATAATAAAAAATATAAAAAATTAGCGCACAAGCTACACGCTGCTGAGAAGCGAGACCGAGATAAAATACTTTGTGATTTCAACCCTTAAGTACTGCCATCAGACACGGTGCATTCCATCGCACCTTCCTATCAAAACAGGATACCGATGGGAGCTCATTTTCCTGCTAATTCCCACGGTCAACCGCAGAAAAATACCGCTCCCCTCTAAATCCGTGTTTCTCTCCCCAAACCCCATTAACACACACACAACATTTGGGTGTGGTCCGCTCTCGAGGCAGCACGGCAGCATCGCCCGAGAACTCGAGAACGGGATCTGCAACTGGCTAACTCAATAGTCGGAACTAATTATGTTGCTAAACCACTCCCTGAGATGAATAAATATCCGCCCACTGTCTAAACTCAGTGTCACCCACTGACACAATAACAATAAAGCCACCCACTGGCTAAACTCAGTGTCACTCACTGGCACAATAAAGCCACCCACTGGCTAAACTCAGTGCCACCCACTGGCACAATAAAGCCACCCACTGGCACAATAAAGCCACCCACTGGCACAATAAAAGACACCCGCTGTCAAAGCTCGGTGCCACTCACTGGCACGATGAAAACCACCCACTGGCTAAGTAAGTGGCTCCGTCTGACAAAAAGCGAATTTATAGTCACTTACCAGACCGGACCTACATAACAGGCTGCACAACAACTCACATTAACGGTGCAAAAGCCATAGTTGAAGAAACGAGCTCTTCTGAAATTAATTATGATGGCTAAAACTCTGAAATAGAGATGGTCTCTACCAAAAACACCTGAGCTGTGTCGACCGACGCATAATGTAGATTTATCAGTGTGGAGGTCAACCCAGTCACACACGGAGGAAGCGAAGCGAAGACCATCCGAAGTGAAGAGAGGCAAAACGGAGCAGAACGCCAAAGAGGAACCACTAACGTACCTTGCGCACCTCAAGACGTCATATGCTTCAGAACTCTTGGAATCAAATCAGGCGGAGGACCAAACGGTTGTTTTTTATAATCCCAAGATCTAGAACAAGTATCCATAGCTTCACAACTGGGGTTCTAAAACCTAGAATCAATCTTGGTAACACGACTATTTTCATCAGCATACGATGAAAAGAATGTGAACCCAACTAGAATCTATAAAAATTGAAAGATATGAGGGAGATAGACCCATCATGCTCGCGCGTTAACAATTCTACTCAGATAGTCCGCTTTCTCATTCTCAGATCTGGGAATCACAGTGACTCAATAGAAATGACAACAGTATAAAACTGCTTAGCCTCCTCCTAAAGGTCCTTCTACTGCCTATATCGATTATGCGTGTGACATTCTGATTGTCAGTATACCACTTAACACATAACTCCCTTTCAGGCGAGGTGCAACTGACTGCAAAACCTTGCATGCGTACAGCTAAAATCTCCCGAATCTGTACCCTTGAAAACTGTCCCAAACGCCTTGTGCAACGATCTGTGAGCCTAATTCCACTGTATATCGACCATACTTGTGTCGCTAGCATCTGAAAAAAAGTTATAAAACCAAAGCTGCATTTCATCTTTACAAACCGACATTTGATCATAGATGAAAAACCCCGCAGATACCAATCGGACCGGCAGGTGGAATTAAATTCTTGGGTCGAGACGAAATCGCGGTATCCGCCAATACTGTCGTCCAAGAAAACCACAATGCGGAGACCCCTCCAGTGACGTACAAACGAACGCATAAGTTTAAGTGAAAATGTACGGCGCTGAAGTTAAGGATAAGGCTGCAAAAATAAAGTACTTGATGCAGAAACCTACACACCATGAAAACCCTAGGTATTGCCTGTGGCCAGGAATATCTCAACGTGATGATAGGCAGATTTCAAGTCAAACGTGAAGAAGAAATAACCCGATTGGAAATATTCAAAAACCGTACGAATGTCTTCATATCTAACCGACTGTTTCCAAATAAACTGTTCAAATATGACAAGTCCAAAATAAGTCTATACTTTCCGCTAGCTTGCAAAGCTACATCCAGAGGATTACTATACTCTGGAGGATTACAACTTCCAAGACACAGCCTCGTTCAATAAGTTCGGCGACTGCATCATCTACAAAATCTTTGCATTTGTAAGCGGAAGTACTATTAGGGATAGCGTAGCCACCAGGTAAGACAATAAAAGGAATTTTGCAACCTTCAACAAAAGTGTGAATGATAAAACTTGAGGCATGCATAGAATTAGACCAAAATCAACAGTCCCTAATAGAACTAACTCTGAATAAACTAATTACCAACAGATCGCTCAAATTCAAATGAATCACTAGCGAAATTATCTGATTTTGCAACCTTCAACAATAGTGTGAATGATAAAAATTAAGGTGTGCATAGAATTATACCAAAAATCAACAGTCCCTAATAGAGCTAACTCTGAATAAACTAATTACCAGCAGATCGCTCAAATTCAAATGAATCTGATTTGTTTGTAGATTGCCAATGGAAGCTTGGAGAAGCATTCCTCCAGTGCCCTTCAATTCCACAGGCGAAGAAAACTCCTCTCTTTCTGAGGTTTCCAGGTGTAAAGGAACTTGACGAAATACCTCGAATTGTCCTCCTGAACCAACGAGCTTGTGAGGAATGCGCGGATACGCTAACTACTTCACCAGAATAAGCCGGCTTCGAAAAACTGAACTGATTCTTCCTTGCTTTGGCTACTTTTTTAGCGTCAACAACAGCCTTCTATGCATTTGTTATTTATTTTTTTGCTTTAGAAATTCGTTTTTCATCATCAGGGTTGTCAGCCAGATCATCTGTTAAATAAGCCGAGCAGAGGCTGTCGTCCAGCCACGCTCCGACCGATCAGCTATTTGATTTTCTTTTTGGCAAACCACCACAAGCTGTATGCCTTCTTGAAGCTCATGCTTGGCCTTTTCGAACTTGCTTCTGTCAATGGCTGTACTAGCTGCTTCAAACTTGGACTCAACTGCCTCGTTGAACTGGAACTGCACATTCCATTTTTCCATTTGTACGGAGCGACTTGTTTTACTTTATTTATTTATGCCTGGGGGGGGCTGGCAAGAATGAGGGGGGGGCATCAAAAATTCAAGAGCATGAGGGGGGGGGGTCACAGAAAAGAATAAGCATAGAAGGGGGGGGGGGGGGGCTGTCTATATTTTTGGGTGCATTTCCAGGCATCTAAGGGGCCGCAATTTTCAAAATTTTCCCCCATGGGAGTATCCCCGGACCCCCCCAGAGAAATGGCCTTGCTTTATTAAATAGTAATCAGCCAATCCAATGAGAAACATACAGAGCACCTAATGCAACCACCATTCAATTGTCTTGCCTAATAATTTGTTTGCCTCATCTTAATTTTGAAACTCCATTAGTAAAAACATTTCATCTATAGATCCATCTGAAATTAAGCTCCTCACACTTCATTAAAGGTAGGTTTGGGTGCATTCCAGCGATCTCAGAAACCTTAATTTCAAAAATTTTCCTCTTAGTGGACCCGATCCAGATAATGTTCAGTCCGTGTTTAGTCCTCTGGGAGGGGGGGGGGGCTCTATATTTTTTAGAATTGTGTGAGGGGGGGGGGGGGGGGGGGGGGTGGGGTTATGAAATTTTTGTTTTGTTTGGAGGGGGGTCAAGACATTTTGTTGTTGTTTAGAACGAATCTTGCCAGCCCCCCCCCAGGCATAAATAATGAATGGTCCCTTAAACAACGGTTTCCACACACTTCTCTTGATCTACAAAAATACTTCTTTTAAGAACGTTAAGCTTAATATCCACTTGTTCAAGAATCTTTTGCCGTGAACTAGCCAAAATTTTGATAAACTCTTCCTTGTCCATGCTAAATAAGCGCACAAGCTACACGCTGCTGAGAAGCGAGACCGAGATAAAAGACCTTGTGATTGCAGCCCTTAAAGGGGCCGTCTCACCCACAGTGCTTAGCGCGCTCACATAGCATAGCGGCCATTTTCGATGCCATCGAAATCCAGAGTTTTATGCCAGTGGTCTTAATCTTCTCTACATCTCTGCCATCCTTCCAGCTATCATAAAAAAAATCACACTAGGTTGAACCTTTTTTATTGCTCTTCCAGTTGAGCCTCTTATTTAAGTCTTTTAAATTATTTGGTCATATAAATTTTAGTTTTATTTCATGTGGCCGTAGTTCTCCGATGGATGCCTGAGTCTCATTCGTCCTCAACAAAAGGAAACAATTGTCCGTTTGTGTCCAGGATTTCCACCTACAACATGGAGAAGCTATCCTGACCATTAATCTTTATATTTAAAGATATATTAGCGCTTAGTTGGAGTATCTACTATCTTTGAGCCGATTTGGGTTGTTGAACTGACACCGTGGCTGGCTTACGCGACCATATGGCAACAAAACTCCGCTTGGTCGACCCGAAAAGAACTGAGCAGTTTCCTAAAATCATTTTCAGGGCTTTGGCGTTTAACTTGTGGAAACAGGTCTCTCTCTGGTTTCGAAGGACTTTTAGACAGTGATTTCGACGAGATTTTCGGATTCACCGTGTCGATCAAAGTTTATACACTATTTATACTCACACGAAATTAATAATAATGTTTATTCCAACAACAACACCATCATTGGTACATAGGAATTACAAAAACATGCATAATATCATCTAACTATTACAAGAACATTCATTAAATATAGTAGTGATATCATATATATATTGGGCTGTGCTTTTTACAATAGACACATACGTCATTGATAAGCAGTATAAAAATAAGTCGCGATGACTGAGACGACTAAACGAACTGTTAACAACCAACATGTTACTGAAAAATTTATTCCTAAGATTCACTAATTTGCTATTGGTACAATTTGAAAAGTAATGCTGTTCATCACCTACTTCATTCATATTACAAATTGTACATATACGTAAATCGTAAGTGATATTTGCATATCGACCAGCTTCAACAGGAAACTTATGCGCGGAAATCCTAAATCTTGTCACCGCCTGACGATGCTTTACATTTGAAATGCGAGATAAGTAATTTTCAAAGCCTATTCTCGATTTTACAAGATTAAAAGTACGCAGTTTACTACACTGTTGAACCTGGTCCTTCCACATATTATTGAAATTAATATCACATAATTCAGACTTAAGATATTTAACAAGAAGTTTGATGTTACCATTAGATGTAATAACAAGATTACTCAAAGGTTTTACATTGCACATTTCCAACAAATAATTGGTGAATTTAACGCCCTGAGAATTAGACTGAATATTTAAGCGTGCTGCTTTACCCACCAATTCATTCTCATATAATGAATCTTTCACACGTAACCAATATTTGACCACTAACGAAGACATATGTACAATCATTGGTGTCCTTCCCAATTCTGCATATACAGCCAAATTTGTAGACTTGGAATGGACCCCTAAGATACGCTTGCAAAATTTCAAATGCAGTTTTTCTATATCGTTAGCCATACTGAAGAACTTTTTCTTGAACATATCGAAATTAGATATGCGCCCTAAAACATGTACTCCCCAGATTTCGCACCCATATAACAGCACCGGGACTACAAGCGTTGAAAACAATTTCAGCAGTACTTTTATCGGGACATTTTCCACATTAGAAAAACTTCTAAACAAACCGTGATAAACGCGTAACGCTTTATTATGAAGAGTCTTTTGAGCAATCTTAAAGCCACCGCCATAATGGAACGTTATTCCCAAATATGTATATTCATCAACTGATTCTAACGCATCGCTGCCAAAAGACCATTTAGAGGTAACGTACAAACGTCGCTGAGCCTTCGTCCCAAAAACTAAAACTTTGGACTTTTTCAAATTAACTCGCAATTTCCACTTTTTAGCATATCTCTCCAGCTTACGAATACAAACTTGCAGCCCGGACTCAGACTCAGATAACAACACTAGATCATCTGCATAGAGCAAACAACTCAACTTTGTGTCCCCCAACCATACCGAGTCACAAGAAGGCGTGTTGAATAGTCCAGGGATATCATTTATAAACAGATTGAATAGTGTGGGACTTAGGTTACACCCCTGTTTAACTCCGATGTCGGACTGAAAAAAGGGGGTGATTCCTTGGCGCAATTTAACCGCCGATCTAACAGATGAATACATACTGAGTAATATGCGTACAAACTTTTTACTACAACCATATTTAATAAGTTTATAAAACAAACCTTCTCTCCAAACACTATCGTAGGCCTTTCTAAAATCTATGAAACACGCAAACAACGGTTTTTGACGAGTTCTATAAAAATCAATTAACGTCTTCATAACTAACACATGATCCGACGTTCTAAACCCGTGGCGAAAACCAATTTGACATTTATTGAAAATTTGATTTTCTGTCAAGAAAGCATTTAAACGAGTATTCAAAATCAGAGTAAAAAACTTGCCTAAACAACTGCTAATACAAATCCCTCTATAATTAAGAGGATCGAGGCGACTTCCCGATTTGTGAAGAGGCACAATGTAGCCTTCCGACCATACTTTTGGAAACACACCGCGCGATAAAACTGCGTTGAAGAGTTTAACAAAATAAGGTGCTAACACATCCACAGAGGTTTTGATTATTTCATTATTCACAGAGTCACCTGCACTCGCTTTCTTAGTTTTGAGTTTTTTGGCTGAGTCACATACTTCCTTCACAGAAATGGGTGCATCAAGAATGCCATTATGATTAGAAGCCCAGAATTGATAATCGCGTACAATCTGAGCCTCAGTACTAGAGTTCTCAGTTGTAAAAGTAACCTTATTTAAATCCTTGAAGTAACTATACCACTCTGCTGATGATACATCATCGGAAATACCTGCAGGTTGGCGAGATTTAATGGAATTAACCAGTTTCCAAAACTCTTTCGGATTTCTATCTTCCATTACTTGAATTTTGTTCAACATGTCGTTCTGGAAGTTTCGTTTCAATCGTTTAATGAGCCGCTTATAATCCTTCTTCGTAGAAAAAAACTTCTGTCTCAAAAAAGGATCACTGGGGTATTTCGACAGCAATTTACCTAAATTCCGCAATTCCTTTTTAAGGGAGTGACAACTCTTGTCAAACCATTTCTGTTTTTTACTCGTACTCATCGATTTCTTTCTTGGGCCTTTTCTATTCTTGGCAGGCACTACTCTTTTGGACACATTAACTATAATATCAGTAAACGAACTGACTAACGAGTCTATTTCCAAATCAGCTTCATTTGATGAATCCAACAAATTGCTCATTTCATTGTAAATCTCCTCGCTAGCAAGATTATCACGCAGGGAAGATTTCAACTCATCATTCCATACAAAGGACATCGGAAATGGTGTCAACTCTAACGGATTTTCCGCTATAGAACTAGGCTCAGCCATCAAAGCAAAGGACAGAAAACAGTGATGTGAAAACTCCGCCACATCGGATACAGAAAAGTGATTTACCAATGGCAAAATATCATGGGAAACAATTGCATAGTCAACCACGCTTGCACCGTTATAAGTATGGCACGTAAACTGACCGAGAAAGTCTCCTTTCGTCCTACCGTTTAAGATAACCAAACCATTCCCACAACACAATTCAGATAACGACCTCCCATACGAATTGACGTGGCTATCCCTAGATTTCCGTGACTCAATTGGACTAGTAATATTTGACAAATTAGGAAGCGTGTCATCTACAAAATCATCTAAACAACCGATTCTGGCATTAAAGTCCCCGCATAACATAATTTCCCCTAACCTAGAAAATTTATAAATACTTTCTTGCAAAATTTCAAAATGGTCACTGGCCAGCCTCTTTTCTCTGGGGGAGTTCTGCGGGGGGATGTACACTGTACAGACAAATAAATCTCGCTTCATATGAAAGAAATCTTTCTCTAACTTCCACCAAACAAACTCTTCGCTACTTTCCTTATCAAGAAATTTGATACCCTTCCTTAAAGAGGACTTCACTAGAATAGTAATTCCACCAGAATTTCTGCGCGCCTTATCCGATGCTTTCCTGCACTTGGAGAAAGAATAAAACCCGTCGATATTGAAATCATTATCACTCAACCATGTTTCGACTAAAGAAACACAATCAAATTGTTCAATTGTGGAAATAAAATCATCATCGTTTAGCTTTCCTCCAAGCCCCTCAATATTCCAAGAGCAGAATTTAACAAACCTATCGTTCAACATACTTATATATGCAAAACAACTCCAGCCATTTCAGTCAACTAAACAAGTAAACAAATTAAACAAAGTAGTAATAAACTGCAGGTCTACATAACCTAAACAAAAATAAAACAACAAACTATAGATTATCTCCTAAGCAAGTGTACTTACTTGATTAGTTATTGGTGGAAAAAGATTAGGATTACAAAAAGCCAAACCTGGCGCCCCCGTAGGTACCGGGGGCGGGAACACTACCCTCTGTTGTACTTGGCTAACTTGTACTAGTCGGGTAATTAACTCCGTCAACCCTCTCAGTTGTGAAGTAACTGCTGACATCTCAGTTCCTTGGCTAGGCAGATCAGGTGGATGCCGACTAGCATGCTGGCGCTCTTCTATTAACCGCGGAGGACGAGACTCGTGTCTGTAAGGGTTGGGCCTGTCATATGGACGTGTTTGCGGTCGCCGGTCGCTGAGACGAATACCAAACGCCGTTCTTATTCCACGCTTTAAGTTTGCGGCGAAGGCAGAGACACCATACGTTCTATTAAGGTGCTTGCTGTCAAAAAATAATTTTCTGTCACGCAGATTACTATTATCAACGCAAGTAACATTTGACAACTTATTTATCCGCCGGTGCACTGCATCATTCACGTCAATGACTGTTTTATCCAAATCATCATCTCGGGGGGTGATATTGGAGATGATTAATTTTCTGTCCGGAAATGCGTTCACAGCCACACGTACCATCTCAACTTGTTTCTCGATCACATCTTCCACATCCAAACTTTCCACATCATTTACTCCGGTATTTATAATGAGACCCTTTCTCACTAAAAACCTCGGAGAATTCAAAATCTCCGTAGCTTTGGCTGTATTACCACAGGGAATTACTTTCACGTTACTTTGTGGGCACAACTTCTTTGTATCTATAAACTTCCTGTTCGAATCACATAGGAAAACAAAATCGTATTCTTGTGGCGGTTTATCTCGTTGAACTCTTTGTGAACCGGGCGAAACATTTTGACTGTCATCTGGTTCGATGTCCGCTCTGTCGTTGTCTATAGATTCTTGAATTGGCTCTTCTGTTTGAACCAGAGCGTTGGTGCGGGATATCTCTTCCCGCCTCTCTTCAGCATGGTTGCGCTCCAGCTCTGTAATGCGATTCTGCAACGCACTGTTAGTATCTTCTAATGTCCGAACTTTCTTCGCCAAATTAGCTTTCTCCTCAACGAGAGATCCAAGTCGACCCTGCATTTTCTTTATTTCCGCCTCCGCTTTAACAAGCCTTTCCTGGTACTCATTACTCAAACTCTCGTGTGTATTCTTTAACACTGCCATTTCGTGCTTCACACGATTAGCCATCGAGTCATTCGAACTTAGTTTCAAATCCGACTCTGTGGCTAGTCTGTCCACTCGTATGACTACTTCTTCAATCTCAGAGACACGCTTAAGGCACAACTGAACACTTTCTAAAATTTTCTGCTGTGTTATCTCAACGGTCGGTGCCTTCTCTTGTAACTTCTTGGCACTGCTTACAGCGGCATGAGATTTCCTCGACGAGATTAATCTTGTGCGTCGGGGATACCTTGTTTTAGAGCTTTTATTTGTCGTTGTAAGAGGTTCTAAGTCTTCTAAGTCAATGCCCTGTTCTTCTTCATCTACAACCTCATCATCGCAATCACTTAGAACGTCTAGTGATACTCCATTAAGGTCCAGCACGCGCATGTTCTCTTTATCCTGGAAGACTTCTGTATATGCGGGTCCAATATGTTCATTGTCTAAAACATCATCCGTTGAGAGCAAATTAACAAAATCTCTCAGACGAGAAAACTCCGTTTCTTTCCAAAACTCACGGTGTTTACCCTGAACCATGACTTTCTGCTTCGTGACATAAACAGTTATCGTGAACAGCAACGACTCTACGCTATCGCCATCTTGGACTCTGTAGAGTTGAATAATCACCTCTACGATATCTTTGGAGTCTTCTGATGGCCCAGTCTTACGAATCCACTCCACTCGATAGTCATCCTGATTGCCAAAGTCAACCCAGTACCGAATTTTCAGAGCATTTAACCACAGAGTAAAACGAGACTGACTTGATATTGTAAATAAGTATACCGCTCCTTTCTTGGACGCTTCGAGGATTTCCTGTTCTCCTGATGTTTTCTCTGGCCCACAAGCCACAATCTCATTTTCTAATTGCTCCTTCGGAAGGGAATCCATCTTAGGCGAATGTTATACAACAAAAGAACTAAATAAAATAGGACTGAAAGGCACAAGATCACATTTAGCTACAGACACAGCGTAAGCACGTGTGACCAGACGCCATGTCACATGACAAACAAAGCCGCCGAGATAATAATTTCCCATTCAAACGAGCTCTTGAACTGGTTCTCTGCTACTACCATAAACGAGATTGCCTGCTAGTAGATCTCTCTCTCTCTCTTTCTCTCTCTCTGCAGGGAAAAATAAAATCGAGGAGAGAAACCTCTCGCTTTAATAATTATTAGTATTACCTGGAAAGAGTGTCTCTGTTTATAGCACTGAGAAAGTACGGAAGCGACGGGTGAGCGGTATTAGTCAACAAACTATAATAGGCAACGAAACTCCGCTTGGTCGACCCGAAAAGAACTGAGCAATTTCCTAAAATCATTTTGAGGCCGGGCTTCGGCGTTTAACTCTCTCTCTCTGGTTTCGAAGGGCTTTCACGCAGTGATTTCGCCGAGATTTTCGGATCAAAGTACGAAATTTGACTCGCACGAAATTTGACAACAGAGCCGCCGAGATAATAATTTTCTATTGAAGCGAGCTGTAATACGTTCACTGTTCTCTCTTGAACTGGTTCTCTGCTACTGCCAGCAACGAGATTGGAGATTGCCTGCTAGCAGATATATATATATCTCCCTGCAAGTAAAAATAAAACGGAGGAGAGAAACCTCTCGCTTTCATAATTATTAGTATTACCCGGAGAGAGTGTTCTCTGTTATAGCACTGAAGGGAAGCGACGGGTGAGCGGTAAATATTATAGTGCAGCCAAATACTGCTGTATCACTTTGCTGACTTCACATTCAATTTGTAAGGTACTATTAGTTTCATCAAGGTCATCCATGTTCAAGGCAAAATTATCATGTCACCAAGATACAGAATTCGTGAGGTTCCCGCCGTGAACAAGGGGTCAAAGTCCCGGATATAAACAATAACAAAGCACGCGAAGCACTGTGGGTGAGACGGCCCCTTTAAGTACTGCCATCAGACACGGTGCATTCCATCGCACCTTCCTATCAAAACAGGATACCGATGGGAGCTCATTTTCCTGCTAATTCCCACGGTCAACCGCAGAAAAATACCGTAATACCCGATTTGTGGTCACAGATATAGTCTAACAGTTCAGCATATTTATCCTTGAGAGAGCGTGAATTAATTAAGCATAACCGTAAGGGTTTTCTTTGATGCACGGTAGATGGTTTAAATGAGTCGTTGGACAGTACGGATTGACAGCTTATGTTAATGAGATTGCCAAAATCAATGCAGCGCTTTCTAGATGCAAACGAGTTCCTTGTCAATTCATCAGCTCTTCGCTATTTATTTAGGGAAGGTATAATTCCAGATTTGTCTCTCAGCGATTTACCAGCACGCATACGACGAGTCTTGAGTATTTGGTTGTCTTTAAGCAAAAGGAAGAGGTCCCGCGGCACAGTAAACTTGGATGACCTGACGTTTAGCAGTTGTTGTTTCGAATAGGTAATTTTTGAGTTGGCGGGAAAGCTTGCATAACGAGGTGAGCCAGAAACTTGATCACAGACTCAATTTTCAGCGTCAGGAGGACATGGATTACGGTGAATATCCATATCAATAGTGAGATCCACCCAGAAGGGTTATTAGGTAAAACCAGTGTGAGAATTCCATGCTTGACAGTCTTACAGACTGGACGAGTGGTCTTGAAATTACATGAAGCGGCGATACGCTTGAATTGTTGTTGAATGTCCAAGTAATGAAATGGATTAGAAGTCCTCCAAACATTACCGAAGATTGGCGAGTAGGATACTCCAATAAGCTTAGTTACTTTAAGCACCAAAAACTGATTTCGGTTGGGTTCAAAACTCAACCCTAGTAACAAAATCCCAATGAATAAACGGAGCGGCGAACGGGCATGGGCAGCCATATATAACTATAGAGAGAATTAAGAGCCTAAACCCATTTCTTGGCTTTTGTCAAAACAAAGTAAATAAAAACGGTATTGGTTTTACTGCTTACTTTGAAAAGAATCAAACCCGAATATTGACTAGCGAATGTTCGAGCCCTTTGAGGTTCTCTCCTAAGTTGAGCTAATTGGCTTGAGGAGATCAACACCCGCAACTCAAGAACAATAGACTAAGCTTGCCACAAACAGAGTAAAACTTTGAAACAAACCCACCAGTTGTGGATCATATTGATGTCAACTATCGAAAAGGTATCACTTCGTGCTTATACAATATCTTTTGGCTTAATTCTTACATCTAAGTTGTGAATGTTTAGTAGGAAATTACAGAAATCATCCTACAGTAATGGAATCGAAGTTGCCGGTTATCAATCTTCTTTTAGTGAGCTGAGTATAAAACGCAACAGACTTGAATACTTGTTGTTTATTGATATAAACAGCACAGCAGTTCAGTTATACAGCACTCGATCTGTTCATATTGCGCTGTGAGAATCCCGTTAAATTTACTAAACCGTAACTGCGTAGATAACAAAGAAAGATGCGATATTAAGACTTGATCGGTTCATTGTACAACTGTCAAAACAGTAGCCTCATAAAGTCATTATATTTCTGGGCTTTTCTCTGATCATGTAACTTTGTGCTACAAATAGCACTTGATCTCTTGGGGCATGGGAATCGCGAAGTAACCACTTGGCCGTAACTGCGTAGATAACAAACTGAAGCCGACGATAACAACACTTGATCGGTTCACTGCATAACTATAGAGGGAATAGCCTAAACCCATTTCTTGGCTTTTGTTATCACAAAGTAAATAAAAACGCTTACTCCTGTCTTCAACTGATCTGAAATCCACGTATAAATCAATAAAATTGGTTATATGCATCTTGCACGATCGAAATTACTCTTTGATCGATTTTTGCATAGCATTATCGTGAAACGTTCTTATTGGCTTAGGAGTAATTGACCAGCGAATGTTCGGGCCCTTTGAGTTTGTCTCCTCAGTTGAGCTAATTGGCTTGAGGAGATCAACATCCCGCAACCAAAATATGTTTTTCATCAACTGAAGTCATCGATCCTCTGTCATAAAAGACTTTTAGAACATCATGTGATCTAGCGTTATCTGTATAGCATTTTCTAGTTCCGGCACTTCGTGCTTATAATAATTTGGGCAATGTTCAAGGAGAAAAGATAACCATACATATATGTAAATTGTTTTTCTCGCTCCTCAAGAAAACATCTTAATTTGTAGAAGTGATTGACAGTGTTTCTGCGCTAATGACTTTCTATATTGGAACTCTTCAGAACCGTACTGCGTGCAGCATCTCACAAACCGCTTATTTCTATAGCTTGCGAACCTGGTGAAATTAAATTGAGTATTATATATCTGTTCTACAAGACATGTATACGCAAGTTTGTAATATTGGTTGATCAATACGCGAAAAAATTATCAGTGTTATCAGAGTTCACGTTACGGTCACTAACTGTAATTGTGTGATTTCTCTGATGGAAAATAATTGAAAATGAATTATTAATAAGTACATTCCTGAAGTGGCAGTGTATTATGCAGTTACTAGCTTGGGGCTTAGCAATTGTTTCATAATCAGTAGGCCAAAACTGTGGAGATAATAGAATAAAGGTGAGTGGAATTGTTTCATGATATCTGAGCGACAACTAAGGAGATAATAAATAAAGGCTACATTAACCATTCAATCAGTTCACTCCATCAACTACTGAGAGAAGAGCTAAAATCCGATTCTGTCCCACATTTGACTTTAGGTAGGTGAATACTTAACAGGCTGTCCATGTAAGAACCGGCCAATCACTTCTCGCCCGAAAATTAAGTTTGACTGATAGTAAGTTCATATTTAAGTAATTATTTTAGTTTACAAAACCTGTTGTAGTTCCGTTTCTTTTTCGAAGTATCGATTTGCGAAGTTTGGCCCACTAGCGATGTAAAATATGCAGGTTCATAAATCGATCCATAAATTATTCTCTCGACATGAAACGATCTAAAATCACCATCGCCATATTTTGCAATGTATTAGAATCACGATCGAAGTAAAATACACATATGACATACTGACTACATCTACTGACCCGTGTGAAGTGAAGAGAGGTTCCATATGCTTCAGCTAACTGAGTTGGTCTGTAACTCTAATAAACTTGTGAATGATTTTAAGCTTGCGATTTTGTGTTCCTTACAGCAAGCAAAACATCTAAGCCATGAAGTATCAGATTATTGTTGTTATTTTGGTTGTCGTACTGGGTGTGACCTGTGCATTTCCTCGACGAACAATGAACCTGGAGAATGACAGAGAAGATCGTTTCCTACAGGATGAGATCTTAAAAATCACCCGTAAGTAGATATATTGCTTTAGTAGTGTTATTTATTATTCATAGGGCTTTATCTCCGATATACACTGGTTGATCAATAATGTCATTCAAAACCTGGGGGAAAGGTGGGGTTGATGAATTGAATTGCTCATTATGAATTATAGGTTCACGAAAATCACGTGACCGATAACGACATCACCACTAAGTGATTGATGGGGACCCAATACCACGTCTGTCAATAATTAATATTAATATTAAGCGAATTTGGCATGAACACGTACAAGGGTTTTACGTCATTATATAGCATAATTTTCTCGTCTGCTACTCGTGTAACAGGCTGGACTTTCGTACTGGAAGCTGCACCCCGTTCCACACATAATTGTTACCTTAGCTTTACAATAAGAGCTCGGCCTTTTCTCCAGAGCAATTCCCTGTTCGGCTTTCATTGTGCTGTTTTTTTTTTGTACTGATTAATCTGAAGACTGAAATAAAGCAATCTGATCGTAATCTGATCGTAATTGCCTTATTTCTACCATCGTAAAGGATAAATAATTCAGCAGTCATGCGACACATTTCCCACATTTCAGAGTATAGTTCTGGGAATCAGGCGAGAATATTTTACATGCAACACTAAAATAATGTTAAGCATCTAAATGAATTCGAAATCAACTGAAACATTGATTTAAATTCGAAATAAATATAGTACGACATCGCCAGACGCGCGTGTTGTTTCTCCTGGTATCAAGTTCGCACTGCCTCTAAATTCAGTACTAAGAAATGTATGGACTTCCATCAGAAATCATCGGTTTTATTTCCTCACACAAGGCAAAAGGCAGAGTTTGGATTGTTATAGCTTTCTGAATACAGTGTAAATATTAAGAAGTAGTTGTGTCCAAATTCACGATTAACACATAGAACTGTTCTAATAGTACTTGTATGGGATTTTACTGCAAAAAGGACTCCTAATAATTAAAAAAAATACGTTTAAGATTGAAATCGGTGTGAAGTGAAAAATGTTTCCCCAGTTAATACAGTATCGGCGAGATGATATTCGAAATTAACCGGAATAACAACTTCGAAAAGCATTCTCGACCCCTGAGACCCTTCTCTTATTTATTTATTTATTTATTTATTTATTTATTTATTTATTTATTTATTTATTTATTTATTTATTTATTTATTTATTTATTTATTTATTTATTTATTTATTTATTTATTTATTTATTTATTTATTTATTTATTTATTTATTTATTTATTTATTTATTCATTTATTTATTTATTTATTTATTTATTTATTTATTTATTTATTTATTTATTTATTTATTTATTTATTTATTTATTTATTTATTTATTTATTTATTTATTTATTTATTTATTTATTTATTTATTTATTTATTTATTTATTTATTTATTTATTTATTTATTTATTTATTTATTTATTTATTTATTTATTTATTTATTTATTTATTTATTTATTTATTTATTTATTTATTTATTTATTTATTTATTTATTTATTTATTTATTTATTTATTTATTTATTTATTTATTTATTTATTTATTTATTTATTTATTTATTTATTTATTTATTTATTTATTTATTTATTTATTTATTTATTTATTTATTTATTTATTTATTTATTTATTTATTTATTTATTTATTTATTTATTTATTTATTTATTTATTTATTTATTTATTTATTTATTTATTTATTTATTTATTTATTTATTTATTTATTTATTTATTTATTTATTTATTTATTTATTTATTTATTTATTTATTTATTTATTTATTTATTTATTTATTTATTTATTTATTTATTTATTTATTTATTTATTTATTTATTTATTTATTTATTTATTTATTTATTTATTTATTTATTTATTTATTTATTTATTTATTTATTTATTTATTTATTTATTTATTTATTTATTTATTTATTTATTTATTTATTTATTTATTTATTTATTTATTTATTTATTTATTTATTTATTTATTTATTTATTTATTTATTTATTTATTTATTTATTTATTTATTTATTTATTTATTTATTTATTTATTTATTTATTTATTTATTTATTTATTTATTTATTTATTTATTTATTTCTGTGCATGTTCGACGAAACTGAACGGCTCTGGGAAACTATAGAGTGCCCTGATTGGGTTTAATAACACAATACCAGTATGACGTGCCCACGTAATTTGCATATGAAAACAAAATGGCGGGTGAACTTTTATGTCTGATATTTCGCCAAGTAGTCAGAAATTTCAATTAACCATTGAAAATCAACAACTATGTAGTAAGTATTCCTTTCTCCTACATTAAATGCGATTGAACTCGTATTTTGAGTTTAGAATATAACAAATTAAAGTGAGTGTGATTACCGGCCATTCAGTGCACCCTTGTTCAGTTGTCACTGTCAGTCTTCGTACTTGGATTTTGAAGTAATCTGTTGGGAATGGACAGCTTTTCGCTCGATATATCTATTGATCTTGAGCTTCCAGGAGTTATGGAAAACATGTTAACTAGTTCTTTTTACGTAATCCAAACTCGTGAGTGTTGTCAGATCAGGGTCAGGGATCGACATGTATTTTCTACTTCTAGTTGCATATCAACGTGAACTATTGTATTCTGGGGTTAGGGTTCTTTGTATTTCAGGGTATTGTTTTGCTGTAGTTCATTGTTTTGAGGATACACCTAGATAGAGCCGAAATTGTGGGGAAGATTCAAGAATATGTATATAAGGACACCGAGCACTCATGGCCACAGAAAGTTGGAGCAGGGGATTCAAATGACTGGTGCATGACACTGAAGAAAACATATTTGTATTATGCAGTTATCATTTTATGCAGTTTTAGCAAGGCTTCACAAAAAAAAAAATTCATTGAAAAGTAGAAATTAATTAAAACTTTATACATCTATGCTTTTGGTACTGGAAGATTCTGTCTGACCTCTGTTATATATTTATATTTATACCATGGCATGAGGGGTATTAGTGCTTTAAATGTGCCTCGGAGAACAAAAGAATCTGAGGCTACCATGGTATAATTATATTTATACCATGGTAGCCTCGGATTCTTTTGTTCTCCGAGGCACATTTAAAGCACTAATTTTCCCTGATGGCAGGGATATTTAGAAATATACATATTTCTAAATTTCCCCTGCATGCGTAATGAGGGAAAATTAGAAGAGAATGCAGGCTGGAAGTGAGAAAGTCAAAAGCATCAACTCCTGCTCTGGCACGACTAGCCCTACGCTCCCGGATGAAAAATACTGAATCCAAACTGACCTGTCATCATCATAACCTTCAATGTAATACGTGTGGGATGACCTATTTCAATCTGCATATTCTTCTCTTAATTTCTCAAACCCGCTTCTTCCATGTGGGATACTTAAAACCATAAACTTGACGTAATTAAAATCCATTCATGCTCTTTGAATATTTAGTCAACCGCATAATTACATTGTATTTTAGTGTTATTCTTCTCAAAAACAACACGCTTTTCCCCAGGGGAAGCCAGTGTCGTTTAATCAATGGCGCTCAGTCAAGCATTAAACAAAACGTTTTCGAAAGCAACTCGACTGCGACGTCTTTAGTTTCGGCAGAGAAAACTAAACTTCTCAGAGATTTGTTCCGTTCCTCGGCGATCATGGTATAACAAACTTATACCATGGCATTTCGGGGTATTAGTGATTTAAATTGCCCCGAGAGCCGAGGGCAATTTCAATCACTAATACCCCGAAATGCCATGGTATAACTTATAATTATAATCTAAATGTAAATATCCTTATGGGAAAAGCTAATCCTGAGAGGCTACCCTACAGCAGTCAATCAAATTGTCTTAATATATTAATCTAATGGACCTTTTGTAGGATAACATTATGTGGTTGTACTCGAGGGGAAAACATTTTTGAATTATTTAAAGGCACTAATGTATGACATCAGTCAGGATCCCATTACCAGGAGCGTCCATCTTCCCCATTGGGTCTGTTCCCAGCACAGGAGTAGATGCGGCTATATTTAGAATTGCATTTCGCGCGAAATAAACAAAGGCCATGTAGTCTTAGCCAATCAGATAGCTAATGTCACGTCTCATTATTATTCATTATCATTCTTCTCACTTTCAACGCGGGAATTCGAATTGCTGGTTCTCACTCAATCCCCAGAGATTCAAATGACAAAGGGCATGGCGGCCATGTTGGTGCCCCAACAAAAGAAGCTAACGAGGAATCTATTGTTTTATGGCACCAACATGGTGGCTATGACGTCAAGTGAAAATCAGAATTATAAATATAGCCACATCTACTCCTGTGCTGGGGTCCAAGCCCATGACATAGGAACGCTCCTGGTAATGGGCTCCTGCATCAGTTAAGTGTTATTGGAAAAACCTGCTTGTAAATCAGTCCCCACCTCCAATCAATATTTTTTTATCTTTCTAAAACTTAATTTTTGAAGTTTCTTTGCCATCCAGTTATCAAAGGATATACATATATATATACACTCGTTTTCAAAACATTGCTTTTGATTTATATATATATACCTTTTGCTCTCCATTGTTTTAGCTGTCAAATTTGACAAGAATACAAAAGGTATATATATATATTTGCAGTGCAATGAAAACATGGTAGATCGTGTGTGCCTTTAAGCTTTAAAAGCCAGTTACTCGTGTTATTGCCGTTTTCTTGAAAGGGCAAATGGTAGTTTTAGACTTTTCTGGCCTTCTATCCCATAATTGATCTCCAGTTAATTTATGCGAGGGGGGGGTGGGGGGGGGGGGGGTGGGGTGGAGGACTAGTTCAAACATTTTCGCGGATATACGGCAATACAACGTTCTCTTAATGTAGATTGCGTTTAATCGATGGAAGTTTGCTGTATTTTGAGTAAAAATACCAGAAAATTGCCTTTTTCTAACCTAAACCTAACCTCTTCCCTCTCAAATAAAGAAAGTATGGGATAGATTTAATTCAAGTCAATTATGGGATAGAAAGGCCAGAAAAGTCTTAAACTGTCATTTGCCCTTTCAAGAAAACGGCAACAACACGAGTTACTGGCTTTTAAAGCTTAAAGGCACACAAGATCTACCATGTTTTCACAAAAGGGGGTGTTAGGTTCTAAGGCTCCTTTTGTGAAAACATGGTAGATATACATATATATATATATATATATTGAAACAAAAAACTCTGCAAAAGATTTATATATATGATATATAACCTTTATATTTCCATCAAAGGTTTTTGACAGTTGTTGCTTTGGTATAGACACAAAGAAACATAATAGGCTTTGTTTCCCTTTGTGTTTGACGGTAACGAAGTAGCAAGTTCAACCGTGAAACTCTGCCATTTTGGCCTGTCGCCTTTCTTTAGTTGCTCAATAATCTAAGGGCCGGTTTACATGACGCGTTTACTGATCCCGGGGCAAGATGTGTCACGAGTTGAAAATTAGTTATTGTGTGTATCTTTTTATACAGAAATGTCTTTCAATTATATCCCAATCGTTATTGCAAGAAAATTGCGGCTTTTGAACTGATCCAAAATACCAGTGTTGAACCTAAATAATTTGTTTTGAATTTTGTTTAGTACGACCACACTAATTTTTGCACCCATCATACCGATATTTTGAGAGTATTTCAGTTTTTATATCGTTAAAAACGGTGCAGAATTTAAGGCGTCTTGATTGAAACTCCGAAACCACTTTGCGAATTTAAACAAAAGTCAAACATTTTAAGATTTTTGCCTGATTCTGCTCGAATGTTCAGAAATAGTACACAATTTATTGATACAACTGATAATGTCAAAATATTGACGCAATTGTGACGTAAGTTAACCCCACTCTTTTGACATTTTTAGCCATTACTCGAAATCTAGTCGAAATTCTAACCTTAATTTCTAACCTTATTCTAACGTTATCAAAGTTGAAATTACCGTAGCTTTCTGTCAATAGAAGTGATTAGAATCCAAACTGCTTAAAAGTATTCCGCAAAGCTTACAAAATCTTGATGCCAAATAAAATTGTACTAGCGAAAACAGAAAAAAGGTTGTGACTATTTCTAGTTTCGAGAAAGTAAAAAGTCGAAAAATGGCAAAACCTCGAAATTCTCAAATTTCAAGTTTTCTAAAAAGAAACTCCAGAATTTTTTTAAAAGGCTGTGAGCATTAAATTCAATCATTCATAAGAATAATACACAAAATCTATCGCTGAAAATGACTACAATTGGAGATATGATTTTTCAAAGTGGAGAAATCAGAGCAAAGGTTTTGGAGAGTGTTTTGTTTACATCTAGCGTTGCCACGGCTGACTGACGGAATTTGCACGCGCATTCAAAAGTTTACAAAGTATCGTAATGACTAGGAGGTACAATGCACAACCAGTTTCTAACAATCTATACAATTGTTTTACAGAAATTAGTTATCCATTGTACCCCCTGGTCATTATGATAATTTATCGACGTTTGAATGCACGTGCACGTGCCTATAGTCAGCCATGGCCGCTCTAGATGTAAACAAAGCACTATGTAGAACCTCGGCTCTGATGTGCTCCTCTTTGAAAAATAATATCTCCAATTGTAGATATTTCTCAGCGATAGGATTTGGTGTATTACTCTTATGAAGTATTGAATTTATAGCTCAGAAACGTTAAAAAAATTATCTTAAGTGAGCGGCTTTTTTCAAAACCTGAAATTTGTAGATTTTGAGGTTTTGCAATTTGTTCGCTTTTCTACTCTATCGAAAGAAATATTCACAACTTTTGTTTTGTTTTTGGTAGCACAATTTTGTTTGCTATCAAGATTTACTAAGCTTTGGGAAATACTTCCGTTGACAGAAAACTACGGTCCTTTCAATTTTTACAATGATAGTAAGGTGAGAAATTCAGAGCCCAAATTTTAGCCAATTCCGCCCAAGGGTTTCGATAAATTGCACTGTGTATTAAAAGCTTGAACAGTTTCCAGTTGTTTGAAAAATAATCATTCGACTAGATTTCGAGTAAGGCCGGCTCAAAATGTCAAAAAGTGGGGATGACTTACGTCACAATACGTCATTAGTATGTGTGATCGGGTCAAATTTTGACATATCAGTTGTATCAATTAATTGTGTACTGTTCGTAAGGAAATCTGAGTAGAATCAAGCGAAAAATCCTAAAAGTTATGATGTTTTGTTTTTATTCGCAAACTGGCGTCGGGGTTTCGTTCGAGGCACCTTAATTAAAGCCAACAAAATGAAAATACATCTTAATTTGATCATGATTTTCTCGTAAACTGAAAACTAATTGAAATATCTAATTAGGGTACTGTATTAAAACAAACTCAATCAAAATTTGATATGGAAGTTTCATATAAACTATGTATCTAAGAAAAGATCCACAAATGTTGGTATTATCTCCATATTACGGCTCTACCGGCGTTGATTTGGGCATCTTGAAGTTTATTATTCTGACTCTTGATAACTCCATATTGTAAATATGGATAAATACTTGCGGAAACACCTACAACACACGTTTGGTTCCATTTAATACATTAAACAATTAAGTTATTAGAATAATGACATCTTCTGATTTTCAATCCCATGATCCACCACAATACTTCGAATTGCACGAGGGCCGCCATCTTGGATCGTATGACGTTTTAGTGGCTGCCCTATTGTCAGAAAACAATAGCACTTCGTGTAACAATAAGGGCCGCCGTGAAACGTCATCAAATCCAAGAAAGCGGGGCCTGCGAAATTCAAAGTTCAAAATGGCTCACGCTCAAGTTTCTTTTCAAAATATATAATATATTTTCAATTTATTTTAAACAAATTTTCAATTTTGACTAAATTGCCAACAATCTAACGGCAATTTGTTCCAACTGTCGGGTCTCCTTGTAAAACCAACTTAGCTTGTTCCTCAGTCAAATCACTGCATTTCAAACCTCGCTTAAGCGTCCACCTTCATTTGGCATTAAGAGTTATCGCTTACGATTGGTTCAACTTCATTTGTAGTGGGAACAAGTAAAATATTAAACAACCTACACATCTTAGCCTGCTTTCCTTTTGTATATGTTAAGCTTGTCAAAGAGGAATCGACCTTGGAATAGTTCTGGATTCATCTGGAAGTGTCGGGTCACAGAACTTCAAAAAGACAACTGACTTTATCGCACAGCTTGCAGACAGTGTAGGGATTTCCTCAGCTGGTACTCACATGGGATATATTACTTACAGCAACTACCCTTTTTTGGAATTTAACTTCAAAAACGTTAAGTACCACAACACTGAAGTACTACAAAACTATGTGCGCGACACCTATTATCCCGGTGGAGGAACGCGAACCGACAGAGCGCTCACACAAGCCAATCAGGAGCTCTTTACGGCAGCTGGTGGCGACCGTCCTGATAAGAGCAACGTCTTGATTGTGTTAACAGATGGCAATACGAACGAAGGAAGCAAACCGTATTCTGAGGTCTTGAAGCCACTACAGGTAAACCTCCTCTATGTAAAAATGGGCACCATTTCAAAGGAGCGAAATTGAGATTTTCTTTAACTGTTTTCATTTGTATTTCTAAAATATGAGAGCGGGAACGCGCGAAACATTAGTCGACATGTGCTTTGCTAGGTTTAATAGACATATATGTTTATATGAAATAAGTTTGATCCTTCTTTTTAATTATATTAAAACACCTATTCTGAAACGCATTTATGGTCTTTTTAAAGGAAAAGAGCGTCAAAGTTCTGGCAATTGGTATTGGCTCATCCATCTCCCGCTCTGAGCTTGTACAAATTGCAGGAGGGATTGAGAAAAATGTGATTGAAGTTGCTGAATTTGCAGACTTGGAAGATCATCTGACGCAGATCATAAAGGACACATGTAAAGGTAACGACGTGAATATGTATAGGTAAATTATCCAAACAGAGTAATTTCGTATCATTATTGTTTCACATATTCGATGAATTTCTGTAAACTAAAAGTAGAAAGGAGGTACATATATGTATATATCCTGATAACTGACAGTTTTATTCAAATGAATACAACGTAAGAATTAGGTTTTCAAATACTTGCGATAACTTTAAAGGGATTCGGTCACGGAATACAACGACACTAGTACAACTTGCTATCCAACGTATTCCTGCGCGATGCCCATATAACAGATGACATTAGTTATCTTTATAGAGGGAGCCGGAGTGGCGCAGATGTTAAGCGCTTCACCTCTCTCTGTGGCGTAGGTTCGATGACCGGACGCGGCGCCACTGAAGTGAGTTGACTTTGTTGGTATATCAGTCGCCCTTGCTCCGAGGGTTTTTCCCCGGGTTCTCCAGTTTTTTCTCGCTCCACAAAAACGAACACGCTAAATTCCAATTTGATCTTCAATTAGCCAGGCTCTGGCTTTGATCAGCCCCTATGGTTGTTTTAGGTCCCGTTAGAAATTCAGAGTTTGAAAAAAAATCTAATGGTTAATAAGTATAATCATTCATGTTGTGGTGTTACCTTTGTAACATAATTCTCTCCTAAACTTGGTCATAAGCATTTCTGGGTGAACTATTACACACAATATATGGGTTACAAAATTGTAAGTTTGTTTTAGCTGTCAGTTTTACACTATTTAAATGAAGCATGTTGTATAGTATTGGATACGGATACATTAATTATTTTACGGAAATTTTAATTGTAAATGACTTTGGGATTACAAAATATTTACCATGAAAAAAATACATTATCGACTAAAATCAATTATCTTGCTCAACTAAACGTTTTTTTCCAAGTTAGTAATTTTTTTTAATGTTTAGCATTTATCATGTTTTTATCATGATTAGAGTTTTGAAAGCAATGAAATTTCTGACTGTTTCTCCAACGGACAGGATTACGTTACTTCACTATATAATAATGGCTATTTATTTAAACACGGTAATATACATCAGCGTAGCTGCTTTTCAGAGAGATGCACTAAACTAAATATCTAGTAACTAATATCACTAATTATATAGGTATTATATAGGTGTAATAAAAACATGACTAAAATACTCTAGGATAATTGTTTTACAATAAGTACTAATGCTAATGTATGATCGAATTTCCTTAAATATAATTATAAAATTGAAAGATAAAAGTTATTTTTTACTAAGAGATGCTTTAAAAGCGTCTAAAGATACAGAGTCTTTAAAGGCCTTAGGTAATTGATTCCACAGTAGGGCACCACTGTAACTGAAACTCTTTTTTAGGTATTCACGAGTAGGGCGTGGTATAGAATAATTATTCTGACTAACACTTCTTAAAACGTAGCGTGTGGACATTCATCTACTTGTAAATAACTCTGATAAATAGTCAGGACATAAACCGTGATGGATTTTATACATCATAATTGCCATATGTTTATTTCTTCTAGTTTGTAGATCATCCCATCCAAGTTGTTGAAAAAGAGTACGGGACCGTATGTCATAAGACGATTTTGTTACTACCCTCGCAGCTCTATTTTGTAGTTTCTGTAGTTTATTTGCTAAAGTCAATCCGATATTATCCCACACAGAGCTGCAGTAGTCAAAGTGACATTGGACGAGAGATTTGTAAATGACATCTAACGTTTCGACATTGACATATGGCCTCATTCTCTTTATCATACCTATGCCTGATGACACTTTTTTACTGATTTTATCAATATGATTACACCAAGAAAGTTTATCATCAATTTCCATACCTAAGTATTTTGTGTTCGAGACATTATTAAGTTGTGTGCCTCCAATTGTAATGACTGGTATAGAGTTCAGGGCTCTTTGTTTTTTAGCATTGGCAATAATCATAAACTCGCTTTTCACAGTATTAAGATTTAATTTATTAGCTGTGAACCAGTCGTTGATTTTGCTTAGGTCATAATTAATTTTTGATTCAACTTCAAGTATGTCTTTTCCAGATACACATATACTGGTATCATCGGCATACATTTTACAATTTGAATAATGTATTGATTGGTGTAAATCATTTATATATATTAAAAATAATAGTGGGCCAATAATTGACCATGAGGTACGCCGCTGGTTAAAACCCCTTCGTCCGAGAACGAGTCGCCTACAATGCAGACTTGGCGTCTGTCTTGCAGATAGGATCCGAACCAATTGATTGCAAGTTGATTAAAACCATAAAGTTGAAGCTTTTTTAAAAGAATATCGTGATTAACAGTATCAAAGGATTTTTTATATCAAGAAAAACAGCGCAGTTCAAGAGGCCACTATCCATATTGACGCACCAATTATTAGTTGCATCAAGTAAGGCTGTGACAGTTGAGTATAATGAGCGAAACGCAGATTGATATTTAGATAGTAAATTATTGGAAGTTAGGTAGCTATAGACTTGGTCGTAGACGATCCTTTCAAATATTTTAGACACTACTGATACTACGGAAATAGGTCTATAGTTATTACTGTCACTTTTAATACCCGATTTAAATAAAGGTGTTACACGGGCCTTTTTCCAATCTATCGGAAAATAAATTATATAAATGGGTTAGAGATGGTGATAGAACAGGGGCTGCCATTTTTAGGATTTTTGGAAGAATTCTATCTAAGCCAGGTGATTTGGAACCGCTAAGGTTTTTAATAAGCTTAGTAACTTTGTTAACAGGAACAAGGTTAAACTCAAACACACTTGTTACTGGTGGTATAAATTCCTCAAAAGTAACATTAGTTGTATTGACTTTGTCGGCTGATAATTTTGCGCTTATTTCAATGATCAGAAGTGCCTGTTCAAACTATTTGCTATATTTTGGGGTTTTGTTTAGGTTATTCCGTCGACTTTTAACTGGTTTATCACGGTCTGAGCCTTTTTCCTGGAGCTCAGGTCGTTCAACGTCTTCCACATAGCTTTCGGATTATTAGAGTTTATGTCAATTTGAGCACGATAATATTCAGACTTTATTCTCTTGATACTTAGATGAACTTCATTTCGTACAGTTCTGTATCTGGACCAGTCAGATGGATCACCAGCTTTATTAGCTCTTTTCTTCAAATAATCTCGTTGTAGCATGTTTTCTTTTATGTCTCTAGTCATCCAACAGGCGGGCCGACTCCTTATTTTCTTTTTGCGCAACGGCGCATGTTTATTTAGTACTCCTAAAAAAATCGATTTCCATTCGTGCCAAAAGGTATTGGGATCAGCAATAGAGGTCAATCTTTCCCATGGCTGGTCAGCGAGATCCCGAATAAAAAGGTCTTTGTTCATGTGTTTGTACTGGCGCGATTCGATTATCTTAGGAGGGCCTCGAGGGACGCCAATATTGCGAACTGCGTAAATCATATTATGATCGCTCAAGCAAACGTCCAAAACTCCTGAATACTATATTTTCTGCACCTCATTTGTGATGTGATGATCAATAAGCGTCTTCGAGGTGTTTGTGATTCTAGTGGGACAAACGATCGTTTGTTTCAACTGAAATAATTGTAGGAGATCTTTGGGCTGCTTAGTGTGGTTATCCGGTTCATTATCTAATAGATCGCAATTAGTATCCCTAATATGAAATTCTTTGTCCTCGTTGTCGAGCTTTCTCAATGCCAGTTTAAACAAATCCATTATATGTTAATCAGAGAACTTGGAGGTCTGTACCAAGTTGAAATTATGAAAGGTTTCCTTTTGGGCTTGAGAATTTCAACAGAGATATAGCTTCTAGAGAATCTTCAAATATATCATTACGAACTAAATAATTAATGGTATTTTTATATATTTATAAAGTTATCAATTTCATTGGAAATAATAGTTTAACTATGTCAAACAGCTTTTACTTTTCAAATTAAATTTAAGAAATTATATCTTACCAACCTGTCCAAAAAAATCGTGCCCTAAACGAACTAAAACAAACGATTTTGGAAGAACAAGTAGGAATGTTGGGACCGAAATTTGGAACCAAGATTGTTGTCCAAACATGGTAAAACATGATTCCAGAGGAACAACTGGATCCGAAAATGCAGTTAAATCACTCATGCATCTCTATTGTGATAGTTGTTTAGGCGTAATAATACTTCTTTTAAATTAAAGTCTGTGAGCCAAATCCTTGCCAGAATGGTGGAAAATGCGGCGAAACAGAAGATGGAAACGACTACAACTGCGTATGTAGTTCTGGTTACAAAGGACAACGGTGTGAAATCAGTGAGTTACCCATAAATATAATTCAGTAATAACAGAAGTATAGCTTACTCTATGAAGTGAATACCGAAAATCAATGAAATGCAAATGCAAGTAATATCGAAAAGATTCATAGTTTGCTCTTTCGTTGCCGCAAATCTATAGGCATTTAGATACAAGGAACACATGAAAATGAGTTTAATCAGTTCTATTTGACCCAGTTTAGCATATAATAGTTTACAAATTGAAATCTCAATAATTTTGTACCACTAAACTTTTTGTACCTTTTCACGTCTATGGTAACATACAACAGTAACCTTCTGCACTATATCCAACTCACATAAGCATGATTAGCAGTTATAAAATGAGGTCTGTTCGTGGTCTTTTAAGAAACGCATGGTTTGTTTATTCTCCATGAATTAGGTTTAGTATTATACATGAAATGATTTAGGGCTAGTTCTTTATCTAGCTGTATACGCACTTAACCGAATAACGAGGGTACAAATTATTGAGAGGTTTCTCGAGCAATTTATCTTTTTTCTATTAGAAGTAGACCACTGTGCTCCAAAGCCTTGCCAGCATGGAGGACAATGCACTAACCAAGCAGATGGATACACTTGTTCATGTGCTGCAGGATACACGGGAAAGAACTGCGAAACTCGTAAGTATTACGTGGTTATTGAAGTAACAGAGAAGCAACAACAAGATCAATAACGAAATAAAATGCGGCTATAGACCCTTTGCACGTGACGTCATAGCCGCCATGTTTGTGTACAGTTAACAATAGATTCTACGTTAGCTTCTATTGTTCTGTACACCAACACGACTGCCATGCCCTTTGTCATTTGAATCTCTAGGGATTGAGTGCAAACCATCTATTGGTCTTAAATGCTTATAGCCATATTATGTCCAAAACGTGGTGTTGCCTTTAATTTATTGCTCAGTCAATACAATAGTCAGATTTATCCTGTTATGATACGTTTCCCTGACGATTCTTAAAATCATTTTTATTAGAAATAAACCACTGTGCTCCAAATCCTTGCCAGCATGGAGGAAAATGCACTAACCAAGTCGATGGATACACTTGTTCATGTGCTACAGGATACAAGGGAAAGAACTGCGAAACTCGTAAGTATTACGTAGTTATTGAAGTGACAGAGAAACAACAGCAAGATCAACAACGAGTGACAATGCGGCTATTGGTCTCAAATGCTTATATCCATATTATCTCCAGAGCATGTGGTGGCGGTTGCCTTTAATTTATTGCTCAGTAAACAGAGCTGAGTCAATATACAGTAGTCAGAGTTACCTTGTTATGATACGTTTCCCTGACGATTCTTAAAATCATTTTTGTTAGAAATAAACCACTGTGCTCCAAAGCCTTGCCAGCATGGAGGAAAATGCACTAACCAAGCAGATGGATACACTTGTTCATGTGCTACAGGATACAAGGGAAAGAACTGCGAAACTCGTAAGTATTACGTGGTTATTGAAGTGACAGAGAAGCAACAGCAAGATCAACAACGAATGAAAATACTGCTATAGATCTTAAATGCTTATATCCATAATATGTCCAGAGCATGTTGCCTTTAATTTATTGCTCAGTAAACAGAGCTGAGTCAATATACAGTAGTCAGAGTTACCTTGTTATGATACGTTTCCCTGACGATTCTTAAAATCATTTTTGTTAGAAATAAACCACTGTGCTCCAAAGCCTTGCCAGCATGGAGGAAAATGCACTAACCAAGCAGATGGATACACTTGTTCATGTGCTACAGGATACAAGGGAAAGAACTGCGAAACTCGTAAGTATTACGTGGTTATTGAAGTGACAGAGAAGCAACAGCAAGATCAACAACGAGTGACAATGCGGCTATTGGTCTCAAATGCTTATATCCATATTATGTCCAGAGCATGTGGTGGCGGTTGCCTTTAATTTATTGCTCAGTAAACAGAGCTGAGTCAATATACAGTAGTCAGAGTTACCTTGTTATGATACGTTTCCCTGACGATTCTTAAAATCATTTTTGTTAGAAATAAACCACTGTGCTCCAAAGCCTTGCCAGCATGGAGGAAAATGCACTAACCAAGCAGATGGATACACTTGTTCGTGTGCTACAGGATACAAGGGAAAGAACTGCGAAACTCGTAAGTATTACGTGGTTATTGAAGTGACAGAGAAGCAACAGCAAGATCAACAACGAATGAAAATACGGCTATAGATCTTAAATGCTTATAGCCATAATATGTCCAGAGCATGTGTTGTTGCCTTTAATTTATTGCTCAGTAAACGGATCTCAGTCAATACAGTATTCAGAGTTACCCTGTTATGGTACGTTGTTCTGACGACTTTTAAAATCATTTTTATTAGAAATAAACCACTGTGCTCCAAATCCTTGCCAGCATGGAGGAAAATGCACTAACCAAGTCGATGGATACACTTGTTCATGTGCTACAGGATACAAGGGAAAGAACTGCGAAACTCGTAAGTATTACGTGGTTATTGAAGTGACAGAGAAGCAACAGCAAGATCAACAACGAGTGACAATGCGGCTATTGGTCTCAAATGCTTATATCCATATTATGTCCAGAGCATGTGGTGGCGGTTGCCTTTAATTTATTGCTCAGTAAACAGAGCTGAGTCAATATACAGTAGTCAGAGTTACCTTGTTATGATACGTTTCCCTGACGATTCTTAAAATCATTTTTGTTAGAAATAAACCACTGTGCTCCAAAGCCTTGCCAGCATGGAGGAAAATGCACTAACCAAGCAGATGGATACACTTGTTCATGTGCTACAGGATACAAGGGAAAGAACTGCGAAACTCGTAAGTATTACGTGGTTATTGAAGTGACAGAGAAGCAACAGCAAGATCAACAACGAATGAAAATACGGCTATATATCTTAAATGCTTATAGCCATAATATGTCCAGAGCATGTGTTGTTGCCTTTAATTTATTGCTCAGTAAACGGATCTCAGTCAATACAGTATTCAGAGTTACCCTGTTATGGTACGTTGTTCTGACGACTTTTAAAATCATTTTTATTAGAAATAAACCACTGTGCTCCAAATCCTTGCCAGCATGGAGGAAAATGCACTAACCAAGTCGATGGATACACTTGTTCATGTGCTACAGGATACAAGGGAAAGAACTGCGAAACTCGTAAGTATTACGTGGTTATTGAAGTGACAGAGAAGCAACAGCAAGATCAACAACGAGTGACAATGCGGCTATTGGTCTCAAATGCTTATATCCATATTATGTCCAGAGCATGTGGTGGCGGTTGCCTTTAATTTATTGCTCAGTAAACAGAGCTGAGTCAATATACAGTAGTCAGAGTTACCTTGTTATGATACGTTTCCCTGACGATTCTTAAAATCATTTTTGTTAGAAATAAACCACTGTGCTCCAAAGCCTTGCCAGCATGGAGGAAAATGCACTAACCAAGCAGATGGATACACTTGTTCATGTGCTACAGGATACAAGGGAAAGAACTGCGAAACTCGTAAGTATTACGTGGTTATTGAAGTGACAGAGAAGCAACAGCAAGATCAACAACGAATGAAAATACGGCTATAGATCTTAAATGCTGATATCCATAATATGTCCAGAGCATGTTGCCTTTAATTTATTGCTCAGTAAACAGAGCTGAGTCAATATACAGTAGTCAGAGTTACCTTGTTATGATACGTTGTTCTGATGACTTTTAAAATCATTTTTGTTAGAAATAAACCACTGTGCTCCAAAGCCTTGCCAGCATGGAGGACAATGCACTAACCAAGCAGATGGATACACTTGTTCATGTGCTACAGGATACAAGGGAAAGAACTGCGAAACTCGTAAGTATTACGTGGTTATTGAAGTGACAGAGAAGCAACAGCAAGATCAACAACGAATGAAAATACGGCTATAGATCTTAAATGCTTATATCCATAATATGTCCAGAGCATGTTGCCTTTAATTTATTGCTCAGTAAACAGAGCTGAGTCAATATACAGTAGTCAGAGTTACCTTGTTATGATATGTTTCCCTGACGATTCTTAAAATCATTTTTGTTAGAAATAAACCACTGTGCTCCAAAGCCTTGCCAGCATGGAGGAAAATGCACTAACCAAGCAGATGGATACACTTGTTCATGTGCTACAGGATACAAGGGAAAGAACTGCGAAACTCGTAAGTATTACGTAGTTATTGAAGTGACAGTGAAGCAACAGCAAGATCAACAACGAGTGACAATGCGGCTATTTGTCTCAAATGCTTATATCCATAATATGTCCAGAGCATGTGGTGGCGGTTGCCTTTAATTTATTGCTCAGTAAACAGAGCTGAGTCAATATACAGTAGTCAGAGTTACCTTGTTATGATACGTTTCCCTGACGATTCTTAAAATCATTTTTGTTAGAAATAAACCACTGTGCTCCAAAGCCTTGCCAGCATGGAGGAAAATGCACTAACCAAGCAGATGGATACAGTTGTTCATGCGTTACAGGATACAAGGGAAAGAACTGCGAAACTCGTAAGTATTACGTGGTTATTGAAGTGACAGAGAAGCAACAGCAAGATCAACAACGAATGAAAATACGGCTATAGATCTTAAATGCTTATAGCCATATTATGTCCAGAGCATGTGTTGTTGCCTTTAATTTATTGCTCAGTAACCGGATCTCAGTCAATACAGTATTCAGCGTTACCCTGTTATGATACGTTGTTCTGACGACTTTTAAAATCATTTTTATTAGAAATAAACCACTGTGCTCCAAATCCTTGCCAGCATGGAGAAGAATGCACTAACCAAGCAGATGGATACACTTGTTCATGTGCTACAGGATACAGGGGTAAGAAATGCGAAACTCGTAAGTATTACGTAGTTATTGAAGTGAGCGATTTTAATAAGCTCAACGATAATATCAACGATAACAATAATAGAAATATATTTATATAAAACCCAAAGAATATGTGCGGTCTTATTGGTTGAATGCCGTGTTTGTATTGTATGAGGCTTTGTAAACACGAACATGAAGTCACAGGTTTTTGGCTTTTTTCTGCTTGAGCTTTCATTATTGTTAAAACTAACTCAAAATTAACCTAACTTAACGACAAATCTAACACGTTTTATAGAGAAATGTTCTTCTGTAGAACCTACGGAGAAAAAGAGCTAAACTGGCCAGCATTTTCAGAAGGTTTAGAGGCAATGAACTGGACAAGCTGATGGACGGAGCTCAAGCAAACTCTACGTAATGCATCAGTCATTTGAACCCCCCCCCCCCCCTACCCCCAGTGAAAGCCAGTGAAGGCCTCGATCCCCGGGGAGAAAGTAAAAGGTGAACTCCCTCGCCCTTGAATACCCACTGTCATTTATGTTTTATGAATAAGTGAATACTACAAGTATAACAATGAGGAGTAAACAACAATTTTTATATCACACTTGACACGGTTTTCTTTGTTCTTCATAGGGGTGAAACTCTTGGTATAAACCCGTTGAACAATAGACTAATTAAATAACAAATCTGAGGTTTATAACTGTTGCAGGGAGGTTTATAACTCAGTTTGAAACCTCCTTCTATTTGAGAAAACCTCGCCAAATGTGATATAAATCACTTTCATACCTCGAATCTTCGGTTCTAATCGCTAAATATCCCTCGGGGTCTACGGACCTCGGGATGTTTAGGGATTATAACCTCGGTTCTCGGTATGAAACTCTTACATTCATCTGATAATCTCCAGGTTGAAAACAGGTTGCTTCAATTCATTGGTCAATATGAGAGACGCGGTGATCCGAAAAGTAGCAAGAAGATATTCGGCAATATCATATTCTCGAATTAGCCTTTAGTAAGAGTAATTTGAAATGAATAAAATGTAATTTTGGAATAAGGACCAACGATTCTTGATGCTTAAAGTTGATGTTTCATGCATGCATGAGATGACAGGCAACCTAGTGTAAAATGACGGAGAGCATAACTGAATTCATTAATTTGTTTGTCACTTACTATTTGCGTCACTAAACTGGTTTAACCAGTACGTTGTGACAATCTGACTGCTTCTGCTCACTCGTTGGCAACAGCTAGTCTCCTCCGCAGGCAACTCCTAATTCACACCGCGGCAAAACGGTATGCTCCGCTGGCCGAAAGAACGAAGGCTCTGCCATCAAATACAAATTCAGTACCGAGGGCTTAAACTTTTTTAGTAAATAATTTTATAACTTAGTGAACTCACAGTGAAAATTGCGACTACCACTCTGCTTGATGGTGAATAATACATGTAGCTTTCATTAGCTAGTAGTTCAAATAATTAATTTTAAAGGCTTAGTATTTTTATTATAATATAATTTTGATTAGTATTTAGCATTTAGGGGTTTATATTATTAGAGTTTTTCTTATTGAGTATTTTGAACATTTTTAGTCTAGATTACACGGCATCTATTGAAATCAGCGTGAAGCTGTTAGAATTTCTGTATTTAAACAATAAAGATGATGATGATGCACCTGTTAAAGTCTTAGGCTGATCTTTTAAGTAGTTTTCTTATTTTTTGACAAAACAGTTCACAAATGGATACTTTTAGCAGAAATTTTAAAATCACGGCATGTGCCTGTTGTTTCATTTCAGTTTTCGCGGGAAACTGGGGGCGGCCGAGCGCCGACAAGAAATAGCAAATACGCATGCGCGTGACGTTTTGCCGCGGTGTGCTCCTAATTATAATCGGAAAAATCGAGAAGTTGTGAAACCGGGCTTCCTGTGGTAGGAGAGGGCCGAGCATGGGTCTAAGGACGAAACAAATGAGGGGGAAGGAGAAGGCTAGGCAACAACATTCATATGTACTCATTCATTCAGTAAGGTGACTACGAATAGAAAAGTTGTTGTTGTAGCTTGCGGTTGATGGTTCATGCGCAGAGCATTCCAAACTGGTATTGTTCTATCATAGAAAGAGTATTTATAAGTATTTATAAGCGTTGACAGAGGCTATAATTATGCTATAATTGTGTCTATAATTATGACAGTGTTGAGTCCTACTTAGAACCAAAAGTTTGGCTGAACCTCATTTGAAATTCGATGTTTACAACTGTTTTGCTTAATCTTACAAAACAAGCAAAGATCATTCCAAGTACATTTCATTAACATATTTTACTTAATTACCATTAACAAAAATGGAAGCTATAATCCATGTAAAGTGCATTCTCATTCACTAGGGTAGAAAGGGTAACACTTGTCTGCACCTGGTAAAAATGCGCTTTTATTTGTCATCTTCTTTCATTGTCTATTCTCAAAATTTACGTTGTTATCTTCTCGACCACCAGAAGTAAGTACTTCAAAAATAGGCTTGAATAAAACATTATTTGGTATTAACAGGAAAGTATTCAGAATCATAGACCCATTCGAAAAATGGCGTCCAATTTAAAAACTCAGAGCTATTGTCCTGGTAACGTGAACACGAGGCTAGTCAGTACACACAAAAGCTTTTGAACGTGTAAACGAGGCTAGTCAGTCCTAGACAATAGTTAATTAAATTGGACGCCATTTTTCGAATGAGTCTATAATACACCTTTAAAATTGAACAAGAGGCTGTGAGTGGCCCTAAATCGGGCCACCTAGGAATAAGTGAATACATGGAGTTCTAGCATATTTTTGTCATACATGGTTTGTGCTAGGGGAGCCGGATAATTGATTCACTACTGATGCTCGTGATAATTATTTATATATAATGGATGGAGCTTTTGCAGGAATGCACTCACATAGTTGTACTAGATGCAAACAAATCTTTTAAGGCACGAGATCGGTAGTGTTATTAGCAAAACCTGTTTGTAAATGCAATTTTCCACCTCCAATCGATTGTCGGTCTTGCCATGCAGCATCCATGGCAACGTCTTTCCCATGGAGATCACAAGCTCAATTCATTCATTAACAAAGTATTATACCAGCACATGACTGTTTCCTGCAAAAGTAATTATTACAACTGCTCCCATGCAGTAATAAAAATAAATCAACTTCACATAAACGTCAGACTGCCCACGTGAAACAATAGGTTTCCCAAAAAATGAAAATAAATCCCACAACTTCGATTTTATGTATTTCGCAATATTATCTATTTGTCTCTGAACCTAACATGCTCACAAATATTACAATATGAAATGATATGTTTTTTTGGGGATTTTAGAAAACAATTCTTTTTAGCAGGGTTTACTAACCCATACTTTTCAACATTTTTGGAAATCAATGCTTTTCAGTAGGAGTCATGGACTGCGATAATATTATTTCTAACTTCGTTGTCCAAGGACATGTGCTATATAAAGATTAGAGACTGATGTGCGTTCTTTATCGGCAAATACAGGCACGCGCTGGCTGTACATTGAAGGAAGAATAATGATTACTGCACGACGCCGAATTTTGAGTTCATCGTACAGTCAGCAAGTGCCTGTATTTGTCATAAAACACAAACATCAAATCTCTAACTTTTAATATTCAAACTGAGCACACAACAGTGCGTTTCAACTGAAATCAGTTGAGTAGACACGGAGTAGACATGCAACTTTGCAAATATACACTCATTTACTTTCCGAGCCAGTTCGGTCAGTGAGAAGCTGTTCTGTGATTTCAATTGAATCAGTACAATATTTCTCAAAGGTATAATGCTAGATAATTAGATATCGTAGAACACGATTTGAGCGTTTTTAAGACTAGATGACTGTTTGTTTTAATACGCGAGACCGACAAACTCATGTCAGAATTAGGCGTTTCAAATAGTCATTTCGACTGAATTTAGTTAATTTCATTTTTCTTCGAAATAAACATATTTTTTTTCCCTAAAAAAGTGTACAGTGCTTTTGGTTATACCTTAGCCTATCTGACTTTGAAATACGAAAGAAATCGTATTTTCGACCTGACATCCGCTCTTACTGTTTTGTTTTAGAATTGGTACCTCTGAGGGGTGAAAATGAATTCGAGCCACGCCCACAAACACGATTCTGGTACCTTTTAGGGATTCCTTTCAGACGATCATCCACAACAACAACATAATTTAACAACATAATTTATTTATTTGGACCCGTACACAGTCTAGTGCGTTTTGGGTTTTCACCAAATATACTTTACATGGCGTGAACGCGATGGTAAATAGCTAATAATTAAGAACGAGCATAATATGAGGTAGTTCAGTTACTAACAGTTGGAAGCAGGCAATACTTATTCAGTTAATATCTTTTTCCTAATGACGAGTCAGTCGTGTATGTATTTAGCTGCTTGTTTTGCGAACTTATTTGGTTGGTTTTATGATAAGTTTGAAAAGCTCATTTTCATACATGTGCCGGCTTTTAACATTGAATATATTTTCGAAAGTAAGAAATATTTTTTTTAAGTACATGGTATGTTTTACATTTTAGAATAAAGTGCATTTCATCTTCTACCCCATTTTAACATAATGGGCATATCCTTTCTTCAGGTTTCAGGTAGGGTTTCAAATATCTGCCTCTTTCAATTTGTAGTGGGTGATTACTTATTCTTATTCGGGTAAGGGCTTGTCTGTGTTCTATAATAGTTACTTTGCTGAGATAGTCCTCCAGATTATAATTTATTTTGAATATCCTATATGTTCTTAATTTGTTTCTTTCGTTTTGTTTTCTTCGTATGTCAGTATGAATCTCGCTGAACCAGTGTTGTTGTTCAATGTCTCTTAATGTTTGTTTAATATTTTCCAAAAACTTGTTCACATTTGTCGTTTGATCTATTGACGACCACACATTTCCATACCATTAGAAGACATAATGTATTTTATTTTTTCACTCCAGTAGCTTGGTTTCGGCGAGTTTATATTCTCTGTACATGCAATTTGTGAGAGTTGTGCATTAGTTCTAGTAGTCAATAATTTTGTCCAGTATTTTATAGCTCGATATGTGTACTCCACTTTGAGAGGTAAACATCCAAGTTCCACTCGACAAGCATTGTTTGTTGCATTTCTAGATACTCCGAGTAACATCTTTCAAAATTTGACTTGTACCAATTCTAATGGGTCATTATCTATTTTGGTTTTGTTCTGATAAGTTCCCCATATTTCACTTCCGTATAGCAAGATCGGTTTTATAAGTGCGTCAAAGAGTTTGAGTGTAAGCTTAACGTTCGATTTGAAATTGTCACCCATTTCTTTTCGTAGTTTAACCCTTTCACGCCCACATACGGAATTTTCTGTATTTTACTGGTTACTTGATTTGGGAGTTTCAGTCTGACAAAGTTTAAAGAGCTAGGCCCTGAGATTCCCACAAACCATAATGTATAGACAATTGATCCTAGTGAACTGCATTGGGCATGTCAACAAAGAATAATTTCATCTAAATCCTCCTTTCTTTGCATAAGTTAACTACAGGTTACATTATTTCATTTCAGAAAAAAAGACTAAAATAGCACTTCCAAAAATAATTATTTCTCCTCAGATTCTACATTTTCTCTCAAAAATGCATATTTCACATAACATTTAGAGTTTCATGGTTGCACTAACCTCACTTTCTGTCTCCCAACACCTAAACTTGCCCAGAACCAAGCCATTCTGTCCACAAGCACTTCACAACAAGCTAAATTCATCCATAATGACCGCAAAGCATGCCGGGAAATCCTACCAAACAGCGACATGGCCCTTCTCCCATCTTCATTCTTCAAAATATATACTATGTCTAAAGCCATTTCGACCTAATACCTTCATATTGGAATCAATGGCAATTAAATGTTGTCCAATATTCCAAAAAAACTATGATAGGTGGCTCCAGACCCCCATTTATAAAGCCACGCTAAAGTGACAAAAGACGTCCTGGCCCATTCACGAGTGGGAAATGAGGCTCTTTCTCTGTCACAATAAACTAGCACAGACTCGCTTCTTTGAGAAAGTGCTGATTGAAGGTCTCATCAGACTTAATGATGTCCTCCAGCACTCTATAAATGGTGAACTGAAAGGCTTTAAAAAGCCTGAAATTCTCTGTATTCCTCCAAACAAACTTCCTGCCAGCTCCCTCGTAATCTACACCTGCTTTCAAAATGGCCGTCTAAAAACTTTGAGCCCCCAGTATTATAGGTCAGTTGAAAATTCCATGGAAACAATGACTGTAGTTTACTTAGGGGGGAGGGTTCTTTTCGGCCTAGACATAACTAAAAATTGGTTCCAAAAACTCGGGCCTGAAAGGGTTAAATAGTGCCTTTAGAGCTACCTTTTTAAGTTCGTGTTTCGCAAGACTAAAATTTCCGTATGTGCTAAATGTTAGGCCGATATATTTGTATTGCTGGACATTTTCTAGTTTTTCCTCTTTATAGTAAAATGTATAATTATTCAATCTTCTCCCGCAGTTATTAAATATCATCACTTTAGTTTTCTGGATCTTAACTGTAAGTTTTGAGAGATTACAGTATTCTTCTAGTTTTTGCAGGTATTGTTGAAGTCCTTGTGCTGTCTTAGATAGTATAACTATATCGTCTGCGTAAATTAGACAACTCACTTGAGTGTTTTGGAATTCAACATAGTCTGTTTCTGTTTGTTCCAGTGTTGATGGTAAATCGCTAATAAAAATATTGAAAAGGGTGGGGCTCAGCATACATCCTTGTTTTACTCCGCTATAGCATCGTCCGTTGTTGTGTCCCCGATTTTTACTGCCGAGATGTCGTTGCTGTACATATTGCGTAGAATAGAATAGAACTTACCTCCGATGCCAACTTTCCTTATCTTTTGAAATAATTTCTCCCTTGGTATTTTGTCGAATCACATTTATATGGTATATAGGTATATAAACAGGCTGGATATACCTACACATTAAACAGCTGTTTGTTGTTAGGTTTCAGTGTGCAACATTACAGTTGTGATAAAGAATCCTGATTTGAAGCACTTTCAACAAAAAACGAGCAATCTAGTTCATACAGTAAAGTTTGCAAACGATATTAATATAATTTGCTTGATACGTTTTTAGTGCTACGTAGATGTATACTATTTACGGTCTTAAAAGCAATTTCGCCCCGATTTCTGTCGTTCGAGAGGTCGCGGTTCAATCCCGTCCGGCCGGCCCAACACTCATGGTCTTAAAATAACTGAGTAGAAGGTGCTGCCTTTGTGAAACAGTCTCGTTCTCGATCTGCAAATGGTTAGCCCTTCACGCCTCCTCGGATAATGACGTTAAATTGTGGATCCCACGTCGGCGTCAAGTAATCAGTCTCACCAGACCGTCACAAGTTACCGACGTTAAATAAGGTTACTTTACCTTTGTCTTTACCATAGGTCTATTAAGGACGTTAAATCGTATAGGTACCACGTCGGCCTCAAGTTTATCAGTCTCATCAGACTGTCACGAGTTACACTATGATACACTGGCTTTGGCGTTTAAGGCTCTTTTAGTTCTGCTGGTAGAAACCACAGGAGTGTACAACCCATTTCGGCCACCTACTGGTTAAGGTGTGCTCTATTGCGCTCGGTTACTGACCATGCACTTGGTTTTTCGGGGAACTTGGCTTGACCATTGTTTTAACCAAAAGTAATGTTAATCACTGTATACCAACTATGTCGAGGTATTTACTTTCGTATTACTAGCATTTTGGCGTTGCCTCACTAAAGACATGGCGAAACTTAGCGCGCGACAGATGTCGATTATTGGCATGCTTCTGACCTTTAGCTTTTAGCATTATCGATTAGATATGCCTTCTTCGAAGCGTGTGCGTACCTCAGGAACAGCAAAGCGACAATCGAAATGTCTGCGAGCGTCAACAATGACAGAAGTAACTCCTGCAGCATTGCAGTCGCCGGACATTCTTTCCACCATCCCTAGCTCCACTGCCGGTTTGGTTTCACTTGACGTACAGGCACTTACTGCAACTATCTCCGTGGCTGTGGCACAAGCAGTCAAGCAGGCCTTGGAGGACCGCACCGCCCCGATAACCCCCCAGCAGAATGCCGTACCGGCGAGTACCACGACAACAGATCAGGTTGTGCATGAGGCGGTAGAGAACCAGTTGTCCCGCATCACGGCAGGTATGCCATCGACACTCGCAAGTAATTCGCTTGCGCTGGCTGTCCCTCAAGCAGCTCCTGAAAAGCCGATATTTAGTAGCATAGCTTTAACTCTGGGGAGTAGAGTGAGTGCCAAAATCAAGGCACGAATCTGGGCGAACGAATATATTGATTTCGGCGCTCTACTCTCTCTGTCGCCTAATCAGGAGCGCTATTCTCTTTCCTTTTCGCCTTCAGTGACTTCTACGGCCCAACCCCAGCTTACGCTAGAGCCTTGCCAACCTACTAAGAAATTCAAAGTCTAAATCAATGGCTCTCGTCATTTAACACCTATGTGGCTATTTATTCCGTCAAATTCCCGAAGAGTCACCGACCTTAATGAAGTACTGCGAAATTGTTCGCGATATTTCAGCCAAACCGGGGGATTGGGCCTTTTACGACGAACAATTTCGGCTAATAAGACAATCCGCCCCCGAGAAATACCCTCGGGATGCTATTCATTGGGAATTATGGCTAAAAGCAGTCACAATTAATTTTCGGAGCCAGAAGTCTGACACTGATAAGGCCTCCACATGCTATCGGTTTCGCAAGCCAACCAGTAACCAGTTTCCAAAGGGCACGTGCTGGAATTTCAATGCCGGAAGATTCTGCGGCGGCTGCAAATTCGAGCATGTGTGCTTTAAGTGTGGTCACAACACCCTGCAAGCCGGTGCTAGGTCAACGCTCAACAACATGCCGGCACTCCACCTAACAGAGCAACGCCTCCAACTAGGCAAGCAGTTCAGCAAGCCGGTAACTCCCGTAAAGGCTCAGCGCCTTGAATTTCTTCTCAGCGACTATCCTTCCTTTCAGAAGAATTTATCACCTGGGTTTTCTTTGTTCCACGAAGGATATTCAATCTCTACATTCCATTTCTCAGTACTTGTCCTAATTTTCCCTCATTGAACATGCAATATGACAAATTACTATGCTTTTTCCTCATGGACATCCAATAGGTAAAATAAAAGTATACTACACCGGGTTATGGCAGATCATTAGAACCTTACGACGTTCGCGCGAAATAGTGTCTATCAAAACTAACCAAGCTGGTTGTCGTGTTGCGCGTAATTGACATCACATCCGCTGAATAAAGGGAACGGCCTCCAGTAATGGCGGACAGTAGTTTACCGGTAATATATCCTAAAATTTAAAGTTTAACTAGTTGCTAATTTGCATTTTTTTTTACTAATTTGGATACTTGTAACACTGACTGTGATTGTCTTACATTGACACTAAAGAGTGGCAAATCGAAATCTTAAATTTTCTACGTACTGGCACTTGGCTGCACATGTATATGCCGACTAGAAATTAAAGATCGAAATCATTTTAGATTGCGTTCAATTTTGACTAACGCCATTGAATACATTCCCAGAAGAAGCCAATGGGAAACATGATGTAACTCGTATTTACGTTTTGTTTCAATACATTTTTTCATGATTGTGATATTCTATTTAAAGTTTATCGCGCGGAATAGTACCACGCTATACTTACAAAGCAGACCGACAAAAAGATCGAAAGTGAGAATTGTATTGTTTCAAGTTTTGCCCCAACTCTGGTGTTCCCTTTCTTTGTATACTGGAATTACATTTGTAATAATTTGAATTGTTTCCTTTTTTACTTTTATATATAGTTTACTCAGCGTGCAAGCTTTCCCTTGGCATGGAAGACCGCTTGATTCCTGACAACAACATTACCGCCTCAAGTATATTTGACAACAGGTTTAAGCCATGGCATGCTCGTCTCAACAAGAACTCACGTAAAAATGCTGGGGCATGGGCACCGGTCGCCAACCGGCAAGGAGAGTACTTACAGGTCGATCTTGGCAGGCTGATGTATGTGACAAAAGTGGCTACACAGGGAAGACCAGGATCTATTGAGTGGATGACGTCATACAAACTATCCTTCAGCACGGATGGTCAAACCTTCATACTGTACCAGCAAGCCAAGTCAATCAAGGTACGTATATAATGGAATCTCTCTGAACATCTCTTGTAATCGATACCTCTCTTAAATGACCATGGTTCTAGAAAACGTAAACATCGATCCTCAGTGAAATTACTGCATTTGAAATATCTTGTAAGCAACCATCTCTCTGAAGATGATTCCTGGGAAATGTATTGCCAAATAGGATTATTTCTCTGTAACGAAATTGCTTTATTGTAAAACAAAAACAAAAAAAATTATCGTTGTTGCCCCACATAGCTCGGATGTAGGGCCTCCATAGGAAAGATGTGCGAAAACTGATTTTGCTAAAGAAATGATATCAACTGGCGGGTTAATATTGAAAACATCTGTTTTCAAGAATGCCTGTGGGTGCATCAAAACTGTCTCTTTGCTTTGTTAAAATAAACAATTTTAAAATGTTCTAAGGAAGGCCGGGGACTGGGGCGAGTTTTTAAAAGGCGTCTAAATTCGCTCAAATAAACCTATATTTTATCGCTAAGATTAGATGTGTGTTGGAATATTTAAGACTCATTAATGTATCCAAATTAATATTAAGTAACTCAGTATAATTTTTCTTTATGCGCAGTAGCAAAACTAAAGAATCATCTATCCCACAGTGTTATTTTTGTAGTTTTTCTTTAAAGAAACTTGAAGACTCAAATCGTTTTCACATATTTCTTTAAATGGGCACTGCCAATCGAAGTTTCATTAAAACAAGTAAAGCTACAAAAATAACACCTTGAGATAGAAGATAAATACCATGTGAATGTCCTGATATGCAAACGTTTTCGATAAAGGTTGGCAAATATTAAAGTGGATCACAAAAGCTCATTCTAGAAACTTGATGTCGGTTTGCAGTGAAACGATTTTAAGTTGCTAGAAACTTTTCTTAAAAGCAGCAATTTTTATGCAACCGAATCTTTGTCATCTTTCATAAAAATTGTGTCACATTTGTCTCCAGTATCTCTAAAACACAATCTACTAATCTGAATAGACCTCAAGTTATTTGTACGGTCGTGAAGCAAAATCCCCGGGACTTTAATTACGGTTTAAAAATTAGGGATTGTACCGTTGCATTTTTTTCTTTTTCATTCGTCCTCAGTTTTCATATAGCATTTGAATATAGATAAAACTAAAATGGGGTTAGGACCTCTTTAATGGTTAGGTGAACTTTAATGGGTTAGGTGCACTTTAATGGGTTAGGTACACTTTAATGGGTTAGGTGCACTTTAACGGGTTAGGTGCACTTTAATGGGTTAGGTGCACTTTAATGGGTTAGGTGCACTTTAATGGGTTAGGTTAACTTTAATGGGTTAGGTGCACTTTAATGGGTTAGGTGCACTTTAATGGGTTAGGTGCACTTTTCCTAACTTTAGGCGGTCGACTGTAGTAGAAGGAGGCCGGCATCTGAGGTTGCCCTTGATTTTGAATCTAAAGTAACTGACTTGTTGGGTCTTTGTTTGTCTGCTGTGTTGAAAGTTTAAGAACCAATCTACCTTGCGAGAAGAGCCTTCTTCAGCTCCATGAAACAAGAAGAAAAGAAGGCTCAGCTGCAGTGTTGTTTTCGTATTCAGCATTCACCATCGGTTCGCCCAAGACTCTGGCCGTGTCAAGTCTGTTAAACCGGTTTATCAGCGCGCCGCTAATCTTTTGTTTTACAGTGATGTCCAAACCTGAGCCCACTTGGCCGCCATTTTTTGCAGCCGATTTAACAGGCTTGACCTGTCCAGAATCTTGGGCGAACTGTCCGGCGCATGCTTGATACGAAAACACCACGAATACTGTATAGCCTTCTTTCTACTCGTTTCGTGGAGTTGAAGAAGGCTCTGCTCGCAAGGTAGAGCCAATCCATCACAGTTTACAGAAAAATGGATTCCATATGTAATAGTTATTGCATGGATTTCTATAAAATACAGTCGAATGTTTCACAAAAACAATTGTTATTTGGAATATAATTGTCTACATAATAATCGGGAGTTTATACTATAAACTAATTGCGATTTTGAGACACCGATACTGAATTATATTGCCGGCCAGTTAGGAGAAATATATATTTCGTATTGGGCGGAATCGCACAGCGACGAAGCCCAATACGAAAAGTATATTTTCTCCCATTGCCGGCAATATAATTTAGTATCGCGGCGTCTCAGAATCGCGATTAAACAGTTAAGTCGGGAATTGTCAAAAGAAAGAATGAAGAGGAGAATGAAGCACCAAACTCATGCAAAAAAAAGACAATTTCAAAAGGCGCCTTGTATATCCATGGCAACGGTTCAGGAAACGTTGGCGAGGCATCAACGCTTCTACATTCAATTCTTGTCAAATAGACATCAGTTTCAAAAATGATAAGTGATTTAATTTAAGGGTTATCTAATTTTAAAAGAAGTTTTATTTTTCTTTGAAAGAAACCCTTTTACATTTATGTAAGAACTTCGCTCTGACTTTGAGGCTTGAATTGAACGACTTTTGCAATTTTACTGCTTTTATTATAAACAGTGAAAATTGTACTTTTAGCGGATAAGAGGGTTACATTTCTGACCAAAAACTACAATGCCAACCATTACCTTTACAATTGAAGAATTCTTATCTTGTAATTTGCAACGATTTCAAGGTAAAATTGTTGAAATCTTGCCACGACGCGTTCAATAAATGCTGTTGAACAAACGACTTTTGAACTTGAGCAGGGAAACCCATGTGACTGCAGGGCTCGCGCAAGAGCCAATCGGAGGCTGGTAGTCTGAGACGCCAATACCATGTTATATTGGCGTCTCAAAAGTAAACAAAATGATCAGTGAATCGTGATACCAAATAATATTTCGAGCAAAGTGATCCGAAGTATATTATAATAGCAAACTAGGAAAGGACCATATTATCACTTCCAGAATATATCTTATTTTAAACACGGAAAACTAACTATTATCTGTCGACTACTAAATTGATTTGGAGCGATGTGCACAAGTCGGCGTTGTCGAGCGTGTTTGTAGCGAATTTAAGACACGACGACTACGGACTACGACTGCGGTTGGACGTGCCTAGCGGTCGGCTAGAGTACTGGTCCGAGTACGCAACGAATGGCGCCAAAATTTCAACATTTTGGCGAGACTCAGCTGAAGCCATCGCGTTGCCGACCGAATTGACCAAAATCCCCATATAAGCTAAGCCCCAAAACGCCGTAAATTCGAACAGAAAGCAATTTATTGTGTATTTTAAAGGTTAGCTATTGAAATATTCAAAAGAGTGTTGAATTTCTTACATTAAATCCGACTAGCGTACTCTGTTGTGGTGACTACGAAAAACATACCGACTTCTGACCGTCGTGGACTCGCTACGGTACAATGAAACCAACACAAGTGTCTCGTTCCAGTCCTTTATTGACACGCGTCCGTAGTCGTAGACCGTAGTCGTCGTATCTTAAATTCTCTTGTGATTGCCTGATAAGGAAATGGCACGGTATTTTCTTTCTTTCACTGAAAACTGGTCGGTGACGTACATGAAGTTATTACATGACCCATGCATATACAGTAGCATGGCTATTTCCCACATATAATATTAGTTTGTTACAACTTCCAAGATGAAGCAAGTTTAATGTTAACTTCAAACCATAGTTAATAGAGTGGAATGGTCTGAAACCCAACGACCTTGTTTGTTATATGTCTTTGTTCGCTGTTTTCAACCGTGACCGTGCACAAAACACAATAGAAATTCCAATATGCTATTCAATCAGTCGTTCAGGGGACGCTAATGAACTATAACGGTGCTTATTCATTTGTCTTTAACCCCCTTCCAACATAAATCAGTCTCTTTGTTAGCCCCTTTGAAGTTTGCCAGGTTTCCTGACCATTCCACTCTATTAACTATGTTCAAACGAACAACAACAACAAAGATCAACAACAAATCAAAGGTGACATAACATTTTCCTTTGCAATGTTAGCGATTTATAGGATTTCTATTCCAGTCCTTTTAAACTACAATTCTCACCAGCGCTTCTGATTTATCAGTGAGTGTTAATATTTCTCTCAGGTGTTCGATGGTAATAGCGACAGCGATACAGTGGTCACTAATGCTCTCCAACAGAAGATCGAGACCCTCTACATCAGGTTTCTACCAGTCACATGGAACGTTTGGCCTGCCCTGAGAGTTGAGCTGTATGGCTGCTCCTTATCGTGAGGGTAACAAACCCATTGAGCCGGCGATTCATCACAGTTTACATTTGTACTATGTAGCTTCCATGAGAGTTGAGCTGTATGGCTGCTCCTTACCGTGAGCAGGGTAACAAACTCATTGAGCCGGCGATTCATTACAGTTTACATGTGAATACTATGTGTGGTTATATGCACAACACATAAAGTATATCACATTGCTATCACTGACCAAAGGTTTAGTCCTTGAGTTTTGAACGTTTTCACTTATGAGTTAGTCCGTGAACTAACTAGATAAACATTAAATTAAGCACACGATGAATGGCCAGCTATAAGTATCGTTAATGCAAAAAAATCCAGAAGTTTGATATTCATAAGTTTTTATCAAGTGGCGTATTGGTGTTTGTTTAAGCTTAGTAATATAAAAATACTGTAATAACTCGCATATAAGAACCTACATTTTCCAATACAGCCGACGATAGGTTGTTATTGATTTGATATCCAAGGAAAAATCAGGGAGCAAGGTTCTTAAAAAAAGGTGATTATATCTTTTGTCGAGGAAACAAAGAAAAACAGCGCACAATTTGTACTGTAATAACAGGGATATGATGCTAAGTAATTCAAAATATCGCTTCAGCTAATCAGTCCAATCAAAGATAGCTTGTCTATTTTCTTTAAAGCACACTTCTTGTTTGGAACTTTGCTACAGTAGTATATCTGTTTCATTTAAAACTGAATTCATTTAAAACGGAAACAAATATCAGGCTGAAAAGGGTGCTTATTTATTCGTTTCACCTGATGGCCATCTTGGATTCAAAGCGAGGCAATCCTTTGTGTTTGTTAGTTTAGCCTCGCACTGAGGGAATGTCAGAACGAGTTCAGTAAAAACAAAGATTGCCTCGCTTTGAATCCAAGATCGCCACTAAGTGAAAAGAGTCAATTTAGTGGGCCCAAAATTCCTAATTTCAGCATGTAGTTCTTATATGAGGAAGGCTCTTTTATGCGAGTTTTTAATGTGTAGCCTATGTAGGGGATTTTAGTTTTCCGTAATATCTTTAAAAATAGGTACCCAATGGGTACATAGGTCTACTGCATAACACATGCTTGTAATGGAAATGTATAACTGAGCATAGTATCATAACATATGAGTCATGTATTGCATTCCTCTGTTTTGAAGGCTAAAATAAATCATGATGTAGGTGTGATATTATGACTGGAAATCAGTGAATATATTCTAATTATGAAATAATTCCCCCTGCGAGCATTCCCCTCTTTTCTCTTAATTCTCTCTTCACCAAAGAACCTCTGGTTACAGATGTGATAATATAATGACCAGTTGAATGCCACATTATTTTTATTCCAAACCAAAAGAAGGGAAATATTTAACATGATCTTGGCCTACTAATGTTAGTCAAAAATATTCAAAGTTCTACAATAATAGCATAACATTATTGTATTGTAATATGTGTTTGTTGTCCTGGAAAATAACGAAGAAACGTGTACACATATCTTTGCTGCGCAGCGAACGGAGCAGCAGTTAATAATTTGGACCAAATCTCGAAACAGTTCATTGCGTTAATTTGCAGTTTCGACCACAATCCATTTGCGTGGCCAACCACAATGCGCTCATCCCCTCCCCACTGAAGGTATTTTTTTGCAGCCACTGATACGATACTGACGGGCAAGATCCGCGTTTCATTGATAGACTATAATTACTGTGTATAGCTAATTAATTAATGAATGAATCAACCAATCAATCAATCAATCAACTTTATTTAACGAGGGTTACACATAACAGTTTACACTGATAAATTGGTGGCCCTCAACGAAATAAGAAAACAAATGCAAATATCGTAGCTATATATAAACTAGCATTCAGAATAGAACAATTAAATACAAATATTACGAACTATCAATATACAATTATCTAAAATCTATAAAGTTAAAATATGTACAGAAAATATTTAAAAGCGAATTTACTGCAATTGCTCAAAAATAAATGTATAAAAATTACGGATTCAAATGTTTCAGGCCATCGTAACTGTTCTTAAAATATTTAAGAAAATTGTTGTTAAAATATTTAAAAGTTGGCTTTTTTCTTATGTCTAATGGAATCTGATTCCAAAATTTCGTTGAACATACAGGAAACGAACGACCCCCTTCAGATTCCCTTGAATACTTAGGACAAATCAAGTTAAAATTATTGTATCGAGTTTCTCTTGAATTCAATTCAGCGTTCCTTTTTAACAAGTTCCGAAGATATCCAGGACAATTATTATTTAAACATTTATACACGAGTGATGCTTGATTGATCTTTGCTTCATCGTAATATGGTATCCAATCAAGCTTTCTAAATAGGTCAACTGTTCGTTCTGTTATGTCAGATTCCAAGATTACACGCGCTGCCCTCTTCTGTAGCCTGAATACTTTCTTTCGGTTCTCTTTTGTGGTGGAACACCAAATGGCAGAGCCATACATAATCAGCTGCTTTATCATGGTGTTATAGTAAAGAATACGCTCTTTCTGAAGAAGGAATCGCCTGACCTTGCGCAGAACGGCAATACGCTGAGATAAGTTCTTGCATTGAGTATCCACATGGTCTTTAAAACTTAGCTCACCATCGATAATGACCCCAAGTAGTTTAAAGGACGAAACCTGTTCTAAATTCTGGTCATTCATCTGCAGGTTCAAATAACTACAATCCAGCTTCTTATGTAGGCGTTTACCTGTTACGAGCATAGTTTTTGTTTTCGCTTCATTCAGAATCATATTGTTACTTCTGGCCCAGATAACAATATTAGTGATCTCTTTCTGCAGCTCGTCAACAATTGGTTGAGGAGCAGCAGAAACTTCAGCTGAACAGCTAAGTGTAGTATCATCTGCATAAATATCTACCATCGGATGCTCGATTTGACACGGCAGATCATTGATAAATATGGGACCTATGACGGAACTGTGTGGTACTCCTAGTTCGACCTTCCTGGAAGACGAAGTTGCACCGCTTATGTTGACATACTGCGTGCGACAGGAGAGATCGCTCCGGAATAGATCAAGTTCATTTCCCTGGATTCCATAAAGATGGAGCTTATTCAACATGATTTCATGGTCAATGAGGTCAAAAGCTTTCTTATAATCCACAAAAACTAGACCGCTAACTTTATTCACATCAAGGTCGAAGAGTAGCTGGTCTAATAGACGGATCAAGGCAGTCTCGGTACAGAATGACTTCCGGAACCCTGATTGGAGCTTGTATAATAGGCCATTTTCACCTAAGTGTGACCGTAGGGACTGGGCTATGTGTTTCTCAAATACCTTTGACAGGATTGGGAGAACTGAGAGAGGTCTGTAATTCGTTAATTCATCTTTGCTGCCTTCATAAATCGGGGTGACCTTTGCATGCTTCCATAGCGACGGAAAACATGAGGTATCAATACATTGATTTATGAGTTTGCTTAAGGAAGGAGAGATGGCAGGGGCAGCAATCTTGAGAAGTCGAGCCCCTAAACAATCTGTGGGATGGGATAGAATCCAACAGGTTTTTCACTGATGTAGGCGTAGTATGGGGGATGTTCAGTAGATTGTCTACTTTAACCTCACGAGTACGTACAGTACCAAAGCGAGGTCCCAAAGCGTCTAACAGTGCCTTGGGTTGTTCAACAAAAAATGAGTTAAATAATTTGGCGACAAGCGACTTAGCTGATACTAGTTCTTCACCGTCCTTGATTCTCCATTTTGCCTCCTGGTTGCAATCTCCGCCAATAATTTTTATAAGTCCCCAAAGCTTCCTTGGATTATTTCTATTTTCTGACAAATTGATTTTCAAGTATGCTTGCTTAGTTTCTCCAAGCAGCTTAGTGGTATTATTTTTGCCGATTTTGAAGTTTCGCCAGTCGAGCTCGGATTGAGTTTGCTTGGCTTTTTGTAACAACTTGTCCCTTGTCTTCATTTCTAGTTCTAGATCTTTGGAAACCATTTCGGTTGTGACACTCTTTTTACTCTCTTTTGTTTTTGATGCACGTGTGAGTCGACAATGTCATTAAACACCTTGTACCATGCATTCAACATGTCATTACAGTCATCAGCAACAAAAACACTATCCCAACGGGCAGATTCAAGGGTCATACGGAATGCCTGTTCATCAAGATGTTTCATGTCTCTGTAGGTTACGGTCTGGTGTTGATTCACATTATGTATATTTTGGTTATATAACCTCACAGCAACAATGGGCAGGTGATCAGACATTCCAGATGCTTTAACATCAACACATTTGATTATTTGTGGGTGACTGCACCAAACATGGTCAAGGCATGTATTTGATTGAGGTCTAGTGACATCTTTTGCCAGTTGATTCGAATTCAAATTTAACAGGGACTTCATTAGGAGGGTCCACAATAGGTTTGGCGGGATGGCGGGATCGGGCTTATTTCGAGGGTGGGATTCGGGATGCGAGCTAAAAACAGGAGTGGGACGCGGGATTTCAGGTACGAGCGTGAAGCGCGATTTCATGTTTTTGAGGGGGCGGGAAGCGGGAATCGCGAGGGCTAGAAGCGGGATACGAGATTATAATTTCCACGTGACCGTGTGTGTGGTATGGCGTATAACATGACATGTATCCAAAAATGACAAATATACGGCCATCTACAAAGTCAATAGGTTATGGACCAAGCCCGGTTAAAATTTAAAACCATGTGTGTTTAGTTTAGATTGAGAGTTAATACTTTCAGTGACTTAAGCCTGAGCTAGACAATGACTGTTTGTAAAATTCCTAACATGCCGCGAAACAGGAAACAACGTGTAACAAATACGAATATCATAATAATTTTGAATGAAACATCTAACTTCAGAAACAACCAGTAAAGGGTGCTTAATTGTGTCATAAAAACATAAGGCTATAGTATGACTAAGTGGAGTAATCAAATGAGCTCATTTGGAATTTTAATAACGAGTGGAGAATAATTAACGCAGAAAAAAATTGTAGTTAAAAAAATAAGGGTGGGATCGGGATTTCAACGTAAAGAAGTCTAAAGAAGGGTGGGATGGTGGGATTAAGAGAAAAAATGAGGTGGGAAAGCGGGATCTGAGGACCCTATTGTGGACCCTCCATTAGGCCGTGTTTGTTAAATTTTGCTGACGATAGAAAATCAACGTTTAGGTCACCCATGACAATCATCTCTCTGTTTTGCAAGTAAACATTCTCAATGTTCTTTCCAAGTTTATGATCCATATCTTGTTTGGAAGAAGGAGGTCGGTAGACTCCACCAATTAATAGTGATCGTTTTTAATTATGAGGGCAGAGTTCTAACCAGAGAGCTTCGATATCATTAGTCTCAAATTCAGAATGGCGCTCAACAACAAGATCATTGTGTACATAAGCAAGAATGCCTCCCCCAGACTTTCCAGTTCTATTTTTCCGAAATAACTCGTAGCCTGTAATGCTGTAGAAGGAGTCAGGGATGTTACTTGAGCAGAAGGTCTCAGGCAGGAACAGAACATCAAGTTTATTAGGATTGTTGCAGTTTCTCGCAAGACAAAGTTTGATCTCTTCGAACTTTCCGTCTGTGAGCGGTTGAACATTCCAGTGGCATAACTTCAAGCCCTTTGCAGTAGAAGATATTAAATCCAGCGAGGAAACTGTCTGCAGTGGACCTGGGTTTGAAGCTATGTCTCCGCATAAATGTAGACAAATCACTAATAAAATGTTCTTAGAAAGTCGGCGAGATTGAAGACTGGCGTAAATATCAATGGCGGACGATCGAGTCTTCGTGTTCAGGTATGATTCGGCGCCATAAGTTGGCGCACGAGACATTTCTCTGGCAGCAAAGAGCCCCTCCATGTTGCACATCTTAAAATAGTTATCGTAGTCAGAAGATTTGGCCATTATCAGGATAAATAAGGTCAGATATATAAGTGACCAAATTGACCGCAAGATGATCGATCACCGCCATCTTCGGTGAACTCTCCGTGGTAATTGTCTCTCCTTATTTCAAGAATTTGTGCTCTGTTGGCTCGCCGCTGTATCTCAGTTTTCCATACAATTATTCGCCTTTCGTTGTCCTGCGTCGAGGAGTGACGACATTCATTTTATAAATAGTACATGGTACATCCGTCTCACACATGTGGGAGCCAAATATGCTTGGGTATTTGTATTATCCAACATTTAACCGTTCTTCTTAATTCAGGGAATACTGGTACCATAATAGTATCCATTGGGGAGGGGAGGAGCAATTCTTAGCAGGCTATGTTCTTCGCATTCATTCCTTGCAGCTTGGCATCTGGAGGAGAGCGATTTACTAAAATTCGCGAGTGTTTTGTCGTACACAATTAGCATTTACAATTACATTCTCAATAATAATAAATTTAAACTTTATTGAAGTGTACGTCTAAGTTATTTAGCTTTGACAAGCTACAATCGGGCCAGAATTACATTTACCATATGACCCGTATTTCGATTTTTTGCTTCTGGTTTTGCCATTTGAAAATGGTCACATGGTAACAAAATTATGACGTAGTCAAACCGCGAACTGGAAATATTTGGCTCACAGACAATTTTGTACGCGGCCCTCCCACTCAGTCAATAAGTACCTAATCTTTTTATATATTTTTTATCATCGTTTTGCCGGGCTCCCTTGCAAATAACCTCATTTGTTTCTTACCCAATCCCGGTTTTGCGGCAGCTTTCTTGCAGTACTTTGTGGTAGCCTTTTTTAGATCGATTCATGTGACGTCATCAAATTGCTAACTTCGAAACTATGAACTCTACCAAGTTGTACTTTTGATACAGTTTAGAGCTTACCTAAGCACGTCTTCACACCAAATTTCATCGGTTTCTTTCACTTTGTTCCGGAGATATCGATGAAGCGATTTGAGTCACGCAACACCAGTCACGTATTTTGAGAAGTCAAATTAGTGCAACTTTCAGCCAAAAACCTTCTAAATACAAACCAACATGTTAAATAAGTGAATATCTATGCAAATAGATACATTTTAGGTCAGAATTCTTGGTAATTGTGAACTTTAATGAAACTTGGTAATCTGGCCGCCATACATTTTACTGTAAACATGGCGCACATTTGATCGCTTATATTTTGGGCGAGAAATATCCTAGATTGATAAAACTTGTCAGAAATACGTAATTTTTAGTTCTCGTTCAGAAAAACGCACCTTGATTTTATTTGAATCAGCAATAAAGATTTTTAGGATTCACGTGACCTAAGGCGAAATCGATCTATTCAGTGGCATCGGCGTAGATAATCACAGCTCGCCAAAAACCTTAATGCGATGCAGTAAAGCCTGGCTTCCATACGATGAGCTGACGATCGCCGGATGTCTACCACGGTTTGTTTACATTGGCTTAGCGATCCAGCGACTGTGGGTGATCCGTCGTGATCATAAAGTAGGTTCCGCATAAGTAACATGATGATAATAGTCACCGCTCAAAGGCTAGCCGCATTGATATCGATTGCCTAGACTGTATTATGTTTTCGAGGTCTGTGTTTTCGGGGTCTGTGTTTTCGAGGTCTGTATTTTCAAGTTCTGGGTCTATGTTTTCGAGACACCCCTATTTCAAACGCGGTTTTCCGAATTAGAAACTGTTTGAGAACTGAGTAGTTTCTAAGCCAGACAATAATTTAACAGCAACTCGTTCAGACTCGTTGTACATTTTACGGGAGAAAATGACTTTTCTGTGCACGTGGTATAATGGACCACTGATTTTTCTGTCTTTTTCTACCACTACAGAAGTGAGCATAGACCTGTAACCGAGATTCGAGAAGCCAGCTCTCTTGTGTAATGTATTCCCGAACATTGTTTTCATCCACACTCTGCCGGCCCTCGCCTGCATAGACCATATTGATTTAAACGATTCAAAAGTGTTATTTTCTAAATTCTTATTCCATGACTTTTTTCAAGAAAACTCAAAATTGTCGTGTAGTCATAGTTCAAACACAGGCTTACCATCCTCAAAATTGGTTTTGGGCTTCCTGTGGCTTCGTCAGTTGTCAAATGGATTTCCCCGGGATTTTGCCTTGTTTACCTCAAATTTGCATGATGCATATAGCGTTAATTCTAAAGCTGAAATCTTTAAACTTGTATCAAAATAAACTTTACTTATTATATTTACCAGTTCTGTGTGTCTTCCTGTCGTCCGATGCATTTTATTTAGAGATGCTACAGGCCATAGTCGAGAACGTCCTTGTCAATATTCATCTACATGAAGGACGTACTCGACTATGAGCTGTAGCATCTCTAAAATGCATCGGACGACAGGAAGAAGTCGTGCTGTACCAAACCCGAAATGATCCCGAACCCGAAATGATCCCCGAACCCGAAATGATCCCAGAAACTGTTCAAGCCGTACCTGAAATGATCCCCGACCCGCAATGATCCCCAATCACGACCCGAAATGATCCCGCAATAAAACTGGGAATGGACTAAAGGATTTTGGACACAATGTTCTCTAAACTTCTTGCTAAAAGAATTAAAGCTCAAAAGTAAGAATATTTACTAGTATTTTCCAATAGGACAAACCAACACTAGCAGACTACAAACAACCCTTGTCAATCAAACTACGTGACGTCATCGATCACGTGACCGTACCGAAAATCGCCCGTATCTCGCTGGGGATAAACAGCACAACAGCCATACCAATTCATGATAGTCACTAGCAGACAACAAACCCTTGTCAATCAAACCATGTGACGTCATCGATCATGTGACAATAGCGGAAATCGCTCATATCTCGCTGGGAATAAACAGCAAAACAGCCAGAACAAGTCACGAAACGTCGATCCGCCCGAGTCTTTATAGTGAAATTTGCTAATATATGGTGTCATAGAAATCCATCACTAAGCGGGTCATTAGTTAATGAATTGACAGCAGCTGTCAATAAAACCGTGCAATGTCATTGGTGAGTACATCACATTTCGATTAAATGTTTAACTTATATGATATCTTCAAAATTTATATATGACAAGAACAGGAACAAGTAAAACGAAAGAAAACTCTACTAAGTCAACCCTGGAATCTACATATGTCCGCCTAATCACGTCCAAGTCGAATCAAATCACTTACATGATCGTGCTGAACGTGGATATTATAAGGTACAATCACAAAAATATTTAGTGGCATTAAAACGTCTTTATTAAAAAAATTAAATGATTGTATGTTATGTCAGAATGACAATCTAGTTACAGTTTAACAGAATGGATGCTCTTCCTCATATAAACACAAGTCACACAAGTATTGGTCATCAGAGTAACACTGGATTGTTCCACACATGCACCCTAGCCTGCGTCGCATCCGAACTGAAACCCGGGTTCAGTTCGGATGCGACGCAGGCTAATGCATCCCTGCCCAATTCTCATAAATTTCTTGTTGCACTTTGGGCAAACTTCCTTTGTCACTCTATAGTCCAGTCATTTTACGAAAAAAAGTAGGTCAACCTACCACTAATTGCAACAGAAGGTTTTCCTGCATAATATAATCTGGAATACCGTCTAGAACAACATACTAAAAGTCTACATGAATCTATTTAGGGGAACATCCTCAAAATCGACTTTATGTGAAGTCCAGTATTGGATTGACATGAAAACGAGGCTCTGAACCGGAAGGTGTATTATTATGCCTTTGAATGCCTTGTAATTGCCTGAAATCTTTTAGAATTGTGGTAACGAGAGAGTATAACGATCTTGAAACATGAAACGGGGAGCCGGGGGGGGGGGGGGGGGGGGGGGTGCAGACATTAAAAGAGGTGAAGGGGAGGTGATGGTAGTGCCGGACAAAGTGCGACCCGTTTCAGTAAACCCACAGGTAAGATTTGTTATCTATATTGTCTGATTTTATAACCCTAATCATACCCTCTATAACATAAAAAGTCTACAGAAATCCAATGCTAAATAGGTATGTATACACTTTTCATCATCATGAAAACGAGACTAAAGTAACAATATTTTTGTGCTTAAAACATTGTGAAAGCTGTGTTTTCTGGAGTGGGAAAAGTATTTAGACTGATTCTACTATTTTGACACCTTTTCAAAATTTGTACCGCTGGCAAGTTGCATCTGCAGGCTCAACTTAGCTGGTATGGTATGGTATGGCGTATAACATGACATGTATATAAAAATGACAAATATACGGCCATCTACAAAGTCAATAGGTTATGAACTGCAAGCCCGGTTACAATTTAGGATGTTAAAACCACAGTGTGTTCAATTTAGATTGAGATTTAAAGGGGCTCTGTCATGAATAACATCTTATTACTCTACCGGTAATAAGATGTGAGCATGCGTATTAGACGCTAGCTACGTCATAGCGTGTGTTGTGTAGTGCCATGCAACGAGTTTGGTATTATAATTTCGGATTTGGCCGTGCCATTTCCATTTTGCACTACTAGATCCTCTTCGGAGAGATCCACATTGCTATTGCGCTTGTTCACATCTCTAGCTCCCACACGTGTAGCGTGGTGGCTGGGGTTTAAAGCAGCTTTCGAGCTCGCCGCTAGAGTAACCAGATTCTGAGGCCTATGATCTAAAGTGAGGCTGACGGTCTTGGGGGCTATGCCATGCTGATGAGTCCTAACAAGGACGAAACAGCTGTACATGGTTGCCACTCTACCGGTAATAAGATGTGAGCATGCGTATTAGACGCTAGCTACGTCATAGCGTGTGTTGTGTAGTGCCATGCAACGAGTTTGGTATTATAATTTCGGATTTGGCCTTTCCATTTTGCACTACTAGATCCTCTTCGGAGAGATCCACATTGCTATTGCGCTTGTTCACATCTCTAGCTCCCACACGTGTAGCGTGGTGGCTGGGGTTTAAAGCAGCTTTCGAGCTCGCCGCTAGAGTAACCAGATTCTGAGGCCTATGATCTAAAGTGAGGCTGACGGTCTTGGGGGCTATGCCATGCTGATGAGTCCTAACAAGGACGAAACAGCTGTACATGGTTGCCACTCTACCGGTAATAAGATGTGAGCATGCGTATTAGACGCTAGCTACGTCATAGCGTGTGTTGTGTAGTGCCATGCAACGAGTTTGGTATCATGGTTACTAAGCCGCCCAAAACTTGAAATCGTTCGCCAACGCTTTCAAGTTTGACTGAAAAGCAAATATATCCCGAGGAGCTCACAACATTGATTCAATCCGTCTACATCGCAGCCGTCTCTCATTTTAGTATATAGTAGTCTATCTTTCATATTTAGTTGTTCAAGTTTTATATTTACCAGAAATGTTCGTATTCAGATGTAGTTGTAATGAGATTTTGGGATGGCATCGACAAGAACTTCGAGCTTCAATGGCGGCTCAACTGCTGTGATGGACGAAGAAAACAAATCTGGCCGCAGAAAGATTTTGAAGAGCCTGAAAGAACACTGGAGAACGTGTCAGGAAAGCCCAGAAGAGTACAGTACTTGTCTGGAACATTTACGAAGCCTGAAACGATTTCAAACACCGCTTTTGAGATGCGAGTTTCGTGTTTACAGTGTCCGGGTTTCGGCGGCCAGTGAAATTACGCTTCGGTTGTTCATTCCTGCTTGCATTCGTCCCCTTTAATTCGTTTCTGACTACAAGAACTCTTGCATTTGTAAGTAATTTTATCTCCCTGAAAGTTGGAGAGAGAATAGATGAGTACATTTTGTAGGTTCTCATCGAGAAAGCACAACTCGCATACCTAGAAATGCAGTTTACGGTAAAATACGGTAAATTCGACATCCGGTCACTGAAACTCGCCAGAATGTGCTTCTCTTCAGCCTGAATCTCCATTGCAGCAGTGATAACAATACTATAGCGCTTATACATTAATGTTCTAAGCGCTTTACAATCTAAACAATTATCGAATGCTTAACCTATACATTGCAACAGAATAATATAGCTTATAATACTAATAACAAAAATAATAATCATAGCTAAAATTGATATAACGAGTTAAAAAATAAACACTAATCATAGTTACAAATCATAAGCAATCTTAAAAGGTATGTTTAAGCCTGGGTTTGAAAGTATTAACATACTCAGAAGATCTGATGTTTAGTGGAAGATCGTTCCATAACTTGGGAGCATGCACAGAAATAGTTCCGGTGTCCATAGTTCTTTAATTTAAAGGACATGCAATTTAGGCGCAAAACAGACTTAGATGAACGCGGTAGTCTTCTTGGTTTGTGCAATTCCAACAACTCTTGTAGGTAAACGGAGCTAAATTATGTAGGGTCTTGAAAATAAGTAAATTAACCTTAGAAATTGTCCTATATTGAATTGGTAACCAATCGCTACGGGTTATTATTATATATCGGCCGCCACCCTCGAAAGCTAATGGCTCAAACAATGAATCTTTCTTCTCTGAATTTGAAACCTTTCTTGAACAGCTTGCTACAGATAGAGGAGAAGTGCTCATAGCGGGCGATTTTAATTTTCATGTTGACGACGAAAACAATGTTCCTGCTAAGAGATTTCTTCAGATCCTTCATTCCTTTGACTATATACAACATGTTAATGCGGCAACACATAAGGGGAATCATACATTGGACTTAATTATTACCAGATCTGGAGACAAGATTGTATGCAACACGTCTGTGTCTGACCCTGTTTTGTCCGACCACCATGCTGTTCACTGCAAGGTCTTATTACTCGGGCTGCCTGTGGCAGCGCCGAGTCTTAAAATGCAAGTCGTTATATATATATTTTTTAATCCATGTCAGACGGCTTCTGCGCATGCGTTAAAGGTCAAATTCCAACCAATCAGATTGCACTGTGCTGGTCACGCAAACAAAGGTTAGATTTCCTCAGGCGCGCTCAGATAAGAAAACTAGGCGAGACAAGGAGATATCAATTTCAAATAGTCATTGTCAGAAATCTATTCCATCGTGGGCAATTATGCAATACAACCTAAATTTGGGTCAGGTCCATGTTTTACGACAGAATAATCAGAGTCTTTCTACTGGATTCGGAGAGCTCGAGACATTATACAAGTCTGCTAATATGGGGAAAACTGAAACAAAAAATGAACTTTGACGGCAGAAACCCTCATATTTGAGCCAAGCGGAATATTTACATGATCCGCTAAGATTTTTACAAATCTAATGTACGCAGTGTATGCCAACTGAAATGCTGTGCTCGTTTTCTGGTTACGGCTCCGTGGGGCAACTACACGAACAAGAAGCATGAACTGCCAGCAAAGAGAGAGGAATTGATCGGAGACGTTAAATTACGTTACTGTGAAGAGGATCAAAATTCAAGTTCTTTGAGACTGTCTTCTGCCGTGACTCGTGAGAGAAATTGGAAAAGATCTAGCTGTTTCATTCAGACACTGGCAAATTTATTGAAAGCTACGGGCTTACTTTATGAGATTATTATTCATTGCGGAATGAAAGGAAACAGGTTAGCTGAAAGTTAAGTTCGAGGTAGGCTTCGACTTTCATTCCGATTCAATGCATTTGTGCACGAAGGTGGAATGCTTTCAACAACAGTAACAAAAGAACCAAAACGAAAGATTCAGTTACGTAAGTACTGTAAGTAAACTCTTTTAGATTTGAATACATTTCCTCTCAGTTTGTCTGTTAATGTACTTTTTCTTCTAATTATCTCTTTATTTAACATCTCTGTGAGTTAGAGTATGCGTACCTCAGAATAAATTATTTGAAAGGTCAACTGAACTCTTGTGTCGATAAGCCCAAATGTTTTTGTAAAACAGTCTGTGAATTTGAGAAGTGGATTTAGAAGAGCTTTCTAATTAGGAAATACATGTTTTTCTTGCTATGAAATTTATGTTTCATTTCACATTTATTCATACAGTTTTAGCCGGACATTTCCCGAGTTTTTGATCTATTTTCAATCAAATTCAAATGAAAGTGTATTTCATCTTCAAATTATCTCATGTGGCCCGAGTGAAAGGCCAGATGGGCTCTTTTCTACTTTCAACACACAGTCGCTAAACTGTACGAAATCTCCAAGAATAAATCCCTAATGTCCAAACTAACGGGAAAAACTGAAAGAGGAAATCCTTGTGAGAAATCGACGTACATATGAAGCTATATAAGTTATCATCGACTATATGGGAGTCAAACATCGAGCTGCTATGAAACCGCTTGTGACAGTTTGTTTACGTACTTTCATGACAAACGAACGTTTCTACTTTCGACACAACGGTCGCTAAACTGTACGAAATCTCCAAGGATATATCCCTAATGTCCAAACTAAAGGGAAAAACTGAAAGAGGAAATCATTGTGACCAATCGACATAAATATGAAGCTCCAGAAGTAATTATTGAATACATGAGAACCCATAGAGAAAACCGATAATAATGAACACGGTATTAGTTTCACCGACATTTGTGGCGTATTTACTGAACTCGCACTACAGCATAGCTTGAAATACTGTACGAAAACTCCCGTTTAAAAATTTCCTGATGCCGAAAGGACCGTAGCATTTAAACAAGATATCCTTCTGACCAATCGACATACATATTAAGCTGTGAAAGTATGTTTCCATTCCATAACAGCCGATAGTGCAAACTAGTAAACTGCCACTTAGTAAATTGACCTTGCGTACTTCCGCGAGTACTGAACTTTCTAGCGTCAAATGCATGTGTTACGTTTCCAAACTTTAGGACAAGAAATCTTCCATAGAATGTTCTATTTTTTTTACAGCTGAGAACTGTATTATTAAACATAAGAAATAAAACAATGGTGCCATTTGAAGAATTATATCATGTCAAAAGTGCAAACGAAGAAATATATATCTACGGACGCGAGCAGCTCGATCGTTTCACTTTGGTCAAACTCGGACTGTTTACGGGTGGAACCTGCAGTTTTATCGGACATGCAGACTAAATTGTAAACGTGTGGCCGTGTTCAGGCTAGTAAATCTAGCTAGCTAACCACAGGAGGTAGCGAGCTTCTTTAGTCTGAACAGTTTTTCTGCTCTGGTGATTAGCTAGCTAGTGGTCGGTGGAATACTTTGAAGTTCCAAGCTACCTAGCGAGGTAGCTTGAATAGAATCTAGCGCGCTAAAAGCCCATCGATGACAGATTTTAGTTATTTTAAGGTTTTGAAATGTACACAAATGTCAAGTCAGTGTTATCATCCGATCTAGCCGACTTCTAGCTCTCGCTACGACCACGTTCACTACTCGCTCCAAGGTAATTTCTCTTACCACGACAACTACCGGGTGTATTGTACGTCAATTGAGCCATCATGGATAACGAGGATCGCCAAACACCAGTCAGTAGCAGTTTTTCGCACAGTTTTAATATTTTGGTTGAAATTTCAATTGAGCACTTTGGCGGTCAATTATTTGCGATTACGAAACACTTGCGCCAAGGGCAGTTTTTGACCAAATTTCTATCTTTTAGAGAGGGTCTGAATGGGGGGGGTCTACATGTCAGTTGTCAGTTAAAATTTTGGCCATTTGTCAGTTGTCAGTTAGCCCTAGTTAATCATTACTAGAGAAAATTTACAATGTTTGACCCACAAAAACCAAATTTGTCAGTTGTCAGTTATTTTTCGGTTGTCAGTTGTCAGTAAAAAAATCTTCATTTGTCAGTTGTCAGTTATTTTTAAGGCTGTTTGTCAGTAGTCAGTTAACCCCATTCATGCCCTCTTTAGAGATAGAAACAAACCAGAAGAGGGAAAAACAAAAAGTAAAACCTACTAAGTTACTAGGTCTGAACAGTACTAATTTATTAACTAGCTGCGAGTTGCTGACAGATATCTCAAGACTCTAGCTAGCTGCACGATAGTAGTCTGAACATACATACACACATGAATAAGTAGTGTTTTCAATAAAAGATCAACTACTTTAATTTACATACGAGAAAACAAAAATATTAAATTACATACATGTATATATATACTAGGGGAGCAGAGAATGAAAGTCACCGCGCTACCGGCCACTCCTAAAGACTGCTAATAATTCTTCCCTTTGGTTATTACTAAGAGGATTTCAAATGAAAGTGTATTTCATCTTCAATCTCATGTGGCCCGAGTGAAAGCCCAGATGGGCTCTTGTTGGCTAAACCCCCCTTCGCGAGAAAAGAGGTTGCTTACAGAAGACTGAAGGGAATTGATTTTCCTCGTTTTAGTAATGACATTATGAACTGTAGCCTCATGATTAATTTCAACTCACCTTCCGCATCCCTAGACGACCTTGTTGCACAGTATGAAAGAGCCCTAACCTCATTGCTGGATAACCACGCCCCAGTCAAGAAAAGGGTTATTACTCTGCGTCCTGCGACCCCCTGGTTCATCCGAGAGATCCAAGAACAGAAAGTTGAAAGGAGGCGATTGGAGCGTAGGTGGAGAACAACAAACTTAACTGTGGACAGAGAGATGTACACCCAGAAATGTAGTGATATTAATAAGCTAATATCCTCTGCAAAGATGGGTTATTACTCTGAGTTGATTAATGGTTGTGGATCAGATCAAAGGGAACTTTTCAGAACTGTAGATAAATTACTTCAGGGAAATACGGAGAGTCAATATCCATCTTGTGACTCTGCTGATGCGCTAGCCAATCGGTTTGCTGACTATTTCGACAGTAAAAATTCTGTTATTAGAAATGAGCTCTCGCTGAAGTGTTCCGGTCAACTTAACCCACTACCTGATTCAAGTCTGCTGCAATGTGATGTCAAGCTTCGGTTTTTTACTCCAGTAACTGACGATCAACTGGCTGCACTCATTGGTAAAACCCCTGCCAAGTCATGTGCTCTCGATCCCATTCCTGCTCGGGTTCTGAAAGAATGCTTCAGTGATCTGCTTCCGGTAATAACCGAGATGGTCAACACTTCGCTGCAAAATGCCGTCTTACCGGAGAGCTCAAAGGTTGCTTCCCTGCAACCACGTCTAAAGAAGGCTTCACTGGACACAGAAGAGTTTAGCAGCTTTCGCCCAATATCTCATCTAAAATTCATTTCCAAGTCAACTGAGAAATTTGTAGCGGCTCAAACGTGCCTACACATTAATGACAACAACTTGGATGAACTTTACCAGTCTGCCTATAAGAAGTGCCACAGCACGGAAACTGCGTTAGTAAAGGTTCAAAACGATATCTTGAGAGCAATAGACAATCAGAAGTCTGTGATTCTCCTACTTCTTGACCTGTCAGCCGCCTTCGACAATGTTGACCACGAAATCCTGTTGTCCCGGCTCTCTTCAAGATTCGGGATTGTCGATAAGGCCCATGACTGGTTTAGGTCATACCTGACTGACCGGACGTTTACTGTCAATGTTCGCGGGGGCCAATCTTCCAAGGACACCCTTCGTTCCGGTGTTCCTCAAGGCAGCGTTCTGGGACCGATACTATTCTCGCTTTATACAACTCCACTCGGTGATCTACTTAGACAACACAGCATGGACTATCATCTCTATGCTGATGACACTCAGCTATATATCACCTTTAAATCATCGGACACTAGTGAACTCGACATGGCAACATCTAAGATCGAGGCATGTGTCCGTGATGTAGATGCCTGGATGACATGGAATACATTAAAACTGAACGGAGACAAGACTGAGCTGTTGTTTCTAAATGCTCGCCATCGCCCGCTGCCACCTCTTGACTCCATCTCTGTTTGTGATGAAGTGATCTGCCCATCCTCCCTTGTTAGAAACATTGGTGTACTATTTGATTCTTCTTTGACAATGGAACAGTATGTTACTAGTGTCTGTAAATCTGGCTTCTACCATCTTAGGAATATTAGTCGTATCAGAAAACACCTTAGCTTTCAGTCTGCTGAAACGTTAGTCCACGCATTTGTTACTTCTAGGTTAGATTTCTGTAATTCGCTACTGTATGGTTTACCTAAACACCTTATTGTCCGTCTGCAGAGTGTTCAAAACGCCGCAGCCCGGGTGGTTACCTTAACCCGTAAGTGTGACCATATAACACCTGTTTTGTTCAATTTACACTGGCTTCCGGTAGAAGAACGGATTATATTTAAGATATTATTAACTACTTATTACAACTTGCGCTCCTATGGCTATAGAGCATTTTCTTGTGCTGCCCCTACTCTGTGGAATTCCCTGCCACAGGATATAAGGGTCTGTGACTCACTTATGAGCTTCAAGAAGCAACTCAAGACCTATTTGTTCAAGAAGGCATTTTATTAATATCTACATATCTTTGTTTACTTTATACCATGTAAAACGCAGATTGTTTTTATCATTTTAATTATAGTTAGGCTAGCTTAGTTTTTAGTTTCTCATTTCTATAATGTTTTTTAATTAGTTAGCTGTAATTGCCGGTTAATTTTTATTGTTGATATAGTTATTCATTCAATATTGTTGTGAGCGCGATTTTATTGTTACGCGCAGCCTTATGTATTTGTTAAGCGCTATTGGGCACTTATTCTCTGTGGAAACAGCGCTATATAAATTAAGATTATTTATTTTATTTTATTTTTATTTTAACCAATGGAGCTTTCTGAGTGAAGGACTAATATGGTCATGTTTGCCTAAACATACAATAACCCGTGCAGCTGCGTTTTGTACGTATTGAAGCTTTGAAATTATATGCTGCGGAGCGAATTACAATGATCAAGTTTTGAGTTAACAAAAGCATGAATAAGGACGTTTTTCAAGTGGTAAAATACTGATTTTACTATAGCATTTACTTGTTTAGACATAATCATAGTACTGTCGAATATAACTCCGATGTTCCTGGCATCGTCTGACGGATATACAGTGTCGTCTCCCAAGGGGGAAGGGCACGTAGTGGAGTGTATGAGTGGAATTTCGAATGCAGCAAAAGAAGCTCACTTTTATCTTTATTCAACATAGGTTTATTAATAGTCACCCACTTATCGATATCAGCCAGGCGATCCTCAATGCGATGTTTGGCAGTGGCCAGTTCGTGATCATTATTGGAAGTGAAGGTGGTATACACCTGTATATCATCCGCATACAAATGAAATGATAAGCCATGCTTGCGTATGATATTTCCAAGCGGAGCAGTATACGTCAGGTAAAGAAGCGGTCCCAAAACAGAAACTGTGGAACTCCACAACGTAGGGCACGCGAGGAAGAAGTAGAGCCATCAATCATAACAAACTGAGTCCTATTTGCCAGGTAATATCGAAACCAGGCAAGCGCTTTATTTTAGACCCTATAAAAGCATAAAGGTGCATGTATGTAGTATGACTATAAAGTGGCATAATCAAATGAGCTCATTTGGGATTGTAATAACGATTGGAGAACAAGTAAAGTAAGATCAGGGGTCAAAAGTTAAACAGGGTTGTTTAATGGCCGAAAGATGAAAAATTTGACAATTTTAAAATGAAATGAAGCCCGAAATGAAGCAGTAGTTGAATTTAGGTACTGAACAACCATATGTTTCAAACTCAAAGGCGCCATGAGTTGACCCTACATACCCCGTCAATGTTGTGTATCCATTCGTTATTGAATGGCACAGATAAGTTAAAAGGTTATGGCGAGCGAAATCATTATCTTACCTGCTTACTCTGTGGAAGGGGGGGGGGGGGGGGCAAATACGAGACACGAACAGAAGACCAAGGCTGAAGTATAAAAGACCGCTTGCGAAAGGGCGCCGCACGAACGGATTGCGATGACGTTTCCCAAAAATGATGCGGCTGAACATGAAATAGCCAGTGAGTTGAGATAGTGGCTGCAAATCGATCGATCATAACACGATACAAGTGCGGATGTGGGGACAGGCGACGATAGATGCTAGAAAGGTATGAAAACCGTGGCTGAGAGGCTCGATTAATAAGCGTTTAGAGCAGTATTCAGTTTAACAAATAAAGAATCAAAGTCATGTTTAATAATTTTATCGACTAAACCGTATCAAGATAAGCGTGATAGGCACGGTATGTAATGCACGTGTATTAAACTTTATATCCAAAGCACTATTTGAATAAATTATGTTTAAATGAAGTGTTTAACATTGTTTAACATTAACATTCGGGACTTGTTTAAAATAGCATATCATCACAACATAATTATGCATTAGGCTAGCCTATGTGCGAGTTTATGTCAGTAAAGACCGCATTTAAATAGTTTAACGAGCTAGACCGTTAGGAAACCTGTATGACATATAGTAATCGGATTTCAGGCATAATGATGGTTAACAAAACATGTTTAAATATTGGTTTATGTATGCAGTATGCAGACTGTATGCAGTAGCCCAGTAGTTCCAATCATAAATTATTGTTATCATATTATGATAGTACAGTGTTATGTATTTTATTCATTACGTCTTAGAGTTCTTATATTTTACGTTTGTACTCGAGGCCAGCTGCCGACCAGTTTAGTTGTACTTAGCCATTTCTGGGGTTATTTAAATGAGAAAATGATATTGTTTGGTTTAGGTTTTAAAAGGAAACATAATGCCTATGTTTTAGTTTGAGATTCATATATGTAGTATTGACAATGAAAGACTAACAGAACTAGGACTGAGTTTAGGGTGACACAATGTGTTAAATGGTATTGTGAAGTTTAGTTCTAAACACAACTTTATTTCACGTTGTACGAACTACAAAACACGAGCTCTAGCTCGAAGCTCTCTCACTTCTCCCATCATAACATCAAGCGGAATTCGCATCTCCCTCCCAAACATGAGTTCAAATGGGGTGTGTCCTGTCGAGGAGTGAATACTACTGCGGTATGCCATTATGCAAAAATCTAAGTGTTCATCCCAACGATCTGGTTCGCCATCTATCCTGGACTTAAGCATGCTCTTCAGTGTACGATGAAAGTTCTCTATTTGCCCATTTCCCTCAGGATGATAGGCTGTGGATCTGGATTTCTTCATCTGTAACAGCTTGCACATCTCACTGAACACTGTAGATTCAAAATTGCGTCCCTGATCGGAATGTACACTGTCCGGAACACCGAACCTACACACCCAGTTCTTCACAAGGATCCTAACACATGTAATTGCTCGCTGGTTTGGAATGGCATACGCCTCTGCCCATTTGGTAAAACTGCACTGTACAGTCAAGATAAACTTGTTTCCTTTCTTGGTTCGTGGTAGCGGGCCAACAATATCCAAATGAATTATTTGCATAGGGTAACCAGAGGGGATCGGCTGCAATGGAGCTCTCTGATGCTTACGTGGTTTACACTTGGCACAAGTAAGACAGTTGTCACAATACTCGTGAACTCTCTTAGCAAGACCTGGACGCCAAAAACGGGCTTTCATCCGTTTCAGTGTTTTAAACCGCCCCAGGTGTGCACCAGCTATCCCATCATGACACTCTTGTAGCGCTGGTTGTACAAGCTTTTCTGGCAAAACTACTTGACTCCTGGATGCTTTCTTTCCATTCTGCTCCTTCCAATACAGTACACCATTCTGGACCTCCAGAAGCTCAAACTGGGCCATTATCGCACGTGAAGTGTGGCTCATGGACTGTAACATCTTCTTAGGAGGTTTCTCTTTTTCCTGCAATAAGATCGTCAACACTGGCCCCCATCGACATCGTCTTTTTGCACGCTTGCAACGATTCTGCCGACCACACATCTTCAGTAGCCACATTCTCTTTCACAACAGACTGCTTGAAAGTCAGCTCAGCAACAGACGATTCGGTATTCCCTGTGGGCACACAAGAAGGGCATTGTCCATGATGACGTCTTGGTTTTCGGGACATCGCATCTGCATTAACATGAGATCGGCCTGGTCGATGCTCGACTTCGAAGTCACATTCTTGCAGTCTTTCCAACCAGCGGGCCACCTGCCCTTCAGGCTGCTTGAACGACATCAACCATCTTAACGAATTATGATCAGTCCTCACACGAAACCTGTGCCCCAACAGATAGTAACGGAAGTGATCTACGTATGTTACCAGTGCTAACATCTCGAGGCGTGTGGTACAGTAGTTTTTCTCGTGTTCATTTAGAGAACGACTGCCGTATGCGATAACTCTCTCCGTTCCATCCGGTTGCAGCTGGGAAAGGACACCACCCTATACCAAGTTGTTGGCTAGCATCTGTGTCGAGGGTGAACATCCCAGCCTCTGCTGAAAAGTCGGGATATGCCAGAACAGGCGCACTGACCAGCGAAATCTTCAGTTTCTCGAAGGCGAGTTTTTGCTCAGTACCCCAGTGGAAAGGAACGGTCTTCTTGCACAGCCGATATAAGGGCTCTGCAACGGTTGAGAATTCTGCGATAAAGCGCCTGTAATAACCTGCGAGGCCTAAGAACCTTTGTAACTCCTTGACGTCCACTGAACTGGCCACTCAGATACTGCCTTAGTCTTCTCGGGGTCCGTTTCAATGCCTTGAGATGATACAACGTGACCGAGAAATGTGACACTTTGTTTCAGAAACTGACATTTCGCAGGCTTAAGTTTGAGTCCAGCTTGCCGTATCCTACTGTAAACTTGACGTAGACGATACAAATGCTCCTCAAACGAATTAGACCAGATGATTATGTCATCAATATACACTAGACATTGTGTCCAGGTCAACCCACTCAACGCCATGTTCATTAGTCTCTGAAAGCTGGCTGGTCCATTTGTAAGCCCGAAGGGCATTACTGTCCATGGAATTGGCCACGATGTGTAACGAATGATGTTTTCGGCCTATCTTTCTCAGCGACCTTCATTTGGCCAGTAACCAGACGCGAGGTCCAGGCAGGAAAACCACTGGGCGCCTTCCATGACTTCCAGTATATCGTCAGTCCTAGGGAGAGGATGTGAATCTTTCACCGTGCATTGATTTAACCGTCTATAATCAATGCACATCCTGTAGGTGCCGTCGTGCTTGCAGACCAGGACCACCGGGCTACTCCAGGGACTCTGTGATGGCTCAATCCTCCCTTGGGCTAGTAGGTCATCCAGCTGACGGTCGATGACTTCTCTTTGATGAGGGGGTGTTCGTCTTGGTGGCTGCTTCACCGGTCTTGAATCGCCTATATCAATGCAGTGCTCGATCAGGTCCGTCTTGCCCAAATCTGAGTTATTATTTGCAAACACATCGGTAAATTCATTCATAAGAGAGACGAACTGTTCCTTTTGTTCACCCCGTCAGATTATCGGACTCTAATGCAAAAGGCGACACCTTACTGTTCACCCCGTTGTCTTCTTCACTGTATTTACCTGGTTGTACCTCACTGTCTAGGGTTACATTGGCACATTGAGCTCTACCTACCACCCCGAACTCCTTTTCAATGTCAATGCCTTTAGGCGTTGTTTGACCATTCATTCAACCTAATGGGCTATACTGTCCTATGGGGGAATTTGAACATACTTTAATTGGCTGGTCAGTAAAATTGGTGAGGTGTACTACTGCTAGACCATCTTTGGGTATCACCAGTGCTCGTGCTACGCAAATGTCTGTCTCTCTATTATAGTTTTGCACCTGTTCTACTATACCAGGGCTCCCATTATTACGTTCAAACCCTCCCTCAAGATTCACTGTAAGTAGTTGCTCAGTTCCTGGACCTATCTCCACATCCCTTTCCAGGTAGACCCTACATACTGCTGGACTTCCCCTCTGGAATCTTATGGGTACCTCTGCTTCCGCAATAGTAAATGTTCCAGTATCGTAACAAAGTTGACATTTATAGTGTTGGAAAAAATCCGACCCCAGTAAACATTCATGAGTCAATCCACGTGCCACAATGATATTCCAGTCAATACAATACAATACAATACAATAAACTTTATTTCTTCGAATTTAAGGTAGCAAATTACAAGATGCTAATATCTCCGAAATCCAATAAAATAACTAAAATAAATATAAAATAAAATAGAGATACATTTACTCCTGTATATATACATTTGGATATATTAACTACAAAATATAAATTTAAGTTGTAAATTCAATGAAATGATTACTAAAGAAATAAGATATACAATGTGTGGAATCATAGTAATAATAAATGAAGCTATAGTATGCTGAATAAAGGTCTAGTATATAACGCTATATACAGTCACCATCAAATTTACCTAAGCGAAGCCTTGTTTTGGTTTCTCCTAGAACATTCAACACATTTCCGTTCGCTGTGGTCAAAGTTCCTGATACCGGCTTCAGTTCTGAGCTAACACCACTCTTTCTCCATGTTTCCTCGCTCAATACACTAACTGTAGCCCCGGTGTCCAGTAAAATAGGTGTAACTCGATGATTTACAAGTCCTGTTATATAAATACCAGAATCTGATATGACTGAAATGACTCGTTTGCTTTGGCCTGGCCCAGATGACTGATGATTTTCGTTCACATGTACAGGGACGAAAGTTACTGATTTTGAGAGACCCTGGCTGCCCCACGGCAGGCCCCCTTCCCCGTTTCCCGATGCCTTTCCTGAATTTCCCGCTGCTGGACACTCTCTGGCATAGTGCCCGTACCCATGACAGGAATAACATTCAACATTAGTACGGCGTGGGGATCTAGCTGGCCTTTCAGAGCTTTTTCTCTCTAGTTCTTGAATTTTTTTGTTCATTCCAACAACTAGTTCTTTGAGCTCGCGAATGTCAGCCGAGATTTGTCATCGCTAGATGCAACTACTGCATTTACTGATTTGGATTTCCCCCCGGATTGGCTAGATTTACACGCTTTACGGGCGCTCTCCATTTGGTGTACAGTGCGAACTGCATCAGCGAGCGTTTCTGGCTGGCTCATAAATACCCTCTCCCTTATATCGTCGCTTATCTCAACCCCTTGAATAAATTGGTCTCTTGCAAGCTCTACTTTAAAGCTATACGCTGCATCGGGATAGGCATTATCGACCAGTTCCATTAAACAATCTGCGAAACTGTCAATATTCTCATTAGGCTTTTGACGGCTAGCTCGAAGTTGAAATTTGTAATCTTCTTTGGATTTGCCCGAATCAAAGCGCTGGTTAAGCCGTGCAGTGAATGCTTCAAACGAAAGTTCTTCAGGTAATCGTAATAATTCCACGGCCCTGTACGCTGGCTGGTCTAACAAAGTGAGCAGATAGGCTTTTCGATCAACTTCTTTAACTTTCACGAGGTTAATGTACTGATTGAATTGTGACCACCATGTCTTGAAATTTTGGCCGACTGAATAAACTCTTGGCGGTCTCATATTTCTCACTGTTGCCTCTGTACTTCCACTAGAAACAGCTGCACTTTGTTTAAGAACCTCAGCTGACATATTAGCAAGCTCCTGTATGGGATTACAATCAACTGGCTCAGATTTTACCTTCATTTCTCCTGAAGTTGTAGCAGTGTTTCGGCGCCGCTTGTCGCTGGCTTTTTCAGAGACATATTTCTCGCCAAAATCCACTGAATAACTCGAAATTATCCAACTTACTCTCACAGTTTGAGCCCGAATCCCAGCCACTGCCGCCAATGTGAAGTTTAGTTCTAAACACAACTTTATTTCACGTTGTACGAACTACAAAACACGAGCTCTAGCTCGAAGCTCTCTCACTGTGTCTTACACGAGTTCAAGGTCACCGTTTTCTAACTAAGGTCAATGTGACGTATTTCCGCCCGTACGGCGGATGTTTTCGGTAATCTCTCACAGTATATTGTGTAAGGCCCTTCTACGAGCTAAATACTCGACAGAGCGTGACATATCAATAAAATAGCAAGCAAAAGTGTCGTTTTGAACTTCCCGCGGCCTCTTCCATATTAGGAAAATTCCATATTCCATATTTGGAAGAGCTGCCACGACATTCAAAATGGCGATTTCTAGGTCCCAGACCTGTAAATCGACACTCGTTGTTTGATATGACCAACACATATACAGCCTTCGCAAAGCCCCGCACTGCCATATAGCTAGTATATGGATTTTAATCCAGTATGGTAGATAACAAATCTTACCAGTGGGTTTATACACGGGTCGCACCCCCCCAACCCCCCCCCCCCCCCCCCCCCCCCCCCCCATCCCCACCACCCTCCCCCCTCCCGCTCCCCGTTTCATGATCGTTATACTCTCTCGTTACCACAATTCTAGAAGATTTCAGGCAATTGCAAGAATAATACAACTTCCGGTTCAGAGCCTCGTTTTCATGTCAATCCAATACTGGACTTCACATAAAGTCGATTTTGAGGATGTTCCCGTAACTAGATTCATGTAGACTTGTTCTAGACGGTATTCGAGTAGTATGTTGTCCTAGACGGTATTCGAGATTATATTATGCAGAAAAACCTTCTGTTGCAATTAGTGGTAGGTCTATCAGTAAAATGACTGGACTACTACGTATATACCCTAGCTGTCCAAAGAAGGCAGTATAAAATGGCTAGTGAGTATCGTGAATTGGTATGGCTGTTGTGCCATTTATCCCCAGCGAGATACGGACGATTTTCGGTACGGGTCACGTGATCGATGACGTCACATGGTTTGATTGACAAGGGTTGTTTGTTGTCTGCTAGTGTTGGTTTGTCCTATTGGAAAACACTAGTAAACATTCTTACTTTTGAGCTTATTTCTCTTAGCAAGAAGTTTAGCGAAAATGTTGTCCAAAATCCTTTAGTCCATTCCCAGTTTTATTGCGGGATCGTTTCGGGTAATGATTGGGGATCATTTCGGGTCGGGGATCATTTCAGGTACGACTTGAACAGTTTTCGGGGATCATTTCGGATTCGGGGATCATTTCGGGTTCGGGATCATTTCGGGTCAGTGGTACAGTGTTTCAGCATCCGCCATGGTAAGCGGTAAAAATATTGGTGCCCATTCCTCGGCTACTTACCATGCTTTGTGTATTGTGTTTTCGCTGTGTGTGTTTTCAGTTTAGTGTATTGTGTTTTCGCTGTATGTATTGTGTTTTCAGTTAGTGTATTGTGTTCGCTGTGTGTATTGTGTTTTCAGTTTAATGTATTGTGTTTTCGCTGTGTGTGTTGTGTTTTCAGTTAGTGTATTGTGTTTTTGCTGTGTGTGATTGTGTTTTGCACTTATGGGCCACCGTACTTATCAGCTGAGTAATTAATAATCGACCATTCATGAGAGAGATAGCACGTGCGCGTCACATTATAATTCTGTTCAGTGGGGTAGTCAGAGCAAAAGAATGCTGTGACAGACGTTTTCGGGTAGGGGAGGGAAGACTGAGATTTTTTTTACATGTCAAAAATAAACCACGTGCGATTCGCAAGATCGGAGATGTTTTCATAGCAGAGAACTTCCCGTAAAATTAAATCGCCACTCAAAGCCCTCAAAGCCGTAAAATCTCAAACAAACGAGTTTGCAGGATAAACATTAAAGTATGTAGCCGATCTACAACGAATATTTTGGGAAAAAAGAGCAAGAATGAGGACTTTCTGAAGCGGTTGTGGCTATTGCTGGATTGGCGATCGCCGACCTAAATGGCGTTTCTGACAAGTGATCTGTCAGAAAAGTACAGAGCTATTCTAAAGTGTGAGAGGTCCTTAGATCAAAGTGAGAGTCCACCATGACTTTAGAGGGTAGATAACAATACCTATTGCGTTCCGTGGATAGCTAAACCCTCTCAATGAGAATTATTTGCTTATATCTGGTAGCAACGTAAAAGTTATCGACTTCCCATGACCAGTCTGTAAACACGTCTTTCCGAGTTATAACGCCACATAACGCTTTGCCTTGCTCATCAGGCAGTGATGTTATCTTGGGAAAGCTATCTTTTAGGCTTTTAGTACAGATGATGCGCTGTCTTCATAGATGCTTAGTGGAACCGTCATACGCGAATGCTACAATTTTCTACGTGCGAGATCGAGCGGACTTCGATCGAAGCTGAGCCAGCAAACGCAAAAAAAATACGTCCCCTGATTCAAGTTGACCATACGATATCTACAATAATTACTTTCCCATCCGTCCCTGAGAACAATATATAGAGGTTATTGACATAGCGTGAGGTCAAGATGGCGGGATATTGGTCGAGTCAGTTCATTTTTTGCGTGTTTATGGACCTCGACTTCGTCTCGGTCCATAAAAATGCAAAAAATATCCCCCCATCTTGACCGAACAAGCTTGGTCAATAAGGTTATTATTCAGTATATGGCGAAAATGAATAAAATGTTATTCCTAAAACCCACTCTTCACGCAAGTTCCAGAAACCCATTGCGCGGTAAACTGAAGAGAGAATAGATTTAAAGCTAAAATTAGACTGAGACTCTACGACTTTCACTTGAAGTTGAACCTCGTGGCGTTCGAAACATCAAAATTAATGTCTTTCAAGACATTAAATGTTTTTTTTATTGATGTAAACTGACCTGTACTTTTACTTCGGATGCACTGAGTTTCAATGACAACTTTATTATCTGAATGACTGTGCATATTTGTGGACGATTTGAAAGTTGAAACCGGCAAGTCGAAATAATCACTTGAGTGGAGATAATTACACTGCAAAACTTGATAAAAAGAGCTGTAGAAGAATACAAACAAACTTGTAGGCATTAATTAGTAAATACTCTTAATTCATAAGCCAATTACCAAATGTGAATGCTGAATTTCTTGTGCTAAAAGGGACGGACCATTTGAACATTGATGGGGGGGGTACCCGGATTTTTTTTGCTCGAAATTTTTTTTAGGACTCCTACTGCTGCAATAATTTTTTTTTATGGCATTCAGTATTTTGGTTTTACATCAAGAACGTTTTACACAATTTTAATGTTTCTAGATTTATGGTATTTTCCATGTACATTAATTACCTTTGTTTAGTAGAAAACATATATATCAGGCATGTTTTCACAAAAGGAGCCTTAGAACCTAAGACCCCCTTTTGTGAAAACATGCCTGATCTTGTGTGCCTTTAGCTTTAAAAGCCAGTATTAAACTCGTTTTTTGTCTTTTTCTTGAAAGGTGAAATGACAGTTTAAGACTTTTCTGGCCTTTCTATCCCATAATTTACTTGTGTGAGATTATCCATAATTTCTTTATTTGAGAGCTAGAGGTTAGGATTAGGTTAAAAAAAACGCCATTTTCTTGTATTTCTACTCAAAATACGGCGAAATTGCATCCACTAAACTTAATCTACAGGCAAAAGTCTTAAACTGTCATTTGCCCTTTCAAGAAAACGGCAAAAACACGAGTTATTGGCTTTTAAAGCTAAAGGCACACAATATCAGGCATGTTTTCACAAAAGGGGGCTTATGTTCTAAGGCCGGCCTTTTGTGAAAACATGCCTGATATACATGTATTCTTCTTGAAATCTCTACCTTACACTCCTTCCCAGATGGATACTTAAAATTATACTGTTAATTCGTGCATCATATTGTATTGCAGTACATCATATTGCATTGTTCCGTAGTCTCAAATAAAAAATAAAAAAATGAAAAAGTGCTCAACATAGACTCTTCTTAATATTTATGCGCATATAATTAGCTACTCGAAAACGAGGCTATCCCCGCATCGTTGCTTCGCTGAAAAGCAAAATGGCATCGCGGATGGAGCATTGCTGTGTTCCTCTCAGCATTGCTGTGTTCCTCATTCATTCCTCTCAGTATGCGTTGGCGACAAATTGTCCTTTCGAACTAGAATGCACGTTGCATCCTCGATGCGGGGATAGCCTCGTTTTCGAGTCGGTGAATTAAATATGCACATAAATATTAAGAAGAGTGAATTGGCATATATAACTAATCTCTTGTACACAAATGCATTATTTGTCCTATGGGAATGTCTTTAAATATTGCGAGGGGCAAAGGCCCGAAGCAAAATTTTTGAGATTTTACTTCTCTCTAAACCACTGGTTTCCTGTGTTCTGGAGACTAAACATTGCCTGAACCTGTTTCAGCTAATGAACAAAGTTTCACCCTTGCTCGATTTTTTTTTCGGGGTGATTTTGGCTCGTTCGATCTTTTTTCTGTGGAAATTCGACCTGCTCGATCAATTTTCAAATGGTCCGTCCCTAAGTTAATTTACTCGTTTCCGTAATAATAAATATACATTTTATCTCGAATCGGCTGAGAACACGCAACGAATAGGCCTTTTGCATCAATTGATCACGTGACGATTTTCCAATAGCAACGCCTGTGTGGAGGGCAAGCCATTCTAACATTTCTTGACAACAGAAAGAGCGTGAGAGACGCGAGCGTGAAACTTTCAATACTAGAAGTTCTGCTGATTCCATTTGTTATTCGTTTTCAGCCCAAATTTATCAGAACTGTTTAGCTTTAAATCTTAAAGTTCAGTGTTAGAGGAAAAAGTTAAAAGATGAATAGAGTTCCAAAGTCCTCTGCGATAGCCATACTAGAACCGCATTTACACATGGAATGGATAACAATCTATCACGCAATTTACCACATGGGACGTTAAAAAATAAAACAGTCGAATACAAGACTCGGTCTCGCCGCAGGAAGTCCGAGTAATTACAGTCGATATTAAATTCCCAACCGTTTATTGAAGTCGCTCTTCGATAATGGTCACTGGGAGTACAGGCAATGAACAATTGTTACGTTCAGTTGTTGTTCGTTCCCTTATAACTTGTCAATGCATGCATGCGCAGAAACGAGGTACAGAGAAATGGCAGTTGTGTTGTAACTCACTAGCTGGTTCAGTAACATGTTAGCACGGCCAAATGAGCATGGGAACGAGGTTGATGATAGCAATCGATATTCGAAGTCCATTATTTCAGTAGTCGCTTTAGCACGCGATTGACACAATGTTTCTGATATTTATCGCAATCTCATTTTCTTGTAATTCAATTCGTTCGTTTCATTTTTCTGCCTATTGTATCTACGATTTCTCCATTTGGATGCTATATATTTAATATGTTATGAGATATGTTTGACTCAGGTTTTTGGAATATTGTGTTGGATAAAAAAACTGACAACCTCCAATAGGGTCTTCTCTCTTTCGGTGATCGAAATGGCATCATAAAGACTGAAGTTTTTGACCGATCTTTGAGTTCGTTTGTACCATGTACTAATTCTGAAGAACTGCAAACTCAAAACAGAATTCCAAGATACATAATTTTTCGAAAATATAAGTTCTTCTTTCGACCCCTCGTTTTTAGGTAAATTACGAATATCGTCTAAACTGTTATAGATTAACTAACCAATGAACTTTGTTGGTATTTTTAACGAGTTTCAATAAAATCGATGGAATGGAAGCTGCAACAGCAAAAGATGTATAAATGTTTCTGCAACATATTATGTGCGCCAATTTCTTGCAAAATGTCATACAACTATGATCGCCGATTCCAATTCTACCCAGAAATATATAGGTTAACACAATGGAAACTAATGGTTAACTAGAGAAAATCGAGAAAGCGGAACGGAGTATATCACTAGCTAAATAGATGAAGGAAGTAAGGTTAATTGTGAACATTTGGTAAAAAAACGCCAATGTTGAATTGATGTAAATATTTAACAATCTAAATTAAAACTTTGGCCTCGTTCGCGAGTATATTGTAGGACAACATATTTTGTGACACCATGTGCAATTTGATTTCATTTAATGAATACGGTTTTTGCGCGCTGGGGTTGGGGATGTAGCTGTTTAAAACGTTCTAAATCACTCCTTGCCTTTCTCCACCGAGCTTTCTAATTATACGCAATATCATACATTCATTAGTGTGTTTTCAGATTCCTCACGTGTATTCAGTCACCCGTTCATGACGAAAATTAAGGAAATTACATTGAGAAAGTTAGCGTATTGGAAGGGTAGTTTTGGGGGGTATTTATCGCCTTTTTGTTTCAAATTTAAAAAGAAATAAAAAGCTTAAACAAAACAAAACAGTTCTATATTTTGTTCTTACTTAAAGCACAACTTAAATGTTTTTCCCTCATTGTGACTATAACTCAATTGAATAATATATTTTGTGCTCTTGAACGGGTGACTGAATAGACGTAGGGAATTTGACAACAAGCTTACTATGAAATCAACGATTTTGCGCTTAATGAAAGCCTGGAGGAGAAAAGGCTATGAGTGACTATGACTGACTACACTGTCGACCTCAGTGCGCAAAAAAGTATTAATGAGACATAATTACTGACTTAAATTGCACATGGTGTCCACAGAATATGTTGTCCAACAATATACTCGTGAACGAGGCCAAAGTGTTCGTTAAGATCTTTAAATAGTTACATCAATTCAAAATTGGCACTTTTCGCCAAATATTCAAAAAAGACCTTTACCCTTCATCTGTAGTGATATACTCGATCCCGCATTCTCGATTTTCTTGTAGTTAACACAGTAGTTTCCCATGGCCTTAAACTGTAGACTCTGACTTTTTGCAAGAAATTGCCGAACATAACATTTTGCGGTAACATTTATATTTCTTTTGTAGTAGAAGTTTCAATCCAAAGATTTTATTGAAACTCGGTTCCAACAAAGATCACGGATTAGTTAATCTATAACAGCATTTTAAAAATTGAATTTATCATCTCGTTTTGAAGATTTTCGCTTTTTATTTAAAAACAAGGGGTCGAACAAAGCACTTATGCCTCCAAAAATTTCATTTATCTTGGAATTTTGTTTGGCGATTCTTCTTCTTAAATATCAGAAAATACATTGTCCAAAAGAATCATATATTGGTCAAAACGTCCAGCTGAAAAGTTGTCCCAATACCCGCGAGTAACCTTAAAAATAGTTATACTAGGAGTTAATTTGGAGGTTGGAAAGCATTTCATTCAGTTGACCACAGTTGACCACACAGCGGCTAACCAAGAGATGGTTTCTGTCGATATTTTTCTTATGAGTATATAATATATACGCCAGCTAACACGAGTAACTTTATAGGTATTTTATATATATGTATTATTTCTACTTATCGATGTATTCAAAGTTGTACTTCTTAATGGTACAATAAACTTGTTGCTGTTGTAAAAACTGATATGATCGACAGAGCAACAGTTGATAAAAGATATTGGATGACCTACCTGAACATCACTCCTCTGTATCACACTGAACAGCAACTGCTGTCTTAAAACACCAATATGTTTTTTTTTCAATCTTTTAGGTGAATTATTATTCAGAATAGTCTCCTTGTTGATACCAAATGATGTTTTATTCATACCTCTTTTGAAGTATAGACACTCTGTGGTTCGAGATAAGGACTAAGTAAACTTTAATTAGACAAAAATATGACAAATAAAAGCTCATTTTTACCAGGTGAAGACAGACTGTTACCCTTTCTACACTAGTGAATGAAAATGTTATTTAAAATATCCAAGAACTTTAACATTGATAGGTTCCATTTCGATTACGGGTAATTAAGTAAATACTATGTCTATAGAATATAGTGTGCTTCGAAGGAACTAACCAATAACATTGCTGAATTGAACATCACGCTGCCAAAAAAATGAAATGCGTGCGGTCTCAAAAAGTCATAAAAGTCAACACCGTCTGGCTGTAATTAAAAACAATTAAAAATAAAAGAGGCAAACTCAATCTGAAAGGAGGGAAGTTTTGAAATGTAAAGAATGGAGATTAAAAAACACGCCAAGTAATTAAAAGAATCCTCATTAAAAGAGAGTAAAAATCGAGATATCTTGGCAAAGCTGCCAATGTGCCTTTGAGCGTATCATTACTAAAATAAAGTTACTAAAGTTATTTACTTCAGATTGTTTTTTGTGTAGTCTCTCTTGAAGTAATGAAAACCTTAATTTAGCAACCATTTTGCAAAATGCATTAAAGCCGGACCTTGTTCAGCATGGTAAACGTATATATAAGTATAGAGTATTTTCAGTGGAGGTTATCAAAAAAAAAAAATCTTAAATGTTAAATCTAGAAAGATGTTCATTATATATAATATAGTTTTTAAATTTTCAGAATCCTAAGATTTCTTGATTTTTTATGTCGATAAGGTGTTTTCTTTTGGAGTTATAGAGTTTTGCATTTTTTGAAAGCCTCGTTAACGTTTTTCCTAAATCAGTAAGTGACGTTCTCGAATATAGTCCTTAAAATTTGCATCCAAAGTGTCAGTTGAAGCCGTAAAACGCAATGATTTTGATGGGTAATTCAGCTATATCTTATTTTGTATCGTAGTTTTATGTTGGTATACCTACTGATTAACCCCATTCTTAAGCTCCGATCTGTTGTGCGGGAGGTCGCGGGTTCAAAACCCCGGCCGCACCAACCTCAGGGTTTTAAAATAATTGAGTAGAAGGTGCTGCCTTTGTGAAACAATTTCGTTCTCGAACTGCAAATGGTTAGTTAGACTTTCATGTCTTCTCGGATAAGGACGTTTAATCGTAGGTTCCAAGTCGGCCTCAAGTTTATCAGTCTCACCAGACTGACACGAGTTATCGACGTTCGATAAAGTTGCTTTACTTTACTTTACCAATGAAAGTTGTACACCAATATGGCAGCTGCATGCATACTTATTTACATAATGTCAACTATTATTTCCCCAACAACTCGAGAATGAGATACACTATTCGGCTTCAGAAGTTTGGTCATCTGTGTTAAGTTGTTCCTGATTTACAAGGTCTTACGTATTTTATTAAGAACAATTGTTTTGGCAATTTCAGTGCAAACAGACTATATATGGTTTGCACCATCCCCAGATATTCAAATGTCAAAAGGGCATGGCGGCCATGACAAATATATTGTTAACTGTACACCAACATGGCGGCTATGACGTAACGTGGAAAGGGTCTATAGAGTAGTCGAGTTTAATGTTTGGATGACAAAGTGTTAATTCCATTCACAGTTTATGGATAGACCATATTGCGGAATAAGAATACACAGAATGTTCACTACAAATCGCTTATATCGGTATTTTGTTAGTCACTGGAATATTAGATTAAATCCTTAATATCATATCAGCAAGCTTTTGTACATATATTCTTATTCTGGAATACGGTCAATCGAACTCGTAACCTTGAAATCTCCAACGTTTCTTATGGATTGAAACAAAGAACTTTATCTACGAGGACAATTTGAAGTTTTCTAATGTTTTTCCAATGCATTCTTGATGACAACATTAGCAGATGCATACTGTCAAATTGTTTTGAAGCCGGATTCATCTAACAACGTATATCTACAGGCCAGAGACCATCACCTAAGAGAACCGATCTCCCATATTGAGCTCTCTCCCCATAATAGTCTGCGCCGATTTATTTTTAGCCTGCATAAATTAGTTGGACTATTTTTACCACTATGTGATTGGTTGTTGGTGACACGTGTCCGAATGCACCGGCGGGCGGCGAGAGTAAAAGAAAAATGCATTCAGTCCAAAGCATTCACACTTTTCTACTTCTACGACAGTAACTCTACAGATTGATATTGATTACGGTATTGCACAAGCATGTCCGATTATTTACGATATTATAGGTTTTATTTCTAACTTCTTTAGATAATTGTAAGCGTCTGGTTAAGATAATTTCAAACTCAGTCAGTCAGTTTTTCGGAGTAGCATTGATCAATAATTTATTATAATTTTTGAGAAAATTTTATATTCGTTTGCTACAAACTGAACGTTTAAAGAAAGATAAGCATCAAAAAGAGCAAATTATCAGGTTAGGTCTGAAGCTATAATGTCTAGCTATAATATACGTGAACACAAACGACAGCAAACGTGCAACTTCTGTATAAAGGGACGAGTATTATAGCTTGAATGGTAGATTGAACTACAGCAAAGTAATAATTATTATTTACATTGTAAACCTCTTACTTACTCCTTTTATTTCTCACAAGAAGCTTGATGCAACCAGGTCTTGACTTCTTCCAAAATAAAACACTGATTAATCTTCTAGTTTATAACATTCTTCTTCTAATCTCACTTAATATAGAACAATCTGGCTTTGTCATTTTTCATCCCCTCAAAGGAAAATACTATTAAATGTTACCCTTTCATGTATGGATTAGATAATAGCACGAATGTTCTATGTGATTTAGAGTGCAGAGGCCTTTTTATCTAAAATGCGAGGCACTCTAAATCACATAGAACTCGAGTGTTCATTATCTAACCGTCTTAGAATTTGGTCACATCCACGAGACATTTTTTTCTGAAATTATTGGCAGCTAATGTAAGAAACTCTGAACATTTCGAAATAATAGCTGCGGTTACACTACCCCAGATAAAGTCGTTTACCCAGTAAAACTGGCCCCAATAAAATCCATCTGGGGTTTGAATTTACCTGGGTACAGCGGTTACACGAAGACCGTTGAATATCACGCCCCAGTAACTTTGTGGCGCGAAGGCCTATTGTACTGTCAGATCCTCGAAATTTCATTGGCTAAACTATCTGGGGTCGGCCTCGACCCCTAAGACTTATCTGGGGTGCTATCAAGGGAAAATCCCATTGTTATTTCATTCTTAACTATGGAAATATACCTAGGTACGTTTTCTCCTGGGGAATTCGGTTAAAAACGAAAACAGGAATTTACCGGGTAAATTTCCAATATACCTAGAAAAACTGGTCTAGTGTAACCGCGGCTAATATACAGGGTCTATACTAGGAGAATAATTAGTATTCTCTATATAGAGAATACTAATAAGGCTATTGTTTTCTATTGTTTCATAGCCTTATTAGTATTCTCTATGTAGAGAATACTAATAACATATAACTATTGGATTTACACAGCTGAAATGGGGAACGCTGATTGGTCGACTGGGTGTGACCATGTTCTAATAAACAATAAGCAATACGTCACGATAATTGCATTAAATATCTGGGTGTTTTAATTGATTCTAATCTCAGCTGGAAACCTCAGATTGAGAGTATTACAAAGAAGTTAAGAGAAGTATGGGTGCTTTGTCTAAACTTCTCTATTTTGTTAGTTCAAATCTCCTTGTAGGTCTCTATTATTCATTAATTTACCCATTCCTAATATATGGAATAATTGTCTGGGGTAATACTTACCCCACCACAATTCAACCTCTTATTTTATATTTTGCAAAAGAAGACTATGCGCATTATGACATTCTCGAAGTTTGATGAGCTCTCAAGCCCACTATTTAAATCATTGAACATTATTAAGTTATTTGACCTTGTTTCCTTACATATTTCAGTATTTATGTCAACTTTCACAATGGATTATTACCTTCTGCTTTTGACAACTTCTTTACTTATGTAAAAAACATTCATAGTTATAATACTAGGTATGCAGCAAATCAATCATATTACTTACCTACAGCAATAACCAATTATGGTCTTTTCAATATTAGATTCAAAGGACCAAAAATTTGTTGTAACTCAATTGGTGAACATATATAATAGTCCTCATTAAGAACCTTCAAACAAAATCTGAAAAAGGAATTTATAAGTAAATATTAGCTTTGGTTATTTTCTTGTGTTTATTTACTGTATTTACTTCCAGGCCTATACTGCATGCTTTATACTATGATTTATTTGCTGTTTGGTTTCTCTTACATACATTGTAATGTTAAGTTGTGTGCGTGCGTATTTGTGTGCATTGTGTGTGTTTGTATGTAATTGCCTAAAAGTGTGGGTATGACTCTAACTTTGTATTTTATATTTCTTCCTTTAAATCTGGCTTCCTGGTTCCTTAACCCTATATGGTTATTTCAGGAAGCCAGCATCCCCCTTTATTTATATTTCTTCTCATTTAATTGTATTAACTTCATTCATAAGGGTAAATACATTGTTGTTGTTGTTGTTGTCTTCTACTGCAGGTGTGACTGTTTAGCATCACTGGGAACTACAGAAACATACAAGGTTGTAATCTGTCTGGACAACAGGACAACTGGAGAGGTATATGGAGCTCACTGTGTTTGTGTTGCTGGGTAAGGATTCCATATTTTAACAGTTAGTTATTGTAGAGACTTAAGTCTGGTGGTGGTTAACCCTTACCAAGTACCAAAATGTTAATTGCTGTAGTTCAACATATATTTATCACACCATGCTTCAATTTGGTAACAACTTCTAACTGTTTTGATGTCAACAACTTGAACTGTTGCCATGGCAACAGTCTTTGTGTCATATTCTTTGTACCCCTTAACACTGATAACTTGAAAAGTTTACTGAATTTCAAATTTTAACTTAGCAAAGATACTAAACAGGAAGGGATCTATGCAATGAGTGATCCATTTTGTGAACTTCAAAATTTGTTTAAGGTAGTAATTCATTGTTTCCATGACAACTAAATCTAAAAGCGCAATATCCAAAAAATTATCATTCATGGAAATAGGTCTTCATAAAATAAGCAACTGTTGAAAATTGCAATATGAAATATTAAATACTCATTGAATTATGACTGTTAATGCCTAAAATATAAGAAAGTGAAATATATTGTTTCCATGACAACTAAAGCTAAAAGCGCAATATCCAAAAACTGATCATTCATTGCATAGGTCACGTAGGTTTGGAGCGCGCCACTCAGTATGCGCATGCGTGAAATGCTGACGAACTGATTCGATCCATGTGACAAAGGAGAAACATGGCGGATATTTTGGTTGATTTCCACGGCGTCAAAATATCGAGAAAATCATCTCACTTAAACCTACAGTTACACTGAAAGTTTGCACGATTACTCCGTTGCAATAGATGAAGGATTTTAACGGGAAATTTTAGCAATGAATGAAGTGAGTAGCGCCAAAAATCCGATAAACTTTGGATTTCCATGGTGATTGAAAACACGACAACGTTTACAGGCTCTTTTTAAAAACAACTTTGGAGCTCCAGAGATCGGGTTATTCTAGTTTTTGAAAAACTTTCGAGCATTGGAAGTCATGGCCCAGGTCCAGTTGATGAAGACCAAGCAAGTCGTTAGTTATGGAGTTTTGTTGGTGAAGTTTGATGACTGTTTGGATTTTGCTTGGATCGTCCCTCGTGCTCGTGTGCTTGGCGAGGTATGCATCTGGCCTCATGACATGTTGAGCAAAGAATGCTCTGATGCCGATCATCCTAAGGTGTATAAAGGTAAGAAGGGTTGGGATCAAGTGTAGTTTACGAATCGAATCGAAAATTTTCTATTGAGAATCACTCGAAATTCAAATATTTTGAACGACGAAATCCCCAAATATTGACTGGGGTGGCAAGATCGTGTGGAGTTTTGTCGTCCAAAAAAATATGTTTGATCTTCGAGTAATTCTCAACAATAAGTTTTCGATTGGAGTCGTAAACTACACTTGATCCAAAGTGTTCAATTTTAGTTTAATAAAATGTTCTATAAGTTTTCTTAAATATTAATGATCCGTTTAAGTGGCACTGCAGTGTCATTGTATTTGCAGTTTAGCCTGAGTCACTCACCAAAAGGCAGGTCAATTCCTTATACAGTTTTTGTGATGGTAAAGATGCATTTATGTTTACCAATGAAAATTGAATGAAAGTTGTGTTTACATGTGTAGTTTGCTGTACCACACAAAGTAAGTCTTGTGTATGTACAAACTCTATGATTAGTCAAAACACAATAAACTTAAGATGGACACTGCCATGATACAATTAAGAAGCAATAATAATATGGGTTGGTATAGCAGTCAATGAAATCCACTGTGTACTGTGTAATGCACCGATAAAGCTCTAACCACCTGAACGAGTTGCATTCGAGTCTCGTTGGTATATCTTTACCATCACAAAAACCTGTAGAAAAAACTTACCTGTTGGTGAGAGACTAAGCCAAAAGCAGGGTGCAGCTCTAAGTATGTTTACCAAAAACATCCAAAGATAATATTTCTACTTTCACTTTGTACTCGAAGTTTGTCGATTTTTTAAGTTTGCTCATAAGACAAATGAATTGGTGAATGGGCCATTCCATTTTTTTTTCCACAACCCCCCTATGGGGGAGCTCAATTTTGACTAATCCCCCCTTCCCTTGGGATTTTCTAACTTCTACCACGGCCAACCTATTGGAATTGGAAAAAAATACCCCCTCCTTGGATTTTCAATGATTGTCATTCCCCTCGAGCTCCCCATTGGAAATTCACCTTCAATCCCTGGTCTCCCACTGGAATCCACAGAATTGTGAACCCCCTCCCCTTTGGATTTTCAATCATTGGACATCTTAAAATGAATTGTTTACAAAATTAATAAATAATTTAGAGGTTATTGGTCAGCTATGCATATAATATGGCTGCACATTAAATTTTGTATTTTTAAGAGTTATTCATATTTTGGCAAACCTTTAGGTGAGCGAAAATGGGAATGGAGAGTAAAAATACACAGCTGTATTAGATGTTAGTCTACTAATAAGTTTTTTTATTACATGTATATAAATTATATGGAAACTTCCCCCCTTTTTACATTGTTTTTGCTTATACATTGTTATGCTTTGGGAAGCCATTTGACTATAACTACCCAAAATACTTTTTTTTCCATGTGTCAGAGCAGGCTGTAACCTACAATTTCATGTGATCTGATTGGTTCCAGGAGCAGGCATCTTTTTCCTATCTCTGACCACGGTCTCAATTCATTGGAGTTTCTTCAATAATTTGTCTCAAGTCGAAAAGAATAGAGAGAGAGAATTAACACATTATTTACCGGCTTAGGGTCGGTCTATAATTATAGAGAAAAACTGTGCCCTCTGTCTTAAAAGTACTGACATCGGCCTGTGGCCTCATTCAGTACATTTCATGACCTCAGACTCAGTTTTTCTTTATATGGACCTCCCAGTGCCAGCAAACAACTCGTATATATTTAGTGGGTTCTTGTGCATATTTTGTGTGTTTTTGGCATAATTTAATACATGTATATGATAAAAATATAGAGGAAAATTAATGTACAATTAATGTAACTGGGACCACTTGGTGGGAGGGGGGGGGGGAGGGGTGCATGTGGCTGGGTCCAATAAGAAGTATGAATAGGCCTTTTGCAGGAACAGTCAAAACAAATTAATTAAGCTCATGATCCCATGTGAAAAGCTTTACTGGAGGGAAAAACATCTTCACAAACACAGTTTTTTAAAGATTGACACTAACAGATGAACTTATAATTGATTGGAGTTGGAAAATAGCATTTCCAAACAACTTTTCAATAAATGAATTTGGAAATCTTTAGCCACCTGGTACAACCATTTGATTGTATTCTGCAAAAGGACCATTCCATCCATACACATGGATTTATTACTATGTAATTGTCATTCTTGAAAATCTTATAAAATAGCTACTAGGATCAACTTCTTCACTCAAATACACACCTGTTTAACAGCCTTATTTTATTCCATGGCAGGTCAACATCTGCATGCATTGCCACAGCAACTTCTGCTGACACAAAGATTTTTTGTTTAATGCCATCCATTAGTTCTTGTTGTTCTTTTCTGGTTAGCTTCTTGATTTCATCCCTCTGCAGCACTACTGAAGATTCAAGGGTTGACCCAGAAACCTGAAACCGGTGGCCACTAAGCTCCTTACTTCAACGTCGTATTGTAGAACTGCTGGCAAGATTTCTTTTTGCACGAGGAATTGTAATCCTTAACACTATGATTGGCTGTATACACCGGTAACCAAAATGAAAAAAATGACTATTTAGAAATATGTAGAAGCAGGAGGCTGTTATGTAACCTTGATAATTATTTATCAAACTCATTAATAATTTCATGAAGGAAAACAAAGGTAATGAATGTCATCTGTATTTGCCCTCGTTAACATGAACTTTGGCTTTGATTTTTTTGGCTGAAATAGTTTATATCGCAAAAATAGAATTTCGAAGTCATTGGATTTACAAACAGTGGCCTACTGCCCGAGTTTGTAAATCTGATAACACACAGCCACTCATTATGTATCTATTACATTTATACATCAGGGACGGTGGAGCGAAATTTCAAGTGGGAGGGGGGGGGGGGGTTAAAAAAGTGTGTGTGAGGGGGGGCTGGCTAATAATGGTCATTAAGCCGGTATGACCAAACTATAGTCTTAAATTGACTGAGAAGTAACTAGGCAAACTATTTTTTGGCAAAAAAGTGTGTGTGGGGGGGGGGGGGGGGGTGTGGTGGGGGGAGGCGGCCTCAGCATTCTGACTTTACACATGAAAATAAAAAAAAACAAGATACAATTTGCTTGACTTTATAGCCAAATCTGGAAGGTAGATACTCTCATTAAAAAATTATGTTATATTTCACCATCAGCACCACGTAATTGATAGAGATTGATTGCAAATCAATAGCATGCAAGACACCAACCATAATTTAGTGCTAAACGTTTGATACATTTTCACGGTTTTCTATCCACAGGTACTTGCAGTACATGTATAATAATTTTTATTGTATGTATAAATATGTATTTTACAAGATAGAAATATAGGAACAACTATATATTATGTGTGAAAACATCAAGATATTTAACATATATATTGAATTCATCCGGGTTAAATATATCTTAATAAAACAAACAGGTGGCTAACGAGTTAAAAAATACTTTATAGTTTGTGTAGAAAAGGCCACTACACAGGCCAGACTGAAATGCAGTCACGGAGACCTTAAAAATATGTATTTGTTTAGTATGCTGAAATTCACAATAAATGTATGTAATCTATCATTCTCAAGTGTTGTCTTGGTAATGTAGCCCCACAAAGCCTCTGATCAACATTGAGAGACAGAACAACCTGCTATTTCTCGCAAACACATACCTGTTAACTTCCAGTTTTGAATTGTATGCTTTGTTGGCCTTGTGTTTTTGCTAAGGCCTCTTTCATTCGTATTCGATGGGTCATCACTTCTTCCATTGCTGTGGGAAGGGCGTGGCCAATGGGCAACTGGAGAAATTCACTGGCAAGGGGATTTTCAACGGGATGGTATCTGGAAGCTCCTTGTTCCGATGGGCATGCTATGATTTTGGTGGCCCTGGCCCCATCACCGCAACAAAATTGAACATGAGCTTGAAGGCGGTTAAGAGATACCTGTGCGTGACACCCTTCCTTTTGGCAGTTGACTCGGCTCGCATAGCCTGCTATAGTGTAGAGGGGAAGGACGTATAGCCTGAAGGTCAAGCACTTCTTTAAAAACAGTGCAGTCTGGTCCCCCCCCCCATGATTTCGTTTTTGTGCAACCCAATTAGCCAAACAGGTGCAACAGTAAGCATGTTGGCAGGCAGTGATCACTGGTTTATCTAGAAGTCTTAAACAAATTGGGTACTTGAGCCTTGCCACGTTAATGTTCCTCGTATCGTTTGGCCACGTAAGATTTTCAATGCTGTCCATTAGGGAGGGTGGTGTTTTCCTCAAAACCTAAGTGCAACTCGCTGGCGCGATCACCCTAGCCGTGGCGCTACTACTTGGTACTGGTGTGGGATAAAATGACAGCCAAAGCCCTCTGTTCCCGCCGCTTTTTACCGGACGTCCGCCTTTGTTTTGCAGACCTCGCACCCAGCTCGATGAGGGTGCCACTGTTTCGAAACTTTAAGAGTGGTAGTAAGTTTCACCTTTCTCCAGTTTCGCCTCGAACGATGTCATCGTGCGGTAACAAGTGTTGCAAAACCGCGGTGGATGAATTTGGGGTAGGTCACTCTTCGTTGTTGGGTGGGGCCGAAAACAGCGGTCAAGACAACACTGAAATTTAGTCACTTCCCGTGTGTAGTTATATTGCGGGTTGGTCTTATTTTTGGAGTTATGCCTCCCACAATTTCACAGAGTTTTTTCCGTATGATAATCCATTTCCGAAACTGAAAAGCGAGGGACAAAAATATTAGGGCATTTAAATGTTTCAATCGCGTGCGCGCCAGCTCAGATTTCCCCTCTTCGCTCGCGCCAAGAATTCCCGCCAAAATGGTGGTCAGGAAGTCTTCAATAACACAAAAAGAAAAAAACTCCATAAGCAAAACAATACTTTAGTTTACAGTAAAGGAACTTCTCATGAGTTGTATTTGTGTGTCGTTGTTGGGAAAACTGAGTTAGTGTTTTTTTTCTCAGTCAATAATTCAGACACTATCATCATTTGTCTTTCGATCCGTCTCCGTAATCGATGAAAGTCTTTCTTTAAAGCTACTTTACGAAGGCTCTTACTCTTTTTGTGTGGACTTTGCCTCCAAGCAATCATTAGTTTTACCTTCCTCCTTAGGTTTATTACAGGTAATTTCACAATCGGACTTTATTTAGTGCAATAGAAGGCAACAATCACCTCGCCGTAACAACTACAACTTGCAAGCTGTCCGCCATATTGGAAATGTTTGTTACGTGTTTCCGCTGAAATGAGCCCGTGATCATTCGCGCATGCTCAGACTGAGTGGTAGGATTTGAGGCAATCTAAACCTATGTGAGGTCTTCATAAAATAAGCAACTGTTGAAAATTTAAATATGAAAAAATATATATTAAATACTCATTGAATTAATTATGACTGTTAATGCCTAAAATATAAGAAAGTGAAATATCTTGATCTGAAGATTTAGGTAAAAATTAAATATTATATCTTCTTTTTTATCCTTTCCAGCAAAAATAAACTGCCCTGCTTTGAAGAATAAAGTGTATTTGATATTTCTGATAGCTTGGAGAATGTTTTAAGAAGGTTAGAATATATCTGAAGTGCCTTATTAGCACTAAAACTGTCCAGAGAATCAATCTCTCTTTGCTTTCTTTGGTGGCACATATACCACTTCTGGCAATACAAATGTCACTGGAACATTCTTTGATGTTGACACTACCAATGAAGTAACCTTACTTCTAGGCTTTTTCTGCTTATTTTTGGCCTTTCGTTCAGGTTTTGAAGTGAGGCCAAAAGCTCCTAAGCTATAAGAGGCTTTGTCAGCCTTTGACTTCCGTTTAGACCTCAGTGCTTGCCTCCACTCTTTGTATTTCTGGCTGACTTTGTATGCAGCATTGCATAAGCGTTTTGAGTGATCCTTGCGGAGAGCTGTCATCATGTTGCTTCCTGGGTCAACTCCACAAGACTTCATTAGTACTGCTTTTCTGGCTGCACCTGTGTTAAACACGCCAACAGTTTCACAGACAGCAATCAGCACTCGTCGCCTTCCACAAAAGCGGTTGGGAAACGCGCATACATCTTTAAAGAAACCTTTTGACATTCAATGGCCTCAAAAGCCTATCCTGGCCCTAGGGATATACTTTACCTACGATAGGGACAGTAGTGACAAGTTAAATTTCTATGACAAGCTAGGTAACCTTAAAAAATGCTTAACCGTTTGGGAGAAAAGAAATCTTACTTTATATGGACGCATTAACATAGTCAAAACATTGGGGCTATCTAAGCTAATTTATAATGCATCAGTTTTGACCCTACCAAAGGACTTTTCCAAATTGGTTGACAAGTGTACTTACGCCTTTATTTGGAATAACAAGCCTCCTAAAATAAAGAAATCTACCCTGATAGGTTGCAAAAATAAAGGTGGTCTCAATATAGTCAATTTTGAAGATATGGAGAGAGCGATAAAAAATTGCTGGTTAAAGTGATTAACGAATAAGCATCCAGCAGCCTGGAAAATAATCCCTCTAAATTCTCTTTCTCGTTATGGGGGGACATTTCTTTTCAGATGTGAGTATGATATGAAAGTCTTAGAATTGCCCCGCCTTCCTATGTTCTATAAATTATCATTGAGTTACTGGCAAGAGTTAAAGCGTGCATAGCACAGAAGACACCCGAGTCCACCAATACAAAGCGAAATAATATGGAATAATGCCAAAATTAAGATAGGAGGTTCTTCCGTTTTATATAAAGACTGGTTAGTAAAGGGTGTCACACACATTGGAGACTTGTTCGATGGAGAAAATCAACCACTTAATTTCTACTCCTTCCAAGAAAAGTTTGATATCAAATCTAATTTTCTACAGTATGCTGGCTTAATAAATGCAATTAAGATTCACATAAACGGTACGCAAAGATCAAGCGAACATTATAGTATCCCAGAATGGTTTATACATTTCCAAAAGGTTGCGGCGAAAAAAGTTCGAAACGAACTTGTTGAACAGCAATTTAATGCCCCAACAGCTGAACATACAATCAAAGCTCGTGGTATTTCCGAATGCGATCTAAAACAAATTTACAGCCGGCCTTTTACCGTTACAAAAGAGATAAAAATGAGTATGTTTCAATACAAGATTGTCCACAACATTCTAGCAACAAACAACATTTTATATAAAGCCAAAATCAAAACAAGTGATAAGTGCCCCTTTTGCAACGAAAAACACACATTGGAGCATTTTTTTTTTCGATGCGTAAAAGCTGTTAATTTTTGGGAATGCTTCGTAAGCTGGTGGCAAAAATACACTTTGCAAAAGATTACTTTAGATGTGTGCTGCATCTTATACGGCCAGGTTGGGCCAATGTCAAATAAGAAGCTCTTAAATTATGCACTAATAATAGCAAAATACCATATGTATACAGCGTTTATTAAGGACACACACTTTTCTTTTGATAACTTCCTTACCCTGTTGCGCGAAAAAGCTTTACTCGAAAGAGAATGTGAGCACGACGAGGCGAGGTACAAGAGAAAGTGGAAACCTTTAAGTAAGTGGCTACAGGTAATACATTTTGATCATAATTAGTGGGTCATGTAAATATGTATGTAATGTAAATGTAAATGTGTATAAAAAAAAAATTAAAAAAAAATAAAAAAAAAAAAATTCAGTGAGCTAAAAAAAAAAAACAGTTTCACAGACAGCAATCAGCACTCGTCGCCTTCCACAAAAGCGTTTTTTGGGGGGGCATTTTTGCCATAGCTGGCCATTTACGGCTTCATTCTGGGTCTGTGTGAGACCCTTTAAACAACGTCCCAAAAACATTATTTGTAAACCAAGTAAATGTTTTTTTCAGTTCAGTTCTGAATATTTCTGGCAGACGCTTGCTATCATGATATGTGCTGGTGTTGTTTGTTTTGTCTTGCCAAAATTTGCACCACCTATCTTTGTCCTTTGGACAGTATTTGTGCTGTTGTTCTAAAGGAATGTCACTTCCCTGGATCTTATGGTGATAAATTGCCCATATGCCATTTTCCATCCATTTGAGATATCCTGGATTGTTCCTAATGGCTTTACCATAGTAGTTCTGCATGGTGTCCATTAGTTTATCTGTGAGTCTCCCTTTGCCTCTTACTGACCTACCATCTGCCAATGTTTGCCCTTTGTAATCTTTCTTGAACTTTCGCAGTGCTGAACCCATTCTTTTTTGGACATGTCCAACACATTCCTCCTTTTCTACACAATATTGATCTTTTAATGCCTCCATAACAGTACCAAAGCAACTGCTATCTCCATCTCCGACAAATAATGTATAGCGTAATCTCCTACTATCAACACTGCGCAAAAAAATCTCCACAGCCCCAGATGATCCCTTGTGGTTCACTTGGCATTCTGGTTCATGAGGTTCTCTTCACAACAAGTACTCTTCACTCTCTCTGTCGTAACTCTCATGCGTAGTGCACTCCTGGCACACAAGGCTAGGGATTTTACAACATAATCTAAAATTTCCCCTGTCTCTACCGATATTACAAAAACCACTCCTATCTTTGCTGAATGCCCTCTCTTCTGCCAGGTTCTATCAACTGTCACTACTACATCAGCGATAACAGTTCCATCAGCTCTAGTATGAACTTTATCTGGGCTCTCAGGGCTGCAGTCACTGCTCGTAATCTGTCTCCAGCTTCACACATTAACTGTTCTGCATGATAAATTGAAAGCTTTTCAATTTGAATTAGATGTTTATTATAGGCATTCTTGGTTATAGGGGGTGGAAGGTCCATTGCTGTGCAGACCTTTGTAAGGCCTGCAAGGCCACACTGGTGTGTTGCAATAACTGACCTCCGGTTCACTTCATGTGCACCCCCACCTTGTCCTCCAAGTCTTCTGCTTGTGTTCAAGGGGGTCTTGTTGCCACATTTGACACATCTTAAAAACAGATGTTCAGATAGCCCTTCTCTTGGTGTGTTATCTTGGAATAACTGCAGTCTGCTGTCAGCCTTTCGACAGGAACTACATATTGCAGCTGCACTAATGCTATCGGATGGCAGGGTTGCATCTTGCAACTTGAAGCCACGTGCTTCACTCACTTCTATGTGACTTTCAAGGCCCAACTTCCTATTTCTCGTTAAATGACCCTCTTGTCGCTCCAAAGTTCCAAAAGAGCTATTCATTAGTTTCTCAGCGGAAACATTTCGCTTCAGGCTCCTTTTTCTTGCTCTCAATTTGAATCTGTGACTCTGATGTTGATTCAAGGGCACCCAACGAGTACTTTTTGAAATTCGTTTGAAACCAGTTGTCTGCAGCTTTTCTAGCCATTTTAAGGCGCCTACTATGTCTTTTAACGTATTCTAGAAAGCTATTAGCTGTTCGGATTTTCTGGGTGGAAATCGCGTCAACCGAAAATACTATGGCAAAATATACCCAGCCTACAAATTTGTTAGTAGTCTAGAACATAAACAAGAATTTTCTAGCCCAAGTAACTTCATGTTGCAAAGTTTTGTGGAAGTACGAATTTTTTAGGGATTCTTTTTTCCTGTTCTGACTCTATTGATCAGAGGAATTGGGACGTACGAATATTTTAGTAGAAACCTTTTAGTCTCCCTTTTCTTCTATAATTTTCTAGGGATTGAAAACAAATGTTCTAGCCAGTATTTCAGAAAACAATTTTCTAGGGACAATTTTTTCAAATCTGAAAGTTTTAAGCTAACTTACTCTCCCGAACAGTTTTTTAACCGAAAACTTCGTTGGGTGCCCTTGTTGATTGCTTATAGTTAGATTCAAGATGGCGGCTTCCCGTCTTTGACTTTGAGCATTCAGTTTCCACTGTTTCCTCTATCAATTCGGGCTGCTTTTTTGCGATCTCCCAAGCGTTTTTCCCCAGACATCTTTTCTTTTTCTTTGTTCTTACACTTCTGAACTTCTTCGAGGCGTTTGAGGGTTTTTTCTCCATAAATACAACTAATACATTTCGCTAACAGTTCAACTATCCAAATGCAATTACCACGGGAGAAGGGTTTGGGGTCCCAAGGATGCATGGGAACGGAAAACTAACTTGGAATCAAGGACCCTGGATATGTAAAGACTGCGGATCGAGAAAACTAGGATGATATTGTTTATACTTTTTGTTTAAAATCCCAATAGCAACCAAATTGTTTGAAAATCAACAAACCGTTGCTAGGAATGATGTTGAGTACTCTTCTCATTTAATAAGTTAGTTTTGGGCATCGAAAAAAGACCGATACAATTCGCGTAGGATAAAAGGGTTTTGGGAAAATGTACCTGAAATATTTGTTTAGCAAAAACGAAGGGTTAACCGCTACCTATGTCTTACCAGACGTAACAGCTAGGCCGAGCTAAAATAATATAACAAAATGTATGTATAGAGGTATAATAAAAGTAAATGAAATAGTGCACTCTATACAGGTATATATTTTAAAATAGTTAAACATTTCCATTTGATCTTTAGCAGCCTGGGTGAAGTCTGCTCTCATACAACCGCACTCTTGTTTTGGTTAGAGGCAACTGATTATTGCAGGGTGTGAAAAATCTTCCAAATGCTAACGCCTGTACTGAAAAGCACTGTGCTTGGCTTGATCCAAAAGGAAGGTAAAGTTTACGCCTTAATGTATATGTTGTGGGGCAATTCTGAACATCGGGGCAGATACTTTTGAACTGGGGCAAATATGTTTGAATTTGGGCAATTATCAAGATTCCAAAAAGGGATTTAATTTTTTGGGAATTCATAAAAAAGAAATGTTTATTTTTTTATTTTTTTGGGGGGGGGGGGGTGGGGGGGAGGGGGGGTTCAAAATAAAAATAAATCACCCTCCCCAGGAAACTTTCTTTCACCATCCCCTTCCCTTCCCTTCCCTTAAACATAACATAAACACAAAGCTCAGTACAATGTGAGATGAGTTACATACACAAACTAGGACAAAAACTCACCAAAATTGACGAGATTACGGAGAAACATTCACACACGCACACACTTCGTGGGGACACTACACACGCAAGGTATGACGGTACAAAAACAGTGAAAACATAGAATGGAATGACACGACACGGGTTAAGACTAGCCTCAACATCCTGGAGGGCTAGGCTGAATGGACACTTGGTAACTAACAAATATTAACGTGCACTAGTTGCATCTCAATGTTCCTAATGATCTAGTTCTCTCAGTGTTCTTCGTGTGGATTCCTCCACAAGACATAACGTGGTCACCGGACGAACAAGCATGTACTTAGTCTTTATTTACGCTGTGCGCACGCGAGCATCTTCTGCAGGTAAAACTCTCACAACGCGACCCAGCAACCAGCGGCATCTTGGCATAGTGTTGTCAACGACCAGAACTAGGTCATTCACTGCTAGGTTTCTTTTGTTCAGAACCCACTTGTGAAGGAGCTCCATTCAAGAGATGTGGAATGGTACAGCTGTCCGATGCCAAAGTGGCGCTTTCAGCCCCCCTGCAGCTAGTCATATGTCTGGTGTCTGGGAGAGGTTAATCAGAAGTGTGCGCAAGTCAATGAAAGCAGTTCTCGGCAGCCCAAGCGCCTTGGTTAGTGTAGAGACCCTAAGAAAGGTGTTTGCAGATGTCACTTCGATATTGAACAGTCGTCTGCTCACCCCGAGTCACCTACTACTTCAGCGACAGAATGTTGTCTTACCAGCCGGAGTATTCACTGAAGACAGGAGCCCATTTCCAGGAGCGTCCATATATACTATACCCGTGAGTCAACGTATGACCGGTTTGAGCTATTTTTAGAACATGTTTCCCGGGTAACTGCCTTCTGACTCCGCTGCGATCGTGCATATGCTTGCCGTAATTATCGAGATTAAGAATGATCTATTGTTCTTTGAGGTGATTTTACTAACGCTGCATTGTCTTGACTATGGTTTGATTGGATTTCCAAAGTGTGGGCACATGAATTCCCGTGAGATCTGTTCTAAATACAGCTCAATCCGGTCATACGTTGACTCACAAACCTAGTATGGGAGATGGACGCTCCTGGTAATGGGCGCCTGCTGAAGATAATCTGTATTCATGCAAGCAGTGGAGGCACGCTCAGTTTCTTGCCGACTGTGTTTTTTTCAAGATGGCTCCGTGAGGACATCCTAACCTTACAGCAACGTCACGGTATATTTCTTATAGTTGGGAGCTTATGAACAGAGGAAATTTTGCATTTGAGATTTCCGATCTCATTTTCAGGGGGAGGGGCTTATTTTGTGAGTTATACGGTGTTCATGTATGCATACAATGAAACATTTGTACCTTTTTTATTTCTAATATGTTTTATTTATTTTATTTACCGAACATTCGGGCTACACACAATATGAAAACTGTAAAACTGCAGGGACCAACGGACGAAGTATAATACCGGATCACCTTGGAGGGATCTAATCAGCGAAAATGTGTAAACAGTAACGACGAAGAAAGGCTGATTATACGGTAATGGGTAATTTATATAACCAATATTTCGGCTGGCACGGCCAACCTTCTTCAGGGTTTACAAGTGAACTGGCAAGAAAACGTTAAAAATTCAAAAGTATGGAATCTGACACTGTGGTGTGAAATTACAAACATGGTGATTACATGAGTCATGAGCGTGATGATAGACGGAGGAAAAATACACACAATATGACTCGAGGCCCCTACGACGCCTACCGCCTTTTCACCCTTGTGTAAGATTCTTGTTTAATTTGCTTGTGTATAATTTTATTTTATATGAAATGGTTACACCATTTCCATTATCAGAAATAAATGGCTACAAGCCAAGGTAATTCACTGTGTAATTCACATGTAATTCACTGTGAGTTTACTAAGTAATAAAAGTATTTATAAAAAGGTTAAAACCTCGGAAACTTGCATTTGAACTCAAGAGCCTTTCTTTCGTTCTTTCGTCCAGCGGAGCAAACCGTTTTTTCGCGGTGTTATACTCTACATGCCCCAGACTTCCTTAATCCTTCCGAGAAAGAAAGAAAGAAATAAAGAAAGAAAGAAAGAAAGAAAGAAAGAAAGAAAGAAAGAAAGAAAGAAAGAAAGAAAGAAAGAAAGAAAGAAGGATAGAAAGATAGAAAGATAGAAAGATAGAAAGATAGAAAGATAGAAAGATAGAAAGATAGAAAGATAGAAAGATAGAAAGATAGAAAGATAGAAAGATAGAAAGATAGAAAGATAGAAAGATAGAAAGATAGAAAGATAGAAAGATAGAAAGATAGAAAGATAGAAAGATAGAAAGATAGAAAGATAGAAAGATAGAAAGATAGAAAGATAGAAAGATAGAAAGATAGAAAGATAGAAAGATAGAAAGATAGAAAGATAGAAAGATAGAAAGATAGAAAGATAGAAAGATAGAAAGATAGAAAGATAGAAAGATAGAAAGATAGAAAGATAGAAAGATAGAAAGATAGAAAGATAGAAAGATAGAAAGATAGAAAGATAGAAAGATAGAAAGATAGAAAGATAGAAAGATAGAAAGATAGAAAGATAGAAAGATAGAAAGATAGAAAGATAGAAAGATAGAAAGATAGAAAGATAGAAAGATAGAAAGATAGAAAGATAGAAAGATAGAAAGATAGAAAGATAGAAAGATAGAAAGATAGAAAGATAGAAAGATAGAAAGATAGAAAGATAGAAAGATAGAAAGATAGAAAGATAGATAGATAGATAGATAGATAGATAGATAGATAGATAGATAGATAGTTTGTTCAGCTAAGATGAAAAATGACATGCATAGCTAGATTTTTCTATGTTAAGTGAGATTAGAAGAATATTTTTTTTAAATGGAAGATTAATCAGAGTTTATTTTGGAAGAAGTCAAGACCTTGTTGCATCAAGCTTCTTGTGAGAAATAAAAGGAGTCAGTAAGAAATTTACAATGTAAGTAATAATTATTAGTTTATTGTAGTTCAACCACCCCTCAAGCTATAATACTCGTGGATTAAACCTTCGCTCGCTGTCGCCCAATATACACAAGTTGCATGCTTCATGTCGTTTGTGTTCACGTATATTATTTCATAGCTAAACATTATAGCTTCAGAACTAACCTGATAATTTGCTCTTTTGATGCTTATCTTTCTTTTACTCTTTGTCGTCCGATCGTGTGTGAGCTCAATTGGTGAAATCCTGAGTGCTAACTCAACCCTCCCCCCTCAGTTCAAGTTTAGCTAGCCCGGGCTAGTTAAATACTGCTGACTTTTTAAGCCGAGGGCTCAAACTGTTCCCACAATGCCATTTGGGAGAATTCTGTTCACTCGTTGACGGTAGGTATGGCTGCTTCGGTAGGGTTTCTAATGAAATGTGCTCTAATTTTGGAGAAATATGCCACTGTCAGAGAGCTTGAAGACATCATTAAGTCTGAGGATGGCTGAAAAGTACTTGGTTTGCTTCTAGTAGGCTTTGTGAGAGGATTTCACAGGGATTTTCCGTTGTGTTTGTGCTTTGAGACACAGGAAAAAATTATTCAATGAAATCCTTGGAATCCTGTAGTTCGCATTCTTTTACCCCTGCTCAACCTATTAGGATGTGTTTTTGTCACTTTAAAGCAACGGCTTGAGTCCAAATCACCGCTCTTGGTTGTAGAGGTAAAAGAGGTATGGCTGCTTCGGTAGGGTTTCTAATGAAATGTGCTCTAATTTTGGAGAAATATGCCACTGTCAGAGAGCTTGAAGACATCATTAAGTCTGAGGATGGCTGAAAAGTACTTGGTTTGCTTCTAGTAGGCTTTGTGAGAGGATTTCACAGGGATTTTCCGTTGTGTTTGTGCTTTGAGACACAGGAAAAAATTATTCAATGAAATCCTTGGAATCCTGTAGTTCGCATTCTTTTACCCCTGCTCAACCTATTAGGATGTGTTTTTGTCACTTTAAAGCAACGGCTTGAGTCCAAATCACCGCTCTTGGTTGTAGAGGTAAAAGAGGTATGGCTGCTTCGGTAGGGTTTCTAATGAAATGTGCTCTAATTTTGGAGAAATATGCCACTGTCAGAGAGCTTGAAGACATCATTAAGTCTGAGGATGGCTGAAAAGTACTTGGTTTGCTTCTAGTAGGCTTTGTGAGGGGATTTCCCAGGGTTTTTCCGTTGTGTTTGTGCTTTGAGACACAGGAAAACATTCTTCAATGAAATCCTTGGAATCCTGCAGTTGGCATTCTTTTACCCCTGCTCAACCTATTAGGATGTGTTTTTCTCACATCACCGCTCTTGGTTGTAGAGGTAAAAGACTTATAAAAAAAACCTACCGGAGTCCCAGAGGGGGGGACCCCTTGTGGATTTTGTGTCCATTACCCAGCATGCAATTGGAGGTGGGAGCAGGAAAATGTGGTCGAGTGAAATGCAGTGCAAACATCGGCGTGGTTCACCGTCGCTTGGTGTGTTTTGTGAAAACAAACCAGCTGGTTGGAAAGATTAAACAAGGTACTGTAACGACTGAGTGGTTATTTTGTGTTTGCTCTTGATTTCGAGTGCAAATGGGAAGGTTTTTTTGAGCCGATGTTTAGCTCCTTAAAATTCGTGAAAATCGAAGAAACAATACAATCGCCAAAACAAATGAGCTTTTCTCCATAGTGAAAGAGTCGAGTGATCCCTGTTATAGCTCGGACTTTGAAGCCATACATCCCTTCGTATAATATCGCAACATCGTCTTTCCAGCATGTCTAGATGTGATGCAATAATTGTTCTAGTAACGGACTTATAGGTCTCCTATTTACAGGCTCGGACGGACGGTAAAGAGTTAAACGTTCAGTTCGTAGTGAACGAATATAAAATTCTCTCAAAAATTAAAATAAATTATTGATCAATGCTACTCGTAATTTAAACACTGACTTACTGTGTTTCAAATTATAGTAAACAGACGCTTAGAATTCTCTAAAGAAGCGGTCATTTGACATTAAAATTCACAGTTTCGTTACTCTATAGATAAAATAGAAATTTCGCACAAAAAGGGTTTGCATATTATACAAACTCAAACTTTCGCAGTTAATTAAATACTAAAATTACGCTCTGTATATATACGAGCTCAAACTTTCGCAGTTAATTACATGCTAAACTTAGACTTCGTATATATAGAGTCAAACTTTAGCAGTTAATTAAGGTTACCGGATACCTTCAAAACGAAAAAGATGGGATTTTTTTTTTTCGCACAGAAATGTAGTTTTAGTAGTAGTGTCTCATATGCCAAAAACTCCGTTGAATAAAAATTAATGTTGACGGAGAAATATCAAAAGGAAGTTTTTGACCGGAAGTAAAAGGTTCCGTTTGATTGACAGCAGATCAATATAAACACATGACAAGTGCTCACTCGCCCGTAACGACGGTGTGAAGAAAGCTGGCGCATATAATATTAAATTTATTTCATATACCAATGTTTACGTTTATTGAGAAAAGTTTTTCCACACATGATTCCATAATCCCATCGGTTGTTGGCCTTATGCCTTCAAAAAAGCAAGCAGGATGTCCTTAGCTTGGAAAACAAAGAAAAAAGAAAAGCAAAACAATTAAGGCCAAACAATGCATACGACTACAAAGCCAAATAGGAGTCCTCGTAAAACCCGACAAGGTTCGTATTTTCCCTTTCAGACAGAGTGCCGAGTGGCCCACATCTGAACATGAAGAACTGATAGGAGCCAGCCGAGAAAATATTTGTTTCCAAGAAAGCTTAGATGGAAACGTAAAGTCTGACGGTGACTCTGAAATTGAAACCAACAACCACGACCTTAGCTCGCTATTGCCGTGCTGTTTCAGCCGCCTGCAAATCGCTGTCTCCTCTACTAACTATGCTGGCATTCAAGGCGTCTCTAGGTGTTCACCTTGGCTTTGTGCCCCCAGGTCTTTTTGTCTTTCCCATTTTTCAAGTCACACAAGAAAACTAGAACAACCAGCTATATTAACATTTTCTCGATGCGGCGCGAAGCTTTGATCGGAAATCAACATTGGCGAGAAATCTTGACAGATAGTTGAACTGTGATGAGAAATGATTGGTCAAGAGCTCGCTAATTGTTGGAGAGGCGGGGCTTCAGATTCACGCACGACAGACGGCTAGATTTTCTAAAATGCTATTTTCTACGCTTTCGATTTTCAACCAAAATAGAGTTTTAAAAAAGCTCCCACTCAAGAGAAATTTAGTCGATTTGTTTGAAATTTTCACAAAATGTCAATTGATATCTCCGCTGCAAAAGAGTATCGGGGAATTGGAAAATTCTAAAAATACAGCTCTTAACGGCGTTTTCCGCAAATCTACTCTGATTATTTTTCGCCTTTTCACGGAGAGCAAGGTAACTTTTGAACTAAATCGAATTTTGAAATTCCCCGACAGCCTTTTGTAATACAATTCCTCTGAAATGCGACAAAGCAAACATATTTTAAAACTTAAAAATATTTTCGGAGTCGGAGCTTCTGAAAGCCATCTCACTAGATCCGAGAAACGGGATCGCGGAAAATTCGAGATTTTCAAAGAACTCAAAACTATTTATGTATTCTTGTAGCCAATTTTATAAGCTTTTAAATGATACATGGATGATTTATCTACGATGGTTCGTCGAGGCGCTACATAATTTAGACTGGAAACGCACCCCGAAGGTATCCGGTAACCTTAAATGCTAAACTTACGCTCCGAATAGATACGAGCTCAAACTTTAGCAGGCTATTAGAGATGTTGTTTTTATTGAAATAGGGGATAAGAGCGTGAGTTAGTAGAAATCAGTAATCAAAATATACTGGATATAGTAACTTGTTTACTTGGTGAAAACTCGAAACCCCATTTTAGAAGGAGTTTCCCGCTTTCATATTCGTGTTAACAGGTCACGTGACCACCCAAGATTCAAAAATGCTAGTTAAGGTTCTTTATCACGTGAAGTTCTATTGATGTACTGAGTTTCACTTATTTTTGTCAAGGTTCTAGTTCATAATCTTGAAAAAATGTTTTTCCTATTTTCGGTCAATGACCCAGGCCTTACATACTTGAGAAAGCTAAGCGGCGTTTGGAAAGTTAACACGAATAAACCGCAGAATAGCGTAGAAAGTCCTACCGCATCACAACTGACAAATGTAAAAACGGATTGTCTCAATATTCAACTTTAAAATGAGACGTTTCTGTGTTTCTGTCTGCTCTAGAAGACAAACTATACAGGGGCGTAGCCAGTGAAATGTTCCTTAAACAAGCCAAACAAACGCTGGAGGCGCGAGCTCAGGAAATGTTTGAAATTTACAAGACTGTGAAACGCTATTTCCCAGCGTTCTCGATACGATTCGTTTTTTGTTTGCGTGGAAATTCAAAAGCCAAATTCCAAACCATTTAAAATAACATGTATTTATAGACCACCTAACTTTCTTGAAGATGGAACTACTTATTACTAACATCGATAACGGATCACTAGTTATTAGAACATCTTGTAGCGATGAACAAGATTCCGTGATTCGAGTAGGCTGATCTATGAGCTGACTTAATTGAAGTAGATCGCAGAGAGACTTCAGCCGTTTACTATTCGGGTCGCTAAAATTAAACCAATTGGAATTCAGGTCGCAATTTTAGCAGGCGCAAATGATTCCTTATCATCAGACGATTGTAACTTGTACTATTGCTAAAATCATATTATGAGCTACGGGGAGTAGAATGACTGCAGAAAATAATTTTTAAGGCAAATAATCTCGTTCAGATTATCAATTTTTTCCAGCAGGTATAAATGAATGTCATACATCAAAATCATCCCCTGTGACAGGATTCCTATTTTTTGTGGTCGTATTTGTAATCGGGCCCTTGCATCAAAATCACGTAAATTTCACCCCTGATTTTTGTTGTCCATTTCTTGAAACTGACATTTATTGTTAGGAATAAAATATAGCGCTTCTCGTCAAGAATACAAACAATCTTCAACCTGTTATTAGGAAAACCGTTGTAGGAATTATTTAACTTCGAATGTCGTCCGGGCCCATATCTTTAACAGCATAAAAATTGTTAGACACGAAAAAGAATAATGTTCGCGCACTCCAAATTTATTTTTAACTTCACAAAATCACTTATGGAAGACTAAAATGTAATAAAATAAATTAACAATTTAAATTCATAACACTTTAAGCCTTCAAAGGTCTTCAAATCTATACAAACTACTCGGACTACCAAAGAAGAGTCGGTACACTCAGATCAGTGCCGGTACGCGGCAGGTTTGAACTCAGGATTGCTGTACCGCTTACGCAATGTGCCGTACAAAACAAAAATGGGTAAAAGTATTCATTTATATAGTGCAAATTATATATGAATATATTCAAATGCGCTTTACAAGGTTATTTTTGTGATACGGACTGCAACTGTGGCGCAATGTGCTGCCGTGCAGTTTACAATCATGTGAGTGATTGTTTGTACCTCAGAATACCAGGCTGTTGTGTCGGGAGACAATCCCCTACTCTTTCTCGAAATAATAAAACAGGTTCTTTCACGTCCCCCTCGTATAGATTAGAAGAGGAAGGAGACAAGGCCAACGATTTATATGTCCCTGCCCAAGGACGCGGCCGCGATTCCGGCGAACCCACGACCTCCCGCATTCTAGACCGTGCTGTTCCAACTGAGCGAACCAGTGAGACGGTTCACAAACGCACCGCGTCACACACCTGCCCCTGATTGCTATTTACAGTAATCCTTCTATGTTCTAGACTTTTCAATAAGTTCCCGTTAATTGAACCTAGAGCCAAACGGCTGACTCTTTTCAACATGTTTCAAGTTTCACTATAATCCCTGAAGAAGTTTAAAAGTGTAACCATTCGTATTTACCAGATGCGTGTTTTTAACATTACTAGTAACTACCTTCTTCCAAATACCTTTTTTGATAAACGTTAACTGAACTAAACATCGGTATAGAATCTATCAACGTCAAACTGTTCTTGAATTATCTATGTATGATCTTCGTTTTCTTATATCCTCTTACGGTAACCAATGTTTTCTTTTTTCATTAAAGAATATGGCCCAACCGTGATGGCTAGCGGCCTTTTCATAGAATATCAGGACATTCACATGGTATTTCTCTTCTATATTAGGGTATTATTTTTTAAGACAGTCTGGTTCAACATTTAGAGAAACTTGAAGGTTCAATTATATTGACAGGGCACCTTGAAGGTGAACTTTTATCGATCTCTACGGGTAGTCAACACTTCAGACAAAGTGGCACAGAGTATGAATAAAACATTATTTGGTCTGAAAAAAAAACACGACATACATGTACGTGCATGTTGCTGTGTTAGGACACCAGTCGAGGTTCAGTGTGGTACAGATGAGTGGTGTTCAGGTAGGTCATTCGTTTTCATATCAGTCTTAAATTCTGGCCAATCTCGCAAAGGAACAATATCATATTGTTGTACGTTAAATTTGCGGGGAAGGTACCAAGACTCTCTTCTCAGTGTAAGCTCTTTATTTCGTCTTCTACTCAGTTCTTCTTCTACTTCTTCTCTCTTGTTTACAGGCTAAATCGTACTTGCATTTATAGTTGGCCAAGGCTACAATCTCGTGAGAATATCACATTGGAATTTAGTATGATGTTCTATGATTGGTTGGTTAGCTATATTTTAAACTTATAAGTGTTTTAACTCACTTGAGCCCCGATAATTTTGGTAGGAAATCTTGAAATTCTGCGAGTGCCAGATAAGAAATTACTATAAACATAATTTTAAAGCAGGGCGGAGCATCAGGAATTATTAGTATATCCAACAGCAAGAGAAGCTTCCTTACCTTTATGAGGTCAAATACTGGAATCCATTTAAGCTTAGAGAAAAGGAAAACTGAAGGAGTAGGAAAATCAGCATTTCAGACAATTCGAGTTGTGCGCTTTTGAAGGCGAATAATTCTAAAGTAAAAGTAAAAGTAAAAGTAAAAGAGTTTGGGAGGCTGAAGGTTCGTCTTCGGCCGGACCAATACTCAAAGTCTTAAGATAACTAGGAAAAGCCGCTATCTGTAAGAAATAATATACCGTATTTCCTCGATTAAGCGGCCTGGGCGCTTATTTCAAATTTTGCTGCCAAGGGGGGCGCTTAATCGAGGGGGGGCGCATAATCGAGGAAATACGGTATGCCTCGTCATGCAGATGGTTAAAAGATGATTAAACATTTTAAGACTGTCACGAGTAACCGATGTTTGATAAGAATGATTTACATTCACTTTAGCGATCGATTTGATATTGGACTGCCAATCCAATGAGAAAGAACGTGATTGGAGTAGGCCTGAGCGGATTGTGCTCCTAAAAGTGGCATATTATGCCGCTAGCACTCAGGGGTGGATCCAGGGTAGTTTATGTGATTTCCGTAAACTACTCAACTTTTTTCAAACCTCTAATTATTAAAGAAAAGTCAAACAAAAATGAGTAATCTCGTCGATTCCTAACCGATTCCTGTCAGAGTAAACTACTCAGTCCAAACCCTGGATCCACCCCTGAGCACTGCTCCAAATTTTGTCGAATTATGCCCAAATTATGCCAAAGTTCAAAAATTATGCTCGTAGATTACACAATTATGCTCACAAAAAAGTTTTTCGAAGACGGCCGGCATTAGTTGATGCGCGGCATTTTTAGTTGTTCACACAACATTTTATTAGGTGACCTATTTTTGGCTTTGTTCACGTTTAACGCACACTCGTTAAGTGAAATTCAGGTATTTGCTTTGGAAAAATTTAGAATCTAAGCATAATATGCCAGCTAATATTAGGAAAGGCACTATAAAAGCAATAATAGCATTGCTTTTGGCTTTAATGCTTCAAATTATGCTACAATCTGGTAATTATGCTCGAGCAGTGCTTCTTTGAAAAATTATGCTCGTTTGCTCCAATTATGCCAAAAATTATGCTAGCACAATCCGCTCAGACCTAGATTGGATGCCTTCTTTTTTTTAGATTACTGTACAAAAACATTGCTTAGGAGATTAAACGCATCATCTCCATTCAGTTTTCTATACTTCGTTCTTTGACCTTTATGTTTACTTTTGTTGAAGCTCATGGAATTAAGTTATAGCTCATTGACGTTGACCTGCAGGTATACGTCGCTAGACGTATCCCCCCCAAATATTGACAGAATTCATCTCCTAATATAGTCAACACGATTGCACTACCATAGCCTGAACCAATGTGTACGTTAGATCTCTTGTCGATGGTCTCGCTTGTTCCTCCACCTGCGTGACGTTTTAAACGGATGACAATATGTATGTATATTTATTTTCAAAAGCATCATCCGGCAAGAATCCCGGCCCCGCAGTTATGAACGAGTAGATTATTGTCGCGGTTCGTGACTAGCGCGCTGGCTATTTGGAACGTCAAGCCCAGAGTACCAGACGAAGTAAATAAAAATATATTTTTCTATTAGCTTATTATCTAAGGATCCATCCATAGACATGTACGATTGAGTTTGCCGCTTTTCAATATTTTTAATAACAGTCTCACGGTGTTGCTATAACAATTTGAGAACGCACGCAATTCTATTTTCAGCTGCGTGTTTTTCAATTTAGCGATATCATTAGGTAGTTTCTTCCAGTGCCAGTTTATTGCCGTTAAGTATCTGTCAATATATAGGCAAGTCTAATCTCGATACTAGCATTTCAGGGGCACCCAACGAGAGTTTTCGCTGAAATGCTTTAATATGCCATGATATTACTTCTAAAGCACTTTTAACGCTAACTATAAATGAATTTCAAACTGCGCTGGTAAAATTTTATCTATTCGGTAAACCAAGGGGAACTTAGACAGTCTCGAAAATATTAGGGCGCTTTCATTGTCATTCCGAAATTCTTAGGTGTGCCAGAGGCCTTGACGAAAACAGAAAATTTTAGGCAACCTTTTTCTCAGAATCTTAGCTTTCACTGATTACACCGAAAATTCTAGGGACTGTTAATTTGGTTGTCGAATCTGACAGGGGAAAAAAACTGCATCCGAAAATCTCAGGTGTTAACAAGGTGTTTCGAAATACTCCGCATTCACTAACATGTGAACTGAAAATGTTTTGATGTTTTGCGACATTCGAGAAATCGAAAAGCGTAGGAATTTACCGATTTTTACGAAAATTTTAGGCGAGCATAATCAATTATTTCTTTATTCCACCGATGTTCCGAAAATTGTAGCACAAAATATCTGTACTCGCAAATTTAAGAAAATTCCGAAAATTTTAGTCTACGTTTTCCAATTACAGAAAAGTATAGACAACCTTTTTCATCCCAACAGATATTTAGCCGAAAGTGGCTGATGCATGGGTTCCCCTGGAATTTAGTACAGAGGTATGCTAAACAACTAAATAAACAAACAACGAAACATTCAAGTGACTTAAATGAGTTCCTTGAACTGGTTAATTGAAGTTGCAGTGCAGCTGGGTAGAACATTCAAAACTGGTACTGTTCTAACATAGAAAGAGTATTTATAAGCGTTAATTGACAGAAGCATAAATGTGTCTATAATTATGACGGTGTTGAGTTCTACTTGACCTATAGTACGGCTGAACCTCAATTGAAATTCGATGTTTACATCACTATGCTTATAAAAAAAGCAAAGATCATTCCAGGTACATTCTATCAACATCACTGAGTTTTTACTTAATTACCATTACGCGAAATGAACGCTATCCATGTAAAGTCCTTGGCGTGTGATAACATTCTCATTCACTAGGGTAGAACGGGTAACACGTGTCTGCACCTGGTAAAAATGCGCTTTTATTTGTCACTTCTTTCATTGTCTATTATTGAAATTTACGTTGTTATTTTCATGAATAAAACATTATTTGGTATTAACAGGAGACTATCTGAATAATAATAAACGTTAAAAATTGAAAAGAAAAACACATTGCTGTTTTATGACAGCATGGTATCTATCGATATTAAAGTTCTTGGATTGTTTATCTGAGCATTTTCATTCACTAATGTAGAAAGGGTGATACTTTGGCTCCACCTGGTAAAAAGGAGCTTTTATTTGTCATCTTCTTTAAGTTTTCGTTATTAAAGGCAGTCCTTTGCTCGATCACCACAGAGAGCTATAGTTTTATACTGATCTTCAAAACGGCAAGAATAATTAATGAGCATGTTGTCCAATCAGATGAAGTAAATCAGTTACGTGCATGCTCCTTTATACTTGATAAAATCTCATCGTTCTAAAAAGCCCGCGGAGCGATTTGACTTCAGTCCTAGGGGAAAATGGGATTAATGATTGAGACAATGGATAAGCACCTTGCAACCGTGCCCTACTCAAAACAACAACACTGCCCCACTTTCAAACTGCCTTCCTATCAACCATTACTCCAAAACCATATACCAGACCCGTAATTGATGTCTGGGTGCGAATACCCGCCATTAACACAACAACTATGATCACCATACGGGTAAAGCTGTCCAAGATCTCCTACATCCCTAGACATGAAACCCTAATCCCCCCTTCCTGTATCTCCCATATCCCTAGACATTAATTCCTCACAACCCACTCTATTCTATATCCTCCTATCAACTCCTGATAACAAAACACAAACAAACTTTACAAACGAATCCATCGTGCATTACACTGCACTGCGCAGTGCACTAAAAACTAAAAACGAATGAACCCATTGCGTCCTGCTTAGAACAAAGTTACAACAAAATTAACTGTCTCCCATTCAAGGCGCTTCACCCTAGGTACACAGGACACCTTTTCCCGGCTAACTCGGGCCTATACCTTAGACTCCATTGATCTCCTTTTTTTTTTTCTCGAAATCCCGTTAACACAAACACACAACGCACTTCACAATTCAACCCCCGAAACTTCATTTAGCCCGCTAAACATTAGTCTCCCCACTAATATGGGACCGACACTAAGAACGGCTGCAAAGGAGACTAGCTAAACACAGCCTATTACATCTCAGGCTCTCACTGTCAAACGATATCCGGAACGTTTTTACCATCCAATTACAGCAAGTCCTACAACATATTTTAATCATTTACAACGCGCGCCTCGCTCTCTTCTCGCCATTCACTTCTAGAAGGCAAAATTTCGAATAATTAGATCTCCAAGCCCGTTCCATTCCAGCGTCAAGTATGCACGTTTAAGGTACACCAACCATTTGCCGATAAGACCGATTTAGCTTGCTATTGTGGCGCAGTGTAATGCCTTGAAGTTTACAATCATGAGTGGTGTTAGTGCCTCAGAATACCTGGCTGTTACGTCCGGTGGCAATCCCCTACTCTTTCTCGAAACAACACAACAGGTTCTTTCACGTCCCCCTCGTATAGGTTAGAAGAGAAAGTAGACAAGGCCAACGACATATACGTCCCTGCTCAAGGACGCAGGTGGAATTCGAACTCCCGAACTCCCGCAACTCTAGACCAGGTGCTCTACCAACTGAGCTAAACGTCGTATGCATAAGCCCTGTAAACCTGCAGTAAAATATAAGGCCTCTGAAACTCTCGTCAGACCTCAGCTGTATGGAACCCTCATAATGAGAATGCTATTAACAAACTTGAGCAAGTCAGCTCAAGTACTACTCGCTTCGTTACGGGCGATTACCGACGTTCTACCAGATCTTCTGAGCTACAATGTAGTTAATTCACTAGGCTGGAGTACTCTTGAACAGATCTATCACAGTCGTCTCTATTTTATAAGATCCATAAGGAGGGGTATAGAATGGTCAAATCCGAGACTCGCCGAGACCCTTATTTCAAAATCCGAGCCCGAGACTTACTTCTCTAAGGGGTATAGAATGGTCAAATCCGAGACTCGCTGAGATGCCGAGACCCTTGTTTCAAAATCCGACTCTTTTTTGAAACGTCGAGATTTCGTGACTTGGTTGAATTTTGCCGAGACTTAAAGTGCCACTACGACGAAAATTTACCATTTCGATTTGCCACTTTTTCAGTGTCTATAGGTCAATCAGTATTAGAAATATCCGAAATAGTAAAAAATATTCCCAAATGGGCATCTTAAACCACAAATTTTAGGAGAGTTTACCGGTAAAATCCTGTCCGCCATTGCTGGAAGCCATGCCCTTTGTTCAGCTTCAAACAAAGGTTTATTCACCGGAAGTGATGTCATACACTTAACACGACAACCTCGTGGCGCGAAATAGCGTGCATAAAAAAGTAGCCAACCTCGCAAAGATAAATATAACTTTCTTCTTATGTACGTGAAGACGTTTTTAGTAGAAATATGCCTCCAGGCGTTGTGTTCTGCAGGCGAGCGTTAAGTGTATGACATCATTTCCGGTGAATAAACCTTTGTTTAAAGCTGAACAAAGGGCACGGCTTCCAGTAATGGCGGACGTGTAGATTCAATATTCGGAGCTAAAAAAATAAGACTTCCTGTCGTTGTATCGAAAAACAATTTGAACTGGTAATAATATATGAACTCTACTTTATGAATATGCAAAAACATTGATATGTCAAAATTTGATCGTAGGGGCACTTTAAGGATTCTGCACTTTCAAAGCTTGCCTATTTAGATTACCTTCACTCGCCGAAACCTGTCTACTGGGGAGAAAGAATAAGAATCGATAAGAAGTAGAATCTATAGACTCTGTTTTGGCATTAATTGGCTATCACAACAAGAAATATCTAACTATCAAGGATTCCTATCACAAATTAAACTGAGATTGCAGGATATTATATAGAAGACGAGTTCCATTCTATTGTTAATTGCGAAACATATGATAAGAAAATATTTCTGTCGCACCCTTGAAACCACAAAAAAAATAGAACACAAGACTGATGTAAGTCCGATGATCAATTGTTTAATTTGATCATTAATCCGCCCATGCATGGAAGTAGCTCATTTTTGCAGCTAAGTATATTTATGATTGCATGAACCTAAGATCTACAAAGATCTATCAAAAGTTAAAAAAACGTGGAAGGGTAAAACTATATTTTCCTTCGCTATAAAGAAGGAACGGAAGAAGGTTTGCGACAACTTGTCTTTGGGTTGAAAGAATGGTCTCAGCTCCCGGGTTTTGGAAACAGTTGGGGTTTCCAACTCCTTGTTCGTGTGAAGGAAACTGGAATCCGGAAACTGATGACGAAGTTGTCGTTTCCCTTATAAAAGTTCGCTAAGTAAAGACTCAAGTGACAGAGGCAACTTCATTGGAATTATCGAAGGCTAGATTTACTACTAGAACAGTCAATAGCCCAAATCGCTTGACATTATAGAAATTATGTTTATGATTTTTATATTAATAACCCGACTGACTTTGGAGAAAACTTACATTTTCTTAGTCTTAGTAGTCCCACCACATGCAGGCCGCCCAAGTTGAAGTTGTGTTCAGGTCGCTAGAACGGTGTTAATTATGGAAGTCTTGATTCTAGCGACCTGAACACAAATAGGACAACAAACAATTTCAACTAAGCCTTCTTCCTTTATTTACCTTGTATTACAGAAGATCGGTAACTAAATTTACGTTATTATTCCGAGTTATCGGAAGAGTTGTAATTTACTGTTTTTAATACATAATCAGAACTTGGGCGGCCTGTGGTCTCGCACGCACGGGAAATTACAAATTATAAAAGTTCAGATCAAATTGAAGTGCATAAATAAAATTATTTCAATCACTTATATTATAACTACGAACACCCTGTTGCATATGCAAGAACTACAATGGTGCCTGATTCTATATGTGTATTTATTTCGAAAGTAAAGTACTGTTTTCAGAATCTTTCGAGTTACTTTCCATCTCATGTGAAATGCCATGAACGAACCTGTGAATGAGATGCGGTGATGGGTGATCGGATCAAATTGTTTACCAAATTGAAATCTTGCTAGCGGCCCAATTATTATGGCAGACTTGTTACAAGAACTCTAATTTGATTTGGAACGCACCCTAAGACACTTTCTGAGGCCTACAATACTTTTTTGACATATCAGGCATGCATAACTAATTAGAGGCTTCTCTTTTTCCTTTCTCCTCCCCTCCCCCATACTTCCTTTTTTGTCCTCGCCCCATTCTTCCCTCGTTAAAATATATCGCGGTTTCCCAAATAGAGCGGATTTCAATTGAGTGTCGGAAGTGTTTTGGTTTTGCGTTTACTAAGCTCTCCTATTGGCTGTGAAAGTAAACCAGCCAATCAGATTTAAAAATAAAACCAAACGCAAATACACGCCTTTCATAAATTTTACTTCCGGTAACGAAAACGAGGCTCCAGGTGGTTTGAAATCCAAGATGGCGGACAACTCTTTAGTCTCAGCTGTAAGTACCTCAAAAAGGACTCTAAAGATATGTTATTCAGTAAATCGTTGCTGAGTTTTGGCTTCAGAATCACTGTCAGTTATGTGTAGGTGTAGTCTGCTGTATTTCAATTGATAATTCGCTTGAAATATGGCTACATTTGTGCAAAGTACCGAAAGAGCGTGAATGAACCACATAACTTTGATGTTTGTTGTAAAACTACACAGATAAGGAGTCAACCACCATGGCTTCAGTGCTACCAAAACCACATGTACGAAATACTGTAACCAGAAAGCATTGCTCTGTTCCACTGTGTACAAATCACGGCTCAAAAGTTGTTCCAGTACACGGTCAAGAAGTGAGTTACTTCATGTTTCCAGCTGACACAAAACTAAGACGGATATGGCTGCAAAAATTAAGAAGGGATGAAGGACAGCATTTCGTCGCTGGAAAGAATACATATGTTTGTTCAGTTCACTTTGAGAAAAGTGACATTTCTAAGAAGCTTACTGGCATCAAGAGCCTTAAGGCAGGAGCATTCCCAACAGTATTTCTTGGGCTCAACGTACCCAAGCGAGGAGACGGAAATATTGAAGCATAATTTCCGTGGAAACAGTGATAGCCATAAGGAGGTAGATGAGACTGTTGATCATACTCACTCGAGCTCAACGGACATCAGTCAAACAATGGAAGGAGAAATTCAAACCCATATTGAAAAACCTGCTTGTCTTATTTTTCCAAGGAAATGACAAAATGATTTGTTTCTACACAGGTTTCCCATCTTACACAATATTTCAGGTCTTCTATGATTTTTTAAATGTCGGAGAGAAGGGAGAAAATATAATTTACTGGAATAATGGTGTTGAGGCTAAAAAAGATGGGAATACCACTAAACAGGGGAGACCAAGGCATTTAAATCCTGAAGACGAATGCCTGTTGACACTCATGAGATTGAGATTATGTTTGTTTACAGAAGATTTGGGCTACAGATTTGGGGTATCTCCTGCAACAGTTAGCAGGATCACAACAACATGGTTGAACTACTGACATGTATCTCAAACTAGGATGTCTTGACATCTGGCAATCCACAGAAACGGTACGGAAGCATATGCCAAACTCATTCAAAGAAAAATACCCAAATGTTAGGGTCATATTATAGATGCAACAGAAATCAAGGTAGAACAACCCTCTTCCCTAGTCTTGCAGTCTGAGCTATTTTCCCAGTACAAAAGCCATTGTACGATGAAGGGGCTTATTGGTATCATACCATCTGGCCCAGTTGTTTTTGTGTCCTAATTGTATTCCGGCAGTATTTCAGACCGTGAGCTTGTTATTCGTTCTGGGTTCTTAGATTTGCCATTTGAGAAGGGCGATGCAATTATGGCTGACAAAGGGTTTACGATACAGGACCTTCTTAAGTTGAACATTCCCCCATTTTTAGGGGAAAGAGAGAGATTTAGTCCAGAAGAGGTTATCGAAACGCAGCAAATTGCTGCAGAGCGGATTCATGTTGAAAAGAACATTTTCGATGGGGTTATCCCCCTTGCACTTACAGGAAGTATAAATCAGATGTGGTCTGTGTGCTGTATGCTCATCAACATACAATACCCTATTTTGTCGGGAGATTGATTATTTAATGAGTTAAAGTGTATAAATGAAATCTTTATTCTAAAGTACAGTCTAGCTATAACAATAAATACACTAATTCATACTCGTCTACTTACCGTTCATTTTCAGTTTATTGACTTTCTGACCCGATTGTTCAAAACCCGATTGAGCCAACCCTAGGATAAAGATAATTCTTAGTTTCGGATATTTCGACTTTAAAAAGCTTTGTGCTCTGTCCTGAAGTATTCATGTTAGTGTGCCCTTTCAAAACATGCAAAATCGAATCCTAGATTAAAGTTTGACCCTGGATCAGCGTTAATCTCCCTTCGAACAACCGGGACCTTACGTATAATGTGATCCTTCAACTTTTTCCTCGACTCAGAATTTTCTGAATGTCTTAATGCTCCACGATTATTCAATATCAAATCTATAGCCGAAGCGTCTGTACTAGCACACCTTTTTGTAATTCAATCATATGTTCCCACCACAAGTCAACTTCCATGCCCTGTCAGCAACTGAAATGAAATGATTTACAAAAAAGTAGGCTAGCTTCATTAGTGTTGTGTTCCAAAAGACTGGATCTTTCTTGATCCGCTCTATGCTTTCAAAGCCTTCAATGGTCCATACTACAAAATCACACCAGTCTGTTCCAGTAACAGCTATCTGCCCTTGAACTTGATATAAATAATTGTGCTCTCTTTTCAAAACAACCTCATCATCCACCAGCTTGCAATACAATCCAGGAGCTTTACTGGCTTCTACTGGCGTTACGTTTCTATATGAATAGGGGCACTTGATCTCAAGCAATCCCTGCATTGGAACTGCATTGGGATCTGTGACTTTACCATCAGGAGAGCCACCAAGCCATGAGAAAGCAGGGTTGATTACAAAACCGCAACTAGAAATATGAATTTGTCTACCACTATTTAACATTATTTCCTGTACTGATCTCTGGCAGTGGCTTCATTTGAGATACCCCATTGGATAGGAGCAATATGTGACAGGTTTTTGGGTGTGGAAATCAAATTCTCCGCGAGTTTCTTCAAATTGCTTCTACGCTTTTCCGCCTTGGTAACAACATCGCCAAACGTCGAAGCTGTGAATCGAAAGCGACGTTCCTTAAACCACTCATCGCTGTCTCTTTGTTTAACTGTTGACTGTTCAATCCTGATACTTATTGCCTCATCAGTTTCAATCGACTTAAAGAACGCCTTATGTTCGTCCAGTATGGGCTCTAAAAATGTAAAAGGTAGGTCTCTCTTCAAAGGAAATGATGGATACAAGTAAGTTGTTGGCAGAACTGGGGGCGTGGCGTTTGTTGCTACGGAAGAAGTATCACATGAAACGCTAAAGTTGCTTTCAGTAAGACCTATTTGGTAACTTAAGTAAGAACCTCGAGTGGTTTCAAACTCGAGAAATGTTTTCTCTTTCTAAGTTCTATCGTTTTCCTGAGAGGTAATATAACTAAATCCAAACTTGGGATTTTCAGCCTTCAAACTGTTAATTAACCTGGCAAGCTTCACAGAATCGTTACTCCTGTTATTACTCACTCTCGCCTCATACAGGGTAGATTTGATCCCATCTTTACCTTTGCCAATTGAATCTGAATCAGCCTTTTTAGGTTTCTTTACAACAGTTTCCTTGATTGGTTCTGGTGCTAGCTTTTTACCTCTGGGTTTATGCTATTCCTGTGGCATCTCTGTGCACGTCAAATTAGCTGGTACTTTAGTTAATCCTAATTTCCCATAATGTGCATAAGTATATAACGATGCTATAGTATGGTTACAAAATCCCCCAGCACCAGCAGGGCAGGTACAGTGAGCTACCTCTACATCACAAGTGGTACTGCTAATAATAAATAGTTGGTCGTAGGGCTTATCACGCTTTTTGTAGCTTTTGTGACACTTTGTTTTAGCATACATCTTGCCATGTGATATTGCACATTTAAATTCACAAACGTACTGTTCAATGAAAAACGTGTACCCTTTCTCTTAGGGTTTCAGGGCAGAGGATGAAAAATTAGAGAAAGCACGACCTGATTTCTTTGCAAAAGACTCAATATGGGTATCAATAATAGGCCTGGGGGAATTATCTAAGGATAAACCATATTCCAAGTTTGGAAACTTCGCCAGGACATGTCTGTGAATTGAATTTGGACGGTCATCCAGTCTAATGGCTGCTGTTTCGCCGGTACTTGTTGCCTGCGTCTTGTCACTAGTTGACTTCAGCCTTGTCCAAAGCTTGTCGTCTGTTGGGTCAACAATAGCTACATCTCCTCTCGATAGTACTTCCCTTGCTCTGTATAAAATCACAATAAAGATATCATGCATGAGCTCAACAGCCGATCAGAAATAAACTACAAGATTGTTTGTTTGATGTTATTAATTAACTTACTTTGTATCGAGCTTGGCCTTTGAATCATTTTGCCTCGGTTTTATTCCTCGGCACTTCAGCCAGAAGATTACTTCCGACTTCTTAAAATAGCTCGGATCTTTTCCACTGAATGATGCCCCCGGAATATCGTCCTCTGTAAGCTAAAAGCCTAAACCCTAACCTCTGTAAGCTGCTGGGACAGACTTGGTGTATCCACTTTGTTAGATTCTTCACCTGTAATGCACATTGTACGTAGAATGGTTGACGACTGAATGCGGCTCTTTTGTACACTAAACATTACTAAAATACGGCAGACTACACATGGACATAAATACAGTGATTCTAAAGCCATACTCAGATGCGAATAACATACCTTTAGAGTCCTTTTTGGAAGTACTTACAGCTGAGACTAAAGAGTTGTCCGCCATCTTGGATTTCAAACCACCTGGAGCCTCGTTTTCGTAACCGGAAGTAAAACTTATGAAAGGCGTGTATTGGTTTTTGGTTTTGCTTTGGTTCGCCATTGGCTCACAGGGAAGCCATTTATGAGTTACTTGTGTTACTCGCTCATGTGATTGGCTGGCTGTGGGTAATTTGCGTTTGGTTGACTTCACTCAACTGAAAACCGCTCTAGAACGCCTGCCTTGCAGGCTACGGATTTCTGAAACGAAAAGCTGGCAAGAAGAGGCCTCAGTGTCAATTGACTCACGGTACATTTGGTGAAATGTGACAAATTAAATTACGGTTACTAAATTATCAGGTAACTATTGTGCGTAATCAATATTTCAATTTATTCTATAAACTACAGTGTTTGTAAGGATTTTCAGCACTGAGAAAATATCGTATCTGAACACACGTAAAAATACTATAATTTTAGGTGTGGATATCGCCTCTCAGCCAATCAGCGATTTTCACGTCACGCGCTTACCGTTCCTTAGAACAACCGGGCCCTGGTCCAAGTATTGTTTATAAAAGAAATAAAATAATACAGGGACGCTCTGAGATATGGAATTTATCTTCTCGTGTTCAACTCGATATCGAATACAAAAAGGCTAATTCTGGAAGATTACCCTTAATATAATGGTATTCTTGTCGGTTAACTGACAAATAACCGAAAGTTTAACTGACAACTGACATTGTATACCAGCATCTAGACCGCCATTAATCACCATGTTAAAGAAAAAAAGCTTTTTCTTAAGATTTCATAAGGTGAATGATATTCCAGTCCATTTTTTGCTTATATTCTTCAGAATGAGTTATTTTATATTTCACGATAACCCGGCCGTGGGGTACATGTTTTTCTATTGTACCATTAACTAGTTTCTTCCAAGCACAGTTTATTTGACGATCGAAAGTTAACCAATCCTCGATCGTTACGAAATCTAGTTATGTTAAAGTTACTGACTTTTTATTCACCAGGATATTAAGTTCCTGTGGTGTACCTTAATTGATTGAGATTCCACCTACTTCGCACCTTTTGAAAACGTCGTTTTGTGTTTCTTTGCAATTACAGCCCTTTCTCAATTAGCTCCCACAATGTAGACAGTCCTTTAATTAAAAACACATGCATGAATCAAACATATCTTTTTTGCCAATCTCTCACATTTCCTTTCAAAAGCCTTAGAAATATCCAGAAGCGCGCGCTCCTCAGACCTCTTACGATGAGGCATTGAGGCATTAGTAAAATTCATAACAGAGTGGTTACTTGATGAACTTCCAATTACTTGCTTAGATCAGGCAGGCGGCGATACCCCATGGCTACTAAAACAGATCGTTTTTAGAACTTCGTCACAGTTAAATATTTGGACCATTAATTTGCATTATTATTATGCTAGATATCTAGCTATTTATTGACTGTGTAATCATTGTATTTATAATTATCTGTACAACCACCTGTAATTCAGTAATTTTAATGCGAGAGGTGCGAATAAACAAATTATTATTATTAACATTACTGGAAACCATTCTGAGTAGTTATACTTCGGTATTCAGTGTGGTACAGGTTCATTGAGTTGTTTCACTTTAAAGTTAAGACAAATAGCAGCATTCAATGTTTGTAGACTTATTAACTTAAACACGGTGTCGATCTTGTAATCAATTAAAGGTTTCATGCACTTCGTCTTGTGCCAGTAAAGGTTTCACGCTTGTAGTAGTACTAAGGTGCCATACAGCTGAGCTAGCGTTTCCAAAAGCTTGCGTTTAGGTTTTCTAAATAGAAGTACGGCTTTTATGCTTTACCATATCATGTACTGTGATCGAGTTTAGTTTCTCACCAGCCACTGTATCCTGACATCCTAGTCGATATAACAACGATTGTGTCTTGAATACGCGGTGTGTACCGTTTCCATCATTTCAGTCGTAGGCCTAAGATGAAACAATAACTATACTTTATCACAAAAACGATTTTTCTTCAGAGTTCCCTGCCTTGTAAAGGTTTTGAGGATACTGTGCCGAAGAACGTAGCTTGTTAGTCCTATCGTTCAGTTGTCTTGTAAGCTACTGAGACTGATACTTTTAATTTTCGTCGTGAAAAAAATCGATCTTCAAGAATCCATTCTATTCTCTATCAACCAAGGCCGACTCGTCTAGAAAGCTTAGGACGTGGTGACTCAAAGAAACGAAGGGATCCGGGCAGAGGTTTAGACTGTGGCATTTGCTTTCCATAGTTTGAGACGAACCTCTCCTCTTAAGGTATGACATACTTCTTCGTGGCTTTAAAAATTTGGATTAACTCAATATAGATGACCGATCTCACATTGTACGGAACGAAAAAATGTTGGCAAATCTGACTGAGTGCTGTGTGAAAGAAGCGGAAGCAGTTTACTTGAATCTCTTGAATTTCTAAAAATTCAACTGTGTTTAGGGATCATTCATTATTTATGCCTGGGTAAAATACATGATTGAGTGAATAACAAGCTTCCACTGACTGAACACTTCTGTTAAGACTATTTGAAATATTGTACCTAAAACGTCTTAATTGGTCTTAGTAATCAGTCGATTCGATGGATAACAAGAAAAGTAGTACCAGTAACCTCAGTTGCTGTAAAACATCAGCAAGTTCAGCATTCATGTCAATGGACTGAATGGACTTGTTCAACTGTATCTTGTATAATATACAATCAATATGAGATTAAATATTTTAAACATTATTGGAGGTGTCTTAAAATAAAACAAAATTGGCAGCCCCCTCCCCCCCCCCCTTTCTATACCTATGTTTTTCAATGACCCACCCTCTCAGTTTCTTGAACCCCAGGCATAAATAATGAATGGTCCCTTATGTCCGATAGTTCACATCCGACCAGTAATATATTTTTTGTGGATTTTACACAGACAGAGTGTTTCTCCTGCATGGCTGAAACATCTAGCAACTATCAAAATCGCGAAGGCTTTCAGGTGAAAAGTATCAGCAACAGGCCCGAGAGACCCTTATATATGCAGATTATTTTATACAATAGGTAACAACAGTTCAGGTGTAGCTTCTAAGACGGTAAACTTGTTCGCCTTTCTAATTTTAGTCAAAAACTGGTGTTGAAATTTGTTTTGTTTTGTAACAATTCGTTACAAGGCCGCTATTATTGAAATGAACGATGACATTCAGTTGCATTACGACTTGTGTTCGGTATAGCGATACTTCGTGTTGATAAACATTACCATTGTTATGCTAATGTCCCATGATTTCAAAAGGCCGCTTTGTTTCAGGAACCAATCGATCTCTGGTTGGCACATTAATGACAATGGATGACGTGCAGTAAGTATCGCTTATTCACTGGATTGCGTATCCCGCAATTTTTTTGAACTTCTACTGCTATTGTTTTGACAGCCCACCTCCTCTCTTTGATCCTCCGATTCTTTTGTTGTAAGCTCCTCCCTAATGTTCGCTAAAATACTTTGATCCTTGGCCTTTATTTGTATATTCAAAATCGAAGCAAAATTATCCACGGTAAATAACCCAGCTGACTGCATGTGTTTAAATAAAGCCGGAACACTGTGAAACCAGAATATACTTATGCTAGTTTAGCGCGGACGGCTCCAGAGTCGTATATATAAGCATTTCATTCTACATCGTTTTTCTTAGTCAGTTTAAACACAGGAATGACTTTGCTTAATAAAGAACACAAGACTTCCGGGTGTGAAACCAGAATATACTTCTGCCAAGTTTAGCGCGGACGGCCCCAGAGTCGTAAGCGTTTCATTCTCCAACGTTTTTCTTAGTCAGTTTAAACACAGGACTGATGACTTTGTTTAATAAAGAATACAAGTCTTCGGAGTGTGAAACCAGAATATAATTCTGCCAAGTTTAGCGCAGACGGCTCCAAATTCGTAAGCGTTTCATTCTACAGCGTTTTTCTCATTCATGACTTATGCACCAGTCAATGTAAACCCCCCCCCCCCCCCCAACTCGGGCATGACCGGGGACTTGGAATGTGGGGTCAGTGAAAGTGAGAAAATGCCCTTGCCCCTGGGGACATGTTGCCGATCCAATTCCCCTGCATATCCCTGCCCCCCGGGGGAGTCTGGGGAAAATGCACAACACATTTGAAATGCGAATGAACAAGAAATAAGCACAATGTGCTATTTAAATAAATAACACAAGTGAAAGATCAAACCTAACTTTCTCTATTAGACCTGCCATGTCAGTGGCTATGACGGCCTTTTTCTGCCCATTATAGGCCACTTTGCACAGCATTTTTCCAGCTTGATCGAAGCACGAGGAGCGAAGATAATGTATGCAAAATTATAATGCGCGCAAAAACATTCTCCTTATGCGCAGAGCCTTCAGTAAAACTGGCTAGGTGAACTCCCGGTTAAAGGGGCTGGGTCACCTGGTGCCCGTGCGCAGCAAGTGGTGTGGGCGCTACGATCGCAAAGCACGTTGGTCCATTTCACAAAATCGGCTCATTTCGCACAAGCTGCCGTCGAGCGAACACCTCTGAGAGAGCTGTTTGAATCGGTTCGATCGGCGAAGAGCGTTTTGTTCGGGTATTAAAAAGAAAGTTGTTCCCTCACTGGGATGAATTACCTCCTACAGTTTATCAAAAATTCTGTGAAAAGCGCCACAGAGCAATTCAAAGGGGAAAAAAGCGACTGTTTCCAGCTCCACGAAACGTCATTATGAATGAGAGTTGAATACTTTTGCCAGCTTTTAACAGGTGAGTTTAGTTTTTTCCTTCGCTCTTTTACTTGCATAAATCAAGGCTCAAAATATTGAGTCGAAGCTTGCAATTAGTTCGGTGTACATGTAGTACTGCTTGAAGTGGTACTAAATTAATAGGAGCGTTCATTTTGTCAGCCTTTGTTTATATTGTTTATAAATTTATTATAAACTTTTATATTTCGAAAGATAAGCCAACACTTCATCTTTGACTAGGAGATGAGACCCAGTTAATGCTCAGACTTCCCCTCCTAACTGATTTGATATTTCAAGGATAATCACACAAGTTTCTATTTCATCGGTACATAAGCAGTGTACAATGTCAATGGTTTCTGATGAGCCTACCCTTTATAGCATTTGGCTTTTGTTTCTTTTGATACAGGAACAGAAGAGAGTGACATTCCAGCTGCTTGTGCATAATTATATAGATGGGATACTAAACCAGCATATAATTCTACCGAGACAAATAATTATTACAGAATATATAATTATATAGCCTGTGTAGCAGTGCAAGGGAGGGAGAGGGGGACATTGGAGCTCCTTGTGCTGGCTAAGAACAAGATTCACATTAGCTATAGTCCTGGGCCGGGTTGTTCAAAGCCCGATTAGTGTTAATCCTGGATTAACTCTGCACAGAACCTATTGGTTGTCATGGAAATTAACCCTGGATTAGCACTAATCGGACTTTGAACAACCGGGCCCTGTTCAATAATACATTTAAGCAGAGGTGTCGGGAGGGAGAGGGGCAGTTGTCCCCACCCCCCCCCCCCCCCCCCCTCTGCCCAGTTTCAGAAGAGAGAGACCAACATACATGTACATACATAGTTTTTATTTAAACACGGAGTCTCTTCATGTTACATGCTCTCCAAGGGAGCCATGTATAAAGGTAAAAATTACGATAATGAGTAAAAATATAAAAGCTAAAACTAAGATATTAAAATGTTCTAATCGCTAATTAATATAATCATTAAATTTATTTACAGTTGACCTAAGTACCTCTTAAAATTGTATAGGTCTGGCTGGTTTTTGGCTGCAGCTGGTAAGCTATTCCAGAGAACGGCCCCCTGATACTGAAAGCTGTGTTTACCAGCTTCAGTCTGTGGATGTTTTATGAAAATATTATGTGCTGAATTTCTTAAACTATGGGAGACAGTGTACAGTGTTTGAATTTGCAAATAGTTTATGCAAATAGTCTGGTGAAGTCCCATTTAATGTTTTAAACATTAAAGTTGCAAGTTGTTTGCATCTTCCGTTCTCAACATTGTCCCATTTAAGCTCATCCAGTAGCCCAGATGGACGGTTCATCATAATTAGAAAAAGTAATCACTCTGGCAGCTCTATTTTGGAGCTTTTGAAGGTGATCCAATAGCCCTTTACCACATGAGGTTCCCCATACTGCACTACAGTAATCGAGCTATGGTAGTACGAGGGAATTGTACATAGTATTTAAAGTTTCAAATGGTACAAGGCTTCTAACTCGTTTTAAAGCTCCAATCCCTCCTAAAATTTTCTTAGAAATGTTATCCACCTGTTGTTTCCATGTTAGGGACTCATCAATCTAACTCCAAGATATTTGTACGTTTGTTCTCCCTAAGGGTTTGTGATCAACTTTGATTATGAAATTATGTTCAATGTGTCATATTTTATGCCGACTTGCAACTTAGTATCATAAACTTAGTTTTTACTATATTTAAACTAAGTTTATTTGCCTTTAACCATATGTGCACCTTATTCAAGTCATGGTTCATTTGTTGCTCTAGAACATTTGGGTCCGCATCAGCTACTGTAAGGCTGGTATCATCAGCATACATTCTTACTTCTGAGAATAGATCACTAGAGGGGAGATCATTAATATAAGTTATGAAGAGAAGACAGAAGTCGTCAATGAAAATGTCTCAGAATTCATCTCCCCCCCCCCCAGTTTTCCCCAATTTTAAGGGCCTCCCTATGCCCCAGCATTTAAGCATTAATTAGCTTGATTTGTCCTATGAAATAATTACGGTACATACATTGTACATGTAATTTATTTTATTTTATTGTTGCCATTTATGTTATATTTATATTAAATTAGATAATTTAAATATTTCCACATGACTGTAATGTAGGTGCACAGAATCAAATAATGCACTTATCAGCAGCTTCCCCCAGGAGTAGACCCCAGGATGATCAAGAGGATTGCAAAAAGGGTGGAACAAACTTCATGATTTTCCCCAGGGTCCCATTTTCCTTAAACAGAAAATCCCTCTTATGTAAGATTATAATCTTACAAATTCCCCCTCGCTTATCTTGGAACTTCAAACAAAGTCAAGCATTTCCCCTACCCAGGGGCAAAACTTACATTCAATGCCCTTTTATTCCCCAACTTATCCCCCTGATCGGCCTGGGAGGGCTTATTAGAGAGGGGGGGCTTATGTCAATGGAAGAGCCAATGTTCAGTAGAGACCAGTGTAAAATTCCCTTTTATTCTCCACAAGAAACTGGGACACAAGGCGGGAAAACTAAAACATATGACATTAACCGTCAAGGAGCAAAAGTTCAAGAATAAAATATTGTTTAAATAGTATGGTACCTTCATAAGGTTTAATTACATTCAAGAATGGAGTAACGCAACTACTGCTGTAATAATGACTTTTTTTTTGGGGGGGGGGGGGGGGCTTAATTAATTTTGTCTTCAAAAAGGGGGGCTTATTAGAAGAGAGGGGCTTAAGGGTTTACGGTAAGTGCATAAGAAAGGTATTTTGAAAATAAATTATTTGCTTAAAAAAGTTTTGAATAGCTCTTGCTTTCCTCTCATTTGTTGCACTAGCAGACCTCAAGATTTTTGAGCTGGCTTTCCAGGGGTATCTCATGTAGCACCACCGTGACCTCTCTTGCTGGGCTGGTAATTATTCCGTCATCTTTTAAAATAATTAAATGAATAAAAATTGAGGTAATAGCTGACATGTAGTGACAGTTGAATAACAGTACAATGCCACTTTGCTCAGTATAATTCCTTATCTCAAATTTTCATACAAACCTAAACTGAACCCCCAAAATTAAAAATTAAAATCTTTTTCCAACCCAAAATCATTCATAGAACGAGTCTAAATACACCTGAATTATAATGAAGAATTTAGCTAAGTTTTCAAGTATCTTTTTAAGTGGCACTGCAGCGGTGTTGTATTATGCAGTTTAGCCTAATCGCCAAAATTTTCCCAAATTCAAGTCAAAAATTCAGATCGAAGATAGGTGGCGCTTAGAGGCGCTTTTGTACAGTTTTAATCATAACATTTGGGGAATGATTTCCCAACTTTAGAGGAAGATTCGTCGATGGGTTTTGTCAAAGTTTCCAAGTCTCTAATGCGTGCTTTTAAGAATCTCATTCACATTGAGAAGTAATAATTTCCACCGTAAAATATAGGGCTAAAAGTACTATAAACACCACCAAAATGACTCGATGATCAAGATAAATCGATAAACCGATACTTCTAATTTCTATTCATGTTAAAATATGTGACGAAACGTAGAAGAAAAACTCATGACCAGCGTTTGACTTACCGCCAAAATGACACTTTCACAGTTGATTCGCCGCCATCTTGAAAACTTGACTTTTTGGAAAAAAATAATGCTTTGCGGTCGTAGCGCCCACACCACCTGCGTGCACAGTAAGTATGCTCTTGAGGTAATTAGCATATCATAAATATTCAAAATTCTTCTGCGATCGCAATGGTTTCTTTCGCAAGCAACAGTAGCATTGTATCTGATTGGTCAGTTCAATGAGATCTCATTTCTGATTGGTTGAGGGTAAGATTGAAACCCTTTCAATGTTAGCGGGTAGATTTTGTGTAAGAAAGGAAAATTCAGTTACGGAAGTTCACCTCGATTTATCCGAAATTACAGCAATGAAAGTCCGGCTAAATGTGTACAAAAACTCTTCACCTCGTCAAATGTAATACTAGGGATTGTTTACTTGTCATCGCTTAGGACAATCTGGCGCCATTTCTTGTGAAAATCGTCAACATTTTGCGAAACATGGTTTTGGCCCGTGTTGACTTGAACGCTGAACGGACGGTTTTCAAATTTAGTCGTCGTTCCTTGCCTTGCTGAACGGAAAACTCCCATCGTTTGGAGTTCTAAAGACTTGTAAAGAGAGTTGGAATTCGCCTCCTTTCATAATAATTGTTGTGAAGCCTTGGTTCGTTCGTGAAGTGTTTAATAAATGCTTCGCTGGAATAAAGTCAGTGAGATAGCTTGGCTCGAACTTCGCCGTTTCCTAAATAATTATTTTTGAAGAGCCGACAAAGTAGCAGGTTCAGCTAAATTTCAGGTATGTTTTATTACCTTGTTTTGATTCTGGAAAACGTTTTCAGGTGAGTTCGGGTTGTCCTTTGTCTTGGTGTGTTTTGGCTGGCGAGTTTGTCTTGGCTTTGGTGTGTTTTGGCTTGCGCTCAGAAAAGTCGCAAAATAAACTCTTTCTTTTCTTTCATTTTGTCCGTTTTATAAAACATTGCTTTTTAGCAAAAGGTTTTTGGCAATGTTATTTATCTTCTGGCGTTACTTTTTGTTATACCTTGAGTCAAACACTAAATGTTTCGTGTGGCAACAATCTCAATCAACTACTCTTGAAGTGACTCGGCCGCAAAGGCCGAGTCACTACCAAAATTTTCTTGGCCTTTAGCTCCCGCCAGGTTTTGAATATTTGTTTGCTTAAGGATACCTTCAGGGTGCGTTTCCAGTCTAAATTATGTAGCGCCTCGAGAAAACATCGTAGATAAATTATTCATGTATCATTTTAAAGCTTATAAAATTGGCTACAAGAATACATAAAAAGTTTTGAGTTCTTTGAAAATCTCGAATTTTCCGCCATCCCGTTTCTCCGATCTAGTGAGATGGCTTTCAGAAGTTCCGACTCCGAAAATATTTTAAAGTTTAAAAATCTGTTTGCTTTGTCGTATTTCAGAGGAATCGTATTACCAAACCGTGTCGGAGAATTTCAAAATTCGATTTAGTTCAAAAGTTATCATGCTTTCCGTAAAAAGGCGAAAAATAACCCGAGTAGATATGCGGGAAACGTCGTCAAGAGCTCTCATTTTAGAATTTCCCAATTCCCCGACAAAGTTTTGCAGCTGAGATATCAATTGACATTTTGTGAAAATTTCGCACAAATCGAATAAATTCCTCTTGAGTGGGAACTTTTTTAAAACTCTATTTTGATTGAAAATCGAAAGCGAGAAAATAGCACTTCAAAAAATCTACCCGTCTGTCGTGCGTGAATCTGAAGCCCCGCCTCTCCAACAATTAGCGACCTCTTGGCCAATCATTTCTCATCACAGTTCAACTATCTGTCAAGATTTCCCGCCAATGTTGATTTCCGATCAAAGCTACGCGCCGCATCGAGAAAATGTTTGTTCATTTTTGTGTGACTTGAAGAATGGTAGCGGTAAGAGTCAGCTGGTTTCCCAGGCTAGAAAAATGGAAAAGACAAAAAGACCTCGAGGGGCAAAGCCAAGGTGAACACCTATAGAGATCACGCCTTGAATGCCAGCATAGTTAGTAGAGGAGACAGCGATTTGCAGGCGTCTGAAACAGCACGGCATAGCAAGATCGTGGTTCAACCGATTCAGGGTCACCGCCAGGCTACGTTTCCATCTAAGCTTTCTCTCTCGGCTGGCTCTTATCAATTCTACTTTGTGGACCACTCGGCACTCTGTCTGAAAGTGAAAATACGAACGCTTGTCGGGTTTTGCGAGGACTCCTATTTGGCTTTGTAATTGTATTGTTTCGGCTCGTTTTGCTTTTCGTTTTTCTTTGTTTTTCAAGCTAAGGGTTTAGGGTTAGGGCATCCTGCTTGCTTTTTGTAAGATATAAGGCCAACATCCGATGGAATTGTGGAATCGTGTGTGGAAAAACGTTTCTCAATAAACGTAAACATTGGTATATGAAATGAATTTAATATGTGCCGATTTCCCACACCGTCGTTAGGGGCGAGTGAGCACTTGTCATGTGTTTATTGATCTGCTGTCAATCAAAAAGAACCTTTTACTTCCGGTTAAAAACTTCCTTTTGGTATTTCTCCGTCAATATTAATTTTTTTTGAACGGAGTTTTTGGTATATGAGACACTACTACTAAAACTACATTTCTGTGTAAAAAAAAAAAAAATCCATCTTTTTCGTTTTGAAGGTATCCGGTAACCTTAAGTATATAGCAGCATGTAGGCTTTTCCAGTCTCGGTCATTTATTTTTTTCGTCAATTGCCTCAAGGCAGGTGTTTTCTTTCTTCCTGCCCCGACTCGTTTACCTCCCCTTCCTCCAGAGCTTTCATTCATCAGAATTTCAAACAAAAAATGTAAAAATGAAATACTCTACATTTAGAATGAATGCTAAACAAAACGTTCCTGCAAAAAAAATGTTTTAGAGGTTCGAAATAAGAGCGATGGAAATGGATTCCTGAAGTCGGAAATCAAATTTTGCCTTTGGCCGTGCGATAGACTGGTAACGAATGAGCGCTGACCCAGCCCCTTTAAGTCCCCGGTACAGAAACCGAAGAGGTGAAAGCCAGCGAATTCTCCACCTAGCGGGGATGAATATGGTGGTGAATACGAGGTAAATACTCCCCCCCCCCCCCTTCGCCCCGGTCATGCCCGGGTTTTTTTTTTTGGGGGGGGGAGGGGGGGTTTACATTGACTGGTGCATTAACCGATCGCATTGTTAAATGCGGCTATATATGCGTGCGAATTGTCCCACAATCAGTATGTATTATACTTGAAATGGTAGTTTCGCTTAGATTCTCATCATGCAAAACAAATCTAGTTATTAAAATAATCAATTCAAAAAATCAAACCCACATCTACTGAAGGCGTTTTATACTTCAAATGGAAAGTTTTGCTTAAATTTTCATGGGAATAAATGTAGCTAAAAAAATCTAAACATGATCTTGTAAGTGCAGCTGTCGATGCTCTCTCACTCTCAGCAAAACTTTTACTATTATAGAAATACAAAGTATTATGCAAAACGTGATTTGTGATTTGCTCTTTGACCATAATAAAAGTTTCTTTTTCATCACTGGTATGTAATCAACTAAAGTCTATTGAGGTATGCTAACCGCCGTTAGCATACCTCAGAGCAGCTCTGACGAAGGGCTAGCGCTCGAAACGTCAGCTGCTACTCGCTTTCCACGGCGGTTAGCATACCTCAATCGACTTTAGTTGATTACATACCAGTGTTTATCTTCCCCGCCGACGCAGACCAACACCAGTTTTTACAGGAACTAGTTGCCTATCGTATCTTTTTCATCACCATTGTCAGAAATCCATCCCACGCGTGCGCACTCGACACCCAATTATAGGAACATACAGATGTTGAGATGCTCAAAATTTTACTGTATATGTAGTTTGTATGGAAGTTTGTGTTTGAAGTTAAATTATATTATAAGACGGTATTTTAACAAACTCAATTGCCTGGTTCGATTCATTTTCTAAACTATGTTGGTTACTATAAAATCGTATTCTATCAAGTTTAAACGAATAATTCTGGCTTCCCAAGCTGTAAAAAAAGAGCTCAGTACTAACTGTCGCTTATGGCCTCCTTATTTACTGTAATCTCCTTCCTTTTAGTCACTACCAGGGAACATTCACTTTGTAATAGACTGTCTACAAACCTAAGACAATGTTAAGTCATATTGCAAGCTTTATTTATTATTAGCAAATTAAATTTCCTATTTTCTGTAGCAATTACTGTAATTAGAGTAGTTTTATAAGTATTAGTTTTAGTAGTAACATCACTTAATGTAATTATTGTAATATATTTTATTTTACACATTGTAACTTAGATTTAACAGGTGAAGAGCCTACTGTTAATAAACGATAATCAAATGATACTCAAAATTTACCATAATTTAATGAAAATAGGGCTAGAAAATATGTCGCTCCACCCCTCTGGAATTAATTTGTCAACAAAATAATGTCAAAATTCGATCTCTACAACAAAAAATACTTCAGAACACATCAATTCTATTTCTTTATCCACTGTTATTATTCACTTTATTACTATCTATTATATTACACAAGTCGAAACCGCTCACGATAATCAAACATGATATCGAACATAATGCTGAAAAGTTAACAGAATTTCATGAAAATTGTGATTAAAATATGTCGCTGCACCCCGCTGGATATCACTTTTCAACAAAATGATGTCGAAATTCGTGCTCTATGGCGGCAAAAACTACTTCAGAACTGAAACATCAATTGCGTTTCTTTTACCGTTGTTATTATTCATTTTATTATATCTATTATATTACACAATACTACTAACGATAATCAAATACAATATTGAAATGTCAGATGATTTACTGAAAAGTGGGCTAGAAAATATCTCGCCCCCCTCACCCCCTCCCCCCGGATTTAAAGTTTCAACAAAATGATGTCAAAATTCGAGCTGTACTGCGAAACTACTTCAGATAACATCATGCTCATCGTGTTTAGTATCGAAACTGAAATTTTAAAGCTGCAACTTCATTCAAGACACTTTTAATGGGGAGGGCACCGGTATTAATAGGAAATGCGTATCATTTTCAACCCCTCCCCCTTCAGTTTTGCAAGATTCGCATTTCTTACTCCAAATTTGCAGCCAATATGTTGTGTTCATCGTGCTTAATACCAAAACTATGATTTTAATGCTACAACTTTATTAAATCATGTTCTGGACTGCGAAGTAGAAAATGAAACTGTCCCAGGATGCTTTGCGGCTAAAACGAAAAGGGCGATGGATTTTTACGGGTAGAAAACAAAGTCGCAGAGACATGGGTTTTTCACCAAAATGTTACACATACAAAACTGCAGGGGGTCTTCTTAATTTGGTTGAGGTCAACTTTCAGGGGGGGAAGCGACAGGCAAAATAAAATTTCAAAACGCCTTAACCCCCCCTGAACTTCATTTGCGCGAGCGTTACATAAACAAAATTATCTCGCTGTACGAAATTACATCAGATAGGCTTGCTTTTATTTCCCCTAGCTATGCGCAAGATACCAAACATTAAACCATGAATTACAAATATTCCCTACCCCACCCCCCTGGAAATGGTATACAAATTTGTTTTTGGCAACATGTCTCGGGAATGTCATTCATGACAAAACTGATCGGTTCTTAAGTTTTCAAGTTCGATACCGAACGACAGATTTGACGTTAAACCGTTGCCCAGGCTCCGCTCGGCCAAGCAAAAAAGCGAGAAAAACCGCCTTAACCCCCCCTGAACCTCATTTGCGCGAGTAATACATCAACATTTTTTTCTAGTTGGGCGAAACTACATAGGATAGGCTGGTTTTTATTTCCTTAATTATGCGCTAGATACCGAACATTAATTAATTAATTATTTAATTAATTAATGATTTATTTATTTAATGATTGTATTATTTCTATGATTATCGTTAGGAATTATTACCATGGTTCCTCTGATCAACTTTACAGTATAAAACTCGAGCGGTTGTCGTTTTACCCCAATCAATTCTAGTAGTTCAAAGGATGTTTTATCACGTAAGTGGCTTCACATTTTTCTCATGCTTCCCAGCGAGGATAAATATAAGTGATTTTGAGGTTTCTGTACAGCCGCAACTTGTATGAAGAGCATAAGAGTACGGTAAACTCCTTTTTGCCAGAGCCGTTCTTCCGTTATTACTCACTCGATTTGCATGTAAAAGCCTGGTAACTTGTAGATTCTTAGTAGCTGTATGATTGCTTGTGTTGATTACCGAACATACGCGCGATTTCACTCAAAAAAAAATTTAAATAACATGATTGTTTACCTCCAGGAAGTCTCGGTTCACGCCAAAAATTATGATTTACGAAGATATTTCTAGATAGTTTATCCATAATAACAACACTTCTGGATTATTTGCATAAATTCGTAATGACATGATTTTTTGGCCAAAATATGTAGTGAAATGGGCTGCAACAACTGAGAAATCTGAGAACTTCGAGTCTACCTTAACTCCGAACTCACAGCTAAGGCATGTTTTAGGACAGAATACCCGCAGCTAGAATGGCTTTCTCGGTTTTATCGCTCTTTTTCGGCATTATATAAAGTAAACTTGAAGCATGGAAAGTAAAAAAAGAACGGGTTGAAGTAGCAAAAACAACTTCATTGTAACTTTCATAAAATGTAAACAAAACTGGAGGAGTGGAGCTTGCTAGCCAGCGAATTACAAAGCGCGCGCGTTGCTTTTTCACTAAACCGGAAGTAAGTTTTCCCCGCCATTTGCATGAGCGCGCGGGCGCGCCAACCATTCATAGCAACGTCGCTGCTTAGCGACGAAATTGGTAAACGCACCCTTAACTCCGAACTCACAGCTAAGGCATGTTTTAGGACAGAATACCCTAGCTGGGGAGTGTTTCTGCTGGACTGAGAGCACTAATACATGTCTGTTAATATGGAGAAAGCTGAAGAAGATCAATTTGACGGCAGAAACCCTCGTGGAACTTTTAAATGAAGCGGAAGAATAACAGTGAATAACAACGTAACAATAAGTGCGCCTGAGGTCAGCATGAGCCAAGCTGTCGACAGTTGGCGGTATTGCATAATTTTATGCCCCGCCCACAATGGAATAGATTTCCGACAATGAATTATTTTAATTACATGGTTATGGTCGTTCTCAATGTTTTGATGCTTTAGAAGTGACTGTGTTGTATATAACTGACGCAGTGGCATCTTTATTACAGTAACTGCTTATTTTAAGGAGATTAAACTTTAAGGTTAATACCTTCCTTGCTCGGTCTTTTTATTATATGCCTTAATATTTTGTATATATCGTTTAGTACTAGTCACTTCCGTTTACTCATTTTTCCATATCCGGAAGAGCGTAGACGTACATTTCCCCCCGCCGTTTTTCGTTCAGTGACGTAACTGAGAAAGGTGAAAGAGAACTATGAATCAAACAAAATGTAATAACTGTAAAAAAATTACTAGCTTTTGAAGTGGTTAATTTAATAGCTTCAACACTACAATCAATCAACATCACAGCTCTGAAGAGGCCGTTAAAGCTAGGGTAAAGCTAGCGCCTCTGGTTTAGCGAGTCAGCCTGCGAATGCTATCAATAATGCCGGGTCAATGTGGAGCTATACTTGGGCCGGGAAATCTCCAGTAAGCTAGGCCTGCATGAAGGAAAGGAACAAACTGTTTGTGAAGTCGCGCGAGACACATACATTACTTGACGATTCGTTCTGAAGTTTCCCTTTGTACGAGCAGTCTATGTAACGACTTGGGTTGACAGGCAGACCAAACGGAAATTCTCATTAATGTCTGTGAATAGTAAAAGTCATGAGAACATGGGCCATGAAGTGCAATTAATCATTACAGCCCTGAAGACTGATGAACGCATAGACATTCCACTTGTATATGGATCGTCGATCAGCTGCCCGTATCAAGGAGACGCATTCCTTCCACCGAAGATTTAGCAGATTTCCAGCTACAACGTATAGAGAATTCTAAACTTGAAAAATTTCCCACACTAAAATGTACCTCGTGGTCTAAAAATCACCTTGAAAAATGGTTTCGCTTGGACAACCCCTAAAAAATACTAAATCGCCGATTTCAAACCTTTAAACCCTAAAAAATACGAACTAACTGGGTTCTCGAGCAACGACGATGGAAGTGGAGGAAACCATATGTAGTTCGAACCTTTCATGGGACCTACAGGTTCACCTAGAAACTCCGAATGTCAAGCGACCTTCATTAGGTATGAACAGAAATCCATAACCAGAAGTCTCGATAAACAATGAAATACGGTCCATCAGTTTACGGTAGAATCCCATAGCACGACGCAAACTCGAGCGCTGATTGGCTAACGAAGGGTTGAATACTTTGTGGAATTCAATGGTTTGAAAGGATGTATTCAACGATGAACAGGAAGCCCGCGCGTAAATATTTTGTTTATTTTTATTATCGCGAGCAGAGACAAAATTATGTTAAACTTCCAAACCACGATATTCACAAAGTTAACAGTAGTCAAAGAACGTGAACATTCTCTATCTTCTTATCCGTTTTTCACGAGAAATAAAAGTATTCATTTATATAGGTAAAGGTATTCATTTATATAGCATAAATTATATATGGATATATTCAAATGCGCTTCACAAGGTTATTTTTGTGATACGGACTGCTATTGTGGTGCAATGTGCTGCCGTGCATTTTACAATTATGAGTGATTGTTATGATATGTTTTGGCGCTGTCCGAGGAATCGACAACAACAACTGCACTCTGCAGCATAAATGTGTGATTTTGAACGGAAAAGCTGGGGCTTTGTGGATTTGAAAAAAAAACTTCACTTTTACCAGGACGGATGGATTATAGACACGAGGGGAGAAAGTGACGGAGATTATCGTCGTACCTTTTAGGGGTTAAAATTCGTGGTTTGGTAACGCTTAGGGAGTTTAAATCTAGAATGACCACCGTTAGATTATCCCGGTACCTTTCAGGGTATCAAGCCGGAGAAACTATGACAGAAACTGCTTGTCAGTTAATGTTTTGTTTTAGAATTGGTACCTCTTAGGGGTGAAAGCCAAGCCCACAAAACGAGATCCTGGAACGTTTTGGGGGTTCCTTTCAAACTTTCAGACGATCATCCACGTCACATTTATTTTGAAATGTCAAAAATATCCTTTGCAGAAGTTTACTATTTTAAATCTAATAAAGGCTCATTACTCTATATTGTTCAAGGTATATGCAATGCTGTTGGGTATCATAGCACGCGCACTCCTTTTATGGAAAGCCATCGATGCCAAGGAATGTGTCACAGCATACTCGCAGCCAGGTCTCGCACTCCGTGGTCACACAAACGAGACCTTACCAATGCTGGACTATACCACATGTAACGCGCGCTGCACTACTACGCCTGCGTGCTACAGCACCAACTTCAATGCTAAAACAGATGAGTGTGAACTTAACAGTGCCACCCACCTTAGTAACCCTGAGGACCTGGTCCCAATACCTGGATACACCTACACGTTAAACAGTGGTCGTCGACTTGGTCTGTGTGATGACCGTTTCTGTTCGCAAGGTCTCAGCTGCATTGTGAATAACGACGGGGCCTCATACCGATGTAAAGGTGAGAAATGCTACCTACAGGACTTGGTGTTTGTTACACCACTCTTATTAGACCAAGGATCCCCATCTTTGATTCCCGGTCCTTTTCCTGTTTGGCCTGATCATGTTTAGCTTTATGTAGCACTGGAATAGAGCGGATTTCAGTTCAGTGTCGAAAGTGTTTTAGTTTTGCGTTTACTAAGCTCTCCTATTGGCTGAGAAAGTAAACCCACCAATCAGAATCCAAAGTAAAACCAAACGCAAATTGGTTTTGGTTTTGCTTTGGTTTGTCATTGGCTCACAGGGAAGCCATTTATGAGTTACTTGTGATTACTCGCTCCTGTGATTGGCTGGCTGTAGGTAATTTGCGTTTTGGTTTTACTACACTCAACTGAAAACCGCTCTATATCATTAATTTCTTTGATTATTGCTGCAAAGCTACAAGGTACTACAAGTTTAAATTAAATGAACTGGTAATACTTTCTGGTATTCTTTTTAATTTTTTATACCGTTTACACTCAGTGTGATTATTGTTAATACTACTGGTTAAATAGACACATTATATTGTTGTTTTTAACTAATTAACAGCTTGTAACAGTCCACTTGGGATGGAAGAAAGCCGCATACCAAACGATCGCATAAACGCCAGCTCTTCTTATAGCAGGGGTTACTTGCCATGGCGTGGCCGCCTTAACAACCAGCCTAAGATGCCTTACGTAAGCATTGAGGACGCAGCTTGTTGGGCAGCGTTGGAAAAAAGACTCGGACAGTACCTACAGATAGACCTGGGCCGAGTGATGGTAGTAACCAAGGTTGCAACACAGGGAAGGCCAAGTTATGTTAGTGAGTGGGTGACGTCATACAACATAACGAGCAGCAATAACGGCTCACAGTGGGTGTTGTATCCAAAGGTATTTAAGTAATATGTCAACACGAGGAGCTGTTCTAGAAGCGATTTCTAAATACAGTGAGACTGGGTTGTAAACCGAGATTTGTCAATCCCTTCTCACTGTATTTATTTAGAAACTCGCTTCTAGGACAGCTCCTAGTGTTACATTGCTTCTCAAACTCCACTTTATGATAAAATTAGCGATCTAAAAGTCTTAAAATGCGAGCTACATGTATTTGGCAGAAACGATTTCTCTAAATACACGTATGGCATAAATTACCTCAAAATCGATCACTACGAAGCGAGCCAAAAATATATAAACCAGCACATCTTGTTTAATTCGATGTCAAATTTAACGAAATTTTCGCATGTTAATAATAAAATGAAATAACGTCTTTAGGATCAAGCACGTTTGTATATTGACGTTATTGTGAAGTCGTCATGAACAACTTCTTTTAATGTCAAATTCTGCGTTACCTATACGTTTGAAATAAAGCATGTTATCACAACAACATAAGTATGTGCTTTTGATTGCCGCAATTTTAAAGTCTCTACGATAAATATACGCTGAGTTATTAAGAACTGAAGTTTCCTGTGACGTCACATTTTCTGACGTCATAGGTCTGACATTGGTCATGCTTTCTAAATTGAAGAAACATAAAAGACGATATTGCGGCTATTCAGTGTACAATAAGTACATTTCCTCTTTAAAACCCGAAAAATATTCAAATATTCATATCAAACCAGGAGCCCATTCAAACAATTTATAGAGAAAAGTGTCGTTCCTGAGAGCTCCCTGTCTTATTCAATATATTGTCAATGTATTCCATATTTGGAAAGCAGGACAGATCGTCGAATACTAGAACACGTTCATGAAGTGCGATTAAAGAAATCGAATCGTTTTTTGAAGATTCGATAGCGAAATTTGAAAAGGATGAGCGTATGCCTCACTATAGCATCTAGTCAGGCCCAAATATTACTCTAAACGCCAACAATTGTTTGATACGAGTATTTTTTAAATACGTTTTCAAAAATATATGACGTCGTAATGACGTATCCTCTTTTTCACTGTGAATTTTAAGTATTTCCTCTCAAAAATTGAAAATTCTAAAAACATACGATTGTGGGTACCGATTTACTCTTTTAATTGCTAGATTGTCGTGAACAAATATTTTAAACTCTAAAAGATGATTGAAGAAGTTATTTTGTAAATGGTTCTATATTGTATATTTCCCGCCAAATTTCGGCAGGAAAATTACCGGAATTCATAATTTAATAACTTTTCTCCCTCTTAACCAACCGAACTCGGGTTTACGGTTACTTTGTTACGTGATCGGAAATCGAAAATATAAAATGTACTGATGTTAAAGGTAATTGAAAACATCGAGAAACCTATTATAACAAGAGGCCCCGAGTGGCCTGAACTCGGGCCATCTAGGCCAAGGTATTAATACATAGAGTTCTAGCATATTTTGTCATACATGGTTCGTGCTAGGGGAGCGATTTTCATCTGGAACGGTTTGTGTACAAATGGTAAACCTTTTTTCAGATCGGAAATTCAGTTTGGGAAATTTCGTGTACCATTTACACCGGAATTTCCGACCGGAATTTATGTGTAAATGGTAAACAACCATGGTCACGGTGAGGTGTCATATTTCTCACACGTCTGCTTCTCTAGCTGTCAAAATGGCTGAGTCGGACACGAGCGAGAGGTAATCATTGATCCTCCATAATTGCAAATGAGCTCATTTGATTACGCCACTTAGTCATACTATACCTTTATGGAGTCTAAAATTAACACAATCGTACGGAGCCCGTGAAGGGCCATCGATAATAAACTATTTTTTTCTACCCCGAGCTACGAAAATCCCGACTTACCAAAAATCCCGACTTACGAAAATCCCGACTTACGAAAATCCCGAGTTACGAAAATCCCGACTTACGAAAAATCCCGAGTTACAAAAATCCCGAGTTACGAAAATCCCGAGTTACGAAAATCCCGACTTACGAAAAATCCCGACTTACGAAAAATCCCGACTTACGAAAAATCCCGAGTTACAAAAATCCCGAGTTACGAAAATCCCGAGTTACAAAAATCCCGAGTTACGAAAATCCCGAGTTACGAAAATCCCGAGTTACAAAAATCCCGATTTGCGAACAGGATGTCGCGGGCTCATATTGTGACAAATGGCGGCGAAGAAGCTTATGTTTCTTCTACTTATTTACATCTTTTGTACTTCAAACTATTCTTCTTGCGTCCTTGATCAATACATCCACATCCGGGCCTTTCTAGGTGTATCAACGTCCTGAAATTCAGGACAATGAACAACTCTATTGTGGGGTTAGGGTTCTTTGTATTTCAGGGTATTGTTTTGCTCTAGTTCATTGTCGTTGATACACCTAGAAAGAGCCATACATCCCTTCTAGAGGTTTCAAGGATGGATCCCGGGATGATATTGTTGAAGAATACTTCAATCTTGGCTTGACACAAACGGAAATTATTGCATTTCTTCTATTATGCCACGGCATAAGGCTCAGTGTAAGACAACTGAAAAGAATATTGGCTAACAAAGTACTCGTCCGACTCGTCCGCCATTGTCGTGCACGTGGTGACTAATAGAGCCCGCGGTCGTCGGGTCAGTTGGATTTTCATAACTCAGGATTTTTGTAACTCGGGATTTTTTGTAACTCGGGATTTTCGTAACTCGGGATTTTCGTAACTCGGGATTTTCGTAAGTCGGGATTTTTTTGTAAGTCGGGATTTTTGTAAGTCGGGATTTTCGTAAGTCGGGATTTTCGTAAGTCGGGATTTTCGTAAGTCGGGATTTTTGTAAGTCGGGATTTTCGTAACTCGGGATTTTCTTAAGTCGGGATTTTTGTAAGTCGGGATTTTCGTAACTCGGGATTTTTGTAAGTCGGGATTTTTTGTAAGTCGGGATTTTTTTGTAAGTCGGGATTTTCGTAGCTCGGGGTAGAAAAAAATGGTTTATTATCGATGGCCCTTCACGGGCTCCGTACAATCGCCCTTTACCGGTTGATTCTGAAGTTAGATGTTTCATTCATAGTTTATATTGTGGTAAATTGTAAGCGTCCGTTTTCGGGATGTTTATTTAATACACGCTGTTTTCTGTTTCACGGCATGTTAGGAATTTTGCAAAAAGCCATTGTGTCTAGCTCAGGCGTAGGTCAAAAGTAACTCAATCTAAACTAAACACACTGTGGTTTTAAATAATTTTAAATAGTAACCGGGCTTGGTTCATATTAAACGTATTGACTTTGTAGATGGCCATATAAAGTTTGTCATTTTTAGATACATGTCATGTTTAATATACGCCATTACAACCTCCACAAAGGAAGACAGTGATAAGCTTACCGACTGAATAAAATTACAACCTCCACAAAGGAAGACAGTGATAAGCTTACCGACTGAATAATCCAGCTATAAATCTCACAATTCATTCATACTGTTTGTTCGATAGTAATATTTTCCGTAGAGTTCGGTTTTCCGCTGAGCATACTCGTAGACGCTGTTCTGCATTCTGCATTCTGCAAAACACACCCGCCGTGGTGTTTAGAGACTTGAAAACTCGTAGGTGCTTTTTGTAGAATTTTACTTTCATTTCATCCCGCAACATCACTACAGATCGAAAGCTCCTACATAGGTACCTCCATAAAATGTTTCCGAATTTTAGGGTGTTATAATCACTTGCTGTCACAATCCGTAGGAGAATCAATTGCACAGAATTCCGAATAAAGAAAAACGATGAAAGATTGAACGAATTATCCACAACAACAACTCATCCAGTGGTTTTGCTCATAGCGGCCTTGGCCTTGGGAGAAAAAAATCATGTCCTGCAGACTGCAGTTGACGTAACGATGGCAATGTAAAAAAAACGTGAGCTGATTGGTTGACCGCCCCGGAAGTCGATAAAATGTCACATGGCCGCCACGTGAACAGTGCAATCGGATTGGTTTGGCGGTTCGCGGCGACTTCCGGGTCGACACAAAAAATAAAAAATAAAAATAAAAATAAAAAATAAAAAAGACTTGCGAAACTTGACTCGTGCCTCGGCCGAAGGCCTGGCCCGAGTAAATAGGATACATGACGTAACTGCGACGTCATCAAGATGTCTACGGTAATAATAATAACAATAATAATAATATTTTGACAAGGTGCTCTCGTCGCCGAAGTGTTTTTCAGAGAGGCCCTGTAAAAAGAAAAGCTAACTAAAAGGAATACTAAGTAAGCATAAAAGTTACAAATAGAATAGTAGTTACGTATTAAACGTGTATGGTTAGAGTTTTAAAATATTGATTACATAAATGGAGTTTGAGCTTGAATAGAGATAATGATCTTACAGTTCGAACATCTAAATCTAAGTTATTAAAGTCCTTTGATGCATGGTATGAAAGTTTTCGTTTGCCCCGGTTTGTTTTAGGCTTTGGCAGATGTAAGTTGGTATTATAACCATGAATTTCACTGTTCTGTGTAAGATTAAAATCAAATTTTATAAGATTATTCAAACATTTAAAAATAAAAATACAACGATAGGCTTGACGCCGTTGATGGAGTGTTCTCCAACCCAAGACCTCTAGTGCTTCAGTAGCAGATGAGTTGATGGAACGCCTAATATCAGCTTGGCTGCCTTACGTTGTAGGATTTGGAGAGCATTCATATGGGTAGCGTTATTCTTATTCTTATTTGCTTTGGTTATCCGTCTAAAGCGTCCCACAAAAAAAATCTATATTTTACATTGGAAACTTTTGAACATATAGCAAAGTGATCGACTTGACGGTTATTTGTGCCAACCGGATACTCGTCATGGTCATGATTTGAATTGTGTTCACCTCATGAATTATTAATGAAATTTGAGAAAGCATATTTACCAAAAGAGTCGCAAAAAATATACGACTATTATGTTCTAATTCGCTCCCCGCTCAACCGAACATAAAACATTTATCATGTAATAAGCAACCACTTATAGGGGTGTGTCCACACGAACCGCGTGCGCCCTCTTTATTAACTATAATAAATTACACTCAATATCTAGAGCAATATAGTTGACAATAAACAGTGTTTAGTGTAATATAAACATAGAGTAAATGTACTTTTAGCATGAGCCCCCGGCTCGTGTGAATGGGCAACCACTCCCTGTGTAATAGACTTTAAATAAATTATTGTATCGTATCGTATCGTATCGTATTGTATTGTATTTACAACTTATGCCGGTTTATTATAAGTAATACCATGACATGATGGAAATTAGTGATTAAATTCCCCCACAAGCCGAGGGAGAGTACAAACTCTCCCGAGGCTCGAGGGGAAATTTAATCACTACTTTCCCGAATTGTCATGGTATAACTTTGTAATATTGTGATTGCCGAGGAAGGGAACAAATCTCTGAGAAGTTTAGTTTTCTTTGGCTAAACTAAAGACGTCGCAGTTGAGTTGCTTTCGACACGTTTTGTATAATGCTTGACTGAGCGCCATTGATTGAACGACCCTGGCTTCCCCTGGGGACAAGTGTGTTGTTTTTGAGAAGAATAGCAGTAAAACACAATGTAATTATGTGCTTGACTAATATTTAAAGGTCATGCGTATATGGTTTTAAGTGTCCCACATGGAAGAAGCGGTTTTGAGAAATGAAGAGAAGAACGTGCAGATTGAAATACGTGATCCTACATGGATTACGTTGAAGGTTATGATGAAGTCAGTTTAGTTTGGGTTCACTTTTTTCACCCGGGAGCATAATGCTAGTCGTGCCAGAGAGGAGCAAGAGTTGATGCTTTTCACCCTCATGTCCAGCCTGCATGGGCTCTTATCGCAGTTCGGCCATCTTGGATAGAACAATAGTTTTGGCCCCGGTAGCCTCGCACTGGTCGGTTTCAGAACGAGTTTACCGGACGAAAACAAAGGTTTTTATTCTCCTGGAACTCAACATGGCCGCCGTGCGATAAAAGCCCATTAGCCTGCTTTCAGGCAGTAGATGGTTTTTTTTTCGCGCAGCAAACGGATCATCGAAGCGGCCGCCTTATTGGCCAAGCGTGATTGAGACCTGGGATCGAATGACAAATGGAAGGGGGAGGGGGAGAAGAAGCAGAAAGGAAAGACCGCCTGCCCGAAAACTATCGTTTTCTGAGTAGCCGCCTACAATGGTATGTCGCTTCCGGTTACATGTCACGCTTTCTTAATTGACCAATAGGAGTCGATGTGTGACAGCCTGCCAATTTTGATTTGGTTTGATTGAAATGAAGCGTGCAATTCAAAACAAACTTCGCTCGCTTTCAAATGCAATGCAAAATGTAGGTTCTCAGATACGAAAATTTCAATAAAACCAGCTATTTTTGTTCAAAGTTATCCATGGAAAGGACTGCGACAGTACCACTTTATAATATATATGTCACAGGGTCAAAAAGAGACACTTTTAAGAACATTGAGAGACATTTTATTTTACTGTTTAGGAATTTAGTTTAGCATGTAGTGAGTAAGCATGTAGGAATGTTTTTCCTGTGTTCGTGATTTTCTTTGTACATGTTGGTAATTTCTTATTTTGCAACTGATTATCACCATAGATAAACAGATCAGGACCAGGATATCCGGACTGAATTAATTATCATCCCAAAAGGGTGCTTTTACTCCTACACAAAGTATTCCGAGCATGTGAGAAATGCCATGTACTACACTAGAATTTTGGATATAAATAGGACCGTAGTTCCTTAGGCTTTTCAGTGGGTTTGAGCGTTTGGAAAGAACAAGTTAATGGATTGTTAAAGAAGACGAAAGAACTTCTTCGAAGCGAAGTTACTGTAATGCTTTATACTCGTTCCCGTTTTGTTTTGGTAGTTTGAAATACGCTTTGTTTGTATACTATAGATTCTATTTGGGCTGTTAATTTGCCTTACAAATTGTAATTTGGAAATTATATGCACTCTTGTATGTAAGCTTTAAAATTATTTTGCTTTTAATAAATATTCAGTCAACAACTCTTGCAATCCTTGTTTAAACCCGCGGAGCGCTTGCTGCACGGTTACATATATGTAGACAGTTCGGTTTTAGCTTGTTGCGTTCGTCCCATCAGTCTCTCAAAGAGTTTGCAAATCCTCCAAAATACATACCAACAATAATACAAGCTGCTTCAAAAAGCCATAGATAGAGAGCAGTCCAGCACCGCAGCATGAGCAGCACAGTCTGGCGAACCAGAAGAGGTGATTAAATTTGTGCGATACAAGCGGCTTCTTCCTTCCTTAAAGAATTTAGCTCGCATAAAAAAAGTTCAGAGGACAAATACAGGATCGAAAAAATCTCTAAACTTCAAAGAAAACTCCGATTAGATGGAGACAATGTTTTGTCAGAACTCGATATTGAAGAACTCGTGGACAAACAAACTAGATCAAACTACGAGTGCAAAGTACACAGGTAAAAGTTGTGAATCGTCAACCATTATAACGAGAGAGTAGAAACGAGAAGCTATTTCTCTGACGAGTCGAAGTCCTGAATGTTTGCCGAAAGAAATGGACGACCGTTGCACAAATGTATTGAGGCGGATTTCTGATTATTTCCTCTACTGTACATCGGTACTGCGTTCAACGTCCGTGAAGTCAATAGATTGCATCTCTGCAATTTGGTCGACAATAATACTTTTCAGTGGCGAATTAAATCACGGTTTGTTGTCGAGTTCTCTTTACCGTAAATATCATGCATACTCTTTCCAAGACTTCCAAAGCCTGTCGAAAGCACAGCCAGAACATATTTACCTAGAAGTAAGCTCTGTATAGCTACAAAGAGAACTCGACAACAAACCTCTCTAGAAAACCTCTGGAACCAGGGTACTTCACCTTAGTCTTCAAAAAAGATAAAGGCTTTTTGTATTACTCGCCATAGTATCAACTGCAAGCTCAGTACACAACACTTTTTCCTTTCAGTTCTTGCTTTGAACACTTGACGCGGTGAGCAGTTGATTGACACCGTTTCAGCCAAACATATTCCCGTCTCCTGGTGGACGGGATTTTAAAAAGCTACCCAGAAATCAATAGTCTCCGGGCAGGCGGTTTTTCCTTTTTCTCCCCCTCCCCCCTCCATTTGTCATTCGATCCCAGGTCTCAATCACGCTCGGCCAATATGGCGGCCGCTTCGATGATCCGTTTGCTGCGCGAAAAAAAAACATCTACCACCTGAAAGCAGGCTAAGCCTGCATTGTCTTTTAATTTTCCCTCATTACGATGCAAGGGAAAATTATAAATATGCATTGTACTTGCAGGGAAATTTCTAAATTTTCCTATTGAAGACAATGCATGTTTCTAAATTTCTCTTTCATTTGTAATGAGCCGGGGAATTTAAAGATTAAATGTGCGTGAACAAACAAAGGAATCCGAGGCGATCTTCCAAAAACAAGAAAATGAGGATTTCTCAAGCATATCATCACTAGGAAACGTTAATCAGTGAGTCAAACTTCTTTGCAGTGTGCCATTTGGCAAAATGTGAGTTTTCTCTTGAGTGGAGAAAGTTTCGGCGAATTTGGTTCACACTTTTGGACTAGTTCTCTCAGAGCTCAGAAGTCTTGAATTATAACAAGAACATTTCTGATCCAGAAAAAAAAAGGAGTTTATTACGCACTCATAGTCATTTGAAGCTAAGTGCTTCGTCGTTGTGAAAAACAAATCGCATCAGTACCTTTTTCCATTGTCCATACTCGTATTGATCATAGAAATGACGCCATAAGATGTCCAAAACTTTGCAGTGAAACAACTCGCTACGTTCGTTGCTCCAATTGAGTTTTGAACATTTTATGACGTCATTTCTATGATCAATACGAGTATGGACAATGGAAAAAGGTATGCGATTTGTTAAATATATAGTCATTTTAGGGGTAATTTTGAACAATGCGACATCCAAAATAGTTGTTCATATATAAAATATTTTCTAACTTTACTACATTATATTATGTTGAAAGTACCAATGAAGCGAAAAATCACCCCTTGGTTTTATTGTTTTTACAACTTCTTCTATCATTTGATAATTCCTGAAAACCTAAACAAAGTAGTATTTTTACTCCTGCATCCTTCAGATTTAGCCATTTGAAAACCCCTCTCTGGCGGCGACAAGTATAGATCGTATAGTGAGTAGGAGCCCGCGAGTGGTCAGCGACAATAAGTGCCGTGACGTCACGGGTTGTACTCGCGTTGGTTTGTTGCAGTTTGTTATACAGACGATTCGCATACGGTTTTCAACATGTCCGATTCTGAAGAGCATCCCTCTGAATCACCATCTGGCAGTGAGGACAATACAACAGGAAATGATGATTCGGATACATCGGAAAGCGAATCCGAAAGCAGTGACAGCGAGTCAGAGGAGTTATGAACTTATCAGCGGCCATCCCGGGTGGTTAAAGTGCATATGAGCCCTAACCAGTTATCATTGATTTAAGGTGGCTCGCCTGGATTTTCCATGGACGCACCATACCCACTTTGAACGGCTGATACTCCACTGTCACAGCTCGGTCGGGCTAGCCACTTCATCCATTTACTAGAAATAGAATAAACTTTCCAAAAATGTAGGATTGTTTGACATCGGTGTTACCATAGCAACACAGCGTTGACCTCATATATTTCACATATCATCAATTTTCTCGAAATCTAGACGTAAACTTTTAAAACGACCTAGTGTCCCTTGTAGTCTAAATGTAGGCCTTCAAGACTGCAAAGTTTAAAAAATTGCATGAGAGCGTTTTCCAAAACAAATTGGATTGAATATTTTCGTTAAAAAATTAACAAGTCGCCTTACTTTCTGTTTAGTCGTCGAGAACTGTTTTTTTCCGGACCTGTGGCATAGGACTACTTCCCATGAAAATTTCATTCCATTTGCTTTATTCGATTTCGGTTTAGGGAATCAAAAGTAATGTCATAAATATGCCCATTTTATTCAAAATAATGTATTTATAAGGAAGCTGTAATTCGAAAACTAGTCTATCAACATTTTTTTTATCTTTTCACCTGAAATTCAACATGTACTTCCCTGTCCCTGTAAATTTCAAGAGCATTGAATTATGTTAAGGGCGCGGAATAAAAACAAAAACATAGGGAACTTTTACATTCATCAGCGCAAGCTTCAATGCTGTATCATTTTGTTGATAGCTTGTGTCTTTCCGAAATTTCTCTTTTGTCTAGATTATACATACTTGTGTGCTTTTCAACTAACAAGTTTACCGTAAGTATACACGCTTCGCTACTGCCGGAACGCTCGTGCAAAGTCTGTTCTTAGTTCTGACAGTGGAGTATCAGCTGTTCAAAATGGGTATGGTAGGTCCCTGGAAAATCCAGGCGAGCCATGTTAAAGGGGCACTGTCTGCGCGCAGAGACAATAGCTGTCAGCCATTTTCTGTTTACCTGATATACAGAAGTACACAAAGCACTGCGGTTGACAGTGCGCCTTTAAAGGTCAAAGTGGAAACAAAATGGCCGGCATTCAAAAAAAAATATCAGCATTTAGCCATTTTCGTTTTCATGTTCAGCTCATCAGCATACTTTGACTTAAATGACGTCATTTCAGGGATTTGTAACGCATTTTAAAGCAATATCACGACCATAAATCACCCCGAAATGGTTGAACAAGATGTGAAACATTTTACTGCACCAAAAATAACGATTTCTGGCTAGGTCTCATAAGCACTTTAACCCGTGGAACCCCCAGACATTTGTACAATGATGTCAGTTAACAAATCCCCCGTACCCAAAGGCAGTAGTTTTCAACAAAAGCTACCATAGTGCCTACCACCGGGGCACTTTAGTGTGCTATTTGGTCATTCATTTAAACGGCAACAATCGTTTATAGTAGTAGCTTACATGTACATGTATAATAAATTGTTTATGATAAGGAAATCCCTAGTTTAAATTATTGCTAATTTGCTTACCTATGCATAAGGCGGCGTAGCGGGTTGAAGAAATAGAGAGGAGAAAAGTCCATCTGTCTACTATGGCGAAAGTTTATTAAAAGGTAATTCCGTAATAATTTGTACGTTACGGAGGGGAAAATGTAAGGAAATAACCGATTCATTGTTATATAGTTTAATACTAGAAGTAATCGTAGATTATTAAAGTGCGTTCGACATATTTTTTGTAAGAGAAAGGACTGGACTTCCTGTGGTAACACAAAAGACTGAAAGATTGCTGCAATGATGTTGGTGTAAATAATCCTGATCAAAATGCTTGTTTTTAACTAATGTGAAAATTTTGAATGTCTTGACTTATAAATTAATATACAAGGGGATGCATATGGGTATAAAACTTTAAATATTTATATTGTGTAACATTAAATCATTGGATGCATGTGGTGCTTATAAATATTTATATTGTGTAACATTAAATCATTGGATGCATGTGGTGCTTATACATGTGGTTTATTATGGTTATCATTCATTTGAGCATTTGTAGCACATTTTGCTGTGTGGTATACAGTGTAAAGCAATAATTGTAGTTAGTGTAGAACACAATCAACCCTATAGCTAGCTACGGCTATTCAGATGTGTATAAACTGCATTCCAGTTCCTAGTATTCACAATATTAAGTACACTCCAGTGTAGAACAAAAACTATATATACATGTGTATAAAGTACACCCCAGTTCCTTCAGAGCATTGAAATTATGTTTGAAGTGAGAACATGGTGGTAGTTGCAGAATAATTTATGATCAATGTTGGTAGCCGAGTCCGGGATTTTATCAGCCTCTTGTGGTTGTCTCAGGTCCCGTTAGAAATTCAGTGTAGATGAATTGATTAGGGAATTGAACACAGCAATGAACTCAGTACTTTGATCATGAATTTCCCTCACCTTGTACTGTGTTGATATTTAAGTTCCTTGGCATATCAAAGTGTCATTATAGACTAATTCTTTGCCTGAATGTAGTGTTAATTTGTATAACCAAGATGCAAACAGGCATGTGTCCCTGATGTGTAGTAATCAGTACTGACTACAATACAAAGCGGCCTAGTGGTGTGATTTGTACAGGAATAGTATTGACAGGAGAAAGTAATAATTAAGGTATTTGAATAGTTACAATAGATTTCTTATACAGAGAAATTAACTAACTAGTATTAACAATTGATTTGACTAAGAATATTGTGCCAACTACAACGAACAGTTACTATTAGTTACAAATTAAATAAGTGGAAGCTTAAGCTTGGATTGCATTGGATTGTCGGAAAATAAGACAAGTAACTTACCGATCGCGAGCGAAACAGAAACCATACGAGTTCCCGGCCGAGATAATTTATACTAAAAAGTACAAACATAAGAACATGAGGACACGAATCTCGATTTATTTCGCCTGGGGAACCACAGGTAGCCCACACATGACCACAGGGAGTCCACTGCAAGATTAGTATGCAACTGGAGTTGTTTCGGATTCATGATAAATATCATAACTACTCGTGTTTCTTTTAAACTGAACTTTCCAATGCTTTTTTTCTTTGGCGTAGGTTTTCGTTGTCATGGAATAGATCAAAGTAATTGCTAGTAATTATTGATAATGGAAGTAAAAAAATGAAACGATATAATAAGAAAGACATTCTTCACTTGCTTATAGTCCACTAAATCGCTTTAAAAGTGTGCAGAAAATTAGCAAACACAACCAACTGTTCCATAATCCAACTTTGAGTTATTAGACGTCTGCTTAGAGGGTGGTAAAGGGTATTTTCGAGAAGTGTGATTAGCCGATTTAGTTTATCGTTAAGTATGAAAGGGCTGTGTATTTACCAGTGAATCGTGGTTTGTTTAATTTCCGCGACCCGTGAATTGCCTTCTTTTGTGTTCGTGAAATGAGAATTGAGCGTTACTGGCCCGGGAAGCGGAAGAGCAACTCCGTCCGCAGGCTCTTTTCCTCGTTCAATATCTCAATTGCAAATTGTTGTTTTCATAGTTTCTGGAGTGATAGACAGTTGTCATGGAGACTTATAGCATGAAGTTATATATATGGGTCCACTCTTTTTCCCCGCTAAACACAACGTTTTTATTCCCTTGTCGAAAATACTCAGTTTTTCGGCTTTTTCCAACGAACAATCACTCCAGCCATGGACGAAACACTCAAGGCTGAATTGGTAAGCCAGCAGAACGCAAGGTTAGAGAAATTATCCTCCGTTATGGAAGTTAAAATGGGGCAAATAAAACGTGAGTTAGAAGCAGTCGTCATCAAAGCACACGACTCTCAAATGACAGAGCCAAAGAAGATAAAATTATCCGAGCCACGATCTTTCCGAAAGAAAGGACAGGATTAGCCTGCGAATACAGCCGTCTCGCATCGAGAACCACAATCAAAACGTGGCCCCCGAGAGATACGTCTGCGTCTTGAGACGGAAAATTCCATACTGATGACGTTACGCCGCCAGGATCTGGTCGCGTTATTTGATTGGCTCGTATATGATAATTATGCATACTATCCAATCAAATAACGCAGGCTAGGACACGAGCAGCAATATAAACATAATGAGAAGTTTAAACTAGTCGTCGAAGAAGCGGAAGAAGCCGCGAAGAACAAGAAATACGACACGTGTGTCAAGAAGCTGAATGAAGGTAAAGATCTAATCAACAAACTTCAAAAACATATCCTGATGGCGGACAAATCGGAGTACGGCTGGAAAACCGTCAGTGAATACCTAGACAACGAGCTCGCATATGATGACGAGGACGGCAAAAAGATGAAGAAAGCCGAGAAAGAGGCCCATCGTAAACTGGCAGAGTCCCGTTCCTCGAAGAGAGCAGCCACGCGGTGGTGACGGTCGTGGCCTCGCCTCGTGGTCAAAGGGTAGATGACCTTTCGCTCGATTCAACAGCCGAACTTTTCCCATCCCATCCGGCTTTCTCTACATCCAGCTTACGGCACCAGCCTTTACATGCCCTCAAGCGGAAGGAAACCGGGCTTGTGCGCTTCGTCTGTGGGAAACCTGGTCATTGGAGCCGAGAGTGATCTCTTTTCACAGTTGCGCATGCGACGGTAAACCTACAAAGCACTGGACGAAAGTTAAGTAACTCAGATTTTGAGTTTATAGATAGTGCTGATTCCCAAGAATCAGAGATAATGGGTATTGATGGGGGGCTAGAATCAGGATCCCATGGAGAGTTGGTCGATTTCAACAACCCAACATCGTCACAGGGAGCTTTTCTCGAATGGGACTCAGCTCACGCTCTTATTAGACTCGGGAACCACATCTCAGCTTGGGAAGCAATCGACCCCACTCTCAATCTGTTTTCAAGATTATTAAAGACGGTTACATGCTCCATTACCAGAATATGTAGTTACCAAGAACGACAAATCAGCTTTAGACAATGAGGGCTTTGTCACTGAAGCTATAACAGAGCGTTTAGCCTGCCAGTGTGTTAACATGGTTGACACTCCCCCCTTGATCGTTAAGGTCGGCACACACGAAAGGGCAAATCCCTTGTTGTGTTCAGACGAGGGGACGTGTTGCAGGGACATTGTGATTCTTGAAATAGAGTTCGAAAGGGCTTGTGGGAAAGTAAAATGACGCTTTACGATTGGTTTATTTTCATTTTGTCCCAGGGACATGTGACATGAACAATTCACACGAGGGGACAATCACATTTTGTCCCCAGGACTTGCTCTCAATTCAAACCAGTTTGATTTGAAGCGGGACAAGTCCCGGAGACAAAATTTTGTCCCCGCAACAAGATTTTTCCTAGTTCAGACGAGGGGACAAGTCCCAGAGATTTGATCCCAGGGACTTGTCCCTTCGTGTTTACCGACCTTTAACCCATTATCTGTCGCAACTCGTGCTACAGGTAAGAAACGGTTGGTATACTGGATCTCAGACACGTTAATCCTCGTCTGCGTAAACAAAACGTAAGATGTGAAGATGTAGAAACAGCCAAACTCCTGTTAGGTCCTGGGTATTTTTTGTATACCTTCGATATCAAGAGTGCTTATCACCATATCGAGGTTTTCAAGGATCACCGGACTTACTTAGGCTTCCAGTGGCACTTGCATGGGATCGCTTAGATATTTTGTTTTCAATGTCTTACCGTTTGGGATATCTACCGCTCTCTAAAATTTTACCAAAGTTTTGAAACCAGTGGTCAGCCACTGGAGAAGTTCAGGGAAGAAAGTTTGCATGTTTCTTGACGATGGGTTAGGAGGCAGCACTCACTGGAGTCAGCTACAGCAGACTCCAAAGAGATCAGAGAAAATCTGCTCAAGTTGCTAAAGGTTATTACTTAGTGACAGCAAATGCAACTGGGATCCAGCCAGACCTGGCAGACCTGGCTCGGGCATGTTTTCGATATGTCACAAAATCGGTATGTCACTGAAGCAACGGTATCAAAATTAGAGCAAACCCTCATTAGCATATTAGATAATACCAGCAAAGTGACTGCCAGGCAGCTCGCGGCAGTAACAGGTCAGATCATTTCAATGTCCATTGGTCTAACGTCTATATATACATACGGCACATGTATTACGTCATATAAACGGCCAGGGATCATTGCGGATCTTACATAAATGTTACGCCCGAACTCTTAGAAGAGTTAATTATACTTTTGGAAGAGAAACCTTCATTCCTCTAACGGTACTGATATTGTTCGAGGAACCCCAGTGTTTCAGTACAGTGATTTTTTTCAGACACCTTCACTTCTTATCGAAAATTGCGTAGCCCCCATAGCATGGCGAGAACTCAAAGCCGTACATAACATGATTTTGGCAGTAGGTGACAAGCTCCATGGTCACAACGTGCAGTAGAATACCGACAACCAGAACATCGTTAGAGTGTTAGACAGGGGTAGTAGGAAGCCAGACATACAAGCTATCGTGACCGAAGTGATAAAAATTTGTAACGATTACAGTCTATTCGTTAGTCCAGTCTGGGTTCCCAGGGAAGAGAACCAAATAGCAGACTATCTAAGCAAACTGACATATGCTAACGATTGGGGTATACCCCAATATCGAGCAATGGATTAGCTCCATATTCGCTATATACCAACTATAACAACGAATGTATCTGTTTTAACTCCCGTTTTTGGAACCCTGGTTGTGAAGGGGTGGAATTCGCCTGATACTTATACTATCAACTGGCAAGGGGAAAATAACTGGGTAGTCCCTCCTCCCAATCAAGTCATTAAGGTATGGAGACATTTCCAGGCTTACAGAGCTAAGGGTACTTCGATTTTTTTCCCTATGGAGAGGTTCTACCTTTTGGCGCAGCTTGTGCCCAGATGGCATACATTTAGCTAAATGTATTTAAAACCAGGTAGGCATCCCAGAATGGAATTATCCAGCCACAGTAGCAGGTAGATCCCACAATACATTATTCAAAGGAGAGAAGCTACCATTCAAGCTAGTTGTAGTATATGTCAACTGATAATCCGCGCTCGAAAGAACATCGGACAGGTTTTTTTTGTATGACCCCAGAGGGATTTTGCAGTAAATGCATCCGAGAACCCCTTGTATAAAGGGACTATAATGCATATAAGCCACAGGTAGCTCTATTAGAAAGCCCACAGGTGGCTAACTGCCAAAAGCTGGACCTGAATAATACCTTGGGAGGACGAACATGCATGCCTCATTCTCGGAGTGTATTTCAAATTCTCAAAGAACTCCAACATGCAACAAGAACAGTTTGCCGGCCTGTCTGACCTAACTAAAGTAATCAAGAAAGCGTCCTTCCAAGCTAGGGCCGACGGAACAGTTATGAACTATACAAACTATTTAAATCGTTGGATCGAATTTGCTAAATTAAAGTTAAAGGTTTAACAGTTTTCCCAGCCTCAGTTGTAGACATTTTATTATTCATTGCACGTTTGTCAACCTCCTCTAAATCTGCATCCGACTTGGACAAGGTAGCTTTTGCGCCCTAAAATGGGTACACAACATTGCTGGAGTAGCGGCTGACCCTACAGGTAATACATTCGTCAAAGTGTCTATAAGCCCTAGCCTGAAATATTTTTTTTGGGCGCAGTAAAGTGTTTTAAAATTTGTCCAACCATTTTGGGGTGATTTATGGTCGTAGTATTGCTATAAAAAGCATTACAAATCCTTGAAATGACGTCATTCAAGGGACGTTATGCAAATGAGTTGAAAATGAATTGAAAATGAATTGAGTCAACATTTAATTTCTTCATTTATACAGTTGTTTTTCAGGTGTCAGATATTCTATACTTACAATCCTAGAGAATGATATTTTATTAAGTGGAGCAGACACAAAAACAGAGCAAAAGGAACTATATATAGGTTATCCCTTAAATGACGTCCAGCAGTTGACATTTGATTCCTTAATAAACGAAATAGGCATACTATAATTAATATTTTTCCTATGGCGGTCATTTTGTTTTCCAATTTGACTTTTAAATCAAAGATAACTGGCTAGGGCTTATAGGTACTTTAAGTATTTAGTTGAAGGGGTCAAAAGGCAATATGCAAAACCAGTCACCAAGAAAGTTCCTATCGTTATAGCGAAGTGCTTAACCAGTGCTGCTTAAAATATGAGAGTAGTAACGACCTAATAATCCGAAGAGACGTTTCCATGGCATATTACTGGAATTTGTTGGTTTTCTTAGATACAATGATCTTGCTTCTCTCACCTTGAAAGACATTAAGATCTTTGATATTCATTTAACTATACAAATAACTAAAGGCAAAACAGACCAGTACAGAAAAGGGGATGAAGTTCCAGTAGCTAGGTCAGACAAAGTCACTTGCCCAGTAAAAAACCTAGAAAATACATGGAAATAGCTTCTATCCATTCGGACAACAGCAAGAATTTTCCTTTCACTCCTATAGTGCAGAGCAGCTCTGGTGCCAAGCTCATAAACAAGAACAAGCCCCTCAGTTATAGTAGGGCTCGGGAAACCGTTTTAGGTAGACTTAGGGAGTTCTCTCGCCTTGCTGACATTAGTCTACATTCCTTTAGATCAAGGGGTGCCACTTCGGCCACTAACTCTAACCTTCCAGACAGGTGCTGGAAAAGACATGGGAGGTGGTGATCTGAATCAGCCAAAGATGGTTATGTAGAGGCTCCCTTGAGAGTCGCCTCCATTGCCCAACTTTCTAGATCATTTGGTATCTAAAATTTTATTCATATTTCAGCTTGCTTTCCTTGTCATCTAATCGGGTGCGGCAGTCAGGTCCCTATGTGTACAACTTATACATTGTTGTCATTGATGGTAGCCCTAGCGGGGAATAGGGAAAACATTTCATTTGCCGCGGTTCGGTGAAAAGCAGCAAATTGTTGTTTTCACAGTTTCTGGAATGATAGACAGTTGTGATGGAGACGGATAGCATGAGGTTATGTAGGATTACTCAAAGGCTCCACTCTAGATTGGCGCTGCCTCGCTAAACACAAAGTTTTATTTAAAGCTTAATCATTAAACATTACATTCTTACTGAGGTTAACTGTAAGCCATTTTGTAGCTATAGTAATCTTTCTCCCTCAAGATTGTATTACAGCCTGAATCTACATTTGGGAGGGACCAGGTTTTCCCACAAAGAGCGGGGTTTTTCCTTGCGGGCAGCAGGTTTCACATGATCTTAGACACAGGCTACGCTTAATTGTGAACAGTAGCAATATTTGACAGACTACGCTTGTAAACTGTAGTAATATTTGACAAGGACTACAAAGTACTTGGTTGTTTATGTTCTAACAAGAGGCTGGGAACAGCCTTAACTCGGGCTGTATACACATAAGCGTCACCATTCTATATTTTTATTTTCTACATTTCTTACATTCCATACATTCCATTCTGAGGCGTGGTCACAGGGGAGGGGTGGTACTCCACTCCTATTATTTATTAGGAGTGGGGTAGGGGAGGACTTTCTGCTCTATGCTCCCCAAGTACATCTACGTAATTTAATATTTTTGTTTTTCATCATATGAACATTAGATATGTTTTTCTCGTATGTAAATTAAAGAAATTGACCTTTTACTGTAAATACTACTTATTCATGTAACACACGTCTACAATTTACAGTCTGTTCTGTTGTATATTACTGGAGGTTCCGAGTACTAAAATATGATTGTCTCAATGTTTATATTTATCTCATATCATAATTTGTATCCTGTCCATCCTGCCGATAGAGCTGCCACTATATTTCACTATTGTTCTTTCTACAGTCATGTTAATTGTATTCGTGGTCAATTCGTGTGCCTCTGTGTAACTTTATCTGCTGTGTTCATAACTGAAATGCATGTTGGTTATCTCTAATTAAAAGCTAAATTACATTCATTCACAAAAATTCAATCTTGTCCGTGGTGTATATTACAGAGTTACATAAAGGGAACTGTTCGAAGCCTTCCTCGCTCGTGAGAGGATTCTCGTTTAACAGCTCTAACGAAAGTTAAGCATGCGCCAATAATCTCGTCACTCGTGGTCTAGCGGTTACTGTTTGGGTAGGATTGTGTCAGTAGTTCTATAAATCTTAGCTTCCTGGATTCGATTCCTACGCTGAGCGTAGTGACTTTTTTTTCAAGTAGAGGTTCCCCAATTCCTTGTAAAATTTATAAGTGCCGCTTCGGGTGCTCGGGAAATATTCTAAGTCCCAAATTATTCATAGTTTATAACAAAGGGAGTTTTGTGACGCAGTCTGTGAGGTTGTTACACCGAGGTAAAGCCCCTATTTTAGAACTCTCCACTTACAACATCTAGGCACCTGAAGAAGGCTAGTTTGGCTAGCCGAAATATAGTACCTTTAAAACTATATACACGTTGTTTCAGCTTTGCTATAGTCCTCAGGATAGAGTAAAAACTCTATCCGCAGTCTGTGGCTTCCGGTTGACCTTTTCGACATTATGCGGCGCCAAAGCGGCGCGGTGTTCAAGTGTGTGCACTTGAACTACTTGAACAGCGTGAGCTGATTGGTTGGGGGCGAAATACCTCGACTTGGAAAATAAAATGATTAATAAACACTTGCGATTTAAGACTCGGGCCTGCCCACAGGCAGCCCGAGTAATAACTGGACAGGGTCTGACGCTAAACTTGCCCCTAATCAGGTGCGGCAGCCAGCTCCCTACGTGTACAAGTTATACATTGCTGTCGTTGATGGTAGCCCTAGCGGGGAATAGGGAAAACTGCCCTTTTATTTTCCGGAAATCGTGAAATGGGCTAGACTGTACATGTGGAAACAGCTGTCTCTATTTGAGGGCCAAAAAGCTCTCTTTTGGCCCAAATAGAGACGACTTTTTCCACAGGCTAGAAATGGGAATTTAATTTTCTGTGAAACGTGAAAACCTCTGATTAGATTCTATGTGTTTTGAAAGACGAAACCGCTGACCATATTTCTTACAAATCCCGCGGGTCCTCCCCGGATATCCTCGAGGCAAGAGCAAAAGGATCTAGTTCCCCAGTCCCGGCCTAAAAACTGGCTACAAAAATGAGCAAATCTCGTGGGATGCCCGCGTAGACATACTTAGACATAGACATACCTTTATTTGGATCCTTACGCAGCCAGTGCGTCTCGGATATGAACCAAATACTATTTACAAAGATATACTAGATAACATATTCTAGGTTACATCAAATCTAAAACTATCATTTCTCATTTTGAGACATTCAAAAATAAATTTGGCAACTAGATTTTGAATTGGATTAAGTGGATCAATGAAAAGTAGAAATAATTCAACTTCACTGTAACTTTCGTGTTTCTCGTTAAGATTTGTTCTATAGACCATTTTCTCAAGTATGCGCACGCAACAGGCTTGACGGGCCGGTCAATACTTCACGTGGGAATCACGTAGTGGTTTCCTATAACCCTCCCCATTATTTCAACCAATACTAAATCCAAGCTTTTTTGCTCTGACGAAGGGCTAACGCTCGAAACGTCAGCTGCTACTCGCTTTCCACGGCGGTTTGCATACCTCAATCGACTTTAGTTGATTACATACCAGTCTAAATCCAAGCTGCCTACATGAAGTATTTCTTGGCGGGCCGTGAGTTTTGTTTGCTTTTGTTAGACTCGTTCTGATGCGACAGCCTTTGTTATTCAAATTATCGGCTATTGTTCAACAATTGGCGGCTATTGTTCAAAAAGCGATTTGGCGCGCCAATATTGCGTGTGCATACCTGAGAAAATGGTCTATTGATTCCAAAAGATGGTCCCGCACAGAAATGTATTTAGCGTATCGGATTAAAAAAAACAGTAATTACTTATACGAAGTTTAGTTAATGCTATTCGGTGTTTCACAATTTTGATTTGATGTAATAATCATAATAATAATAGTTTATTTATATAGCGCTCTTTCCTTCAGAGACCAAAAGCTTTTTACAATAATATAAAAAAATACTTACAAGGTATCCTAATGCTAAAAATAATTACCTAATATAAAAAACATACAGCAAAATTAAACCAAAATGGTGATAATGATAAAATACGTCAGGATAAAATGTTAAAAAAAAGTTATAGTATTAAAATAATCTTTAATTTGTTTTAGGATATTAATTAATATAACTTATGTTAAGTTACTAATTGAAATATACTATATGATGGCTGTAGTTGCTCAGTAATACGCTTTCTTATATAAAAATGTGTTTAAGCCTTTCTTGAAGCTGTCAACGGAGGGGCTGTGCTTTAGATCTAATGGTAAGGAATTCCACGGTTGTGGGGCGCAAACTGAAAAAGCGCGGTAGCCATAAGATTTCAGATTATATGATGGTATCTTAGCAACAGCTTGTCAGCAGATCTAAGGGTACGTTGCGGCACATACTGGTCTAATAATTCATTTAGATAGTGTGGAGCAATACCATTGATTACTTTATATGTATATAATAATATTTTAAATTCAATCCGTTGTTCAATGGGCAGCCAATGCAGCTGCATTAAGAGTGGCGTGACGTGATCAGACTTGCGTGACAGAGTTATTAGCCTAGCAGCACTATTTAAAACATATTGCACGCACTGCAATAAATATTTGGGCAGACGATATAACAGTGAGTTACAATTATCGAGTTTTGCTGTAACAAAGGCATGCACTAGAATCTTACATCTATCATAACTTAAGAGCTTTCTAATACGTTCAATGTTTCTAATAGAAAAGAATGCCGGCAGATTTGCAGACATGAGTGACATGCCTATCCATAGATACCGTAGTGTCGAATACAACACCGATATTTCTTGCAAAGTCAGAAGGCATCAAAGACGCATTTGCCACTTGTATACTTTCCAGAGAAGGGGCCGGGCGATCTTTGGTATGAAAGACAAGTATCTCAGTTTTATCATCTCTTATTTATCTAAGTAATTTTCTATGGAAAAGTCTGTTTTGAACGTCCGATAAGTTTGTTTCGTTGATAGTCAGTTCCACGACTATCATTGTGGATTTCTCCAGGCCAAGTTGGAAATTCCATATCTTTAAGCCTTTGTTTAAATTGACCTAAAAAAGACGTTAAGTTATTTTCAAAAGGCAGTGATTCTATGGCCATTATTAGCCAAGTATAGCTAAACCAGCCCTGTCTATAACCTGTTTTAATTTTCCTGTTCAACAGATTGCATAGTTAGAGTTGGCAACTCAAGAAAAGTTCTTGAAGAAAGTTTGTTTCTGTCTGAAGTGAGGAGTTTCGACCAAAATTTAAATTATCTATAAATTGCATCCAGTCTTAAAGGAAATCGCCCTAATTCTGCTCTACATGCATTATTACTTGCCGTCTTACTAACTCCGAGAAGCATTTTACAAAATTTTATCTGAACAGATTCGATAATCACACAGACAGGCTGTAATTATTTCTTTACGACAACGCCCCAGATTTCACTTCGGTATTACAAAATAGGTTTAATAAGCGTATCGAATAATTTTATGGTTAAGGCTATGTATGTCAGCTCTGAAATAATTACCCATCTCTTTCCTTAATTTAAATAGAGCTCAGTAAGGACAACTTTTTTCAGTTCTTGTCTTGGGAATTCGAACGTGCCAAATGAGTTGAACATTAAACCGAGGTATTTGCACAGGGAGTTCTAACTTAATACACATACCGTTTATATGATGTCCTTTTTAACAGAGAAGCTTCAGTCTTCCGGCCGAAACGGCCGAACAAATCTGAACACTGTGTAACCTAACACCCCTAATCTCGGGCTTAGACTCCGCGCGGGCAGAGGAACTCGGACTCAGACCTCGCACGGTAACTTGTTAGAAAATAGCAAGGAAGGAAACTAAGTCACGTGATAATTTGAGTAAGAAATAACCGGGTCCTGTTTAAACAAAAAAAAATTGCTACAAACATCTTTTCCTTTTCCTTGATTTGGGTGTTACGTCTACGAGAGATAAATGTTTATATTTCCAATACGCTAATGATGTGCTCAGTTCATCACCGATATCACTTATTATACAAAAGCATGCTGGTCGAGACAAATTACCTATTTCTAAATTCTAAGTTATATTTTAAGCTTATCAAAGTGATTTTACAAGCCTTTATATCTCGTAGACGTAACACCCAAATCAAGAAATATTCTACCGTTGGACTATACACTTCATGTACAATCGATATCAAATATAACAGGCTAGCGCTTATATGCACTTTAAGTAATGTTTAAAGTCCGACAATGAGGACTGGACGGGGATTTCAAGTCCGCGCAATTTGTTCCAGTCCGAGGCGCAGCCGAGGACTGGAACTAATTGCAAGGACTTGAAATCCCCGTCCAGTCCGAAATTGGAGGACTTTGAACGACTTCAACTCCTCATTAATTATTCGGGAGGAATCAAAGACAAATAAAAGTTGCTGGTAGTTTAGTATTTTGCAAGGAAAACTAAAAAATATCGAGAAAATAATGCACTTGGATGATAATCTAACTTAGTAAAAGAGGTGTATCCACCTCATAATGATAATGAATGGAATTTGAAAGGAAATTGTTTAATCTGATCAATAAAAGAGTAATTATGCATGCCATGATGTTTTTCAATAATTTATTCGTAGTAACTGGAAAAATTTCCAGTTACTGGAACAACTTGTTCCAGTAACTAGAAACTTTTCCAGTTACTGCTAGGAGGACTAGACCAGGTATCCAGTGTCCTCAAGGGATTAAAATCAGACCATTGGATTGGCTGAATACCTCGTGAATAATTAATGAGGACTTGAAGATTAAAGTAAACATTAATATCGAGGAATATGCGGCAAAGACCTTCTACAAACAGATGCATGTGTGAATCCATCCTTCTTTTTATGTCAATCATATGGATTTCATTTTTCATTGCCTTTGTGGACTGTTGTTCCATATTTTCTCAGTTTAATCAGTTTGTTATATTCCCACCAGGTGATCAGTGGTAATACCGACAGGGATACTGTGGTCACACATGTTCTGCAACACAAGATTGAGGCTCAGTACATCCGGTTCCTCCCGATCACATGGAATAATGCTTTGTCCATGAGAGTTGAGCTGTACGGTTGCTCCTTGCTGTGATGGAACTTGATGAAAGCCAAAATGGTACCGATTGAAAAAAAGTATGGTTTGTTTCGCATATGCTATGTTGTAGTACCCTGGGTGCCAGAGGTTCTACTGCCCTCTCTTAGCCAAAGTTTTATAGGATCGATCCTAAACTTTAGCTTAGAGATGGCAGAAGAACCTCTGGCACTCAGGGTAATGTTGTAGGAGTTTGCTGTTAAGTATGATGAAGTAGTTTACGGGCCTTTAATAATGTATTTTATTTTCAATTTAGATAACTCTCCTATGTGTTGGACTGCCAGCGCTAATCCGGAGTGACTTGTAGATTGGAGAGTTACATGACAGAAACAAGAACTTCTGTAGCGTGCAAAACGAATACAAAACGAAGCTTAACAGTTATAGTAACACTTGCTAGCAAAGAATATTAGTAATTATTATTTAATTCTGCCAAGAACGCACGAAATATACACAAGATGGCACCAAATAATTAACAATTATTCACCGAAGTGGAGGTGAATAGTGGTAGATATTTACCGAGCCGCTTCGGCGATTAAAGAAATGAAATTTCGTTTCATTGCAGAATTTCTATGATAAATAACTTATTAGTCGGTTAAGCATCTAATGTGGCTCTATTTTTACTTGTCACCCGCGTATTTTGGCTCGCCTCATTGCAAAGGCTCGCAAAAATATGCATGACTCGTAAAAATATACAGCCGTATTAGATGCTTAGCCGACTAATAACCGTTATGTACTAATTAAAACGAACGTTCCCTAGATTCGTGATTGAAGGTTATCAGTTGCCTTGTAGTACTGCTAGTAGCAGCGTCAAACCAGTCCAGAAATGACTCACTCGCCTAGTGTCTGAGTGCACAGGAACGCAAAGTACTTAGTCTTTTAAAAGTCTCCGGCTTTGAAATCAGGTCTTACATTTTACATTCTCCGCTGTCGAGTTTACTTGGTTGGGCTACGATAACAGACAAAATGACTTGGGAGACTGGTCGCTTTTAGAGACCTGATTCTTTAAATAAACCCCCTCTTCCCCTTTAATGTTGTTTTAGGTGCATGTTCAATCTGAAATTCGTTCAGGATCAACACCGAAAGGGGAAGGGGGTTTGGGAAGCTTCAGCTTTTTTAACTTTGTATTCACTATTTTTTTTTTCTTGTATAATAATTATTTGTGTCCAGTGTCTCAACAATTATGTCTGTGATTGGATAGCTGGTAAATGTATTCGTCATTCACACCAAAGCTTATAAAAACAATTACGTTTATAATGTTATTTAAATTAACTGAAGAACGTTTATATTTAATTGAGAACTCCCAGTACACACTGTCGCTAAACCAGATTTTAAAATGACCCGTTACATCAATATTTGGCTCTCAGTCATTTTGTACAGTGCGCTCAATCCATACGTCATGACCTCAAGTCAAATATTTTCCCCATTGGCCCTCCCATTCAATATTAAGTACCTTTTGTAAGCACCCACATGTTTCTAGAACCCCGTTTTGTTCGATTCCTTAGTGGGAATCACTACATGTGAAACCTCTTGTAAGCGTTCGGGACCAATGGCTTTGAAGCGATGTGCTATTCCTTTAAGAGGCCGCCTGGTGTTTATACATAAATTAAGCCGATTTAGACGATTCTAGGTTACGATTATACGTTTTGGTAGTTTTTGAGTATTTTTGAGAATGATCTTTTGTTATCACTAGCGATGGAAGCAGAAGCAGAAGCGGAGGAAAGTTATGTTCTAGTGAAAATGAACACGACGGAAGCATAATCGCTATTTCTATCTTGTTTAACCTCGGATGAACTGATGCCAAGTGCTTTCTATATTCGGCTGGTAGGGGCGATCGCCGTATTTTTAGGGTTTGAAATCGGCGATTTAGTATTTTTCAGGGGTTGTCCAAGCGAAATCCATATTTCAGGGTGATTTTTTAGACCATGGGGTACATTTTAGGGTGGAAACTTTTTCACGGTTTGGTACTAGTTTTTAGGGTATTTTTTTAGGTTTTCCGACGGCCACCGCTATCCTTTTTACCTTGAAGAACCCCACCGAGATCTCAAGTCCACCCTTGTGAAGCATATTTGGATATACTTATATAGAATTTGCGCTATACAAATGAATACCGTTACGTCTTTACTTTACTTTTGTTAACGCACGAGAATATACCTTGATATGGTAATCTCTTAAAGAAAGAACCTTTTCCCAAAGGATTGGACATAGGCACATATTAAAATATATCAGTCACTACTTTTATTCAAAAAAGAAAAAAAATTATAGGATTAATAGCAACGTCTTTATAGAACTTTAGATACAAGACATAGTTCTTTCCTTTCTTTGGCTTGTTGTTATTATATATAGTTATCATGACTTACCAATTCTAATTTCGTTTCATCTTGAACTCATGCTTACATCTATTTATTGTTAATACATAAATCTTTATTGAGTAAGTATTTAGCCGTATTACGTTATTGTAAATATGGGGTATTCTATAGCTTATGTATACAATTAGGATATTCTGCACTCATATTTCACTATTAACTTTTTGTAGTGTATGGTATTTATATATGCCTTAGAGTACAATTGCCAATTATCATATCTATTTCTTTTACATCTTATACGAAGTATCATTAGAGGAGTATTAATAAAATCAACTTCAAACTCCCATGTGACGACAAATTGGGCTCCCTGTTGTGGCTACTCTTGTAAGCGATCACTTTCATCTGATATTAATAGTGGTGGTCTACGAGAGGTTCTAACTGTAGTTGTCACTATTTACAACCGCCGTTATAGCAATCGAATTGTATCGGATATACATACATTTGTATATGGTAGTCCGATAGAAATCTGACGCGAATATTGTACTTATGAGATTAACTATATAAAATTTCACAATTTTCTGAAATGCTGACAAAAACCGTAAAATAAGAGTTAGGCGCAGTTTGCATCACAAAACAGGTCCTATAATAGTAGACTATCCCAACTGGCTTTTATTCTACGGATCATTAATTGATTAAGGATTGGGGATAAGTGAAATCCATTGTTCCCGTCATATGGACAATAGTTATTTCCCAAGTCCAAGATACAGTCGACTGCTCACTGAACCTGGCCTGTACTTAAGGCTGGTTCTCATATACTCGTTCCGACCGTCCGAGTCATTTCAAAAAGTGCTCAGACTATCGGGGCGATTATATGAGAACACTAGTGAGACGATCTGGGACGATCAAAAACGACTGGGACGACCCGGACGATCGCGATCGCTTGGATAGAACTGAGTTCTATCCGGACGATCGGGACGATTGAAGCGACCAAACCTATCCCAGAATGCACTATTATTTCCCAGTATTCATAGCTCGCCACCAGCTCCAAAATGGCGCCACCAACAGAGTTAATTTAACTCTGCTTTATTTATGGTGGAAATACAACAGTATGAATGCCTTTAAAATACAACAAATTCTCGCGTGACTACAATAAAATTACAAGATAGAATTGCTGGAGGTCCAGAGCCGTCAGAGGCGGAGAAGAAGTATACAAATATTCGCACCGCATATGACCGGTTTTTAAGGAATTACGGAATTTCGTGATTTGGATTTGCTAGTAAGCCATATAAACCACTGAGTCTCAGCGCCAAAATGATGTTGTAAGACCCAGCTCACGACCGCGCTCTCGCTCTTTCAGACGATCGGGACGATTATATGGGAACCAATAATCGTCCCGAACGTCTCAGTCGTTTCAAAAACTGCTTGAGACGACTGTGACGATCAGTACGATTATATGAGAACCAGCCTTTACCAAAGCCTCAGTTTGACCAGGGAGGTGTAAACAAATTTCCATGTGGTGAAAATTGACTGTATTGTGTAATTTTTAATCCTACCATGCTCTATCTACGGTGTACTGATTAGCAACCGTACATTACTTTATTCTAATCGTCCAATAAGATAAATCCTATGTGTAGTGAAAGTAAATGACTTGAAAATATGTAGTCAAACCGAGGCTTCGGTAAGTAATCTACCCAATAGACCCTTTGCACTTTACCTCTTTACCCTGGGAAACCAGCCGACTCTTATCGCTCCCCACTCGCGAAAGAGACGTTGGGGGAGCGAGGCAGAAAATTCCATACTGATGACGTAGCAGATAGCCGTTTCACGATGCATAAATTAGTTGCAATTCTCAGAAGCCGAATGCGAACAACAGAGTTCTTTTCAAGGAATATAACTGCCGAGGCTGCTCGTTGGCTTGGCAGTGGATCACCGTCACGAACAACCATGAAATTCAAGTCTATTTAGCGTGTGCCGGTGCTGTTGTTGGCTCCTTTGCATACTGAGTTCTTTCAGCGGCTATAGATGGTTTGCACTCAATCCCCAGAGATTCAAATGACAATGGCCATGTTGGTGTACAGAACAAAAGAAGCTAACGAAGAATCATGGCGGCTATGACGTCACGTGCAAAGGGTCCATTGTAAAGCGAAATGTCGTACTGTCAAAAACATTTTACAAGCAGTAAGTGATCAAAATGGTACTGTCATAGTTGTTTATAATTTCATATCAGTAAACCTACACACACTGAGCTATCACAGAACACTGGATGAGTTGTTGTTGTCGGATAAATCATTCAGACAGTGAATCTGGGCTATGAATAAACATAATTACATGTAAGTGCGCTATGAATCACGAACGTGATGGCCGTTCACCCAAGCAAACGGGCAGCCTCGGTATATAGTATACCTGAAAATAACCGCTGCATTATGTAGCTAACCTCTTCGGCTACTGACCTGGCAAAAGAGCTGGCTTGAAAGGTGGCCTGCTGTGCTGTGTGTAGGTTTTGAAATTATAAACAACTATTATGTTTTGGCAGTCGTAGGACAAATTCTCTTGAACCGGGCCGAGCCGCTGAAAGAACGAAGCAAACGAGCTACCAACACACGCTAAATATATAGGCTTGAATTTCATGGTTGTTCGTGACGGTGATCCACTGCCAAGCAAACGAGCAGCCTCGGTAGTTATATTCCTTGAAAAGAACTCTGTTGTTCGCATTCGGTTTCTGAGAATTGCAACTAATTTATGCATTGTGAAACGGCTATCTCCTACTTCATCAGTATGGAATTTTCTGCCTCGCTCCCCAGTCCCCAGACGTCTCTTTCGCGAGTGGGGAGCGATAAGAGTCGGCTGGTTTCCCAGACTATACCTCTTTTGCTCTGACGAAGGGCTAGCTAGCGCTCGAAACGTCAGCTGCTACTCGCTTTCCACGGCGGTTAGCATACCTCAATCGACTTTAGTTGATTACATACCAGTGTTTATCTTCCCCGCCGACGCAGACCAACACTAGTTTTTACAGGAACTAGTTGCCTATCGCACTTTATGTCATAGCCGCCATGCTCAGCTGGTGTACAGTAAACAATATATTCTTCGTTAGCTTCGTTTGTCTGTACACCAACATGGCCGCCATACCCTTTGTCATTTGAATCTCTGGGGCCGTGAGTGCAAACCATCTATAGGCCTTTCCCAAGATATAGTTGACTGCGCAGTCAACTATTGGGTGAATCACTACGCTCATACTAGGGGATCCCCCAATAGCATATCCTTTTTCACTTTCACTTCCCTTACCCCAAACCTTACAAATTCCCCCTACAATTATAGTCCACTTAATGCAATTCAAGCAGATTGGGAGTCCGGACTCGCCTTCCGTTTGTGTGACTGCACCGCGGGGAAGGCCATAGCAAAGGCAGTTTAGGTCCTTGTATAACAGTATCAGTTCAGTCGTGGGATGGTGGTTATTGACCACTGCAGCCAGACAGGAACTGACACTATCGTGACGAGGAACCTTAGCGAACTGCAGGTAATAGTGAGCTGTGTACTCCCTCTCCCATTCCACGTGATCCATGACATCCACGAGCCGGGATCCAGTGAGAGCGAGTGTTATTGCACCGCCGGAACGGCATGAAACTGTGAGCGGTCTTTCCTTCATCCATAGCCAACTACCCAAGAATTTCAGGTGACTGCCCATCGCCTCCGAAGACATACGCGAGTTGATAATGTCATCAGACTTCGTCGTTGATCGAAAAAGGAAGCCATCAGTCCATCTGTAACGTCTGTGCTCTGGACATGTACCGCATCGCCAGAAATGAGTGACATTTAGCAATTGTCAGCGGCGTTACAAGTGGGTCGGCTCTATGGTTAAGTGGTTAGAGCGTGGGCCTTAAAATCCCGCAACCGGAGTTCGACTCCTACGCTGGACACAATTTTTTTTTTTTACTTCTTTTTCTCCTTTTTCAGTTTTATTTAAACTTTTCCTCTATTTTTAAGCTATTAGAGCCGCCTTCCATACTAAAATATTGTTGTTTACTGTCTCTCAAGCCTCAAAACGGGCACGAATGGGAGATATCGCTGACCACAATTAGTATCGCAGACTCTTCTCTATAGGTCCGGCTAGGACCTATTTTTAAAAAGGGACAATTCATTTGAATAACTGCTGGTCAGTTACCGAATACACTGCAGTTTCATAAGAAGTGAACAAGTTGGCCATTGGTATACGCTCGTGGCCAGAGATATAATGGTCTCAAGACAGCCAAATTTACGGATTTAGCGTACAAAGATGGCGGATTCTGCCGGTTTATCCAAGATCGAAATATTCAACTGCAAAAACAAAACCTCAAAGGAATCCACAGCTGCTCTAATGGCATTTAGTGACGAAGTTCAGAAGGCCTGGTATAGACATTTTGCAAAGTACAGTATATTCCACCTCAGAATCCAAGTTATAAACAGTAAGTAAGCTCTTTTCTCGCCAATTCTCACTCTAGCTCTGTAATAATTTGAGTCAAAACACTCGTTTATGTTTGAAAAAAATGAAACCTAAAATTCACGAGCTGATTATAGAAATGTAGGTAGACCGAACTATTTAATACATATTGTAGATTGAGATCCTGGTTAGACATTTTTTAAATCATACTCAGGAAAGTGAGAAATCGAGATTAAGCGTTTTCCCCCCATAGTTTTCTTGTAATTTATATGAACTGTGCTTGCTGATCTCTGAGCCGAAATTGATATTGCACAATCGGCCGTGTCGCGTTTTTCTGGCGATGGCTCAATTGCTGTAACTGCACAAACCTTTGACTGTGTTTAAACATCGTTTTATCCCAAACAAGATGGATTTGTCACCCCTCAACGTTTTCCCCCATGTGTGGTTAAACAGCAGGTCGATCATCACTAAGGTCACCCGGCCTGTCGCCTGAGAAAAACAACGTCTTGGAATAGAAGGTGTTACGCCAACCAAGCAAGTTTATACACAAATATAGCTGTGGCTTGCTTAATTATGCGTTATACCTGCTGGCGCTTGATCTTCCTTAATGAGCTTTATATATCGCTTTACCAATAGGGATGCTTCTGGATTGCCCAGCCCAGGGCTCTCCTCCCATTCCCCAAGACGGCCATTGGCCATGAAAATCGCCCGTAACTTTTCAATCAGTGAGTCAACCGTCCCTGCTGCCAGGCGTATCGGGCAACCATACTTCAAAGAGCATTTTAAACCTTGATGTGGGCAGCCGTTAATGCATGTGGACCTGAGTCCTGTTGTAACTTTCTCACACATTATTACATATTCATGACTCATTGGCCAATGAGGAGTCTCATTTCAGGTCACGTGTTAATACAAGAAAACCAGGGACAATACGACACATTTGCATATTAGCTGTATTTGGAAACGATTTCAAATTACGGCAAATATGCAAATTCGTTAAAACAATATCTAATTTGGATATTTGCTGTAGTTTGAAAACGGTTCCAAATACAGGAAATATGCAAATTAGTTCTAGATTACTGTTCTAAAAACAGCCCGTCAATAACTACATGAAAAAAGCATGAAGAAACAGAAACATGAAACACAACGTTAACACTTCTAGAAGTCTCTTACATTTTTGTCTATAAATGCTGGTATAAAACTTCATAAGCCAGAAATGATAAGCTTTCTGCTGCCGTATGAATCCAAGTAGTAGGAGAGGCATGGAATTAGCCTCCTTTTTAAGGCGCTATGCTAATTTTTAAGGCGCGCTCATTAATTCAGGTGACGTCACAGTCCTATTGTCTTAGGTCATGCATAAATTAATTAGGGCGTATGCCCTTTTTTAAGGCGCTATGCTAATTTTTAAGGCGCTCTCATGAATAAAGTGAGGCGCGCTCATGAATAAAGTGCGGTAAAGTGCGGCGTCTCATGAATAAAGTGGAATCTCATTAACTCAGAGGATTATCTATTATTTCTGTGAATGAGGTCATCGATCTATTCGGGCATGTTTGGGCAAAGCTTGAGCGGCTATAAAACCAGAACCTGTGTACAACCCAAAGTGTAACTCCGAGTCAGTGCAACCCAAAGTATAAAACCAGAAAACTCCAACTACAAGATGGCAAGGAAACCTATATCAGAAGATACTATTTGCATCGATTAAGTTGAAGTTGTCGAAAGAAACAGAGCATTTCACAGGATATCAAGTACAATACATTTGGTGTATGCTGCACTCTGTGAAAAACCAATCTATGCCGAGAAAGAAAGACAATGTGAAACAAATCACCCAAGCCAAAGACAGCACGATTGCTTGATGTTACCCGAAGAGGAATCGTGGAATTTGTTCTACAACAATGCAAAAGACGAAGTCAAACCAGAGAGAGTGTGGGAGATTGTGAACGCTGTTTGCTACATGTTGAACATTGAAATTCATCGCTCATGGAAAGTTTACCTATCTGAACTTTACAAATTACCCTGGACCACAGTGTATCTCTTACATCTTCAGTTCAGTAACAACGGATCTTCTATCATTGATCAAGTGCTTGAAGTAGTGAGACGTGCAATACATCCACTGAATGACATTGAACAACACGGCTTTGCCTCAAGATATTCTGTGTCTGTTCCAGAACAATTTTTTAGAAAAGATGAAGAGTTTATGGAGATTGATTGACTTTGTAATTACTTTAACTTTTAAATCAATAAAGTTCACCTGTTTTGATTGAACAGGTTTGGGCAAATCTTTGTTATGAATAACAATACACTATTGTTTTGGTAATCTGCTCTATAGTAACCAAACGATATTTTTTTATATATTATTCACAACTCACTCGTAACGTAATTCTGATATCAGAATATTTATAAACATTTACTAATAACAGTAAATCCACTGTGACTCATAAGATCAACTCTGCTATTGTTCTTAGGGATTAGCGATAACTGAAGGGCCTATTGTTTTGAGGAAAACACTTGAGATACAAACTGAACTATAATTACCATACGAATAAAAACAAACCAGATAAATTAAACACAGTTTATTCAATCTCAAAAACACCAATTTACAGTTCGTTTTCCTTATCGTCGCGGAGTTTTTATTTTCCATTATCAACAACTGGATTTACATTCCTCGACAAAAACTTTCTTTTTTGAAGTTTCGCTTCTTGTAAATATGGTTTACGTTCTTGAGTTGATAATCTATGGACTTGTGCCAAGTGGTTGGATAATTTAACAAGATACTTTGATCCACAATTAGGTACAGGGCAGTTTTTCAAAGTCCGATTTTCCATGTTCACTCGTTGAAAGTTAGTATCAAATAGCACAAATCTACTTGATCGTCCCTTTTATCTCCTTTCGTCCCTTTTGTCGCCTTTCGTCCCGCTTTTTTCTGTTTTGAAATAAAAAAAGAGAGTTTAAAAAAAGAAAAAGGCGGGACAAGAGGCGACAAAAGGGATGAAAAGGACGAACGGAGATAACTATATACGAACGTGGACACGTCTCTTGTCAGTAAACCCTTTCATCCCTTTTGTCGCCTTTCGTCCCGCTTTTTTCCGTTTTGAAATAAAAAAAGAGAGTTAAAAAAAAAGAAAAAGGCGGGACAAGAGGCGACAAAAGGGATGAAAAGGACGAACGGAGATAGCTATATACGAACGTGGACACGTCTCTTGTCAGTAGGCCCTTTCATCCCTTTTGTCGCCTCTTGTCCCGCTTTTTTTCGTTTTATCCCTCTTTTTTCAATTTCAAAACGAAGGGAAAACAGACTATTTGTGGCGTCAAAATATGCCCTGATAGCTCGAGGAAAACTGTGAGCTTCGAGGATCAGATAATGTCCAAGAACAAACATCAGGGCATATTTCGACGTCACAATGTGGGTTATTGTTGTTATCATCCTTCAAATATTTTATTTATTTTAGTGATGCATGGGTTATAACGTCTGATACTTTGCATCCGTGGACGACAACTATCATGTCACGTGATTGCTTTTAGCCAATGAGCGCGCGCCAAAATTTTGTGGTGAACTATAATGGGAAGCGCAGGTCCGAGTCAACTACTATCAAAGTCGATAGCAACCAAGAGCGAGAAGTCTAATTGTTTTCGCATAAACAAGACACCGCTCTAAAAATGTTAGCCTTCGAGGAAACTCTCAGGTAGATTAAGGCACGGGTCTCATTTGCTTTTCTTAAAAAACGGGGAACGGGTGGACGTCAGAATTCGTTATGAAATACTTTTTGAACAAATTCATCAGCGTTTTAAGTTACACCATGAAAGCCATTCTCTCAAGCAGTCAAGAAACCATAGGCTATAGTAGCAGGAAACAACAAGACTGGTTTGATGAAAATGACGAGGTCATTAAAGATCTTATACAAGAAAAGAGGAAGGCCTTCTGTGCCTGGCAGCGTGACCCAACAAACGAGGTCAAGAAGAAAGCTATTCAGATCATCAAAGCTGAGGTCCAAAGGCTAATCGGCCGGATTAAGGATCAATGGTGGGCTGACAAAGCCAAAGAGATTCAAGATCTTGCGGATAGACATGATAGTCGTGGCTTTTTTAGTGCCACAAAGGCGATTTACGGTCCTAGCACGCGTGGCGCAGCTCCTGTGAAGGATAGAGACGGCACTCTCCTTAATGATGAAGAGAGCATAAACCGCCGTTGGAAGGAGCATTTCCAAAATCTCTTAAACCGCGAATCATTGATAGATGAATCTATATATCTAGAGATCCTTCAGCTACCGGCCTGTGACTGTGAAGCTTGGAATGGAACCTAGCCTTGCTGAAGTTAAAACTGCCATCAGTCAGACAAAGAATGGAAAGGCCCCCGGTGGTGACGGAATACCAGCAGAGATCTTTAAACTCGGGGGAGAATAACTTACTTGTTGTCTTCATCAGCTCATTCTTCTCATCTGGCAGAGAGAGAAGATCGCTCCGGACTTAAGGGATGCGGAAATCGTCAAAATCTTCAAGAAGGAAGATAAATCGGACTGTGGAAATTACCGTGGCATTTCACTACTTGCTACTGCTGGCAAAGTCATCACTCGAATTCTTGCCAACCGTCTATATCCCCACGCGGAAGAGTTTCTCCCGGAATCACAGTGTGGCTTTCGAGCTAACCGAGGAACTATTGATATGATCTTCATCGCACGCCAGCTGCAAGAAAAATGTCTTGAACAACATCAGCCACTCTACATGGCCTTTATATAGACCTTACAAAGGCTTTCGACTCCGTCAACCGTGAAGCCCTATGAAAAATCTTGGCCAAATACGGATGTCCTGAGAAATTTATTCGTATTCTTAGACTTCTCTATGATAACATGACCGCCATAGTCCTCAATGACACTGCTGATAGCGAACCTTTCGAGGTGCAAACGGGCGTACGTAAAGCAAGGCTGTGTGATCGCACCCACATTGTTTTCCATCGGCTTTGTAGCAGCTATTATGCACCTGGTGCAGAATAGACTCCCAGGCGGGATAGAAGTTGTTTACAGAATGGATGGAGGCTTATTCAATCTAAGCAGGCTTAAGGCGAAGACCAAGACTAGTAGTACGTCGGTGGTGGAACTTCAGTACGCTGATGACAATTGTATCTGCGCCACCTCAGAAGAAGATCTACAAGCGATTCTGAACGCCTTTGACTATGCTTACAGGAGACTCGGCCTTTCTATAAATGTGAAGAAGACGGAGGTTCTTTTTCAGCCAGCTCCAGATCAAACTCCTACCTGTCCATCCGGCTTAAGATCGAAGAGACTGTCCTACACAATGTACAGAGTTTCTCTTACTTGGGCAGTTTCCTCTCACCCAAGGCAGATATTGATGCTGAGATCCAACATCGTCTTCAAGCTGCCAGCTATGCCTTTGGTCGGCTGCGGGAGAGAGTCTTTGATGAGAGGTATACGAACTGGCACCAAAATCCTAGTATACAAGGCTGTTGTTCTACCGACGCTTCTATATGGCTCGGAGTCCTGGATTACTTATCGATGGCATTTAAAGGCCCTTGAGAAATACCATCAACGCTGCCTCCGCCGTATCCTGGGTGTCAACTGGAAGGATCAACGAACAAATGTCAGCATCCTGGAAGAGGCCAACTGTACCAGCATTGAGGCCATGGTGATGCAAAATCAACTTCGTTGGTCGGGGCATCTCCTACGAATGAACGACTCCCGCCTTCCCAAGCAGATTTTCTTCGGCCAACTTGGTTCTGGAGCAAGAGCGAAGGGAGGACAAAGGAAGCGTTTTAAGGATAACATGAAAGCATCTCTAAAGTCGTGTGGCATTAGTGTCGACAACTGGGAGGATGTTGCTAGTAGTAGATCCGGTTGGCGAAAGGTCGTCCATGAGGGTGTGTCCCACTTTGAGCTGGAAAGTCGAACCAAGGCCCGGCAGAAACGCTTGCTGCGCAAGGAGCGTGAAAAGGCACCTTTACCGCTCACTACTGCTTATACATGTCACGTTTGCGGAAGGCCGTGCGCCTCTCGCATTGGACTGGTCGGTCACCTGAGGGTGCACAAGAACTGAAGAATACTTGGTGGACAATCCTACTCGTTATCGAGTGATCCCTGATGATGATGATGAGGAAACTCGGCAAACTTCAAACAAAGGCGCTGTGATTTCGGTTGGAAGGAGGTAAGACAAAAGATTGTGCACGGTCATAGCTCATTAGCGTCCCCTAAACGACTTAACCCACACGTTTCTATTGGCTGATTGATTAACATATTCCAATATCTATTGTGTTTTGTGCACGGTAATGGTTGAAAAAAGCGAACAAAGACCTATAACAAAGAAGGTCGCTAGGTTTCATAACTATTCCACTCTATTAACTATATATGTTAGCTTAATCTACCTGAGCTGTGAAACATTTTGCAAAAAATATTTTTTTAAAGTGGTTTTTGTCTGCAGAGCGCGCACAATCGACTATCGATCGATATATGGCGCCTGGTTAGCCAATCAGATGGCGAATTTGCCAATAGACGACGGCTGGGTAGCCAATCAGATGGCGAGTTTGCCAATAGACGACGGCTGGGTAGCCAATCAGATGGCGAGTTTGTCAATAGACGACGGCTGGGTAGCCAATCAGATGGCGAGTTTGCCAATAGACGACGGCTGGGTAATGCTAAATACTGTCTAATAGTCCTTACTATTAAATACGTAGGCTTTTAACAGTTTTAGACTCGATCGTAGTTAAACTAGTCCATATATCAAAACAGTCCTTATGTTAACTTGTATCCTTTTTTCACATTTGCTGAATCTTTATCCATAAAAAAACTGTAATGTACTTAAAGGATTACTCTTGACTGTTTACACTTATCTACTACTGCCTCAGATAGCGGTAAGAGGGCGAAAGATAAAGCTTATGCTGAGCTATCGCCTGGCTATCGCTTAGGGATGGACCATTTAATTTTTGAGGGGAGGCGGGTTGTCAAATACCCAAAATAAATATTGCAAAAGATTGGAAAAACATTCATTCACAACAAACCGAAGAAAAACTTATATTTTGCAAATGCCATTATTATTGATATTGGGTACTTGTATTTTGACTAAACATTATTGCCGGCAAGCAAAATGACAGTGTGAAAAAAAAATGTTACAGAGCTTTTAGTCGTAAAAAAATATTCATTTCCTGAAAAAAATTGCCCAACCCCACCCCTCCCCCCTAAAAAATATTGTCCCACCTTACTGGAATATGGAATATACATTGTTTTGTTTTTCACGCCACGCAGCCTGCCTCGTACCCAGGCGCACGGTACGAGGCAGCCACGAAGCCTGGTAAAGAGGCCCCCCTCTTTCCTCTGCGCGGGGGAGACTGTACTCTTTGCTGAAAAAGACACCGCTATGATTCAAAGATAGCCTGCTTACCGGCTCTTCTGTAATTTTTTCTGTCGGTTCTTTTCGGATAAAAGAAACGACAGAAAGAATTACAGAAGAGCCGGCAAACAGGCTAATTCAAAGATAACAGTAATCGACAAGCATATGCCACATTAATTAAAGGCTACCGATATACCAAATACTCCTCGCCAACGTACTTATTGTCTGAGTCAATCTTATTCAAGCATAAAAAGTCTCTTGGGGCCTAGGTTTTATTTGTAATAATTCGTTTTGGAAACTGAGTCCTAATAACTTTAAAAGCCTCAACCTTTCTATAATGATTGCTCGGATACGTTGAAACTCATCACTATTCAGAATATTTTATCTTCATATTACATGATAAATTGTAAGGAAATAATATTGAAAAATACACTGGTCAAATAATACACTTCCATATTTTGAGGGTCAGTTAAAACATATACACGCGCATTTATATACATATCCTGTAAATTGTTTACATTTAAATGACGCAAGTCAACTGATACTTGATCGAATCTGAATGGTTGGTGCGTAACTAACCACGTCGGAAAAAGGCAACTGATCACAAAGAAGCCAAAGAATGAAGAAGAAGGCATGAAAAAAAACACTTGGGTGTTCAGACGTTATCAAGCAATCAGCCTCGCAACCAACACTGAATGAAACTGAGTCAACCCTGCCAGCCGCGGTTTTTAAAGAAGACTCTTTGATTAGTAGGCTAAACATAGATGGACTAATTCAGTTTGAAGTGGAAAATGAATTATTTTTTGGGGTAATTTTGCGGTTAAATTGGTAGTAAGAAACACTTTGTTCGCACAACAAATTAAGGCAGACTTTCTTTGGCAGTTCGACTCGACCTTATCTAATAGCCAGACCGCCAACTTCGACTGAGAAAATATATTTTTAAGCCACAAGAAATTTCCACTGCAATATATGGACCAGCTTTTACCAAGGAAGATGAAATTCGAGTGAACAGCAGGGAGAGCGGACATTAATGGCAAGGCGAATGTGGAATTGGCTACGATAATTTACCACCCAGTTGGGCAGCAATAAAAGAAATTCATCTAGAGTATTTGCTTTCGAGAGGTTCGACGAATAGAAATCCTTGTTTATTCGTTTGTATATCAAAAAATCCAATTCCGCTCTCAAATGGAGTTGCTTAGGAGAACAAATTAACATCTGAGGTTTCATCCCTTGCTGTTTGTTTATATTTACACCAACATTTCATCGAATATCCAGCGCTCTGATCCGAGACAAAAGACATCTAAACGGTGGCTTAGCATTTATTTTCTATAAGGTGTAATTCATTATTAATTTTCTTACTTTCTCGTACCTTTTTTGTACTATGTACGGCAACAAAAATACCAAAATTAGGAACCCCAAAGTGTGAGCCTGTAAAATGAACGGTGTTTTCTCACTTCATTTTGCAACCCACACATCCGCTGTTTCGTGAGCCAGCTGCATCATTACGTCAACAGGCTTCAGTTATGCAAATGAGTTCCAAACAATGCCGAGAATGAGGTTATCTTTTCCGAAGTGATTAGATTTTCTAATTTTCCTTCGTGACATGGCGAAGGCGACGCTAACGCCAACCAAGCGGATCGAGCAAGAACCAGATGCTTTACGGTAGAATTTCTTCTCGTTCCTGACAATCATGAAGATTTAAAAAGAGTAGGGCAGTAACGTATTGCTTTGGATCACTTAGCTTCATTTAAGCAGCTATCTTACCGCCAACTATAGTCAATTAGCCGTATTCAACACCAACACGGGACTAAAAACACTGACTAAACGACAACGCGGGTGGGGGACGTTTTAGCGGCCATAACATGGCTTTGGCAAGGCTTTGGAACTTGCTAACTCGTTTAAAGAAGATCGACAACGATCCCAAAGACTCGCCGCTAAAACGTTGCCTCAATGTATTTGATCTTACGTCTCTTGGCGTCGGTGCCACTGTGGGAGCTGGGTTATACGTAGTCACAGGTCAAATCGCTCGAGATGTCGCTGGCCCAGCCGTAGTTCTCTCCTTCTTCATCGCAGCCACCGCTGCCTTTCTTTCAGGTATTTGCTACGCAGAATTTGGATGTAGGATAACCAAAGCCGGCTCGGCCTATATCTACACTTATACCTCGCTGGGTGAACTATGGGCCTTCATCATCGGATGGAACATGGTCCTGGAGTATGTGATAGGAACGGCTTCTCTTGGACGAGCGAGCAGTGAGTACATCGATTCAATTTGTGGAGGTGTGATGCACAAGTTTTGGATCAAGCATATAGGACAATGGCACGTTTTGGGACTGGGAGCATATCCCGATTTCCTAGCCTTCGCTTTGGTTATCGTAATATCCTCGATCGTGTCTTGTGGGGCCAAGCATTCGGCCGTCTTCAACAAGGTCGTAACTGGGATAAACATGCTTGTTGTTGTGTTTATCATAGCGGTTGGATTATTCCACATTGATTCAAAAAATTGGGCAGGGAATCAGCAATTCCTTCCTTATGGAGTCTCTGGGATTCTCGCCGGAGCTGCGAGCTGCTTCTATTGCTTTGTAGGCTTTGATGTAATTGCCACAGCAAGCGAGGAGGCCCTGAACCCCAAGAGAGCCATACCCTTAGCCATCATGATCAGTCTTATCATCAGTTTCATGGCGTACTTTGGAGTTTCCACTATACTAACATTGATGGTGTCCTACAAGGACCTGGATAAAATCGCACCGCTACCAGAGGCCTTCAGTAAAGTCGGACTTCCAGGAGCAAAGTACGTTATTGCGATCGGAGGACTGTGTGCTTTACTTGGATCTCTGATGAGCGGAATGTTTGCCGTGCCAAGAATCTTGTACTCCATGTCGACGGATGGATTGATCTTCGGATGCTTTAAGTGGGTCAACTCTCGTACAAACGTTCCTCTGACTTCCATCATTTGTTCAGGTTTATTATCCGCTACCCTCGCGCTCTGTCTCGATCTAAAGCAACTCGTGGAAATGCTTTCTATAGGGACGCTACTGGCCTATACGCTCGTCTCAACATCGGTGCTGGTGCTACGATTTCAACCTGGCATTGAAAGCGTCGATTTTGATGAAGGTATTACCCGCTCCGAGAGAAGCTACAGAGTTATATGCTGCCAAAAACCCACAACGGACGTGCCAGCTATAGAATACAAGTCCTTGGATGCAGCTAATTTGGAAAGTGATTCTCTATATGAGAAGGCAGAGGTTAGTAAAATAAATTGCTATTTTATTAGGTGCGAAAACATGGATAAGAAGTGGTTCGCGGTTTAATCTAATTTTGGGTTCACTTGCTGTTAGGTGATTTTTCTCCTGGTGTTTGCCTTGTTATGTAGTTAAAGTAATGTGTGTGTGGAAGGGGGATATGTTTTGTGTTAGTCTGAACAAAATAAAGGAAATATGAAGTCAAACAATGGAAGACGGAAGAGCGAAATTATAAATAAAAGGAAGGCTGCTATCAAACAGACAAAATTCTAACGATGCATTTGAACTGCTTTGCTTTCTAAAAGAAACAAAACATTATAAAAAAACCTCAGAAATAAATGACCGGCTGTCTTACAATCTCGAAAGTGAATTTTTCCTTTTAGATTTTCTTTAGGAGCGACAAAGATTTTTTTTAAAGTAATTCATGACATTGAATTGATGTACGTTTTACACAGAAACATTTCGCTTTCTGTTAATTTATGCTTGTAGTGGTTAGTTATAGAAAACGATTATGTTCAACTAGTTCACATTGTACCGTTAAACGCTAGTTAAAATAAAACTCTTTGCGTTTTCTGTTAAAACAGGACAGAACGAAGCATTCGATATTGATAACATAACGAAAGTTTTCCGTTTTGCTGCACTAACTTATATAAATTTATACAGAACCAAAACTGTTATGACAAAATGGGAAATTAAATTACATTCGATTGAAGGAAGAGTAAAACACATTCATCCGGTGTGGAAACAGGGAATATATTTTTTCACATGCGCGGAGAAATACTTTATTGTTATTTATTTATTAGCTTTTAAATTGTACGTGTTGAAATAAGCGTGCTTCCTGTTTTCCTAAAGTATGGAATATGTGTTTAATGACAGTAACATCTGTTTCCTATATTGCTCAAATGAAGAAACTTACGGCGAAAGTAATATTAAATGTCTGCTAGTTTCTTGCCATCAATTTATTTTCTCTTTTGATAAACAGAAAAATGTTTTTTTTTATTGTCTTTCTAGTGCGTGAATGAATGTGAATGGTAGGCTACTGAATTGCAGCAAATGTTTTCAGTAGAAAATTACCAGTTTTATTAAAATATAGTTGATGAAAACAAGAAAACATTTTTTTATAGTGACTTCATTTGAGACTTGAGTGATATATCTATTCAATTCTCGTATAATAATCAAATCGGCTATTTTTCCTGTTATGGTCGTATTATTAGGACTATCATACGTCAGAACCATTTCAGTGATATGATTAACTTCTATCAAACAGCCTATTCACCGTACAGCAATATCACTGAGGAACCAAATGAAAATGGTAGAAATTGATAATTAACAACATATATGTACGCATTTTTTCTTTATGTTTTATAAAAGCGAAAATTTTATATTTTTAAAAAGTATTTTGTATTTATTTGTGCGTGGGGAAACGTTGTTTTGCTTACGTATTGTTCCGACCCCAAATTCTTGACTATTTTTTTAGTGTCTTTGAAATAATTGGACTAATTATTCTACATGTATGTTGTGGTTGTATATTTTCTTTGCGTGGTTTAACTTATCCGGGACACTGTTTGGCTCACTTTGACATGGACCCCCGAAACCCAGCATTAAAACATAAAACTAAAACAGCATGCTGCAAAATTTAAACCACTCACAAACATAAACTAGAAAAGAAATCCCTCGAGCATACTTTCCCAAAGAAATGATTTTTTTTAATCCAAAGATTTCATATTTTTTTATGGACATTGAAATACAGCCGCCTACATACATGCGATGGGTTCACTTATCCATGACCTTAGTTGACAGCTGAAGTGTTCTATTTCAAGCTAGTGACCAATCAGACGCGATCACGTCTCATAATATTGACTATAGTTATAAAGTGTAAAGATAGGTCAGACGGTTCGTTGCTTTTGGTCCATGGATCTAGTATAAACTATTATAATCAAAAACATTGTCAGTGAAGTTATAAATTCTTTAGAAAAAAGTTTTATTTTACTTACAGTGTTTTTATGAAGTGGACGCTACGAAGTGTTTGAATATTTGGACTTCGTCGGGGCGGGAAAAATAACCTCTGAAACCAGGGTGGACTTATAATCGACCAATTCTATTACATTGGAAATGAACTAACGCATTTTGTGCTACCTGAATCCATTAACGTAATTATAAAGCTATTTTTACATAGCTAGTGCCTTTCCTTTAGTCGATCAGTTGAATATATTAATTGCTATTTATTGTGGCACGAAATAAAATGTAAACGCTCTTTGAAACACGAAACCCTCGCGCGATATGGCAGATATTATATATTGCTATTGTTATCAGAACATGTTTTGACATTTTTTTAACAGAGAGAAACGCAAGAACCGGACAAAAGGAGTAGTCAGATCGCCACCACAGCAGTCGTCCTCATTATCTGTTCCCTCGTTGGTTTCTCGGCCCTGTTGGTAGCGGCCTGGTCGTCTTTGGCTAATGGTGAATCGTGGGCGATCTTCACCGCCTGTTTCACCTCCTTACTCTTCGTATTCGGTGTCGTGGTCATGATGCTTCAGCCTCGCAATCATGCCAAATTCCCCTTCACGGTTCCCTGCATTCCAGTCCTTCCAATTTCCAGCATTCTGGTGAACTTGATCCTGCTGCTAAAACTCTCTCGTTCGACGTGGATCCGATTTGGTGTCTGGATGATTTTGGGTGAGTCTAAGGCGCATGCGTCATTTACTCAGTGTTAGACTCATCTTGGTGGGTAATTTTCACATACCAGCGGGGGGCTAGTTGGGCTATTGTTGAGGTTTCGACTTCTACAACTTCTCGCTGGTATTTGTGCGTATATTAGATTAGTATGAGGCTAATGTTGAGTAAATGCGCTCATAGACCCCATGTTAAATCCATGGCGGGGTCCTAGGATTGAAGCAAAGTCAATCGGTCAAACTGATTTCATTTTCGCAGAAATTTAAAACATCGTGAATACAGTTACATTTACCATCCGGCTGGACCGGCCAACCTCACCTTCATGATCCTGCGATGGTTTGGCATGCGGTCTGTGTAGTCATGGCAGCGTTAAGCGGTAATTGTTTGAACACAAAACTAGACTAATGACATGTCAACACTTATCAGATTGTTCCATTTCAGATCGTACGTTGACAACGGCTTTCCATTCCATTCTATTTTTTCGACATAAAAGGTGTCCGAGCGAGTTAAATCGGTTTTGGTCCTTGAGTGGGCGGAGCCAGATAACAAAGAGATTTTGATTGACATATTTTAAGAGGGGCACTTATGAGCAGGAAAAAATGGAAATTGGGAAATAAAACCGTAAAATGACATGAAAACGGGAAACCAAATCCTACATAGAGGAAAAGAGATATCAAAACCTCCCACGCTCATACACGCACCGTGCCATATGTACAATTTGTTCTCCTTAATTTCGAAATTGCCGGAACGCGAAACGCAGGAGCGAAACCGCTACGCACGGCCGGGTTTTTTTATGTCCCCGCGTTTTCCTTTAGACCAAGGCCCGTATACATGACGCCCCGCCGGATGGCTGGTTGACCCTAGCACAGGGGTGCCTTGTTTTGAAATCCCTGGAGACTGTTTTGCATATCGACAACAATGCTTCTGGCCCCAGTACTATACTCTTAAGGGACGGACCATTAGATTATTGATTGGGGGGGGGGGGGGGGGGGGGGGGGGGGGTTGCGAGAATTTTAGTTGCTCGATATTTTTTTCCCGATAGAAGAGCTTGCTCGATATCCCCCCCCCCCCCCCCCCCCCATCATTAGAGAGCTTAAGCAACGACGACGGGGACGGCAGTGACGACGGGACGTAGAAAAGTGTTTTCTCCCGAAATATGATGTTTACTATTTCATTCGTTCACCTTTAATTACTGTTCACATCCATATCTTCGAAAAATATGATAAGCATAGAGTTCCGTTCGCGCCGAACGAAAAACAGAGTGATTTACTTTCGATCGTTTGCGTTCTCTTGTCAACGTAGAATATGGAGTTTTCACGTTGTGTTTTTGCAGACAACGGTTGAAATGTAGTTGACTGCGTGCATTTTCATGTGAAGTTATTGTATTTCGTAATTAAGTCTATTGTGTCATGCCGTCGTCCTAGACGTTGCCGTCGTCGTTGCTTAAGCTCTCTAATAAAGGACGGCGACGGCAGTGACGACGGGACGTAGAAAAAATTTTCTCCCGAAATTAGGTGTTTACTATTTCCCTTGTCCGCCTTGAATTGTCTTTCACAACCACATTTTCGATGACTAAAGAGTTCCGTTCACGCCGAACGAAGAATGATTTGATTTACTTTCTTACGTTCGCGCTCTCTTTAAAACGTACAATTTGTGGTTTTCACGTTGTGTTTTTGCAGAGAACGGTTGAAATGTAGGCGACTGCGTGCATTTTCACGTGCAGTTATTGTATTTCGTAATTAAGGCTATTGTTTTATGCCGTCGTCCTAGACGTTGCCGTCGTGGTTGCTTAAGGTCCCTATTGGTCGACCTCCCTTCCCTTAATGTCAACATGCCCGTTATTTGGTCTACTGCAGTATGTATAGAGCATATTTTTATTGCCCACGAGTCAACTCTGCTGTCTTTAATAAATATCCTAATTTTAAAATCCTAATTTTGAAATTAGGATATTTCTTTCAATATTGCTGTGTATTCTCGACACGGACCACCGCGGCTATAAAACTCAGAAATAACAAGCCAAGAAGCCATAAAACATTAAAGGAACACTTTCGATAGAATTTAACCTTCACGTTTCTTTAAAATAAACCTACAAATATATAACACCCTGAGATAGAAGAGATCAGAAATACCACATGAATGTCCTGACACACTTTTAGTCAAACCTTTTCGATAGACGATGGCAAAGATTAAAGTTGACAAAAGCTTAACTGATCTAGAAACTTGATTTTGGTTACAGTTAGCCGATTTCAAGTTGCTCTAAATTTCTCTTAAAAGCAGTATTTTTCATCCACACGAACTTTGCCATCCTTCATCAAAATTGTCTCAAATTTCCAGTACACCTGGAAGCATACTCGGCTAATCTGTGTAATTATTGTTCTCTTTCCTCATGCGAAAGTTTATCATTTGGGGGTTGGCAGTACCCCATTGAAAACAACCCGGTTTGGGGTCATAACAAAAGATAGAATTAGAACTCAGTGGAAGCAAAAACGTTCAATTATTCTCACGATATTCATTACGTACTTTTTCTTAAAAAACAATTAATTTCAAAATGTTATTTTTATCCCGTATATTTACCCTTATATAGCTCGAAATAAGATTTAGATAGACGGTGCAATAGAAGGAACATGTGTCTTCTTTTGGGTTCGTATTTTTCTCTCGACCGTATAATTCAACTCTATTACTCCCAATTCAAAATGTTATTTTCAGTCCATATTCGCCTGTATCACTCGAGATAAGATTCAGAAAGAAGCCGTACGTCTTCTGGGTTCGTATTTTTCTATCCAGAATAATTCAACTCTATTACTCCAAGTTCCTGCCTTTATATTGCCAACGCACTCGGATATCAGAATTGAGTCTTAGTTTGGATTCGCTACGAAAATAGCGTTATTAACTAGGAGGTATAGTTGTTTTAATCTTCGATTTAGATCGAAACTCTTAATTGGATTTCATCTTTGCTAATAAAGCCGTAGAATCTTTGAATTCATATTCCGTCCATTAATTGTCTTAATTTCATACTAATGCATCTCTGTAATACAATTAAAAAGAAAAAGCCACAATTTACCCGCATGAAAGACCTTGTTGCGGTAATTTTTCAAGATAATGTAGGCTGTTAGTGCCATGAAATATTAATACGAGTAGTTAGCGTTCCTACTGGAGTTTCACGCAGGTGGCTCTAAATGCATTGAATTCAGTGTCTTATTTCAAAGGCCAAAAGCCAAATATGAATACATTAATGTTCATGAATTTTAAATTCTCACTGCGCTATTAACCTGAATTAAAACTCTGAAATAACGTTAACTTTTTTGGGCATATTTCGTAGATTGCTAGCTCTAGTAATATTTATTTTGGCCCGTATTATTTCCTGCCGAGCTCCGGAAGGTAATTTATGTTTCCACTTCTATTCTGATAGTTATATATTCCTAGAAACCATGAATTGCGTTTTTCTTTTGTGTAAAACAGATTAAAATGTGAAATGGATAAATATACAAATCCAGCAATCAACGTTTATGCAAGATCTATCACCAAATCATAACCATTACTTGATTGTTACAATGGATGGCGTATAGTGTTGCGTAAAATTTAACCTGCAAATAAGCGTTTAAAAAATATAACCAAATATTTCCCTTCGATCAACATGCTTCCTTAAGGTTAACATTTATTGTTTTCTTTTGACAATATTAGCCGATCATTGTCTATTAGACCTAAGTTGGGTACGATAAATTCGAACATGTTGTGGTTTAATGTTTTCAGTATATTGATCTCCGGTTTTAGAGGCCGGGTTTCGTTCAGTGTTTTAAGGGGCACTGAATGATCAACTTTCTCATGATGAAATACAAAAATAACTACCCTGATTAGCAGAGTCTACTTTCCAGGTGTACTGAAGAAAATTTGAGACATTTTTGATGAAGGATGGCAAAGATTTGAGTGGAAGAAAAATACTGCTTTTAAGACGGAAATTCACGGCAGCTTGGAATCGGTACACGTTTCGAAAACAAGCGTTTGTATATTACGTAATCTTTTGTAATCCACTTTAATCTTTATTCTGTATCGAAAACGTTTGAAATGTATATCAGGACATTCACGTCGTATTTCTCTTATATCTCGAGGTGTTTTACTCTTTAAAAGCCGGTCTGTCAGTGCAGGACGTCGCGCGTGGGTTCAATTCCCCACCCGGACCACCTCACCACTCAGGGTCTTACTATAACTGGGAGAACGTGCTGCCTTTGCTCTGACATATGCAAATGATTAGACCTTCGCGTCTTCTCGGATCAGGATGTTAAATCGTAGGCCTTCAAATCAACAAATCAACAAATCTCTGGCAGTGACCACCATCGCCGGGATAGTAAACACAGCTATTTAAAAACGTTTGTCCCAGACTAATATAACGGCGTACGACAGACGATATTCCCACACCAATATGGGTTGTGGTTGTAGCTGAAAGACTGAGGAATTCGTTTATTTTTGGGTCAAAAACTTTAAGACGAAATGTAAAGGTCTCTTGCGAATCGATTTTCGAATTACACTATAGCAAGAGCCCATAACCAAGAGCATCCATATCTACTATATAGATGCTACGTAATAGTTCAAAGCCGACAATGAGGACTGGACGGGATTTCAAGTCCGCGCAATTATTTCCAGTCCGCCTCGGACTGGAACTAATTGCAAGGACTTGAAATCCCGTCCAGTCCGAATTGGAGGCTTTGAACTGACATCTCATAGTCACGAATAATTAATGAGAGTTTTAAAAAAGCTAATTAACCAACATTTGTTGTTTGCATTTTGGGTTTAATTTAAATCGTCCAATGTTTAAATGACATCAATTCGCCTATTGCTGGCTTTCACTTGACGTCATGGCCGCCATGTTGGTGTACCTTTAACAATAGATTCCTCGTTAGCTTCTTTTGTTAGGTACACCAACATGGCCGCCATGCCCTTTGTCATTGGAATCTCTGGGGATTGAGTGAAAGCCAGCAATTAGAATGAACACACCAACATAGTAATACAAAATAGCACTGATTAAACAATAGAAAAACAAAGGGATTTGTATAACTTAGATTCAGTATAATTTCACACTTTAGTGCGTTCCCTCTATTTGAAAAAAACAAAAACGAATTGTTCTTAATTAAAGCACTTGTATTGGAGTTTGTTCACCACCGCCTCCTGGGAATGAAAAACTGGATAAAAACAAATCCAAAGTTATAGATTCGATTTGATTAGTCATGGCTTCGAGCGACGAAGAGAGCTTTCGACCTTTGAAACGTTTTAGAAAATCGAAAAGCAGAGAAGAAGAAGAGAAGGAGCTTGCTAACGCCGTACCTCTGTCTACACGGTATAAGAACAAATGGGCTGTAAACGTGTTCGTTGAATGGCGGGAAGGTAGAGAAAACAAAGTCGCTGCGTTGGAGAGTACGAGTTTAAAATTATCTTTGGAAAATATAGAAAACCTGGACGAAGATTGGGAAAAAAATGATTTCATGCATTGTAAAATGTCTACCAATAAATTGTTGTGGTAGTTTGACTTAAGTAGAAGGACTGAACTAATGTTTTCAAGTTGTAGTACTGAATTAATTTTGTTCCAGTCCTAGGACTAGAACAAAATTAATTCAGTCCTAGGACTAGAACAAAATTAATTCAGTCCTACAACTTGAAAAGAATTAATTCAGTCCTTTGACTGGACAAGGTTTCCATTATCATCATGTGACCGATTTATAGACCTTTGATTGGTTGGTTTCCTCATTAATTATTCATGTTTATGAGATGGCGATTTCACAAGTTGGGCTATTTTTAGATTATTTTTGCCGCCAATTAGTGGGTTACACCAGTGGTGGAACAAAAGATGCCTCATTAGCTTCTTTTGTTATAGCAACAGCACGTCTGCTACGCTTTTGTGATTTTATTCCCTTTGGAATGATTGCAACCCAAGAATAGCGGGAAGTCGTTCTAAAAATAACCTAACTTGTGAAAATGCCGTAGCATAGAGGTAGTATGGGAGACTCTCGCTCTTGGTTATGGGCTCTTGACTGTAGTTTATCCGTTTCGCACAGCTGAATAGCTCCTAACCACAAGGCATCTCGGTCTGGGACGTTTGTCCCGGAGAACCTTGTTTGAAATAGCTGTATACACAGTTTGTTAACAGTGTCCCCAGTAATATTGTCACACCATGCTAAATACATTTGACACACTATGTTTCTTTCCCTAGGTTTTGCTATTTATTTCTTATACGGCATTCGACACAGCGTGGAAGGGTTATCAGGCGATGATGACTCAAACCAGAGCGATTTCATCGTTCAAGAGACGCCGGGGTTCAACCAAAAGTTAAAACCCGTTCAGCCTAAACCCTCGAGTGAGAGAACGGACGAGAAAGAACCGCTAGAAGAGAGTTTCCAAGACCCTTCTGCCACGGACGAAGTGGCGACAGAAGCCGCTGTTGATGAGTAATTAATTTGAATGAATATGGTGAATTCGAATAGTTAATAGTTAACTGAAAAAAAGGTATTCTTAGTTTGATATAGGCAAAGGTAAGAGATATTCATCTATAAAATGGTATAATTTTAAAATGACAGAAACGGGTGGAAATATATGTTAATTCGGGGTAAATATAACTTTGGGAGAAAATATAATTAATTAACCTCTCATATGCCAGATGAAAGTCAAATCTGAAATGGAATAGGGGATAAATACATTTGAATGTCCTAGTATTCTTTTGAAACTTTTTCGATAAAGGTAAATCAAGCTGTGCTTGAAATTTTCTCTCTAAAGTAGTATTTTTAATCCACTCGAATCATTCCCATCCTTCATCGATATAATCTGAGATATCTTTCAGTATATCTGAGAAAGAGTACTCTACTAATCTGAGTAGGTTTTCTGTCTTTGCTTGATCATTTATTTGTGATTCACATGAGTATACCTCTTTAACGGTTACTGTCATGAATTATTATCAGAACACGCGGCCAAATATAGGCCGCCATCACGAAAACACGCGTGTATCGGGCTGCAAACGACCTCTAGCGGGCTGCAAATCATTGGCTGTTGCTTCATCATCCTATCCATTTAGACCAATCAGATTTTGGCGCTGACGCGGGAAACCATTTAGGTGTATGTGGCAGCGAGTATTAACACTCACGGAACCCACACAGCGGTCAAACGTCTGCGCGTGCGTATTACGGTCACTCTGGTGGGTGGCCGCGCTAATTTCCCGCGCAAAATTTACCTTAAAACATATTACAGTGAACTTCTACCTCCAAAAGTTAAGAAAAATACGTGAAAGTTAAGCTTTTTATTTTCACAGTCGACGGGAAATTGAACAAACTTCAAACTGTGAGTTTACCAATTTTTTTCGTAATTTACCAAAAACGTTCTCAAGGTTTGAAAACGGGTGTGTGAACAGTGACGGCCGCCGGCTCCTTTGAATTTGTTTTGGAATATGTTGTTGTTGCAAGACGTTTGACGCATGCGCAGACGTTTGACCGCTGTGTGCACGGAACCTCACTATACGCATGCATTACGCAAAAAAAGAAAATATATCGCTGAAAATGGCAAACTTTGAAGATGAAAACAATTGCCAGAATTCATTTGGCCTTGTACTTTGATAATAATACAAATAAAATTACTTCTGTCAGGTCATATTCTGTTTTTTTTAGATGGCCTCCAAAAGTCCCAACAAACAGCTGTGCAATATAAATTAACTGCCAGGTGGTATTTCACAATTTAAGCATGCTCATGTATTATTATTTAAAAGCAATTTAAGATAAGGCACTGTATAAGATGAACGCACCTCTGGTTATGAAATTAATTGTGAATAATTCATGTTTGGTAGAGATGTAGAATTAATTGATATAAAATTATGCACTGACACATTATCTTGTTGGGCATCGTAAAAATAGTTTTTGCCGCGTTGCAAGAGTATACATGTAGCTATAGACTAGTGGAGAATAAAATAATAAAATAGAGCCTTCTCGGACTCTTGAAGGTAATATTTAAGGTTAAATATAGAAAGTAAATACTTTTAGAATCATGTATTTATTTTGGTGGATTTATAACATAAATAGAAATAAGTTAAACACGGTAGTGAAGTCGGTGACCTATTTAAACACTTCATACTGCTTGGTGATGCATGCGTTAGAGTATATAAGCCTCGTACAGCATAAATTAACCATAGTTAACAGCCAAATAATCTTTTAAAAGAAACATTTCGTCTTTATTTTCCAATGAAATGATATACTAAGTCACAGAAATACCCTCTGACAAGCGATACCGCTCTTTCTTCGTTATCTGCCGGTCAAAATACCAGACTACCTAACAAAGGAATTTATTTTGATTGGTGTAATGTTTAAAAATAACAGCTGAATCAGATTTTTCTTGCACATTTTAAAGATATATCTTCATTCTTATTCAAGTAGTCCTCCCATTTCAGTAAGGTACGTCTCAGACGAAACTTTTTTCCCTCACACTAAATTCATGATCACCAGAAATAAAAAAAGAGTTCAACAAATATCACAGTATGAACGTTTACCTATGGCCTCCATCTTAGATCGTCAAATTACGTGACAAAATACTCCCAAAATCTGAGAGTATTTGATCACGTGATCCAGCCTTAACCAGCGTCTTCTCTCGGAGTAGCCGCCATCTTGGATCTGACCGAGAAGACACTGGGGACTAGGTTGCTGAATCCAAGGTTCAATTACAATGCTTCATTCGCTTTCATTGTTTCTGCCCCTGGCGGCGTTATCGGCCAGATGTATACTTCTAGTAATTGTTTTCATGCATCGGTGAATTTCTCATGTTTTTTTTTTTAGTGATATTTATATCAAAGAATTGCCAAGTATCTTTATATAGAGGTATAAATTTGAGTGAATTGAAGAAATGAGCATCAAATTCAGGGACAAGTATTGAATATATTTGAGATTAAAGTTATTTTACCTAACAATTTGGAGCATACGAAAATTGGAAAACTTTGAGCAGTTGAATAAGGAATTATCTTATAAAATTTATCTTGGGCCACGGCTGTATAAATTATAATTACGTAAATTCACGAGAAGAATCCAAAGTGTAACAACACATTACAGTGCGACTACTGTAACCTTAGACAACGAGAACCAATCACATTGCAGAACGATTACGGTTACTTGAGCCAATCAGTGTCGAGTACAAGACAAATCATTCCAACTTACGGTAATTTGAGCCAATCAGTGTCGAGTACAAGACAATAGCATTTCAACTTACGGTTATTTGAGCCAATCAGTGTCGAGTACAAGACAATAGCATTTCAACTTACGGTTATTTGAGCCAATCTGTGTCGAGTACAAGACAAATCATTCCAACTTACGGTTATTTGAGCCAATCAGTGTCGAGTACAAGACAATAGCATTTCAACTTACGGTTATTTGAGCCAATCAGTATCGAGTACAAGACAAAGCATTCCAACTTACGGTTATTTGAGCCAATCAGTGTCGAGTACAAGACTAGCATTTCAACTTGCTCGAGTTTCGATCCGGTAAAAGGAGAATTTGGTGACTAGTCTGAAGTCCAGTCTTTCGAATGAAGCGGAAAATCGGATTTATACTTTGGAATGCTTTATATTCGTTCTGCAATGTGATTGGTTCTCGTTGTCGAAGTGGTTCCGGTTACGGTAGTCGCACTTTAACTAGAGCAGATTCCGCATGTGTGGCACAAACTACGGCAATGACTACGGCACGGTTACTATACGGTATACCGTGACATTGAAACGGTTTCTTTACATGCCGTAGTATATCCCACTTTTACGAAATCTGCTCTAGCTGCAGATGACTCCATATGGTTAAATTATAACCAATCGAGCCATTGCTGCTATCTCAGTATTAATGCGAAACTAAGTTTTTTTAACGCAAGAACAAACGCGCAGGGTTTTACTGCCTGTGGCGGGCTGCTCTAGCTCCTGGACCACAATCAATGAAGGCCTTAATGTGCGTATGGATAGTGTCCTTAAGGACGGGAATTGCTCAACAGATAGACCTTGACCGCGTTAGCCAACTGGGTACTAATCAATGATTAGCGTAAGTTGTGTGGCTCGGGTTGGGTGTGAAGTCTATTGGGCGATTCCTATCTTTACGAGCGCGTTCAGACACGCTGCAACGAGTTTGCAGGATTAAATAAATAACACGATATAATTTGTTACGCTCAGTGTTGAAGGAACAGAATCGAACTCGAGCCTAACGATTTTAATAAGTTCGTTTGAAGACTGTATGTATTACCAATGATTCCAACAAAGGAGTCTAGTGGGTTGAAATTACAGTCATTGCAATTAGGTTTACTATATCGGCGAGCTTTGGCCGAGATTCTGGTATTACAAACTAACACTCTGTACTAACTTAAAGGTAATAGGTAATAAAACAGTGAAATGGGATAAATAATCTTGTGTATTGTTTTTTTATATATATAGTCATTTGTTTTGGAGAGAGAAGGGAGGAGTATTTATTTTTCGTAGGAAAGCCAATAGAAAAACGGGTAACATTTAAATTAAATATAATTCAGTTAACCCTTTAAGCCCCGTGGGTGATCAACATCTAACTTCTCTTTAAGATATCAGAGCAAAGTGAAGCAGGGAGGTCATGTGAATATTGGAGTTGATCAGCTGGAGAAATGTGACGCCAAATTCTCTACAAGAAATGTATGGAGATCAGAAAGGAGAATGTGGATCAAAGGGTTAAACAATCCCAGCTCAGCAGTTATCATAGTGATAAAATTGAAATAAATTGAAAACATTTGGACTCTGACACCATAGCTCCAATCACACCGCGGCAAAACGGTATGCTCCGCTGGCCGAAATAACGAAGGCTCTGCTATCAAATACAAATTACCGAGGGCTTAAACTTTTTTAGTAAATAATTTTATAACTTAGTAAACTCACAGTGAATTACAAATTAAGAAAACTTCAACCTGTTAAAGTCTTAGGCTTATCTTTTAAGTAGTTTTCTTGTTTTTTTGACAAAACAGTTTACAAATAGATACTTTTAAGCAGAAATTTAAAAATCACGGCATGTACCTGTTGTTTCATTTCAGTTTTCGCGCGAAACTGGGGGCGGCCGCGCGCTGACAAGAAATAGCAAATACGCATGCGCGTGACGTTTTGCCGCGGTGTGATCTCCAATAGGCCTTTTACAGGAAACAGTAACATGCTGTGTTCGTGCTCCCCATGGGAAAGGCGTTGCTATGGATACTGGATGGCAAGTTATCTTTTAAAATGCTGTTTTAGAAAGATCGACAATCGATTGGAGGTGAAAAATAGCATTTATAAACAGGTTTTTTTTCTAATAACAATACGGATCTCGTACAAGTGCCTTTAAATATATGAATGACCTACGTGGTTTGTATACATTAACTCGTGCGAATATTATGCAGCAAATTAACTTTAAAAATGTTTTTAGAAGATTTGTTTGCCCCATTATATCCACGTGATTGCATTCCTGCACAAGGTCCATTCGTAGTTCTTGACCGCCATTTTGAAAGGTAACCAAGCCTTTGGTGAGTTGACTCGGCTAAGTGACCTGTATCTAGATAGCATGATAATGAATCTATCCATATTCATAGAAAGAGGGTTTGTATCAGTACAGGGTCAACTCCAGCCTCCATGGCTTGTATCTAGATAGCATGATAATGAAATCTATCCATGTTCATAGAAAGAGGGTTTGTATCAGTGCAGGTCAACTCCAGCCTCCATGGCTTGTATCTAGATAGCATGATAATGAATCTATCCATATTCATAGAAAGAGGGTTTGTATCAGTGCAGGGTCAACTCCAGCCTCCATGGCTTGTATCTTGATAGCATGATAATGAAATCTATCCATATTCATAGAAAGAGGGTTTGTATCAGTGCAGGGTCAACTCCAGCCTCCATGCGAGGCTAAGGCTTGGTTACCTTTCAAGAATTATGAACTGGACAATGAACCCTTTTTGAATTGCTAATTAGGATGAACGTTTTATAAAAAGAATACTAATGAACATGAAATTTTATATAAAAGGTTCATCCTAATTAAGAATTCACTGATAAAGACCCAAAGATAGCAAAAAGTACACAGATCATAAGGTACCTAGATAATCAATTTTGCACTAAATTTACAAATATCAGCAGACTACCAAGATACACAGATAACTGATATTTTTACTTGTTTACCGAGCACTGTTTAGTCCCAATTGTTAAACCAAACTCAAAGTTGTAATATAATAAAAACGCGTGTTAAACATACAAACATTCTCTTCATATTGTGTGCCGGAGTCAAAATTTTAGAGTCTGCCGTCATGTCAGTCGCATCGCTTTTCAAGTCTTGAACTTTATCGATGTCAACCACGACACCAAATCCTTCAAGTGCAGGTTATTCTTGCCCTAGCTATAGCTCGTTCAGTCTTTGCAATGCTTTCAGCATTGCGAAACGCCGCTTTAAACAACATAATATGGTAATTTCTTCATGTCATTCCCTTGAGATGTTCGTAATCACAGGCGGTGATTACTCGAATATTTTGCATGGCATTGTGAATACAAAGGTTCAATGGTTCATAAAGCATGCAACCATTATAAGTTTTTGAAGCCGTTTAATAAACTCGCACTGAGCACGTGTTTTATCAGGTCTAAAACTCGAGGGCTGTGCCCTCGAGTTTTAAACCTGATAAAACACTGCTGCTCGTTTATTAAACAGAACATAAAAGTAAAAGTGAACCCAATCATGGATAACTAACCAATCAAAGTCGAAAGCAATCACCTAATTACTTTTCGGCACTTTTCGAAAACCGTTCTATTTTAACCGATGGTTTTGTAGAGGAAATAATATTGATGGCCATTTATATAGCGCCATATCACCACAGTCTCATGGCGCGTTACATATACTGACATATCCCGTCAGTGAATGTGTTCGGACTGCTTTTACGGCGCTAATGGCAGCCACGCAGTTTACAATGTCGAGTATGATTGTGGTTAGTACAATGGCCAGGCTGCTGTACCGGGTGACAACCCCCTTCTCTTTTTCGAGTAATACAACAGGATCTTTTACGTCCCCTTCAAATACTGATTAGAAGTAGGAGACAAGGCCATGCAACGGCTTATAAACGTCCCTGCCCAAGGAGGCAGCCGGGATTCGAACCCCCGATCTCCCGCACTCCAGACCGTGCTCTAGCAACTGAGCTAACCAGTGAGGCGGTTAGCTCTAATCGCACTGATGAACTGCCAGTGCTATACGCGATTTATGAGCACTGGGTGATGTTTTGAAAGTTTGTATGAGAGTTCTTAACGAGTTTTGGTTATGTCCGTTGGACCCGAAATACTCAGTAAAATAAATGAAAATATACCTTAAGTCTTTAACTGTTCTTCTTTGGGCTCTGTATGCAATTTCAGTGAATTCTGTTGAAATTTTAACATTTAAGTCCTGCAATTTCAGTGAATTCTGTTAAAATTTTAACATTTAAATCCTAACCACAAACTCGCCCGTTGGGATCCGTGATCGTAAAAACTGAGTTGACCACAGGCAGCCCAAGCTGTCGAGAGCTCAAAAATCAAAAACATCTAACACCGAGCAACTGAAACCAGAGAATATCCAAGGGCAGCACAGGACACAATATATTGCAAAATGCTATATTCTTTTTTCAACGACTAAATCAAGCCATTCACAAAAGCTTGGGCTGCCTGTGGTCCTTTGTCCACTTGTGCCGATCACGGATCCCAACGTAACGGCTCCAACGGGTGAGTTTTTGACTTTGTTTAGGTTTAGGCTCCAAACATGGGGTTTATTTAGATCAAGTTTAGATTTTAATGGCAGCTCTTTTAATGGCAGCTCTTTGAATAGACTGTTGTACTATTATTCGAGGTTTAGTTGCCGTCCGCATCGATTTTGGATGAAAAATCGAGCCGGTGATGTTCGAGTGATTGGGATCAAGCACCTGCGACCATCCTTGCCTTCTCTTTTAGGTGGGGAGGTCGAGGGGTAAACTTTCAACAGAATTCGCCGAAATTGCACACAGAGCCCAATGAAGAATAGATAGACTCAGGTACGTTTTCATTGATTTCATTTCAGAATTTTTTGGAGCCTTCGTCTTTGATCGTTTGGAGTATCAGCGGTCGAGTAGCGAGTGTACTTCGAATGTGTACAAATACGAATATACAACAGGCGGTTTTCCAAAATTAAAAAGCTTTTCCATTCTCGACCCAAGACCCTTCTCTTAAAAATGAGAATGAAAAACGTTTCCAGCAAAGAACAAAAGAAAGTTTAATTTGTCCCACGCACGTAAAGAATATTAGCGCGACGTCGATCGTTAAATGAAAACTTTCGCTACAACCGTTGGCAAAGAAAACAAATCACTACCTTCAAGGCAAGTCCTTCAGTTTCATCCAGTTATTTCCTTGCCATGTTTTTATATTTCATTGGGAACAGATCCGAGTCCAGCGGTCCCTAACAATTTCCCGTGCGCGCGCAACCTCTGGATGCGAAACAGTAGTAGACCTCAGAATAAAGAAAGGTAAGCTTGCTGTATTCTTTCCTATTCTTTTTACAAATGATTAGGACGACGACGATTGCAAACCAGCAGCCCGTTGGACGTCAGTTTTGTGCTTTCCTTTTCAACGAAAATCTTACCGGCTTAAACGAGTGAGGATTTTTTTACTTCTAGTTTCCTCAGTTCTGAACTTAGTAGCAGTTTACTTCTTCCATTTAGACTCACCTCCTTCACTAATGAAGATTATTGTGAGCGTTAATAGTTGTTAATAACAATGGTCAGGGGAAGCCAATTTAGGCCATCCATTTTTGAATAATTTCATAACTACACACCTTTTCAGATCTGCCTTTTAGTTAGTTTGTCTCATGTGAATTGATGCTTTGCACTCAATCCCCAGAGATAAAAATGACAAAGGGCATCTTCGGCCATGCACGTTGGTGTACAGAACAGAATCGAAGCCGTACGAAGAATCGATTGTTAACTGTACACCAACATGGCGGCTATGACGTAATGTGCAAACCATCAATCCACAAGTAGAGGAAAATGTAGCCAAGGAATACAAGAGTTTTTACGGGCTTCTAGTGGACCTGGTCCCTAATGGCGATTTCCCCCCTGCCCTAGCGGTGGTGGTAAAATTCGACAAATGTTTAATTTTCCTTACACTAGTCGGTACTCAACGGTTTCGTTTACGTGAATATTCATTGTACTGTAATGTATCAATTCCAAACCCGAATTTGTAGACAGAAAGAATTTATTTTTTGAACACCGATCAAATGCCCCAGTTTGTCAAATGCCCGCCCCCGAGGGCTTAGATACTCGTCAAATTCCCCACCCTCGGGAGCAAGCCTCTGATCAAATGCCCGGCCGGCAGTGGGGGTGGGGGGGATGCACGGGTTTGGAATTGACTGATACATAATACATGTTTTGCATGGGATATCTTCATTGTATTCTAACTCAGTTTTCCATACCGACAAGTGATTTCACTAAACCCGTGAAACAAAATATAATTTTAAAACAAAAGAACGGAATTAGTGTCTCCTATTCTATATTAGTCTACTAATTGTTTTACGGGTTTTCTGCAATCACTCTAATGTCTTCGTGGAGCCGATATTGTTTTATATAGTCGAGAAGCGTACTTGTTCGCCTAAATTTCTAAGTGCCGCTTTAGTTTGTACCCTAGAAATATAACATCGAGAAAATTGCAATTCGACCTTCTGGCGGATAGAATCTAGCCGCGACCACAGGTTACGATGAAGATATGACAAAGTTATTTCAAGCATTTTAAAAATTTGAAATGTTTATTACTTACAAAGTTTAACTCAAAACTAAGTACGCGATTGAATACATAACAGTGACGATACAGTGTTGCTCATGATTTCATCACTTCATTTCCTTTGTAGATGTCATGGTACGCTGAAGTGTCTCTTCCCTTGGAATCTCTCTTTATTAATTGCTTCTTTGTCGCTGTAAGCGGACTTTTACGGGACATTTTTATTCTCAAATTTACAGTTACATTTTTAATACGATAAATGCATTTTACTTGACATTAATAGCATCACGGCATGCCTACTGCAACTAATTATGTTTGTACGCTAATGGTAAACAAGTTGCGTTTCGATTGTAACCACCCACGCATGCGCAACCCAATAACTCTAAAAGGAGAACAGAATAGCGGTACACCTGCCCACAATCCCTTGCGAACCTAACAGTAAACACACGAGTAACACGGAACCTCTCGAGACCTGTATTCTGATTTGCACCCATAATACTATACTTCTATTGTTTTTGTACTGCACTTTCTGAAGGTTAGGGTGTTCCCTATTGTTGGGTAGGCCAATACTGTCGCTCGTTTCGAGTTCCACCCGACCCAAACACACACGTAGAATTCTCGTTTTCTATTTTCAATGACAGTGTATTGGCAACATCACGAGAACTGGCTTGTTTTTGAGATGGTTTAAAGATGTTCGTGCGCAAAGGATTGTGGGTAAAAGTACAAGTAGTTATCTTTTCCGGTACGGTGAATTAGGAGGACCTGAACATCGTGTATTTTTCGTAATCAGCGCCTAAGATCGGACAATGGTCGTCACAGATCTCTCCTTGTTCTCGTTGTCAAGTGAACGCATTTCAAACAACTACTCCCAGACAATGACAATAACAACGGAGGTTGCCTACTCCAGTTTCAAGCAGGTCGTTTAGATGGATGCTATAATCCCATTCGAAGAAGAGCGTCCAGTTTTTAAGAATCGCCTCGGCTGACTAGCCTTGTTCTGACATTGGTAGTATCGTCGTGTGCCGTTTAACCAACTGCGTCATAAAATTCCCTTTGTTACCCACGTTCGCTATGAATAATTTTAGACTCAGAAATTTTATACGAACATCCGAAACGACCCTTAGAAATTTTAGAAGGATTTACGTTATCCTCAATATATAAAAAAAAAAAAAAACGCCTGAACCGAGATTCGAACTCGGGCAGGTTAAGAATCAATGCAATGGCTTACCCACCACCAACACAAACCCTAACCATTAGACCCACTAGAGAATTCGCTGATTGCAATCGTTTTTTTAACAGATTTATATCAACTGTCATTAGCAAGTTCATCAAATATTCGTTCTATTATTGTACTATAATACCGGTTCGACAACCCTCCAAGCGCGCGAGGTGTGATTCCCCACGGATCTCAACGGTACACGACGATACTACCCTGACATTGGCTAGTCAGCCTACACAATTTGGACGCCATTTATTCGAATGCGTCTACAGGAAAAATATTACACCATTCAACAAGACTTAATAGCGGTGTGTGTTTTAGCATATTGGATTGCAGATGGTCAAACGGCGTAATTACACCGGGTATTCATCGCCATTTCTTTACGCTATGACTTTGTAAGTCACATATTTTTAATGGGCCGTAGCATCCAATGAAGGAGACGAGCGCGCTGTCATCTATACCGCCGCGAGTGCCCTCTTCCGATATCTTCACGATCCCTCGGCTTGTAGTCCATTCCATTCCGTTCCCGATGGTACTCTTCCCTCTTCTTCAAATCACGATCCCTTTCTCGGCCATACTTATCATAATACCTTTTGGACGCATCACGGCTTCGACTTCTACTCCTACTAGGGCTAAGACTCTTAGAACGAGACCTGCTACGGTCTCGTATTCCCTTCTTTCGCTCACGAGTCCTTTCTCGCTTGGGCAAGTAGCTATTGGGGATAATAATTTTTGAGGATTTTTTCTCGTTTTTCGGATCTCTCCGTGATTGCCGCTGACTGGGTCTGGATCTCCTCCTACCAGGGCTTCGAAGTTTCGTTTCTTTCTCCGATACTGTTCTCCGCTCGGGACTCTCCAAGTCGCTACTAAATGAATCGCTGCTACTATGGCTATCGGGGCTAACTGAAAAACTATAGCTGCGTGATCTACTCCGTGAACGACTCCTTGAGCGTGAAGGTGATTTGGAGCGTGAACGCGAACGACTTCTGCTCGCTGATCTACTTTTGGAGTCAGTTCGATGTCGGTCCTTTGGAGACCTGCTCCGCCGGGTTACTCGGCTTTGGTGCCTGTTGACGAGAGAACAGGAAACTATTAACCAATGGTCACTAAATTCATTAATAATTTATGAGGGGATAACAAAGGAAATCAATGCGCGATAAGTGATCAATAGTATAATCAAAAACTACAATAGGTTAAAAGCCTAAAAATTATAGACAAATGAGATTATAGGTTGAAGATTGCACAACGAAGAGGATGTTTCTCCAGTTGACGATTCCAAATCTGACTTCATTTATTTGAAGGCACTTGTTCGAGATCGGTAGTGTTATTAGCAAAACCTGTTTAAAAATGCTATTTTCCACCTCAAATCGATTGTCGATCTTTCTAAAACAGACAGGGTTGCCACGAATCACGAACAAAACAATTCCCAGACTTTTCACAGACCAGAAAACAATTTTCACTGACCATATGTAATATAATATAATAAGCCTGTTCGACATTCCCTCGTCCAAAACAAGTCATTATCAAAACCTGTAGCCTCCCCTCGCAGACGTTTCGAGGCATGGAGGGGCCCTCGAGGCAACCTGAAAATAGAATTCCCTGACTTTGACAAAAACAATTGAACTTCCCTGACCAGATGCAAAATTTCGACTTTTCCTTGACCTCGAAAACTATCGTTTTTCCCTGACCGTGGCAACCCTGCAAGTGACTGTATCCTGGAGGAGGATAACATCTATAGAGCAGCTTAGATGTTCCACTGATCTTTATATTCTCGCAATATCCCAAACGGAGTTAGAGTTTTGCACGCAAAGGGTTATCATCAAGTGTATATTTTGCCACTTTTTTTGCTACTGGATCTGACAGGTCTTCCGTCCGATTGGTTAAGGAATAAGAGAACACAAGTGCTTACCTGTCTTTGCTACCCGAGTTTTTCTTATCTTCATCAGCCTTTGATGCAGCCTTCTTCTTCGCTTCTTCACCAACAGAGGGGGAAGTTCTGACTGGTGAGGGTACACGAGAACCTGGACAAAATACCACAATGGTTTAATTATATTATTGGTACACACAGATGTCAGTAGAAATCGAAACAAGAAGCTACAGAGTGTTTTACAGCCGGTTAAAAAAATAGGTTAAAATGCCATGAATGCAGGGAGATTTGGGCAAAACAGGCTGCCAAATCCAACGTGTCATGAATGGACACACAATTGAACGTGGAAATATTATCAAGGGCATGTTTACATGAAGCGAGGTTGACCGGACCCATGTGGAAAACAGTCTCAAGGGATTACAATACAATGAAGATAGCCCTGTGTTAGAACCAGCGGTATTTTTGTCGATATGCAAAACAGTCTCAAGAGATAATATAATGAAGATAGCCCTTGTGCTAGGACCAGCAGTATTGTCGTTGATTTGCAAAACAGTCTCGAGGGATTACAATACAATAAAGATAGCCCTAGTACTAGAACCAATAGTATTGTTGTCAATATGCAAAACAGTCTCGAGGGATTAATATACAATGAAGATAGCTCTAATGCAAGAGTCAACCTCCCTTCAGGTAAACTAGTCCTAAGAAATAATGAAAGTGGCATGAATTAATGAAATAAAGGTCCATTCAACCAGAGAAGTAGGAAGGCAGGACTATTGAATGAATGAAAGAAAATGCAAGAATTATTTAAGAATGAGAGGGAATGAAAAATGAAGGCAAGAAAAAGTGAAAGACCATACAATCCAGGCCTGAAAATAAAAATAACCCTTACACATCAAGTGGCTGGTGACTAGCAAATAAGATCGAGTCGCCAGTCAGCAAATGTTAGAAGCCAAGTTGGTGACTAACCAGCAAGTTTTAGTCACCAAACAACGTTTTAGTCACCAATTGCATCAGTCACACCAATCCAATTTATAGTTTGTGACCACCATTTTGAAAGGTAACCAAACCTTTGGTGACCTCGAGGCTGGAGTCGAGACAGCTTAGTTAGAGGGTTGTACCTTGTTTGCACAATAATCAGAATCTTTCCATATGCATAGATATCGATATCAAAGACAACTGGCTACGGCTTATATGCACTTTCATGTTTTGCATGAACATGTTGTAACAACATACATGTGCCGGTATTTACTGTAACTTCTCAACTCATGAATAATTAATGAGACCAACAGCCAATCAGGGCAACCCATTTTGGGCAGGCAGATGAATCTTGATACCCAATGAAACACCAGATCAAGATCGCTACGGTTAGTTTAAAGTGCCTATCACCCTTTTGCAATTTTGATAGCTTATGAACCTCCGAAAAGTTTTGAGTACTTTTGTGAAGAAAGTTTTGGTTTAAAGTGAATACTTTATGTTCTACGCTTGTTTGAAATCGTGTACATGTGACCTTTCCTGACCCACGACCGCGTAAGTAAAAGCCTGGGTCGAAACCTGGGTAGACGTCATCTTGACGTCATATAATTCATTCGGCTTTGCAATCATTTGAAGAAATACTCAACGTGTTGACTAAAATGACGTTTTTCTTTACTAACAACTCAAAAACTGTGTATATTTTCTATGCATCAATGTTGTTGTGATAAAAAGGCGCCATGGAGAATAATGCATTAATGAGATGACGTCTACCCAGGTTTCGACCCAGGCTTTTACTTACGCGGTCATGGGTCAGGAAAGGTCACATTTACACGATTTCAAACAAGCGTAGAACATAAAGTATTCACTTTAAACCAAAAATGTATTCACAGAAGTACTCAAAACGTTTCGGAGGTTCATAGGCTATCAAAATTGCAAAAGGGTGATAGGCACTTTAAGCACTGATCAAGACACTTGAATTTTAACTAAGTACCAAGGATTAGATCATCCATGTATGGCTTCACATGAATAGAAGTGAAGGAAAACACTCAGTGCTGAACTCGTTTTTCATATATAACATCAGGATCCCATTACCAGGAGCGTACCTATGTGATGGGTAGCGCCCACAGCACAGTAGACGATGTGGCTATTTATAGTCACGAAGTTCTGGTATGCGATTACGTTATCTTTTGTTCTCTTGCGCTTTAGTATTTTTAGCTGTTTGAACCGTGTTAATTAACATTTTTTAGTGCATCCTGATTGGTTAAAAGTGACGGCCTTTGTTTCTTCTCGCGGGAAAAACAAAGCTAAAAATAGCTACATCATCTGTTCTGCTGTTGGACAGACCTAATCTGGGAGACGCACGCTCCTGGTAATGGGCTCCTGATAACATACATGTAAGCCTGGTTTTCATTAGTTTACTTTTCCTGAACCAATTACAAATTACTTCAGTTTGTGATTGGTGCATTGCGTTTTTACTTGCTTTTGTGACTGGCTCTGATTTTACTGTGGTTTTAGTTTTACGACGCTCACTCGACAACTGCTCTCATGTGCCATTCATTATTTGTTCAACCCATTACACATACCTGGTTTAGATCCCTGCTGTGAAGTTGTTTTCGGCGAGGTGTTTGGATTTTCTTGACTACTTTTATCATCACCACCTTTGGCTTTCTTTTTCTTTTCCTCAAGCACTTTTTGAACCACAGCTACTTTCTTTTGTAAGCTTTCAAGGGTAGTCTAAAAACACAGAAACAATTGAACGGGTACCTGCAGTAAACTACTTTAAACTACTTAGTGCTCCCAAATTACTAATGAAAATGCCAATGGATTTGATATGTAGAACATCTAATAAGCATGGTAACAGTTAACCATAGTAAACACTGGGAAAATCATTTACAGACTTAAAGTGCAAGTATTGCCATAAAACAACATTAACTCTTTTTGCTCCAAATTCTAAAAAAATCTAATATACTTCGAGAGACTGGAGCAGCAATTAAACTAGAATAAAAGTTACCCGAATTGTGGGATTGATTCATCTTGTGATGTCACAATTGAAACCTACGGATTTTATTGTATTAGTTTTCTCTTGGGAGGGAGTTGATTCATCTTATGTCGTCACAGGATCCACAACAAGTAACCAAAATTAGGTCTTAAATGTCAGAAATTTTACAAACAAACACAATAGTACAATCAGTACAAATTGTTTTTTTTGACATGATACTTGCACTTTAAGAATTTTTTAATGTATGTAAAATGGCTATAAAAAAGTCTGTACATGTACAAATTAACAGACATTTGACACATTTAATAGCAGTAGATTTAGAGAATTTTACAATTAAGAATTTGTACAGTTTTATAAAAAGTCTGTAAAAGCATATTTTACACTGTTAAAACTGTTTGTAAATAATGTGTAAAACGTTTGTAAATGTATGAATTGACAAAGTCTAAAATGTCTGTAAAATAGTCACATTTTCAGACTTTCTACTTCGACCTGGGAATGCTGCCTCGTTAAATACTTACCCTTGGTCGCATGTACAGCTCCAGTATAGTCAAACTTATATCCTACAAGACAAAACAACACAATCCTACATTAATGACTTCACAATTATATTGGGGAAAACAGAGTTCTTCCAAAGCACCCATGACTGGCGATTTTCTGTGTACTCTACTTGACCATGCCAACTACAAGTTTTCTACAATACTCTTTTTACTTACCGTAGAAACCTGGATTTGAAATAAAAATTAATGCCCCCTACTGAATTTGTTCTCTGCCTACTATGCCTGTGTTGGGATAACCTAGGAAGTGGAGTTACACCAAGTACCAACCTGGAAACTTGCCCTCTTTTGATTACTCAAGCATGTTAAGGCATGGTTTGAGCATGAAATCGAGGCTAAAGCTATTTTATTGAATAGAGTGGCTTGTGTTTGCCTGAATTCTACAAAAATAATGGATATCACTCATCTCAGCGTTCTGAATCGTTGGAACAGATTTTGTTGTAAAATATATATCACGTGACTGCCAAAATCTGGAAATTTCATCTCAAAATGGGCCGGTCACACTGTATTTTTAACGTAACGTTTCTTGCTTATCTGATTACACTTCTGGTTGTTTCTAAAGATCTGTTTGGAATGGTTGACCCTGATAGATTGTTAAGGCCAAAATAGCGAAAAAAGGACATGTGACCTGTTCTTGGAAGCAGTTTTCCCTAATTTTCTCACCTACAATGGCAAAATGTCAACCATTCTAGACAGCTTTATAGACAACCAGAAGTGTAATCAGATAAGCCAGAAATAGTTACTTTAAAAATGCACTGTGACCGGCCCATTTTGAGTTCTTTGTTTTATCAGCCTTAAGGTCACATGACCACCCAAAACACCAGAATACCTAACTTAAAATGTTAAGGCATATGATTGCTGCCTAATTACCAATTCCTATGGTATTTCATTGAAAAATGTCAAAGTTAGTGAATTTAGAGTGTTTTAACAGAATTGCTGAATAAACCATGCCTTAACATGCTTGAGTAGGTAACATTGTATTGTATTGTATTCGCCACTAATAGAATTTACAAAGTAGATAATACAAAGTAAAATATATAAAGGTTAGTGGTGAGGAAGCCTAAAAAGAAACCATGCTTTCGTAATGCTCATACTAAGAAATTTAAGGACTTGTAACTAGGTCCTTTTCCTAATTCAATTGACCCCTTCTCACATGGAAGCCATGATGGCTACAAACAATAGGTGTTGCAAGGTCAGCCTCGAACTTGGCAGTTTCAGAACGAGTTTAGACTAGCAAATACCTGGGACCCAACAATTTAACCGACCTATTCTAGATCTAGTTTTAAGTAATATATATAATTAATATGTGTTATGACTAAATAATGTAAAGTTGCAATTGTATTTCAGATAAATCTGTGACCTACATTTTAGTTTTAACTCAATTAATTCTTGTAACTTACGTTGTACTTATTACTTGGTACAAAATAAATCGTTGTTGTTGTTATTTTTCAACATGGCCACCATGGGAGGAGGTTTCTGGGGAAACTACCCACACCCCTCCCTTGGATATGCATTGTTCTATTAACTACTAACCATTAAAGGTTACATTGAAGTGTGAGGAAGGGGTGGGGGTTTCCCAAAAACCGGGATTGATCGGAGAAGAGTCAACTCTTATGGGAGGATTTTCAAAACTACAAGGACCATGAACAATGTATAGTATCTAAAGTTCTCTATTTAACATTGGTAGCTCCTTCAGTCTAACCGACTGCTCTTCCAGGAGGCCGACGGTGCACAACTTTACCCCCTTCTCTTACGGAGCTCTCAATTGAGGAATTCTAAGATATGAGAGAGTCTGTATGGATGTGGCAGCCCACGGCAGGAATTGAAATCAGGACACAATGCTCAATGTGCTGTGGACTAAGCCATTGCACAACACACACATGAAACCACTGGACAGGTTAAGTAATGGTTCACGTAAGAACAGGAGCACTCAACGGCCAAAAATGAACAAAGGTGTTAATTGTTCTATTGTGAAACTTGATATCTCATTGGTTAAACAAAAATAAACCTCCTAAAAATAGGAAAGAACACTGACTTCACAATATTTTTTTAAAGAAAATGATTGAAGCGGACAATATGTAACTATGTAAAAAGAGAGAAAGAAATCCTATGTGGGAAACATTGAAATATTTTAAATGTCTCCACTTTTGTTTTAGTGTCTTTCTATTGGCTGCATTTGTTTTGGAATCAAAAACATATACACAACGAGCGATTTCATGCATTATAATTTGAGAACATTAATACGAGTCAAGAGATACATGTATCTTTAGAAAAAATTGAACCATTTTCTATGTGGGATTAGTGAAATCACATTCATTGCCGCAGAACAATAGATCTTGCTCCAGTTCTTATATGAAAAATTACTTAAACACAACAACAATCAGTACCTCTAGATCACGGAGATTAGCATCAAAGAGCTCAAACCAGGGAGGTCTGTTTGGTAGACAGATCTGTCAGAAAAGGGATTAAAATAAAGTATCTAAATTGCAACAAACCTCAACAATATGGACACCTATTTCAAAGGTTGTCACAGACGAGTGGCAAAATATTTAATAACAAAGTGCATTCCCTTTTTTTTATAGGTACACACACAATAACTTCAAATATCTCAAGATGTACCTGCAGAAGCCTTGTTGAGAGGAAGATACAAGCACAAGCAATGGTTTCTGGAGAAAAACGCAAAAAGACATTTGTCCGCAAGCTGTCGTTCATGTAGTTCCTGAGGAAGATATATAGCAGCAGGACTGTTAGCTGGACTAAAAGACACTGTCTTATTCACCTACATTCGTAGTTATTCACATCTCAGGCCCGCATGAAAAGTAGTCTGGTAACCATGGTACCAGAGCAAGGCCAGTTGTCCCAAAGATCACAAAATTTGTCGGTCAGGCATTTCTCAGTTTCGCACTGTTCTGTTCTTGTGTGTCATCTTTTGTGCCATAAGGAAATTAACATCATTTTCTGCCATCAATTGAAGGGTTGTGTGCAAAAAGGGCATAAGTGACTCTTGATCACATTCTAAATTCTCCCTTAGAAAACAAAGAAATTAAAGGAGAATTTAGAATGTGATCAAGAGTCACTTACGCCCTTTTTGCACACAACCCTTCAATTGTAAGAATTTTCTCTTCCTTTGACAAGCTGAGACAACTGGCCTTGCTTCGATGCCTTAATAAGGTCAACACACATGCCTTTGATGCCTTAATAAGGTCAACACACATGCCTTTGATGCCTTAATAAGGTCAACACACATGCCTTTGATGCCTTAATAAGGTCAACACACATGCCTTTGATGCCTTAATAAGGTCAACACACATGCCTTTGATGCCTTAATAAGGTCAACACACATGCCTTTGATGCCTTAATAAGGTCAACACACATGCCTTTGATGCCTTAATAAGGTCAACACACATGCCTTTGATGCCTTAATAAGGTCAACACACATGCCTTTGATGCCTTAATAAGGTCAACACACATGCCTTTGATGCCTTAATAAGGTCAACACACATGCCTTTGATGCCTTAATAAGGTCAACACACATGCCTTTGATGCCTTAATAAGGTCAACACACATGCCTTTGATGCCTTAATAAGGTCAACACACATGCCTTTGATGCCTTAATAAGGTCAACACACATGTAGCTACATGCATATGGTGTCTTGCCTCTTGGCTACAAATACAATAGTCTGCAAATACAGCCCCTTCACACCAGGAGCCACAATCAAAACGTGTTCCCGAGAGAGATGTCTGCGATTCAAGGCCAAACAATTCCATACTGATGACATTTGCAACCAGGATCTGTTGATGTCACATGATTGGTGAGTACGCCTATAATTATCATAAACAAACCAATCAAATAACATGACCAGATCAGCAGTATGGAATTTTTGGCATTGGATTGCAGACGTCTCTCACAGGCAATGCATTTTGATTGTGGCTCCCGACGCAGGATGACTGTATTCGCAGCTACAAAATTAATACAAGTATTGCATACTGTATAATATTCCTATAATTCACAATTAGAATTTCTAAATGGAAGTTAACCTAGCTTAAGGTTACTGTAGACCTTCAGAAGCAGAAAGTTGTTGAAAACATCAAATCTTCCAGATACAAAACAAGTTTGTGAAAATAAATTTCCATTGGGAAAAAAAACGATTTCTTATTTTACAGGAAGTAAACTTGCAAGCTTTGATTGACAGAGTGTCATGCAAAGTGTAGTATTTCTCAGCCATAACAAATGCCCACAAAACTAGCACAATAATAAAACCTTCCAAATCAGCTCCAATATTGATAAACTATTTTACAGGCTTTTTCCCCTAAACGTTCTAATAATATGAATAGTGAGAAAATCAGTTGAAATCAAAATCCTGCAATTACACTTTTCAGATTTCCGCTGACTTGCAAAGTCTCATACTTGGTACTAATAATTTGTCCCTGTAAAAACATTGATTCTAGAAGCGAAAGAAAGTACAAAGCTGTCAACTGTTTCGATAAAAAGTTCAATAAACATGAAGGAATACATGTACCCAATCTGTTGAAGCATTATTTTGCTACATCAGGCTTTACTTTAACATGGCTGCGCTTCGTATGTATTGTTTCTCCTCCTGCCTCTCTTGCTCGGCTGGGAATTTTGTTATAATGGTTAGACTTTTGAATGACTATTCCTGATTTTGATTTCTTTTCAATTCCTTTCTCGCCGTAATCGGATCACTTCTCTGGACCCTTCCAGAGCAGAATGTAATACATACAACTTCCAGTTCACAGGCACAGTGAAATGACATCATTTCAAACTGATCTGATTTGATCGGCCAGCCACTAAACAAAGTGTCGAGGAGGCGGGACTAGACATATGGGGGTGCAAAACATAGTTTACTTTCAATCGGCTTTTTTGCAGCAAACTTTCTTGAGCTACAGAAAGAATTTCAAACAGCTAAAGCTTGACACGAATGTATCCGAATCATCTGAAATTATTATAAGATTAATATCCTGGCAACAAAAGCGTGTCTGGGAATTTTAAAATTCTTGTAATTTTTCATTTTACAGACTTTTCGTAAGCCTATTTGGGTTTTAGTACATGTAGTTACGAGTTTGGCTGAAAACAGTACAAATATCCATAATTTTTAAAAGTATTTGGAATATTGACAAACCCAGACAAAGTTTTGGAGAACAGACCCTTCCGGTTGTGCTAAGGTAAAAATGATAGCAAATCCTCAAATTTCTGTTGTGCTTTAGCTTTTTGAATTGTAGTGCTAAGTTGTGGAATCAGGATAGCTAGAAAAATATTTCTTTATCAAAACCCCAAAAAATTACTGCAATCTTGTAGCCAGTTATATAAGCTATCCAACGATATATAAGTTTAGGTATAATCATGTGCTTAATAATCGGCACACAATGATTATTTTCAAAAAACGTACCCTGAAGGTCCTACACTGTAACCTAACTTTGTGAAATTTATTAACTTAAGACCTTTCTACGATGTGCAGAGGTTTCATTTGAAGCTAGTTACTGGCAGTCTACTACTGTCTACATTGCCTCTTTCCGCCAGTTAGTAAGACTTACATTCAGGAGTTTGTGTCGTAATATTAAGCTGTACAAGTACATGTATGTCCACGCTTATCTACATGTACTCTAAACCTCAGAGAACCTCTGAGGTATGGGTATCTTGAAATGGCATTAAAATGATTGGTATCAGTATTTTTTTTGCTGATCCCAAAGGCTACATGTACATGTCTAGAAAAAGAGTACTTAAGTGCTGTTTTGTTCAAACTTGATCATATCTATTAAAATCAATACATGCAAACAGATAATGCACTTACCATGCCTGCTGTGCAAGCAGTTGGTTAGTTTCACATTCCAAAATTTGAAGATAGGTTATGATGATCTGAAAAACAATGCAAACTTATTGAATACTAATGAGTATTGACATAAATTTTGAGCAAAAACTCACAATGACATCGCCTTAATACCATAAATGATTCCAGTCAAACAAATACATGTACAATAATTATGTATGTACAGCTATTTCAAAAATGTTGTATCGTAAATGTTGTATCGTGCATGTTCCATTGTGCATTGCCTGTTCCAAGACATAAATTCATTACTTTCAGTGTCTGTTTAGTAATGTCTGTGTGTCACACAACATTAATATGAGGGATTAATTATTTCTCAACACTTTTTTACCACTTCCTGGACCCAGTCTTTCAATGCACAATACAACAAGTATGAGATACTCTTTTTGATACAGCAGTATAAGCATGCAATGGTACATGTCATGGTCTACCTTGTGAGGATGCTTCACGTGAACACAGAAACCAAGCTCCTAAAAATCAATTAAGAAGTTAGCCTTTGTGCCAGTTTGAATTTGCTTTGGTTCAATGAGATCTTTCAAGAAATCATTTGAAGGGCACAAGTGACTCCTCATCACATTCTAAATTCTCCTTAGAGTTCTTTGTTTTCTAAGGGAGAATTTAGAACGTGATCAGGAGTAATTTACGCCCTTGTTGCACACAGCTCTTCAATTTCTCTCTGAGGCCAAGTTGAACTTCTCATGAGCCTACTAAATACAGTACTTATAAGCTGTTGTTTACAGTCACTTCAATCGAGTTATTTTATTGAAAATGTTGACATTAATTTTGAACTTGACCTACATGTAAGGCACAACTACAAAATATGAAACAACACTTATGTTTATGCTTGGATGGGAAAAATATTGTCCCTCTAATTATACACTCAACAAAATGTCTCAATTCTAATTGGCTGAGGGGACTGCAATTTTATTATACCAAATTGCAATCAAAAACAAAAACTTGACTATCTCTAAATTGAAACCAAAGCTCCAGAATGAAATAGAAGTATGTAAAGTTGTTCATGGTCATGTTATGGTAGAGGAAATTGTCCTGAAGATTTTCCAAAAAATTGAAAGTGTCTCCAAAACTTTCTGAATGTTTCTGCACTGTGGTTCTGAAAAAATACACCAGGCATCTAACATTGACATTTCTCAAACTCATTAATAATTCATGAGATAGTCATCCAATGGAGGAACTGTATTTGGTTACATGCATAGGCCTTGATACCGGGTGAAACCCTTGTTCAAAGCTTTGTCAGGTGGATGCATCTTGACAACCAATGAAACACAAGCTCCAAATGCACTATAGTGTTAGATCAGATTTCCAACCCTAGTGATCAATATTTCTTAATCATCATATTCATGAACCACTAACTACTTACATGTATATACTGATAAACTACAAGTAAGGAGTGAAGAAGTAAAGAACGACATAGAAAGAAAAGGTGTGCCTCCACTGGAGTTCGAACCTCAACCCTTCTTACTGGTATGCTAGTTGAAATCACTCTCATCAAAAAGAATAATAAGCCATCTATTGAATAATTATATACAACAGTCAAATGGTAAACAATAATTGCAAACGAAGTTTGAAAAGAAACGTATGTAAATTTTTGGTTTAGGATTTTCATGAGAAGACATTTCAAACACTCATTGTTCGTCTTTCATCAGGGGAATCCAAATATATGCCTCTCGGGTTTCATTTGTTTTCTCAATATTTGGAACCCCCGATAAAAGACTCCAATTTGTGTTTGAAAGTTTGTCAAACACTCTAGCATTAAAGGTGGTTTGATTTTTCTGGTATTTCCAAAGATCATCCAAAGATTCAAATACATTAATTTTGTTGATTAACAAGTAATTAATTATGGGATTTTTTTTAGAAAATCTCAGTTTCACTCCTTTGAAAACATGCCAATGTTTACACAGCCATCTGCACATTCAAGTTAAATTGTGACAAAACTGACTTTTGTGCTATCTTTATATCCAGACATTTAAACATTCCCCCAGTACAATGCCTGGCACCATTACTAAGCCCTAACACTCACCTTTAGTACTCTCCTTTCTGCCTTGACAACCTGATTCTTGCGATTAAAATAATAGTTTCCCATATACTCCATTGGCTGAATAGTCCTGTTTAAATAAATGATCTCTACATGAAGTGACATAAAGTATTCTATATTCTGTAATCCTTTTTATGTTGCTCATGTTACCTCCAGCACTTCTTGCGAGATCTATTGTTGTGCCTTCTGCTTTGTCTGCCTCATCTTCAACCAAAGTTACACCAGTTTCCAATTCTATATAACAGCTTACTAGGATGAAATCCCATCAGCAGTAATACACAATAATATTATTATTTAGACTCAAATAAGATAATTATTTTATGAATACAAAACTATTGCCTCGAAAAGTTTTGCAAATGATTCAGAACTTTCGATCATTGTTTACCATTAATTTTACTACCGTTTTGAAGACATTTTAGATTAGAAATCTATAATATTTTATGTGCAATGAAGGTGTCTTACAAAACATGTAAGTTGAGCCTGTATTATGCCATGAGCCTTGCTGATTGACACAATTCACCTTTCTTTTTGAAATTGTGCATATCACTGCTTACATTGTTCCATACCTTTTGTACATCATGCACAGATGGCTACAAACTTGCATGTACCTCAATAAAAATTAGGATTGGATACCTAAAAAATATAGGCAAAAGACTACAGACATTTCTTACCTTTGCAACAGCAAACTGGACTGATGCAAATACTTGCATTGACTTGTCCTACCATGATGCCATGCAAAGCAACAATGCAAACAGCATAATACAGACTCATAAAATATCACATAAAATCTACAAACTAAGCTAAAATAACTACTGGTAAAGTTTCCTTATCTTTACATTGGCAAAGTCACCAATTTCATTCATTTGAACATGTTTTACAATGTTTAATATAATCATTATAATGCAGCATGAAAACAATAGCAACATAACAATGTCAACAATAGTCACAGTTCTAGAAGGGAAATCAGGTTTAACAGTTTGTTTACTGTAATGATTATCTCTTTATACAGCCAGGCAAAATCACTAAAATTGCTTTTTGGCATTGATCATTCTGCATGTTTTCAATTAGGTATATCACAACTTAAAAACAAATCTTATGGTCAAATATCATTCTAATAATAATAATAATAATAATCATAATAAAGGTTTATTTGCAGCTTTCCAAATACAACATCAATTCTTCATCCATAACCTATCTAGTGTAATCTAAAAAACAATACAATAAAAATATGAAATGTGATGATTACGATAATAAATAAATATAGAAAAATGACAAAACTATAATATGCGTGACAAAAATACCTACAAAGGTAAATAAAGCATATATGTACAAACTATTTCAAAAGGATTAAAAATCTAGTAATCGATGGAGGTTTGGAAAGGCTTTAATTAGTCTCAAAAATTGCTTAGTGTTATTGCAGTTCCTGATGTTTTTAGGAAGTAAATTGAACGATTTAGCACAAGCATTACCCCAGGTTTTTGCCTACATGCATTTCAGAAAATGTTTTAAATCGGAAGTGCTTACCAGTGCCATGCTTACCATACCAGAAATTCCAGTTAGAAAATCAAATGGTATACTTCATTTCATTCAGTCAAAAGTTTTGAAAAATATGGACTACCATCTTTTCTATCATTCTAGTGGACTCGCACATACATGTACCATTTCCCTATTATTTATTTTTCATTTTATTTCCCATTTTTATTTTGGTTTGATGTAAACGGTATGTACCCCAAATGTTTTTTCTTCATGTCACCAAAGTGTTACCAAAAATGTTGCACTCAAATCAGAGAAAAAAAACAGAGATTTAGTTACTTGTACATGTCAGATGTCCTAGCATTTTAAATCATTATTATTCCATTTCAAACTTTTTCTGCTGGATATAATTGTCTTTGTTCTACAAAAAAAAATCACTGTTGTATTAACAGTCTAAACTAAGGCTATTTCTAAATACAGGAATTTTAAGTTAATTGTGCAATGAAAAATATATTATGATATCTTATCAAAGGAATATAGATGAATGTACTGCAGATATCATTTTTAGAATACAGTCGTGTTTTTTTTGGGGGGGGGGGGGAACTCATGGTAACTGTGTATGTATTATAATGTGTGCATTTCAACATAGCACATAAATACAATAACCTATTTGTGGCATCAAAATATGCCGTGATATTTCGTCCGCGGACAATATCTGATCCGAGAAGGGAACAGTTCCCAAGAGTGAAGCTCAAGGGAAACTGTGAGCTTCAAGGATCAGATAATGTCCAAGGAAAAAATAATATCACGGCATATTTTGATGCCACAATGTAGGTTATTGTTGTTATTATCCTTCAAATATTTTCTTTGACACACACTTTATGCTCCTTTTACCTCTTGTACATGTACTTCGCTATGCTTGTTTACTCATCCAAAGAGAAATTATGACATTTTCTATTATAGACATTTAACAAAGCACTCCTACAAACTATTTTTATTACCTTGTTATAAAGAGTTGAAAATTGAAATTACAGGTAGATAGAAGAGCCACTAGAGAAAATCAAACAATTTGAGTGGTTTAAACAAATTAACTTCTATGTTGGTGCTGGCCATGATTTTGGAGTCATGGAAACTTGTCACACTCCAGAAGAACACTAATCTTTTACCTGAAGGTCATGCTATTGATAGATGAGAGTTCCTAATGACAGGAATATGACATTTTCATTATGACGTCATTATACTCCTTTTCAATTTCTCTGTCATTCAAAGTTATCAACTCCTTTGAGAATTCCAAGGCAATCGTTCAAATTAGAGAAACAAAATGATTTGTACAAAGAGTTGTAGTATGTGACATACATTGTAAACACTTAAATCTCCTATTGCTCAACCGATACCCGGACTGGGTACTAATCAAGCATTGAGCTGAGAATTTGTCACACTACAAGGGTGAATTTCTATAGTGGTTATCATGTTGGCTTTGATGACAGAAGGTTATCGGTTCAGAATCCATAAAAAAGCTCTCTCTCTATTTTTCTCTCTTCTGTTTAACTGTGAATGCTGGAATCCTTAGCCCTAGAACCTCACTTAGCTTGGACACTTGTTTTTGAAGTGTTTAAGATTTGTGTTAGAGATTGGGTTTGAAGTTTATTATCATGTAAATTGTGTTAGTATGAATAGAGTATATCTATATCTATCTACAATGTATCTATCTACCTATCGAGTGATTCCTATCATTGGGAACATGTCTGATAGATCAGCACATGTAGTGTAATTGAAAATTGTAAATTAAATCATGCCCTATTATTTATCTTAAAATGCAACAATTTAGCAATTTAGTTAGATGAGCCCAGCGCACGCGTCCACCCAGTTTCCAGCCGAAATTAAAAGAAAACAGACAATCACCCATTTCTACTTTTAAGTACGTATGCCTATTTACGCAAAATATTTCGCGACAATAAGAAAACTACTTAAAAGATAAGACTTTAATAGGTTGAGGTTTTCTTAATTTTCAATTCACTGTGAGTTTACTAAGTTATAAAATTATTGACTAAAAACGTTAAAGCCCTCAGTATTTTGTATTTGATAGCAGAGCCTTCATTCTTTCGGCCAGCGGAGCATACCATCTTGCCGTGGTGTGGTGGCCATGTAACATGTGACTTGAGTTTGTTGGTATGTCGCCCTTGCTCAGAGGGCTTGCATTGTCATATAATAAATATGACCCCTGATCACAAAATTGGTTTACATTTATGAAATTAATAAAAAAACATTGGTTGTTGTATAACTAGCAAAAAGACATGTTCCAAACTTTGGAACATTAATTAGCATTATTCAATAACCTTGCTGTGGGCCAATGGATGTACATTGTATGACAATTTTATGTAACTTTGTATGTGGCCACCATCACGGTGTACAGGTTTGATACGCTAACATGGCAGCCTCTAGCGTTTAGAAGAAAATTACTTTGCCACTTCTACTGTGTTAGTTTTCGCTCTATATCTGTTTAGTTGTTAATGTAGAGGGTTTCCATCCCCAATTGTTAAATAATTTTATTGCCATGATTATATCGATTTTTATGCTCTTCCGAAACACGCTGAGATGGACTGTCATAGATCTCAAAATTCTTGAACTCAGGAACAAAACACCCTGTGAACATGAACAGTTCTGTGAAGACTCTTATTACCATAATTATTTCCTTACGTATAAGCTGCACCTTGCATATAAGCTGCACCCCTAACTTTGGCCTGACAAATGGGAACCAGGCTTGCAAAAAAAGGCTAAGGAAAAACTCACATATAAGCCGCATCCCAAACTCGGGAAGGATAATCTGTTGTTTGAGGTCATAATTGCTTGTACTTTTCATCTAAAATGAAAAATTTTGTGTCCAAGATGCATTCTGGATATAACACTGACAAAGTAGGTACACAGCCTTTATATGCTGTATGCATATAACGCATTCAATGTGGGTCCTTTCTTATGACATGAATATTTTTTTTTACATAAACTACATGTACAAGACTAGTATTCACAATGCCTTAGGTGTGAGACTGCTACAAAACAGCGAAATGTATAACCACCATTAATATATCCAGGCACATACTTTCATGGAAATTATATTCTAGTTATAATTTGACAATTTTCCATGCAATGTACCATAGCTCCAGTTTGACTTACTTAGCTTTCCTCAAAGTTATATTTTTCTATCTTCAAAGGGGAGCAGGCAGCCAGGAGGGTCGATGCTGCGACTGGTCAAGACAGTTGGGAAAAAAATACAATACTGCCTAGTCATTTGAATACAATTGAAGTGCTCAGGACGAAAACAATCTAAGTGATGATTTCGCTTTACATCACCTCTGTTTCTTTTTATGGGCACTTTTAGATTTTTTAAAGTTGAATTTTACTTGGATTGTGCCTATTCTTGTGTGTGAAAATGCTGATTACAGAAAAAAAAACGATTCGAAAAAAAATGATTTCACTTTTTCTCCCCTTTCGCCTCCATAGTTTTAGAATTACAAGCCTGTTTAACAGGGAGCTGAGTCAAATACAGGTTATCAGTGTCTGTGGTCAATCTCTCTTCTTTTGGGTTTTTCAAATTGTTCAAATCCTTTTGAAACAAGGAATGCTGGCATTTTCCATTTATTAATTATCTCGTTCCAGAGATATTCAGGTTTTTGCATAAATTATGCAAAGTTAATTGTTTTACCCTCTATTTGCAGTCTGAGATATTCTTCATTTTTGAGTATTTCTCTTTGTCTGCTATGCAGACATTTTCACTCTCATAAATTTGAAGAAAAAGATATTGGTGTCTGCTTACCTGAGCACTTAATTAGTTTCCAATTTTTCTGCCCAATGAGCTATTGTTATAATTTATTGAATAATGCAACAGTCTTGAACTCTCGGCTGGTTGGTGCCATGGTGCAAATACATGTATATAAAAACAATCAAGTCATGGTTGCCACCCATCAGGAAAAAAAAAATTCCTAACTTTTCTCAGACTTTTCACTGACCAGAATTAAACAATATTATTTTCACCGACCATAATAAGACTACTCAACATTCCCTCATCCAAAACAAAGTCATTATCAAAACCTGTAGCCTTCCTTCGCAGTCACTTTGAGGCTTTGTTGCCATTGTGGCAACCTGAAAATAAAATTCCCTGACTTTGACAAGAAGTTTAGAATTTCCCTGACCAGATGCAAAATTCCCTGACTTTTCCCCTGACCTTGAAATAATACATTTTCCCCTGACTTTTTCCTGACATGTGGCAACCGTGCAAGTTAACAAATCTTTTAAACTCTGCTTTTAGATTCTCCAAAGCCAAAATATGAATCATTACATTTCTGATGATGTTTGTTTAGGAGCTTCCGACTGATATTCAATGAGCTTTTGGAGGCTAAACATACAAGACAAGTGAAATGCAAAAAAATGAACACGAAAATAAATGTACAAATTAGTCTTGTCTAAAGCATGGGAACAGTCTCCAACAATGTATGATTGGTCAGGATATGGAAGGTAAAGTTTGATTGGTTCATAAGACAATAACCTTGCATATTGGCAACTAAGCAGATGTCAAGGGATCACTACAGCCCAGTCCAGGAACTTTTAAATGCCTCAGGAAAGATGCAAGACATGTGCTTTCGCTAAAACTACCACACTCATTTCAGGACACAAAGGCTCTCTTAAAGTTACTGACCATTTTGAGTGTACATCTAGTAATCTTATTTATTGTATCACCTGCACACTTTGTAACAAACTCTACCAAAGATTGTTAGCAGGCCATGTCAAGTATGTATATTTTGAAGCAGTTTGTTTTGTTAGTTAATAAGAATGTGAACGGCGATGTTGAAGAAACTGACAACTCATGAAGACAAAAGTATGAACAAGTTAAAGTTAACCAAAGATTATTAGCAGACCGTGTCTAAGAATGTTTATTTTGAAGCAGTTGGGGCTTCGTTAGTTAATAAGAATGTGAACAGCGGTGATGAAGAAACTGACAACTCATGAATTGACATACATGTACAGTACAGCCGTAAAATAATGCACGCGCAAGAAGTGGCGCAAGTAACTTCTTGCGACGCAAGAACACGCAAGCTGCCGCAAGAAGGCCTAAACTAACTTTTTGCGCTTTAGACGCAAGAACTACTGAACCGCAAGAAGTTCAGGCTGAAGCGCAAGAACTAAATATTTTGAGCTTATCCGCAAGAAGATGAAACGCAAGAAGTTGAAGTCTTAACGCAAGAACTGGTCGCTTCTTTGAGCTCGGGAAGGACGCGGCTGTTTTCGTACGCTAAGATTTATGTATCGACGTTCGACTTTTATTTCCCTCTTGGTCTAAAGGTTTTCTAGAGTAAGATAATCGAAAAGCAAATATATGTATCTCAAGCACTCGGCTGTTTTAGCAGACAAGTAGAACAAATATTGATACACTCAAGGGAAGTGAAAAATTGTTTGAGATACCGTGAGTTCTAGGATATTCATTTACTGATAGTATTAAAGACTGCAAATCACGATGAGCGGCAAAAATCTGGCCTGGCGGGATGTACGTCTCACGCTATCGCGTAGCAATGAAACGGCGGTATTAAACTAAGCTTTTGAAGCTACCAGTTTTCAAATGCATAATGAATGTTCCTTGATGGTCTTGACTATCTAATGGATACCAAAACGTTATAATGAATGGCTCACCATTGACCAAATTAATAATTATCGAAGGGTCACCAAAAGAAAGGTTGCGTGGGATTGCGTTACTAAACACAGTCCTATCGTTAGTTCGGTGTTTTTATTTCATCTGATAAACTTTAGCTTTTGTAGATTAATAGATCCGTCAATCATTCAGTATTTTTAAAAGTCATCTATTGCATATGTTTTCAATTCAAGAAGCCAGCTTTTCGGTGATACAACGATTCTCCGAGTTCACGTGCACTTTCAGCCGTGGAGACTGATTGTCTGGTTTTTGACACAAGAGTACCGCGAACTTTGCGAGAAGTGTGATTTTATTGCGTTGTAGTTTAAAATGCAACACAAGCTTCTCAGCTTTACTGGAAAATGATAAATTCTACCAAATAAATATTCTGGGGTTTATTTTTTTATTTAATGTGGCTCCGTATTCAAAGTCCGAGTCTTGAATGTGTGACATTTTCCGCGAACTGAATTGAATAATCAATGAGCTCGCAGTGTTTGTTTTGCTTTGAGATCGCACTGAAATGTCTTCCTACCAAACCAAATGTTTTGAAAGTTTCATTTTACTTACGGATCTGAATAGTTTCCACCTGATGTGAAAACTGGTTTGAGTCTATTCTGTCAAATCGATACACTGGTGAATACGTTTTTTGGATATTTTAATTTGTTGTCTGATTAATAATTTGCAGAATTTGCATGAGATCGTTCCGAATCTTCTGGAGTTTTGATTTAGCATTGCGTTCTTCCTTCCCGCGAACGGCAGAAATGAAAACATGACCACAATTTTCGCACGTTTGCTGCTCGACATTTTCAGTTTTTACGTGAGGTCGAGTAGATCCACATTTGTTGTGAACGTTGGAATTCTTTTCCACTTTTCTTATATATTTATTTCGTATTTTGACGGCGGGCTGACGTTTCCCGTAGAACGCGGTGCTTAATCTCTCTAATCTCTACTTCAGTTTAAGATATTAGTAAACTTTCATAGTTCTCAAAGGTTTCGTTTCTTATTAGCGATCTCGCATAAAACACATAATTATGTTCTCATATGCCACGTCTTGCGTGTTCTTCAGCGTTCTTGCGGGTCTTCTTAAAGTTTACCTTCTTGCGGGTTGATCTTCTTGCGGAATGAACTTCTTGCGGGTCTTAAGTTCTTGCGTTAGTTCAGTAATTTCAAGCGCAAGCTGCACGCAAGAACCTGTTGGCTTGCGGACGAAAAAAGAAGTTCTTGCGCGTGCATTATTTTACGGCTGTACTGTATCACTTAGGTGAAATGTCACTTTTGTAGAAAGTGAAATTTTTGTGGAGAGATGGATATGGAGTGCAAGCCAGACACCTACATGCAGTATTGTGCAAAAGTCATGCAAACACTTTTCGGGGCTTTATGGGGAAAATGAACGAAAATGTTCAGGAACCAAAATTTTGGTGATATTTTGACGAAAATTTGTTAAGCCTTTTGTTTAATCTGTGCTACATTTCGCACTGCTCTGCGACAGATTAGCACGAAAATTCACTGCACTCTACGAAACAATGTGCAAAATTTTGTTTGGTACTCTGCAAATATTTGCACGAAACTTCACTTCTTCGAAATGTTGATCCTTGCCCGTCCAAGATCAAGTTACTTTTTCCGGCTCACTCGGTCAATTCAACCAACCTAAGTTGTAAACCTTATTCGGACGTTGACTAACTGAACTTTACAGCTCACTTTCGAACGGTACAGGAGGAGAACTGTAGAGTTTACTTCAGTTCAGTCAGTATAAAGAATAAAAAACTGATGCTTTGAACCTGGTTTGAATCGAAGGCTGGAAGGGTAATAAACTAAAGGAATGAATAAATCGCACGTCCCAACTTCGGAAGTGTTCAATTTTGTAAACGTTATCCGTATATCCATAATAATATTCAGATCTTTGTAAAAGTCATTGCATAAAGTTTTCAAGGAAATTCGGACCATGCAGTTATCAAAATATTGTGAGCCATAAAATAAACAAAACGACGGCTGCTTGCTTAATGCCAGACCGGTGGCGTGTGGCCCACAAAAGCTTGACTCACTTGCTGAGCGCATACCCTGGTTCCAGAGGTTTTCTAGAGAGAAGAGCCACGAAGCGGAGATCAGCGACCTGCAAAGCAGCGAGAAGCAAAGCATAACACCAAATAAACTTTTGCTTCAGTGTAGTTTCAGTTACGGCAGATCCTTGTCTTGTTACTAGTATTAAAAGGTTTCGGCAGAAATCATTGTAAAGTCTGAATTTCCACGTGCAATCAGTCAGGCGTGAACATGTCAGTCTGCTTTTTTAAAGAACATCAACAGAGTTTTGAAGCAACATTTTGTCATATTGAAAGACGTGCAAAAACTTCTATACTCTTACCAGAAAACATCTACTGGGAAAGTGCAATTCCTTTTGAATTAAAAGAGCTTTAATGCATCGGATCAGATCAGTAAGTTCGCGTAAATGGAAATTAATCGCAACCCCGCAGTATTTGTGTCAGAAATGAGACACACGTCTGGCTGACAGTTCACGATCGACAGGGACTTTTATTATATAAGAATCTTTACTTTTTGATCAAGTGTTGCGATTAGATTGTTTGCTATTACATCATAATCACAGTGTGCATGTGACATGTGCTCGTGCAAGTATGATGTCATGTATTCTACTAAGTAGTGAGCTCGCTTGGGTTTCTTGTGTTTACAAAGGTACTGTGCTTAAATGATAATCAAACTGACAATGGGGATTTACATTGTCAGGCCAAACAAAATAATTGTGTTTCCGGTAAGAGGCTGAAAAAATCCAGGTAGGTGGGTTGGTAACTAATGTTATTTTTGTGCTTTTCTTTGTGGGTTAACCCTCAGGGATGTAGATAAAAGCTGGTAGCTGGGGAAAATACCCTGCTGTTACAACTACTTTTCCAGCTCAGAAATCAGAAACAGCTTTTTTAAATGTGACTTACTTTGATGAATATTATTTGTAATTCCAAGATGCCCACCTATTTAAAAAACTAGCTACATCCCTGACCCTGTACATTATTATGCATTCACACTGTAGCGAGACATACCTGTGCTTCTCATTGTTTAATGTATGTTATCTGATTCAAGTCTTGGAAAATAACAATAACAAGTTTGAGGTCAGCACGAAAAAAATCCAGGTCATGCATTCAGGTTACCGGAAACACATTTATTTTCTTTGGCTTCAGCAACATGATAATGGTTTGTATGTTACTAGTTTTTATGTGGTTTACTAGTTTTTATGTATCTTAACTATTTCCACCTTTATTTATTTTTAATATTTTCAGTCAATCCCTCAAATCAAATTGCTGATATGTCAGGGGTGTCAGTTAGTTTGTTGCATGTCAATAATAATTGCAGTGAGATCGCACCCACAACTTTCCGTCTCATCTAAAATGTTCTGGAGTTTTGATTTCAGTTCTTGAATCTGATGTTTTTATCCCAGCAAAGAATCCTCTTTCAAACACGATTGTGAACAAAGGTGATCATTATACATGTCATTGCACTGGCATAAAAAGCTGGCAACTTGCAGAGTTCCTATCAAAACTGCTCTCATCTCACAAGTTTTAGAGTATTAAACATGAACCCTTGCTATCAAAGACTGTAACAGAATGATGGCCAGAGTGAAAACAATTATTATTATTATTTAGATGAAAGACTACACATACACTGTAATTATTATTAAAGAGCTTGCATCTGTATTCAATGAATTCTTTATATTATACTGAACCCAAACCTACCCCCCTGAATTGAGGGTGTCGGCGAATTGGGAAATTCTAAAAAGAGAGCTCTTTGTCGCTAGATCGGAGAAACAGGATCACGGAAAATTCGAGATTTTCAAAGAATTCAAAACTTTTTTTTTTATTCTTGTAGCCAATTTTATAAGCTTTAAAATAATACAGTCATGGATGATTTATCTACGATGTTTCCTCGAGGCGCTACATAATTTGACTGGAAACGCACCCTGAAGGTATCCGGTAACCTAAACCTAAACCTAAACGCAGGCTAGGTAATCGAACAACACTCAAAAGTAAATGTTTCAGATTGTTTTCTTTCCTTTGAAAATCAGCAGAGGAAACCTTTTCAAAGGTGTGACTTCCGAACCTGAACTTTACAAAATGTGAACAAAAATTAATGTAAACCAATTGTTTTATCAGTATCAGAAGCAAAATCCTTGCCTGAGAAAGGCTGTGATGACTGCAAGGCACATTTCCTCAGAAGGTGAATGAACAAACAAACATTGTACATCATTCACAGACTTGTAAATATGTTCTCTGAGTATTATTTTACATACTGTAATTCTCAAGACTTGTGAGGTCGAGTGACATTGTTTATGTTTATCTCATTATAGGAATGCACTCATAAATGGAGTTGGAATGCATAAAATTTTGACTTGCAACTTATGTTACTCACATGCAGCACTGTACTTCTTTGATTGGTCGACAAGTTGCTTAGCAACAGTCATCGCTTTTGTTAAAGTCATCAAAAAAAATTAGTCTGCCTATCAACTCGTGCACTTACAAAAAGCAAACAGAAGGATTTCACAACCATTTCATGTCCAACAAAACGTTTTTAGGCAGGAATGACCTGAAGTTATTGAAGCATTTACTGCATGGTTTGAACACAGAATGTACATCAGTTTTTACCAATGTATTGCCACTATAACTGCGGTAATTAAATGTACCATATTTTAGCACGTATAAAGGAGCAGGTTTTCTACCTTTCAGATTTTAAAACTACAAGTAACACAAAATTGCCTTCAAAATTAGGGGTGCAGCATATAATTATGTGGATGTTTTCAAAATTGTTTTTGCTATGATCATAAACAAAGCCACATATTTAAGTACAGTAATGGCACATTGACAGAGTACAAGTGCCAGTGAGATTTACTATTCAAGATCCTCTCCTTCACTTTCCAAAGAAAACAAGCTGTCCCTTTGCTCATCATCTTCTCTTGCTACAGTATGCCTAAAAATATATACAAATGGATTGTTCCTAGTATTGCTAAAGCCCATAAATGGTCTTGGAAGCCCTCTAATTTTCAAATATAGTACTGTTCTCATCAAGTTCTCATTCTATGGTTGAGCATGCGTTCGACAAGAAACGACAAGGCAAGTTGTAATCATATTCAGAGTTGTGATATGACAATCTCTAGAGAAGAAGTTTTGCTTCAAGTACGAGCATTTATGAACTTGAACAAAAGATTATTCTTGCTGTGTTTTGTGGTGCAGCTTATATATGTACACAAGGTTATTCGTTAAACTTTTTGAGTAAGAGGCTTCTGTTCATCAGGTTGAAGTTAGGGGTGTGGCTTATATGTGGGTGCGGCTCATACATTATAATAATTTTTTATTATAATGATAAAATACGGTAGTTGTATGCAATCACAAATGTGGCCACCTTGTGGTTAAAACTTAGGGAGCATGCTCAAATATCGGGTGGAAATCCGATGGTCGAAATCCGATCTGATGCCATTCCTGATAACTAAGCATTGGAAAAAAATACAGGTGCATTCAAGTTTTGTCTGATTCCAATAACAAAATTCCAATTGCTTATATATATCAGTCCGATCAGACATTAGTGACTTGTTCAGAGCTCAGAAAGAAGTAACTCGGCCTGATTTCCACTGTTGCAAGTGACATTGCATTTACTTTTATAAACCTAATTTGACTTATATTTACGTGACTTCAAACAAGCTGCTGTGCAGTGGAGACCAACACAATTTTGGAATTTTAAATTAAAGTTTCACTGAAGTATGACCGACGTAGCAGCATTAATTTTTAGTTCATGCACCTAGCTGTTGTGCTATTTTAAGACTCTGGCAAGGTACTGATAGTTTTGAATGTTTTATAAACATAGTGACATGCTCACTAGTGAACAACTTACTGATATCCTGGGCTTTACCAATTAAATCATGTTTGTTTGATGGAATGAATTAATCCTTGTCTGATGACTCCACACTGTTTCAAGACTTTATTAATAATTAGAACAACTTCTATGGAAAGGCCTCCAAATACGTTCGGATTATTGGTAATATTTTAAATTCTGATTTCACTTTTATCATTCCAATCTGTAAAAAAAAATACAACCACCAAATCGGTAATTTCACATTTAAGACATAAAAAATGGCAATGTGTGTGCTGTTTGTCAGTTCAAACAGTATTTCTGATTGGAAGACCATAGAGCCACGCCAAACGGTCAACGCACAGCTGCTTATGAAACAAAGTGGGAAAACTAAACAGTGAAGCAGTGATTTGGCATTTTAAAATACTGCAAAGCACAGTGAGAAAAAAAGGGTTCTGGGGTTCTGGGTACTGTTTATATGACACCTGGAACTTAAATATCGGCTGGCAGTTATAAAGCTACAATGTATATAGTTGCATTAGAAAGTTATTGGCCTGCAAATACAGCCATCTTGCAGGGTTTATTAAGAGCTCCTGCTCCTTAATATATGTTTATTTAAAGATATATACACATGTAAAAGATTAATAATGGGGCAAATAAAAATGTTTATGATTTCTTTAGAAGAAAAAAAAAATTAAAGCGAGTACCGTGTCGGTCAGGGAACTAAGCAAACAACCGTTTTGTTAATATTTTGTGTCGCAAGTTGAGGCTTATTCATGCTAGTTCTAATATTTTAAGTCTAGGTTTCCAGTAAAGGTTTGCAGAAGCAATGGGAGAATGCGTTATAAGCGAGCTGTGAAGTAGCAAGGAAATCATGAAGTTTCGTCAAACAAAAAGTATAGGCACACATATGCAGGATCAATCGTCATATATATGAGTTGAAATTGAGCTTGGGTTTCGCCAAGGGTCAAACTTCTTCAGATTTCTTTATGCTAAAAAACCTAAATTTCAATTCAGGCCTGGTTTATTCAATGGCCCTCGCTCGGTCTTGGGAAGTTCATTAACAGCAATTGCCGAGCCGGTTCAGCAATTCCCTTTCTGCGCGTGACAAAGTTTGCGTCTTGACTGTACTTTCACATCACAATTAACACGCGGAATCCAAGGTAGATTGTGAACAACGAAAAACTCGTTGACTAGCAGTGTACGGCCCATCACCAGAATTAAATATGTCTGTACATTCTAAACAGCAAATTGCTGTGCAGCAATTGCTGTTTCAATAACAGCAAAACGACATATCGTTTTGGGGAAACAGCAATATCGTTTTTGAGAAACAGCAATATCGCTAAATGTTAACCACAGCAATATTGTGAAAAAGTTTTGGGCTTGACTGTATGTCTGCAATTTGAGGCCAAAAATTCCATACTGATGACGTTAGTGCCCAGGATCTGGTTGTGTTATTTGATTGGCTTGTATATGATAATTAGGCATACTAGCCAATCAAAATGATGCAACCAAAACCTGGCTGCATAGTGTCATCAGTACGATTTTTTTAGCCTTGAATAGCGTACGTCTCTCTCGGGGGACGCGTTTGGACTGTGGCTCCAGATGCGAGATGGCTGTATTTGCAGGCTACAATGCTATGTCAAAACGATAAATGCTATTGAAATGTTTGACAATGTGATGGTTCAATGCTGCAAATGTTGAAGGATATTTCTGTAACGTAATTGGTGGCAACTGCAGTTCCAAAATACTGGAAAGAATCACAGGTTTCTACAGTGTTATGTTTGCAATAGGTCGGATTTGTTGTTCCTCAAATAAGTTTAGTCATGCTAGGCATTCCCTAGCCTGATTATCAGACGGTACGAGGTCGTCCGCTCACTTCCTCCCCCTCCCCGTCTGATGGACTTCATAGACTTTCATGTTCCTGACGTCATAAGTTCAACCAATCAGAGCGAACTTTACACTTTTGGCAAAGTCTGGAATTTAAGGAATGTGCCCGCATATTTTTCTAATGGCGTTGGGGAAGAAGAACTTGAGCAGTGTGTCGACCGAAGTTGTAAGTTTTCAGGATTTCGAAGCTATATCCAGAGCAGAAGGAAGCATTGGAATCGTTCATTCGTCGAAACGATGTGTTTGTGAATCTACGTACGGGATTTGGTAAATCACTAATCTTCCTCTGCTTATATAAATCTCATGCATTTATAGATCTGAAACATTTTCCTAGGTTTTTGGCTTTTAGAAGACCAAATCTTTCATGGAATATTATTATTTTTCTGCAGGAGTGAACACACATACTGAGTATGTTATGGAAAAAGTTTCATGGCACTTTGGTGAATATTTTTGTTTTCAGAATTATGAACACACTTCAGTAAGTTCATGTACGGCAATGGCATATAAACTTTGCACAAAAAGTCCGGTTAAAACAATCTCTGGTACCAAAAAACTACAATAGGCTGGGCTTCTGATATTTCGCGGAAAAAAATTCCGAATTTCGCGGGATTTTAAGGTGTATTTCGCGGGAATTTCGCGGAAAAAATCGGCGATTTCGCGGGAATTTTGCGGAAAATTTCGGTGCTTAATTTCGCAAAAATAAACTTTTATCACCGTTCTTTTGCTATTTTTGCGAACGTGTCTTAGTATAGAATATTGGCGCTTTTGTGATACACATTTTGTGTGTAAAAAGTTAATTTTACGGGAAACGAATGCAATCTATATTCAGCAGAAACAGTCGTTGCTCTACAAATGTAAAAATTGCCGCTTCAGCCGAAAATGACTACACGCAGTTTTCAAAAACATCATGTATTTATTGATTCCTTCTATTGATCATTTACATCAACAGGTTGCAAATAGAAAAGCAGCATACTTTCACGTTCTTCTACTATTTGGTCTGGGCAGTTGTTTTGACGTTAAGAGAGGTTTTCAGGGGTTGCTGCTTGCCAGCGGCTTTGCTTTTATCGCTTCTCGATCTTTGAATGTGTGTCACTGATTCGAAGTGTTTGTCAATAGTCGACTTCCTCGTGTGGTCCAACACAGCGTTGCACGTTGAGCAGAATAGGAGGCCATCGTGGACGTGAAGAGTTCCTTTGGGATAGCTTCGTAACCGATCATATGCTTTAGTCTTCAGGGCAGTGTGGCTGTCCTTCTTTTTGGTCAGAAACTTCTCCATACTTTTGAAACTTTAAAGCCGCCGCATGCGGTAAAGACTACATACTTGAGAAATACTACATTGCTGAGTATTAAATCAGTTCTCCGGGGTAATCCAATTGCAGTATCGCTTTTAGCGCCCAGTTCTCCGCGGTATTACACTTGGAACGCCTTGCAGTTTTTTGTCGCGGCAACGTACTCGATTGATTTTGAATCGATTTTGAAGGCAATTTCCCGACACATTTGGACTTTATGGCATAAAAATGACCTCAATAACTGTGACAAGCGTTTATTGTAGTTCATTGGTATGTATTTTGCAAAATTCCTGGCAAATTCCGCGCGATTTCACGGACTTTTTGCAAAATTCTGGCAAATTACGCGGGATTTCGCGGACTTTAGTGAATTTCGCGGGATTTCGCGGATTTACCTAAATTTCGCGGGCCCGCACCCGCGCAAAATATCAGAAGGCCTGAATAGGACAACTTCAGGGTCTTGTGTGACTAATCGCCATACATATCAAGCCTCAAAACGTTTTAAAAATAAAAGTAAAAGCGTAAAAGTTCTAAGATCACAGTAATAATAAAACTTTACGGCGTGGAATCGAGTCTGGTATTTCTTGTATGCATTCTCATACACTGTCGTGCAAATACTGAACGAAAACTTCCGTTTAAAAAATTCCTGCTCTCTAAAGAACCGCAGCAGCTCAAACAGGATACCATTATGAGAAATCGACAGAAGTTTGAAGCTGTAGAATGTTTTTCCAGTGCATGAAAGCTGATAGATCCAACTAGTAAAAGCCGCTACTGCACCACTGTTCTACACTTCACGCTTCAATTCTTATGCGTGATCGTATTGGCTCATTGTAAAAACAAAGGTTGATGACGTCAGGAACATGAAAGTCTATGAAGTCCATCAGACGGGGAGGGGGAGGAAGTGAGCGGACGACCTCGTACCGTCTGATAATCAGGCTAGGCATTCCCTTGCTATACATTTTGCTTTTAGAATTGCAAAATGTGAGGTTGCAGCACCGGAAAACGTACACTAACAGAGATCTGTTAAATGGAACAGACCGTTCGTTATATACATACTACTCTTCCGAGTAAACTGCGACACCCCAAGTTTTTTTTACGGCCCACGTGATGTGAATATTCTGTACCACGGATTACTATTTGGCATACCACCGGGTAGATTTCTTGTTGCCGGCAGTTGTAGTCTTTTGTAGACAAGTTTTGAGTGCCTTCTTGATTTCAAAGTCTAGAAATCGCTGGGAAAAATTTGCTTCTCGCTCTTCTTTGAGTTCTGGAGTTTATTACTAAACGTATTTGAAGAACCACATAACGTGGCTTAGCTTTTAAGGTAACTGGAGGAAATATTTTGCCAATTCATCTGAGATATTTTAAGATGGTAGTTCATATTTTAAGATCTCATAGTGAGTCTTCTGTGGTTTTGAAATGTCATTCTACTGTCTACAACGAGGCATTCTTTGTCTACAATGTAGAACAACACGTCGCTTTTCTCATGCCGCCACACAAAAATCTCTACCGGTGGTATGCCAAACAGTGATAACGTGGTACAGACCATTCACATCATGGGGGCCGTAGAAAAACTTGGGGTGTCGCAGTTTACTGGGAAGAGTAGTACATGTACAGTACAGCCTGGATGTATGTTATCCGTCAAAATTTGTTGACATGTGCTTTCAGCCGTGAAGACTGATCAGTCTGGTTTTTCACACAACACGAGTGCCGCCAACTTCGTGGTAAGTTTTATTGCATTGTAGTTTAAATCACCTCAAAGCTTCTCAACTTTGCTGGCAAATGATAACGTCAACTGAACAGAACATTTTGGAGTTCTTTCTATTTAATGTGGATCCGTTTTCAAAGGTAACGAGTTTCTAATCTTGAATTCCGCGACACAGAAGTGTGACATTTTCCGTGAACTGATTTGAATAATCAATGACTCCGTGTTTGTTTTGCTTTGAGATCGCACCAAATATTCTCTACAGATAAAATTTTCTTTTAGAAATAGAGATGCTTACAGAAGCAAAAGTTTTGAAAGTTTTTACTTCATTTACATATCTGAAGTTTGTGATGTTGAATTGTTCGAACGTAAGGGCAAGTCGTTCGAACGTTTGGGGCAAGTTATTCGAACGTTTATTACGTGAACTGCAGAGTGAATGCGGAGCATACGATCAAAAGTTTCCTTCAGCATAATTTATTAAGTTTTGGCGGAAACCGTTCGAAGATCTAGAGACGGCGCTGGAGTTCCAGGTTACAAACAATTTCATGCCGAATTGATTTTTGACAATAACTGTATAACAAAGGAAAACTACACGCATTTTGCGTGTAATACACGAGTGTAGTACACGCGTGTAATACACTCAAATGCGTGTAGTAAATTAATTTTGTACACGCGCGTTACACGCGTGTAAATGTTAACATACATCCAGGCTGTACTGTATTAAGTATCCATTTAAACGGTTTGAGAAATCATTAAAAATTTTGTCCATGCTGTTTGACTTACCGTATTTACCCGTGTATAAGCCGCACCCGTAGATAAGCCGCACCCCAAGTTTTGAAGCTCGAATTTAGGAAATAAACTTTTTTTGAAAAATACAAAAAATAATTAGAAAATCTTTTGTCCGAGTTCATAAATGCTTGTACTTGATGCCAAACTTCTTCAAAAAAAGAATAATCTTTTGTTTGAGTTCATAAACACTTGTACTTGAAGCAAAACTTCATCAGATTGTCATAAATAAATAATCACAACTTTAATTCGATCAAGTATGGTTCAACTTGCCTTGTCATTTCTTGTGTATATTTTAACCTGCAGTCTTTAAATCACTCCAGAATTCTTCCGCATTTATTCCCCAATTAACTAACAACAATTCCAAGGAACCGCTTTCCTTTAATCGCTAGAGCAAGAAAGGTTTTCTGGCGAAACAATACTTGCACGAGTAGGTCAGGTCCGACCTCTTGGATTTTCATTAACTAAATGTAGTGCCAATCTCCCACATGTAAAATTGCAAAGAATGCCTGGTTGCTTAGATGCATGCTTTGACAACCGCTGCGAATCAGCCTGTTTTGGAAGGTAAATAAGCTTAATCACGTTTAAATATTCACGAAATTCTAATATATTAGGTCTAAGGTGGGTCTTACATGTAGAAGAGTTTTTGCTTTAACTCTTTGAAAGTGCCTGTTTTTTCCCAATGATTATGCTTAAATAGCTATATTACACGATCAGATGCGATTTGAACCTGATTGTAATATACGCACTGTCGCATAATAAAAGCTTCATTCAGGTTCATGATACATGTATGTAAATATATGTTAATGTTGGGTCTCCTTTCTCGGTGTTCCCATAGATAAGCCGCACCCCCGATTTTGATCGAAAATTTTGGGTGAAAAGGTGCGGCTTATACACGGGTAAATACGGTATATATTCATCTGTTAGATTAATTTTTATCTGTTAGATCAATGTCAGATCAAAACCGTCATCCGTTAGATCAAAACTTTCAAACTTTCATCTGTTAGGGATTTATAATAGTTAGTTCAACGATCAACGTTGGTTTCAAAGATCATCCGTTATAGCTATAAAATATTACAATTCACACCACAAGTTTAGAAGCTCAAATTGTATTTTTAAAATATCACCTTATTCCTTGCTTCATCGAACAGTGATTACAGATTTTCTTTGATTGCTGTTTGTATTATTGTACATATATATTGCATGAACAGCAAAATGTTTTTGCAAGGCCAATTCTGTTTGCTTGGAATGGCAGCAGTAAGTTCACCCAAGAGTGAAAATTTCACCACAACAGGTGATTGCCTTTGTTTTCAAGGGATCACCTTAATTAATGCTTTTCAGAACGCTATAAAATGTGCCAAGTTATGTGCCAAGATACCTGTAGGCTTGAATGCTTTATTAACTCGTCACAAAGACTTAGTGATGATTGAAGTAAAAAAGCTCGAAATCAAACCTCCAGAAGATTCAATACAGTCTGTGTGATCTCACGGCAATTTGCAGACAACAAATTAAAATACTGAAAACTAGTGATTTTGTCACAAAAGTTGAGATTGTTTCCAGTGTAGCAAAAACACAGCGGTAATTTGCATAACAAAACTTTGAAATTGTATAACTTTTGAAATAAATGATATGTTCAATTTCTGTGACACAGGTTTTGTTCTCCAGTAGGTGCTGATTGACACAATGCAGCTGACCGGCTTATTGAGAGTAATGCAAAGGGGTTTAACTCTGTCAAAGACACATGGCTGAATTTCACGTTTTTTGCTTCCCTACTCTCAAGGTTTGACAAAATAAAAGCACCATGACATTCTTCAATATCCATGCTTTAAACTGGTTTTATGGAGTTTAAATTTAAAGCGGGCGCTAGATTATTTTTCCCCTGAATGGCACCCGCAAAAGTGATCGGTAACCTTAAGCAGCTTTAAATTGGTACACAATAAAGTATATCTGTTACAACATGAAAGCATGGACAGGAACATGACCTAACATTTCCCCTTACAAGCTACAAATACATAAGTCTAGGAGATGAAAAGCAAAATTTTGGAGAAAAAAAATTAATGATACCTTAGAAAACACGATTTTCTGTAATTTTCAATTGTCATTTAATGCTTTCAAGGAAATTATTGACAACGATTTTAATACAACACACTCACGTCCACAATGATTGGCAATGGTTTTGAAATGGTTCACAATGGTATAAAACATACAGAAGCATTGGAAGGCTTCGACAACATTCTACATGTATGATGTAATAAGTTCTAAATAGTCTCCTAGCTACAAGTTGGAAGCTTGAATCATTTTCTTAAAATGAAATAAATGAATTTTGTGATCAATATTATAGTCAGAATATAAATAGGATAGCCAATGTACCCGAACTAGAATGTAAGTGGAAATATACATTTTCATATTGAAACATAGAATAACTTATCCATTTCCCATGTATATTTTCCTATTTAATTTTGTTCCTGCTATCATGAAATATTATTCTGAAGTATTATTCACAGTAGTATAGTTTTATAATAAACGAAACAATCGCTGCTCACATTTACAACTTTATTGAAGAGTAATTTTGCTACATGTAGTTTTCCACTGAAATATCACAGCTACATGTAACCGGAAAGGCATACATGTAGGTTCTAGAATTTCACTCTATCCATGAAATAGAGTAACTGACTTTCCCTAGCACCAACAAATCAGATTTTTTTTCTCAGTGTGAAATGCTAAATTACCAATTTGGTACTCATATACATGTATGTTTTACTGATGGATCGGAATCGGTATTGTTTTTGTTATAGATAAGAATCAAATTTGGATGGCTTAAATATTTCCAATTCTTTCAGCACAGATGCAATCGGGTGGCCCTTCCAGTAACGTTGCAAAAGAACTATTACCAATTGATTGGAATTGGTTAGAACCGATTCCAGTATTTGGATGTGCTCCCTTGTTATTTTTTTTTTTTGGTTTCAATGCAAAACCCTTGAGATTTCTGTCATGCACATAGTACCAAACGTCCAGTAATGGACCCGAAACAACCATAGGGGCTGATCAAAGTCAGGACCCTGCTAAACCACAGATCAAATTGAAATTTATTGCATTAGTTTTAGTGGAGGGAGGAAAACCAGAGAAAAATATTCGGAGCAAGGGTGAGATACCAACAAACTCAACTCACATGTGGTGTTGTGATTGGGAATCATATCCAGGTCAGAGGCAAAACGCTTACCACTGCCCCACCCTGTCTTGCCTAGCAATGATAAACATGCCGATGTGACCACCTACCTTGATGCACAAGTAGTAACAAAAGCTACTGAAACCCACACAACTTTCAAACCCTTATACACGACTTCTTATTTTATTTGACTCCCACTTATTCTATAAAACATAACTTTAGTTACATTACATTACCTTACCTTTATAATTTACAAATACTATGTTTAGAGAAATCAATGTACTAAATTATGTATTCCATACAGGAACACCCCTCAAAACAGCACAATTAATTTATACGTACGGTAAATAAAACTATTACTGAATTACAAGATTACTTAATCATGGTACACTGAACTAGACCATATGTATGTACTAACATAGGAAATTAAATTACCAATGAAGTCACACTATAATTCAACAATTTTAGTTATTTTATGTTGCATTAGATAGTTAAAATATACCATAAAACATCAATAATCATTATTATGCACAAATGCATGTAAACGATGTACTGTCCGTGGTATATGATAATAATGCTTACAATTTTTAAATGTTTTAATAACACCATCATATCGAAATAAACCTACATTTACGTGGTAACGAGCAATACCCGGATGCACGATAAGCTTGCCTGTGTAACGAAGGCAGGCGGAGAAGACCAAGATGAGACGACACCAAATGTCCCATTGTTGTCACACAGACACTATATAGGATGCTCAGTGCTGGGTGGTGATCAACAAAGGATGCTTGGTGAAGGCCAAAGCAAGGCTGGAGTGGAGGTAACATGAACAACGCAAAGGGAGGAAGAAAAAAAGATATGTCAATCACCGTGGTCAAGTTCAAATTTGGCCAACTCCCCTAACTATTATATTTACAAGGCAATGTAGCAACTTCCACATACTGTACTAATAATAAATATCACCATCAACATTATTTCAATAATTATTATGATTACTATAAAAAAATCATATTTAGATCTTTGTGCTCTACAGTATATGTTGAGTATAAGTGTTAAGGTGCATATCATTTTACATTTGCAGTAATTTTAACTGTACAGTGTTTAATATGAATATTTAACCTGAAAAGTAAAAGTTAGTAAAGCATAAATTCAGTTAGTTTATTAGACTATTGAGCCTCAATTAGAACCTTCATTAAAAAGGAAACATTTTTTGAAGACAATCAAAATAGTAACACTACATTTGGAAACTTTCTGATACATGTAGCAATGCTAAAATACATATAGTGAAATAAAATTAGGCCAAAATACACATGGTTCTAGTTATCGGACAGACTAGATTTTCCCTGCTGACCCTACAACTTTTTCAAACAAAATTTCACCCAGCTAGTACAAAAAGTCTGGCCTACATTATACCAACCCTATATTTTTATATAATAATCAGTCCGAAATGCAGACTCTGATTGGTGAAGAGTTGTGTGTTATCAGATACACATTGGTGCAACCAATTTCTTGACTTGTTTTGATTGCAATTATTATATAAAACAAATAAGAGTCCATTCTGCTGTGTGTCCTCTTATTGATGCACAGATGACACTAACATGTGAAGAGAACATCAGTTACACCACTCGACTGCATCTCATGATGCAGTTCTTTATTTTCTTCATGTTGTGACATCATCTGTGTACCTTCATGTATAAGAGACAGATGCACAGGAAGAATGGAATCTATTATTTTGTTAATTAAAGTGTTACCAGAACCACATATTTTTATTTGGCATTATGAAGTGCTACAAGTTTAACCAATGCTTTCATTGCACACATCTGTACAATAATTATTTTGCACTTGTAAATGGATGTTTGTGTGCTTTTGAATGACTTTTTAAATTACAAAATAACCTTATGGATACCTAAATCCAGTATTCCAGCTAGCCCGGAAAAAAAAAGGAGAGAAATTTGTATGTTATAAATATTTATAAGAATAATAAAATTATGAACATTCATGAGAATAGAGTACGGTGTAAAATTCAAACACTCTTTCCATCACACTATTAATTATTTATTGAGCTCCAGGTTTTGAAAGTACAATGTAACTTTACAGTTTGTACCAAAAACAAAGCCATGCAAACTGCAAGTTGATAAGTTTTTCTACTCAAGCTCCTCTCCTTCACTTTCCACAGAAAACTAGCTGTCAATATGCTTTATAATCTTCTCTGTTAATGTCTCATACCCGTCTCCTAGTATTGTTAAAGCCCTGGATTTAAAAGACCTAATTTTCAAATAAAGTAGCATTCCCATCATGTTATCCTTCTGCGATCGAGCGGGAACTGCCAAAGAAAACACTCGATCCAAGCAACTTTGTAAAAATCATAGATGGTGGACCACAGAATCGGACTTGTGCACAAATGTTTTCATGAAGAAAACCTTACTTTCTCTTACACTTAGCAAATGGTGTTGTTGGTTAATGAGTGATTAAAAATAGAAGAATTCTGGAGTGATTATTTACAAGTTCAATAACCAGTCTGGATAGTTTTCGAAACCCAAAGGAGGCTAGAATAAAGAGGGCCTACAAAAAAATTAGACAGCACTTGAAAAATGAGAGGATGGAGTGCCCTTTCATTAAGGCCTAGCTAGAACACTGTAGATCTATCAGTGTTTTTCTCCTGTGAATTATTGTGCACTAGTTGGCAGTTATAAACCCACATTGTATTTCCTGTCCAAAATACACATTTCAATTTCCTGTGCACCACCATTTTGGATCTATTGACATCACTTGGTTGCCCCCATGATCAGAAAACAATAGTTATTTTGTTGTAACACAATAGGGGCAAATGTGACATTAGAGAGCTTAAGCAACCACGACTACGTCTAGGACTACGACATAAAACAATAGCTTTAATTACAAAATACAATAACTGCACGTGAAAATGCACGCAGTGGCCTACATTTCGACCTTTCTCTGGAAAAATACAACGTGAAAACCCCACATTTTACGTCTACAAGAGAACGGCAACGTAAAAAAGTAAATCACTCCGTTTTTCGTTCGGCGTGAACGGAACTCTATGTTTATCATATTTTTCGAGGAAATGAATGTGAACAGTAATTAAAGGCTAACGACGGAAATAGTTAACATCATATTTTGGGAGAAACCATTTTTCCAGGTCCCGTCCTCGCTGCCATCGCCATCGTTGATGCTTAAGCTGTCTATTGGAAAATCCAAGACAATGACATCCGGGAAATTCAAATGAGTTTTATGGACAGGAAATTGAATGGTACACAGGTACCATATCCCATCTAGTGTATAATATTATTTACAGGAGACAAACACAGCAATCGATTAAAGCATCCACAAGGAACAGTTGAGAACAAACTTTTTTTAGGTTCCATTTAAAAACTAAAAAAAGTTGGTACGTCACTGTCTTGACATATGAAATAAACGATGTACAGCACTACACATTAAGGCACAGAGGAGAAACAGTGACATGTTGTTACATTACCACAAGAGATGTCCAAATTGGTAAAGCTGACATCGTAAGTAACTGCACTCATCTGCTCCTCTGTTATGGATGTCTTACCCAAATCTCCTAGTTTCTTTTATACATTTTCAAAGAATATCCTATCGCAACCAGCTTTGCAATCATACTACAGATCTTTTCAGCACTCCCACTTCCTATTTAGATTAACATTTGGAAATGTGGCCTTTCCTTTTTATTGGATTTAACAGTTTCATAAATTGTTGCAGTTAATGTACATTTGAAGGGATGTGTGCAACAAGGGTATATGTTACAGGTCAAATTTAGTTTCAGGTAAAATTTATTTTAACCTTGGTCATCTTTTTTCAATTGAGGTCATTTTTTTCCAACCAAGGTCATTTTTTTTCAACCTAGGTCAAATTGAATCAACTTAGGTCAAATAAAACTCAACCTTTCAAAATTCCTAAACAAGTATGACTTTTTCATAGTTCCTTGTGTTTAGGTTGTGGATGGCATTGCAGCAATTTAAGAAGATATCAAGTTCTACTGTCATAAATATTTTGCAATAAAAATACATGTACCTTACCTAATTGTCTATTTTATGTTCATTTCTTTAGTGGTTTGGTTTGGCTTACCTGGGAACTTATCTTTACTGATGCTTAGGGTATTTTTTAAATGTAGAGTTAGGTTTTGTATTAGTTCTCATGCAGGAGTATTGAAGAAGGATTACAGTCTCTGTTGTTATATTAGTGAATAGCTCTAAACACCCTAAATTAGCAAGCACCCATTGTTGATGGTTAGGGTGTTTTTTAAATGTAGGGGTAGGGCTTGTATCAGTTCACAGGACAATTGAAGCATATAGTGCTTGTGTGGGGTATTCTGCAGTTGCCCCAATATTTTTGTTACTTAATGAAAAATAAGTCTTGTGCAGGAAAATAATCGTGTAGTAGGTGTACAGTTCACTCATGTTTTTGTTCAAGTTATTATTGACAATATTGCAGAAATATGTAAGATCCACTGTTATCAATGTTATTCAGGGACATTATGGTGCTTGCCGGTGAACAGTTTTTTTTTTACTATGTAATAGTTTATGCTTGTAATCATTGTTTTAATGGTCACGAGAATGGCACAATGCAACAAAACTGACACTTGATAACGTTTTGAGTACCTGCATGCAGAGACTGATTTCATTCACAACCATTTTTGGCACTTTTTCTTGTCCTTCATGTGGTACACGTACAGTACCGCCGGGAATTATAGGGACATTTACAGTGGCTGTGCCGCTCCTGAGGTCGCCGCGGTCACTTTTGAGATAGCCGCGGTCACTTTTGAGGTCGCCGCGGTAATCGTGCCGCGGTGGTCATGGCGCGGCGCTAACCGCGACCGCATGTAACATCTACGTGTACATCTCATACATTTTACTTTGAAGCAGTTGGCTTCGTTAGAGCGTGAGCGTGAACGGCGGTCTCGAGTAAGAAAGACAACTTACGAAAGTTAACAAAAGATTGTTAGCGCGCCGTGTCTTACGAAATGCTTATTTTGAAGCAGTTGGCTTTGTTAGTTAATAAGAACGCGAATGGCGGTCTCGAGTAAGAAAAACAACTTACGAAAATTAACAGAAGATTATTAACGAGTTGGCTTTGTTAGTTAATCAGAACGCGAACGGCGATCTCGAGTAAGAAATACAACTTACGAAAATTAACAGAAGATTGTTAGCGTGCCGTGGCTTAAGAAATGCTTAAAAAGAAATAGTTGGCTTCGTTACAGTATTGTGCAAAAGTCATGCAAACATATTTCGACGAATTTCGCTCTTTGTTCAGCGACATTTCAACAATTTGTTAAACTAAAATTCGGACCGAGCTATCGAAGTATCGTGATCCGAAACGTGTCTGTTGATTACACAATTACGTATTTTAACCTTTCTTTCACTAGGATTAACGCGTTCAACAAATTCGAATTCATAACAAACAGTTTTACAAACGTACAGTAAGATGGTTTTGTTAAATACCCTGCGTGCCAGAGGCGTCAAAAAGTCAAGATTCTTACTGCGCAGTATAATAAAAGCTCCTGTCAATCGTGAACTGTCAGCCAGACGCGTGTCTCATTTCTGACACAAATACCGCGGGGAAAGTAATTTCCATTTACGCGAACTGACTGATCTGATTCGATGCATTAAAGCTCTTGATTCAAAAGGAATTGCACTTTCCGAGTAGAAGTTTTCTGGTAAGAGTATAGAAGTTTTTGTACGTCTTTCAATATGACAAACGTTGCTTCAAAACTCTGTCGATGTTCTGTAAAAACATCAGACTGACACGTTCACGCCTGACTGATTGCACATGGAAATTCAGACTCCAAGAAGAGTTGAGAATTTAATACGCAACCATTTACAATGATTTATGCCGAAACCTTTTAATACTAGTATTTAAATAAGACAGGGATCTGCCATCAATGTGAAACTACACTGAAGAAAAAGTTTATTTGGTGTTATGCTTCGTTAGTTAAATTGCCTTTTTGGTGGGTTACATTTTTTAGAAGGTTTCTATGAAAATTTGAGAAAATGAGTTATTAATGACCCAAATGGCCGGGTATTCTATAGTTGCTCCCAGTTTGAAAATCATTCCTTTTGTGCATAACTTCTTAGATGTCATGTTTAATAGAAGCTGGTTTACTTCCATAATTTTCTTGTCAAACAAAGTATTTTGTTCCGACTCGAGTCGTTGAGAGTTCTGCAGTCTATAAACATGTGTTGGAGATTATCTTTTTTCATTGCTTTTTACAGATATCGCTTCACTCTTCCACAGAAACTTTCTTCTAAATATAAAGTGAGACATGAAATCCTATTCTCAGGCTTTCTTTTAGTTCGCTTTTAAAGTTGGTTTGGTTCACAATATCCAGCTTCTAATCATGCAACTTGGGAATATTTTCCAAGTCCAACTTTGTTAGTAGTGCAGATGCGTTGAATAAAATTAAGTGGCCAAGAGGGAACTAGTAACTAATTTCCATAAGGAAAGCTATATTATTGAAAAAATGTGACTGGATTTCCAACGCAAGTCTCTGTAGTGCAGTTGGTAAAGCTCTGGTCTTCCAAGGCATTCTTCCAAGCGAAGGGTTGCAGGTTCGAATCCCACTACTGGCAACCGAAAAAGTGAAACTAAAGTAAGTAGTATTAGGTGTCATTAAATGAGTGATGGTTTTGGGGGGGGGGGGGGGGGGGTAGAGAAGGGAAAAGGGGTTAGGAAGGGGGAACGGTGAGTACTGTAGGGGGAGGGGAGAGTGGTCGAAATATTTTGCAGGGGGGTAGGTGGATTTCTTTTTTCTTTTTACACCCCCTATCCAAACAAAACTAAGCCCCTTATTTATGAATCCCAAAATTTTTGAATGATTTATAGGTACCTTAAAAATGACCATGATTGAAAAAAAAAGACCAAGGTTGAAAACAAATGACCTGGTGTTAATTTTGACCTGTAACATATACATGTAAGTAAGTCCTGATCACATTCTAAATTCTCTTTCAAATTCTTTGTTTTCTAAGGAGAATTTATAATGTGATCAGGAGTCACTTATGCTCTTATGTTGCACATATCTCTTCATTTATATTTACACATGCCAATGACATTAACTAGCAGGAAAGTTCCTTTAGCATAGAAAAACCTGGCACGATGTACATTTCTATTTCAAAGATTATCATAACAAAAAATGCTAGAATCTCCTTTCGATAAGAATAACAGGCTTTCCTTTTTGGCTGCCGACCAAAGATATAGATAGCAGTAGAAGGCCCTATCAACGTCTGTTTTCAATGATAACAACATTAAGTGTTCATCTTTTCTTCTCAAACTCATGAATTATATATGATGGTAGGCCACCAATCACTGGATGTATACCACACCACGTGGATGCAGCTGGATACCCAGTGAAAACATGTATACCAATCAATAGTGTAACTAGTATATATACCACTTTAGTAATCTACATATTCATAACTCTAAATATGACACTTGGAATTAACTATTGGATGACATCCTACTGTAGCTTTACATTAGGAGAAGTACAGTGCCGTGCAAAAAGATTTCAATGGGGGAAGTGATGTTTCGCCTTTGCAAAGAGATATATCCCTTGAAAAAAAGATATTTCCCTTTTGGGGGAAATTTTAGGGGAAGTTTTAGGGGATATATCCCTTTCTTCAAAAGAGATAAATCCCTTAGGGGATATTTTGAAAAGAGATATTTCCCTTTAGATGAAGTGAAGTGAAATGTACCCTAACGGAAATAGGGTATCCGGTATCGTAACACAGCCATTTAATGAAACCTTCAAGAAGTTAAACTTCCAACACAAGCTGTTGTTGTTTCGCCTTTGCAACGGCCGTTAATAAAAGCTTCAAGAGTTTATCCTACCACGGCCGGTGATAAAAGCTTCGAGAGTTTATATCCTACCACAGCCGATAATAAAAGCTTCGAGAGTTTATCTTACTGCGGCCGTTAAAAAAAGCTTTGAGAGTTTATCCTACCACGGCTGTTGATAAAAGCTTTGAGAGCCGGTTTATCCTTAACACAGCCGTTTATGAAAGCTTTGAGAGCCGGTTTATCCTACCACGGCCGTTGATGAAATCTTTGAGAGTTTATTCTACCGCGGCCTTTAATAAAAGCTTAGAGACTTTATCCTACCACGGCCGTTGATAAAAGCTTCGAGACTTTATCCTAACACAGCCATTTATACAAACTTCGAGAGTTTATCCTACCACGGCCATTAAAAAAGCTATGAGATTTTATCCTAACACAACCGTTTATAAAAGCAGCCTTTAATAAAAGCTTTGAGAGTTTATCCTACCACGGCCGTTGATAAAAGCTTCGTGAGTTTATCCTACTACCGACGGCCGTTGATAAAACGCTTTGAGAGTTTATCCTAACACAGCCATTTATACAAACTTCGAGAGTTTATCCTACTACCGACGGCCGTTGATAAAATGCTTCGAGAGTTTATCCTAACACAGCCATTTACATGTATACAAACTTCGAGAGTTTATCCTACCATGGCCGTTGATAAAAGCTTCAAGAGCCGTTTATCCTTAACACAGCTGTTTATGAAAGCTGGCATATTTCCCCAAAGAGATATATCCCTTTTCAAGAGGGAAATTTCCTCAAAGGGATATTTCCTCAAAGGGATATTTCCCCAAAAGAGATTTCCCCAAAAGAGATATATCCCTTTTGAAAAGGGAAATTTCATTTCACGAAAAAGGATATCCCTTTTGAAAAGGGAAATTTCACTTCACGAAAAAAGGATATATCTCTTTAAAAGGATATGTATCTCTTTTAAAGGATATATCCCCAATTAGCGTTGAAATCTTTTTGCACGGCACTATACATGTAAAGGAAAAGATAGAAATATTAAGTATGACTCAAACCGCCGACCTCATGAATGCCCTCTAATTCTACTCCTCTGACATGCCTACTACACTATAGGAATGCTTGTTGAAATGAACCAGAGCAAATAACAATGACAAGCCTTATGATCAATAACTGCATGCAGTAAAATACCAGACAAACAATACTCCCTAATGATCTATGAATACAGGTATTGTTTCAGTTGGAGAAGCAATTTCCAAAACTAGAGCTTCATTTTCATCAGGGGTTCCAAACACCTCAAAACAATAAAAGCTCTCAGCCAAAGCGGCCTTGTGCTTTCACTGTTCTTGGTGTTTGGAACCCCTGATGAAAAACTAGCTCTCGTTTTGGAAATAGTACATGATCACCTTACGTAATTTCTACTCCTGTAGCAAACCATTCTGATTCAGTTATTTTTGAAATGGAAAACCCTGAAATAGCCAAAACCTTTCTTCCTTCAACTTCTTTGTTGTGCCTGGAAATGGCTTCACATCATGGGAAGTGAATAGCTCTGTCAAAACTCTCCAACATGCAATGTTCCACTTAAGTAATCTGACATTACATACATGTCTTTTATCTTATTTGTTTTCTAAGGGAGAATTGAAAACCTGATCTGACAGTCCTGATGTAACTCTTTCTTCTGCTCACCCCTTCATTTGTTATCATGTACAATTTTGTGCCAGGGAGGGTTAATTTTACCAATTGAGCCCAAATTGGTCTAGTAGTCAAAAGGTTAATGTCAGAAGTGCATTAAGGAGTTTGTAAACTACTGACAGGCATTACTGAGCAACTACAGCATACAGCTTCCTTCGCTTACAATATATTTTCATTTATTGTCAGCAATTTAGTTTTCAAACCGGAGAAGACTGAAAACTTGCTTTACTGCTTCAAATTTTGAATTCCAAAGGGAAGAAAAGAGGAGCAATCCGTTGTATAGTATGGCTTCTTGTTTAATGAAGACTTTGCACTTACAGTCTATCCATCCTTACTTGAACAAACTGACAACACTGAGAGGCTTTAAAAGGTGTCTAATGATCTTCTTTTCCAGTTACTGTGAATGACTTATTTAATTAGCCAATGAAATCAAAGTACATGTATGTAAAACTACTGCCATACTGCTAAACATTGAAAAACCATGTGTATTACAATGTTTCATGTTTGTAAACATTACCATTGTTATGCTAATGTCACAACCAGGGCCACTTAGTGTCAGGAACCAATGACTGTCTGGTTGGCACATTAATAATAATAGCTGAATGTGTTGTGAAATAATGCTATAACTTTGGGCTGGATAGAAATATAGAACAAATGATGCTATCCATATGGCAAAACCCAGGGCTGTCATTAGAAGCCAGCTACTGGCAATACCAGCTACTATGATAATGATTGCCGGCTACTCACTGTAAAACCCAAGTTATAGCTTATGGCACAAAAAGACTGGCTATTTTTCAGTTGGCCAGCAACTTTAAAACTTTACGACAGCCCTGATTACGATAATCATACCCACATCCCAATCCAAAAGAAAGGTATTTACCTGCTGTTCCTTCTTTGCTTGATGAAATGGAATACATTGATTACATCTCGTATTCGCCGTGGCGATTCTTCAATTTTTGCTGCTAAGAAGATGCACGCCATTGCGTACACCTAGACAAAATACAATGGATGAAAGCTGAATGGACTGCTACAAATTAATTGACTACAAAACCTTATGATGGTGGATTATTAGGGCAACCTTTTGCTCCAGGGATGCTACATTTGTACAATCTTCTTATCAAACTCATTTATAATTCATGAACCAAAAACAAAGGAAATCACTGTGCGATAAGTGATGTGTATTTCATCCTGATTTACGTAAACTTCTGCTTCAATTTTTTTTAGTCAAAATAAGTCACATAGCCAAAATAACTGAACACATTACTCTATACATGTGATAAGTCAGGATACCGAAGTTGTGTCTGTGCTTTATGGGATTTACAAGCTCTCGCTTTCAGCTCGAGTTTGTAAATCCCATAATGCACGGCCACTCATTCTGTATATCTATAACTTACAAGTCATATAAAGAACAATATACATGTACGATGAAAGTCATGTCCAATAACCAGGGACTAATGGATTTTCATGTTGGGCTAGTAGATCAGTTTGTGAAGTTGCCAGATGGACAAAGAACCAGGCAAATTTCAATTTTCTGTTTGTTCTAACCCTGCATGTAAATTATTTTATGTTAGGGAAGGGACATGGGATTATTTGAAATGTTTACAAAAGACTTATATGCTACAATCATGGATGAATTATTTTGGAAAATATAAAAGTTTGTGCATGTAGTCTACATGTAAATTTAAACTTTGAATTTGTCGTGTTATTCCTGGAAAACGTTAAAATTATGAACTCTTGTTCAATTCTTGGAAAACATTTTTAAAATAATCAAACTTGTTATTATTGGCTATTAAAGCTGGGGAAAGACTGACTTTAATTCGTTCCAGATAGCTTGTAAAAATATACCAAATAAACTGAATAACGAACTCCGAACTTTTTTATTTCTTTCACCAATAAATGAACATTTTAGTTATTGGAGCACGTGCACAAATATCCGAGGTTTGGCTGGCTTGCTTCGAAACAAGAAAAAACAGAATTTTTCTACTGCTAAACTTGAATTAAGTAAAGAGGGGACATTACAAACGTTTTTGAACAATTAATTAAGGTAACAGGAACCAACAGAGTTGGGTAATCCAATTTAGAAGATTGTCGAGCATGGGAGTTTGAGTTTGATCAGTTTGTTCAAACTCAAAGCGGAAGGACAGAATCATGCAAATTATCAAACGTCAACCTACCTCAGCATCGTGTTTTGCGAACGATTTAGAATAGTAAAAACGCTGAAATATAACTTGTCCAGTAGCCATTGCTACCTGGGGGTTGTTAAAGAAAGCATAAGTGAGTTTATGAACGAACACACATCCCTTATCGAACTCGAACGACATTACCTGGGGTAACTTGAGGAGTATTCCAGAGGCTTGGATGTACTCGCAACCGACTATTCTTAAATCAATTTCTACTTCCCTTTCTAGACCATCTCGTAAAGATGGAGTTTCGATAAGTTTTCCTAAAGGTAAAACGCAATTTTCGAGCGAAATATGAACTTTTCCATAGTCTCTCGCCTTTCCGTTCATCGCCGCCATCTTGGACTTGGACTTCGGCCTTGCACAACGTCCGGAGAACGTCACATTCTTGCTTTATGACGTCACGAAGGGCGCGCAAAGTATAAATCGGAAGTGCCATTTGTGATCGATAAGCAATCGGACTTTTTAAATAAATCCGACCATATGATCTGATACCTTGGTTAGTAGAAAACAAAATATTTTGTGAAAATGAAAACACTTTTTAAGCGCTCAAGAACTCAACTAAATTGATAAGTTCTTTCCTATATATTCTATCTAGACAATCCATTAAGTTTATATTGTTCGTTGTATATTCGGAGTCTTTTCGTAAATATTTCCGTAAACTTTCAATGCTTGTTTCCAGTTCACTCGATTTTTTGGACCGAGCAGGTTGGTTCCCAACAAAAGATGGCGGAGAATCTCATGCAATTGTGATTTGTGTCTATTTGAGCATGAAGGACCAGAAAGAAGACTTCTTAACCACATTGACTAACTTTATTGACGATAATTTGCGTACTATCAGGGTAAGTCCGTGTATTTCTTGCAATATCACCGTTGATATATAGCATATATAGCGATATTTCGTGTTGATAAACATTAAATAATGCAATGGACCCTTCCACGGTTTCTTTGAACTTTTGATATAATTGAAGACCTGGGTGGAAAAAGGGCGTAAGTAGTATGTTTGCCCAATTTTGTTTTTCTTTCGTAAGAATCGTGAAATTTACACACATAATACTCAGTTTCAGTACAGGTCAAACAGTTCTTGGAGTAATTGCAGAATACCCCCTCCTTTGGCATTAATAATTCATTTCTCAACTTTTTCATACAAACCTTCTAAAAACCTAACTCTCAAATATAAAAAAAACCTAACCATTTCAACCCATTTCCTTGCATTGCCATATTGATTTTTCAAATTTGATACATTAGCCATTCACTCATCAAAAATTTCCTTCACGCTATAGTGCGCCAGTCACAAAGAAACATTGTTTAAGTACTTAGGTTTTCACACTTTCGCTTATTTTGATTGTAAAGCGGACTTATTGCACGGCAGACAGAGTTTAGTCGCTTTGCTGTTTAAAACTATGATCTTTCCGAAATCCTGACGAGCTCTCCCTATAGCTAACACAGATTAGACCAGATTCTCTTCAGTTTACCTTTGGATTTTATACGGGCTGAAAGGAATTGTGGGTACACAGCAAAAATTTTGACAGGGAAACTCTATACTATCTTTGGAAAGCTCAGACCACAAAACTTACCGAAATGGCCTTCTTAGCTCCAAAATATTCACAGTTTGCTTCGCCTGAAGACACGTCTCTATGTAAATCGATCATGTGCAAGTTCGTGTGGTGATTAGCAAAGGAGCGAGTTATGACTACAAAACGACAGCTCCAAAGTTAACCCAACTGATATCGGCCTACCCGAAGAGGCTCAGCTATCTGATGTCAAAATCTTCGATCACCTCACTCCCCGGGTACAACAGCTCTTCGCTGAGGCCAAGAGGTTCAAGGATCAGCATAAGTCAAACTTCAGTTTCTGCTGGACCAAGAACTTGGTCGTTTTACTCAGAAGATCAGAGGACTCCCGTCCGATTGCAATCAAGAGCCTTTAAAGTGATCTTCAAAACTTGGCTCCACAAAAATGAACAATCTATAGTGAAGATCAGTAAATTTATTTGGTTTTCTAGATTACTTTAATGTCAGCTAGTGACGAAAGTTTCTTGTCAGCTTCCGTTCACTCACTTAGATGATACCTCCTTTAACGTAGCTATTTACGAATTAGATCTATTAAATGACTGCTCGATATTTTTGATAGTGCCACTGGAGTTTTCTAAGGGACCGATCGTTTATTACATTAAAAATGTTCAATAAAATTTGCCCCCCCCCCCTCCCCCACCCCAATATATATATACACATGTATTTAAACCAACCCACCTCTGACATGAGATGTAGAAATGTTTACCCCCACCCCTCCCCTTGAGAACAAAATATTAAGCACCAGTCACACACATCCAAACTATTGCCAGTTTACGATTTCATCGCTACACTATAATCATTTAAAACATTTTGTGATATAACTACATGTACCTACAGGTGTGCTCGCTTTTCTTCTAAATCGTGCATTTTCTGTTTTTGCTGTTTCGAAGTTCTTGAAATTATTTAACTACATGAGAAAATTCACCTCCTATTCCGATTTCTCTTCTTTCCTAAACATTTATATCTGCCTAGCTATAGACATCTTTCTCAAAACTTTACCCCCTCAAATTATTTTAAGAGTAAAAATTACCCCCTTCATAATTTTGCCCATTTTACAAATTTTCTCTCCTCCTCAAAACCACCAACAATTGGCATGTGTAAATATAAATGAAGGGCTGTGTGCAAAAACGGCTTAAGTGACTCCTGATCACATTCTAAATTCTCCCTTAGAAAACAAAGAAATCGAAGGAGAATTTAGAATGTGATCAGGAGTCACTTAAGCCATTTTTGCACACAGCCCTTCAATTAACATTAACAATAATATTGGCAGTAGAAAAATGTATAATTGCTATTAATGGTATTGAACATACCACATGGTACATGTACATCATTTTGGTACAGTCACTATCTCTTCGCATTAAGTCACTATCTCTTCGCATTAAGTCCTCTGGAGTACATGTACATTACGTTATCACAAAATGTTTTAAATGATTATTATGTCATGATCGTGTGTAAATTTAACCCTTTCAGGACTGACAAATCGAGGGGAAGACAATCATGAACTTTCATGAGTTTAACAGCACTATTACACTACAGCTCATCATTCCCATGAAAATGCAAGTAAAGAAAAGTATGTCTGCTCAATGAAACACCCATGACAATTATCTTATTGCATTCTAGTGAAACATCCATGATTTTCATGGGATTTTCATGGGATCATTTCACTAAAATGCTATTGTCATGGGTGTTTTCATTGATGTACTTGTATTTTCATGGGAATGACGAGCAGTAATGTTATTCGACCAATGCCAACCAGTTCAGCTGTGAAGTACAAAATAATACAGCTTCATTTATTTTGCATTGAACTTTATACCATACTCCCAAGCAGACTTTATCCTTGCACAGCGAATGAATACATGGTCGTACCATGCAGTGTAAGTTGCCTGTATGGTGCCCCTGCAGAAAACCCCAGCCTGAACTAATAGTTATCCTGTAAAAATGACAGAAACATGTAAAAAAACTATGCATAAAATAATATTATAAAATAATTATGTTACAAGTTACAAAGTCTCTGATTGGTTGAAAACCGTTTTTGAAAACTCTATGATAACATAGAAATTAACATGCACTCCTGAGCTGGTGGGTAGAATTTACTTTTTGATTATCAAATTGATTGAGCATGCATTTCCTTGTTTTGCACTTAATGTGTTCCAAGTTATTTTATAAAGGATATATATATATATATTAATTGTTTCCATGTGATAGTTTGGGAAAACTTGAAATAGCACTGGAAATTAACACTTGCCCTTAATGAGCTTGTGTTCACACAGCCATTTCTCTTTCTCCCAAACATACACTCGTTTCTATAACTCTATGGGGGAAAAACAGAAAATATATTATATTTCTTAAATGTTATATCATTAAGTTAGATCATCTACCAGTATCTTGAATGCAATGTTTTTTTTCACAGGCTCTCACATGGGTGGTAGCAGGAGCTGGTATTATCATAATAATGAGACAAACCTATGTGGTTAGTGGAAATTAAAACTATAGGTCTGTGTGTATTACTCATTCATAATTAACCCTTTCATGCCCACATACGGAATTTTCCGTATTTTACTGGTTACTTGATTTGGGAGTTTCAGTCTGACAAAGTTTATAAAGAGATGTATACTATTTACGGTCTTAAAAGCAATTTCGTCCCGATTTCTGTCGTTCGAGAGGTCGCGGATCAATCCCGTCCGGCCGGCCCAACACTCATGGTCTTAAAATAACTGAGTAGAAGGTGCTGCCTTTGTGAAACAGTCTCGTTCTCGATCTGCAAATGGTTAGACCTTCACGCCTGCTCGGATAATGACGTTAAATTGTGGATCCCACGTCGGCGTCAATTGCAGTAATCAGTCTCACCAGACCGTCACAAGTTACCGACGTTAAATAAGGTTACTTTACCTTTGTCTTTACCATAGGTCTATTAACCCTTTAACGCCCACATACGGAATTTTCCGTATTTTACTGGTTACCTGATTTGGGAGTTTCAGTCTGACAAAGTTTAAAGAGCTAGGCCCTGAGATTCCCACAAATCATAATGTATAGACAAGTGATCCTAGTGAACTGCATTGGGCATGTTAACAAAGAATAATTTCATCTAAATCCTCCTTTCTTTGCATAAGTTAACTATACAATGTAGGTTACATTATTTCATTTCAGAAAAAAAGACTCAAATAGCACTTCCAAAAATAATTATTTCTCCTCAAATTCTACATTTTCTCTCAAAAATGCATATTTCACATAACATTTAGAGTTTCATGTTTGCACTAACCTCACTTTCTGTCTCCCAACACCTAAACTTGCCCAGAACCAAGCCATTCTGTCCACAAGCACTTCACAGCAAGCTAAATTCATCCATAATGACCGCAAAGCATGCCGGGAAATCCTACCAAACAGCGACATGGCACTTCCCCCATCTTCATTCTTCAAAATATATACTAAGTCTATATATATGAGCAAGTTAACACAAAAGGAGGACTCAAGTCTAACAGTACCCCTCTGATAAAAAAACCAGTTAAGGACTGAAAAAAAAACGAGAAAAGTTGGGAGACCAAAAACTGCGTGCATGCCAGCCAAGTATGGTGGGTAGTAGTGGCCTTTTTGTGATAACTACGCTGAGTCTCATGAAGTGTTGCATTCCCAGGGTGCACTGCAGAACGTTGCACTGATATCATCGGACCAATCGCCATTTCAGACTGAACGCACACTGAAATGCAAAGTAGGATAACAACATGAGCCGGCACTTATAAGCGATTTAGCATTATTTATGCATCGTAAAGAGTGATAAAACTCACAAGCGCCTATAGGCTTTTAATAAAGAGAGAAAATACTGAAGTATCGACATCGTAACGACTGAAAATTCATGAGGTCAGCGCATATGGCTTTTAATAAAGAGAGAAAATTCTGAAATATCGACAAGAGTGTTCTATCATGAGCAATGTTAACACAAAAGGAGGACTCGCGTCTAACACCCCTCTGATAAGAAAGCCAGTTAAGGCCTAAAAAAAACGAGAAAAGCCAGGAGACCAAAAACTGCGTGCATGCCAGCGAAGTATGGTGGGTAGTACAATGTAGTAGCCTTTTTGTGATAACTATGCTCAATCATATACTAACCCTGGTGAAAATCCTGGGCAGGATCCTATTCAGGATCCTATTCAGGATCCTACATAGGATCCTGTACAAGATCTTGAATAGGATCCTGTAAGATCCTTTTCAAGATCATTATATTCAAGATGCTGTTCCTATGTAGGATCCTACTCAGGATCCTGTATAGGATCCTACATAGGATCCTACATACATGTACATGTAGGATCCTTTTCAGGATCATATTTATTCAAGATCCTGTTCCTACATAAGATCCTATTCAGGATTCTGTTCCTATGTAGAATCCTATTCAGGATCCTATTCCTACATAGGATCCTATTCAGGATCCTGTTCCTACATAGGATCCTATTCAGGATTATGTTGATGGCACTTCCTACATAGGATCCTATTCAGGATCCTGTTCCTACATAGGATCCTATTCAGGATTATGTTGATGGCACTTCCTACATAGGATCCTATTCAGGATTATGTTCCTATGTAGAATCCTATTCAGGATCCTATTCCTACATAGGATCCTATTCAGGATCCTGTTCCTGTCCCTGTGTAGGATCCTACATGATCCTGTCCAGGATTTGCACCAGGGAAGGGGTTATTTTGCAATTGACCATGGAGCTCCCTGTCATTTTGATACTGGAGTCCCCCCTACATTTGTTTTAGTATTTTTTTTTTTTTTACAGTTCACATGGTTCAGGAGAGTAAATGATATTCCTGAAGAATTCATCATAAAAGGAATCTCCCTGAAAGGGCAAGTAAAGAAAATCACTTCTGATCACATGCTATGGCTCCTTCACACACCGTTATACAGAACACCAAGCTACAGGAAATTCATATCTACTAACACTGAAAATGGTAAATGATGGGGTTAATGTAAGAAGAGCATTAAAAGTGACGTGATCAAGTTCCAAATTCACCTTTAGAAAACAAAGTTCTAACATAAAGGAGAATTTAGAATATATCAGTATATTTAGAATATATCAGTATATTTAGAATATATCAGTATATTTAGAATATATCAGTATATTTAGAATATATCAGTATATAATCACTTAGTACATTGTTCATATTTCAATATAACAATTGAAGTGGGACCAGTATTGTCCTTAGGGTACTACTCCTGTTTATGATGTAATTATGTGCCACAGGGGTGGGTCAGGGTTTAGACCTCATTTGGACAGTCAGGGCCAGGATTTGAACCCAATTTGGGCCGTCAGGGTCACAAAAAGTAGAGCAATCAGGGTTCGTTTTTACAAAAAGTAGGACAGTCAGGGTTTTGGAGCTCCCTTTTGGGGGACCTCATGGCTGCACATTCCTATGCATTTATCACATAAGTCCCCCCCCCCCCAGCATATTATGCCCCATTGCTTTTTGACTCATTGATAGCAATCAATGAGTTATTGGAATGGGGGTAATCATGTCACTCACTCACTCCGTAAGGTGTTAACAAATCAATATTATTGATTTTCTCATCTGATGCCACATTATTCAATCGATATTCCCCAAGTTCTTTGTTACCAATTCAACGTCGGTTGGAATATATATTTGTCACTCGCACACCCGAGATGTATATGATGTTTAGAGAGTTATCATCAACTAAGACAAACCCTTTATTCCAAGGTACAATCCCAAATAAAGTGTGAAAACAATCAGAACCCCAAAAAATTAAAAGTTTTATTTGATCTACCGGTATTATTTTAATATTTTTTTAGATTTGTTTACGTTCTAACAAAGCTAACAAAGCTGACATCAGAGCCTTTCTTTATTTTTTTTACCTCTTGACCTCTTCCAATGCGAATTATCAAAATGGAGGAAGGAATATTCAGTTGTGTGTCTTGTGCTCTGAGTAGGGCAAAACACACGATAAACAGCGACGATAAACCAGCGAACTTGCGTGGTGGGATAAATATTAGGTTTTGCGATGTTTTGATTGAAATATTCCTGCATACACATATGAGGTTTGTAGGAGGATGTTTGGATGTAGATTTTTGATAAAAATAACATAATAAAATTAATGAAACTTATAATTATGATACATTAATCTTTTCCTTTGCTGTGTCGATCTATACGCAATTTCAGTGAATTTTAACCTCTTTACTGAGACTTTTCTCTGTTGGCAGTCAGACTTTTCCATCAATCAGATTTTTTTACCTTGATTTGTTCCTTCCTTTGGTGTACCGGTATTCATATTTGGGTGTCATTCTTTCTCATGGTAGTCATATTTTGCAAATATTTCTCAAAACCATACATGTATGCAACCTGTAAAATAATTTTTTCACAAGTTTCAAAATTTGTTTTTAGATGGGGACTGCCTATGAGGGGGACTATCTACAGGGGATTATACATGATCATGAGTGTAATGGGGGTGACTGGAGTGGAAAAGGAGGATTATACAGTCATCTACATGGGGAGTGGTGATTATCTAGAGGGGGGACTATGTATTGGATTCTTTGGTATAAGAACATCAAACAGATTCAAGCAGATTTAAGGAATATATTTCTGTGAGTGCACTAAATGACGTCTGCCAAAGTAAATCTTTGTTTCAAAATCGATTTGTTAGAATTTGAAAGTAGAGGAAATAAGTGCTTGCTTTGCTGCTAAAATCGATGACTCTCCTTCTTTTTTTAAGAATCTGTGAGCAATCTATTGCCCATCATCATGGCTGGTATTGAGTTCAGGGATGGTAGTAATACGTGGTTGACTGAACACCTCTTGACATCTAATATTGAGTTTGTGCCACTTCGAATTAATCAGCACAGTAGTCTGGACTGTATTGTTCACATGAAGAAGGTGAGTTTGTGCCACTTTGATTAATCAGCACAGTAGTCTGGACTGTATTGTTGACGTGAAGAAGGTGAGATTGTGGATGATGCATGCTTGTAGCTAGGGCTTCTTCTTTTGCATATTTATTTCTTTTAATGAAGTTTGCAGCTCCCAGTGCTAGCTGCATGAGCCTTTAGATTAGCCTTAATCTTCATCTTCGTCATCAACAGCAACAACAACAACGTCAGCAGCAGCATCAACAGTATCACCATCATCATTAACAACATCATCCTAATTATTATGATTATCATACAACTTTACAACTTTTAAATGAATGTTCATGAATGCTGTGTACAAGAATGATCTAATGAAGCGACGCTGAACGACTTTTGGCTAATGTACTTTACTATTTTATAAAATGGTTACATTTGGCTTGCAACTGAAGATATTATACAGTTGGCAAAGTCTCTAGCTTTGTTGAATTTCCAAGGGGAGGCGATGGTTTGAGTTTCACTCACATTTTTGACAGTGGTACCAGTTGTGTGTTTGAGCCCAATTGTATTGTGCGACTACTATAACCAGGGCCAATTAGACAGTGAGAACCAATCACAGGGCCACTTAGACAATGAGAATCAATCACATCGCAGAACGAAAACAAAGCATTCCAACTGACGGTTACTTGACCCAATCAGTGTCTAGTACAAGACAATAGCATTTCAACTTACAGTTACTTGGGCCAATCAGTGTCTAGTACAAGACAAAGCATTCCAACTTAACGGTTATTTGAGCCAATCAGTGTCTAGTACAAGACAAAGCATTCCAACTTAACGGTTATTTGAGCCAATCAGTGTCGAGTACAAGACAATGCATTCCAACTTACGGTTACTTGAGCCAATCGGTGTCTAGTACAAGACAATAGCATTTCAACTTACAGTTACTTGGGCCAATCAGTGTCTAGTACAAGACAAAGCATTCCAACTTAACGGTTATTTGAGCCAATCAGTGTCTAGTACAAGACAAAGCATTCCAACTTAACGGTTATTTGAGCCAATCAGTGTCGAGTACAAGACAATGCATTCCAACTTACGGTTACTTGAGCCAATCGGTGTCTAGTACAAGACAATAGCATTTCAACTTACAGTTACTTGAGCCAATCGGTGTCTAGTACAAGACAATAGCATTCCAACTTAACGGTTATTTGAGCCAATCAGTGTCTAGTACAAGACAATGCATTCCAACTTAACGGTTATTTGAGCCAATCAGTGTCTAGTACAAGACAAAGCATTCCAACTTAACGGTTATTTGAGCCAATCAGTGTCGAGTACAAGACAATGCATTCCAACTTACTGTTACTTGAGCCAATCGGTGTCTAGTACAAGACAATAGCATTTCAACTTACAGTTACTTGAGCCAATCAGTGTCTAGTACAAGACAATGCATTTCAACTTACAGTTACTTGAGCCAATCGGTGTCTAGTACAAGACAATGCATTTCAACTTACAGTTACTTGAGCCAATCAGTGTCTAGTACAAGACAATGCATTTCAACTTACAGTTACTTGAGCCAATCAGTGTCTAGTACAAGACAATGCATTTCAACTTACAGTTACTTGAGCCAATCAGTGTCTAGTACAAGACAATGCATTCCAACTTACAGTTACTTGAGCCAATCAGTGTCTAGTACAAGACAATGCATTTCAACTTACAGTTACTTGAGCCAATCGGTGTCTAGTACAAGACAATAGCATTTCAAAATGCTTGAGCTTCGATCCAGTAAAAGGAAAATTTTGTGTACTAGTTCTGAAGTCGAAGTATTCCCAGTGAAGAAAATCGCATGGATATGCTAGGATTTGTACTTTGGAACGCTTTATATTCATTTTGCAAATTGTATTTAGTTCTCATTGTCTAAGTTGCCCCAGTTACAGTTGTCCCACTGCAAAAAATTGGGTCCGTTTTTGGAATGAAAGTCAGCAAAGTCCTCGTGGCTGACATAGTGACTGAAAGTTCAATGTTGCTACGTACACACAACTGTGACTGCAGAGAATAATCCATCACGTTTACTGAATTCTCTTCACCCTACCCCCCTTGAGCAATAACCACTCCTTCCCTTTGGCAGTGGCTGGTGGTCAATAATGTATTCCTTATTTGTACGACCACGTGTACACCTAACCCTAACCCTCATTGTAAATTCCATACAGATCGGATACGATTATTGTATCTTGTGAAATGAAACTACATGTATGTAATATTAATAATCTTTTTAAAAATATGAAATTTTGATTGAAAACGTAAAAAATTGAGTTCAGTTCTATAGTTGTGCCACGGACATGCGCAGTCAACAAAAACAGATTCCAAACTTGTGAGACGGTTTCTAAGCATAAATACAGGGCTTTTAATTACCTTGAAATTTCACCTGACGTCAAGCAGGTAGGGTCAGTGATCGGTTGTGAGAGACACTACCATAGTGTTTGCTGGATACAACACATTAATATAGAGATCCCTATAGACATCCATAATTATAGTACTCGCAATAAGAACAATCTACGAAAGCCACATTCCAACCGTACCTGGGGACAAAACCGCTTTGCCTGTCATTGTATTAGAGCGGATTTCAATTGAGTGTCGGAAGTGTTTTGGTTTTGCGTTTACTAAGCTCTCCTATTGGCTGAGAAAGTAAACCAACCAATCAGAGTCCAAAGTAAAACCAAACGCAAATTGGTTTTGCTTTTGCTTTGGTTTGTCATTGGCTCACAGAGAAGCCATTTATGAGTTACTTGTGATTACTCGCTCCTATGATTGGCTGGCTGTGGGTAATTTGCGTTTGGTTTTACTACACTAAACTAAAAATCGCTCTAATGATTGGAACAGTCTGCCCGAAAATATTAGAACTTTATCTTTTAATAATTTTAAGTTAGCTATACGTAATAAGTAATTATTGACACATTTTAACCAATATTTTAACCCTAGCTTTACAACCGAAGTTTTATGTTATTGTTTTTATATTTTAAATTTATTTATGTATATATATTATTTTTTTCTTTACTTTTTCTATGTTCCTGCAGGGCCTCACTGAAAATCACTATTGTGAGTGGGCTCCCTGGCAAAGGAACTTATTATTTATTTGTTGTTTGTACAGAGCAGGGTCCGAAATTGCGACTTATTTGGCGCCAATGCGACTAAATTTTGAGTGTTGGCGACCACAATTTCAGAGTTAGTCGCCAGCTGGCGACTTACCTAAAGTCTTCACAAAGTTTTCACAATGCCCCGAAGTCACACGATGTTCTAAGTAAATTTAGCCAATAACACATGCCAGCAAATGTTCTTTGTCACGTGTCGCTTGAAACTTGAAATGTGGCGACCACAATTGCTCTTTTGGCGACTAAAACATTTTGGGTAGTCGCCAGTTGGCGCGTACGTGAAAAAGTTAATTTCGGACCTTGCAGAGGCCATCATGTTGTATCATTCAGCGTACAGGATTGGCTAGTACCCTTGTGAATTATTAATCCATTTTATGATCTTGGCTTTATACAGGGATGGCTCTCCAAGATTTGTGTTAATGAGGAACTTGTAAGGCAAGGCTTTGCAGTCACAGGGCTTGTCAAAGAACTAGAAAGTCATAAACTCTACAAGGAACAATCCTTAAGGCTTCTAAAGGCAGAAGTACGCGCTGAGAAGAGAGGAAGGGGTATATGGCAGAGGCCTTCATTGATTCAAAGGATTAGAAACATAAAACTTCCAGGTTCTCCTCTTCAATGGATAAGGACACGGTTATCGTTAGGCAAGGAGACGGATGTTCAGTCCAATGTAAAAAAGGATGAACCATGTCCATAATTAAATTATGGAGGAAAACAAAACCTTGGGTACGGAAATATGGGAAAGGTTGTGCTGCCGGAATGTGAATCCCTGACCGTTTTTTAGACCAAGATATAATTTGATATCAGTACACCTCGTTTTCCATACTTGACTCCAAAATCGGTACCTACTATGTTTATCTGTTTTGTTCTATTCCTACGTTTATTTTTAAGATCCATTGCAAAATGGCACCCCTATTTCAGACTAAAAGTCGATTAGAGATTATAATGTCAATTACGGGAGCATCGTAAGAACGCGCAATTCCATAGCCCACTTCCGCGATATGCTTTACTTGTCACGCACAAAGGTTTCAATACGAGGCTCCGTGCTAAATTGAATTTATTCTTTTCTCTGTGAAAAGAATACATTCAATTGAGCACAAGGCATAATTCTTGCCTTGTGAATAACGGAATGCATGACAAACAGTGACATCAAACAGGTGGTCAGGCACAGTGTGACGTTCCTGCGACGTTTTGTCTTGTATGTGACCGTTCAGTAAGTTTATATTAATTACAATATAAAGTAGAGGAAACTACCAAACTACCGCAAACTACCACTTATGGACTACACTCATTTAGATGCCTGGCTGTAAACTCTGGAACTCCTCGCCTGTTGACTTTAGAACCTGCAGTACACTTAATGAATTTAAGAGTAAAATCTAAATTATGTGACTTTAAAATAAGTATAATGTATATAGTGTATAAAGTACTGCATATAGTGTAGATATCTTACAACAGAAATTAATATGTATTTTCATAAGAATATTAAACGTTTTCTTTCCTCGAAGACATTAAGCTACTCTTATTCGAGATTACTGAAATAAATATGTATGTAGGAGCATCGCAAAAACGCGCAATTTCATTGGCTGAAAATGTTGAGCTTTAAAAAAAGTATAAATTACGGAAGCATCCTAACAACAAGCGATTTCATTGGCTAAACGACTTGCATGCGTGCTTTTCTTATAAATGCACGCTCGAGCAGAAGAACCACGTAGTACGAAACATGTAGAAAATGGTTTCCTATGTCCTGTAAAACTGAAATAGAATGTACTTTCGAGGTCTTGAAATGCTGCTAAATGCATTTGCATTCTGCTCATGAATCCACAGTTTTCAAGACCTCGAGCGTGCATTATGCGCCAGTCAATTCCAGCGGTGCCCATCCCGGGCCAACCCCCGGGCATTAGACATTTTTGAGAAACAAATTTCATAAACCGTGGACACTTTTCTTCTCGATCCACACGGACGGGAAGACCTCGTTCAGTTTGACGTTTGTACGACAAATGCACGCGATGACGTCACATCGCGGCAAAAAAAAGGGAAATTTGTCCTCCGGTTGCCGTCCATGACTTTATGAACTTTATGATCTAAAAATGTGCAAATGACATGCATTATTTTGTTATTGAACAAGGAGAATCATCTATTTATTAACTACACGACCTGTTTTATGTGCTATGTTCCGCATGTCTGAAGTCGATGTTCGATTGGTGGCTGTTAATGGATCTTGCACCTAATTAAAAAACACGACAAATGCAAAAACTAATACAATGGCTTGAAATAGCACCAAAATAACCAAGATTGCCAAATTTTAGGGGTCGTCTTTATTCCTTACAAGGCTATAAACTTGCAAAGGGAACCAGTTTTCAGAGAAATTCCGGTCTGTAAGTTGGTAATAAGCCTTTTGCAGGAAACAGTCGCGTGCTGATATAATACTTAAAGACCCTGTGCCCGAGCCCATGGTCCTTTGCGCCAATGTTATGATTAGTTTGTTTATCAACGGCCGCATAAATTAAAGGCCAGCTTTCAGTCGAACTAAAATGCTCTCCATTGTTCATAAGTTTCATGAAGAACACTCTTGGATAACGAATTTCGTAATTTCTTACCGTAAAAACCCAATCGAGCCCACGATTTTTTTTAACCGTACTCGCACTCGAGTCAAACTCACAACGAAGTAATGCACTTATCATCGGCTTTCCCCGGGTTTTGTTTTCAGGGCCAAAAAAGTTAACCAAAGCCCCAGGGTACTGGGCATAATGTCGTGACAAATGCCCCTCCACCAGGGGCATATTAACTAACATATACCCTCAACAATCTCTGCATGAAAAACAGACAAAAGTGTCCATCTTTTTGGGCTCGACTGGCGCTGATCTTAATAGTTCTGCCATGGTACCAAATAAAGCAGCCTGGGACCTTGTTTGTCACACTTTATCATAAACACTTATAAAATATCTGCACCGTGAAAGTTTGGATACCGCTGACCTGTGTCAAACCAATCCCGCGGGGTGTCCCCGGGGGTTAATACTACGATCCACTAGACGTACAATTCCCCCTCCCAGTGGGGAATGAAAAATTCCCCATGGGTGTCCCGGGGGTCGACCTCCGGGGAAGCCGCTGATAAGTGCATAACAGCTGAACTAGGCAGATTGAAGTTTGACCCGCGGTCGTAGTTTTGGTAGCAAGACTTTCTGGACGTACTGGATGATAAAAAAAAGGTTAAGGGCATTGCTTTCTCTGCTAATAAAAATGCAAAACAGATACAGATAAGTCGTAACACCTCAGCCGTGCGAAATTATAATTACGAATGATCTTGATGCCAGAAGTGGTTGCTTTGTATTTCCAACGAAGCCCGCCGGTCCCTTAGTGCAGCAAATCCCCGGGAAACTCGCGTAGTAGTCCTTTTGAACCACAAGTGTTCTCTTGTAGACCTAGAGAAAGTAAAATGTGGACTGCTGAAGGATTATTTGTCGAGTCGCTTCGCCTCCCTGTCTGTTCTTTCTTCGACATTCCTCTACTCGCCACTCTAGACCGGGATTCGAAGAAATATTCGACTAAAGTTTCATTTTAAAAGGTATATATACAAAAGTTAAGATAAAAGAAAGTCAGTTAAGCATACATATCTATAAATAATTACACGATGGCCCAAACTAGGGATGGATTTCGAAAGATTCGAGAGAGTCATAATAACAACACCGTTCTTTCTGATTTTCGTAGCCTACGGAAATGATTTGCGCGCGCAAAGCACCATGGGCTCGGTCACAGGGTCTTTAAAGGAGAACTAAACCTTAAAATCAACCCAACGTCTTTACAAAAATGTATTCTAAAGAAATAAGTTCTGCTATTTTATTTTTCTGTGTTGCGCGTCTATGAGGAGAAAATTAGTCTCCAAGTTCGATTTTCCGCTGAAAAATCTATATTGTGTGGCGGCTCAATTCAGTACAAATTTACCCATAACGTACGTCTCACATACCAAGGAAGAACGATCACACCTCTAGCACAAAGAAAGCACAATGGTCCGCAATTAGAAGCCATTAGGCCTGCTATTCAATGTAGGGGACGGCATGGCAAAACTAATTTATTCCCCGTATACTACGTCACAAATTACAAGACTTGAGCCGTCTGTACATACCGGAGGCTGTGAGGAAGGTTTTCGGATTTTCTCTTGCTAGACGCGCTACACAGAAAAATTAAATAGCAGAACCTATTTATTTCGAATACATGTTTGTATAGACATTGGGTTGATTTTAGGGTTCAGTTCCCCTTTAACCAATGAATTGAGTTCGTGATCCCTGGGAAAGGTTTTAACTGGGTGGTAAACGAACTTTTAAACGTTGTTTTATAAAGATCGATTGGAGGTGGAAAATAGCATTTACAAACAGGTTTTGCTAATAGCACTACCGATCTGGTACAAGTGCCTTTAGGAATTAAGAGTTTTTGTCATCCAGTACAACCACGTGATTGCATTCCTGCAAAAGGCCAATTTTAATATGCTCTCTCTCCAGCCATGTTATATCCTCCATTGACTACAAACAATTAAAGTAATCTTCCGCAATGCTTGATTGAAATGATAGTACTGTTTTCCTTGAATACTACTTGTTAGTCTTTTTGCATTAATCACAAACTGTTTTGGAAAAACGAGAGAAAACTGGGAGTTGGGTTACCTGTGGTGCTGGGGAGAGGTAAGATGAGACACCACAGGAATCCCAACATTCCATTTCTTCTTTTATTCCCACAATACAGTTGCCTGCGGTGTCTGTCCACGACGTTCGCCAGTTCAAAGGAAAATCGCTGAACATAACTGAGATACTGAGTCCGGCTGGCGGGTGGACTGCAAATATAAAGGCCTCTCATCGTGACACAGCCCGTTAAACAGCACATTCCCGCACCGGATCGACTTTTAGTTCATTTTCGCAGGCAACAAGTCTTGTTTTCATGGAGTTGAAAACTTGGCACCTGTTGCCTGCTGTACTAAGTAGTGCATACTGTCAGAGCAGTTGGAGACATCTTTTACTGCCTGTCAGTTTGGCCATAGAATCAACAAGATAAAGGTAAAGTGCTATCATAATTTGGACATAGACTATATCGCAACTCAGCCGTCGCAGTGCACTCTGGGATGGATATCTCAGTTTTCCATTGTTGTTGGGCAGCCATCTTCGATTTAACAATGGAACTGAGATATCCATCCCAGAGTGCACTGTGACGGCGGCGTTGTGAAAAAGTCTATACTAGCGTGCGGTCAAGGTGATAGAGATTGGAACGAGAAGGAAGAAGGGGTCTGGGAAGGGCACCACAGGAAACCCAAAATATTCACTGGAAAATCCCACCAATAAGACGTTTGCATTGTGATATCATTTAAATACAACTACCAGAATCCTTTTCGAATTATTTTTCTCATTCAGATTTATCAATTCCTTTGAGTCGGAATATTACGACAATGGCCTATATGTTGTAGTATGTGACGTCATGCAAATGTTGAAAATAATGAAAAAAACAATGGCAAATACTGTAAATTGGATTTTTTTAAGATTATTGTATATTTACATAGTATGGAAAACCTAATTTTCGTGGCTTTTTTTTCGTACTTTTGAAATTGGTTGGTTTTCCCACAGTGTTTAATTTTCTCATCTCGTGATTCGAAGCCGCGCGCTTTGAGCTGCTGTAACATATAAGCGAATAAATAGTAGGCCTTGCCAGATTGTGCTAGTAAAAATGGAAAACGTTGCTCGAAAAAAGCCCAAAAGTTGCCCAAAAGTTGAAAAGTTGCTCAAAGAAATAAGAAAAATCAAAAAGTTGTTCCAAAAAAAATATAAATTAAAGTAGCTCAAGAAATCTAAATAGTTGCAACTTGAATTGAGAAAATGCTTTTAAAATGAATCATTTAAACACAAATTAAGTAATTGAACCTCTCATTTCTTTATTTCACTTTGGGGATGTTGTTCGTGGGCGGCGGTTTAGTTTTTATAACCGCTGTTATGTTCGTGGGCTTCATTATCATCACGACAGACAAAATTAGCGTTTTAATTGAAACGACATTTGGTAATTTCCAGATTTTGCATCTAAATTTTAGCAATTTCGTGCTCAAAATATCCAAAAAGCTCATTTGTTGCCCAAATGTTGCCCCGAAAAGCGAAAGTTGCTCAAGGTTGTTCATAACATAAAAAGTTGCTCGAAACGCCAAAAGTTGCTCAAAAGTTGCCGAGCACAATCTCGGGAAAGGCCTAGTGAATAGACTGCAGAATGCAGTTCGTTGACGGATGTCTAGTGTTTTGCATGTCATGCATGGTTGAACTTGAAAGAAAATCCATTTCCATATATTGTACATGTGTTGTTCTTATTCCTCTGCTTTTTGGGTTAGGCAAAGCGTCCGGCCTGTTACCTTATTTGTGCATTTCTTCAGTTTGAGGAAATATTTAAGGCTGGTTTCCATAGAGCCTTTTCTTGTTTTTACGTCAGTGTCTTTCCTGGTTTTTCTAAATTCCGAAAAACCAAGAACGACACATGCATGGCACTTAGAAAAACACCAAACCGTGAATTTGCAGGAAACAGTCACGTGCTGATATAAAACTTCGTTAACTGACGAATGAATTGAGTTTGTAATAGGCCCTTTGCAGCTAACACATCACGTGGTTGTACTGGAGATCAAAAAATATATCACTTCATTTATTTAAACGACTTGTACAAGATCGGTATTGCTATTAGCAAAACCTATTTGTAAATGCTATTTTCCACCTCCAATCGATTGACGATCTTTCAAAAACAGCGATTTTAAAGATAGCTTGCTCTCCAGCATCCATGGCAACGTCTTTCCCATCGGAATCACGAGCTCAATTCATTCGTTAATGAAGTATTATATCAGCATGTGACTGTTTAATAGCTGCAACGGGCCTATCCCCATGGGAAAGGTGTTCCCATGGTATGGATGCTGGAGGGCAAGCTATCTTTAAAAACGCTGTTTTTGAAGGATCGACAATCGATTGGAGGTGGAAAATATATAGCATTTACAAACAGGTTTCAGTTTGCTAATAACACTACCGATCTCGTACAAGTGCTTTTAAACTACGAATTAAGATTGTTTTGTCCCATTGTCGTTCCTTGTTTTTCAGATAGAACTAATCAATCAGTCAATACAATACAAAACAATAAACTTTATTTAACGAGGGTGACACTTGACAATACGAAGTACTGATAAACGCATGGCCCTCAAACAACAACACCAACAATGTACAAGACAGTAATGAAACAATAAAACTATAACATGAATAAAATTGGTAAAGTTATTAAGCCTGCTAACTATTTACATGAATGAATAATATAAGCTAAACCAGGTCTAATACATACTTACTTTCGATGTAGAGAATTACAGATTTACAAATCTAAGTGAATACAGTTTTGTTTCTACACGCTGGTCCCAACATTATCTGCTGATTTCCATGTCGAGCGTGAAAAAATTACAATTTATTAAAAACTACTGCTAGGATAACATATTAATATATATATATATAGATGTATTCAGTACAGGCAAAGCTAAAAGGGTAATATTTACAGGCTATTCTAAAGGTATTATACAAACTATTATTATTTTAAAGTTAATGTGGAATATATACAGAGTATCAGTTATGCAGCTATCAACGTGACCCTTCATCAAGCATTTTGTGTATTTCCGTATGGATTTGTTGGAGTGATTCCACGAGTTCAGCGTCTTCACGTGGGACGTTATTACAGTAGCATAGCACCATTATATTTAAAGCTTGTTTTCAGAAATTCTCTCTTCGGCTTTGGAAGTGCTTGGTTCGTTTCATAGTTTCGTAAAATTGTAGCTATTCTGATGATCGCTCAATTTTATAAATGTTTTTTTAAGGCAAGGTGCAGAGTACGTAGTCGTGAAGTATTTTGTATATTAAAATAGATGTACTGTCTGCCATAAAGCGTCAAGTATGTCAACAGATCTTATTTCATAACTGGCACCGACGTATGGCTGGATTAAGGCATTATAAATTGTTTCAATCGAATCAAGTGGAACAAACGATTTGATTCATCTAATAGTCTCTTTGCAGCTAACAGTCACGTGCTGATATAATACTTCATTAACGAATGAATTGAGCTCGTGATCCCCATGGGAAAGACGTTGCCATGGATGCTGGAGAGCAAGCTATCTTTAAAATCGTTGTTTTTGAAAGATCGACAATCGATTGGAGGTGGAAAATGGCATTTACAAATAGGTTTTGCTAATAGCAATACCGATCTTGTACAAGGCATTTAAATAAATGAAGTGAGATATTTTTTGCACTCCAGTACAACCACGTGATGTGTTAGCTGCAAAGGGCCTATTACGCCAATACCCGCACTGATGTTGACTAAAACTACACACGAGTGAACACGAGTGAAACTTTATTGAAACTATATTTTTCTTTGTTTTAAATAATTGAAACTATAGTAAACTAGCCAAACAATGGTAGGCACGGACCATTTGAAAATTGATTGGGGGGGGGCAAGCCGAATTTGCACAGAAAACTCGAGGGAGCCGAAATCACACAGAAAAAAAATCGAGCAAGGGTGAAATTTTAGGCCCATTTACACTACAGTGACCTTTTGCAACGGCTCGAATAAAAGCGGTACGGGTACCAAACATATGGGTTCGCTCCTGGCCTCGTTTACACTATAATTTTTTTGCCATACAAAATAACCATTTGGTACGGGTGCCGAAATTTTGGTACTGATTATTTACTTCAGAACGCATGCGCTGTTCGTCCATCCAAGATGGCGGATAAAGAAAGTTTGGAAGCGTTATTGCCAACAGCATCAACGTCTAAAGGTATGAAAAGGGTCGAAAAGGCGTTAGCGAAACCAGGGCCGAAAGAAAACAGGACTCGGATTGTTCATGAGGTTAGTGGCTACGCTAATATCTCCTCCTTCAGTATTTTTGCGTTTTTTTCATGGTTTCTTCTTTCATTATTATGAGAAGTTCTCTAACATCGCTTTCTTCCCAAGCATGGCCGCACATTTTCTTCAGTGGCTGTGGCTGTGACTGCGTTTGTCCGCCATCTTGAATTGTAAACTTCTGAGTGTGACCGCTTGCCAATACGATCGAAGGCCATAGAATAAAATCGCGTTTGGTCTGGGTGATCGTGTACACTACGAATTTTATCCGAGCCGAACCCATATTTTGGTACCCGTACCAATTTTACCCGTGCTCTGACTACCTATTTAGAAGGGCCAGGCACGGGTAAAATTAGGCGCGGCAAACCATTTACTCTACAAAATTTATCCGAGCCGAACTCTTTTTTTGCGTGTATCGTCTATTTTTCTGACGGCAATTATTGTATTAGTAGTGTTTCTTGTGTGTGGGGGTAACACTACTGCCCACTATTGCCGGGATTAGCTAGTATGCTATTATGGCAATTATGTCGGATTAAGGATTAAACGAGATCTATAGGGCGCCATATCAGATGTTGACTAAAACTACTTCACGAGTGAACACGTACATCCTGGATAGTTCCTTTCGCCCATTGTCAATAACTTAAACATTACCGCCGCCGCCGCCGCCAAAAACTCTGAATTTGACTAACAGAGGAAGCACTAACTGCTGTAGCAGGTAGATTGTTCCATATGGGAATAGTACGAACAAAAAAGGAGTATTTATATAGGGTTATTTCATACTTGACACGGTTTTCTTTGTTATTCATGAGGATTTATTTTCCATACATACCCCCATACAATCTTAAAGCAGGGGAGGGATTTGAATTCAGCAGGGAAAAGTGGGGTTGATGAATTGAATTGAATTGCTCGTTATAAATGCAAGGGATGTATAAATTATGGCTTACTGCCTCCGTTCTCGGTATTTAACTCTCACATACACAGTAGGGTTTTTAAAAAGTGATTAAACTTGAAGTCATGATTGCATCTTGTTGGAGCAGAGTTCAGAGTCACTTCGGGTGGAAAAGAGATATTTACAAAGTTGTACGTTCTGGATTTTATAAAACATTGTCAGGTCATTAAGTAAGCGGCGGTTAGTTTGTTCAGTTCTTTAAGATGATGGAGCCAGAGTCGACAAAAATAATAGCCAAAATTAAATTCAGCAGGCAGTTTTCAACGTGGCGGGTGGTGTAGATCGAGTGACCGATACATTCACTTATCGAAGACATATCGCATTCGGATTTTCCCGTCAACGCCAAAGTGCTTCCACAACTACTTGAGTGTTTACATAGTGTTATTTTAACAAATAAACTGTTTCTGATTCTACTTCTTTTATAAAGTAAGTAGAAATGAAAAAAATATATAGAAAATCACAATTTCATATGCGTGTTTATACTGACATAGACCCATTCCATAAAATGGCGCCGTCCAATTTGAATAACCTACACTCGCTTTTGTGTGGTAACGTGAACACGAGGCTAACATCTCCAGGACAATAGCTATTTATATTGGACGCCATTTATGCAACGTGTTTATATAGCCTCGGCCTCGTGCAAACATGGGGAACACCCAATCAGAGCATGCGCACTAAAACATTTTTATAAATCGTAAATAAAAATTGATGTTCTTTGATTAACCCATTTCTGAGGAAACCACAGCCGAAAGATCTCCTGTATTCTGATCTAAAGGGGATATATCGATTGCTTTGTTGACACATGCGCTTCCCTCCTCCTTTGCACTGCTACGAGGCTGTTTCTTTTACGACTTTTTAACTTTTTGAGCATGCGCAGTGATGAAACCATTTGCTTCTCTGATTGCATCCTCGTTCCCAGTACCTCCTCGACTGGCAGTTGAAATCGGAGGAATGAGGATTCTCTGCCATTCGACCACCATCGGCCTTTCGCAGGAATGTAATCACGTGGTTGTACTGGCAGCAAAAACATCCGACTTCATTTATTTAAACGCACTTGCACGAAATCGGTAGTGTTATTAGCAGAACACGTTTGTAAATGCTATTTTCCACCTCCAATCGATTGTCGATCTTTCTAAAACAGCGTTTTGAAGTTTGCCGTTCAGTAAAGCCTTTCCATGGGACCACGAGCGCAACTCATTCGTTATTCAAGTGATATTTCTCAAACTCATGAATAATTAATGAGAATATTACAAAGAAAATCACAAGCGTGAAGGAGTTTGGATATGTGATGAAACACTTGCAGAAATTATCCAAACTTTCTTCTCCGTTTTCTCTTCAATGGTAAATTCGTTGGAGAAGCCATATACAACACTGTCAGCCGTATTTTATCACATATCCAAATACCTCGAACTGAGTTTAAAAAACTCCGCTTCGCGTCATTTTTCAAATTCAGTTCTCAGTGTTTGGGTGTTTGGATATGTGATAAAACAAGGCTGACAGTGTTGTATATATTACATCAGCACGTCACTGTTATCTGCAAAAGACCTATATATATCCAGTACAAAGTTTCATCTCTTTTTCGTTTTCTTTGGTACATACTCTTTCGCTTTCCCAGTGGCCTTTAAGTATGAAAACTCTTCTGAAAAAAAGTATTACTTGCTGAAACGTGTTTTGGTCAGGAATTTTAGCAGTAAATGTGCATGGGCCATATCTTTCCATCTTGACTGTGACGTCACTCTTCGGTTAACCACACGTTGATTGGCCTAGCTACAGCTAGTTCCTTCTTGTCAAGCTTAAGCTTTTGACGGCTTGTCTAGATCAAGTTCTCAAAGTAGTGGACATATATTCTTTACTATGGCCTGCATGACTCATCCATTTCTTTGCTTCGATAGCTCTTCCGGGTAGCTCAGTGGTTAAGCTCCGGTCTATTGAGCGGGAGTTCGAGGGTTTAAACCCCGGCGCGGCCGGACCAACACTCAGGGTCTTAAAATAAATGAGTAGAAGGTGCTGCCTTTGTGAAACAACTGTAAATGGTTAGACCTTCACGTCTTTTCGGATAAGAACGTAAAATCGTAGGTCCACTGATGGAGGCAGCCCTAGAATGGACCTTGGGTCCTACTGTTTGTACGCCTGTGATCAGGCTCTGATCCTAATGTCTCAAAACTCTCTTTGCCTAGGGCTAGGTTATACAACTAATTCAAGAAAGTTGGATGGGTGAAAAACATTACTACCCGTACTCTCTTTCGATCTTGTCTTGTATTCTTAATTTTTTTTCGCCGGACAGCGTTGTTTGAAACAGCTGTAAAAAGGAACCATGCAGCTTTTGTAGACTTCATGTCAAGATTTTGTGTATTAAAATGATACTGTATTTTAAAAGGGAAAACCAATATTCGACCACAAAACCTCGAGCAAAGTACAAGTTCCAAAGATGGCCTGTCCAGACTTTTAATAGAAGTTCAAGACAAAGTGGTACTAACATGCGTTTGAGTTTGTGGAAGAAAACCTTTGTGACAATCCAAATCCAGACTGTTAGCAAGTCTTTTCTTCCACTAATTTGTACACAAGTGCCTAACCTTAACCCTAAATCTGATTATTTTGTAATTCCAATTCCAGTTCAAGACAAGGTGGTACTAACACTGATACATTTGAGTTTGTGGAAGAAAACCTTTGTGACAATCCAAATCCAGACTGTTAGCATGCAAGTCTCTTCTTCCGCTAATTTGTACACAAGTGCCATGTTGAACCATACAACATGGTAATATACGGACACCGAAGGGCAGGAGAAAAGTGTCCGTATTGTAAAGGTGTCCGTACTTGGTCATGTTTAATCGTAGCTTTGCGCTTGTATAGCGGAAATTAGCGGAAGAAGGGACTTCCAAAGAGTGTGAACATGCACCGTTTCCTGGTAACTTTGTGACTTCCGATTAAAAATGAAGAATTCGCAAAAGAGTGAAATTTGTTTTTGGAAATCCTGGGTATGCTGTCCGTTAACGGCTCGCCTACAGCTGTGCCACGTGGTGAATGTTAAGTCTATTCAAGTTGTCACGAAAGCTTCATCTCTTTTACGCGGATGTCAAACTAGCAAACGAATATCGCGAAATCTGATCCTATAATTCCACTGGACTATTCAAACATTGTTTTTGCATTCTGAAAAAACGAATATCTAATTAGTTGTCATTTTGAGACTCGTTTAAAATCTGAAGTTTGCTCACAAAAATAAAGGATTTCCAATATAAATAATTGTTGGAGGCATTTAGGACGATAAAAGGATTCCCTGTTGAAGAATTAGGCAAATTAATATATTGATTATTGGTACAATGTTGGCATTTCCTTTTTTATTGCTGTAAATTGGTTTTTATATAGGATTTGTCTTGTATTGTTGAGCTGTTTGCGAAGAAAAGAATTGGGGGATGATTGCATGAGTATCTGGGAGAAAATAATTTTCACTCAGGCGGTGGCATTCTTTTGCGAATTTTTCAATTTATGTATTAAGTGAAGAAGATTGTGCTTCATCTTTTAAGGTTGACAAGCAGGAAAGAGAATTTTAATGAACACGAATGCTAGCGCTCCGAAAACTCATAAAATTTGAGTCATTATTTCGCAAAACTTCGTTTGACAAAACAGAATAGATTCGTCCATGTAGATTCGTCCTTATTCATCGTTGCTCGTGGCCAGTTATCAAGGGCACCCAACGAGTACTTTTTTGAAATTCGTTTGAAACCAGTTGTCTGCGGCTCATCTCGCCATTTTAAGGCGCCTACAATGTCTTTTGACGTATTCTAGAAAGCTATTAGCTGTTCGGATTTTATAGGTGGAAATCGCGTCAACCGAAAATACTATGGCAAAATATTCCCGGCCTACGAATTTGTTAGTAGTCCGCTAAAACATAAACAAGAATTTTGTAGCCCAAGTAGCTTCATGTTGCAAAGTTTTGTGGAGGTACGAATTTTTTAGGGGTTCTTTTGGATCCTTCTGACTCTATTGATCAGACGAATTGGGACGTACGAATATTTTAGGGGAAACCTTTTAGTCTCTCTTTTCTTCTTTAATTTTCTAGGGATTGAAAACAAATTTTCTAGCCAGTATTTCATAAAAAAAAATTCTAGGGACAATTTTTTTCAAATCCGAAAGTTTTAGGCTAACTTACTCTCCCGAACAGCTTTTTAACCGAAAACTTCGTTGGGTGCCCTTGAGTTATCGAAGGAAAACTCAAACTCCTTATTAACTAGTTTCTGACTTGCAAATTCACATTGCTAGGCAGACTAAGCAATTAACCTTAATTATCAAGTAATAGAAAAGAAGAATTTGGACTATGTTTAGCACCGACTCAATTAGTTCAGAACTCGTGCACCGTTCACGAAGGGATAGATGAGAGAACCAGTGAGCTAAATCAAAACCGAGGGTTACCATGGAAGTTCATTAAAGTTAACTAGATTTGTGCAGCGATAAAGATATACCGAGATACTGAAGTTGATGTTTAATTTATCTCCGCTGGGCTCAGTCAATCGTAAAGCAACTGGGTAGCTCTTTTGTGCTATTCAAGTTGTATGACATTGTCATGTAAAAGCCATTCTTTTTGTTGTGTTGACTCAAGTTCCTGTATTGAGACTTCACAAACTGACAATCTTCAAGTGCCCCTGGCTCATGAATGTAGTACTAAGGAACCAGGAGGAGTACTGAAAGGTTGGCTCGAAATAATTTCACTCAACCATTGTTTTGAATTACGCAAAGTACTGATCAAACTTAGACCTCAAGCCTCGCGTCCGAGATATTAACACCAATGATGGCCATGGGAGAACGAAATGCAAAAACTATGGAATTTTTAACCCAGATAAATCACACAGAACTGCCATCGGATCTACAAAGGGATCTGCCTTTCTCTTCTCTCACTGCGTTAGAACTTGAAGCATTGGATAATCTAGATAGGAGTATAAAGGTTCACGATGTCTGCAGCGGTGAAGAAGTCGAGCAAGATACCAGTACAGCAATCTCGGAAACGGGCAACATAGCCATCGTTCAACATTCATTCCAGCCTTTCAAACTCGCTGCTATACCTGAAACACGCGAAGCCAGATCCGAATTCGCAACAGTCGATAGAGTTCGCGACGATTCCAAAGCCAATAAAAAAATCAACGCCGGTTACATTTTGTTTGATGGCTCCGAAATTAAATATATCACACACAAAACCGGAACACTAGAGTCGATTCGTGCTCCATCGGTGGGATCGGACAAAGGAAGCAGCATTAGAAGCAGGGCTTCGACTATAACACAAATCTCCAGCGATATTCCAGTGAATTTTAGTCTAAGTCTTGATGAGCTTTTGGGCCATGAATACCTAAAGGGACGTCGACTTTCTGTCACTCTCTGCAGACGCCTTCCAACAAATGCACATTTTTCCGCCTGCGAGAAACTGTACTTTTTCTTCCTTGGTGTAGCACCTACGATTGCATTCAATGCCATTCTTATGAGTGTAGCTTATTTCTATCGCATCCTGGGAGTCCAAGTACTTTCTGTTTTAGGTAAGTGTGTATGTTATAATATTTTCAGTTCTCGGTGTTCTTCCGGCATTGTGGTTACATGTCTTTTTAGAGATCGCAGCGTTGGCGAAACGGAATTATTTTTGTTTTCAGTGGCGCTGAAATGGCACTGAGAGTGTCGGGATAATTTCCCTTACAAAGCTCACAACAGGCTTCTATGGAGCCCTAAAGCTAATAAGTGACAGAAATATCTAAATCTTGAATTACGAATGCAACATTTAACTCAGACGTGATTTAGATCAGTACTAGCAATGTATAATGGTCAAATTCTTTTGTCCAAGCTCGTCAATTTTGAAGTCTTCATAATGGTTTCTCAGAAAATGTCTATCATGATATGTTGGAACAAGATTGCTAATTCTAACAATAGAAACTGCTCAAGTGCATATATGAAAGAAGTCATTCATTGATCGTTAAATTATGCTAATCTCTCGATTGAACGAACAACTAAAATAAAGGCTCCACGCAGGAGGCTGTCTTAAATAATGCTCTAGTACTCGAACTCTGGAGAAATAAATTTCTGGTTTTAGAAATTTTAAAACACTTATTTAAACAAAAACTCTATACACGAGTTGAAAACCGCGTTTATTCACAAGAATATTCTCTCTCACGCCTTGACGAGTTAATCGCCAATGAATAATAAAAAAAAACGTCATAACGTAAAAAAAAATATTTACGATATTTAATTCGCGAAAGAACCTATCCAGGAAGCGGTATATCATCGAAATTCCAATTACTCCGCCGGGCAATCACGGCTTAAGTACAAGAACACTGATTATATTTTGTAAAACCAAAATACGAAATCTATCCTTTCAGTTTGTTTGACAATATACCGAAACTCGGAGTCCAACATATGCCTTCCTAACCGTAATTATTTTAAAAGGAACTCCATCTGTGGTTTTCACTAACATCATTTAGACCAAAAATGTGCTTGTAGACCAAACGCTTTTAGCGTATTTCACGATCGCTAATGTATAGACCCATTCGAAATATGGCGTCCAATTTAATTAACTATTGTTTAGGACTGACTAGCCTCGCTTACGCGTTCAAAAGCTTTTGTGTGGACTGACTAGCCTCGTGTTCACGTTACCAGGACAATAGCTTTTTAAATTGGACGCCATTTTTCGAATGGGTCTATATATGTCCTGATTATATTTTTAGAACCAAGCAAAAAATCTGGCGGAACCATTTGTTGTAGTTCAATTTCATGAAATAAAAAAATTAGTCTCTCAAAATTTTCCACGGTTACTAGACGTTAAGATGGATTAATTGGTTATTTATTCAGTCACGTAGCCTAGCGAGACGTTTAATTTGGTCAAAAACGTTTCTCCAGAGAAGAACGAACTTTCAAATGAGTACCGCGGAACCTCTCGAGAGCTGGGGCGCTTTCCATTCAACCAAAACGACCGGTTAGAAGTTCGAAAGTCGAATGGAACGGGATTTTTCGAATTAGACAAACCGGTCGGAAAAAATACGCGTTCCATTCGCAGAAACTACCCGGTTATTAGTAGCCTCGATTTCAATTCTCAAAACTGGCAAATCACAGCAAATCTAAACCGGGAAATTTGAAAAGAACAGCGCGACCGGAATTTTCAGAAAAAGAGGACCACAATTTCCGAAACTTCGAACCGGAAATTTTACTGTTCCATTTGATTTCTGACCGGAATTTTCGTTTTTTTTTGGTTGAATGGAAAGCGTCCCTGTATTCTGATTGCATCCATAATACTATACAGTTCTATTGTTTTTGTACTGCACTTTCTAAAGGTAGGGTGTTTTCTATTGTTGGGTAGGCCAATACTGTCGCTCGTTTCGAGAAGTTCCACCCGACCCTTCCAAATTAATGTTCCAATTCGACATCATCATACTCATTCGCCACAATCCTCGTGTCATATAATATATATATGACGCTAGCTAACTCGAAAAAAGAGGCTTAATCCCGGTTTCTGGGAAACTACCCATCCACCCCTCCCTTGGATATGCATCGTTGTATTAATGATTAACCATTGAAGGTTAGGATGAACTGTGGGGGTGGGGTGGGGGTTTCCCAGAAACCGTGATGGATAAAAAAAAGGCTGGGTCTCCACCATGGGATGGGAATTTCAGGCATCCCAGACCTCCTATATTTCCTATATATCCTATATATCCTATAATTTGTATAGGATCATATAAATAGCCTATATTTCAAGAAATCCTCCTATATTTCCTATAAATAGGATGTATGCTGAGTGATACATTTATATTTTGCACTTTTTAGCATTTTTGTTGTGAATTAACAAAAGCAAAATTATTTCCTATCAATAAAAAAAAACAGGTTTGATCAAACACATTAAAAGTTCATATGTTTGAAAAATTGTGTGTTTATTGTTTACTATTTATTGTTTGAAAGCTATTTTAGCTCCTATAAAGTGCCTATATTTTGGAAAAAAATCCTATATTTTCCTATATTTAGAACTTGCACAGCCTATATTTCCTATCAAATTTGTCCAAAAAGTGGCTGGGATGTATGGAATTTATTGGGGCAGACTTCACCGTTTGCAACCTGTCCAACCTGAAATGTTATTGGTTACCCAAACAATAGCCTATCCCTAAAACAATACTAACCCTAACCCTTAAAACAATGTAATTATTTATCAGTGAAGTCCAGTAGGATACGACCTTAAAAAACAGTCTAACTGAATTTATTGGAAATTAGAGTTTCCAACACATTTTCAAGGTATTTCCAACATGTTTCTATCCGTTGTAAGTGTGCAAATCCACGGAAATTCAAACTTCACTGAACTATTTTCCAACAAATTTCCAACAAAGGTAGAGTTTATCCACAATATTACAGGCTTCGGTTTTCGATCCCATACTCCATTACATCATCGACTTTGCCGACTGCAATACAGGATGATCAAGAAAGAAATGAAAGTTCACTTCCAACTTGATCCATTGATGACGCTTATCGTACGACAAATTGTATTTGTACAACTTTATTTACATCCGTCTGTCACTGATTCACGGACTGAATTGTTTCTTCCAATTGCGGGAGTTATGTGAAAGCAAACATAACTAACTTTTGTTGTAATCACCAGCGCCTGGTTGTTCGACTGAGACAAGGGTAACTTTATGCCTAGGATAGCGCTAAATCTGTAATAGACCACCTCGAAGCCGTTTTCGCCGCCATTGTGAAAGGTTCTGGCGCGGATACCCAGTCCCCATACAAACCTTTGTAATTCGGACACGCTTCGTCAAAGTGCTCTGACGAAAATTGTTATCACAGCAAGCTGACCTAATATTTCTACAAGAACTGACAACGGAATCAAAGGCAATATAAGAACGAAGATCATCATTTGTGAATTTAAACCTAGTACGATGACTTTTGCCGGATGACTTTTGGCTGACTCTGCAAAGAACCGGGAAAACCAGAGAAATTGCGGATCACAAATGTATTGAAATAGCGAACTGAATATTAAAATAGGGGTAAAGTAAACATTATATGTAGGAATAAAACTTTGTGTGGTTAAATTAATTTTTGAGAGAAAGAAAAATAAAAAAAATTCTGTGCTCGTGACGTACGACGCCATGTTTTTGAACAGTTTGCGCCGAACAAAAGTCAAAAATCATTCGGCAAAAGTCATTCTACTGGATTCAAATTCACAAAGGATCTTTGTTCTTAACTTACCTTTGATTCTGTTGTCGGTTCTTGTAGAATTATTAGGTCAGCTTGCCATAATTACAATTTTCTTCAGAGCAACGAAGCGTGTCCGAATTACAAAGGTTTGTATGGGGACTGAATAACCGCGCCAGGAAATCTTGCATATACTTTCGAAATGGCGGCGAAGCGGAGAGTTTTGAATTCGTGACGACTTTATTGGATTAGCAGTGTGTGCTAATACTCCAGTTTCGTATTCGAAAATTTCCGCTGAATACAATGACTACAGACGCATGTACTTAGGCTTAGCCTCATTCTGAAGTTAAACATTCATAAATACCAGCGAGAAGGTGGGCTATTCACAACTCTGCGTATTGTTGTAGTTTCGCATTTTCCACCTTCTCGCTGGTATTTAAGAATGTTTAACTTCATAATGAGGCTAGGCCTGAGTACATGCGTCTGTAGTCATTGTATTCAGCGGTAATTTTCGAATACGAAACTGGACTATTGGTATTTTTGGTTGACAAAACATTTATTCTCTCTGTAAAATAATAATAATAATAGTAATAATAATAATATTTATTACTTATACTGCGCAAATTAACATATTATGTATGATCAAATGCGCATTACACTATCAGGTTTAAAACTATATCTAAAAGCTAAGGTCTTTTAAGACCTTAAAAGCAATCTAAAAGCTAAATATTATTCTAAAGTGAAATCTAGAAAGAGTACGAAAGAGACGCCATGGCTAATGTAAATTAAAAGCTATTTTAAAAAGATTAAAGAAAGTAAAGAATTAAAACTATCAAAATTGTCTTCATTACGAATGCGCAAACGCAGTCCATTCTACACTCTCGGCGCTGGAAAACAAAGCACTGAATTCTCTGGAGAACTATCACGTGGTCTAGTCAGCTTTCCCGTTTGTTGCCCCATTTCAGATGGAATAGTCCTGGAAATCACTGGCCATGGTTCGGGAATATTTTGCACTGTAAGCTACAAATGCTTGCTGATATATGATATTCAGGATACATTGAGTATTCCAGTGGCTAAAAAATCCCAGTAAACGTGATTTGTAGAGATCATTCTGTGTATTTCGACCCCAGGGGTGTTGTCATGATTCAATTATTGTACTTATTAATTTCTTTATTTTTGTGAATATTATATATTAACTATAATCGTCCAAACTGATATATTGTAATAAGTAAGCTCTATCACAAACCTTTTGCTACCGTATTTCGACTCAAGTGTTGCATGTCAGTTACTTTCAATCTAATTACTGGTCATTATATAATTTTCTATAATTTTGTTATTATATTTCATATTTTTATTACTAACTTATTTTCTCTCTAATTCTGCTTATTATTTACTCAATACTGAGACATAATAGTATCAATATTTAGTAATAATTAATTAAGGGAGAACCCGTCCTCCTATTTATTTCAATTGGGTAGTGGTCAACTCGATTCAAGCGCTTGTGCTACTTTGACCACTACCACACTCAAGCCTTGTAACACCACTTATGTTAACTACCTAATTACTAATTTCATATAATAATCATATTTTTAAATGTCTACTTCTGTAAAACGTGTAAAATAAAATAAATCTAAATATTGCATGTGGTCTACAGACTTCAGTTGACTAAACTGATGCTATATTTAACATTTCAGGTTCATGTCATAACGTCTCCGTCCTCATTGCTATGTTACTCGTATTCTTTTCCAATAAAAACTGGTTTCCATTCCTCCCTACCGTCACTGCAAGCCTCGTTTTAATGGCAGGCGTGATTGCTGTGTTTCCGTCCTTCGCTGCTTCTGACGTCACACTCCCCGTGTATGCAATATATGGCCTTGTGTGCTTGAATGGTCTCTGTACGGGATTCTCACAGGCTGTAATTGACAAAATGGTTGTCTTGTTCCCAGGCGGAAAGAGCAGTTCGCTTGTGCGCTGTGGTGCAGGTTGGTATAACAAAACTTTAGATTTTCCTTTAGATTGGGCGTTAGATCTTGGTAGATTGCAACCTCGTCCCGAGGGTCTTCTCGGTCAGATCCAAGATGGCGGATATACTGACCGAGAAGACCCTGGGGACGAGGTTGGGTAGATTACAAACCCACATTAATTTGAATTATCTCCATTTTGAAATCACTGGGATTCCTGCAATGGGCTTTTTGCAGTAAGGCAATCACGTGATGTGGTTTTACTACAGGATGGCCAAAAAAGTATTACTTCATTGCAGTTATACGAGATCGGTAGTGTTATTAGCAAAACCTTTTTGTAAATGCTATTTTCCACCTCCAATCGATTGTCCATCTTTCTAAAACAGCGTTTTAAAGTTTGTTTGCCATCCAGTAATGGTGCAGGTTTGGAATTGATAGAGCCTTTCCAATGGGATCATGAGCGAAATTCGCTATTGAAATTATATATCAGCACGTAACTGTTACCTGAAAAAAGCCTATTTGATTGCTATTACAGGACAAATTGCATCTTTTGTGCCTAGTGTAATTGCATATTTTTCTCAGTCGAACTAATAAAAAAACAGGAGCCTCCCAAGCAAGCCAATGAAAACTGGATTTGTTAATACGAATACAGATATTCTTGACAAAATATTAAAGTTGACACAAATTTGATGGTTGCCAGTTCTCATCAGTCCTCTTTTCCGTTGCAGGTTTTGGTTGCCTCCTGCCAGCCTTGGTGCAGATAATCTTGATTCTGGTTCAATGCGAGGAGACGAATACCAAGTCACTCATCGACTACAATACATTCAGTCTTTATGTACTCTTTCCCGTGGCCTTCCTAGGAATTCTTCTTGGTTTCTTCTCTGTTATCAAGTTACGACGAAGTGGCATTTATGGTCTGTTTGCTGACAAGGACAATGCGGTTCACAGCCCTAAACACAGTACCATATCATCGTCGTCCACACTGAGCAAAATACGCTGTAGAAAAATCGCGATATTTATGATCTCCGAGCTTTTTGTCGCAGCCGTTAGCTTTTACGCAATCGCACTAGCTCCAAACATTCACGCCAAGACTTTGACAAGTAACCAGTCCAATAGTGCGCCTTTTTGGAAAATGTACCTCACGACGGTGTTCCTTGGGCTTTTTAAATTCGGGGACTTTTTTGGTACCATGTTAGGGACTTTATCCGGATATTGCTGTAAGCCCCAACCTAAAGTGTTCCAGAGTGTCCTGTATCTGATGATGGCAATTCTGCGCCTCGGTTTTGTGGCAGTTGTGGTGTTCTTTATTTGGGTTCCTTTTCTAGTTTATCAAAACATCTTCATGATGGGATTCTTCTTAGTGTTGGCCCTCAGCAATGGCTTTTTGACAGTTGGCATAGCAACCCATTGCCAATCAATCTGCGGTATAAGGAGAAAGGATTTGTGCCCTGTTGTCTCACAGATCACGTGGTTGTGCATTCAAATGGGTTCTGTGATAGGCGTGGCGTTGTCATTTGTTCATCTGTCTTAATAGGAGGCAGACATGGATATCTTTAACCAATCCTATGACTGTACAATATAAGGGGTGGACTATGTGATTCCAAAGTGCACTGAGTTGAAATGTTTTGTATTGCGCTCAACACTGATTGGCTCAAGTAACCGTAAATTGGAATTCTTTGTTTTTGTTCTGCATTGTGATTGGTTCTCATTGTCTGAGTGGCCCCAGTTACAGTAAGTCGCACTGTAATTTAAATTTCTGGAATATTTCTATGAAAATTCCATGGTATGGAAGATGCCCAATTTTCCAGTAGAAGGCAACACCGCCAATGTTTTTTTTGTCTTAACGCACTTTTTTATTAATACATTTTCAATATAATATTCAAAACATACACAAACAAACATTCATCAACTATCTTATACATATACATAATATTACATAATATTACACAAACAAATAACCAGCATTTTGTTAAAATTTATAATTTGGCAAAGGAGAAAGCAATTGTCCGCTTTATTTCTCTTAAAATAAGATGTTGGAGGCTAATTTTCCCTATTTTTTTACATAGGAGACCATTTTATCATTTTTCTCCGCTCATATAATAATGCCGCATTTTTTTGGATAAAATCATCTAAACTTGGCACTTTTCCACCTGCTCTAAACTTGTACAATGAAAACCTAAAAATAAACAGTATAACGTCAGTCCCTAAAATAATATCCAAGGTATTTAGGGGTGGTAAAACAATACCACCACTATGTAACCAGGTTTTCAAAGTAGAATAAAAATTTACTGAAAAGGGGCAATACACAAAGAGATGCATCATTGTTTCTTCTTCCTTATGACAGAAGGAACAACGAGGGTTATCATTCAGTTTAAATTTGTACAAATCCTTATTAAGAAAAAGGCAATTATTTAATATTTTTTATTGAAAATTGCTAAGATAAGATTCAATTGTCATCTTATATATCCGATAATATACTTTCTCATTGTCTTAGTTTCCCCAGTTACAGTAAGTCGCACTGTAATTTAAATTTCTGAAATATTTCTAAGAAAATTCCATGCTATGGAAGATGTCCAATTTTCCAGTAGAAAGCAATACCACCAATGTATTTATGAGGGAGGGGAGGGAGGGGATAGAGTGTATTTCTGGGGGAGGGGAGGAAGGGGATAGAGAATGCACTCACCTTCAAAACATTCTTCTAAAAAATACTCACAAGACCTGCCCTTCCCTCCAAAAAAGTAGTATGTAAGTAATTGTCCCACCTCTTATTTGCTGATACCAGGAACCCATAACCAGGAGCGTCCATATCTCCTATATAGTTGTCACAGCGTTTTTACAAGTTGGGCAATTTTTAGATTATTTCCCCCGGTAGATTGCACCGTGGCGGAACAAAATATGCCTCATTAGCTACGTTTGTTACACTAAACAACATGGATTCTACGCTTGTGTGATTTGATTCCCTTGGGAATAATTGCAACTCAACAATAGTGGGAAACCATTCTAAAAATAACCTAACTTGTAAAAACGCTGTGACATAGGCCTAGTATGTGGGATGAACGCTCCTAGTTTTGGGGTCCTGCTGATACGTAATTCAAGTTAGGAATAGAAACTGTGTTGAAGCTTAATTTTAACCCAAGCGGTGTGTCAATCTGGAGGACAGGGCTAAATAGCGAGGGCGCATGCGCGAGAAGACAGGGCTGAATAACGACGGCGCATGCGCGAGAAGACAGGGCTGAATAGCGACGGCGCATGCGCAAGCTGATGCGTAAATCGGCGGGGGTTTTACTGAAAACACGATCTGTTGGCGGTTTGAAGGCAATTCTATCCCAGTGGGCAAAACCTAAACTGCACTGTTCAAATATGTTGTTTCTCAGTTTCTGGAGGAAGTGGTTTGAATAGACGAATCTTATCCTTCCAGCAATACTCTTATTCTTCGCACAAAACATGAAAGCACTCGCTAATTTCCGCCATTTTCGTATAGGCTGCAGTCGCCCGAGTCCCCACGCGTTAGGTTATTCAGTAAATGGGTCTGGGCACGAGTTTAGTTATTCAACTCTGATATTTCGTCCGTGGGCTTTATCTGATCCGAGAAGAGAACAGTTCCCGAGAGCGAAGCTCGAGGGACACTGTGAGCTTCTAGGATCAGATAATGTCCAAGGACAAATATCAGGGCATATTTCGACGCCACAATGTAGGTTATTGTTGTTATCATCCTTCAAATATTTTCTTTGACGCGCGCTTATACGCTTACAGGGGGTGTGTTCGCTGATATTTCCCGCTCGCGGATGAAAATATCAGGACACGTGACGCATTCAACCAATTACGTGCGAGAGAAATTTTTTTATGGGTTATGAGAACTGATATTTATACACGAATAGTGTTTGTTCCAAGAAGCAGAAGCCAACAGTTTCCGAAAGCGATATCGATGCTATAGACTTTCGCGGAACCGATAATGCCCAAGTACAAATATCAGTGTTTAATTATTATAACCATCAAACAATTTTTCTCGCGTTTGCTTGGTGGAATGCGATGGTCAGCGGTCTGGTTCCAAGATGGTCGTGGTTTTCTCTCTTGCTTGGAAAATGGCCATTGGTTGACTTAAACTACTTCGTATGCTTCCCTTTTTTAGTTTTTTGTTTTTGTATTCTACTGTGTACGTTATAATGTCTGCTGCTGTCCTAACTAAAGAGATTTTGGAGTCAACTTTCGACAAGAAACTAGCTCCTGTTAGAGCGCAGGTCACCGAGCTCAACACAGTGGTCAAAGGAGTTCAGAAGTCCATCGATTTTCTCAGCACGAAATACAATGAGATCATTAAGAAGAATGATGAGGTATTCTATCAAAATTAAGACATTTTACTAATATACACATCTTAACTCAACTGTAATATTCTTTGATTTACCCTTTCTTGACATATGGTTTATTAATATGGGGTAATACATATCCAACTAATATCAATCCACTGGTTGTCTTACAGAAGAAAGCTATTCGCATAATTACTTTTTCTAAATTTGATGCTCATACCAGTCCTATATTTTTTTAAACTTAGAATTCTCAAATTCTGTGATATTATAATCTAGCTCCACAATGCTTTATTTATGCACCAATTCATCTCAAATAGGTTGCCCTCCTTATTCGATAGCTTCTTCACTCCTGTTTCTAGTATAAATTCATATCATACAAGACTTGCTTCCAAATCATCTTTTGGACTTCCAACAATCAGAACAAACTTTGGCAAATTTAACATAAGATATATTGGTCCTAAAGTATGGAATGCATTGACGAGCTCACAAAACACCTCAATAAATCTGGCTTTAAAAGGAATCTTCAAAATGATATCATAGATTCCTATAATAAAATCACCTGAATACCATCTGTCCTCCTTTCTATTTATTCAACATGTATTTTCTATATATTTGTTATTATATTACTTTACTGTCATATTTACTGTTTTATTTCTCCTTCCCGTCCATGCTGTAACTGACCCTATTAATATATTTAAATTATCAGTCTGCAAATAGTGTCATCTGGTTATTTTCAGAGGACCTGTACTTAATTTTGTTACTTTCCATCTTTCTATAACAGTTGATCTCTCCTATGTAAATATGTAACCTAAGTACGAAAATAAACTTGTTCTTGTTTACTGATTGGCTGAAATATAAACGCACGCGTAGGAAGTATTTTCTTTTAACGTGTTCAACATTCAATGGGAATATAACAATTTAATATACAACTGATTTAAGTTCGACTTTCCCGAATGGCAAAAGCTGTAAATAAGTGATTTTCCGTATCCCGTCAGCAAGTCAAGCAATATTTCAATTGCGCACTTTAGAAACGAGTAGGGGGTTGGGGCGAGTTCGGTTTCGCAAAGGCACTTGGGATCGTTATTGGCGACACCCTAATTGCAGAATACAAAGAAACATGGCAAATATCGCAATAGCTGATATTACGGTTGAGTCTACGAATATCATATTCAGCGGTATATTGATCCGAACGCCTCTCTTTGATGTAATTCACTCTTTTCACCTGGTGGCCATATTGGATTCAAAGCGAGGCAATCCTTTGTTTTTGCCAGGTCAGCCTCGCAGTGAGATAGTAAAAAAAGAGGCTAACCTGGCAAAAATCGCTTTGAATCAAAGATGGCCACCTGGTGAAGAATGAATGAAGCGCCATTGAAACCACCATTCTTGAATAGTGCTTCATTACGTCGAAGTGAGGCGTTCGGGTCAATTCCGCTGAAACTGCTGTTCGTGGACTCGACTGTAATAGCTATGAACTGACCCCAGTAACGATCTCAATCACCTTTGCGAAACCGAATCTCCCTACTCATTTCTAAAGTGGGCAATTCGACCGTTGAATGCTTGCGTGCCCCCGATAAGTAGATCCACTCCTTGGACGACTAGATTAGACAGGCAAATAAATTTGGTTATTGTATTTTGTTTAGAATTCAACAGTATGCAAAACAAGAGTATCAACTGCAAAGTTCACTAGCTGTACGTGAGAATCAAAGTAGCCGCCATTTCCCCGTTGTCTGCAAAAATATAGCCTGAGGAAGCTAGCTCACGTTGATTGTTAGCAGCTTATGTTTCGAACGTTTAGCCCACCTACACAAAAACCAACGCGCTAAATTCCAATTCGATCTGTGGTTTAGCCAGGTCCTGACCTTGACCAACCCTATGGTTTCCTCATCCGTTAAAATTCAGTATTTTTTTTAATATGGCACAAAACCAACAGTGTTCATGTTCTAATGAAAATATCAGCCTCGTTCACAAGCGAAAACCTCGCTTGCATGCTATATTTACATTCCTAATGGCCTGAGTACGAGCATTCTGATTGGCTGAATTGTTTTGCCAACGTTAGTTTTCACTGGAACGGAAGCAGAAATCTTGATTTTCACTAGAATGAAAGCTTCCGCCAGCCTAAAACAACTAGTTCGCACTGCATTAACGGCTCACTGGACTAGCTTATTCGGTTACAGTAAAACGATTTCAAATTGCTCAAAAAAAATATTAAAAGCAGTATTTTTTCATCCGCTCGAATCTTTGCCATCACAATTGTCTCAAATTTTCTCCGGTACACTTAGAAAGAATACCCAGCTAATCTCAGTTATTTTAGTCTTTCGTCATGAGAAAGTTTATCATTCAGGGTTTGGCAGAGGCCTTTAAATACATTACGCAACCAGGATAACCCAGGAGATTACTCCGTGTAAGGATTGTCTTCAAAGTGAACCCTGGTTGCTTATCTGTGACTCACCGTTTGTTCGGTTAGGTTTTGTGCTTGGAACGTACTTTTGTAATCTGCTTTAATCTTTGCCATCCTCTATCGAAAAAGTTTGAAAGCACATCAGGCCATTCACGTGGTATTTCTCTTCTATCTCAGAGTGAACATTATTGTACGAGGGGCTGAATGGGGGGGTACCAATATCAGTTAACAGCTAAATTTTTAGCTATTTATCAGTTATCAGTTACATTTTGCTGTTATCAGTTAAGTTATATAAAAAGACTACCCTAACCTGATTTGAATACATATTTGCTGGTATGAAATGAATAATAACCGCTAATTCAACATCAAACACTACATTTTATCTATTCAATAGATTTTTCTAGTATCAGATAACTCTGATGTGTCATGTTTAATATTTGACTATTATCAACTGGATCAAATCTGTCGAAAACCATCCGAAAAGCCAATAATAGCATGTGACGTTACGTCATTTTAATAAAAAATAATGAAATATCAGGTAACAGCTATCTCACAAATATCAGCTAACAGCTAAAAAAAGGTCAAATTCTCAGTTAACAGTAATATTTTTTGGGCATTTCTCAGTTATCAGTTAACCCCATTCAGCCCCTCTTGTACAGTGTAGCTTGTTTTAAAGAAACTTGAAGTTTCAATTCGATTGCCAGTGCACTTTAATACACGCACTTTCAGGACAATCCCAACACCGAGAAAACTCCGCCATCATGGTGGCAGGCCCAGTGTGGAAAGACTGGAGGCCTAGCGTAGTCTTATGTTGCGTTCACACTAGACCGAAACAAGTTTAGTCTGATCACGAACGAAACATGTTTCACCATAGAGGGCGTTAACACTCGATGATTCATTGCGCGAAGCATCGACGAAGCATGTTTGAAACGTGGTTACTCTGAGCATGACTGAAACTATGAACAGGTTATTATGGCGGGCGTACGCGGAGAAAGGTTAATATCAACTGGGGATATGACTAGTCTACATACCTTGTACAAATATGAGCTGATGAAGAAATTCGAACTCTAGAAGCTGTTGTGCTTGTCGAAAACGAAATATGTCGAGCCGAAGATATCGCAAATATCGCGAAGATATCGATGTGTCCTGGCTAAACGTTGCAAGGTTTTTCGCCAACAAAGAGCCTGAATAGTAAGATTGAACCAGAGGATAAAAGCAAGTACAAGTTCGAGCTCCATTTAAACTCTAATAACAAAGTTTGCTGTAGAAACTGCAACCTGAATAAATTACGGAAGTGTTTGAAACAGACCGCTAATGTGAACAATGCAGTTTCAAACAAGTTTATGGGAAACGTGTTTATTTGAAACATGATTATTTTAAACTGATTATTTCGGCCCTAGTGTGAACGCACCTTTATTCAAGGACGCGAAACAACAAGAGAACACAAGGACTTGACAAGTTAGTCGACCAATACATTTGGTAAAACTACTTTAATGGAAAATCATATTTATAATAAGTAAAATACAGAGGCACTATGCGTACGACCATGTAAACACATAATAATACGATGAGTAAAATATCAATTTCTACCATTGTGAAACGACTGTTCCTTTTGTTTGTCAAAGGTTTGGCCGCACACTGTTGTTTAAAGTGCACCTAACTCCTTTTGCGATTTTCATACCTATGAATCTTTGAAAGGTTTTGAGTACTTCTGCGAAGACATTTTTGGCTTACAGAGAATACTTTATGTTCTAGGCTTGTTTGAAATGGTGAAAATTCGACCTTTCCTAATCATGACCGCGTAAGAAAAAAGCCTGGGTCGATTCTGGATCTTACGTCATCTAATTCATTCGACTTTGCAATAAGTTGAATAAATGCTTAGCGTTTTGTCTAAAATAACTGTTTTCTTTACTAACTCACATACTGTATAAATTCTCAAAATATCGATGTTGATGTGATAGAAAGGCGCCATGGAGAATAATGCATTAATGAGGTGACGTAAGATCCAGAATCGACCCAGGCTCTTTCTTACGCGGTCATGGGTCAGGAAAGGTCAAATTATCACCATTTCAAACAAGCCTAGAACATAGAATATTCTCTGTAAGCCAAAAATGTCTTGGCAGAAGTACTCAAAACTTTTCAAAGATTCATAGGTAGAAAAATTGCAAAAGGGGTTAGGTGCACTTTAAACAGTTTGCCGAGTCATGCAAAGATCTAACCCCCCGTGTCATGCCTGTTATGGGTTATTTCACTACTAATAAAAGTTCCTATTTACACTGTCTGGTTTTCACTAGCCACAAGCAACATACGCATGCAGAAGCAGTACTCATTTCTCATTAGCGGTGCTTGTTCTTATCTTACATCTGTGAGTAGAACAAGTACCGCTAATGAAACGCACTGCATATGCATGTTGTTTTTGTGCTTATGCTTAGGTCGATAGTGAAAACTGGCCTTCACTTGTCCCTACCGCTTGACGCCTAATCTTCTCTGGGTATATACTTCATGGTAGTGTTTCGTTCCATATAGTCTCCCTGCATAATACCGTAAAACAGTAGAGGAAATGATTATGCAGGGAGACTATATGGAACGAAACACTACCATGAAGTATATACCATTCTCTGAGACTACCCGTGTACACTCGGTTACAGTGTCAGTGGTGAACCTCCCCTCCCCCCACCGGAAAATATCAATTTGTTTTCTCACTTACTATCGGGAACGCATTTTCAGCTCAGCACGCTGGGGTCAAAACCAGCTCACAGTTAGGTTCTAATAGCTCTACTTCTGGGTCTAATACTACTACTGCTCTTACTAGGCCGTTTCTGAGGGGTTTTCCTACTACTATTTGCCAGATTAGGATCGGCATTCTCGCCATCACTTAGATCTGCAATCACCTCTTCATCCTCTTCGTCCACGTCAAACAAATCCAAGCTATCATCGTCATCACTTTCAAACGATGGCATGGGTTTACGCTTTTTCACTGATTTCGTTTTCGCAGATTTTGGTGGACCAGCGGGATTTCGAGGTGTCCGCGCGGGTCTGGTACGAGTTTCCTCTTCCGAATCGCTGTCAGCAATTGTCTTCTTGCGCCCCCGAGCGGCGGGAGTGCGGCCTTTCCTCGATCTGGTCGATTTCCCTGTGGGTAAAGCAAACAAGGATTCTATTAGAATAAATATACATGCCTCGGTAAAAATTACGACCATTTACTCAGACCAAGATATCGTAATTCTATTGATGCGTGCACCTTATGAGAACTTTGAGTTCAGTCAAAAACGTATTTTACGACTGCCCAGTTTCTCTTTTTCTGATTGGCCGATTGCCGTTGGAAATACCACGGTAGACTAGAGCGGATTGCAATTGAGTGTCGGAAGTGTTTTGGTTTTGCGTTTACTAAGCTCTCCTATTGGCTGAGAAAGTAAACCAACCAATCAGAATCCAAAGTAAAACCAAAGGCAAATTGTTTTTGATTTTGCTTTGGTTTGTCATTGGCTCACAGGGAAGCCATTTATGAGTTACTTGTGAATACTCGCTCCTGTGATTGGCTGGCTGTGGGTAATTTGCGTTTGGTTTTACTACACTCAACTGAAAACTGCTCTATCGTAAACTTGTTAAACCTACTTCTCAAAAAATTGTCATAATGCAAGGCATAAATTAACAAAAAAATGTGGTAAAGCAGGATTGAAATCAGAGGACTCCATCTGTCAAGTATTTAAAGTATCGACATAAAACAACATGAACTCTTTTTGCCCCAAATTCTATTTATGATATACTTCAGTTGTCTAACTTAGTTTTCTTTGAGAGGCAGGAGCAGAAATTAAACTAGAATAAACGCTACCCGAATTGCGGGATCGATTCCGCCATCTTGTGATGTCACAATGAAAACCTACGGGATTTTATTGAAGTAGTTTTCTCTAGGGAGGGAGTTGATTCATTTTATGACGTCACAGGATCCACGAAAAGTAACCAAAATTAGGGATTAAATGTCAAAACTGTTACAAAATTTGCGAGATTAATACTTTTTGGTGAGAAACAAACACAATAGTACAATATAAATTCAAGACTTCCCCCAAGACACGCGAAGACATGCCAGAACCATTTGAAGAGGACAACAGTTATGTCACTCGACTACCACTCGTGGCGCACTTCTATTTTCTCATCACGTTGTGACGTCATCTTTAAGAGGACAGACGTACGGCGAAATTGGGTAACTACAGCGTCAATGGAGCCACCGTTCGCCTCGTTCTTATGCACTTTCATTACTTTCAGGACAATGGCGGAAGAAACTGTGATTTGGAGTCATGGTAAAATCTTAATTGTCGACTTCAGAAACGAGTGGGGGAATGGGGCGAGTTCTGTTTCGCAAAGGTGCTTGAGATCGTTACTGGGAACAGTTAACGTTCATTGCGATATTTGCCATGTTTCTTTGTATTCTGCAATTAGGTATCCTCAGTAACGATGCCATGCAAGCGCCTTTGCCAAACCGGACTCGCCCCAGCCCCCTACTTGTTTTCAAAGTGGGCAATTCATATACACTTTAAGTAATGATCCAGGTAAGAACTGTGGTAGAATCCATTGTTCTGCGGCAATAAGCCTCCTTCACATACGATTTTGCTTGAATATGCCTTAAGTGCTACATCTCGAAAATAAAGTATATTTTATTGCTAATGGTCTTTTTCTGTTAAAACTCAGAGAAGCCACCATCCATCCAATCGGATATAGAGAAAACAAAAGATTTTTCAATCGCAAATTTGAGAACTTTCCCCACACATGATATTCTACGAAATTAAACCATATTAGTTCGATCAAAAATAAATTCAAAATCCCTCACAAATATAGAATGAAAATGTATTATTTCGATGGATTTCTATTGAGATTCAAACAATGAAATTACGAGAAAGAATAATAGAAAATTAACACCTTTTAATATTCCTTGCCGTAGAGCACTACAGTTCTTATCTGGACCATTACTTAAAAGCACTTGTACGAGATCGGTGATGTCAGAGACGTTTTCGATTGAGTGTCGTAAAACCAAAAACCAAAGTAATCACAGAACCAATCACGAGCAAGTAAAAACACAATGAGCCAATCACGAACTGAAGTAATTCACGATTGGTTTTACTTGAACCAATCACGAGGAAAAGTAGACGCGATCGTGGATTGCGTGGCGATTGATGGTGTGATGGACCAAAACACGTTTGGTTTTAGTTTAGCACTTGATTGGCTGATAATCACAAAACATTTTCCACAGCCAAATTGCAATAGGAAAACTGAGCAAACGCTCCGCTCTATTAGCAAAACCTGTTTGTACATGCTATTTTCCACCTCCAATCGATTGTCGACCTTTCTAAAATTGCATTTTTTAAGATGGCTTGCAATCCAGCATCCATGGCAACGCATTTCCCATGGGGACCATGAGCTCAATAGGCTTTTGCAGCTAACAGTCACGTGCTGATATAATACTTCGTTAACGAATGAGGTCGTAATCCCCATGGAAAAGGCGTTGCCATGGATGCTGGATGGCAAGCCACTTTTAAAACGCTGTTTTAGAAAGATCGACAATCGATTGGAGGTGAAAAATAGCATCTACAAACAGGTTTTGCTAATAACAATACGGATCTCGTACAAGTGCCGTTAAATATATGAATTAAGATTGTTTTGCCATCCAGCACAATCCTGTATACAATCACGTGAATGCGTAACTGCTAAAGGCCCATTCATTCGTTAATGAAGTATTATATGAGCAAATAACTGTTTCCTGCAAAAGGCCTATTCTAAAGCACCGCAGCTGGTTACCTGCCGGAGTCGCCGAGGTACTCTTCTTGGTATTACCAGATACCTTGGCGGTTCGTTCATAATCTGCCTCGTCCTCCATACCCTTGGTATGACACTCACTAATGCGCTGTTCCAGCTCCTCCACCAGGGCCTACACCATTAGAGCGTTGTGTTAGTACATGTTCCGTTCCCTCTCCAAGCAAATACAAGGCCCAGATAACAAGTTACGTGTTTTGTTATCCAGTGATCTCACTAGACTGTGCCACTGCGGAATACTCCAGTTTCGTATTCGAAAATTACCGCTGAATGCAATGACTACAGACGCAGGTACGCAGGGTTAGCCTCATTCTGAAGTTAAACATTCTTAAATACCAGCAAGAAGGTGCAAAACGCGAAACTACAACAATACACAGTGTTGTGAATATCCCACCTTCTTGCTGGTATTTATGAATGTTTAACTTCAGAATGAGGCTAACCCTGCGTACATGCGTCTGTAGTCATTGCATTCAGCGGTAATTTTCGAATACAGAACTGGACTATTTTCGCATTTTTTCGAAATCGCGCACTAAAACAATAGTCAAGGGCCACAAGAGCGTAAAGTAGAAAAACTACCTGTTACGATGAGCTCTACAACAACAACAACTTTATTACCATGAAAACGTACTGAATATTTACAATTCAAAAGGTACAGGTAAAAGAAATAACTAAAAAGCTAATCGAGCTTAGTGGCTGCAAGTTATATTAGTCAAAAGTCAGGTTGGCAATGAAGCTATTGCACAGTACAAAACAAACAAGAACTAATATATATTTAAGTACGAAATATAAATCATTAATAAAAAATATAGCAGTATTAATAATAATAATATATAAAGCATAAGATCTACGAAAAAAATAACGATATAGAAATTAAAGAGGAAAACAACGGTAAAAGAAGTTGTGAAATCGAATAGAATATTGATCGCTAATGAAAATCCTATAATGACTCAGTTTCTGAAGCGTCCCCACAATGTTTGTCTGTGGGTTCTTGGACCCCAAAAAGTTATGATCACAAAACTGTGATCAGAACACTGGTTATATCAGATACTTACGAAATTTCTTACTACACTATATCCACGCTAGGGGTACGCAATTTAGGTTTCCCGCCCTTAGAAGAAACAGAGCTAATCATAACTTCACTATTGACCACTCGAAGTGGCACACATGGTAATCTGGACAAACACCGCCTCACTGCTCACACCGCGGCAAAACGTTACGCGCATGCGTATTTGCTATTTCTTGTCGGCGCGCGGCCGCCCCCAGTTTCCCGCGAAACCAAAATGAAACAACAGGCACATACCCGTGATTTTAATATTTCTGCTTTAAAGTATCCATTTGTGAACTGTTTTCTCAAAAACTAAGAAAACTACTTAAAAGCTAAGCCTAAGACTTTAACAGGTTGAAGTTTTCTTAATTTGTGATTCACTGTGAGTTTACTAAGTTATAAAATTATTTACTAAAAAAGTTGAAACCCTCGGTAATTTGTATTTGATAGCAGAGCCTTCGTTCTTTTGGCCAGCGGAGTATACCGTTTTGCCGCGGTGTGCTCACTGCTTAGCTCAGTTGCTAGAGCACGGTCTAGAGTGCGGGAGGTCGCGGGTTCGAATCCCGGCTGCGTCCTTAGGGAGGGACGTATAAGTCGTTGGCCTTGTCTCCTTCCTCTTCTAATCTATACGAGGGGACGTTAAAGAACCTGTTGTGTTATTTCGAGAAAGAGTACTGAGGTGATTGTCTCCCGACACAACAGTCAGGTATTCTGAGGTACTAACAATCACTCATGATTGTAAACTGCACGGCAGCACGTCGCGCCACAACAGCAGTCCGTATCACAAAAATAACCGGGGCTTGTGAAGCGCATTTGAATATCAGTATTCATATAGAATTTCCGATATATAAATGAATACCTTTATTTTTATTCTAAAAAAATAGCGGAATAGAAGTGACTTGCTAGCAGTCTAGGACAAATATGGCAGGAAATTCAAAATTCTTTTTTTCCGGAACATGACTACCCTAGAACTTAAAGTCCCTTCGAAATGTTTTGAATACTTCTGTGGAGAAAGTTTTGGCTTACAGAAAATACTCTGTTTGAAACGCATGTTTGAAATCGTGTGAATTTGACCTTTCCTGACCCATGACCGCGTAAGTAAAAGCCTGGGTCGATTCCTGAGTTGACGTCATATAATTAACTCGAATTTGCAATAATTAATACATTATTCTCCATGGCGCTTTTCTATCACAACCACATCGATTTATAGAGAATATACACAGTTTGCGAGTTGTTAGTAAAGAAAAAAGTCGTTTTAGTCAACATATTCAGTATTTCTTCAAATTAATGCAAAGTCGAATTAATCATATGACCTTCACTCAGGAATCGACCCAGGCTTTTACTTACGCGGTCATGGGTCAGGGAAGGTCAAATTTACACGATTTCAAACAAGCGTGGAACAAAGTATTCAATGAAAACCAAAACTTTCTTCACAGAAGTACTCAAAACTGTTCGGAGGTTCAGATCTATAAAAATTGCAAGAAGGGTTATAGCTATAAAGCTATAGGGTTATATGCACTTTAAGGTACGTGGAAAAAGATTCTGTTGATGACATCTGAAGACTGGAAGCATCCTATAAACGATTCAGTCCAATCTCCTACCCAGACTCCAATTGTTTCTTACTGCGAATGCTCCACGAAGGTATATGGGCTCTGGAAGAATCCGATTCCGGAATACCCTGCGAGCAGAGGTTTCTCATCTCTTTGCCTTTCCTGTCGCCGAAAGAAACCTCTGCCACGAAACGATTGCTTTTCCCGTTGAGCATGCGCCACGGTATCTGGATTTCCATTGGCCGAGAAAAACGAGACGGTAAACATTGTAAATTCATTGTAGATTTCAGATTGTTAATTTCCTATTGTTGGCGAAGTGGAGAAAATAAAATATATTTCCTTCTTCGGAGGGTATAAATCAAAGCTTTCTTTAGGATAAATTAAGGTAGATTTATTGAACGGTAATTTCGAGGTTTTCTGAGCAGTTCAGTAAAATAAGAAGGCAAAGCCGGAGTCTGAAGCCCTTTCGTATCAATCGTCGGCAAAACAAAAACTGCGCGATGACAAAAAAAAAACGGCTGCGAAGGATACTGTGGGCTCTTGCAGAACCAGCGAAGATCGCCAAAAAGTCATGCCCGAGCGATATCAAACAGGTAAAACCGGTTTGTAACTGGTTTATCACGTGGTTTACTTCCAAGATTTTGGAGGTTGCAAGTACGCATGTCCAACGGGAAAAAGCAGAGGTTTCTCTCGGCGACGGGAAAGGCAAAGAGATGAGAAACCACTGCTCGCAGGGTAATTCCGGAAGTCCGTGAATCACCTATAGTCGGGTTCGATTCTCGCTCAGCGCCTCAGGCAAGAAGATCTCACTCGAAGGGTGACGTAATGATAAGAATGCGCAGAGTCAACGGAAGTCTAGCAGGGAGGTGGTTTAGTTTGGATTTGGAAGTTCGTCCGGTATTTTGATATAAATATTTTGCTTGCTAGTGTCAGGGCAAGCAGATTTACAGTAAATCCCTCGGCTATATCAACTGTTACTGCCGGCTGAGTTCGATTTTCGAGTTCGTGTACTGTGTGCGATTTGCGTTGGTGGTGAAGTGATTTGAACTTCCGATAGGATGCAAGCAAATATCTACGACTCCTTGAAGATTTTTAGCGGCAACCATTTTATTGCAGGTAAAATCCAACGTGTTTTTTAAAAATAAATATTATATTTGTTATAGCAGGCTGAGTATTACAGCTTACAGATGGTGGGGGCCTATGGAGCGCCGTTTGTAAAAATATTTAGATGAAATTTGGTAGATTTTTACATTATTTACAAATAATTGGAGAACGTCTTCGCTGTCTAACACATTTATTTAACAAATAAAGAGGCCTTAGCCATGCTTTATACTATCATATAACACTATGGGCATTTGAGAACATGAGTGGATTTACGCGCGCGATGAAAGGAAACCGCCAGTTGAAAACAATAAAACACGGCAAATCATGTTATATACTCTGATAAAACATGGCTTTTTAGCCAATCAGAGCGCGCGTACTATCGTATCTATATTATAATTATAAATAAAGAAGAAACGTAACTTTAGTTATTTATAAATAACCATTCCAACGTGGTTCGCTGAAGTGGTTATATATAAATAGCCACTTTTACTAATTTGGTTATTTAATAAATAACCACTTTTTTAGAGCGATCTAAATACGTGATTTACAAAAAAAAAACTTTAGATGGAGTTGTTATTTATAAATCAATAAATATTGGTTGCATTTCATATTTTGATATACATGTAACCACTTATCTAATACAGATAGCAGTTATCTATAAATAACATACATTCGCTTAAATAATTAATTTACACTCCCTTTGAAATAATATGTGAAGCGAAACCCTAAATCTCGTTTTCTGGCTATTTAGTCTATTATTTGTATCTTTTCGCTCCAAAATCCAGTAAGCGATGCCTCGCTTTTAATCCAACATAGCTGTCAAGAATCAGAGCGAATGACGTAATTAATTTACACTTGGCGCGCCGAGTGTAAAAATATTATTTCAGAGGGAGCATAAATTACTGGTATTACATCGATAATTATATATATATTTTTTTTAAACAGAACATTCGTATCTCCGCTTGGAGATACGAATTTTATCTTCTCGTGTTGACTCTCGTTCGCTGCCCTCACTCGTAAGATATTTCATAATATAAAAATATACATCTTTTATTTGTTATAGCAGGCTGAGTATTACAGCTTAAAGCTGGTGGGGGCCTGGTTTTACTCCTCACACTCCCCAATACATTAACCGTTTTGGACGCAATTAGCTAACTCCAATTTCCAATACCTTTGTCCAAAGAAATCAACCCTCCAAAAAGGCTTCAGGCCTTGAGGTGAAATTACATTGTTCAGAACGGCCAATCAGAATACACAAATATCGGATTCTTCCAGAGCCCATATACTTTCGTCAAGCATGCGCAGTAAGAAACAAATGGGGTCTAGGTTCGAGATTGGATTCAGTCTGGAGTGGAATTGCTCACATATTGGCAGTATAAAGCCGCGAGCGATTCACAAGCAAACGTATAAGAAGAGTTAAACTAGATTGCAGGGCTCAACAGATGTCTAATGCCGAAATCTCAGACCCTGTATTTCATAAACCTTGTATTTCGTCGAGCACGCGCAGTAAGAAACATTTAGCGCCGGTCTGGGTAGGAGATTGCCTCAACATTTAATCCGCAAAATTCTTTAGCAACCATCTCTTTAGTTTTGGGATGCTAAATGTTTAAGTAATGGGAGTTTTGGGCAAAAGATTTGATCCCAGATTATCCGGCATACGAACGCTGTATTTCCCGCCATGTTTGTACCGATTACTAAGCGTGCCCTTTCCACAGGTTTCCTACACATTTGCAGGAAAACAATCCCTGACATTTCACTGACCAAGAATCATTTTTCACTGACCTCCAGCGCACACTTGTATTTTCCCCAAAAATATTCAATCGCTATTTTGAGACAGCAACATTGAACAAAGCAGCCCAAAATATAGGTACGCGAAGCCTGAAAATAAAAATTCCCTGACTTTTCATTGAAATTTGGGATTTCCCTCTGACCAAATCCTAAATTTCCTGAAAATTCCCTGACCTTGGAAAACAATTTTTCCTGACTTCTCCCCGACCGTGTGAACCGTGTTAGAGTCAGTCTCGTACTCAGAACTCTATCGTCACGAGAGAGCCGTCGTGGCGATATAGGTCTGGGTACGAGACTAACTTCGAGTGGTCTATCTTCGAATGCTGTGAGCTTGCGCTTACGTTACGAGGCGGTTTCAGTTTCCGAACAGCTTCCGTTTTCGAGAAGGCACTTACCTTAAGTTCAGGCTTTGCGAACTTCTTTGACTTCCCTATGACGGTCATAAAAGACTGGTACACGTCCTCTTCGGATAGCTTGTCATGGAAGCAACCAAAATTCTCGTGCAGTTTACGAATAGCACGCTCGTTGTAGGACAAGAGAGACAAACAGAATGACAAGTCGCGCCACTGACGATCAGACCTGGAAAATAGAGTGAATGTTATGTCTCTATCAACAATCCAAACCTACCCATCCCCCGGGCATACGTGGGCATTTGAAAACTCAGTCTGTCCCAGGGTGTGGGGCATTTGCCAGCAAAGGAAAGGTGGTGTGAGGAATTCGTATGAGTCAAAGAAAGCGCATCTTACATCAATATTTATATGAAATTTGCAATCGTATACCAAAGCCGCACGGTATCATAGCAGAACTGGGGCATTTGCAACGTTTTGATTCAAAAATGTCAAAGGCCCCACAAATGCCCGTGTGTGTGTGTGGGGGGGGGTGGGGGTGTAATGGACAGGTTTGAAATTGATAGAGAACATTAGCCAGTACTCTGTAACGGCATGATTTTTTTCGGTGCAGACCCACATCATATCCATGCAAAAAAAAACCACAAGAAAACAATATTGACTAGTTATCAAATACTGCTTTTGGAAACACACGAGGCACGTTGGAAGAGGTTTGTAAAAATGTCCAAACTAATTTCCCTATATCATTATGACGTCAAATCAAAACAATCTATTGTTTAAACGCTAAGGATCACGGTCGTGGGAGGGGGACAAAACAGCAACAACACAAAGGAAATCGCCATCAAATGCAAGTAGAATAGCGGTAACAGCCACCATTTACGGTAAATATTGTGGGGTAAACATTGATACAGCTGATATCTGGAAACCAGACAATTCGAAGTTAAATTTTTCTCAGCAGAGCAGATTTAGTTCAAAATTCTATTGTTCATGTCGATTCTGTCCCCCTCATAAACAAGCCGTGACGTCATAATGATATAGGGCAATTGTAGCATGTAGACTAAAGGTCTAGCCATTGATCTAGAGATAGTCGAGAACAAATAGGCAATATTCGTATTCTGACGGACGTGCGGGAAAATTCGCTAAGAGATATGTAGCTTTAATAGGGATGGACCATTATATTAGGGGGGGGGGGGGAGTTGGACAATTTTTACTGGATATAATTTATTTTACGACTGAAAGCTATGTAAGAATTATATTTATCACACAGTTAGCTTGTTAATTTTTTTCCGACGAGTATACAATGTAGATTGCACAAATGGCATTTGTACGATTTTTTTACTTTCGTCGGTTTGTTGAATGTGCAGGATAATTTTTTTCTCTTCCAATTCTCTGCACGAATTCTTTTTTCGATAGGTAGAGTTCGATATTTTATCGGTAAAAACCGACAATTGTCGGTATAGCGGTATCCACCTTAACAACCGTCTAACAGTTGTGCTTTCTTCCGATGGATAACGACGCGCGGGAAGTTCAAGTGAGTTTCATGGACAGGAAAACTGGTCCATAAATGACATTTATTATATAGCTAAGTAATTTCGCGAGCTGATTGGTCAATTTGCGGTCCATAGCTTCCCGCACGGACCTTCTTCCCACTGCCGGTCTTAAAGTATCACTACGACCAAAATGTACCATTTCGATTTGCCACTTTTCCAGTGTCAATAGGTCAATCAGTATTAGAAATATCCGAAATAGTAAAAAATATTCCCAAAAGGGCAAGTTAAATCACAAAATTTTAGGAGAGTTTACCGGTAAAATCCTGTCCGCCATTACTGGAAGCCGTTCTCAGTATTCAGCGGAAATAACTTTCTTCTTGTGTAAATGAAGACGTTTTTAGTTTACATAGGAATTTGAGAATGGCCTACAATATAGAAAAATAAAGGGTTTACATAACAATAAATTAGGTTGAAGCAGTGAATCTCCCAGTGTCAATGATGAAACTTTAAACTCTACAAAAAAACTGAGATTTAGTTTTAAAATTCACTGAAGTATCACTAGGCCCATAAATAAGTAGAGCATACTTTTGAGAGTCAGTAGCTTCAACCCAAATAATATCCAAAAGGCGAGCAGCCGAGGCAAAGAGCGAAACTCTCAGAGCAGTATGGTTGGGACAGACTAAAAAGAAATGTTTTGCTGTTTCAATCCTAGAACCACAATGACACAAAGGAGAATTAGAACAGTCAATACGGTATAAATAATCGTTTAAACCGTGAGCACCTAGCCTTAGACGTGAATGAGTATAGACGCATACCTTGTAAAAGAAACATCATACAGTTTTTTATATTTATGATTAAAACGAGAATTCTTAAGTTTATGTTTGAAGTCAAGGAGGCTACCAAGGTTTCTCAAGACTGTATCAAGATTGTTCCAACATTTCATAGTAGAAGGAAAAAAGAATTTGCAAATCAGACCTCAGAGGATACCGAGATTGTGTACACACTAAAGGGGGAAGAAGACCGTGTAGAAAAGGAGTTAAACCATTTACTATTTTGTAAAATAAAACTAATTTATGTTGATACCTTCTAGAGCTCAGGCTCTCCCAAGCAAGTTCTTGCAAAAGCCTTTGACGACTGGTTCCTTTCATTGCGCCTGTGACTATTTTTGCTGCTTCGTATAATTGAATATATTCTAAGAACTGACAATCCGATTCAGTGTAATTGTCCCAAATTACGTCGGCATACATGTATTCCAAGTTAGATCTAACAAGGCATTTGTACAAAATATTCAAAGTTGCCCTGCTTAATTTAAATTTGATAGATTTGAGAATATTTAATTTCTTAAATGCTTTTGAATGGATAACTGAAATGTGCTTGCTCCAAGAAAGGTCAGAAGTGAAAGTGAGACCCAAATGCGTATGGCTATTAACCTCTTTAATAACTTCCCCGTCCATGATACAAGGCGGATGAATTTGTTTAACGCGCTTTGAAGAAAAAACAATAGACCTAGACTTGGAAGCGTTCATGGTCACTAGCCACTTAGATGACCAAGAAGAAATTTTGTCAAGATCAGAGTTTAACTTATGATTAGAACCTAAATGAGAACTTACTATATCAAGCAAATAAGTGTCGTCAGCATATAAAAACGATTGACAGGATATATTCTGGGTAATATCATTGATGTAAATTAAAAACAAAAGAGGGCCTAAAACGGACCCTTGTAGAACACCAGCTTTGGTCCTTGTCCAGTCAGAGCACTGACCCTCGATAACACCGCGCTGTTGTCTAACAGACAAATAAGACTTAATCCAGCTTAATAACGGGTCACGAACACCGATGGATTCTAATTTATAAAGCAATCCATTATGCCACACTTTGTCAAAAGCCTTGCTGACATCCAAAAAGACCATTCTACAAATATAAATCAACTGATTAATAGTAGAGTCACCAACACGAAAACCAGACTGAAAAACATGAAGAAAACCAATGTCAATAAGGAAGGTGTAAAGACGAATAAATACTATTTTTTTCACAAAGGTTAGATAAACATGCCAATAAGGAGACTGGACGATACTCGCGATACTCGCGATACTCGATTTTAACTCGCGATTGTGTTTTTTTTTAACAGTGGTAGTACATTCGCGAGTTTCCACTGACGCGGAAATTGGCCAAACGAAAATGATCTGTTAATTATTCTGGTGAATGACTGAACAATGCCTCTGGAACACATTTTAATAATTCTGTTACCGATTCCATCATAACCGCAGGCTTTAGCGGGATCCAGAGAGTCGATTAAATCCCTAATTTCGCTTTCAGAGGTGACCACAATATATAATAATTGAAAATAACACATTGGAGGAACACATTACATTAACACATTACAATTGTAAGAAGCCCTTACTGTGTGGCTCTGAAGCGGTGACACAGCTTTTCAACAAGACTTTCCGACTGGCGGTCCTTCTGGATGAAGGACAGCAGATATCTGTAAAACAAGAAAGCATACGTCATTGTTCTTGTGCTCTACGGACGAACGTAACGCACGTGGTCAAATGCTGTCACGCAACGCATAAAAATGGTCGAGGTACAAATGGTAAAAGTAGTCATCTATATTCATTTAACGTAGCACAGATTATGTGGGTGATATTCACATGCACCCCACATTTAATGAGGTTTTGAAAACCATACCTTACGATCCAGCCCATCCCATAGTATGTGATCCAATCCCATATGTACTACTCTAACGATCCCATCCCATGCCATCCCATACTATACGATCCCATCCCATACTATACGATCCCATACCATGCCATACTATACGATTCCATACCATACCATGCCAAACCATACTCTCCCATCCCATACGATCCTGTACCATGCTATACCATACGATCCCATACTACACGATCCCATACCATGCCATACCATACGATCCCGTACCATTGTAATACCATACGATCCCGTACCATGCCATACCATACCATACGATCCCATACCATATTATACGATCCCATCCCATGCCATACTTTACGATTCCATACCATACCATGCCATGCCAAACCATACTCTCCCATCCCATACGATCCCGTACCATGCCATACCATACGATCCCATACTACACGATCCCGTACCATGCCATACCATACGATCCCGTACCATGCCATACCATACGATCCCGTACCATGCAATACCATACGATCCCATACCATAGTATACGATCCCATACCATACCATGCCATACTATACGATCCCAAACTATACGATCCCAAACTATACGATCCCAAACTATACGATCCCATACCACGCCATGTACGGGATCGTATAGTATGGGATCGTATGGTCATGCCATACCATACGATCCCATACTATACGATCCCGTACCATGCCATACCATACGATTCCATACCATGCCATACCATACGATCCCATACTATACGATCCCGTACCATGCCATGCCATACCATACCATACCATACCATACGATGCCATACCATACGATTCCATACCATACCATGCCAAACCATACTCTCCCATCCCATACGATCCTGTACCATGCTATACCATACGATCCCATACTACACGATCCCATACCATGCCATACCATACGATCCCGTACCATTGTAATACCATACGATCCCGTACCATGCCATACCATACGATCCCATACCATATTATACGATCCCATCCCATGCCATACTTTACGATTCCATACCATACCTTGCCATGCCAAACCATACTCTCCCATCCCATACGATCCCGTACCATGCCATACCATACGATCCCATACTACACGATCCCGTACCATGCCATACCATACGATCCCGTACCATGCCATACCATACGATCCCGTACCATGCAATACCATACGAGCCCATACCATAGTATACGATCCCATACCATACCATGCCATACTATACGATCCCAAACTATACGATCCCAAACTATACGATCCCAAACTATACGATCCCATACCATGCCATGTACGGGATCGTATAGTATGGGATCGTATGGTCATGCCATACCATACGATCCCATACTATACGATCCCGTACCATGCCATACCATACGATTCCATACCATGCCATACCATACGATCCCATACTATACGATCCCGTACCATGCCATGCCATACCATACCATACCATACCATACCATACCATACGATGCCATACCATACGATGCCATACCATACGCTCCCATACTATACGATCCCATATCATGCCATACCATACCATACGATCCCAAACTATACGATCCCATACCATGCCATACCATACGATCCCGTACCATGCCATACGATCCCATACTATACGCACCCGTACCATGTCATACCATACGATCCCGTACCATGCCATACCATACGATCCCATGCCATATTATACGATTCCATACCATGCCATACCATACGATACCATACTATACGATCTCGTACCATGCCATACCATACGATGCCATACCATACGATCCCATATCATGCCATACCATACCATACGATCCCATACCATACGATCCCATACCATGCCATACCATACGATCCCATACTATACGATCCCGTTCCATGCCATACCATACGATCCCATACTGTACGATCCCATTCCATGCCATCCCGTACCATGCCATACCATACGATCCCATACCATGCCATACGATCCCGTACCATGCCATACCATACGATCCGATACCATGCCATACCATACGATCCCATACTATACAAGCCCGTACCATCCTATACTATACGATCCCATACCATCCCATACCATACGATCTCATCGAATCCCATCCATATCATCCCATAAGATTCCAACCCATCCCATACTGTACTGTACGATCCCTTCCCATATTATACGATCCCATCCCGTACTCTAACAATCCCATACGAAGCCATGCCATACCCTACCATACTTTAATATATAATTATCGATGGAATAACAGTGTGTATTTCTTTCTAAAAAGTTATATATTCACTCATGAAGATATCATTTTTGAAAATATGACTGGCTTTCAAAGATTTCTAGCCTTTTTAGTAAGAGATTGAAACTGGTATTACATCGATAATTATATATTAAACAGAACATTCGTATCTCCGCTTGGAGATACGAATTTTATCTTCTCGTGTTGACTCTCGTTCGCTGCCCTCACTCGTAAGATATTTCATCAACACACGAAGATAAAATCGGTATCTCCGCGCGACCATGTAATATTCTTTATATATGATCACATCTCATCCCATACTATACGATCCCACACCATACCATGCCATAACATGCGATCCCATCCCATACTATACTATACTATACGATCCCATCCCATCCCATACGATCCCATCCCATCCATTCCCATCCCATACTATACGATCCCATCCCATATTATACCTAAAGTAAATAGCATGAAGTGCTCGTGCTATACTTGATTTATAGGCACTGAATGATATTTTGAAAGTTCTTAAATTGCACTCACCTTTTGTTTATAATATACTGAGCAAACATTTGCTAAGAGCATGCAACTGTGCACTCAATAACCTTTAGATGCACTCGTCATTGATCAATCACAATCCAGATATTGTGAGTACGTTATAAGATCCCATACCATATTATACGATCCAATACCACCCCATGCGATCCGATCCGACCCCATACTTTATTACATACATACCGAGATTTATGTATGGAATCATTCATGCAAAAACCCACTTCACAATTTTTCTCAGCCAATCACAATCGCGAAACGGCTTTTTCACACGTGCGAAAAGCATTTCGTCCAATCAGAAAACACCTGTCAAAACATACCGGAATTTTCAAACTGGTTGCTTTGCTGAGAGACGCCACGAACGTTTGAAGTTTTGACTGTCTTTTTAAAGTGTGTAATCTTCATAAACAACCGACTAACAATGTTAAAACTTCCAAGTCAATTGGGGAGTATATTATCGACCAAGAAACCAAATTAACAAGACCAAAAACTAAGAAAAACCGACGTAAAGTTACTTACTTCATTTCTTAAGAAGCACAAAATCCCGGAAAATTCAATCGAAAGAACTCAACAAATAATCTACGTGAAAGCATTCTTTGTGTGAAAAGATAATACGGTAACGATTGCGAGCTTTCAAGCCTTCGAGGACTGATTTCAACTTCTATATAGACATTTATTCTGTGAGCACAGAAAACCGTGGAGATGTCTGGAAACTCCTAGCAAACAACTTGGAACAAGCAGGTATACTTGACGACGTAAACTTATAATCTTTTTTTTGTTCAATCAAAGACAGTTCCAAAGCTATTTTCAAAGCTATGTCAGTTTAGTTTAAAGTAAGATTTTCTTTCTATTTGGATTGTAGCGAGGATACATTTTAGTCTGCGTTCAGTCGGATATGAAATGCAAACTACTTGAAAATTTCAGAGCTACGTCATCACTGACTAGACGTAAATAAAACCTGTTTGATATTGGAGAAACATCTCAGTATGTATATAATAAACAAATTACAAGATCGAAAGTGCTCGTGTACGGTATTTACACACTTGTTTGTTTTCACAAAACGAACGTACCTCGCTTGTTCGTTTTGTGAAAACAAATTCATACGTAAATACCATACGTCAGCACTTTCCATGACGTAATCTCTACATACGGCCTGTTGTGGCTCATAGATATGTTGCTCAACATTGTTGTACAGTGTAATGGCAATAGAACAAAAGCCTTTGCCAGAACACTGCTCTGGAGAATATACAATTACGTGCTGCAGACGGCTTTGACATCGTTCTGTCGTCAAAATATCCAGGAGGGCTTCATCTCTCAAAACCTTGCATTTTATTGGACCTCATTTGGGTTGCACTGACAAAGAATTCCATCGTTTTAGGTTTAGGGTTTGTATTGTTTCAGGGTTGGCTATTGTTTGGATAGCCAGTATTATTCCAGGTTCCGAAAAGGTGAAGGCCGTCAGTCGGTTGTGCAACGTCGAGCACACAACACCGTGCAAGGGGAAGCTGCAGCTTAGTCTTACTTTTAGCAGTCAGAGACTATGGTAATAACTGTTGTTAAAATAAACTTCACGCTGACCTCAAGATGTTTCTGAACGGCTCCTCTTCAATGCCACACTCAGGATCTGATAGCCTACTGATGATGTCAGGAAGAACGTTGTACACAGCATTACCCTGGTACAAACATGACGTATTGTTACATAGCCATAAGTTTCCCAGACAAAAAGCACGCTCTCGTCACGTGGCAGTCATCAAAATCCAAAGTATCCCACGCGGGCAACAGTTCATCAATTGTTGCCCGCCACGTGATCACATCGTGACAGAATCGAAGATGGTGTGATGTGTCGCGCGCGCCACTGGCTAGCTAAAGGCGGGAAATATTTCTTTACCAAAACGTCTAGATCTTCATCAAAAGCTGACCATTTTTCGTTGAAAGAAAGCATTCAAAATGAAACCAGCTCCAAAGAAACAATTTAAATCTTTATCAAGCGCGAGAAAGAGAAATTGGTAGCTAAAAAAGGATGCAAGAAAGACACAAAACGACACTAAAAATGCCGTAGCGACGCTGAAGAGAAGACGACAAACATCGCTCGTATCAGGTTGTAAAACTTATGTCTATATAACAAATGACTTAATGAGTGTCCCTTCGGGAATGAGTGAGTTTTGTTTCCCCTCGACTCCGCCTCGACACCCTCTCGGGGAACATCGAGGATCTCGGGAAAACAAAACTCACCGATTCCGTCGGGGCCAGTTATTAAGTGCTTATTATTACATAGCCATAAGTTTACCAGATACAACACAGGCTCTGATTGGTTGATTCGAGGTCACGTGGCCGTTATCAAAATCCAGTGTATCCCGCGGGGGATACAATTCAAATGTATCCCGCCACGTGATCACATCGTGACAGAAAATGGTGTGATGGTCGCGCGCGCTACTGCCTAGCTAAAGGCGGGAAAAGAAAAAAATGTTTACCAAAACTGAGGCAAAAGGAATTCTATAATTGTTTCTATATAACAAATCACTTAATGACTGACCCCTCGGGAGTCAGTGAGTTTTGTTACCCCTCGAACCTTGATGTTCCACTCTATTCAGTCTCGATCTCGAGGAAACAAAACAGTTTCCCTCGGGGCCAGTCTTTAAGTGTTTAATATTGGAGGGGAAATGTCAATCTGGTACAAACAAAACATGATACTAAAGGACAATGTCAATGTGTACAAACATACCACCGCCGCCGCCGCCGCCACCACCATCATGTGAGGAGGCGTTCAGTTTCTACGAAATGGGCAAAACCGTTACCTTCTTTGAGAGTTCGAAGAAGAACAGCTTAGCGAGGTCAGCAATCCTCTTGTCCTTGTCCTGCAGACACGTGGCCATCTCACTAATGTTCCCCTTCACCTTCACCATGTCGTTGAGAATCAGATGAGTCAGAACCATCAGCGTGTTCTTACGCACATGCGCAGACTCGTCACGCAACCTAAGGAGTAACAAATGGTTACGGATTAGAGCTATACCAAGAGCCGTGATTAAAGCGACATTAAGGCAGTTTATTGGAGATGAATTCTTGCTTACTACTTTCTCGGAACTGCCAAGCTGACTAGGTGTAAATTCAAAATAAAAGATTTGTTTCTTACTGCGCATGCTCGACGGAAAATTGGGCTCTGGAAGAATCCGATACGGAAGTCCGTGACTCTGCGCATGCTTCAACGATGCTTATCAATACGTCGCCCTGAGAAGTCGTTTCTTCGGGTTCGATTCTCGCTCAGCGCCTCAGGCCTAGGTTTTGGTTTAGATTTCGAAGTTCACCCAGTATTTTGATAGTGATCTTTTGCTTACTAGCGTCAGGGCAAGCCTTAGGGAGTCTCTTTCATCTTCTGCCGTTTTTAGTTTGGATTTTAAGGCTTTATTTTCATGCATCAGGCTCGTGTTTCTTTAATATTCATGAGCAGACATCACAGATTCCAGTACACAAGATCGAGGATTCGTGTGGATCGAAAACTTGCTGAAATCGCCTTGCCTGAGCCCGATGACCACACAAACAGCAGCTGAATACACCGTAAAAGCAAGTCAAGGCATTTTGACTTACGAGTCTCGTATTTTAGCTCCTTGAAGGCTGGAGTTTGTTGCATTCCCATACAAACGCTTATATTTAAGCGATCAGCGCTGGTCGGCACACGTTTATGAGATCGGAAAATGCCACTTCTGCATATAGAGCACTTACGAACATTGTTGTTAATATGGGAATGTGTAGTATTACCTATCTGTTACGGTAAATCACTCGGCTATATCCAGTTGGGTTCGATTTTCGAATTCTGAGAATTCATGTACTGTGTGCGATGTCTGCTGGCCGTGAAGTGATATGAACTCCCGATAGGATGCAAGCAAATATATAAGAATCCCTTAAGATTTTTAGCGGCATCCATTTAGGTAAAATCCAACCGTTTTTAGCGTTTATTACCCCCAATTTCCAATGCCTTTGTCCAACTCCCAAAAGGCTGTGTTTGACTTCCGGTGAAATTGCATTGTTCAGAACAGCCAATCAGAATACATAAAAATCGGATTCTTCCAGAGCCCTATTTTTTCGTCGAGCATGCGCAGTAAGGAACAAATGGGATCTGGGTACGAGATTGATGTCTCTCTATGATCTACTTAAAGGCGCTGTGTCACGGAACTGCGCATGTCACAGTCTCCAGACATTTAATTGACAGCTGTTTGTATAACATCCAATGAGAATCAATCAAACAAATTGACGGAAACGCCACAACTGTTCGGGTGATAGCCGTGATTCACAGTTGTAGTTTTGCACAGTGTACCGTAGAATCCCGGTTATAAGCCCCCCGGTTATAAGCCCTCCCGGTTATAAGCCAAAACCCTAAACCACCCAAAACCCTTACAATGTTGTATAAGCCCAGGGCTTATAACCGGGATTCTACGGTATGGCGAGATTTACAAGGATGTTATTCTTCCTTCATCCAAGATAAACAGCACTGGCACTATATTTTATTTCTACCTGTTTAATAACACAGTTCTCTGCTGTAAAAAAATAGAACATTCTATGGAAGATTTCCTGTCTTAAAGTTTGGAAACGTAACACATGCATTTGACGCTAGAAAGTTCAGTAACCGCGGAAGTACGTACTGGTTACTAGTGTGACTAGTGTCTGTTTACTATATAGCTAGTTTGCATTATCGGCTGTTATGGACTGGAAACTTACTTTCACAGCTTAATATGTATGTCGATTGGTCAGAAGGATATCGTGTTTAAGATGCTATGGTCCTTTCGGCATCAGGAATTTTTTAAATGGGAGTTTTAGTACAGCCGATTGCAAGCATGTTGTAGCGCGAGTTCAGTATCACAAATGTTCGTAAAACTAATAGCGCGTTCATTATTATCAGATTGCTCTATGGGTTCTCATGTATTCAATAATTACTTCTGCAGCTTCATATGCCGGTATGTCGATTGGTCACAAGGATCTCCTCTTTCAGTTTTCCCCGTTAGTTTGGACATTAGGGATTTATTCGCGAAGATATCGTACACTTTAGCGAGCATATGTCGAAACTAGATAAGTTCGCTTGTCACACAAGTACGTAAAGCGACTAGCGGTTTCGTAGTGTTTGTTATCGGAATTTTCATGCTAAGGATAATAACTTTTAGAGCTTCATACGAATGTCTATTGGTCACAAAACTATCCTCTTTCGGATCCCCGGGTTATTTTCGACATTTATTCTTGGAGATCTCGTACAATTTAGCGACCGTGTCTAAAGTAGAAAAGTTCGCTTGCCACGAAAGTGAGTAAACTGACTAGCGGTTTCATAGCAGTTCGATGTTTTGACTCTTTATGTAGTCGATAATAACTTCTATAGCTTCATAGGTATGTCGATTGCTCACAAGGCTATCGTGTTTGAGTTCATGAGGTTGTTTTGCCAGAAGAAAGGTTTTATCTAACTTTTCGTACAATCTTTGCACTCCGGTCAGTTCATACAATTTCAGCCTCGTTTCTATGCCGTAGATATATATTTCTTCATATCGCTGTTGAAAACTGCCATATCATTTATAATATGACTTGAAAAGTTGTCATGTGTTTCGTGAACTCTACTGGAAATCCAAACCCTCTTCGCTTCTGGTTGGAATGTCAAAAAGCTTCCAATTTCTTGCGTTTTTCGGCTGGTGTATTCAGAGTACTCAGTGGCGGTCTTCCCCGCCGGTAAGCAGCACTTATGCTTTTTTGTTTTAGTGGTGATGCAGTCCACAACAACTAATTTTGAATAAACAAATAACTAAAACTTATTTAAGCACATGTCACATTTCCATAAATGACAAAAGGAGGCTAGAATGAGTTCAAAAAGAATACTGATGGTGTCGATTTAAAAATCGATATTTCACCGCTTTGAGAATTTCGTTCCGGGCTAGAACATAATAAAAAAATCATCAGATTTTCACACATGCGCAGTACCGTGACATAGCGCCTGTAAGCAATACACCACACATTTCAATGTGTTTACTGGCGAAATAAAGCTATGGTCTATTGCTTTTATGATATAACTACGACACAACGCAAACAGGCATGCCGATTTCTATGTGTTTACCGGCACAATACACCATATATTTTTGAGGCCACAAGCCAATCACAGGGCTCGTACTATTTGGGTTATATCATAAAGCAAAATAATGCATGCTCAAAGTCTTGAAAAACTGCGGATGCACGAGCGAGTGCATTTAGCAGCTTTTCAAGACCTTGAAAGTGCATTATTTTGTTATAGGACATAATAGTAGAACCATGGCCATCTTCTATTTGTTTTATAATATAAAAAAATCGATCAACGCGGAAAGGAATTCTCGAGTATGCATTACAAGGAAATCAAGCACGCTGACCAGTCAATGAAATCGCGCGTTCTTAAGATGCTCACGTAATTATATTATAATTGTCAATAAAACACAAACATAATGTCTCGCGTGCTGTGGTCACCAATAAAGCACTTTCATTAGCCAATCACCTGCTTGGATTTTGTACTGTGCACGACATTGGAATATTAAAACACGTATAAAGGATGATAAAGCCGGCCGCTAGAGGAAAGCAAACCGTCCTAGCATACCTTGCATACAAATGAGGCGTCCAGGGTTCAATCATGTTTGGAAACCTAAAGGTAAGGTCACCAATGGCCACGATGGTATTAGCACGGATGGTAGGCTGTGGGGACTGAGGAACAATGAAAACACCATTTTATTTAACCCATTTTACATTGCTTTGCCGTCCATGCTTTGGTTCTTAGCTGGATCGTTACTTAACAGGAGCGTTACTTAACAGGAGCGTTACTTAACAGGAGCGTTACTTAACAGGAGCGTTACTTAACAGGAGCGTTGCCAGAGTTTGAGGTGGGGGGAGGTGTCCTAACCAGTTCGCGCTATAGCCTTTACAGTCAATCCAATCTACAATGAACTGAATGCACAGATTACCCATGTTACACCGGATTACCCATGAGGCACCGTTTTAAAAAGCCGCCGATTTTAACAACTAGATAGATTTGGAATCGTATACATCTGTGCATCGACATTAATCCATATAAATGTGCACTTCACTGGGCTACAAGTGTTTGGGGTCTTTCAGAATTATGAGGGTCGAGGCAGAATAGATCAGGGTTCTTTGAGGCCATTGTCTCTATACATAAAGCATTCGTATATGAATTTTGCAACTGTAGCTGCTGTCCTATTGTTGGGGCTTAACATTATTTTTAGCCGACTTTCCTCGGAGCACTTTTCTATGTTTATCTGAAATTCATTTTGCATTGAAGAATGGAACGCATTTCGTAAATGGTTATATTTATTGCATTTTACGAGGAAATGAGCTTCATCCTCAATCTCCTTTCTAGGCAAGCAGAATTTGCAAAGTCTTTCATCGACCTTTTTTAAATGGCCTAGCATGTCTTCCTTTTTCAATTTCTAAATCATGATTGCTTATCCTAAGCTTTGCTAGAGCCGTTCTATGCTTCAAGTTTCTTATGCGTAGATAGTCTTCAAACTCGTAATTTACTTTAAAATTTCTGTAGGTCCTTAGCTTATTTCTCTGATTTGACAAATATCAAGAAATATAATGGCTATTTCGCTCTTTCTTTTTCTATTTTCTTGTCTTTATTTCTTTATTCTTCTGGATTAGGAAAGTAGATTCCGGAACCCCAGGGACCTCCCCCAGGAAATCTCTCTCTCTCCTCCTTTTCACCACCCCTCCCCCCTAAGGAAGGAGGGGTGTTGAAAAGGAAGGGAGAGAGGGACTGATACTCAGGCTATCCCCCAGGCTACATCCCTTAATAGTTCACGGTTAATTCCGACATTTTGAATGAGGTGCAAACATGCTGCGAAATACAGTCTTCGTATGGGAATCCAATGCCAAATAATTAAATTTCCGTAAAATCGAATTTCTGAAATATTCACAGGCTGGAAACTTAAGATACCTGGTAAAAGATTAACTGGTCAAAATTTGACGAGCGCTTATATCATGAGCCCCTGGCTCGGGAGATTGGGCAACCACTTCCTGCGTTACCGACGGTAAATAAATTATTATTATTATTATTATTATTATTATTATTTCGCCACTCGACTGCGTCTTGTGGCGCACTTCTTTGTTCTCTTCACGTTGTGACGTCATCTGTGCATCTATAAGAGGTCAGACGCACGGCAGAATGGATTATATTTGTTAAATAGATATCCGAGCACGAAGGGTTCTAATGTAGCGAGTCTCAGGTCTAGCTTACCTTTTCTAAGATTGTGAACAGCAGCTGTAAATGAGCTTCACAGAACTCCGAGCTGTTGATAAGAAAAGCGCAAATGACACTGAAAAATTCGAACCATGTACAGACTTTGAAGATCTATTTAAAACGTCTGCACAATGTGAGCACTTCACAGACAGTTTAAGCCTGATTTTCACTAGCGACGGAAGCGTAAGCGTAAGGAGCCTTATGTTCTAGTGAAAACCAAGAAACGGAGACGTAAGCGGAAACGTAAGCTCGACGGAAGCATAAGTAGAAGGAACGGAAGGTTTCCTTCTTCTTACGTCTCCGCTTCTGCTTCCGTCGCTTCCGTTCCAGTGAAAACTAGTCAAACGTAAGCAGAAGCGGAAGCAGATGAATTTAGCCAATCAGAATACTCATTTTCAGGCCCTTTGCAATGTAAATATAGCATGCAAGCGAGGTTTTCGCTTCTGAACGAGGCTTATGCTTCCGTCGTGCTCATTTTCACAAGAACATTAGTTTCCTATGCTTACGCTTTCCGTTTCGCTAGTGAAAACCAGCCTTTAGAGACTTTGGAAAATGTCTGTGAATGTATAAATTTACAGATATTTTTACAAACATTTTACAGAGAAGTAATTTAGAGAAATGTTCTACTCTGTAAAACGTTTGTAAAAATGTTTAATTACAGTCAACTCTCTCCTGCAACCACTTCCCGTAAGCGACCACCTCCCATAAGCGACCACTTTACCAAAGAACCGTTTCTTTCTCAGTCAAATTCTGTTGTAAAAACTCTCTCCTAAGCGACCAACGCAAACATTCTTAAGCGACCGCGACCACTTTTTAGTCTCAACACTTAACACTTGACACTTTCTATTGTATTTTTGTTTCCGATAAGCGACCACCAAAGTAGATTGTACTGTATTTTTAGAAAATCATTACTCAAATACCACAAAGTTCAATTTTTAATGGCGCTGACAGATAAGAAAGTGAAAAAGATTGAGAAAACGTGAGCTAGAACTCCCGTGCTTAGCTATGTTGTTATGGTGACAGCGCGATAGAGCTGTGCTAGAAGTCTGATCCGTTTAGCAAGCACTTGAGCTACCTGTGTTGCTTTTTCCCGTAAGCGACCACTTTGTCCGTGCACCAAGGGTGGTCGCTTAAGAGAGAGTTGACTGTATACACAATTCTTTCAGGGATTATTTTTAACTTACTTTAAGAATTTGGCGAAGTCTGATTAAAAAAACCCAGATCATCATAAATATCAAAGCTTTGAAATCATCAACTAGCAGCAATTGTTGGAATTTTCTACCATCTGTAGATAAGCCTTTTGCAGAAATCAGTCACGTGCTGATAGGTCACTTCAATGCCGGACCAATGAATTGCGCTCGTGATTCCATGGAAAGGCTTTCATTTTACTGGATGACATTTACATGTACAAACAGGTTTTGCTGATAACACTACCGATCTCGTAAATACCTAAAGCATGTACAAAAACCTGCAGCTCCCGATAAAAGGAAAAGATAAAGGATTTCATTATATAGCGCTTCACAAGGTTATTTTTGTGGTACGGACTGCTATTGTGGCGCAATTTGCTGAATACCAGGCTGTTGTGTCGGGAGACAATCCCCTACTCTTTCTCTAAATAACACAACAGGTTCTTTCACGTCCCCCTCGTACAGATTAGAAGAGAAAGGAGACAAGGCCAACGACTTTTACGTCCCTGACCAAGGACGCGGCCGGGATCCGAAACACCGACCTCCCGCACTCTAGACCGCACTCTACCAACTGACCCAACCAGTGACGCGGTAAAGATGAGACGTACCTGACCAGCATGAATTTCGATAAGGACAAAGCAGCTGCAGCACGCAAGTTTGGATCACAGAACTTGGTAGGATTACTGCACACGCAGACGAGTAGGGGACGCAATAATGCCAGCAGGCTGTGACCTGTTAGTGGAGAGGAATTAGTAACGGCTTACTTAGTTTTCATGAGGATTCGTTCATTTCCATATCCTAGTCCAGGTTTTTCTTTCGCCGCGCTTAGCCGCACAGAAAGCATTTCCCGTGTAAGACACATACACGAACTGGAGGGGGACTGCCAGTATCTTTATTGCGATACAATTACTTTACAATAATGTTCATACAAATAACTATAAAAAGTGATACAAATGTAAATTAACGCTGTATAATATTGTATTTTATTGCCTCATGCAGCGAGAAAACGAAAAATGAGGTGTCATAACTGTAGCACTTAAAGTGCATATAAGCCCTAGCCAGTTATCTTTGATATCGATTGTACATAAAGTGAATAGTCCAACGGTAGAATATTTCTTGATTTGGGTGTTGCGTCTACGAGATATGAAGGTTTATATTTACAATATGCTAATGATATGATGTCATCACCGACATCACTTATTATACAAAAGCATGCTGGTATAGACAAATTACCTATTTTTAAATTCTAAGTTATATTTGAAGCTTATCAAAGTGATTTTACCAAACAAAAATTATAAATTAGAAAATAGCTTAATTCACAAGCACAAAGAAATTCAGCAAATGTCGGTGATGACATCACATCATTAGCATATTGGAAATATAAACCTTTATATCTCATAGACGCAACACCCAAATCAAGAAATATTCTACCGTTGGACTATCCACTTCATGTACAATCGATATCGAAGATAACTGGCTAGGGCTTATATGCACTTTAAAGATCACGACGTAGATAGATATAAAACTATAATATGGTGCTGTACGTGTATACAGTAATACAATACAAACCGTGGCGGGAAAAACAAACGGCGATCAGAAATTTACCCCGTGGAAAATGACTCGCAAGAGAACTGGTTAAGGCTGATTCTCACTTGCGACATAAGCATAAGAACATACGCAAGCGCAGATTGTACTTTAAGGTTGGCTGAATGCTTTGTTCTACTCGAGTATAAAGGGGTTAACTAACCATGAAGTACAATCGGCGCTGGCGTATGTACCTTATGCTTATGTCGCAAGTGTGAATCACCCTTTCGGCGTCAAGTGATTAGCCTGCAAAAGGGGTGGTCTAAAAAGGAACATAACGTGGGAAACCAGGCATAGTCACGATATGCGTTACCCAAGGTTTCAGTTTCAGTTTATTTCGCACTATTTACAACACAATAATTACATATACAAGATAGCCAATTGACCTATATCATTATGACGTCATATCAAAACAATCTATTGTTTAAACGCTAAGGATCACGGTCGTGGGAGGGTGACAAAACAGCAACAACACAAAGGAAATAGCTATCAAATGCATTTTGTAGAACGTAGAATAGCGGTAACAGCGACCAAATACGGTAAATATTGTGGGATAAACATTGATACAGCTGATATCTGGAAACCAGACAATTCGAAGTTAAATTTTCCTCAGCAGAGCAGATTTAGTTCAAAATTCTATTGTTCAAGTCGATTCTGTCCCCCTCATAAACAAGCCGTGACGTCATAATGATATAGGGTAATTGTAAAAAAGATACATGAAATGATAAGATTAAATAAATAATACAAATGTGCGCAGTGGGTCGAAGGTGCGAAATCTTTCGAGTCAACTACTGCATTTCGAGTCAACCATTGCCAAGAGAGTCAAGGAGTCAAGGGAAATACATTTGTTCACGCTTTTTCCAGGTGTTCTCCAGGAGTATTTTAAAATCCCCCAAAAAAAATTCGCACAAAATTCATGATTAATACTGATTTCAATGACCTGTTCAACACACTATAATCATTTCATGGGTCACAGAAACTGAATAACATAACCAAAGAACGTCGAATCCTCAGACAGTACTTAGATAAATTATTAATTCTGGCTCGTGAAAATGGGAGGTAGTGAGGCTTCGATTCTACATTAATGAGTTACTCAGATAACTACCTGTCACAATCTCGTGTTCGCAGATCTTTCTGATGTACTCAATCTCCGCGTCATCAGCAGTTGCCCCCGTCAAACCCATCTCCTCTTCTGCCACAGTCTCGTTGGTGGTCGTGTCCTGTCAATCAAACAGATGATTAATTAACAATTATTCACCGAAGTGGAGGTGAACAGTGGTGGATATTTACCGAGCCGATTTTGTTTTAGTATATACACACTGCAGGTGAATAGCCAGCACCAAATAGTTATTTTATTTTCTGTCAAATGGACAAAAACTCGCGCGAGGTGATCGCTGCTTCGCTCGGAGGTGAATATGAAATCGTATTCACTGTTTGAGTAGCCAATCAGAGCGCGCGAAAAGTGATATTCACTGGTGTGGTATATACTAATTAGAAATAGTCTATTGACCATAACAGAAAGAAATATCAAGTCATACCTTATAAATCTGTATAATCTCATCTATTATATACATCTATCTAAATTGTCTACCCTCCATCACTTCAAGCCTTTAAAGAACCTCATGAAATTATATTTACTTCATTCCAGTATTATTGTCATTTATTATTATTATCATTATTATATATATTATTAATTTTCTGTATGTTATAGCCTAATTTACACTCTCTTGTTTTTTAAGTTGTAAGACCAAATACTTTATCAATGTAGATTAATTATGCCTGTTACCCAGCTCGTTTAACTTTACAGTTATTCTGGGTACCAATTACCCTATATCATTATGACGTCACGGCTTGTTTATGAGGGGGACAGAATCGACTTGACAATAGAATTTTGAACTAAATCTGCTCTGCTGAGGAAAATTTAACTTCGAATTGTCTGGTTTCCAGATACCAGCTGTATCAATGTTTATCCCACAGTATATACCTATTTGGTGGCTGTTACCGCTATTCTACGTTCTACAAAATGCATTTGATAGCGATTTCCTTTGTGTTGTTGCTGTTTTGTCCCCCTCCCACGACCGTGATCCTTAGCGTTTAAACAATAGATTGTTTTGATATGACGTCATAATGATATAGGTCAATTGCCTTGAAAAAAAGTATAAACAAGACATGTTATTAAAAAAACTATATCTAAATGTTAATAAATGTTGTCGTTGTTGCCTACAACCCCGTACCCAGGGCCTTTGCGCGCATAATCCAAGATGGCGTAGTAAGGACAGGAATAGTACATTTACATAATGACGTCACAGACTACAACTACCAGAACGCTTTGCTCGAATCCTTTTGTTCCTCTAATTTGAACCATCGTCTTGGAATTCTCAAAGGGGTTTAAATATCTGAATGAAAAAGAGAATTTGAAAAGGATTCTGGTAATTGTAGTAATATGACGTCATCATGATTGTTCACCAGATACCCAACTGCCCTTGGCCGCCAAGGACTGGCACTATTCAACCATTGAGCTGAGAACTTCTCACATTTCGAGGGTCGATGTTCGCTTAGTATAGTGGTTATCGTTATCGTTGAAATACCCTGCAACTAATTCACAAGTGCTAAGCTTTTTTTGTCAGAAAACAATTAATAATTATTGCTCTTTTATTGGGTAACAATACCAGTTGATTCTGCCCTTTCACTTCCGGTCTGAATTAGCTAATCAACGCCGTTTGTTAGTAGTTCCATCTGTCGGTTTGATTCTCCACAAATTTAAAACCGGCATATAAGAGTACTCAGAGAATATCGTCGAAAACAGGGGACATTGTTCATATTTACTTTTTTGAATGAGAAAGCCAGAGTTAACTCTATTAAAGGATCTAGTTCTACGGCCGATTAACGTCTTAATAGCCCACTTCCGAGAAATGCCTTACTTCCTACGTACAAAGGAATCAGTACGAGGCTCCGTGCATAATGCTCAGTCGTTCGTGACTAACTACAGAAGTGCCGTAGTCTGATGGCGGCGCGAGAGAGATTCAAATGAGGTTTTATGGACAAGAACATTGGTCCACAAATGACATCTATTACGGCTACTGAGCATTTACACCGAAAAAACCGCAGAAATTCCGGTACGCGTCATTTCATTCGCAACCTTTTGGACAATGTGATGGGCTACCTGTGGTTGGGGTAATCCACTTTTCCCGCCCTTTTTGATCTTTTATAGGGTTCCCATACATTTGCAGGAAAAAAAATTCCCTGACATTTCACTGACCAAGAATCACTTTTCACTGATCTCCAACGCACGCTCGTATTGTTTCCAAATATTCAATCGCTATTTTGAGTCACCAACATTGAACAAAACTGTCAATAGAATAGGTATATGAAGCCTGAAAATAAAAATTCCCTGATTTTTCATTGAAACCTACGATTTCCCTGACCAAATCCTATATTCCCTGACAATCCCCTGACCTTGAAAAAAAATGTTTTACCCTGACCGTCGGAACCCTGTTTCCGATGGTTGGACGCTCGTACCATTTCTACTTTAGTTGTTTTTCCCATTTTTATGTTATTTTTTAAGTTTTCCAACCAGATGGTTTGATGAAAATGGTAAGTACCTCAGGTGTACAGTTTACCGGAGATAAACACAGCAATAGATTTACGCAAACATAACGAACATTTGAGAGTAAACATTGTTTTTCAGCCGAGGTTCCCTATCACGCATTTTGCTCGAACAAAAGACGAGAAATCTCCACAATAATTACTCATAGTGGTTCCTTAAATACCAGGCGCTCGTCAGTCACGGACGGTAACCGGAAGTCAACTTACTAATCTCGTACACGTTTCTGGCCGATCAAATCTGACCGGAAGACCCTTGTTTTGACGTTTGTGACTTGACTTTCCAGACGTGATGACGTCAAAACGCACCAAAGAATGCGGTTACCGCCCGTGACTCATGAACGTCTGGAACCTAAGCTCTCTAAGCCATGAACGCACGAAACAAGTTTCACCATGACGTTAACATTAATGTTTTGCCCATCTACTTGGCACCAGTGTCGCCAGGATTCATAGCGTTGCAATTGCCGAGTGAACTTCGGCAAACTCTGACTTGACTTCGTCAATCAACAAAGAGTGGATCTCCACAAACTTATTTCCTGCATGCACTTTTTCTCAGCACAAATTGTTACGAGAACCGGCATCTGAATAAACAACAAACTGTTGTTGAATGCTCGCCAAAATTTGACAAGTAGTCGGGAAAAATATTAATGTTTGCCGTCTGATGAAACAAGTACGTTCATGGCTACATGTAAGTGCAAACGACGGTATCATCGCGCAGGCGCAACTATTTAGACTCTTGCAATTCTCTTATTTCTTACTGGGCATGCTCGACAAAAACGAAAGGCTCTGGAAAACCCAAAATATCCAAATTATGGCTGTAACTAAAATCTGGTTACAGTCCTTACAGCGAATGCTCAAAACTCCAGAAACAAAATGGCGGACAATTCGTTTTCGTCGAACATGCGCAGTAAGAAATAAAAAGGGTCTGGGGTCGACAACGACAATCTTGCTTGGACAAACACGGTTCTCAGTTACAATACCTTCGGAGTATTAACAGTAGCATTGCGTGTATCGTTTGTTTTCTTTCCAGTTCGTTTCTCCTGCCTCTGTTTCTCCTTCTCGTTCTCTTGCACCACTTGTCTTCTCTTAATTTCTCTCAGGATGCTCACGTCCAGATGAATTAGCTGACGTAGCGCCACGTGACCAGCGATCGTCAAAAAGCGCGCCAGAATACCAGACTGGCACGCAGTCAGTTTGACACCCTCGTTAGAACTTGCTGTATCTGTACAACAAGAGAAAACGGACGATAAATAACGACGACAGTAGAGTCGCTTCAATGTCGGTGTTGACGATTTAGTTTAACTAAATTTAGTACTAATTCAGTTGACGTCATCTAATTTGAAATTTCATGTGCCAACGGTCTTCAGACCCGGGGGAGACGTTAACTCGCGGAATCGTCTAGACTAGTATACATGTACTTATGTTGAACCCCCTGATTTCGCTGTGACCGTTGGTCTTGCGGTTGCACTAATTTAGGTGACATCAACTAAATAGTTAACAAATTTAGTTAAATTTATCTAAATCGTCAACACCAACGTTGGAGCGACTCTAATAATGATCTTAGTAGTAACAACAACGTAAGACACAATAAATGCCATACTAATAAAATGTTTCGATTACCATCACCCGAACGACCCATTGTTTTGGAAAGAAGATTGAAGAATAATTTCAGAACTGCACCTCTTTTCCGAGCTCTCTACGTTTTAGTTTCTTGTTTTTCTCATGCGAACCGTCAATCCACAACTAGTAGAGGGAAAAGTAGTCGAGGAAAACCATCAACGTTTAAAGGAAACCGTGGCTGTAGGAACAAGTCGCCGTTAAATTGCTGGCAATATGGTCTAAGTTGAAAAGATATTGGAAACATTGGGATATATTTTAACTTTAAGAAAAATGGACACGAGTATGAGCCATTTTGGGTGCGGGCGCCGCCATCTCCGTCCAAAAAGGAGGGGGGAGGGATGCCAAGGGGTGGGGATTTGACAGACAGTTCTATTTGGAGTCGTAAGCAAATGAAGTACATTGTACACTGAATAAAGTACCCACCTCTTGTCCCCACTACCCCCCCCCCCCCCGATTAACAGTGGTTATGTGTATAAAGGCGGATGACTGGAATTCATAATTCATAATATCACGGCCACAGTCCATTACCTTGTGATAGTGAGTCTTCAGAGGTCTGTTGTACAGGAGTCGGCTGTCTTCCTTCTTCCATCAAAAATGTGGCCAGTTTGCGGATGATGGTCTGGCAAACCACATCTGGGTGTTCTGACAGCGAGTAGATGACGTTAACAGCCTGTTCTGCCATAGGTACCCAATTAGCATTCGTCAGGTTATGGACACCTACACACGGATGATAGTAACAATAAAATAGTTTATGACAGGGAGCCGTTACCGAGTCTCCAAGCCAGTGGCTTGTTATTAAGTATTCAACGAATTCATGAGTCGCATTGGAATTTAGGTTGGTTTTTGAGGGACGAAAACCGGAGAACAACAATGATTATCAGGGTTTTCCCCCACAGAGAGAAGTATTACACCTCTCTGGAAGCTGACCAATCACAGCTCACAAAATTACCTAATCATGTAATAATTTTGCAATAAAGACACGAGATCAAATATTTATCACAATGACCAAGCTCAGGAAAATAATGATACCGATGGATGGAATGAATAAATTGCAGCAATTTATCAGTGGCACATCCACTTAAAGTGCCACTACGTTCACATTTTTACATATCAATATTTTTGCGTATTCATAAAGTAGAGTTGCTATATTATTACCAGTTCAAATCGTTTTTCGATACGACGACAGGAAGTCTTATTTTTTTAACTCCGAATATTGAATCTAAACGTCCGCCATTACTGGAGGCCGTTCCCTTCGTTCAGCTTTTTACAAAAGGATCATCAGCGGAAGTGATGTCATACACTCAACGCTCGCCTGCACAACACAACTCCTTGGAGGCAAATTTCTACTAAAAGCGTCTTCACGTACACAAGAAGTTATATTTATCTTTGCGAGGTTGGCTACTTTTTTATGCACACTATACACGACTTTCATAATGGCCGCCTCCGGCCGCCTCCTAATTTGCATAATTTGGAAGATCAATCTGTAGCGGGAAACGAATGCTACCACATGAAAGATCACATTATAGCTAGTAATAGTTTTGAGTTTTAGAGCAATGTGGAAAATTGCTGTTGAGCTATAAGCATTTGTAATGCAGAAAAATATGAAAGCGAGGCTATAAAGCCCTCCGTTGTTTTTCCCATACAAATCTCTCTAATTTCAACTGGCTGTAACTTCATTGCTTTATAAGCTACAGCACTCAACTTTCACAAGTTCACTAATGTCGACATGCTCTTTCACATGGCAATGTTCATATTTTCTATACGTGTGGATAAACTACCCAAACGGGAAATCATATATGCAAATTAGGAGGCGGCCATTATGAAAGTCGTGTATTTCGCGCGACGTGGTTGTCGTGTTAAGTGTATGACATCACTTCCGCTGAATAATGAGAGTGGCTTCCAGTAATGGCGGACATGATTTTACCAGTAAACTCTCCTAAAAGTTATGTTTAACTTGCCCATTTGGGACGATTATTTACTATTTCGGATATTTCTAACACTGATTGACCTATTGACAATGAAAAAGTGGCAAATCTAAACGTAAAATCATCATCATCTTTATTCACACACTATACATACTTAATTTTACAATAATACAATCTATACAAACTTACATTATGAATTAAATTTTCAATCTGGAAGAAATTTGTGCGTCCTAGGGGCTAAATTAACCGATTGGTTTTCTTAGTTAGTCCCTAGGTTAATATTATGTTAATATGATCAGTCGTATCATAATATTATGTTAATATGATCAGATGTTCGTCGTAGTGGCACTTTAAGGGATATTACAGTTGAATTTGTAGGAAAAGGGCTAAGAATGGAGGATGAAATAAAGAGAGGAAAAATGAAATTAGTACACACCTAATTACTTGACTATCCACGCGAGAGCACATCGGGTTGACAAATTTGGTACCCATCTATTAATTATTAACCAAAATCCTTAATTTTAATTCTTTATAAAACCTTATTTTTTCATATTTACTCAAAAACAAATCCAATCGGCGCCCAACTAAAAAATCCAGAAAAATTATAATAAACTAAGCGAACCTTCAACTGTAAAATGAATGAAGCGAATTTAAAATAACCTACGTTCCCAATGAGAAATAGCGTAAAAACTACGCAAACGTGGCCAAAAAGCGCATTCAACTGTAATCCCCCTTAATTAAAATGGCATGCAGGATTCTCAAGGGGAAGAAAAAGCAGAGACACAAGCACACGGAGAAAGACTTGCCTGAGACAACGAGCACCGTGAGACGATCAAATATCGCATGTGTGGCAGGGAAGCGGAATGGTTCCTCGGCAAGACTTTCTGGCTTCTGCAAAAACAGAACAACAGAATAAGTAATGAGAAGCGAAAGACGGGAAACGAACAGAGTTCATTTTAAAACCGTTTTCGTTGAAGTGCAACCCTGAAAGTTTCAAGTCTTGTTTGGAAAACTGCATTTTAAAATAGCCGACCGTCAATCAAACGCAGAGGTCAAAAGGAGCTGGCACCTTGTATGCTGTCTCGAACAAACAATACACGACTCCCCCCCCCCCCCCCCCTCAAATCAATGTTGTGATGACAAGTCATGACTTTGACACAACAAAAATCAATACAGAGTGGGAAAGAGGGAGTGTGACACGAAAACAAAATATGAAAAGTGTCCCAGCCCTTTTGATCAGGATTGTAGTCTGTCCGAGTCTCATACAAAGTTTTACCACCTAGACTAGGCTAAATGCAATTTTCCAAACGAGACTTAAAACGGTAATAATATCGATTTACTAACATCATTGCAAGCCATTGACTGAGTGACAGTTCCACCATCCTAACAACTCGCTCCTATGCTTCGTATTAGAGGGCGCTTTGTTTGCTAACATTGAACAAGGACCCGCAATATAAAAGGCCTCTGCCAGGCATGCTCACACCTTCAGTTGTCACTCAGCCTTTGTCAAGTGAACATCTCTATTAAAGACCTCTGCCAGGTACTCTCACACCTTCAGTTGTCACTCAGCCTTTGTCAAGTGTACATCTCTATTAAAGACCTCTACCAGGCACGCTCACACCTTCAGTTGTCACTCAGCCTTTGTCAAGTGAACATCTCTATTAAAGACCTCTACAAGGCACGCTCACACCTTCAGTTGTCACTCAGCCTTTGTCAAGTGAACATCTCTATTAAAGACCTCTACCAGGCACGCTCACACCTTCAGTTGTCACTCAGCCTTTGTCAAGTGAACATCTCTATTAAAGACCTCTACAAGGCACGCTCACACCTTCAGTTGTCACTCAGCCTTTGTCAAGTGAACATCTCTATTAAAGACCTCTACAAGGCACGCTCACACCTTCAGTTGTCACTCAGCCTTTGTCAAGTGAACATCTCTATTAAAGACCTCTACCAGGCACGCTCACACCTTCAGTTGTCACTCAGCCTTTGTCAAGTGAACATCTCTATTAAAGACCTCTACAAGGCACGCTCACACCTTCAGTTGTCACTCAGCCTTTGTCAAGTGAACATCTCTATTAAAGGTCTCTACAAGGCACGCTCACACCTTCAGTTGTCACTCAGCCTTTGTCAAGTGAACATCTCTATTAAAGGCCTCTACAAGGCACGCTCACACCTTCAGTTGTCACTCAGCCTTTGTCAAGTGAACATCTCTATTCAAAGCTCTACATACAACGTGTGATGCTCCGCTTGAGCGATCTCTGACTTTTGTTATCGCGCCAAATTCAAATCAAACACTTGAATGTTTAATGTCTAAAATAACACTTGAGAGTTCGTAAACGCTTCAAGACACTACTGCCAGGCATAACCATAGTTAATAGAGTGGAATGGTTAGGAAACCCGGCAAACTTCAAAAGGGCTAACAAAGGCGCTGCGATTTAGGTTGGAAGGGGTAAGACAAAAGATTGTGCACGATCATAGTTCATTAGCGTTCCCTGAACGACTGAACTCACACGTTTCTATTGGCTGATTGATTAACATGTTGGAATTTCTATTGTGTTTTGTGCACGGTGGTGGTGGAAAAAAGCTAACAAAGACATATAACAAAGAAGGTCCCTGAGTTTCCTAACCATTCCACTCTATTAACTATGGCATAACTGAGCAACTAGCTTCCTGCGGTTTACTTTCTTTTCCTTATTTAAATTTTGAGCGTCAGTAATTTAGTATTATAACAGGAGAATACAGAAAGCCTGCTTACGTTCTTTACTGTTCTGAATTTGAATTTAATATCTTAAACCCCAAAGGGAGGGAAAGGGAGAGGAACATTCCCTCTTACAGCGATGTTTCGTGTGTCGTCATCCATTGTTATTAATGTGCCAACCAGAGATCCATTGGTTCCTAACACAAAGCGGGCTTTACAAATCATGGTTGCACATTAGCATAACAATTGCAATGTTTATCAACACGAAACATCGCTATAGTGCAGGTCTTTGATGAACCATTGCTGTTCAAATTTCAAACCAACATTTTAGTGACCCACTCTAACTCCTTCACTAGCCAATGGATCTCTGCTTGCTATACAAATCACAATGGCTTATGTTAGAGTGGGTTATCCCATATCTACGAATTAAAAACTCTTAAGACTTCGTTAGCTTCGTAAAAAAGGCAACTAAGTCTTGTTCTTTGAATTTCTACTTCAACTTTTCTTGGAGTACCTCAGGGTCCTGTTTTTTTCAGTTATTATACTTCAATAAAGTTCGAACCAACAATGTTAGCTTTGGGTTAGTTTACGTCAGCCAAGATGGCGGCGATGACGTCACATGAAAGCGAAGAATCTCGGTAATAAGTTCATGTCCTAGATACACCAATATGTTACTGACGTTCTATGACCGAAACATAATAGAACGTAATTAACCTATTGTTGTATCTAGGACATGAACTTATTACCAGAATCTCGACCTCTCAGGAAACAATCAGGTTGCCGCATTCAACTACACTTGGACCTCTCTAACGAAGTGTTCATATAAGGTCACCATACCTTGTATGACTTGCTCAGCTTGAGTAGGGCAACACAGGTATCCCGAGCAAGCAGGAAATCGTCCTCGGCACGTGGACCAAGTCCGGTAGAGACGAGCACATCAATGTTACTACGTACGATGTCTACTTCAGCACTGTAGTCAATATAACACAACAAGAACTTGTTACCCATGTGGGATACAATGGGAGGGTTGATAGGTACTCTCCGACAATTTAGGTAGGGGTGTGCCGCAGTCTCAAAACCTGACCCAATCCACCATACTGAAGATGGCGATTGTACATTTGACCACAATCTTTTGCGAACCTAACACAGTAAAACACACACGTAGAAATCCTCTGTTCTCTTCCAAGAGTGTCTTGGAAACAGAACTTGTACCGACTTGTTTTGAAAATTTCAAACCTCTACGGCGATTTTAGCCTGAATTTCAGCCGTCTCCTCTGGTTCATTCCTCACGAGAGAGACGTCTGAATCCAATAGCCGATAATGCCGTCCAGTGACGTGATCTTTGATTGGTTCATATTTTATAATTTCGCATAATTATCATAAGTAACTCATCAGAGAATTAAGACGGCAGTATTTTTTGTTTCTGTTTTGGACTCGCGATGGTTGATCGTTGGTGAGTTTCAATGGAGTGATTGTCTTTGGCAAAGACCTTAAATTCGTAAGGAAAACAACTAGAAATGGATTGAAAGTGTCCTGCAAAAGGTAATCTCTCCCTGTCTCGAACCGAACGGCAGATCCCGATACTTTACTAGTAAACGGAAAACGAAGGCCTAAAATGTTACTGAACGATTTCTTGCTTCAAAAAGGTTTTCACATCATACATTTAAGAGGCACTTGAGAAGCAAATGGGATGAAGATAGGTAGGGTCTTAATTTTGACATAATCTCACATAATTTCTCAAGGCGAGAGCTTTGTTTTTGTGGCCCAACGAACTCTTTACAGCCGCCGTGGCAGTTTTTATTTGCATAAATTAAAATGTATTCCGCTTTGACGTCACTGGGCGGCATTATCTGCTATTGGATTCAGACGTCTCTCTCGGGAGGAACGAACCGGAGGAGACGGCTGAAATTCAGGCTACGGCGATTATATAACGGATTTAAAGATTTCATGCGCAAAGGATTGTGGGTAAAGGTACAAGCCGCCATCTTGGTCGGTAAGGTGGATTTCAGACCTAGATACTTAGGTGACTATTTTTCAGACCTTACCCTAAACGATTCGTATTTCTATGTGAGACCTATATTGAAAAATACTACGCTACTGTAGACATTAGGCGTTAATCATATCCACCGGGAAGCAGTCATTTATCAAGTAAGACAGTAATATACTCCCAGTTAGCTCAGTGATTAAAGGAGCAGTGTCACGATTAGTATTCATGCCCAAAGTTTTGAAAATGTGTCAGGCGGACAAGAAATCAAAAGATGTGACAGAAGTAGAAGTCCGTGAGTAATCCGCTTGCATCGGCGTATTTGCACGATATATCGAGCCGAAATTACTTTAAAACTATACTTCAGTATTATATGGTTAGGTTTGATGTTATATTTTTATAAAGCAGCATTTTATTTATTTCAATCGAAAGGGAAATTTGCAGCGGCGCGTGACATAGCGTGATTTTGCCATTGTCTTTAACAACCAATCAGAATCATGACACTGCTCCTTTAAGCGCCGGTTGAGGATTCAAACCCCGGCCGGACCAACACTCAGGGTCTGAAAATAACCGAGTAGAAGGTGTTGCCTTTACACAATCTCAAACAGCAAACGGTTAGACCTTCACGTCTTCTCGGACATGGACGGAAAAGAGCAGGACTAAGTCAACAGAGGGCCATGTGGAAGATTACTGAGCTTAATCGGTAACTTTACATTTTTACTTTTAAAAAGGCAAATGGTTACTAAAACAGCCAGAAAACCCATACTTTGTCGCTTTTGCTACTCGCGGCAGCATTGTGTACTTAATGTACACGTAAGTAACTCAGTCAGGGTTCCCAGACATTTGAAGGAAAAAGGGAAAACAATTCCCTGACATTTCAGACTTTTCACTGACCAAGAATCATTTTTCACTGACTTCCAGTGCACGCTCGTATTTTTTCCAAATATTAGCTATTTTGGGACAGCAACATTGAACAAAACAGCCCAAGCAATACAATTGCGAAGCCTGAAAATAAAAATTCCCAGACTTTTCATTGAAATTAGGGATTTCCCTGACCAAGTCCTAAATTCCCCGAGAATTCCCTGACCTTGAAAAAAAACGTTTTTGCCTGACTTTTCCCTGACCGTGGGAACCTTGCCAGTGGTATACAAGCCATAACCAACACGCTCAATCCCAATTCGATCTTCCTGACTTTCAAGATCCTCTACGATTGCCGGTTTCAGGTACCGTTAAATTTCAGTATTTTTTTAGTGTACGATGTGTCTGTTTATTTGAGCATAAAATAAAGAGATATTTACCCTGCCAGCATGCCAAGCAGCAGCAACGCACCACGGCTCTCGTCGGCAGTCGTCTGTTGGGCCTAAGAGTCGATAAACATACATTAATTCTTACAAGTTAGCGTGTGTTTACGGAGGAATTATCGTATAACGACTAAAACAGCTAAAACATTGGGGCAAACTTCACCATTTGCAACCTGAAATATTATTGGTTACCCAAACAATAGCCTACCCCAAAAACAATACAAACCCTAACCCTAAAACAATGGGATCCTTTATCACAGAAGTCCAATAGGATACGACCTTAAAAACAGTGAAGTCCAACAGAAAACATTCATTGTGACATCATCTCTGCAACTATAAAAGGGCAAAATAAAACCTGCTTGTTTCTTACAATAACTAGCGAAGAAAAGGGATTCCGGTTAGCTCAGTGGTGCAGTGTTTGTCTGATGTGTGGGAAATCACGGTATCGATTCCCCGGCCGGACTACCACTCAGGGTCTTAAAATATCAGGGAGGAGGTATTGCCTTTGCTCTGACATCTATAAATTGTTATAAACCTTTGCGTCTTCTCGGATCAGGACGTTAAATCGTAGGCCCCCACTGAGAACGTAAACAAATCTCGGCTGGCAGTGACCACCCTCAGTGGATACATACAGTTTGTTAACATTCTCCGTAATTAGCAATACCATGCTAAATACATTTGATAGTCTAACCATTTAACTTTTTAGGGGAGGGGTGTGTGATTTGGTGTGAGCACGTAATTTACTTGTTCACCATTCTAGCGGTACGAAACAATATTCCCAGGTAATACGTGTGCGTGATTTTCTCCCTCATTAGGTCTGTTTTTTCTTGTCCAAAGCTTCATGCATAATATTTATTTTCGCTTGTGTTCCTTTGTAAGAAAAGACAGCGTGCAGCATCTTTTTTTCAGAAAATAAAACTCCCCCCCCCCCACTTAGAAGTTAAATGGTTTAGTGCAAAAAGTGACGTCATCGGTGCATCTGTTCTCTAATAACACATGGCTATCAACCAATCAGAGCACACAATGTGACGTCATGTACATCTGTACTCTAATAACACATGGCTATCAACCAATCAGAGCACACAATGTGACGTCATCTTTGCATCTGTACTCTAATAACGCATGGCTATCAACCAATCAGAGCACACAATGTGACATCATCTGTGCATGACTGTTGTTCGAAGGAAGGGTAAGCGCTACCCGGGGTTAAATCGCTAACTCGAGTGTAAACTGTACAGAATACAATTACAGATTTAGCGCTATCCTAGCCGTAAAGTTACCCTTGCTACGAACAACCGGGTCCATGTCTTTGCTATATGTACGTATACATGAGGTAGTGTGGACTGTTACCTTCATGGCAAACTTCTCCCACATCAGCTTAATGACCGCACCTGGAATAAGCTTGCCTTTCATAAGCTCAATCATCTGAATGCCAAGAAAAGATGTTAGCATAAAAACCTCGCACAGCGGCTCGTGATTCCTGGACGCTTTTTTCATGTTCTACAGCTCCAGTCGCGTTTTTGTCAGAGTACAGAACACAGGAAATCCTGTCCTATTTGTTAAATACATTAAAGGGAACGATTTAGGCGATAGAAAATAGAAGCAGTCTCAGGAATGTGAAATACGCAAATTCCATACGGTTGCATTTGACAAACAGAAACGCTATACGTCATGTTCTATGGGAGAAATGCAAAAAAGGCACTCCAAATTAGGAAAATAACTTGTTTCTGTGAATGTGTACGTAAATTCTCCACATCCGCGCGATTCATGGCTTAGCCAATCAGAAACCGAGATACGTTTCGACATTACCATAGTTTACTGTAAGTAGCCTGAATTTCAGCCGTCAATTATTTGTAAGCACAATTCAACCAATCAGAATGTGTGTTATAGAGACACTCATTCAGGACAGCGTACTCACAAGCTCTTCCAGTGAGGTAAGGTCCCCGATAGACGCTCCATGCGTCAGAGCGATCAAGTTCTTCACGATCAGGGCAATCTTTGCTCTACCAGGTAAAGATTGAAGCACATTGTTAAATATCTTACGCATACTTGCAAGCCTTCATGTATTAAAGGGATACTGTCAAGTTTCTTTAAAATAACATTATAAAATAACACCCTGAGATACCATAGAAGAGATTTACCATGTGAATGTCCTGATATGCTTTTCAAACTTTTTCGATAGAGGATGGCAACGATCAAAGTGGATTACAAAAGCTTAGTCTAGAAACTTGTTTTCGGTTTGCAGTATTTTTCATCCACTCGAATGCTTCATCAAAATTGTCTCAAATGTTCTACAGTAAAAGCATACTTGGCTAATCTGAGTAGTTATACTTTTGTATTTCGTCATGAGAACGTTTATCATTTGGGGGTTGACAGGGACCCTTTATCGAGACTCCCGTCTACTACATCGTTGTCTGCTCTGGTTCGACTGATACCTTTTGGGTCCATTGAGAGTAGTGTGATCAATAGCCCATTTCCGAGATATGACTCACTTCCTACATACAAAGGAATCAATACGAGGCTTCGTGCATAATGCTCAGTCGTTCGTGACAAGACTACAGCCCTTGAGTAGCACGGAACCTCTCGAGACCTGTATTCTGATTGCACCCATAATACTATACTTCTATTGTTTTTGTACTGCACTTTCTAAAGGGTGTTTTCTATTGTTGGGTAGCCCAATATATACTGTTGCTCGTTTCAAGAGGTTCCACCCGACCCCAGAACTTTTGTCACGAACGACTGAGCATTATGCACGGAGCCTCGTACTGATTCCTTTGTATGTAAGAAGAGGCATATCTCGGAAGTGGTCTATTAACAAACAGAAGATGATTCTCCATATTCTATAAAAAGATACTATTCCAACCTCGTGAACAGTACAAAATCCAAGCAGGCGATTGGCTAATGACAGTGACATCCAAGCAGGCGATTGGCTAATGACAGTGCTTTATTGGTGACCACAGCACGCTGAAACTTGATGTTTGTGTTTTACGATGAATTCAAAAATTTCTACATACTGCAGTGTAATATTCATTCATCGTACAGCCAGCACGTGCCTGTATATACCGACTCATTGCTCTAAATTTCTAGATGGATCACTGCGTATATGACAAGGGAAGAACTAGCGCATCACTAGTAATATATCACCAGATTTTTTGTTACCTCTGATTAGGAGCAGGGGGATCGAGGTACAACCTCTTGTACGCCTCCACCACAGAATCCTTCACGGCACTGTCACGTGACCAGATGAGTACTAACATCCTACGTACACCGATAATGGAATTTCTTAACCCGAAATCGCACGCAGTGACGAAGAACTCCACTGATTCTGACACGTCGGACGTCGTCTTGGAGCCTAGCAGTTGGCAGATGACGGGGACAGCTTTTTCCATTTCTGTCTGAAAGCTGACGTAGTCCTATGGAATCAACACAACCTCGAGGTTAAAACAATGATTATCATTAATTGTCAAATTACTTCAAAACAATGATAATCATTATTCTTAAAACCAGTCAAGGATAAAGATAAATAATTGTCAAATTCCGGAGAAAAAACACCGGAGCAAGGGAGAGATACAAACAAACTCAACTCACATGTTGAGCTGTGTTGCGGCAATTGAACTCGGGATGCGAGGGGAGAGGGGAGAGGCGAAACGCGGCCACCCCGACTCCCAATGTTATGGTTTAATTGTTGTTTTCAGGTTAGTCATAGGTTTTATGTTGGGTAAGGTACTATGTGTGTGTTTAGGTTAGATTTTATACAGGATCAATGTGACTTCAGTGGAGTTGATTTTGAGGTACAACATTGCATACTAAAATGTAAACCAAGAGAAAATGTTAAGCAGGACCATGGTGGACGGAAATCAAGTTGCTAAAATAGGATTTTGCAATTCACGTTAATCTGTGCACTTTAACAAGTGGAAAAATTATCATAATGACCAGGAGAAACAATGTACAACCAGTTTCTGTGACAACATACACACATTCTCTACGCGTATCAAAATCATTGCACACAGAAGGGGACATTTGGTAATTGGTCATCACTTTGAAGTAAATGCGATTGTATTTGAAAGAGAGAACAATTTCAGTCGCATTACAAGTTTGTAATGTGGCGTACCTGTCGATACCGGAACTATACGAAGGAGAATTCTCTGCTTTCGGTTTGACCGCTCCAAAATCTCTCCTACTGCAGCTCCCGCATGCCAAAGGTCACACAAGAAAAAAATAGTACGAAATGGAACTTTAACAGCGATTTGTCTAAACTCGAGAAACCTCGATGATCTATACATCAAAATACTGAAAATTTATTGTTCTACTTGAATTCAGCGGTAACAAGTCAGTTCAGACATGCAAAACCCAGGTTTTATCTGCTCGGTAGTTCCTAAACCAGTCAGTAACGCCTTGTAAAAATTCACTTCACTCGTGAAAGCAAATTCAGATTTGAACGGTCGAAATCTTAACATAATCACTGCAAACAGTTACTAGTTGCAGGTTAGATGTTACTTAACTTTGATTTGAAGGTAAGTACAAGTCATAAATCATGTTATTTGTTTTAGAAGGCAAAATAGCTCCCCAAACCATGTATTTTCGAGTGAGATGACTGGGCCGATACCGGAAGTGAGTCACCGGATATCGATTTGTAGGCTTTGTACGCAATGACTTTGTAATGATATGAAATTAGTTGTCCCTTTTATCCCCTGGTCATTATGATAATTTCTCTCTATTCGATTGCACGTGCATATTCCATCAGTCAGCCGTGGCCGCTCTAGATGTAAACAAAGCACTATCCAACACCTTGGCTCTGACGTGCTCCTCTTTGAAAAATCCTATCGCCAATAGTCCACTTCCGAGATATGTCTCTCTTCCTACATACAAACGAATCAAGACGAGGGTCCGTGCATAACGCTCAGTCGTTCGTGACAGTTCCTGCTCTCAATGAAGTATTTTAGTGCAGTGCATTTTGCGTCTTTCTGGCGGATGGAATCTAGCCCTAGTCCAGAAGTGCTGATGTCTTGTCACGAACGACTGAGCATTATGCACGGAATCTCGTATTGATTCCTTTGTATGTTGGAAATGAGGCTTATCTCGGAGGTGGACTATTAATACCGAATTCCACTCGAACCCATATGATTACCTCTAGTTATGGCGTATACTCTCCTTAATAGTCAGAGCTCTAAATTAACCCTCGCAAACCCGCAAAATGTTTAATGCACATTTCAAGAACGGAATAACAAACATAGGTACGTACAGTAAGCGCACATGAGGCTATTTGCAGAATTGCTCGCCCCGCTCCATCGCGGCCCCAGCTCTAGCCCCAGTCCTTCGCGGCTAGGGGCATACCATCCACATAATCCAAACTGACCCACAGATAGAACCACAATACAATGACATAGAGGCATATTTGCATAGCATATAGCCTCAAAAACAGAGTATATCATACAGCGGAGCTGCTCTGTGGAACTCCCTTCCAGATGGTGTAAGGGGTCTGTACAGGACCCGAACTGACAGATCCCAGGACCCGAACAGATCCCCAATAGTACCCGAACAGATCCCAGGATCCGAACAGATCCCACGATCCGAACAGATCCCCAATTATACCCGAACAGATCCTGACGGATTTATAGGAATGGACTCATGAAAAGTGGATGGAACGTAGTAAACTTCGCTAATATATTCCTTACTTTACAAACCTGAGACAAAAAAGGGCAAAACAGAGGCACGCACTGCGAAACATAGTCTTGGCAGAACTTTTCGAACTGGGATGCAATATCAGCTTAGCGATCAATATTCATAGTAAACCACCTGTCAATCATTCTCAGCAACAGTGCCTAGCATTTTGATGCAGATTGCCTCTACTGAAAAAACGTCTCTAAACACATGTATACAAAATATTAGAAAGAAAGACGTACAGGGAATGGGGGATGAGTGGACGAATGAACGAACGAATGCTAGCTCTCTATCTGTTTTTAAGACTAAGCTTGGATAGTATTTACAGGATTAATGTTTTTTTATTTTGCATTTTATTGTAAATCGGATATATTTTATTTATTTTTATATTTAATAATTTAATGTTGGCGTCATAACTGTATCTGCCGACTAAATAAATGTACATGTAAAGAAAACAGGTTTGAGTCACAATGTATGTCATGTTCAACAATTCACCTTGTCGGGATTTAGTTGTTGTTTAACTTAGCTCTGATTGCCGTAATTTAATGAGGCAAAATGAGTTACATTCTTCGCTAGCTGCGCGAATACTGGTTAAAATTGTTAAAAAGAGTTTTGGTTGCTAGTTGAATATTAGTTATATAAGTTGTAGTAGTTATATATTTGATTCAATAAAATGTGTGTAGTCCAAGGCTCTAAATGCGTGCAGATCCCGTTCCGGTTCCACATATGTAACTAAAGTCACGTGACTAATGATGTCATCAGCTTAGAGTCACATGTGTCATTAATGTTTGCTCTAGAGGGGGAATGTTGACCAAGTTTAGCGAAGTTTACCACGTTCCATAGCGATAAATCCTTCAGGATCTGTTCAGGTACAATTGGGGATCTGTTCGGGTCCTGGGATCTGTTCGGGTCCTGTACAGGTCTTTCTCGATTACGGTATTTAAAAGGGGCTTGAATACGATGTCATAACGGAATAGGTTAGATGAGTAGAGTTCATAAATACATTAGATTATTAGTCGATTAGTTTATTAAGTAGGCTGAGATTTGCGGTTTAGATAGGGTATAGTATTTTAGAGTAATGTACTTTTATGTAACGCACAACCTACTTGAAAACCAGTTTATTTTTAACCTCTTTTTAAGTTTGAATGTAGCTATCGTGGATAAACATTAGAGTTATATTGTTTGCTAGTGAAAAAAATCCAATAGCAAATTTCTGTGAGCCCGCGATCTTCCTTTAGGTAGAACTTAGTCTCGAACAAACGTGCCATATTTATAAGAGTTTATAAGCCTAATTCTTACCCGACATACAATTAAAAACACAATTCATCTAGTGCAGCGGTGCAATTGTGTTAAATTTACATTCGTGTATTGAAGTGCCTATAAGCCCTAGCCAGAAATCATTTATTTGGGCACAGTAAAGTGTCCTAAATCTTGTTCAATCATATTTGGGCGATTTATGGTCGTAGTGCTGCTATAAAAATCATTATAAACACTTGAAATGACGTCATTTAAGGGACGTTATGCAAATGACTTGAAAATGAATTGAGCCATAACATTGAATTTCTTCATTTATACAGTTGTTTTTCAGGTGTCAGGCATTTGGTACTTATAATCTTAGAGAATGATCGTTTAATAAGTGGAGCAGACATAAAAACAGAGCAAAAGGAACTATACTTCAAAGGTTATCTCTTAAATGACGTCTTTGAAATTTGATCACTTAATAAACGAAGTTGGCAGACTATAATTAATATTCTTCCTATGTCGGTCATTTTGTTTTCCAGTTTGACTTTTAAATCAAAGATAACTGGCTAGGGCTTATAGGCACGTTAGTGTACTTCAAATGAATCGAAGTGATATTGTGAAAGTATAGAATATGAGTGTGTCATTTCCCCCCTGATTTTTGTAAGTGGAACAAACCTATTAGCAGATCTATTTAGAAGTCAAGTTCGAGCTCTAATACAGGGTTCACACAGGAAAGTTATAATGAAATTCCATGACCTTTCCATGACTAAAGTAAAATATCAAGGACTCAAATTAGGTTCTGGAGGAGACAAGAAAAACTAGAAACGTCATTTTACTGGGCCTGTCCACCCACTTTAATATTGCTTGAAAACTCTTACAAAGGAAGGAATACTACCAATGGAGCACATCCTTACTTCAACGTAACATATAATCTTTAGCATGTAACTAGGACTCCGCCAGTTTTAAAACAACCAAGTAGCAGATGGATAATGATGAAGAGTGCTGAAAGAGAACCTACTAATCTATCTAGAATTCTGCAACGAAAGTCAAGCATCAAAATATTCCAATGGTCAATGATTAAATTCCATGACTTTTCCATGACTTTTGACATTTTTGAAATTCCATGACTTTCCATGACTGTGTGAACCCTGTAATAGTGTCTTTTTATTTTTTTTGTAAATCATTGCGATGTATTGTATTGTACATAATGTACCTTCAGATATTGCACAATGACTTGTTGTTTGCTGACGTCATTCACCAGTCCAGTCTCGATACTCCCTTCGCCAGGATTCTCATCAGCTGCGTCTATCAGCGCTTCTGGGTTCAGCTCGTCCTCATCGGTAGCAGCTTGTTCAGGAGTATTGTCATCAGGAGCTGTGGGAAACGAACACTCAATGGCAACTCCATGAAATAGCTCTTGCATATTTGGGGGGAGGGGCGATGGGTGGAGGAAAGAAATACACTAGATAGTCCGGTTTCGTATTCAAAAATTACCTACAGATGCATGTACGCAGGGTTAGCCTCATTCTTAAGTTAAACATTCATAAATACCAGCGAGAAGGTACAAAACGCGAAACTGCAACAATACGCAGTGTTGTGAATAGCCCACCTTCTCGCTGGTATTTATGAATGTTTAACTTCAGAATAAGGCTAAGCCTGAGTACATGCGTCTGTAGTCATTGCATTCAGCTGTAATTTTCGAATACGAAAGAAATTTCGACGAGTGAGACAAAAATGAAAAGTAAATTATTACAACAACTGCTCCGTTTTTCGTTTTATGATTGGCAGATAACCATGATTGGAAGTAAGGGTGATGATACAAGGACGATTTTCCATACAACACTTGTTTGCATTGAAAGTTGGCCCTCGCAGATTATTTGTAATGCAGCAATCGTTTTGGCAACATAATGCAGCTTTGAGCTCTTCTAAAAACAATTGCAACAATATTGCGCTAATCATGTCGAATTGACTAACGTGTGTATCATGAAATCGAGGCTTTCACAACAAACAAGATGGCAGACAGGGGGAAAATAGTGAATCTAGCGCGCTATCACGCAATCTACTGTGGACGATTTACCGCTCAACAAAGTTGCGGGGGTGTTACACGGGACGATTTACCGCTCAGCTAAGTTGCGGGGTGTGTTACACGGGACGATTTACCACTCAGCTAAGTTGCGGGGTGTGTTACACGGGACGATTTACCGCTCAACTAAGTTGCGGGGTGTGTTACACGGGGCGATTTACAGCTCGACAAAGTTGCGGGGGTGTTACACGGGACGATTTACCGCTCAACAAAGTTGTGGGGTGTGTTACACGGGATGATTTACAGCTCAACAAAGTTGCGGGGGGTGTTACACAGGATGATTTACAGCTCAACTAAGTTGCGGGGTGTGTTACACGGGATGACTTACCGCTCAACAAAGTTGTGGGGGGTGTACGCGGGACGATTTACAGCTCAACAAAGTTGTGGGGGGTGTTACACGGGATGATTTACCGCTCAACTAAGTTGCGGGGTGTGTTACACGGGATGACTTACCGCTCAACAAAGTTGCGGGGTGTGTTACACGGGATGATTTACAGCTCAACAAGTTGCGGGGTGTGTTACACGGGACGATTTACAGCTCAACAAAGTTGCGGGGGGTGTTACACGGGACGATTTACAGCTCAACAAAGTGCGGGGGTGTTACACGGGACGATTTACAGCTCAACAAAGTTGCGGGGTGTGTTACACGGGATGACTTACCGCTCAACAAAGTTGCGAGGTGTTACACGGGACGATTTACCGCTCAACAAAGTTGCGGGGGGTGTTACACGGGACGATTTACCGCTCAACAAAGTTGCGGGGGGTGTTACACGGGATGGGGGGGGGGGGGGGTAAACTATCGTAAATTTGTTAACTGGCCGGGCACGTCTGGGTTAAGAAGAGCTGTTCACTGTCATTCAATACTTTGCCCGTTGGGTGTAAACATTCCTTTCCTAATAAACTTACCGAGGAAAATTGACTTTAAAACTGTCACCTGACTCTCCACCTTTGTCGTGTTGTCGTTTTGATCACTTGCTTCAGTTTCCTCGCTATGAAAAATGATAAATTAATAAATTAATACAATTATGATTTTAAATATCAATTTGGCAATACTTTGACGGAATTCCAAGTTTAAATTTCCACATATTCATAAGAATTAAAGGAACGCGACGGCAATAGTCCAATTCGTAGTTCTTGAAACAAAACGTAAACGATACAAACCCTCTTTCTATGATTATGGATAACTTCTGATTATCCTGCTAACTAGATACAAGCCTCTAACTAAGCTGACTCAACTCCAGCCTCGAGGTCACCGGAGGCTTGGTTACCTTTCAGATGGCAGTCAAGAACTACGAATTAGACTATTGTTTTAATTATTAGCACATTTTGTAAGATTATTCGCTGATATCATTCGTTGGTATACAATTACCGTATATCATTATGACGTCACGGCTTGTTTATGAGGGGGACAGAATCGACTTGAACAATAGAATTTTGAACTAAATCTGCTCTGCTGAGGAAAATTTTACTTCAAATTGTCTGGTTTCCAGATATCAGCTGTATCAATGTTTATCCCACAATATTTACCGTATTTGGTCGCTGTTACCGCTATTCTACGTTCTACAAAATGCATTTGATAGCGATTTCCTTTGTGTTGTTGCTGTTTTGTCCCCCTCCCGCGACCCTGATCCTTAGCGTTTAAACAATAGATTGTTTTGATTTGACGTCATAATGATATAGGTCAATTGTCACGGATATATGCAGTATAAAGAGCATTCCCAGACCGAAATTAATTCTGGTTGTATCTGAGATGTCTGGTAAATTTGTTTGTTTTGGGATCAAACACTGTAAAGGGTTGCCACACATTTCCAGGAAAAAATCCATGACTCAGGGTCCGAAATTAACTTTTTCACGTAGGCGCCAACTGGCGACTAGCCAAAAATGTTTAGTCGCCAAAAGACCAATTGTGATCGCCACATTTCAAGCGACAAAGAACATTTGCTGGCATGTTTTATTGGCTAAATTTACTTAGAACATCGTGTGACATTGTGAAGACTTTAGGTAAGTCGCCAGCTGGTGACTAACTCTGAAATTTTGGTCGCCAACGCTTAAAATTTAGTCGCATTGGTGCCAAATAAGGCGCAATTTCGGACCCTGTGACTTTCCCCACGCACGCTCAATGTGTTCCAAATTTTCAATCATTATTTTGAGACCGAAACATTGACCAAAACAGCCTGAAGAAATAAGTATGTGAAGCCTGAAAATAAATTCCCTGACTTCATTGGAACCTGACCAAATCCTAAATTCCCTGATAATAGACCAGTTCTCGGTTAATTCCGACATTTCGAAAGGGGTGCAAACATGGCACAAAATACAGTGCCGGTTTGTATGGGAATCCGACGCCAAATAATTTCGTAAAATCGAATTTCTGAAATATTCACTGTCTGCAAACTTAAGATACCAGGTAACAGATGAACTAATAAACATTTAAGGGATGTAACTATTCTGAGAAGCGTGCAATCATGTTTTCAGTTTTCCATACATTTGTCTGTAAATATTCCCGCGGACTTTGACTCGTTCTGACAGACAAACGTATGAAAACTGAAAATATTACTTCACGTGCGTTAAATACACCACTTTCCATGTTCAATCGATTTTTCAAGTAAAGCTAAAGCAGGAAAAGCTAGCAGTCAGCCTATTTTGAGGTCTTGACACTAACGGTGGTCAACTGGCCGTTTTGGCCCGCAGAAATTCTTTAAAGTTTTGACTTGATTGTACTGATCCGATTTGGACACGGCTTCGCTAAGTAAATTTCACAAAATTAATTTCTGACGCTTTTCAAACGGAAGCCCTTTTAAAAATTCAGAAACGGACTCGTGAGATGACTGCTTACATATTTTGGCCCCGTATTTTGTCTTGGAACTGGCTTTAGTAGCCGCCCAGTCTCTCAGATGGAGCGGGAAATTATACTCCCGCGGTCGCCATTTTGTTTCGCTTTGAAAGGTTTTGGAGTTGCTTTTGTACCTGGCCAGTCCAGTACAACTTGCATTTTGGCCAGTTAAAATTTGAATAAATTGGACAATGGACCAGTTGTTCACAAAGTTAGTGTCAAGCCCTGTATTTTGTTGCTGTAAAATAACATACTTGTCTAGAATGTCCTTATCGGATTCTTTTCCACCAGAGGATGGCACCAGCATGGGTTCGTTTGGCCAGGTTACTAATGCTGCCTTCATAATCGCCACAGCTTTCTTGTGGTGGCCTTCATTTAACAGCTGCTTGATCTGTTTCAGTGCACTACAAAACAAATTAATTCGAAATTGAAGGAATATCCACAGATCGGCTACATAACACCACAAGTACACACCAAGATATCACACAGCTGATATCATTAATCGCAGGATCTTAAATCCGATACATCTTTAATCCCATTAATCGCAGGAACAAAGGCGTACACAAACTCGTCCTGAAACCCTTCAGTGCGAGGCTATGTATGTAAAATGCATTCATGTCCAAATCAAGATGGCCGCCGCCATTTTTAATGTGCGTTTGGTTTTACTACACTCAACTGAAAACCGCTCTAAGACTTCATCCAGAATTAGCGCTAATTGGACTACACGTACATTAGGAGAAGACAGGTCTAAGAAGGGCGGAGATTGACGATTCACATTATTTAGCCTCCTACTAAGGCTTCTCTCCATTTCGATTCGGATTTCCAAAGAAGGAGGAAGGAAAAAAATCTAATTACCAGAAAGGAATCCACGGTATATACTTCATGGTAGTGTTTCGTTCCATATAGTCTCCCTGCATCATCATTTCCTCTACTGTTTTACAGTATTATGCAGTTGCCAAGACACTGGTATTGACTTAGAATAGATGATTTCTACATATTATTTTGACCGTGTTAGATTCGCAAGGAATTGTGGTCAAATGCACAGCTGCCATCTCTTTCGGTACGCTGGAATGAGCCGAGGGAGAAGAAATGTTTCTCCCCTCCCCTTCTTCGCTCCAGTCCTCTCTCTTCTTCTCTTTTCCCACAGGAAGTCCAAGGTTTTGGAACCTTATTTAAATCCTAGTCGCCCCCCCCCCCCCCCCCCCCCCGAAAAAAAAATTATTTGAGGACCACTTCCGTTTGATAAACAGTCCGATGCAGTCATGATAACAATTTATTCTTAGTCATGAAAACCTTAACAGTTACTGTAACTTTGACGAATGGAGAACACAACATAATAAAGCAATGAATGGTGGGACTTCAGCTTTGGGTAACGTTCAAGGCGATTGAGCATTAAAGTGCATATGATCCCAAAATTTTTATCATTAAATTCGATTCTCCATCAAGCAAATAGTTAAAGTGCCCCTAAACCCTTTTGCAATTTATATATATATGAAACTTTGAAAGGTTTTGAGTACTTCTGCGAATATTTTTTTGGCTTACAGAGAATACTCTGTGTTCTATGCTTGTTTGAAATGGTGAAAATGTGACCTCTCCTGACCCATTACCGTGTAAGAAAAAGCCTGGGTCGATTCCCTATCTTACGTCACCTCATTAATGCATTATTGTCCATGACGCCTTTCTATCACAACAGCATCGATATATAGAGAATATACACAGTCTGAGATTTTAGTAAAGAAAACGGCTATTTAAGACAAAATGCTAAATATGTATTCAAGTTATTGCAAAGTCAAATGAATTGGATGACGTAAGATAGGGAATCGACCCAGGCTTTTTCTTACGCGGTCATGGGTCAGGAAAGGTCAAATTTTCACCATTTCAAACAAGCATAGAACACTCTGTAAGCCACAAATTTCTTCGCAGAAGTATTCAAAGCCTTTCAAAGTTTCATATATATAAACATTGCAAAAGGGTTTAGGGGCACTTTAAATTGTAAAATATTTCTTAATTTGAGTACTGCGTCTATGAATTATAGAGGTTGCTATTTCCAATATGCTAATTATGTGACGACATGTGAGGACTTCTTTCTCCTTGTGAATGAAACTATTTCTGATTTATACAAAATATTTGGTAAAATCACTGATATAAGGCCCAAATATTACATGGATGTTTAGAAAAATATGTATATTTCTGCCAGTACCTTTTTGTCTAATAAATGAGTCCTCGCATAATTAGCATATCGGAAATAGAAACCTCTAACTCATAGACACCACACTTTTTTTTAAGTTCAACTATTTACTTGATGGAGAATCGATTTTAATGATAAAATAATTGGGCTCATGTGCACTTTAAGTGATATATATTGCACTGAGATGCTTACAATCCTAAGGCCTCCACTACATCACCCTGGAATTCTACTGGCCCGTCATCTTCATCCACAATCTCCTCTTGGTCAATGTATTCCTCTACAGTCGTCCGCACCTCAGGCTCAATGGCTTTCCACATGTCTTCTGCACGACCGACCACCACAGGAACTGGAAAATATGACAGCAGTGGGTATATAATGTTTAACAAATGGTATTATAATGCGAAAGACGACACCAACAGTTATTTTTTTAAATCAAACATGCACGCGCAATTCAAAATTCTCCAATCAGCGTGCGCAAAATGTCTAGCAAATCAGCGGCCGAATCCCACCAGCCTGAACAGGGCTGGAAATATAAAAAAAAGTAGTTGCAATTTTGCGACTAGATAATAAAATTCAGTCGCAAAACAGAACATTTTAGTCGGCAAAAAACCGTGACTAGTTGCAAAATAAAAACTGCCCGCAATACTTCTTTTAAACGTACCACCGCTCTAATGGCAGCCAGTCTTGCTCGCGAATGAACAATGAAGTGTAGGGTAGCATTTTGAGCGATATGATGGAAAATCTCATTCTTAATGAAGAGAAAAATATCTGTTTTCATTATATTTGTGATTCAAAAGCAATTTTGCGACTAGATGAAAAATTCTAGTCACACATTTGCGACCGAGGGGTCCCGAGCTCCTAAGGAGAGGAATCGCTCACCTAATTTATTCATGAAATGACAATATAAACTAACTAAAATCCTACCCTGAAAAAGAAAAAAACCTAGTAACCGGTCAGTAAACAAGATCTTACCCACCTAGAGCTAGGGTTCTCAAGAAAAACGTCTCAAGAAAATGGTGAGGTAATTTTTTTTTGAGATTTTCTGGAACTCGACCCCCACTGCCGACTACTCGTAAGGCAAAACGTTGCAACCACTACACTAAACAACCATCGGCGGTCAAATGCTGTCAAAATTGTACATTTTAAAACCACTGCTAATTTATGTTAGTTTATATGGTCATTTCATGAATTAATTAAGTGAGCGATTCCTCTCCTTAGAAAAACTTGGGGAGGGGTTCTTTCGACGCCATCTTGGATTAGGCACATAAAGACCCCTGGGAACGAGGTTGTCACATGACTACAAGAGCAGTATGATATTATGCTGTACCTTGTCCGGTGTACTCTTCTGACAAGTGTGGTGCAATATCCTTCAACTTGTTGGTTTCTTGGATCAGTTTCTGCTTCAGGTGATCAAGCGGGAGCTGAAACATTTAAAGATTTAAACACTGATTTAAACACTAAGAGGCAGCGTTGTAACGACTGTTGCAACGACTGTTGAATTCGTTGCCCTCCCCGACGTGAAAATTGAATATCATTTCCATGACAACTATCGACCAATCATAGCATGCGCTGTTCATGAAAGCCTCGGCTACATGCCATGATGGTCGACTTGAGCGTTCAAGCACACTTGGAAGCGAAAAGTTGAAACTTTTTGATAATATTTTCCGTCTTCTTGAAGCGATGGAGAAATGCTAGGGAGGAAAAGCACGCTACCTGGGAAAAGCAATCTTCAATCTACACTCGAGCGAGGTTTTGGAGCGACTGGGATGCGTTAAAGCTGATTTATGGCATTTTTTTTTCATCGGCCTGTCGAGTGTGTACGAGTGTACACCCTTGTGATATTTTAGTAATACCATGATTGCCTCGGATTCCTTTGTTTGCTGGTTCACGCACATTTAATCTCTAAATCCCCGGCTCATTACAAATGCAAGGGAAATTTAGAAATATGTATTGTCTTCAACAGGGAAATTTCTAAATTTCTAAATTTCTAAATTTCCCTGCAAGAACAATGCCTATTTCTAATTTTCCCTTGCATCGTAATGAGGGAAAATTAGAAGACAATGCAGGCTGGACACGAGGGTGAAAAGTATCAACTCTTGCTCCACTCTGGCACGACTAGCCCTGCGCTCCCGGGTGAAAAAAATCGAACCCAAATTGACCTGGCTTCATCATAACTTTCAACGTAATCCATGTGGGATCACATATTTCAATCTGCCCGTTATTCTCTTATTTCTCAAACCCGCTTCTTCCATGCGGGATACTTAAAACCATATACGCATGACCTTTAAATATTTAGTCAAACACATAATTACATTGTGTTTTACTGCTATTCTTCTCAAAAACAACACACTTGTCCCCAGGGGAAGCCAAGGTCATTCAATCGAGCATTAAAACGTTTTCGAAAGCAACTCTCAACTGCGACGTCTTTAGTTTAGGCAGAGAAAACTAAACTTCTCAGAGATTTGTTCCGTTCCTCGGTGATCAGAGTATTACAAAGTTATACCATGACAATTCAGGAAATTAGTGATTAAATTTTCCCTCAAGCCTCGGGAGAGTTTTTAAAAGCCCCTTGGCAGAAGCGGCTTCGGGACTTCAACAAACTCTCCCTCGGCTTGCGGGGAAATTTAATCACAAATTTCCCTCTAGTCATGGTATTACTTATAAATAGAGGTGAACTAAAAAAAACTGTTCTCGCAGAAATATGGCTTGAGGGCTCCATGGTGCATTCTTGAGCATATTTGTTGGTTCTTGTACATATATGGTACGTTCTTGTGCATATATGGTACGTTCTTGTACATATATGGTACGTTCTTGTGCATATATGGTACGTTCTTGTGCATATATGGTACGTTCTTGTGCATATATGGTACGTTCTTGTGCATATATGGTACGTTCTTGTGCATATATGGTACGTTCTTGTACATATATGGTACGTTCTTGTACATATATGGTACGTTCTTGTACATATATGGCACGTTCTTGTACATATATGGTGCATTCTTGTACATATATGGTACGTTCTTGTACATATATGGTGCATTCTTGTACATATATGGTACGTTCTTGTACATATATGGTACGTTCTTGTACATATATGCTACGTTCTTGTGCATAGTTGGTACGTTCTTGTACATATATGGTACGTTCTTGTTCATGGTTGGTACGTTCTTGTACATATATAGTACGTTCTTGTTCATAGTTGGTACGTTCTTGTACATATATGGTACGTTCTTGTACATATATGGCACGTTCTTGTACATATATGGTGCATTCTTGTACATATATGGTACGTTCTTGTACATATATGGTGCATTCTTGTACATATATGGCACGTTCTTGTACATATATGGCACGTTCTTGTACATATATGGTGCATTCTTGTACATATATGGTGCATTCTTGTACATATATGGTACGTTCTTGTACATATATGGTACGTTCTTGTACATATATGGTGCATTCTTGGCAGAATAGACCAGTTTCATGATCATGCGTAGTTGTACATATCCTTTATTTATTTGACGGGTAAGTAGATGGTAAACAATAGGTGGCCCGCCAGTTAAACAAGACATGAACATTGCGCCTGATCTTGAAAGTGGCTTACTGTATAATAAATAAGTAATTTCGCGATCTATGATTGGTCAATGTGCGGTCCATAACTTCCGGTACGGACCTTCCGCCCACTTCCGGTCTCAAAGAAAATGAAGCTATATAATAAACATCTTATTAACCTGGTTTGCTCGGTAAGTTATGGATTCTCATTTCCACCCCTAAAAAAGCCTGGGGGAAACCTGGTCCATAACTTACGGTACAGACTTTGCACTCAGTTAATAAGAGTCACACAGCGGCAAAACGTTGTGCTCCGCAGGCCGAAAGAACGAAGGCTCTAGTCTCAAATACAAGTTTCCGACTTTTTTAGTAAATCATTGTATAACTTAGTAAACTCACAGTGAATTACAAATTAAGAACACTTCAACCTGTTAAAGTCTTAGGCTTAGCTTTAAGTAGTTGTCTTATTTGTCGCGAAACATTTCACGTAAATACGCGTATGTGCTGAAAATTAGAAACAGGGGTGATTACCTGTAAAATTTGTTTGGTTTTGGCGGGAAAGTGGGGAGTCGCGCGCGCGACCGGCTCGTCAAAACCGCATGTTTTGCCGCGGTGTCATGAGGTATGTATCCCAGACCACACCGCGGCATAACGTCACGGGCATGCGCTTTTGACGAGCCGGTCGCGCGCGCGTCTCTCCAGTTTCCCGCCAAAACTAAAAGAAAACAGAGGCAACCACCCCTGTTTCTAATTTTAAGCACGTACGCGTATTTACGTCAAACGTTTCGCGAAAAATAAGAAAACTACTTAAAAGCTAAGTCTAAGACTTCAACAGGTTGAAGTGTTCTTAATTTGTAATTCACTGTGAGTTTACTAAGTTATAAAATTATTTACTAAAAAAGTTTAAGACCTCGGAAACTTGTCTATGAACTCCAGAGCCTTCGTTCTTTTGGTCAGCGGAGTGTAACGTTTTGCCGCGGTGTGATCCGGGACTTACGGTTGCACCAAACGGGTTGAACACCAGGAAGCTCTTCAGTAGCTGAACTGCGTATTTTCTGACGCTGGAAGACTTGTCCTGCAGGCGGCCGACCACTAACTCCAGCAAGTGCTGCTGACGCGGCAGGGGGATGGCCTTCTCGCTACACAGATGAAGCCATATCTGAAGCACCTTACTCCTCACGTATGCATTGGTATCATGAATGTGATCCTGGTAAAAAAGATGCAGTTTACAGGGTTCTCAGTATCGATTTGGACAGACGTCTGAGTCAAATAATTTGGAAACAAGCAGTCACATACAAATTAGAGCCGAGTCACAAAAAGACAAATCATATTTTATATTACCGTATTTACTCGATTAGACGCCGGGTCTCGAATAAATGCCGGGTCTCGAATAAATGCCGGGTCTCGAATAAATGCCGGGTCTCGAATAAATGCCGGGTCGACGAGGCCAAATTTTAAATAGAAGCAGGGGTGTCTATTCGAGATACCCGCGTCTATTCGAGTCAGTCGCTATAAGTGATTCTAACTAAGGTTTTAAACCAACCACGACGACAACAGGTCATGTTCTGCTTTTTTATTACACATTTGTAAATTCTCGTGAACCAAGAAAGATATAACGTTTACGCCATTTACAATAGTTTTGTTTGCCGTTTTTTTTTACCTTGAAATTCTTTAATTATGAGGAATCTATAGCAGTTCGAGTGTTAAATGAATGTCAGAAATGGAAATAAGTGATATTGAAAAATAACGAAAAATGTACCCCATTTAATAAACGCCGGGTCTCGCATTAACGCCGGTCTCAAATAAACGCCGGGCCGGACAAGATCGAATTTTGAATAGATGCCAGGGGCGTCTAATCAAGTTAATCGAGTAAATATGTTAAGTCATAAGCTACTTTCATCCTAACAACTGGCAACTGCTAGCTGCCAGCTAATCAACCGAGAACCCTGTGTTTTAACAGTTATACATGGATAGCATAAAGCAAAAATATGTGCATCGAATGTATAAAGGTGGGACGAAGTATGAAACGAACTTGATGATAAATCCTGCCATTTTCTTTTGGAGGAAATGAGTTCTACTTAATTGTTGTTGTTCTTTTGGACAAAGAGAACTTAGTGCGTCTTCTTAGTTCGTCAAGTATAAAAACGGGCACAAGATGCATTATGCGACTGGACGAACTATGTTCGATAGTGCGTCGTTTTGGACGGATTATGCATTATGCGTCTCTACTATAAAAACGGCCAATGTCACAGCATATGCCGTACAGTAACCATGCCAATACGTTATTATTAACAGTGACTTTCCCTCTCGTACAGAAACCACCTCTATTGGAATTAAAACTTACAGTAGCTTTGACAAATGACGCCAAAATAACCATTTCAATAACATCATATCCTTAATGAAAGGAACTATTCTGACATAAATATACATGATTGAACAAACAATATTAATAATACAGAGAACTGCAAATAACTGCAATGTTCAAAAGTAAAGAATATGGATATTACCTCCAGCTTGTCAAGAAACTGGTCCCTGAGTCTCTTGGCATTATCATCCAGTTCTCCCTTACTCAGCACCTTGATCACTATCTCACCCATCACACCTAACACTCCATTACGCATTGAGTAAGACTGACCAAGAAACATATAGGAAAGATAAATATTACCGTACTGTATAATAAAAACGTTTATAAGATTATCCATAGAAAATGTACGCTCTCATTTGTTGAAAGACGATTTTTTTAGAAGAAACCAACTGAAGTGTTCTAACATGAATCCCAATTCGCTATTATAACAACTGAGTCTCACTATCTATTCTGTGATAGACTGAGTACCTTCCAAGAGACTCTAATGACATGAATAAAGATGGTCAGAGGATTCTCGAAACAAGAGACGAAGATGTACATGTATATTTACTTCCACATAAAGCTGTGCTAGAGGTTCGTGGTAATAAAAGCTACAAACAAATGCTAATGTTGATTATGCTGAAGCAGATGCCGTATCACTTGTGAATAGTGCGTGGTCTTTGTTTTCAAGCGCTCAATACTAGATTAATAACCAAATAGTTGAGAGTGTGAATGACTATCAGTGTCCAGCAAAATTACTGGTTTTCAAATGCAAAACAATGTCCACCAAGTCGTCAAATTGCAACAAGTATTTTTGTTTCAGTTTAAGGTTGAACAGCTAGATGGTTTCTACTAAAACAATTAGACTACTCGCTCTCAGCTTCTATGGCTAAATATCAGTACCCCATTAATCAGTCAACTACCAGCTGATAGAAACTTTGAGTGTAGTCTAATAATTAGAATTATTGTTAAATAGAAACACAGAAAAGTTTTTTTATTTATTATTAAAAAATAAAATACCTGAAGAAGCAATACAATCACGTAAAATACGAATAAAAATTTTAGGAGCCAGAAATAATGAACATCACTGAAACATGATTATTTTATGAACTAATTTTTGGCATTTTGCAGGGCCTGGGGTATAATTTTGTTTGCCACTAGTAAACATTTGCTAGACAGGTGCTTTTTTTTTCAAGCTAGCACTAAAGTAAGAAACCAAACTAGCGAACATGAAAATGTCTCAATTAGGTTTGATGTCTTTGCTTTACAATGTATCTGAACACACGTAAAATATGATAATTTTACCTGTGGATATCGCCTTTCAGCCAATCAGCGTTTTACCACAATTGCCGGTAATCTCGCGATCTGATTGGTCGATGTGCGGTGGTAAATGGGAGTCCAGACAACGGTGCTGACGCGAGAAAGTTATAGACAACGCTGGCTCTTTCAAAGCTGTCACGCTTTGTAACGAAACTTCCTTGTACGTGTTCTAATATTGTTGTAAAAAACAAATTTCCTCTGGTTTTCCGTGGTGTGGACTCTTATTTACCACGATTTACGTCATCACATGGTCAAAATTTGTTGTGGACTCACTCGGCTGCGCCTTGTGAGTCCACAACAAATTTTTACCATGTGATGACGTATATCGTGGTAAATAAGAGTCCACACCACGGAAAACCAGAGGAAATTTGCTAAATGTCCACGTCATGCGCTTAACTTTGCTTCGAACAACTGGGCCCAGGTCCAAGTATTGTTTATAAAATAAATAAAATACACGAAACAGGGAACGAGCCAGGCTGCGCCATTTCCGCTTTAAAAATACATTTGTCCCTTGAAAAAAAATACAATAATGGTCTAATTGACTCAGTTTGACCGCTTCCAAAGGAAATTAAATGCTGGCCAGTTCACTCGCAAAAGGGCCAATTTGTCCCTTCTGGCTCAATTTCTGGCTCAATCCCTGAATGGACGCTTGGAGATATGGAATTTATCTTTGAGTGTTCAACCTCAATATCTCACTCGTTTGCTGCGCTCACTAGTGAGATATAGAGTTGAACACTCAAAGACAAATTCCATATCTCTGTGTGCCCTGTATTATTCTCTATTTAATATATAATTTTCGATGAAATACCAGTGTATATTTCTTTCTAAAAAGTGATAATTATCTTCACACGTGAAGATATAAATGATATATTCACACGTTTAGATATCACTTTTGAAAATATAACTTGCTTTCAAAGATTTCTAGCCTTTTTAGTAAGAGATTGAAACTGGTATTTCATAGATAATTATATATTAAACAGAACATTACATGGCCGCTTGGAGATACAATTTTATCTTCTCGTGTTGATGAAATCTTACTCGTTCGCTGCGCTCACTCGTAAGATATTTCCTCAACACTCGAAGATAAAATCTGTATGGCCTCTGCATGGTCATGTACAGTAATATCCTCCATATCTTATTATTATTGTTCTCACCTCTCCATCCAAATGGCATAGTAGCATACTAATACTGTTGAGTACAAGGGAAGGTATTCTACACGCCAGATCTACTATGAAATCTGCATACGCTCTAGTACCACTGGTATCTCGTGCAAGATCCCTAGGATCCATACGACCAATCTCCCTGCACAAATCAAATTTATGATATCATGATTACACATATATTCTTGATCACTATATATATGATATCAAATGCCCAAGAAGATAAACAGGGGAAAATGATAGGAACTAGGCCAGGCAGGAACATGGTCACACAAAACAGTCTAACTTTAAAATAATTTATACTTGTAAAAAAAAACACTAATATTTAACAAAATAGAGTTTGTCTGTAGAAGGATAATCGCCTGATATCTTGCATCCATGTGCAACAACTACCATGTCACATGATTGATTTCATCCAATCAGAATCAGATAAAATTTTGTGGTGAACTACGTATACATGTATAAATTAAGGCTGTTACAGGGTTTCAATAGAAGGCGGCTACCGGCAATAAACCGCTGGTTACTTTGCTTCTTACCGCTGGCCACTTCACACGATCATTGTATTTTTTTGTTAAGTGTCGAGTAAAGTTTACTACGTTAAAACCACTGCCTTTAACGACAGGACCATCAGTTGCCTAAAACATTATTGAAATACAAGGGAAACTCGGCATATTGGCTTATGATTAAGTCAGGTGATGTCTATTGATCGGTAGTCGACCATGCACATTGCAAACAAAAATCACAGTTTTCTTTCTATTTTGGGACAGCAACATTGAACAAAACAGCCCCAAAATAGGTACATGTATGTGACCATATTAAAAGAATTTGCACCTATCTATACATGTACTTGAAGATGATTCTCCTGACCTATAGCACACCAGGGAAGTCTAGGTCACTTTAAGAACACTACAATCACAATTAATCATAATCATGCATGGTAATTAAAAAAAATATTACAAACCTGATGATTTCACTGACAACACTCTTAACACCAAACTCAGTGGCCATCACATCAACAGCCTGCGCCATGTGAGGCACGAGATGCTCAAAATGCTGCAGCAACTGGACAATCTTCAGACTAGTGCCTGCAAATGAACACAAGATACAATTAAGAGGGTTTCCACCATCACATGAAAGAAGCCATGTTGGATGGCAAGAACAAATGTGTTTAACCATGAGAAAAATTATTGTTCCTGCCATACAACATGGCTTAATTCTGTCACGTGAATATGCAAATGCCATATACATGTACATCATGAGAGAAATATCAAATATGGCTGTGGATAATTTGCATAATGCTGAAGCTCGATAGAAAGGGTTGAGGGAGAAGAATGGAAGGGTGCAGCAAAGAAGGTGATGGGAGGGTGATCAAAAATATTTGAAAGGGGAGGCATGGAGAGGAATGGGTTGAGGGAGAGGAAGAGAAGGGTGCAGCAAAGAGGGTATGAGAGGGTGGTCAAAAATATTTGGCAGGGGAGGCGTGGAGAGGAATGGGTTGAGGGAGAAGTAGGGAAGGATGCAGCAAAGAGGGGATGAGAGGGTGGTCAAAAATATTTGGCAGGGGAGGCGTGGAGAGGAATGGGTTGAGGGAGAGGAAGGGAAGGGTGCAGCAAAGAGGGGTTGAGAGGGTGGTCAAAAATATTTGGCAGGGGAGGTATGGAGAGGAAAGGGTTGAGGGAGAGCAAGGATGCAGTGAAGAGGGGGATGGGAGGGTGGTCAAAAGTATTTTACAGGCAAGCGGTCGGCGGATTTTTTCTTGAGGAAAACTGAACCCCTCATTATTATTAAATACCTACTAGTTAGAAAAAAAATTGTTAGAAAAATAATTAACTACATGTACATGTAGTTAGAAAAATAATAACTAATAAGTTTAATAGAAAAAAATAACTGCAATATAATATACTCACTCACCTAGACCACTATTGTACTTCTTGACTACAATTCCAAGCAGGTTGAACACAATGTCTTTGGTCATTTTGTTCCTTGTCACAGCTGGGTTTTCAAGCAGCTTGTAGCAACACCCAGTCAGCAAACTGAAAATAAATTAAATACAATAGAGCCATACATAGCAATAATTATGTAATATATATACAGTACATCCCTCACTAAAATGTTTATCAACCATATGTGGTACTGTACATGTTAATGATAATGGCCAATGACAGTATATAGCGCCATATCACCACTAGCAGGCTCTGGTTGATTTGGGGTTCCTGTGGTGGGGGAGAGGAGGGGAAGGAGGCGAAATAGAAAGGAGAGCCTGCAACAAGACCCTGTGTTTTTGAAATTTCCCGTTCGTGGTCGAACGGGATTATCTGATTGGTTGAACCAATAAGAGGCGCGCACACTTTGTTAGAAAATGGAGTGTATTATGGTGTATAAGCAGCACGCGCGAGCTAAAATTGAAAACTTTTCATTCATGATCAAATCTGTTTTCTCTCGTTTTCTGAGGTTTTTATTATCAAACATGCAGTAGAAATACAAGGGGTTCACTGCTAGGGTACATTTATAACAGAATCTCGTCGAAAATGTTGATTTAAAAATTCTTTGTGAAACGTGTAACTTGCAATGGTATGTGACGTCATGGGGGCGAATTTAAAAAACACAAGGTCTTGTCGCAGGCTCTCCTTTCTCTATATCCTCCTTCCCCCTCCTCTCTCCTGCCACATGAACCACAAATGAACCAGAGCCTGCAAGCAGGCTATATCACCACAGTCTCATGGCACTTTACATATTACTGAGATATCCCGTCAGTGAATTATTTTGGACTGCTTTACGGCGCTAATAGCTGCCACGCAGTTTACAATGTTGAGTGTGTGCATGGTTAGTGCAATGGCCAGGCTGCTGTACCATGTGGCAATCCCCTGCTATGTTATACAATATATGTGGTTCAATCATTATACCGTATTCACTTACGGATAAGCCGCACCTTTTTACTCGAAGTCTTTGTTTAAAATCGGGGGTGCGGCTTATTTGTGAGAACATCTACCGAACATAAGGTCCGGAAATTTCCAGAAATTAACATTTAAAAGAAATACTAAGCTATACTAATAAATACTACACCAAACCAAAAGAAAGTAAGCACTGGCCATTGCTTTTGTAAGTTTGGTGGCTCCTAACAGATCCGTTTATGTTGTGAATATTTGTTCCTCCACAAGCGATTAAATTCCACGCTAAATGGCACAATGTTTCTTTGCAGCTTTGCACTTTAACAGCAAATTTGTCGAACAGATCTTCCACCTCTCTTTGAGTAACAAGTTTTTCTCCAATAGATGGCTTCCAGATATCCTTTTAGGCATGATAGCAACAGACAGCTGATGAAAAAGCAAACTTAGTACTCCATGTTGTTTTGACTTCGTTCAGCGAAAACAAAACTTTTAGTGTACAGTTCTCTCTCTTCCAACAGGTGCCTAGTTACTAATAGCTACGGATGAACGTGAGCACGTTGTTGGCTTTGTTGACTTGTAAAATTCGATCTAAAAAGTGACCTAATTTTGCTAAATTTAAGAAACAACTAAAGTTAGCACTTTTAGAGTAGTGCTATGTACCATATTACTTAATGCACTTCTACTTCAATAGTTTTAACTCACCTGATTATAGTTAGTACTGTCTTGTATTTTACTATTTCATTATTTTGTTACTGTTAACGTTGTTACATTGTAAATAGTTGTTGAAAAGCCCCTATGGGAACTTCTATTAAAGATACAATGTACATGTATATATTGGATTCTTTGGTATAAGAACATCAAACAGATTCAAGCAGATTTAAGAAATATATTTCTGTGAGTGCACTAAATGACGTCTGCCAAAGTAAATCTTTGTTTCAAAATCGATTTGTTAGAATTTGAAAGTAGAGGAAATAAGTGCTTGCTTTGCTGCTAAAATCGATGACTCTCTCTTCTTTTTTTTAAGAATCTGTGAGCAATCTATTGCCCATCATCATGGCTGGTATCGAGTTCAGGGATGGTAGTAATACGTGGTTGACTGAACACCTCTTGACATCTAATATTGAGTTTGTGCCACTTCGAATTAATCAGCACAGTAGTCTGGACTGTATTGTTCACATGAAGAAGGTGAGTTTGTGCCACTTTGATTAATCAACACAGTAGTCTGGACTGTATTGTTGACGTGAAGAAGGTGAGATTGTGGATGATGCATGCTTGTAGCTAGGGCTTCTTGTTTTGCATATTTATTTCTTTTAATGAAGTTTGCAGCTCCCAGTGCTAGCTGCATGAGCCTTTAGATTAGCCTTAATCTTCATCTTCGTCATCATCACCATCATCAACAACAACAACAACATCGTCAGCAGCAGCATCAACAGTATCACCATCATCATTAACGACATCATCCTAATTATTATTATTATCATACAACTTTACAACTTTTAAATGAATGTTCATGAATGCTGTGCGACTTTTGGCTAATGTACTTTACTATTTTATAAAATGGTTACATTTGGCTTGCAACTGAAAATATACAGTTGGCAAAGTCTCCAGCTTTGTTGAATTTCCAAGGGGAGGCGATGGTTTGAGTTTCACTCACATTTTTGACAGTGGTACCAGGTGTGTGTTTGAGCCCAATTTTATTGTGTGACTACTATAACCAGGGCCAATTACACAGTGAGAACCAATCACAGGGCCACTTAGACAACGAGAACCAATCACATGGCAGAACGAAAACAAAGCATTCCAACTGACGGTTACTTGAGCCAATCAGTATCGAGTACAAGACAATAGCATTCCAACTTACGGTTACTTGAGCCAATCAGTGTCGAGTACAAGACAATAGCATTTCAACTTACGGTTACTTGAGCCAATCAGTATCGAGTACAAGACAATAGCATTCCAACTTACGGTTACTTGAGCCAATCAGTGTCGAGTACAAGACAAAGCATTCCAACTTACGGTTACTTGAGCCAATCAGTGTCTAGTACAAGACAATAGCATTTCAACTTACGGTTATTTGAGCCAATCAGTATCGAGTACAAGACAATAGCATTCCAACTTACGGTTACTTGAGCCAATCAGTGTCGAGTACAAGACAAAGCATTCCAACTTACGGTTACTTGAGCCAATCAGTGTCTAGTACAAGACAAAGCGTTTCAACTTACGGTTATTTGAGCCAATCAGTGTCTAGTACAAGACAATAGCATTTCAACTTACAGTTACTTGAGCCAATCAGTGTCTAGTACAAGACAAAGCATTCCAACTTACAGTTACTTGAGCCAATCAGTGTCGAGTACAAGACAATAGCATTTCAAAATGCTTGAGCTTCGATCCAGTAAAAGGAAAATTTTGTGTACTAGTTCTGAAGTCGAAGTATTCCCAGTGAAGAAAATCGCATGGATATGCTAGGATTTGTACTTTGGAACGCTTTATATTCATTTTGCAAATTGTATTTAGTTCTCATTGTCTAAGTTGCCCCAGTTACAGTTGTCGCACTGCAAAAAATTGGGTCCGTTTTTGGAATGAAAGTCAGCAAAGTCCTCGTGGCTGACATAGTAACTGAAAGTTCAATGTCGCTACGTACACACAACTGTCACTGCAGAGAATAATCCATCACAGTTACTGAATTCTCTTCACCCTACCCCCCTTGAGCAATAACCACTCATTCCCTTTGGCAGTGGCTGGTGGTCAATAATGTATTCCTTATTTCTACGACCACATGTACACCTAACCCTAACCCTCATTGTAAATTCCATACAGATCGGATGCGATTATTGTATCTTGTTAAATGAAACTACATGTATGTAATATTAATAATCTTTTTAAAAATATGAAATTTTGATTGAAAACGTAAAAAATAGAGTTTAGTTCTATAGTTGTGCCACGGACATGCGCAGTTAACAAAAACAGATTCCAAACTTGTGAGACGGTTTCTAAGCATCAATACAGGACTTTTAATTACCTTGAAATTTCACCTGACGTCAAGCGTGTAGGGTCAGTGACACACCGCGCCAAAACGTCACGCACATGCGTATTTGCTATTTCTTATCCGCGCGCGGCCGCCCCCAGTTTCCCGCGAAAACTGAAATGAAACAACAGGCACATGCCGTGATTTTAACGTTTCTGCTTAAAAGTATTCATTTGTGAACTGTTTTGTCAAAAACTAAGAAAAGCTAAGCCTAAGACTTTAACAGGTTGAAGTTTTCTTAATTTGTAATTCATTGTGAGTTTACTAAGTTTTAAAATTATTTACTAAAAAAGTTGAAACCCTCGGTAATTTGTATTTGAGAGCAGAGCCTTCGTTCTTTTGGCCAGCGGAGCATACCGTTTTGACGCGGTGTGTTGCTGGATACAACACATTAATATAGAGATCCATATAGACATCCATAATTATAGTACTCGCAATAAGAACAATCTACGAAAGCCACATTCCAACCGTACCTGGGGACAAAACCGCTTTGCCTGTCATTGTATTAATGATTGGAACAGTCTGCCCGAAAATATTAGAACTTTATCTTTTAATAATTTTAAGTTAGCTATACGTAATAAGTAATTATTGACATATTTTAACCAATATTTTAACCCTAGCTTTACAACCGAAGTTATGTTATTGTTTTTATATTTTTAATTTATTTATGTATATATATATATATTTTCTCTTTACTTTTTCTATGTTCCTGCAGGGCCTCACTGAAAATCACTATTGTGAGTGGGCTCCCTGGCAAAAGAACTTATTATTTATTTATTTGTTGTTTGTACAGGGCAGGGTCCGAAATTGCGACTTATTTGGCGCCAATGCGACTAAATTTTTAAATTTTGAGTGTTGGCGACCACAATTTCAGAGTTAGTCGCCAGCTGGCGACTTACCTAAAGTCTTCACAAAGTTTTCACAATGCCCCGATGTTCTAAGTAAATTTAGCCAATAAAACATGCCAGCAAATGTTCTTTGTCGCGTGTCACTTGAAATGTGGCGACCACAATTGCTCTTTTGGCGACTAAAACATTTTGGCTAGTCGCCAGTTGGCGCGTACGTGAAAAAGTTAATTTCGGACCTTGCAGTTGTATCATTCAGCGTACAGGATTGGCTAGTACCCTTGTGAATTATTAATCCAGTTTATGATCTTGGCTTTATACAGGGATGGCTCTCCAAGATTTGTGTTAATGAGGAACTTGTAAGGCAAGGCTTTGCAGTCACAGGACTTGTCAAAGAACTAGAAAGTCATAAACTCTACAAGGAACAATCCTTAAGGCTTCTAAAGGCAGAAGTACGCGCTGAGAAGAGAGGAAGGGGTATATGGCAGAGGCCTTCATTGATTCAAAGGATTAGAAACATAAAACTTCCAGGTTCTCCTCTTCAATGGATAAGGACACGGTTATCGTTCGGCAAGGAGACGGATGTTCAATCCAATGTAAAAAAGGATGAACCATGTCCATAATTAAAGTATGGAGGAAAACAAAACCTTGGGTACGGAAATATGGGAAAGGTTGTGCTGCCGGAATGTGAACCCCTGACCGTTTTTTAGACCAAGATATAATTTGATATCAGTACACCTCGTTTTCCATACTTGACTCCAAAATCGGTACCTACTATGTTTATCTGTTTTGTTCTATTCCTACGTTTATTTTTAAGATCCATTGCAAAATGGCACCCCTATTTCAGACTAAAAGTCGATTAGAGATTATAATGTCAATTACGGGAGCATCGTAAGAATGCGCAATTCCATAGCCCACTTCCGCGATATGCTTTACTTGTCACGCACAAAGGTTTCAATACGAGGCTCCGTGCTAAATTAAATTTATTCTTTTCTCTGTGAAAAGAATAAATTCAATTTAGCACGATCGCGGAAGTGGGCTATTGGCTGCTCAGTATGCTTGATTTTCTTATCATGCACACTCGAGAATTTATTTCCACGTAGATCGAGTTTTATATTATAAAACAAATAGAAAATGGTTCCCTATGTCCTATAACAAAATAATGCACTTTCGGGGTCTTGAAAAGCTGCTAAATGCACTCGCGTTCCGCTTGTGCATGCTTCCGCAGTTTTTCAAGACCTGATCTCGCTACTCATGTGGGACAGAGTTGTGCAACTGACCTTCTCACCAGCGAGAGTAAGTGACGTAAAACTTCAGCATACTGTTTACTGTAAACCTATAGACCTATCCCACGCGGCGGCCATCTTGGAATAAACCTATTGTTAATGCTTACCCAGCCTCGGTTAAACACGTTTGAGACCGAGGCTGGGTAAACATTAACAATAGGTTTATTCCAAGATGGCTGCCGCGTGGGATAGGTCTATAGGCCATTGTGGCGATGTTGCGCGCGCAGCTAGAATAATGGTTATCTGGCGTGGCCGAGCGGTTAACACGGCGGACTCGTAATCCAAGGACCCTGAGTTGGAGTCCCCATGAAAGGTTTTAAGTACTTCTGTGAAGAATTTTTTTGCTTACACAGAATACTCTCTGTTTTATGCTTGTTTGAAATGGTGAAAATGTGACCTTTCCTGACCCATGACCGCGTAAGAAAAAGAATGGGTCGATTCTTGATCTTACGTCTTTATTCCACTTTGCAATAATTTGAATAAATATTTAGCATTTTGTCTAAAATAACTGATTTCTTTACTAACAACTCGCATACTGTGTATATTCTCTGTATATCGATGTTGTTGTGATAGAAAGGCGCTATGGAGAATAATGCATTAATCAGGAAGTGACGTAAGATCAAGAATCGACCCAGGCTTTTTCTTACGCGGTCATGGGTCAGGAAAGGTCAGATTTTCACCATTTCAAACAAGCATAAAACAGAGTATTCTGTGTAAGCCAAACATTTCTTCACAGAAGTACTTAAAACCTTTCAAAGATTCATATGTATAAAAAATGCAAAAGGGGTTAGGTGCACTTTAAAACGCACCGTGTGTAAATAAGTGATGTTATTATTATTATTATAAGGCTGATGAACGAGTCATAGCACGTGTCTATTGTTCTACTGATGGTGCGCACCATCGTCAAAATGGCCTATTCGATCTATTCTGGCACAGGAAGTGTTATTGCCAAACGAAAGTGGAATATATGATAAATTATTGGCATAATTCTTGCCTTGTGAATAACGGAATGCATGACAAACAGTGACATCAAACAAGTGGTCAGGCACAGTGTGACGCGTGACAGTGTGACGTTCCTGCGACGTTTTGTCTTGTATGTGACCGTTCAGTAAGGAAAACCGGTTTGCGTCGAAGTTTACACCAAGACATACACATAAGTGATAAATATATTCCATCTGATATTATTTCAGTATGTTGATACCGTAAGGTTCTAGAGTTCCAGCTTTATCGATAATTAAGGTGCGCTTCTCTGGCTTTACGTATTGAGTCTCATGAGGAGTTTATTTTTTCTAAAGGGAAAGATATGCAAGGAAAAAAAGGAAGGAATTGGGAGGGGAGGGGAGGGGAAAATAGTCTATCCAACACTCAAAATTACGTGGCACTAAAACGGTTGTAACACACTTTAATATAGCAATAGAACATGGAGAACCATCTTTTATTTGTTGATTATAATATAAACTAGAGGAAACTACCACTTATGGACTGCACTCATTTGGATACTTGGCTATAAACTCTGGAACTCCTCGCCTGTTGACTTTAGAACCTGCAGCACACTTAATGAATTTAAAGACCCTGTGTCCGAGCCCATCTTGCTTTTTAAGATAAAAGAAAGTTAGTTAAGCATATATACCTATCAATAATTACACGATGGCCCAAACTAGGGATGGATTTCGAAAGATTCGGGAGTCACATAACAACAACGATCTTTCAGATTTTCGTAGTCTACGAAAATGATTTGCGCGCGCAAAGCACCATGGTCTCGGACACAGGGTCTTTAAGAGTAAAATCTAAATTATGTGACTTTAAAATAAGTATAATGTATATAGTGTATAAAGTACTGCATATAGTATCTCATAACAGAAATTAATATGTATTTTCATAAGAATATTAAACGTTTTCTTTCCTCGAAGGCATTAAGTTACTCTTATTCGAGATTAAATAAATATGTATGTGGGAGCATTGCAAGAACGCGCAATTTCATTGGCTGAAAATGTTGAGCTTTAAAAAAGGTATAAATTACGGAAGCATCCTAACAACAAGCGCATTTCATTGGCTAAACGACTTGCATGCGTGTGCACGCTCGAGCAGAAGAACCACGTAGTACAAAACATGTAGAAAATGGTTTCCCTATGTCCTGTAAAACTGAAATAAAATGTACTTTCGAGGTCTTGAAATGCTGCTAAATACATTTGCATTCTGCTCATGAATCCACAGTTTTTCAAGACCTCGAGCGTGCATTATGCACCAGTCAATTCCAGCGGTGCCCATCCCGGGCCAGCCCCCGGGCATTAGACATTTTTGAGAAACAAATTTCATAAACCGTGGACACTTTTCTTGTCGATCCACACGGACCGGAAGACCTCGTTCAGTTTGACGTTTGTACGACAAACGCACGCGATGACGTCACATCGCGCCAAAAAAGGAAAATTTGACCTCCGGTTGCCGTCCATGACAATGAACTTTATGATCTCAAAATGTGCAAATGACATGAATTATTTTGTTATTGAACAAGGAGAATCATCTATTTATTAACTACACGACCTGTTTTATGGGCTATGTTGCGCGTGTCTGAAGTCGATGCTCGGATTGGTGGCTGTTAATTGGACGGTAACGAAACGAGCAAGGGACTGGGACCGAGTTTATCAGAATTACTCTTCATTGTAAAATGAAGTTCATCACATGATGGAGCATGTTGAAATTAGCATATGTGCCAAGCAATTGAAATTTCTTTGTCAATGAATGTATAGTTTGGAGGGACAACGTTAAAAAAAAAATGGAAAAATTGACATATTTGATGCCTTCTAGCATCGTCAATATTGAGCAAAAGTTCACCAAACCTTCCAGACTAGTTAAGTTTGATCTGTTCTTTTGGAAAATAATGCTTACTTTGATTAGTTATTAATTGAATTAGTTTTACTGACTCTGTTCCAGTCCCCTGCTCGTTTTGTTACCGGCTAATGAGCTTGCACCTAATTAAAAAACTCGACAAATGCAAAAACTAATACAATTGCTTGAAATAGCACCAAAATAACCAAGATTGCCAAGTTTTAGGGGCCGTCATTATTCCTTACAAGGCTATAAACTTGCAAAAGGAACAAGTTTTCAGAGAAATTCCGGTCTGTAAGTTGGTAATAAGCCTTTTGCAGGAAACAGTCACGTGCTGATATCATACTTAAAGACCCTGTGTCCGAGCCCATGGTGCTTTGCGCCAATGTTATGATTAGTTTGTTTATCAACGGCCGCATAAATTAAAGGCCAGCTTTCAGTCGAACTAAAATGCTCTCCATTGTTTATAAGTTTAATGAAGAACACTCTTGGTTTCATAAAAGAAGTACACATACACTTTGGATAACGAATTTCATAATTTCTACCGGATTAAAAACCCAATCGAGCCAACGAATTTTCCCCGGATGCTTCGAATATAATATTTTGAACCGTACTCGCACTCGAAGTAATGCACTTATCATCGGCTTTCCCCGTGTTTTGTTTTGAGGGCCAAAAAAAGTCAACCAAAGCGCCAGGGTACAGGGCATAATGTCGTGTCAAATGCCCCACCCCCAGGGGCATATTAGCTAACATATACCCTCAACAATCTCTGCAGTGAAAAACAGAAAAGTGTCCATTTTTGGGGGCTCGACTGGCGCTGATCTTGATACTTCTGCCATGGTACCAAATAAAGCAGCCTGGACCTTGTTTGTCACACTTTATCATAAACACTTATAAAATATCTGCACCGTGAAAGTTTGGATACCGCTGACCTGTGTCAAACCAATCCCGCGGGGTGTCCCCGGGGGTTAATACTACGATCCACTAGACGTACAATTCCCCCTCCCAGCGGGGAATGAAAAATTCCCCATGGGTGTGCCCGGGGTCGACCCCCGGGGAAGCCGCTGATAAGTGCATAACAGCTGAACTCGGCAGATTGAAGTTTGACCCGCGGTCGTAGTTTTGGTAGCAAGAATTTCTGGACGTACTGGATGATAAAAAAAAAGGTTAAGGGCATTGCTTTCTCTGCTAATAAAAATGCAAAACAGATACAGATAAGTCGTAACACCTCAGTGGAGCTGAGCCGTGCGAAATTATAATTACGAATGATCTTGATGCCAGAAGTGGTTGCTTTGTATTTTCAACGAAGCCCGCCGGGCCCTTAATGCAACAAATCCCCGGGAAACTCGCGTAGTAGTCCTTTTGAGCAACAAGTGTTCTCTTGTAGCCCTAGAGAAAGTAAAATGTGGACTGCTGAAGGATTATTTGTCGAGTCGCCTCGCCTCTGTCTGTTCTTTCTTCGACATTCCTCTACTCGCCACTCTAGACCGGGATTCGAAGAAATATTCGACTAAAGTTTCATTTTAAAAGGTATATATACAAAAGTTAAGATAAAAGAAAGTGGCCCAAACTACTAGGGATGGATTTCGAAAGATTCGAGAGAGTCATAATAAAAAGGCAACACCGTTATTTCTGATTTTCGTAGCCTACGAAAATGATTTAAGCGCGCAAAGCACCATGGGCTCGGACACAGGGTCTTTAACGAATGAATTGAGGAAAGGTTTTACTGGGTGGTAAACGAACTTTTAAACGTTGTTTTATAAAGATCGATTGGAGGTGGAAAATAGCATTTACAAACGGGTTTTGCTAATAGCACTACCGATCTGGTACGAGTGCCTTTATGAATTAAGAGTTTTTGTCATCCAGTACAACCACGTGATTGCATTCCTGCAAAAGGCCAATTTTAATATGCTCTCTCTCTCCAGCCATGTTATATCCTCCATTGACTACAAACAATTAAAGTAATCTCCCGCAATGCTTGATTGAAATGATAGTACTGTTTTCCTTGAATACTACTTGTTAGTCCTTTTTGCATTAATCACAAACTGTTTTGGAAAAACGAGAGAAAAATGGGAGTTGGGTTACCTGTGGCGCTGGGGAGAGGTAAGATGAGACACCACAGGAAACCCAATATTCCATTTGTTCTTTTATTCCCACAATACAGTTGCCTGCGGTGTCTGTCCACGACGTTCGCCAGTTCATAGAAAAATCGCTGAACATAACTGAGATACTGAGTCCGTCTGGCTGGCGGGTGGACTGCAAATATAAAGGCCTCTCATCGTGACACAGACTCACACAGCCCGTTAAACAGCACATTTCCGCACCGGATCGACTTTTAGTTCATTTTCGCAGGCAACAAGTCTTGTTTTCGTGGAGTTGAAAACGTGGCACCTGTTGCCTGCTGTACTAAGTAGTGCATACTGTCAGAGCAGTTGCAGACATCTTTTACTGCCTGTCAGTTTGGCCATAGAATCAACAAGATAAAGGTAAAGTGCTATCATAATTTGGACATAGACTATATCGCAACTCAGCCGTCGCAGTGCACTCTGGGATGGATATCTCAGTTTTCCATTGTTGTTGGGCAGCCATCTTCGATTTAACAATGGAACTGAGATATCCATCCCAGAGTGCACTGTGACGGCGGCGTTGTGAAAAAGTATATACTAGCGTGCGGTCAAGGTGATAGAGATTGGAACGAGAAGAAAGAAGGGGTCTGGGGAGGGCACCACAGGAAACCCAAAATATTCACTGGAAAATCCCACCAATAAGACGTTTGCATTGTGATATCATTTAAATACAACTACCAGAATCCTTTTCGAATTATTTTTCTCATTCAGATTTAACAATTCCTTTGAGTCGGAATATTACGACAATGGCCTATATGTTGTAGTATGTGACGTCATGCAAATGTGGAAAATAATGAAAAAACAATGGCAAATACTGTAAATTGGATTTTTGAAGATTATTGTATATTTACATAGTATGGAAAACCGAATTTCCGTGGCTTTTTTTTCGTACTTTTGAAATTGGTTGGTTTTCCCACAGTGTTTAATTTTCTCATCTCGTGATTCGAAGCCGCGCGCTTTGAGCTGCTGTAAAAGGCATATAAGCGAGTGAATAGTAGGCCTTGCCAGATTGTGCTAGTAAAAATGGAAAAAGTTGCTCGAAAAAAGCCCAAAAGTTGCCAAAAACTTGAAAAGTTGCTCAAAGAAATAAGAAAAATCAAAAAGTTGTTCCAAAAAAATATAAATTAAAGTTGCTCAAGAAATCTAAATAGTTGCAACTTGAATTGAGAAAATGCTTTTAAAATGAGTCATTTAAACACAAATTAAGTAATTGAACCTCTCATTTCTTTATTTCACTTTGGGGATGTTGTTCGTGGGCGTCGGTTTAGTTTTTATAACCGCTGTTATGTTCGTGGGCTTCAATATCATCACGACAGACAAAATTAGCGTTTTAATTGAAACGACATTTGGTAATTGCCAGATTTTGCATCTAAATTTTAGCAATTTCGTGCTCAAAACATCCAAAAAGCTCATTTGTTGCCCAAATGTTGCCCCGAAAAGCGAAAGTTGCTCAAGGTTGCTCATAACATAAAAAGTTACTCGAAACGCCAAAAGTTGCTCAAAAGTTGCCGAGCACAATCTCGGGAAAGGCCTAGTGAATAGACTGCAGAATGCAGTTCGTTGACGGAATGTCTAGTGTTTTGCATCAGTGTCATGGTTGAACTTGAAAGAAAAGCCATTTCCATATATTGTACATGTGTTGTTCTTATTCCTCTGCTTTTTGGGTTAGGCAAAGCGTCCGGCCTGTCACCTTATTTGTGCATTTCTTCAGTTTGAGGAAATATTTAAGGCTGGTTTCCATAGAGCCTTTTCTTGTTTTTACGTCAGTGTCTTTCCTGATTTTTCTAAATTCCGAAAAACCAAGAACGACACATGCATGGCACCTAGAAAAACACCAAACCGTGAATTTGCAGGAAACAGTCACGTGCTGATATAAAACTTCGTTAACGAATGAATTGAGTTTGTAATAGGCCCTTTGCAGCTAACACATCACGTGGTTGTACTGGAGAGCAAAAAATATCTCACTTCATTTATTTAAATGACTTGTACAAGATCGGTATTGCTATTAGCAAAACCTATTTGTAAATGCTATTTTCCACCTCCAATCGATTGTCGATCTTTCAAAAACAGCGATTTTAAAGATAGCTTGCTCTCCAGCATCCATGGCAACGTCTTTCCCATGGGAATCACGAGCTCAATTCATTCGTTAATGAAGTATTATATCAGCACGTGACTGTTAGCTGCAAAGGGCCTATCCCCATTGGAAAGGTGTTCCCATGGTATGGATGCTGGAGGGCAAGCTATCTTTAAAAACGCTGTTTTTGAAGGATCGACAATCGATTGGAGGTGGAAAATATATAGCATTTACAAACAGGTTTCAGTTTGCTAATAACACTACCGATCTCGTACAAGTGCTTTTAAACTACGAATTAAGATTGGGGGGGGGGGGGGGGGGGGGTACCGCAAAAAAAACACGAGCAAGCCGAATTTGCACAGAAAACTCGAGCAAGCCAATATCACCCAGAAAAAAAAATCGAGCAAGGGTGAAATTTTAGGCCAGGAGCCCATTACCAGGAGCGTTCCTCTGTTATGGGTTTGGCCCCAGCACAGAGGTAGATGAGGCTATTTTTAGATTCGAAATTCCCGCGAAAAGAGGTCGCCGCCATGTTGGTGCCCTTAAACAATAGATCCCTCGTTAGCTTCTTTTGTTGGGGCACCAACATTTGAATCTCTGGGGATTGAGTGAAAACCAGCAATTCGAATTCCCGCGTTGAAAGTGAGAAGAATGATAATGAGAAGTAACGTTAGCTATCTGATTGGCTAAGAATAGCCTACCTTTGTTCTTTTTCGCGCGAAATGCAATGCTAAAAATAGCCTCATCTACCTCTGTGCTGGGGTACAGACACAGTGGGGAAGATGGACGCTCCTGGTAATGGGCTCCTGTTTAGGCCCATTTACACTACAGTGACCTTTTGGAACGGCTCGGATAAAAGCGGTACGGGTGCCAAACATATGGGTTCGCTCCTAGCTCGTTTTTTTGCCATACCAAATAACCATTTGGTACGGGTGCCGAAATTTTGCTACTGATTATTTACTTCAGAACGCATGCGCTGTTCGTCCATCCAAGATGGCGGATAAAGAAAGTTTGGAAGCGTTATTGCCAACAGCATCAACGTCTAAAGGTATGAAAAGGCGTTAGCGAAACCAGGGCCGAAAGAAAACGGGACTTGGATTGTTCATGAGGTTAGTGGCTACGCTAATATCTCCTCCTTCAGTATTTTTGCGTTTTCAAGGCTTCATTTCATGGTTTCTTCTTTCATTATTATGAGAAGTTCTCTAACATCGCTTTCTTCCCAAGCATGGCCGCACATTTTCTTCAGTGGCTGTGGCTGTGACTGCGTTTGTCCGCCATCTTGAATTGTAAACTTCTGAGTGTGACCGCTTGCCAATACGATCGAAGGCCATAGAATAAAATCGCGTTTGGTCTGGGTGATCGTGTACACTACGAATTTTATCGCGCGGCAAACCATTTACACTACTAAATTTATCCGAGCCGAACTCTTTTTTGCGTGTATCGTCTATTTTTCTGACGGCAATTATTGTATTAGTAGTGTTTCTTGTGTGTGGGGGTAACACTACTGCCCGGCCACTATTGCCGGGATTAGCTAGTATGCTATTATGGCAATTATGTCGGATTGAGGATTAAATGAGATCTATAGGGCGCCATATCAGATGTTGACTAAAACTACTTCACGAGTGAACACGTACATCCTGGATAGTTCATTTCCCCCATTGTCAATAACTTAAACATTGCCGCCCCCGCCGCCGCCGCCAAAAACTCTGAATTTGACTAACAGAGGGAGCATTAACTGCTGTAGCAGGTAGATTGTTCCATATGGGAATAGTAGGAACAAAGGAGTATTTATATAGGGTTATTTCATACTTGACACGGTTTTCTTTGTTATTCATGAGGATTTATTTTCCATACATATCCCCATACAATCTTAAAGCAGGGGAGGGAGGTGAATTCAGCAGGGAAAAGTGGGGTTGATGAATTGAATTGAATTGCTCGTTATAAATGCAAGGGATGTATATGGCTTACTGCCTCCGTTCTCTGTATTTAACTCTCACATACACAGTAGGGTTTAAAAAAAGTGATTGAACTTGAAGTCATGATTGCATCTTGTTGGAGCAGAGTTCAGAGCCACTTCGGGTGGAAAAGAGATATTTACAAAGTTGTAAGTTCTGGATTTTATCAAACATTGTCAGGTCATTAAGTAAGCGGCGGTTAGTTTGTTCAGTTCTTTAAGATGATGGAGCCAGAGTCGACAAAAATAATAGCCAAAATTAAATTCAGCAGGCAGTTTTCAACGTGGCGGGTGGTGTAGATCGAGTGACCGATACATTCACTTATCGAAGACATATCGCATTCGGATTTTCCTGTCAACGCCAAAGTGCTTCCACAACTACTTGAGTGTTTACATAGTGTTATTTTAACAAATAAACTGTTTCTGATTCTACTTCTTTTATAAAGTAAGTAGAAATGAGAAAAAAAAAAAACATTCCATAAAATGGCGCCGTCCAATTTGAATAACCTACACTCGCTTTTGTGTGGTAACGTGAACACGAGGCTAACATCTCCAGGACAATAGCTATTTATATTGGACGCCATTTATGCAACGTATTTATATAGCCTCGTGCAAACATGGGGAACACCCAATCAGAGCATGCGCACTAAAACATTTTTATAAATCGTAAATAAAAATTGATGTTCTTTGATTAACCCATTTCTGAGGAAACCACAGCCGAAAGATCTCCTGTATTCTGATCTAAAGGGGATATATCGATTGCTTTGTTGACACATGCGCTTCCCTCCTCCTTTGCACTGCTACGAGGCTGTTTCTTTTACGACTTTTTAACTTTTTGAGCATGCGCAGTGATGAAACCATTTGCTTCTCTGATTGCATCCTCGTTCCCAGTACCTCCTCGACTGGCAGTTGAAATCGGAGGAATGAGGATTCTCTGCCATTCGACCACCATCGGCCTTTTGCAGGAATGTAATCACGTGGTTGTACTGGCAGCAAAAACATCCGACTTCATTTATTTAAACGCACTTGCACGAAATTGGTAGTGTTATTAGCAGAACACGTTTGTAAATGCTATTTTCCACCTCCAATCGATTGTCGATCTTTC